>JAPPVO010000002.1:131224066-132668293 GCA_030407325.1 Camellia japonica | reverse complement strand
TTTTTGTGTTGTATATGGAGTTCTTGCTCGGATAAGACGGCCCAGACGAAGATGGACGATGAAAACCCTACGATGCGTAAGTTATCCTTTCATTTGTTTTGTCTTTCTGTCTATCTCTCTCCCTGTCACTCTCACTCACTCCCACTCTCACTCTCACTCTCCATTTCGTCAATGGCGGCAAGAAAACCTTCTCTCATGGCTGCTCTCAAAGTTATCAAACTCAAACGTTGGTGTTCATTGTTAATAAATTCTTGTACATACTTTGTTATTTTATATATCTTTTCTCATTTTTTTTCCTCACATTTTCGTTTTGTATAGGGAGTTCTTGCTCGGAGAAGATAGCCTAGATGAAGATGGACGATCAAAAGTGTATAATGCGTAAGTTATCCTTTAATTTGATTTGCCTTTCTGTCTCTCTCTCTCTCTCTGTCACTCTCACTATCACTCACTTTCACTCTCACTCTCACTCTTCGTTTCGTCAATGGTGGCAAGAAAGGCTTTTCTCACGGCTGCTCTTAGAGTTATCAAACTCAAATGTCGATGTTCATTGTTAACAATTTCTTTTATGTACTTTTTTATTTTATATATATTTTCTCATTTTTTTCTTCACATTTTTGTTTTGTATAGGGAGTTCTTGCTCGGAGAAGACGACCCAGATGAAGATAGACGATGAAAACCCTAAGATGCATAAGTTATCCTTTCATTTGAATTGTCGTTCTGTTTCTCTCTCTCTCTCTCTGTCAGTCTCACTCTCCCTCACTCTCACTCTCTCTCTTAATCTTACTCTCCATTTTGTCAATGACGGCAAGAAAGGCTTCTCTCATGGCTGCTCTCAGAGTTACCAAACTCAAACGTCGGTGTTCGTTATTAATAATTTCTTTTACATACATTGTTATTTTATATATATTTTCTCATTTTTTTCTTCACATTTTTGTTTTGTATAGGGAGTTCTTGCTCTGAAAAGATGGCCCAGATGAAAACCCTAAGATGCGTAAGTTATCCTTTTATTTGATTTGTCTTTCTTTCTCTATCTCTCTCTCTGTCACTCTCACTCACTCTAACTCTCACTCTTCGTTTCGTTAATGGCGGCAAGAAAGGCTTCTCTCATGGCTGCTCTCAGTGTTAACAAACTCAAACTTCGGTGTTCATTGTTAATAATTTCTTGTACATACTTTGTTATTGGATATATATTTTATCAATTTTTTTCTTACATTTTTGTTTTGTATATGGAGTTCTTGCTTGGAGAAGACGGCCCAGATGAAAATGGATGATGAAAACCCTAAGATGCGTAAGTTATCCTTTCATTTGATTTGTCTTTCTGTCTTTCTCTCTCTCTCTCTCTGTCACAGTCACTCGCTCTCACTCTCCGTTTCGTCAATGGCGGCAAGAAAGGCTTCTCTCATGGCTACTCTCAGATTTAACGAGCTGAAACGTCGGTGTTCATTGTTAATAATTTCTTTTACAGACTTTGTTATTTTATATATTTTCTCATTTGTTTTCTTCACATTTTTGTTTTGTATAGAGAGTTCTTGCTCGAAGAAGACGGCCCAGATGAAGATGGACGATGAAAACCCAAAGATGCGTAAGTTATCCTTTCATTTGATTTGTTTATATATATATATATATCTGTCACTCTCACTCACTCTCATTCTCACTCTCCGTTTTGTCAATGGCGGCAAGAAAGGCTTCTCTCATGGTAGCTCACAGAGTGATCAAACTCAAACGTCTTTGTTCATTGTTAATAATTTCTTTTACATATGTTGTTATTTTGTATATATTTTCTTTTTTTTTTTCTTCACATTTTTGTTTTGGATAGGAAGTTCTTTCTCGGAGAAGACGACCAAGATAAAGATGGACGATGAAAAGCGTAAGATGCGTAAGTTATCCTTTCATTTGATTTCTCTCTCTCTCTCTCTCTCTCTCTCTCTCTCCAGCTCACTCTCACTCACCCTCTTTGTTTCGTCAATGGCGGCAAAAAAGGCTTCTCTCATGGCTGCCCTTAGAGTTATTAAACTCAAACGTCGGTGTTCATTGTTAATAATTTCTTTTACATACTTTGTTGTTTTATATATATTTTCTCCTTTTTTTTTTCACATGTTTGTTTTGTATAGGGAGTTCTTTCTCGGAGAAGACGACCCTGATAAAGATGGACGATGAAAATCTTAAGCTGCATAAGTTATCCTTTCATTTGATTTGTCTTTCTGTCACTCTCTCTCTCTCTCTCTTTATCACTCTCACTCACTCTCACTATCACTCTCACTCTCTGTTTCATCAATGATGGCAAGAAAGGCTACTCTCATGGTTGCTATTAGAGTTATCAAACTCAAACGTCGGTGTTCATTGTTAATAATTTCTTTTATAGACTTTGTTATTTTATATAAATTTTCTAATTTTTTTTCTTCACATTTTTTTTTTTTTGTCTAGGGAGTTCTTGCTCGGAGAAGATGACCCAGATGAAGATTGACGATGAAAAGCCTAAGATGCGTAAGTTATCCTTTCAATTGATTTGCCTTTCTGTCTCTCTCTCTCTCTGTCACTCTCACTTTCACTCTCACTCTCACTCTCCGTTTCGTCAATGGCGGCAAGAAAGGCTTCTCTCACGGCTACTCTCAGAGTTATCAAACTAAAACGTCGGTGTTCATTGTTAATAATTTCTTTTACATACTTTGTTACTTTATATATATTTTCTCATTTTTTTCTTCACATTTTTGTTTTGTATAGGGAGTTCTTGCTCGGAGAAGACCGCCCAAATGAGGATGGATGTTGAAAAGCCTAAGATGCGTAAGTTATCCTTTCATTTTATTTGTCTTTCTGTCTCTCTCTCTCTCTCTCTCTCATTCACTCTCACTCTCACTCTCACTCTCACTCTCCGTTTGGTCATTGGCGGCAAGAACGGCTTCTCTCATGGCTGCTCTCAGAGTTATCAAACTGAAACGTCGTTGTTCGTTATTAATAATTTCTTTTACATACTCTGTTCTTTTACATATATTTTCTCATTTTTTTTCTACACATTTTTGTTTTGTATAGGAGTTCTTGATTGGAGAAGACGTCCTAGATGAAGATGGACGATGAAAACCCTAAGATGCGTAAGTTATCCTTTCATTTGATTTGTCTTTCTGTCTCTCTCTCTGCCACTCTCACTCACTTTCACTCTCACGTTCAGTCTCACACTCTGTTTCGTCAATGGCGACAAGAAAGGCTTCTCTCATGGCTACTCTCAGAGTTATCATACTCAAACGTTGGTGTTCATTGTTAATAATTTCTTTTATATACTTCGTTATTTTATATATATTTTCTCATTTTTTTTTCACATTTTGGTTTTTATAAGGAGTTCTTGCTCGAAGAAGACGGTCGAGATGATGATGGACGATGAAAACCCTAAGAAGCATAAGTTATCCTTTCATTTGATTTGTCTTTCCATGTCTCTCTCTGTCACTCCTACTCACTCACACTCTCACTTTCACTCTCCGTTTCGTCAATGGCGGCAAGAAAGTCTTCTCTCATGGCTGTTCTCAGAGTTATCAAACTCAAATGTCGATGTTTATTGTTAATAATTTCTTTTACATACTTTGTTATTTTATATATATTTTCTGATTTTTTTTTCTTGACATTTTTGTTTTGTATAGGGAGTTCTTGCTTGGAGAAGACGGCACAGATGAAGATGGAAGATGAATACCCAAAGATGCGTAAGTTATCCTTTCATTTGATTTGTCTCTCTATCTCTCTCCCTTTCTGTCACTCTCACTCACTCTCACTTTCACTCTCCGTTTTGTCAATGGCGGCAATAAATGTTTCTCTCATGGCGGCTCTCAGAGTGATCAAACTCAAACGCCGGTGTTCATAGTTAATAATTTCTTTTACGTATGTTGTTATTTTATATATATTTTCTCATTTTTTTTTTCTTCACATTTTTTTTTTGTATAGGGAGTTCTTACTCGGAGAAGACGGCCCGGATGAAGATGGACGATGAAAAGCCTAAGATGCGTAAGTTATCCTTTCATTTGATTTGTCTTTCTGTCTCTCTCTCTCTCTCTCTGACACTCTCACTCACTCTCACCCTCCGTTTCGCCAATGGTGGCAATAAATGTTTCTCTCATGGCTGCTCTCAGAGTTATCAAACTAAAACGTCGGTGTTCATTGTTATTAATTTCTTTTACATACTTTGTTATTTTATATATATTTTCTCATTTTTTTTCTTCACATTCTAGTTTTGTATAGGGAGTTCTTGCTCGGAGAAGACGGCCCAGATGAAGATAGACGATGAAAACCTTAAGATGCGTAAGTTATCATTTCATTTGATTTGTCTTTCTGTGTCTCTCTCTCTCTGTCACTCTCACTCACTCTCACTCTCACTCCCACTCTCTGTTTCGTCAATGGTGGCAAGAAAGGATTCTCATGGCTTCTCTCAGAGTTATCAAACTCAAACGTCGGTGTTCGTTGTTAATAATTTCTCTTACATACTTCGTAATTTTATATATATTTTCTCATTTTTTTATTCACATTTTTCTTCTGTATAGGGAGTTCTTGCTCAAAGAAGACGGCCCAGATGAAGATGGACAATGAAAACCTGAATATGCATAAGTTCTCCTTTCATTGGATTTGTCTTTCTGTCTCTCTCTCTCTCTGTCACTCTCATTCTCACTCTCACTCTCCGTTTCGTCAATGGCGGCAAGAAAGGCATCTCTCACGGCTGCTCTCAGAGTTATCAAACTCAAACGTCGGTGTTCATTGTTAATAATTTCTTTTACATATTTTGTTATTTTATATATATTTTCTCATTTTTTTTCTTCACATTTTTGTTTTGTATAGGGAGTTCTTACTCGGAGAAGACGGCCCAGATGAAGATGGACGATGAAAAGCCTTAGATGCGTAAGTTATCCTTTCATTTGATTTGTCTTTTTGTCTCTCTCTCTCTCTCACTCTCACTCTCACTCTCACTCTCACTCTCACTCTCACTCACTCTCCCTCTCACTCTCCGTTTCGTCAATGGCGGCAAGAAAGGCTTCTCTCATGGCTGCTCTAAGAGTTATCAATCTAAAACGTCGGTGTTCATGGTTAATAATTTCTTTTACATACTTCGTTATTTTAATATATATTTTCTCACGCTTTTTCTTCACATTTTTGTTTTGTATAGGGAGTTCTTGCTAGGAGAAGAAGCCCCAGATGAAAATGGACGATGAAAACCGTAAAATGCATAAGTTATCCTTTCATTTGATTTGTCTTTCTCTCTCTCTCTCTCTCTCTCTCTGTCACTCTCACTCTCTGTTTCATCAATGGCGGCAGAAAAGGCTTCTCTAATGGCTGCTCTTAGAGTTATCAAACTCAAAGGTCAGTGTGCATTGTTAATAATTTCTTTTAAATACTTTGTTATTTTATATATATTTTCTCATTTTCTTTCTTCACATTTTTGTTTTGTATAGGGAGTTCTTGCCGGAGAAGACGGCCCAGATGAAGATAGACGCTTTAAAGCCTAAGATGCGTAAGTTATACTTTCATTTGATTTGTCATTCTGTCTCTCTCTCTCTATCACTCCCAGTCTCACTCACTTTCACTCTCGGTCTCACTTTCAGTCTCCGTTTCGTCAATGGCGGCAAGAAAGGCTTCTCTCACGACTGCTCTCGCAGTTATCAAACTTAAACGTCGATGTTCATTGTTAATAATTTTTTTTACATACTTTGTTATTTTATATATATTTTCTCATTTTTTTTCTTAACATTTTTGTTTTTGTATAAGGAGTTCTTGCTCGGAGAAGACGGCCCAGATGAAGATGGACGATGAAAACACTAATATGCGTAAGTTATCCTTTCATTTGATTTGTCTTTCTGTCTCTCTCTCTCTGTCACTCTCACTCTCACTCATTTTCACTCTCACTCTAACTCTAAGTATCCGTTTCGTCAATGGCGGTAAGAAAAGCTTCTCTCATGGCTGCTCTCAGAGTTATCAATCTCAAACGTCGGTGTTCGTTATTAATAATTTCTTTTACATACTTTGTTATTTTGTATATATTTTCTCATTTTTCTTCTTCTCATTTTGTTTTTGTATAGGGAGTTTTTGCTCGGAGAAAACACCCAGATGAAGATGGACGATGAAAAGCCTAAGATGCATAAGTTATCCTTTCATTTGATTTGTCTTTCTGTCTCTCTCTCTCTCTGTCTCTCTCTCTCCTGTCACTCTCACTCACTTTCACTCTCACTCTCACTCTTACACTCCGTTTTGTCAATGGCAGCAAGAAAGTCGTCTCTCATGGCTGCGCTTAGAGTTATCATACTCAAACTTCGCTGTTCATTGCTAATAATTTCTTTTACATACTTTGTTATTTTATATATATTTTCTCATTTTTTTTATTCACATTTTTGTTTTGTATAGGGAGTTCTTCTTCGGAAAAGACGGCCCAGATGAAGATGGACGATGAAAACCGTAAGATGCGTAAGTTATCCTTTCATTTGATTTGTCTTTCTATCTCTCTCTCTCTCTCTCTCTCTCTCTCTCTGTGTGTCACACTCACTCACTCTCACTCTCACTCTCTGTTTCGTCAATGGCGGCAAGAAAGGCTTCTTTGATGGCTGCTCTCAGAGTTATCCAACTCAAACATCGGTATTCGTTGTTAATAATTTCTTTTACATACTTTGTTATTTTATATATATTTTCTCATTTTTTTATTCACATTTTTGTTTTGTATAGGGAGTTCTTCCTTGGAGAAGACGGCCCAGATGAAGATGGACGATGAAAACCCTAAGATGCGTAAGTTATCTTTTCATTTGATTTGTCTTTCTGTCACTCTCTCTTTGTTTGTCTGTCACTCTCACTCACTTTCACTCTCACTCTCACTCTCACTCTCCGTTTCGTCAATGGCGACAAGAAAGGCTTCTCTCACAGCTGCTCTCAGAGTAGTCACACTCAAACGTCGATGTTCATTGTCGATAATTTATTTTACATACTTTGTTATTTTATAAATATTTTCTTATTTTTTTCTTCATATTTTTGTTTTGCATAGGGAGTTTTTGCTCGGATAAGACGGCCCAGATGAAGATGGACGATGAAATGCCTAAGATGCGTAAGTTATCGTTTCATTTGATTTGTCTTTCTGTCTCTCTCTCTCTCTGTCACTCTCACTCTCACTCTCACTCTCACTCTCACTCTTCGTTTCGTCAATGGTGGCAAGAAAGGCTTCTCTCATGGCTGCTCTCAGAGTTATCAAACTGAAACGTCGGTGTTCGTTGTTAATAATTCCTTTTACATATTTTGTTATTTTATATATATTTTCTCATTTTTTTTCTTCACATTTTTGTTTTGTATAGGGAGTTCTTGCTCGGAGAAGACGGCCCAGATGAAGATAGACGATGAAAACCCTAAGATGCGTAAGTTATCCTTTCATTTGATTTGTCTTTCTGTCTCTCTCTCTCTCTCTATCACTCTTACTCTCACTCCCACTCTCCGTTTCGTCAATGACGGCAAGAAAGGCTTCTCTCATGGCTGCTCTTAGAGTTATCAAACTAAAACGTTGGTGTTCGTTATTAATAATTTCTTTTACATACTTTGTTATTTTATATATATTTTCTCATTTTTTTTCTTTACGTTTTTGTTTTGTATACGGAGTTCTTTCTTGGAGAAGACAGCCCAGATGCAGATCGAGAATGAAAACCCTAAGATGCTTAAGCTATCCTTTCATTTGATTTGTCTCTCTATCGCTTTCTCTCTCTGTTACTCTCACTCACTCTTGCCGTCACTCCCACTCTTCGTTTCGTCAATGGCGGGAAGAAAGCCTTCTCTCATGGCTGCTCTCAGTGTTATCAAACTCAAACGTCGGTGTTCATTGTTAATGATTTCTTTTATATACTTTGTTATTTGATATATATTTTCTCATTTTTTTCTTCACATTTTTGTTTTGTATAGGGAGTTCTTGCTCGGAGAAGATGGCCCAGATGAAGATGGACGATGAAAACCCGAAGATACGTAAGTTATCCTTTCATTTGATTTGTCTTTCTATCTCTCTCTCTCGCTCTCTGTCACTTTTACTCGCTCTCATTCTCATTCTCCGTTTCGTCAATGGCCGCAAGAAAGGCTTCTCTCATGGCTACTCTCAGATTTATCAAACTGAAACGTCGGTGTTCATTGTTAGTAATTTCTTTTACATATTTTGTTATTTTATATATATTTTCTCATTTTTTCTTCTTCACATTTTTGTTTTGTATAGGGAGTTCTTGCTCGGAGAAGACGGCCCAGGTGAAGATGGACGATAAATACCCTAAGATGGGTAAGTTATCCTTTTATTTGATTTGTCTTTCCGTCTCTCTCTCTCTCTCTCTCTCACACTCTCACTAACTCTCACTCTTTGTTTCGTCAATGGCAGCAAAAAAGGTTTCTCTCATGGCTGCTCTCAGAGTTATCGAACTAAAATGTCGGTGTTCATTGTTAATAATTTCTTTTACATACTTCATTATTTTATATATATTTTCCCATTTTTTTTCTTCACTTTTTTGTTTTGTATAAGGAGTTCTTGCTCGAAGAAGACGGCTCAGATGATGATGGATGACGAAAACTCTATGATGCGTAAGTTATCCTTTCATTTGATTTGTCTTTCTGTGTCTCTCTCTGTCACTCGCACTCACTCTCACTCACACTCTCCGTTTCGATTATGGCGGCAAGAAAGCCTTCTCTCATGGCTGCTCACAGAGTTATCAAACTCAAACGTCGTTGTTCATTGTTAATAATTTCTTTTACATACTTTGCTATTTTATATAGATTTTCTCATTTTTTTCTTTACATTTTTGTTTTGTGTAGGGAGTTCATGCTCGGAGAAGACAGCCCTTATGAAGATGGACGATGAAAAGCCTAAGATGCGTAAGTTATCCTTTTATTTGATTTGTCTTTCTGTCTCTTTGTCTCTCTGTCACTCTCACTCTCCCTCACTTTCACTCTCACTCTCACCTTCCGTTTCGTCAATGGTGGCAAGAAAGGCTTCTCTCACGACTGCTCTCAGAGTTTTCACACTCAAACGTCGGTGTTCATTATTAATCATTTCTTTTACATACTTTTTTATTTTATATATATATTTTTCCATTTTTTTCTTCATATTTTTGTTTTGTATAGGGAGTTCTTGCTCGGAGAAGATTGCCCAGATGAAGATGGACGATGAAAAGCCTAAGATGCGTAAGTTATCGTTTCATTTGATTTGTCTTTCTGTCTCTCTCTCTCTCTGTCACTCTCACTCACTCTCACTCTCACTCTCTGTTTCGTCAATGGCGGCAAGAAAGGCTTCTCTCATAGCTGCTCTCAGAGTTATCAAACTCAAACGTCGATGTTCGTAATTAATAATTTCTTTTACATACTTTGTTATTTTATATATATTTTCTAATTTTTTTTTCTTCACATTTTTGATTTGTATAGGGAGTTCTTGCTCGGAGAAGGCGGCCCAGATGAAGATGGACGATGAAAACCCTAAAATGCGTAAGTTATCCTTTCAATTGATTGGTCTTTCTGTCTCTATCTCTCTCTATCAGTCTCACTCACTCTCACTCTCACTATCCGTTTTGGTAATGGCGGCAAGAATGGCTTCTCTCAGATTGATCAAACTGAAATGTCAGGGTTCATTGTTAATAACTTCTTTTACATACTTTGTTATTTCATATATATTTTCTCATTTTTTTTCTTCACATTTTTGTTTTGTATAGGGAGTCCTTGCTTAGAGAAGACGGCCCAGATGAAGATGGACGATCAAAAGCCTAAGATGCGTAAGTTATCCTTTCATTTGATTTGTCTTCTGTCTCTCTCTCTCTCTCTGTCACTCTCACTCTAACTCCCACTCTCCCTCTCCGTTTTGTCAATGACGGAAAGAAAGGCTTGTCTCACGGCTGCTCTCAGAGTTATCAAACTAAAACGTCGGTGTTCGGTATTAATAATATCTTTTACATACTTTGTTATTTTATATATAATTTCTCATTTTTTTTTTCACATTTTTGTTTTGTATAGGGAGTTCTTTCTCGGAGAAGACGACCTAGATGAAAATGGACGATGAAAACCCTAAGATGCGTAAGTTATCCTTTCATTTGATTTGTCTTTCCGTCTCTCTCTCTCCCTGTCACTATCACTCTCACTCTCACGTTTCGTTTCGTCAATGGCAGCAAGAAAGGCTTCTCTCATGGCTGCTCTCAGCGTTATCAAACCCAAACGTCGGTGTTCATTGTTAATAATTTCTTTTATATACTTTGTTATTTGATATATATTTTCTCATTTTTTTTCTTCACATTTTTGTTTTTTATAGGGAGTTCTAGCTCGGAGAAGACGGCCCAGATGAAGATGGACGATGAAAACCCTAAGATGCGTAAGCTATCCTTTCATTTGATTTGTCTCTCTTTCTCTCTCTCTCGCTCTCATTCTCACTCCCCGTTTCGTCAATGGCGGCGAGAAAGGCTTCTCCCATGGCTGGACTAAGATTTATAAAACAGAAACGTCGGTGTTCATTGTTAATAATTTCTTTTACATACTTTGTTCTTTTATGTATATTTTCTCATTTTTTTTCTTCTCATTTTTGTTTTGTATAGTGAGTTCTTTCTCAGAGAAGACGGCCCAGATGAAGATGGATGATGAAAACCCTAAGATGCATAAGTTATCCTTTTATTTGATTTGTCTTTCTATCTCTCTCGCTCTCTTTCACTCTCACTCACTCTCACTCTTACTCTCACTCTTCGTTTCGTCAATGGCGACAAGAAAGGCTTCTCCCATGGCTGCTCTCAGAGTTATCAAACTCAAACGTCGGTGTTCATTGTTAATAATTTCTTTTACATATTTTGTTATTTTATATATATTTTCACATTTTTTTCTTCACATTTTTGATTTGTATAGGGAGTTCTTACTCGGAGAAGACGGCCCAGATGAAGATGGACGATGAAAAGCCTTAGATGCGTAAGTTATCCTTTCATTTGATTTGTCTTTCTGTCTCTCTCTCTGTCTCACTATCCCTCTCACTCTCCGTTTCGTCGACGGCGGCAAAAAAGGTTTCTCTCTTGGCTGCTTTAAGAGTTATCAGTCTAAAACGTTGGTGTTCATGGTTAATAATTTTTTTTACATACTTTGTTATTTTAATATATATTTTCTCACTCTTTTTTTTTCACATTTTTGTTTTGTATAGGGAGTTCTTGCTCAGGGAAGACGCCTCAGATGAAAATGGATGTTGAAAACCCTAAGATGCGTAAGTTATCCTTTCATTTGATTTCTCTCTCTCTCTCTCTCTCTCTCTCTCTCTCACTCTCACTCTCCGTTTCGTCAATGGCGGCAGAAAAGGCTTCTCTCATGGCTGCTCTCAGAGTTATCAAACTCAAAGGTCGGTGTCTATTGTTAATAATTTCTTTTAAATATTTGTTATTTTATATACATTTTCTCATTTTTTTTTTTCACATTTTTGTTTTATAGAGGGAGTTCTTGCCCAGAGAATAAGGCCCGGATGAAGATAGACGTTGAAAATCTTAAGATGCGTAAGTTATCCTTTCATTGATTTGTCTTTCTGTCTCTCTCAGTCGCTCTCACTCACTCTAACTCTCACTCTCCGTTTCGTCAATGGCGGCAAGAAAGGCTTCTCTCATGGCTGCTGTCAAAGTTATCAAACTCAAACGTCGGTGTTCATTGTTAATAATTTCTTATACATACTTTGTTATTTTATATATATTTTCTGATTTTTTTTCTTCGCATTTTTGTTTTGTAGAGGGAGTTCTAGCCTGGAGAAGACGGCCAGATGAAGATGGACGATGAAAACCCTAAGATGCGTAAGTTATCCTTTCATTTGATTTGTCTTTCTGTTTCTCTCTCTCTCTCTCTCTCTCTCTCTCTCTCTCTCTCTCTCTCTCTGTCTCACTCACTCTCACTCTAACTCTCACTCTCTGTTTCGTCAATGGCGGCAAGAAAGGTTTCTCTCATGGCTGCTCTCAGAGTTATCAAACTAAAACGTCGGTGTTCATTGTTAATAATTTCTTTTACATACTTCGTGATTATATATATATTTTTTCATTTTTTTACTTCACATTTTTGTTTTGTATAAGGAGTCGTTGATTGAAGAAGACGGCTCAGATGAAGAGGGACTATGAAAACTCTAAGATGCGTAACTTATCCTTTCATTTGATTTGTCTTTCTATCGCTTTCTCTCTCTGTTACTCTCACTCACTCTCACTCCCACTCTTCGTTTCGTCAATGGCGGGAAGAAAGCCTTCTCTCATGGCTGCTCTCAGAGTTATCAAACTCAAACGTCGGTGTTCATTGCTAATAATTTCTTTTGCATACTTTGTTATTTCATATATATTTTCATTTTTTTTTCTTCACATTTTTGTTTTTTGTAAGGAGTTCGTGCTGGAGAAGACGACTCATACGAAGATGGACGATGAAAAGCCTAAGATGCGTAAGTTATCCTTTCATTTGATTTGTCTTTCTATCTCTCTCTCTCTCTTTGTCACTCTCACTCTCACTCACTTTCACTCTCACTCTCACTCTCCGTTTCGTCAATGGCGTCAAGAAAGATTCTCTCACGGCTGCTCTCAGAGTTATCACACTCAAACGTCAGTGTTCATTGTTAATAATTTCTTTTACATACTTTGTTATTTTATATATATTTTGTCATTTTTTTCTTCATATTTTTGTTTTCTATAGGGTGTTCTTGCTCGGAGAAGACTGCACAGATGAAGATAGACGATGAATACCCTAAGATGCGTAAGTTATCCTTTCATTTGATTTGTCTTCTGTCTCTCTCTCTCTTTCTGTCATTGCCACTCTCACTCTCACTCTTCATTTCGTCTATGGCGGCAAGAAAGGCTTCTCTCATGGCTGCTCTCAGGGTTATCAAACTAAAACGTCGGTGTTCGTTATTAATAATTTCTTTTTCATACTTTGTTATTTTATATATATTTTCTCTTTTTTTTCTTCACATTTTTGTTTTGTATAGGGAGTTCTTGCTCGGAGAAGACGGCTCAGATGAAGATGGACGATGAAAACCCTCAGATGCGTAAGTTATCCTTTCATTTGATTTGTCTTGCTGTCTCTCTCTCTCTCTGTCACTCTTACTCACTCTCACTCTCACTCTCAGTCTTACACTGTGTTTCGTCAATGGCGGCAAGAAAGGAGTCTCTCATGGCTGCTATCAGTGTTATCAAACTCAAACGTCGGTGTTCATTGTTAATAATTTCTTTTACATACTTTGTTATTTTTTATATATTTTCTCATTTTCTATTCACATTTTTTTTTTTTTTTGTATAGGGAGTTCTTGCTTGGAGAAGACGGCCTAGATGAAGATGGACGATGAAAAACCGTATGATGTGTAAGTTATCATTTCATTTGATTTGTCTTTCTCTCTCTCTCTCTCTCTCTCTATCTCTCTCACTCACTCTCACTCTCACTCTCCGTTTCGTTAATGGCGGCAAGAAAGGCTTCTTTCATGGCTATTATCAGACTTATCAAACTCAAACGTCGGTGTTCATTGTTAATATTTTCTTTTACATATTTTGTTATTATGTATATATTTTCTCATTTTTTTTTTCACATTTTTGTTTTGTATAGGGAGTTCTTGCTCGGAGAAGATGGCCTAGATGAAGATGGACGATGAAAACCCTTAGATGCATAAGTTATCCTTTTATTTGATTTGTCTTTCTGTCTCTCTCTCTCTCTCTCTGTCACTCTCACTCTCACTCTCACGTTCACGATCACGCTCTGTTTCGTCAATGGCGGCAAAGAAGGTTTCTCTCATGCCTGCTCTTAGATTTATCAGACTCAAACGTTGGTGTTCATTGTTAATAATTTATTTTACGTACTTTGTTATTTTATATATTTTTTCAAATTTTTTTTCTTCACATTTTTGTTTTTATAGGGAGCTCTTGCTCAAAGAAGACGGCCCAGATGAAGATGGACGATGAAAACCCTAAGATGCGTAAGTTATCCTTTCATTTGATATGTCTGTCATTCTCTCTCTCTCTCTGTCACTCTCACTCTCACTCTCCGTTTCGTCAATGGCGGCAGGAAAGGCTTCTCTCATGGCTGCTCTCAGAGTTATCAAACTCAAACATCGGTGTTCATTGTTAATAATTTCTTTTACATACTTTGTTATTTTATATATATATGTTCTCATTTTTTTTCTTCACATTTTGGTTTTGTATAGGGAGTTCTTACTCAGAGAAGACGGCCCAGATGAAGATGGACGATGAAAAGCCTAAGATGCGTAAGTTATCCTTTCATTTGATTTGTCTTTCTGTCTCTCTCTCTCTGTCACTCTTACTCACTCTCACTCTCACTCTCCGTTTTGTCAAGGGTGGCAAGAAAGGCTTCTCTCTCTCTCTGCCACTTTCTCACTCTCTCTCTCTCTGTCACTCTCACTCACTCTCACTCTCTCTTTCATCAATGGCGGCAAGAAAGGCTTCTCTCATGGCTGCTCTCAGACTTATCAAACTCAAACTTCGGTGTTCATTGTTAATAATTTCTTTTACATATTTTGTTATTTTATATATATTTTCTTATTTTTCTTCACATTTTTGTTTTGTATAGGGAGTTCTTGCTCGGAGAGGACGGCTCAGATGAAGATGGATGATGAAAACCCTCAGATGCGTAAGTTATCCTTTCATTTGATTTGTCTTTCTGTCTCTCTCTCTCTCTCTTTGTCACTCTCACTCACTCTCACTCTTACTCTCCATTTCGTGAATGGCGGCGAGAAAAGTTTCCCTCATGGCCTCTTCAGAGTTATCAAACTCAAATGTCGGCGTTCATTGTTAATAATTTCTATTACATACTTTGTTTATTTATATATATTTTCTCATTTTTTTTTCTTAACATTTTTGTTTCGTATAGGGACTTCTTGCTCGAAGAAGACGACCCAGATGAAGATGGACGATGAAATCCTTAAGATGTGTAAGTTATCCTTTCGTTTGATTTGTCTTTCTGTCTCTCTCTCTCTCTCTCTCTCTCTCTCTCTCTCTCTCTCTCTCTTTCTCTCTGTCACTCTCACTCACTCTCACTTTCACTCTCCGTTTCGTCAATGGCAACAATAAAGGCTTCTCTCATGACTGCTCCGAGAGTTATGAAACTCAAACGTCGCTGTTCATTGTTAATAATTTCTTTTAGATACTTTGTTATTTTATATATATTTTCTCATGTTTTTTCTTCACATTTTTTTTTTGTATAGGGAGTTCTTTCTCGGAGAAGACGGCCCAGATAAAGATGGAGGATGAAAATGCTAAGATGCGTAAGTTATCCTTTCATTTAATTTGTCTTTCTGTCTCTCTCTCTCTCTGTCACTTTCACTCACTCTCACTCTCCGTTTCGTCAATGGCGGAAAGAAAGGTTTGTCTCATGGCTGCTCTCAGAGTTATGAAACTCAAAGTTAGGTGTTCATTGTTAATAATTTCTTTTTCATACTTTGTTATTTTATATATATTTTCTAATTTTTTTTCATCACATTTTTGTTTTATATAGGGAGTTCTTGCTCGAAGAAGACGGCCCAGATGAAGATGGACGATGAAAACCCTCAGATGCGTAAGTTATCCTTTCATTTGATTTTTTTCTGTCTGTCTCTCTCTCTCTGTCACTCTCACTCTCACTCTTGGTTTCGTTAATGGCGGCAAAGAAGGTTTCTCTCATGGCTGCTCTCAGATTTATCAAACTCAGACGTCGGTGTTAATTTTTTAATAATTTCTTTTACATACTTTGTTATTTTATATATATTTTCTCATTTTTTTTTCACATTTTTGTTTTGTATAGGGAGTTCTTGCTCGGAGAAGACGGCCCAGATGAAGATGGACGATGAAAACCCTAAGATGTGTAAGTTATCCTTTCATTTGATTTGTCTTCTCTCTCTCTCTCTCTCTCTCTCTCTGTCACTCTCACTCTCCGTTTCGTCAATGGCGGCAGAAAAGGCTTCTCTCACGGCTGCTCTCAGAGTTATCAAACTCAAAGGTCGGTGTCCATTGTTAATAATTTCTTTTAAATACTTTTTTATTTTATATATATTTTCTCATTTTTTTTCTTCACATTTTTGTTTTGTAGAGGGAGTTCTTGCCCGGAGAAGGCGGCCCAGATGAAGATAGACGTTGAAAACCCTAAGATGCGTAAGTTATCCTTTCATTGATTTGTCTTTCTGTCTCTCTTAGTTGCTCTCACTCACTCTAACTCTCACTCTCTGTTTCGTCAATGGCGGCAAGAAAGGCTTTTCTCATGGCCGTTGTCAAAGTTAACAAACTCAAACGTCGGTGTTCATTGTTATTAATTTCTTTTACATACTTTGTTTTTTATATATATTTTCTCATTTTTTTTCTTCACATTTTTGTTTTGTATAGGGAGTTCTAGCTCGGAGAAGACGGCCTAGATGAAGATGGACGATGAAAACCCTAAGATGCGTAAGTTATCCTTTCATTTGATTTGTCTTTCTGTCTCTCTCTTTCACTCAGTCACTCTCACTCACTCTCATTCTCACTCTCCGTTTCGTCAATGGCAGCAAGAAAGGCTTCTCTCATGGCTGCTCTTAGAGTTATCAAACTCAAAGGTCAGTGTCCATTGTTAATAATTTCTTTTACATACTTTGCCGTTTTATGTATATTTTCTCATTTTTTTTCTTCACATTTTGTTTTGTATAGAGAGTTCATGCTCGGAGAAGACAGCCCAGATAAAGATGGACGACGAAAACCCTAAGATGCGTAAGTTATCCTTTAATTTGATTTGTCTTTCTGTCTCTCTCTGTCACTCTCAGTCACTCTCACTCTCCGTTTCGTCAATGGCGGCAAGAAAGGCTTCTCTCATGACTGCTCTCAAAGTTATCAAACTCAAAGGTCGGTGTCCATTATTAATAATTTCTTTTACATACTTTGTTATTTTATATATATTTTCTCATTTTTTTTTTCACATTTTTGTTTTGTATAGGGAGTTCTTGCTCGGAGAAGACGCCCAGATGATGATGGACGATGAAAACCCTAAGATGCGTAAGTTATCCTTTAATTTGATTTGTCTTTCTCTCTCTCTCTCTCTGTCAATCTCACTCACTCTCACTCTCACTCTCACTCTCTGTTTCGTCAATGGCGGCAGAGAAGGCTTCTCTCATGCCTGCTCTCAGAGTTATCAAACTCAAAGGTCAGTGTCCATTGTTAATAATTTCTTTTACATACTTTGTTATTTTATATATATTTTCTCATTTTTTTTCTTCACATGTTTGTTTTGTATAGGGAGTTCTTGCTCGGAGAAGACGGCGCAGATAAAGATGGACGATGAAAACCCTAAGATGCGTAAGTTATCCTTTCATTTGTTTTGTCTTTCTGTCTCTCTCAGTCGCTCTCACTCACTCTAACTCTCACTCTCACTCTCACTCTCCGTTTCGTCAATGGCGGCAAGAAAGGCTTCTCTCATGGCTGTTGTCAGAGTTATCAAACTCAAACGTCGGTGTTCATTGTTAATAATTTATTTTACATACTTTTTTATTTTACATATATTTTCTCATTTTTTTTCTTCACATTTGTTTTTTGTATATGGAGTTCTTGCTTGGAGAAGACGGCACAGATGAAGATAGACGATGAAAACCTTAAGATGCGTAATTTATCTTTTCATTTGATTTGTCTTTGTGTCTCTCTTTCTCTGTCTTTCACTCTCACTCACTTTCACTTTCACTCTCACTCTCACACTCCGTTTCTTCAATGGCGGCAAGAAAGGCTCCTCTCGTGGCTACTCTTAGAGTTATCATACTGAAACGTCGTGTTCATTGTTAATAATTTCTTTTACATACTTTGTTATTTTATATATATTTTCTCATTTTTTTTCTTCAGATTTTTGTTTTTTATAGGGAGTTCTTACTCGAAGAATATGGTCCTGACGAAGATTGACGATGAAAACCCTAAGATGCGTAAGTTATTCTTTCATTTGATTTGCCTTTCTGTCTGTCTGTCTGTCTGTCTCTCTCTCTCTCTCTCTCTCTCTCTCTCTCTCTCCGTTTCATCAATGGCGGCAAGAAAGGCTTCTCTCATGGCTACTCTCAGAGTTATCAAACTCAAACGTCTATGTTAATTGTGAATAATTTGTTTTACATACTTTGTTATTTTATATATATTTTCTCATTTTTTTTCTTTACTTTTTTGTTTTGTAGTGGGAGTTCTAGCTCGAAGAAGACGGCCCACATAAAGATGGACGATGAAAAGCCTAACATGCGTAAGTTATCCTTTCATTTGATTTGTCTTTCGGTTTATCTCTATCTCTCTGTCACTCCCTATTACTCTCACTCTCACTCTTCGTTTCGTCAATGGGGCAAGAAAGGCTTCTCTCATGGCTGCTCTCAGAGTTATCAAACTCAAAGGTAGGTGTTCATTGTCAATAATTTCTTTTACATATTTTGTTATTTTATATATATTTTCTAATTTTCTTTCTTCACATTTTTGTTTTGTATGGGGAGTTTTTGCTCGGAGAAGACGGCCGAGATGAAGATTGACGAGGAAAACCCTAAGATGTGTAAGTTATCCTTTCATTTGTTTTGTCTTTCTGTCTCTTTCTCTCTCTGTCACTCTCACTCACTCTCACTCTCACTCTCTGTTTCGTCAATGGCGGCAAGGAAGGTTTTTCTCATGGCTGCTCTTAGAGTTATCAAACTCAAACGTCGGTGTTCATTGTTAATAATTTCTTTTACATACTTTGTTATTTTATATATATATTTCTCATTTTTTTTTCTTCGCATTTTTGTTTTGTATAGGGAGTTTTTGCTCGGAGAAGACGGCCCAGATGTAGATGGACGATGAAATCCCTAATATGCGTAAGTTATCCTTTCATTTGATTTGTCTTTCTGTCTCTTTCTCTCTCTCTCTCTCTCTCTCTCTCTCTCTCTCACTCTCACTCTCATTCTCATTTCGTCAATGGCGGCAAGAAAGGCTTCTCTTATGGCTGCTCTTAGAGTTATCAAACTCAAACGTCGTGTTCATTGTTAATAATTTGTTTTACATACTTTGTTATTTTATATATTTTCTCATTTTTTTTCTTTACTTTTTTGTTTTGTAGTGGGAGTTCTAGCTCGAAGAAGACGGCCCACATAAAGATGGACGATGAAAAGCCTAACATGCGTAAGTTATCCTTTCATTTGATTTGTCTTTCGGTTTATCTCTATCTCTCTGTCACTCCCTATTACTCTCACTCTCACTCTTCGTTTCGTCAATGGGGCAAGAAAGGCTTCTCTCATGGCTGCTCTCAGAGTTATCAAACTCAAAGGTAGGTGTTCATTGTCAATAATTTCTTTTACATATTTGTTATTTTATATATATTTTCTAATTTTTTTCTTCACATTTTTGTTTTGTATGGAGAGTTCTTGCTCGGAGAAGACGGCCCAGATGAAGATGGACGATGAAGACCCCAAAATGTGTAAGTTATCCTTTTATTTGATTCGTCTTTCTGTCTCTCTCTCTTTTTGTCAATCTCACTCACTCTCACTCTCACTCTCTGTTTCGTCAATAGCGACAAGAAAGGCTTCTCTCATGGCTGCTCTCGGAGTTATCAAACTCAAACGTCGGTGTTCATTGTTAATAATTTCTTTTACATACTTTTTTATTTTATATATATTTTCTCATTATTTTTCTTCACATTTTTGTTTTGTATAGGAAGTTCTTGCTCTGAGAAGACGACCCAAATGAAAATGGACGATGAAAACCCTAAGATGCGTAAGTTATCCTTTCATTTGATTTGTCTTTCTGTCTCTTTCTGTCTCTCTCTCTTTCTCTCTTTGTCACTCTCACTCTCACTCTCATTCTCCGTTTCGTCAATGGCGGCAAGAAAGGCTTCTCTTATGGCTGCTCTTAGAGTTATCAAACTCAAACGTCGGTGTTCATTGTTAATAATTTGTTTTACATACTTTGTTATTTTATATATATTTTCTCATTTTTTTTCTTGACATTTTTGTTTTGTATAGGGAGTTCTTGCTCGGAGAAGGCGGCCCAGATGAAGATTGACGATGAAAACCCTAAGATGCGTAAGTTATTCTTTCATTTGATTTGTCTTTCTTTTTCTCTCTCTCTCTGTCACTCTCACCCACTCTCACTCTCCATTTTGTCAATGGCGGCAAGAATGGCTTCTCTCATGGCTGCTCTCAGAGTTATCAAACTCAAACGTTGGTGTTCATTGTTAATAATTTCTTTTACATACTTTGTTACTTTATATATATTTTCTCATTTTTTTTCTTCACATTTTTGTTTTGTATAGGGAGTTCTTGCTCGGAGAAGACGGCCCAGATGAAGATGGACGATGAAAACCCTAAGATGCGTAAGTTATCCTTTCATTTGATTTCTCTCTCTCTCTCTCTCTCTCTCTCTCTCTCGCTTCAGGTCGGGGACCAGGACTAATTTTTGCTGTCGGCCACCAATGGCCTTTGTCTGCCACCTGTCGTCTAGAAATGGTTCTTGTCGGCCACTTAAGGTAGCCGGTCGGCCACTTGTGCCCAGAAAGCCTAGATGTTGTAGATATGTTGCTCCAGCTGTCTTCCAAATGCTCCAACTGTCTGTTTTGCAGATATTTCAACCAAATGCTCATATATTGCTATATATTGAGCCATATCTCATAGATTTAGAGGTGAAGCAATTTTGGGAGCCTCTCTCTCTAAAAAAATTCCTCTCTCTAAAAAAATTCCTCTCTCTCTAGAAATTTCAGAGCTAAATTTCAGCCTTTCTCTCTAGTTTGCTCTCTCTCTTGCCCTTGTGTGCATACAAGAGATACACTTGGAGATACACCTTTCCTTGGCCTAGGCATCCTTGATCAAACTTGATCACCATTGGGATGGGATCCCTTGGAGCCTATTTTGAGCTCTCAAAGATGGCTTAAGCTCAGAATTTTGGCCATTTTGCTGCTATACTTCAAGGGTAAGCACTTCTCTCTTTCAAGCTTGTTTTGCACACTTGCTTCACCATTCTTTTTCCATTGTTTTGGACTATTTTGGGGGGTTGGTTTTGGACATTCAAAAACTCTGTTTTTAAGGTGTAAAAATGGTAGTTTAAGGCTTGGTGAGTTTGGGGGTTGTTCTCCCTTTTTGTTCCTTGGTATGTGAGGCCTTTTGTGCAACTTCTCACCACCTTCAAATCCAACTTTTTTGGCCTTTTTACCACTGAAAATCAGAGGTATTTCAATGGTGGAAACCATATTTTGAGGTCCAAAATAGGAGGGGTTGGCCTCCCCTCCTTGTTTCTTGTTTGCATGTGTTGATGGCCTAACAAATGAGCATGCTTTTCTACCCCTTTGAAGCTTGGTTTAAGCATGTTTTTGCCACTGATTTGCCATGATATAACTCTGTTTTTGGCTGATTTGGTTACCTCTTGCATGCTTCTTGCACTTGTAGTGCAATTTTGTTCACTAGCCTAGCATGTTTGGTGTTTTAGCCTATTAATCTAGCATGTGTATGCTCCACTCCAGCATGTTTTTTGCTCTAATTTAGCATGGTTTAGGTCTGATTTGAGTGGTCTTGGTCATGTGGCTCATGCTTTGTATGGCTATAGTGTAGTTGGCCTTGCTAGTCTTGTGTTTTGAAGCCCCTAACATGCCTTATTTGTGATGTTTGCATGATATGGCATCACTTGGCATGTAATTTCAGAGCATATGTCATTGCCACACTCTCACATTTTCCACTCCTTCAATGTGTTTGAGAGTTGTGTCTTCATGCCTTGTTTGCGAGCCATCAAATGTGCATATTTTCCTTGTGTTATATGCCTTGATCTTAGTATATTTCAGCCACTATTTTGGCATATTTAACCTCTGTTCGGGGTTGGTTTGGTCATTTAGGCTTAGTATTGTATGCCTATAGTGCTATGCTCTTTGCTAGTTCCAATGCCTTTGACTTCAAGCATGTTTTGCATGCATCATTCGCATGATTTTAAGTCATTTAGCATGTCATTGCAGTGCTGAAAATTATGCCATTGCACTCCATGCTTCACTCCTTCATTCGCTTTGAAAGAGGTTTTAAGCCCCTTGTTGGCTTGAGCATGGAATTGAGGCTCTCATGCCTAATGGTTTTAGCCTTCTCTTGAGGGTTTCTACTAACCAAAAGCATGAGGTTTCTTTCATGCTCAAGGTGCTTGTGGTTGAGGCCATCTTTCCAATTAGAGGACTCTCACATTGGACATTAACCGGTTAAAAAAATGACTTGGTAATTTAAAATGTGTAAACAAAATGAATCAAAGTAAAACATGCCAAGATAACATGTTTGTGATGCATTGCATGTGTTTGGATCAGACGTTAATCCAAACACAAGAAACGAGGGATGTTTCATACTCAAAGTGATGAAACGTGCTTCATTTCTTAGTCGCCGTCCCTTTTGATTGTGAATGATAGGGTGGAGGCCTCTTGAGTCTTGTGTGTTATTTGTGCATTCATTAACGTGTACAAACTTGGCTTCTCGACCATCATGCATTGCGATGCTTGGTTGGTGGCTCGAGAGCTAAGTACCATACTCCTTTGAGCTTGAGAAATGATAAGGAGGGTGGATGTACACACATATGTAGACACCCCATTTTTGACCGTCCTCAAGACTTGGACGTCACCATTTGAACACTCGGTGATCATCCATGTTCATGTTCGTTTTGAGTTCTCGGAGGTCCCGGCCGCGCGCCTTGCCTTAAGACCTCTCAACTTGACTGTTTTGTGCATTGGTCGCGGACCAAGTATTTGTGTTTCTGCTTTGAGGGAAAATGGTGGCTTGTTTGCCATTTCTTCAACCCACCGGCCATGGTCTGAGATCACCGGCCATGATTTCTTGCTACCGGCTAATTGTATTGGCCGACCGGCACTGTATTTGGTCAGCCGGCCGTGTATGTTGGTCGACCGGTCCCTTTGTCTGGCTGAGACCTTTTCTTTGCCTTTTTCAGGCATTGTGCATGGCAGTTCTGCCAGCTGGTGAGCACAAATCCTGCCCTCCATACACGTGTATGGAGGAATTTCATTCTTGTTTAGCTTCTCTTGGAAGCTTTGCAAATTGATTTTTCTATAAAAGGAGGGCCTCCCCTCCCTTTCCAGAGGTTGATTCAGCTGATATATAACTTATATATCTATATCTCTTTATATCTCCCTCTCCCTAATAGTTGTGTGTGTAATAGTGTTCTAAAGGGTTTTTGTTCTTAGTTTTGCACTAAGACACCTAGAGTTACACTATACTTTGGTTGCTGAGGTTTTAAGGGGTTGATTTCAGAGTTTTGAGTTGGTTTTTGATCAAAAGGAGGTGCTGGACTTGGTGTTCTTGAAGTGTTCTTCAAGGGTGAGAACTTACCTTTTTATTCCCCATTTTTGCTTAAGGCTTTAGACCTATTTGCATATTGTTTTGAGCTTAGTGTATAACTGATAAAAGTTTTGTATTTTCATGCTTAAGATGTTTCATTAAGGTCACTTTGGTGTTGGGATTCGTCCACCCCCTCTTAGGCCTTGTTTGGCCTCTTTTTGTGCCTTCCTCTTTGGGCTTTGGAACCCTTTGTGTATAGACCTTCTCACCAGTGGTGGAGAAGTGGTTTTGAGGTCTTGTATAGGGGAGGGACACCCCTCTCCCCTTTTGACTCATTTGCTTGCATTTAGGGCTCATGAAGGTACCATGTTTGCATAGTGTCTGTCATCACAAAAGTTGCCTCAGCTCGGGAACTTGGGTACGATTGGGGAAGGTCACTTCGTGAGCACCCCCGCTCGCCCGATCAAAGATCGGCCTCTACTAACCATGATATCTAGTTTTGAAAACATTATGCGTTCTTATTCCGGTTATTAGCCTAGATTTACTATGTGATGCGCACAGCATACAAGTATAGACTGGATCGCCTGAATTGGAACAAAACGTTTCATGTTTGTTTAGAAAGTGGTTTGCTACTCGCAAGTAGGCTTTAAAAAAATGCAGATTTTGCCACCCTCGGGTGGGCTTAGAAAAAGATAGTTTTGCCACTATCTAGTGGGCTTAAAACTCACAGTTGATGATTTGTTCCAATCCAAATAACCCAACCTTCATCCACAGGCATTCAGGCAGTTATATCATATAAGCACATAGCCTCATGGTAAGCATGCTATCATGGTAGTTACTCACACGCATGCAAGGATGCTAAAGCATAAACACTTACCGAGTACTCCAAGCCAAAACAAAAGCTATGTTAGAAATCCATGCATGATCTTAACTATGCTGAAATGCCTAATGCAACACATGCAAAATGCAAACTATAGGCTCGACTATTCTAAAGATGGCATGTGAAATGCTACATCTAACACGTATTCAGCTCAGAATTGAAATACAATGCAGTTAGTATGATGCGCCGAGCCTGGTGCGTGCAATACAGATGAATGAATGCAAATATGCGAGCATAAGTATGCTAATCGAAACATGCCCTAATCTAACCATCATAAGCTGGTAAATAAAAGGGAGAAATACATGGGGTTGGAAGACATACATCACACACACGCACACTTATTACAACATTGCCCTCGCTCGGAGGGTCCGAATAAATAATATACAGTCCGAAAGTAAAAAAGTCCGAATGAATAACGAATCACAATTAATCATTACACAACCACTAACTAATTAACAAATTAGCTAAGTAAGCAAATAAATTAAATGAATGTGACTGCCCCGGCTCTGTTTTGGATGATAATGGATGCATGCATGCTCGATGCGCTTTGTCGGTAAATTCCATCGCGATGCCTCGTCTCGCCTTTGTTTGCAACTGATTTCAGAAACTTACACAAAGCTCCAGAAGGCTGAAACTCCACCTTGGGAAAGCCACCGACCAGGTATTGGCTTGGAAAACCCTTGCTGACCACCCTTTATGGTGGAAACCAAAAAAGGTGGTCGGCCTACAGGAAACCTGGTCGGCCGACCACTTTCTGCCCCTGGACTCTGGTTTTTCTGCAACAAAGGCAAGAAGGAGAGAAAGCAAGGTATTTTCAACATATGTCCGCGCGACCACTCCTCCCCGTCCTTGCACAAGCTCTAGGGAGTGTGGCCCTCGGTCCTCGGGCCATCAACCACGCATCTCAATGCATGATGGCCGAGGAGTCGAATTGCACGCTTAATGTGACATGAATGCACAAATACACACTTAAGGCCTAAACTCCGTCATGAGAAATCCGGAATGTTGGCGACCGAGAATCGAGGCACGTTTCGTCACTTGGAGTACGAAACGTCCCTCGTTTCCCGTGCTTGGACTAAACCCTACTCCAAGCACAATGCAACAAGCAATGCATGGCACGTGCAAATGCGACTAGCATGCAATCCTAAGTGTAATGCAACCAAGTGATGCAAGCATGCAAGGGATAAAATGCAAACATGCATCTAGCATATACAATGCTAACACTACATGGCATGCGCAATGCTCGTGAACTAAGGCATACTCAATGCGACTATCAACCTAGCATACACAATGCGAGGAATGACATATCATGGCATGAGCAATGCTCCTAACAACCTAGCATACGCAATGCAAAGGCTAAACATGCAACAACATGAACTACATTGCATGCTCGATGCAAGATGGACTTATACCAATGTGAATGGACCTCAGCCATACTCACATCAGCGGCCATGTAAGGGAAATGAGACAACCGAAATGCGTGCACACATGCGCGAATATCAAGGACCGAACCTAAGGCATGAAATGCTACTCTACCAAAGCATGGCAAGGATGAAGCAGGGCATTCAAACATGTAAATTTCAGCACTGAAACATGATGCTAAATGGTCCCGAAATATGGAAATATGGCACCCGATGCATGAAATAAGCCCCGAAACTCAAAACTAGTCCGATGCATTGAACCACAAGTACACAAAACAAGCATTATTTGATCATGAAGTCTAAAGACAGAGCCAAGGCAGTCCCAAAACATGCACATTTCCAGTTTAAGGCATGGCCAAAAGATGCTAACATGATGGACTAAAATAGCATGCAACATTGGCTAGCAAACATGGTTTATATGGCATGTATATGAAGCGTATGAGAACTCATCAAACCAGCCAAAAACAGTGAATAAAACATGTCAAAATATGCCCAAATAATCACTGAAATGCAGGCAATGCATGCAAAAATGATGAGCTCCTTTAGAGGGCCATACAGGGGGTTATTAAGCACATACAAGGTAGACATGTAACATGGCAAAACCACCTCTAGAAATGGATTATGACAGCCCTAAACCTCACCAAATTGGCCTTGAAATCAGTCTCGGAAACATGCAAAGAAAGGCCTCTTTGGAGGGCCTTGAATGGGATTTCTCTACACATGCAACATAGACATAAAATATGGCCAAAAGGGCCTCGGAAAGAGCCAAGGCAGACCTCAAAACTCACATAATGGGGCCTGGAAAGTGACTTCAATGCATGCAAAATAGGGTCCCTTTGGAAGGCCAAAAGGATCACCAAACAAGATAAGGAGAGAGGGGGGTCACCCCCTCTGATTTTGGCCTTCAAGAATGTATCTAAGCCACTGAAAATCCACTGGATTTCAGTGGCTAAGAGGCCAAGCCATGGCCAATGCAAGAGCTCTAATGCATAGCCCTAATCATGAAGAGATGAAGCATGCATAGGGGGAAGATGACCCCAAACAGAAATGGGACCTGAACCAAACTTGAAGAGGATGTCAAAACAAGACTTTTTCCAATATATAGAAAATCTCTAAAATGTTCACAAGTAAGGCTAAAATATGATGCAAAAATAGCCCTAAAGGAGAGATAGAGGGTAAGTGGAAGTAGATGGCCTCAAACAGCAAAGAGCCCTTCAACAAAGTTAAAGAGAGGCTCAAAGTAAGATACTTTACAGTTTAGGTCAAAGCCCAAAAATGCTCACAAATAAGGCTAATATACCATGCAAAATAAGCCCTGAAAGAGAGATAAAGCACAAAGGGGGAGTAGATGACTTTAAACAACAAAGTTTTCTTAAACAAAGTTGAAGAGGAGCTTAAAATAAGATCTTTTCCAGTTTAGCTCGGAGCCCAAAAATGCAAGCAAAAGGAACTAAGATATAGAGCAAAATTATACAAAAATGGGGAAAATAGAAGCTTACCCTTGTAGAGCCGAACTCCAGCAGCTTTTGGACCACGTTGGTGGGCTTTCAACCTCTGCAAATGACCTTTAAGGGGCTGGAATGGATGATGGAGGTGGTAGGCTATGGGGTGTAGGGTAAAATGGCCAAGAAAATGGGTGTTTGGAGATTTGAAGTATAGATATAGGGGTGTATGTATATCTCAGCTGGTATTTTTTTCTAACCCTTGCAAATGGAGGTGGAGTGTGTTATATAGAGGAGAAGGAGTGAGGCTTCTTGGAGAAGCCAAGAGAAAGGTTCAAGGCTTCTAAAAGAAGCTTGACCAAAGGGGTCAAGCTTCTTGAGGAAGCTAAACCAAAAGGGTCAAGCTTCCTCAAGAAGCTTGACCAAAAGGGCCAAACTCCTTTAGAACCAAGCAAAGGGGGCAAAAACTACCTTTAAAGGGGCCAAAAACAAGGACAAATCCTCGGGCAGTGGATTAGGTGGAAAATAGCTGGCACAGCTGGCACACACTCAGGAGGGCAAACATGGCCGGCCAAGTTCAAAAGACCAAGGTGGCCGGCCGGCCACCTCCCCTGGTCGGCCGACCAGGGGTCAAAAGGGTCAACAACAATTGCTGGTCGGCCACCCCAGAAAGGTGGCCTCCCAGATGAGTGCAACACAGCTGTATGGTCAAAAACCAAAAAAAGTGACCCAGGAGGGAGAAAAATCAGCTTTTTAGAGGGGTTCAAAAGGGTCAAGATGAATTACTGGTCGGCCTACCCATATTGGTGGCCTCCCAGGTGTGCACAACACAATGGTGTGGTGGAAAGTCAGAAATTGTGGCTCAAAAGTAAGAAAAACCAGCTTTCTGTCAGAAAAATCGGCTTTCGGAGAGAGAAAAAGGAGAAAGCTGGTTTTTCAGAAAAATTGCTGGTCTCCCATCCTCCTACAACCTTCCTAACAATGAAAATAAGGTCTCTGCCAAAAATGAACCAAGACGGATGCAAAACGGAGGTTCGGGGACCGAAACGCGCGGCCCGGGGCCCTGAAAACTGACTATTAAGCACCGGAGGTGGCGTTTGTCCACGAAGTTGGTCTCTCAGGCGACAGTGTCCCTCAAAAGGGAGGAAACAAGGTGAATGCCAAAAACCGGAGCAAACAGAGGTAGTTAAGCGGTCCCGAACCGAGGCACACGGCCGACGGCCCTGAAAACCAGAAACTGGCCTCCAAACAGGAAAAATGGCCTACGACCACGAAACGTAGCCTACGGCCACTGAGAGATGGTCTACGAGACCTCTTTCTTCCTTCGGGAAGAGAAAACAGAGAAAACAGGACCTGGTTCGCAAACCGAGACAAAGCACAAAAGAGCCTCGAAGTCCGGAGGCAAGGCTCGCAGCCAAGACTCTGAAACTCCGGAACGAGCACAATATGCACTATCACCGAGCGCTCAGTTGGTGACGTCTGAGTCTTAAGGTCGGTCAAAAATGGGGTGTCTACAGTTGCCCCTCTTTGACAGAACTCGAAAGTCATACGTAACGGGAGTGAATGTCAAAGCCCAGAGACGACCCATTTTTGACAAAGCCGAAGACTTAGACAAACATACAAGATAACAAAGAAATGTGCCCGCAGGCGGGGGGCAAAATGCAAAACGATATGCACAAAGCCGAACATAACTCATTATCATGCCAAACAGCGAGCTGTAATGAAACAAATATTCACGATAAATGCAATAGTTTTAAGCAAGAATGCAATGCAAATCAAACTACATTTCATGTAGTTTTAAGAATGCGGAGAATTATTCAATTCTCGCCACGTCTCACACGGAGAAGATACAATACCTACGCGATTCGTCTGGTCGCACTAGCTTCAAATGAACCATACATACAATATCGTGCCTCATGCTGCTGGGGGTCTTTCGCTTCTTCTTAGTCGAACCACAGGTACTACTTTTCTCCCTGACTATGGTCGCAACTTTCCCTATTCTCCAATAGGGTGACAGACTAGATTGGTTCAGTATCCAGAATTGAGGTGCATACACATGCTATCTCAATCTATGGGGCTGCCATACAGATTTCAAGCCGAGGATATACCCCTGGGTATTTAAACCAGACTTTAGTCTCGGAAATCCCGAACCTTTGCGTTCTAGGCATGAGCCATTCGAACTCTAGTTTCCACCGTCTCAGTTGGTCTCCTAGGAACTCACTGAAAACACAGGCAGGTGGCTATACCAGACCACTGGAAGTCGTTTAGGCACGACAAACACCAAAGGAATTGCATCTTTAGAGGATTTAAGGTCTCCTAGACCAGGTAGTGCACAAGATAGTGCGATGCAGAAGGAATGCACAAAATAATGCTATGTAGGTGCACAAGACAGTGCGATGCAGGGTGGATGCACAAGACAGTGCGATACAAGTGTGTGCACAAGACAGTGCTAAGACAAAGGATGCGCAAGACAACGCGAGTGATAATGCATGCACCATGCAAGTAAGGTGCACAAAATAGTGTGATGCGCAAAATGACGCGATAAAATGCATCTTCTATGCAAGTAAAGGTGCGCAAAACAGTGCGATGCGCGAAGTAGCGTGATAAAATGCATGCACAATGCAAGACTAGGCACATAGCTTACGACACAGCATTCCATTCATTTGGCACACAGCTCACTTTGGGCACACAGCTCATCTTGGGGGCACACAGCTCATTTTTCGGGCACACAGCTCGTTTTCCGGGCACATAGCTCGTTCTTTGGGCACACAGCTCGTTCTTTGAGCACACAGCTCGTTTTCTGGGCACACAGCTCGTTCTTCGGGCACACAGCTCATTTTTCGGGCACACAGCTCGTTCTTTGGGCACACAGCTCATCTTGGGGGCACACAGCTCATTTTTCGAGCACACAGCTCGTTTTCCGGGCACACAGCTCGTTCTTTGGGCACACAGCTCGTTTTCCAGGCACACAGCTCGTTTTCCGGGCACACAGCTCATTTCGGGCACACAGCTCATTCTTCGGGCACACAGCTCATTTCGGGCACACAGCTCATTCTTCTGGCACACAGCTCGCTTCGGGCACACAGCTCATTTCGGGCACACAGCTCATTCTTCGGGCACACAGCTCATTCTTAGGGCACATAGCTCATTCTTCGGGCACATAGCTCGCTTCGGGCACACAGCTCATTTCGGGCACACAGCTCGCTTCGGGCACACAGCTCATTTCGGGCACACATCTCATTCTTCGGGCACACAGCTCATTTCGGGCACACAGCTTGCTTCGGGCACACAGCTCATAACACTGCTCAATCTGAACACTCAGTCCATAACACAGCATTTGGTTTGCATTTTCAACACATAGCTCAAGCACTTGAATTTCTGAACACGCAACTCAAACTTTTGGCATGACCACGCAGCCTACATTTTTGAAATCTGAACACACAGCTCGAACTTTTGTCGCGAACATGCAGCCCACATTTTCTTGAAATCTGAACACACAGCTCAAACTCTTGCGGTGAACACGCGGCCCACATTTTCTTGAAATCTGAACACACAGCTCAAACTTGTTGTCGTGAACACACAGCCCACAGTTTTTGAAAGTTGAACACGCAGCCCAAACTTTTGAGGTGAATACACAGCCCACAGTTTTTGAAATTTGAACACACAGCCCAAACTTTTGAGGTGAACACACAGCACACATTGGTTGAGAGTTGAACACGCAGCTCACTATCTTTGAAGTCTGAACACGCAGCCCAAATTTTGAGGTGAACACACAGCACACACTAGTTGAGAGTTGAACACGCAGCCCAAACTATCGAATTTCTGAACACGCAGCCCAAATTTTGAGGTGAACACACAGCACACACTGGTTGAGAGTTGAACACACAGCTCACTATTTTTTAAGTCTGAACACACAGCTCAAACACTTGATGTTGAACACACAGCTCGAACTTTGAGATGAACACACAGCCCATAGTTTTTTTTGAAGCCTGAACACACAACTCAAACACTTGACTTTCTGAACACGCAGCTCAAATTTTGATTGTGCACATGCAGCACACACTTGTTGAAAGTTGAACATGCAGCCCAAACTCTTGAACTTCTGAACACGCAGCCCATTTTGAATGTGAACACGCAGCACACATTTGTTGAAAGTTAAACACGCAGCCCAAACTTTTGAATTTCTGAACACGCAGCCCATTTTTTGATTGTGAACACGCAGCACACACTTGTTTGAAGGTTGAACACGCAGCCCAAACTTTTGAATTTCTGAACACGCAGCTCATTTTTTGATTGTGAACACGCAGCACACACTTGTTTGAAGGTTGAACATACAGCCCAAACTTTTGAATTTCTGAACACGCAGCTCATTTTTTTGATTGTGAACACGCAGCACACACTTGTTTGAAGGTTGAACACACAACCCAAACTTTTGAATTTCTGAACACGCAGCTCATTTTTTGATTGTGAACACGCAGCACACACTTGTTTGAAGGTTGAACACGCAGCCCAAACTTTTTGAATTTCTGAACACACAGCCCATTTTTTGATTGTGAACACGCAGCACACACTTGTTTGAAGGTTGAACACACAGCCCAAACTTTTGAATTTCTGAACACAGCTCATTTTTTGATTGTGAACACGCAGCACACACTTGTTTGAAGGTTGAACACACAGCCCAAACTTTTAAATTTCTGAACACACAGCTCATTTTTTGATGTGAACACGCAGCACACACTTGAGGTGAACACACAGCCCACAGTTTTGAAAGTTGAACACGCAGCCCAAACTCTTGATGGTGAACACACAGCCCACTGTTTTGAAAGTTGAACACGCAGCCCAAACTTTTGAGGTGAACACACGGCCCACTGTTTTATTTGCACGCAGCGCATATTGAACACATAGTTCTTACATTTCACTTTTGAACTCACAGCTCATTCATTTCATTTGCACGCAGCTCATGCATTTGATTCTGAACACGCAGCTCATACATTTTCATTTGCACGCAGCTCATGCATTTGATTCTTAATTCTGAACACGCAGCTCATAAATTTTCGTTTCTGAACACACAGCTCATTCTTTTCATTTTGAACACGCAGCTCACACATTTCAATTATGAACACGCAGCTCATTCTTAATTCTGAACACGCAGCTCATAAATTTGCATTTCTGAACACACAGATCATTCTTTTCATTTTGAACACGCAGCTCATGACACGACACTACTCGATCTGAACACGCGGCTCATAACACAGTATTCTTTTAATTTTGAACACACAGCTCATTCTGAACATACAGGATGCGATGACGGAACTTGCAGAAGTTGAAACAAACTCAGATGCCCGACATTTTTTCCTTTTTTTTTTTTTTGCTTCAAAGTCTGGAACCTATATAGCTTCAGATAGGTCCTGGTTTTACTATTCTGACATGACCTGGGTTGAACCCTGCGGTTTTACGAAAGAACGAATCTTGTTTTGCACAGATGTGGAGAACGGCATGGCACTCGGAGCGCAAAACGATACTATTTTTTGAAATTGAGAGATGAGTTCTTGATCGGGGGATTGAGCCTACAACTGACCGCAACCAAAACGACTCAAAAACGGAAAACAAAGGTAGAACAACCTAAACTCAACTCAACAAAGGAAAAACAAGGTAAAACAACCTAAACACATCTATTGACACTCAAACGACTCAAAACAAGAATTGAGACAAACAAAACACACAAACACAACACTCAGCTGTGTTACAAAGGTAAGAGACCTCTCGGTGCACGAGGAGCCAGTTTCTCCGGGTATTGTTTCCCACCCTTTCTTATTTTTGATTCTCACATCACTCGGCCCTCAGGCTCGGCTTTTCTCACAAAACCCATTTCCTCACTTTTTCTCTCAGCGCACATTTCTCTATTATTTAATCTCTCATTTTTTATCCCTCCCTTGGTGGTTGATGGATAAACAAGAAATTGCGGGCTCCTGCCCCTAGCATTCTGCTAGATTCTTTTTCTTCTGCGCACAGCTAGTGAGTTCCTCCCACAGAGGGGTTGTGATGCGGCTGGATGTGCAGCAGATCTGCAATTGACATTGGTGGACGATGCTCTACTGGGGAGTTTGGACGTGATTAGATCTGTCCAGATGAGGGAATGGAATATCCTGCCCCATTCCAGTTCATGCTTCGCACTTGGCTTGATACCTCGTTGCTTGGAGGATATGAGAGCTTTTAGCCCTTTTCTGTTAGCTTCTGCTGTGCCCTTCTTGGCAAATAGGGTGCCCTTTCCGGCAAGTATGGTGCCCGTTCCGGCAAATGCATTGACAACGAGGGAAAGACAGGAAGCCTGACTCAACTGTGCCCTTAGTTCATTGTTTTGACCATTTTTGTTTTTTTGTCTTCTGCTTAAAACAATTTTAACCAAAATGAGAGTTAGATTAACGCGCTTGTTCGATTTTCTGATTTGAAATCATGCGAGTTAGGTTATGAGCACTGAAAATTTTCCTTTTTTGGGTCCAAGAAATGGTCCAGTTTTGGAAAAATGGAATACTTTTCGAGAGAATTAGTCAACTTCATTAAAAATTCTCAAAAACTATTTTTGCAAACGGCCACTGCTCAACGAGCATAGAACCCACTCTCGAGATGCACAACCTCAGATTCGAAGGAAAATTGCCCCTTGCTTGAGGGGAGCTGCGTGGCAACGGAAAGTTGCCCCTTGTTTGAACGACACTGCAGCGCATTGAATGGCAACGAAAAGTTGCCCCTTGTTTGAATGGCACTGCAGCGCATTGAATGGCAACAGAAAGTTGCCCCTTGTTTGAATGGCACCACAGCGCATTGTAGTCAGTCCTCAGAGTGATGAACACAACCAAATTCTCGGATATAGAGAAGGCGAATATGATCAAAACCATTATATGGGCACAATCAATTTGAAGTGTTTTACGGCTGGACTTCAGAATGAAGTTGCCTACGTATCCCAAAGATGGGAATCAAGCCTTACGTAGTTCAAGGGGGGTTAAGGTACACTCGGGTATTAACCTCTCCTTTTGCGCTCTAACTTTTGCCAAGGCCGCCCTTCCGGGTTTTCAACCTTGCGAGCTTTGTTTTTCTTTTCTTTTCAATTCTTTTCTTTTTTTTTTTTATTTTCTTTTTTGTTGTTCTTTTTTTTTTCATTTTTCATTTTTCTTTTTTCTTCTTTTTCTTGCTCTAACTTTTGCCTGGGTCGCCCTTCTGGGTTTTCGGCCCAGCGAGCCTCTCAAGGGTAAAAGTGTAGCTTTGTCCATGTCAAATGGTTTTGAGATCTTGAAGTCATCTGAATCCAGGAGAATAGCTGCTGTTTGCTGACGATGTAGAAGTCCATCCAATGGGGGCTGAATTTGCCCCTAGTGTTGTGGATAGGAACTCGGTTGTTCTTCAACAAAACTTTCTTTTTTTTCTTCCCTTCTGAAATTTGGCATTCTTGCCAGTCTTTATTGACTTGCGGAATGATCCATCTTTGGCTCTTCGAGCTGTCTGACATTTTTGCCCCTAGTTCGAGGGGTGCTTCTGATCTAGCTTTGTAAGCTTCTTTTGATCATATCCGACCTTCTTGATCTGACTTTCTTGCCCCTAGTTCAAGGGCTGCTTCTGATCTAACCATACAGGCCTTACGTTGTGGTTGACCGTTGAACATTCTGAATCCCAGTTCAAGGTTTGAAAGTGAGGGTTCGAGTCTCGAGGCTGAGAGCGATCCTAGGCTGCACAATCTCAGGAGCGATTCCACACAGGTCTTCACGGGACCTCGCAAAAACATTTTTTGAAATCTTTTAAGAAAACGACAAATCGCTCGCGTTGAAGACAGTGCGGAACCAATCCGGATCAAGCCAGGATCCTTCTTAGTACTCACCTTATCAAGCATGATTTCATTCATTAAGGGCTTAGCACGCCTCTCTTTTTCTCAATTGATCAAATTTTTGCAAAACCCGAGGAATTCCTTCCTCTTCGTTTTTACCGCAGTGTTCAAAAAGTTTTGAAAAAAACTTAGGTCGATGTAATGAATTCAAGGCACAAAAGAGCAGGTGAAATGCACTGCCGTTTCATTCAAGTTTGTTGGCACAACAGGCTCAAAGCAGAAACAAGCACAAAAACATGACAGCCACAGCTGTTTCAATTAGATCTCCTGGTGTAACTGGCTCCCCGGCAGAAATAGACTCAAAAGAAAACGAAAAGACAAACACAAAACAAGCAAGTGATGTCCGAGGTAACACCCCCGAAATCACCCGACTCCAACAAAACAGGACTGACCCGGTACAACAAGACAGACCTAACTGACTTAGTAAGAAAAGACTGGCTCTGTACAAAAAGACTGACTCAATACAACGCAACAAGACTGACTCAATACCCAAGTCAGAAAATACAAAAAACCAGCATTCACAAATGCTCGAAACAGTGCGTGCCATACACCATATCCGGAGTAAACTGGGTGCCGCCCGCAGGTGGTTCATCCCCCGATCACATCACATTATCCCCCCAAGTTCACCGATCCAGTGCCGAAAGACTTTGCTGAGCTCGGCGGGAGGATGACCCTGTTGTCAAATAGATCCTGTACTTCATGGCGAAGACGGAAGCAGTTATCGGTAGTATGGCCAGTTTGCTGATGGTATGCGCAGTACTGGGTAGCATCATGCGTAGCCGGAAGAGGGTTCGGGAGAGGCCGAGGCTCGAGGGGTTTGAGATGGCCTTGTCCAACAAGGATTTGGAGAGCTTTGGACAAAGGCATATAAAGGGCGTGGAAGACTCTGCGCCCTCGGGGCAGATACTTCGAAGTTTGCTGACTTTTGCCAGACGCACTGGCAAAAGGATCGGCAAGTGCCGCCTTGGCTTTCTGATCTTTTCCCGGTGCAGGGTTAGAATTGGAGGGAACTGTTCTGGCATGACGGGGCCTATTCCGATTTTCTGTCTGGCTGGAACTCCCCTCGGTTGGAGTGGGGAAAGCATCATCCACAGTCTTAGCCACCACTGCGAATATTTGTTGTTTACTCAATCCTCCGGCTTTCAAAGCCTCGACTGCCCACAGCAGTTGTTCAACGGGATCAGCACCTGTTCCCACTTTGTTCTTACCTCTAGCCTCAGCTTGATCGAGGGTTTGGGTTGCTATATCAGAGCGAAACCCGGTTGTTGTTGTCATGGCGTGGCCATAGCTTGAGACAGCCTCAGGTTGGCTGAGCTCGATCACAATTCGCCCCAGTAGCGGGGGCTCCTGCGGTACGAAATTCCCGGCGTAGGATGTGGTTGGTGGCGAAGTCGACATTCCGTAGGCGAGGTCAGCCACAGATCACTGAAGATCGCCAATCATTCCCATCAATTCAAACGTGGTGGGCTCATGGGCTTGATACAACTGTGGCGTCCAGACCGGGCGCGCGGCAGATGACCTGGGTGGATGCGGTACATCAACATTGGTCTTATCCTGCAAGATGATTCCTTGGTCTAATGCGGCTGCCATAACCACAATTTCCTCTAAACTTTGCGTCATCATAAGTCCGCTGAACTGAATGGTGACTGACGGATCAGATGTCTATCGTGCCTCAGCAAAGGAGAACACTGGCTATTCTGTACTAAATCTCTGAACCCCCCCTGAAAGAGAAAAACACGCAGCATTTCGGCCCAATTAGAACAGACACAAGCATAGCTGAATAACTGTACTCTACTACTGATCACTGTTCCCCAAAATCACTGCTCCCCCAAAACTGAATTGGATACCCGCAGATAATTGATTCCCAAAATACTGAACTGGTGCCCGCATGCCTGATACCCAAACTTGTAAACTGATACATGCATTCCTGTAGAGACGCACTCTAAAAGCACATAGCAAGCAAGTGAGAGCCAAAAACATCCCTATGGAGGGGTAAGGTTTTCCTGTCCTATTTTGTCAGGAGCTAGGGTTTCACTACGCACGCAACGGTTTCAAACAACCTATATCGGGTAAGCAACCTGTCCTAGTTTGGAATGGTCACTACGGATTCCGAATATGCACTAGGTCGAATGGTCAAAAGGGTGCCCCCGTGAAACCGGGGTTTGTGTTTCCATACTGGCAGAGCCCGTAACTGGTAAGCCTTATGGCACGCAGCCTCTAGCAAACCGCTCAGGAATAGCAGATGGCAAACACGGTGTCCTAGGCGCACCAATGCACATGCAATGCAAAGAAACACATAAGTGTAATCAAAACAAGATATCATGAGTTCGAGTCAAGCTCTCTAAGTCCCCATCAAAGTCGCCAGAAACTGTAGACGTCCCCGAACGTCCCGGGAGGATGAGTCCTGTTCATTTCATGTTTGTTTAGAAAGTGGTTTGCTACTCGCAAGTAGGCTTTAAAAAAATGCAGATTTTGCCACCCTCGGGTGGGCTTAGAAAAAGATGGTTTTGCCACTATCTAGTGGGCTTAAAACTCACAGTTGATGATTTGTTCCAATCCAAATAACCCAACCTTCATCCACAGGCATTCAGGCAGTTATATCATATAAGCACATAGCCTCATGGTAAGCATGCTATCATGGCAGTCACTCACACGCATGCAAGGATGCTAAAGCATAAACACTTACCGAGTACTCCAAGCTAAAACAAAAGCTATGTTAGAAATCCATGCATGATCTTAACTATGCTGAAATGCCTAATGCAACACATGCAAAATGCAAACTATAGGCTCGGCTATTCTAAAGATGGCATGTGAAATGCTACAGCTAACACGTATTCAGCTCAGAATTGAAATACAATGCAGTTAGTATGATGCGCCGAGCCTGGTGCGTGCAATACAGATGAATGAATGCAAACATGCGAGCATAAGTATGCTAATCAAAACATGCCCTAATCTAACCATCATAAGCTGGTAAATAAAAGGGAGAAAGACATGGGGTTGGAAGACATACATCACACACACGCACACTTATTACAACATTGCCCTCGCTCGGAGGGTCCGAATAAATAATATACAGTCTGAAAGGAAAATAGTCCGAATGAATAACGAATCACAATTAATCATTACACAACCACTAACTAATTAACAAATTAGCTAAGTAAGCAAATAAATTAAATGAATGTGACTGCCTCGGCTCTGTTTTGGATGATAATGGATGCATGCATGCTCGATGCGCTTTGTCGGTAAATTCCATCGCGATGCCTCGTCTCGCCTTTGTTTGCAACTGATTTCAGAAATTTACACAAAGCTCCAGAAGGCTGAAACTCCACCTTGGGAAAGCCACCGACCAGGTATTGGCTTGGAAAACCCTTGCTGACCACCCCTTATGGTGGAAACCAAAAAAGGTGGTCAGCCTACCAGGAAACCTGGTCGGCCGACCACTTTCTGCCCCTGGACTCTGGTTTTTCTGCAACAAAGGCAAGAAGGAGAGAAAGCAAGGTATTTTCAACATATGTGCGCGCGACCACTCCTCCCCGTCCTTGCATAAGCTCTAGGGAGTGTGGCCCTCGGTCCTCGGGCCATCAACCACGCATCTCAATGCATGATGGCCGAGGAGTCAAATTGCACGCTTTAATGTGACATGAATGCACAAATACACACTTAAGGCCTAAACTCCGTCATGGGAAATCCGGAATGTTGGCGACCGAGAATCGAGGCACGTTTCGTCACTTGGAGTACGAAACGTCCCTCGTTTCCCGTGCTTGGACTAAACCCTACTCCAAGCACAATGCAACAAGCAATGCATGGCACGTGCAAATGCGACTAGCATGCAATCCTAAGTGTAATGCAACCAAGTGATGTAAGCATGCAAGGGATAAAATGCAAACATGCATCTAGCATATACAATGCTAACACTACATGGCATGCGCAATGCTTGTGAACTAAGGCATACTCAATGCGACTATCAACCTAGCATACACAATGCGAGGAATGACATATCATGGCATGCGCAATGCTCCTAACAACCTAGCATACGCAATGCAAGGGCTAAACATGCAACAACATGAACTACATTGCATGCTCGATGCAAGATGGACTTATACCAATGTGAATGGACCTCAGCCATACTCACATCAGCGGCCATGTAAGGGAAATGAGACAACCGAAATGCGTGCACACATGCGCGAATATCAAGGACCGAACCTAAGGCATGAAATGCTACTCTACCAAAGCATGGCAAGGATGAAGCAGGGCATTCAAACATGTAAATTTCAGCACTGAAACATGATGCTAAATGGTCCCGAAACATGGAAATATGGCACCCGATGCATGAAATAAGCCCCGAAACTCAAAACTAGTCCGATGCATTGAACCACAAGTACACAAAACAAGCATTATTTGATCATGAAGTCTAAAGACAGAGCCAAGGCAGTCCCAAAACATGCACATTTCCAATTTAAGGCATGGCCAAAAGATGCTAACATGATGGACTAAAATAGCATGCAACATTGGCTAGCAAACATGGTTTATATGGCATGTATATGAAGTGTATGAGAACTCATCAAACCAGCCAAAAATAGTGAATAAAATATGTCAAAATATGCCTAAATAATCACTGAAATGCAACCAATGCATGCAAAAATGATGAGCTCCTTTAGAGGGCTATACAAGGGGTTATTAAGCACATACAAGGTAGACATGTAACATGGAAAAACCACCTCTAGAAATGGATTATGAAAGCCCTAAACCTCACCAAATTGGCCCTGAAATCAGTCTCGGAAACATGCAAAGAAAGGCCTCTTTGGAAGGCCTTGAATGGGATTTCTCAACACATGCAACATAGACATAAAATATGGCCAAAAGGGCCTCGGAAAGAGCCAAGGCAGACCTCAAAACTCACATAATGGGGCCTGGAAAGTGACTTCAATGCATGCAAAATAGAGTCCCTTTGGAAGGCCAAAAGGATCACCAAACAAGATAAGGAGAGAGGGGGGTCACCCCCTCTGATTTTGGCCTTCAAGAATGCATCTAAGCCACTAAAAATCCACTGGATTTAAGTGGCTAAGAGGCCAAGCCATGGCCAATGCAAGAGCTCTAATGCATAGCCCTAATCATGAAGAGATGAAGCATGCATAGGGGGAAGCTGACCCCAAACAGAAATGGGACCTTAACCAAACTTGAAGAGGATGTAAAAACAAGACTTTTTCCAGTATATGGAAAATCTCTAAAATGTTCACAAGTAAGGCTAAAATATGATGCAAAAATAGCCCTAAATGAGAGATAGAGGGTAAGTGGAAGTAGATGGCCTCAAAAAGCAAAGAGCCCTTCAACAAAGTTGAAGAGGAGCTCAAAGTAAGATACTTTACAGTTTAGGTCAAAGCCCAAAAATGCCCACAAATAAGGCTAATATACCATGCAAAACAAGCCCTAAAAGAGAGATAAAGCACAAAGGAGGAGTAGATGACTTTAAACAACAAAGTTTTCTTAAACAAAGTTGAAGAGGAGCTTAAAATAAGATCTTTTCCAGTTTATCTCGGAGCCCAAAAATGCAAGCAAAAGGAACTAAGATATAGAGCAAAATTATGCAAAAATGGGGAAAATAGAAGCTTACCCTTGTAGAGCCGAACTCCAGCAGCTTTTGGACCAAGTTGGTGGGCTTTCAACCTCTGCAAATGACCTCCAAGGGGCTGGAATGGATGATGGAGGTGGTAGGCTATGGGGTGTAGGGTAAAATGGCCAAGAAAATGGGTGTTTGGAGATTTGAAGTATAGATATAGGGGTGTATGTATATCTCAGCTGGTATTTTTTTCTAACCCTTGAAAATGGAGGTGGAGTGTGTTATATAAAGGAGAAGGAGTGAGGCTTCTTGGAGAAGCCAAGAGAAAGGTTCAAGGCTTCTAAAAGAAGCTTGACCAAAGGGGTCAAGCTTCTTGAGGAAGCTAAACCAAAAGGGTCAAGCTTCCTCAAGAAGCTTGACCAAAAGGGCCAACTCCTTTAGAACCAAGCAAAGGGGGCAAAAACCACCTTTAAAGGGGCCAAAAACAAGGACAAACCCTCGGGCAGTGGATCAGGCGGAAAATAGCTGGCACAGCTGGCACACACTCAGGAGGGCAAACATGGCCGGCCAAGTTCAAAAGGCCAAGGTGGCCGGCCGGCCACCTCCCCTGGTCGGCCGACCAGGGGTCAAAAGGGTCAACAACAATTGCTGGTAGGCCACCCCAAAAAGGTGGCCTCCCAGATGAGTGTAACACAGCTGTATGGTCAAAAACCAGAAAAAGTGACCTAGGAGGGAGAAAAACCAGCTTTTTGGAGGGGTTCAAAAGGGTCAAGATGAATTACTGGTCGACCTACCCATATTGGTGGCCTTCCAGGTGTGCACAACACAATGGTGTGGTGGAAAGTCAGAAATTGTGGCTCAAAAGTAAGAAAAACCAGCTTTCTGTCAGAAAAATCGGCTTTCGGAGAGAGAAAAAGGAGAAAGCTAGTTTTTCAGAAAAATTGCTGGTCTCCCACCCTCCTACAAGCTTCCTAACAATGAAAATAAGGTCTCTGCCAAAAATGAACCAAGACGGATGCAAAACGGAGGTTCGGGGACCGAAACGCGCGGCCTGGGGCCCCGAAAACTGACTATTAAGCACCGGAGGTGGCGTTTGTCCACGAAGTTGGTCTCTCGGGCCACAGTGTCCCTCAAAAGGAAGGAAACAAGGTGTATGCCAAAAACCAGAGCAAACGGAGGTAGTTAAGCGGTCCCGAACCGAGGCACACGGCCGACGGCCCTGAAAATCGGAAACTGGCCTCCAAACGGGAAAAATGGCCTACGACCACGAAACGTAGCCTACGGCCACTGAGAGATGGTCTATGAGACCTCTCCCTCCCTTCCGGAAGAGAAAATAGAGAAAATAGGACCTGGTTCGCAAATCGAGGCAAAGCATAAAAGAGCCCCGAAGTCCGGAGGCAAGGCTCACAGCCAAGACTCTGAAACTCCGGAACGAGCACAATATGCACTATCATTGAGTGCTCAGTTGGTGATTTCTGAGTCTTAAGGTCGGTCAAAAATGGGGTGTCTACACCATGTTTTGTATAGCGACCTTGTATCCTAGCTTGTTAGCTTTGAGTGTGTGAGTCATGAGCATGCTTTATTTGGGTTATTTCAGTGATTTGGAATCACTTGTCATGCTATTTCAGTCCATGCTCCATGCTTGTATGCTTGCATTTATCATCCTTTCAATGCTTTGAAGAGTTGTTCTTTTGTGCCTTAAAATAGGTCATTGTGCATGCCTCTTTGCTTAAGTCCTTGGGCTGCCATATCAGTGGGTTTTGGGGCTCCTTTTGGCATATTATAGCTCTGTTTTTCATTGCATAACTCATGCCATGTTTGGTTGAGGTAGTTGTAGTGGAATGCTCTCTTTGCGGCCTTGAATGCCCTTTGTTTTGTGCCCTTTTCTTAGCATGTTTTTGGTCTCGTTCCATGCATGCTTTAGCCTTATTTTGGTCTGCCTCGGGACTGTTTTAAGTCATCTTGGCCCTTTGAGGCTCGGTTGATATGGCCATGGTTTGAACCCCTTTGGTAACCTTGAGTTTTGAGCTTTGTGGCATGCCTTACTTGCATGGTTTGGTTGATTTGGCATCATCCTTTACACATTTTCAGAGCTTGTCATGCTTGTGATTTGTCCATATTTGTCTCTTCTTAATGTGTTTAAGAGTCGACTCTTTTATGCCTAAGTGTTAGACCTTTACATGTGCATGTTTGGGTGTGTTTTGTCTCTAATCTTTTGGGTACTTTGGCCACTGTTTTGGTACGGCTGAGGCCTATCCATCCTTAGTATAAGTCCATGGATCATGCACTCATGTATTGTTGTAGGCTTACCGTATTGTATGTTGTCGCATCCTTGTGGTTGGTGTCATTATTGCATGCCTATCATTTTGTATACTTACATACCTAGGTTGCATTGTAGTATTGCATGCCTATTGTATTACCATGTTCCTTGTATGTTAAAGTTGCATTGTTCATGTTGCATTGCATTAATTGCATGTTTCGCATTGTATATGGCATAGCTACATTGCATTATGTTTGGTTTGGGGTGTCAAACCAAACATGAGGAATGAGGGACGTTCGTACTTAAAGTGACGAAACGTACCTCAATCCTCGGTCGCCGACACTCTTGATTCAACATGATAGGGTGTGTAGCATTCATTTGTTTTGTTGCATTCATTCATATTGATTTGCACACTTGACATCTTTGGGTCATCATGCATCGAAATGAGTGATTGGTGGCCCGAGGGTCGAGGGCCACACTCCCTTGAGTCCATAGCATGATAGGGAAGGTGGTCGTGCATACATTTGGCTTGTAAATTCCATGCCATACACTGTCTGTCCTCTGTTGCAGCAAAACCAGTGTTCTGCAGGAAGAAATGGCCGATCGGCCAATTTCAGTGCCGGCCGACTACCAAAATCAAGCTGGTGATCCCATTTTTGGTCGATGACTACATTTACATGGCCGGTGGTGTTTTCCCTTGGCCGGTGGCATCCCAAGGTTCTCAGGGAGTGGTTCAGAAGCAACCTTAGGATTTTCACAATTCTCAGAGGTGCAGAACAGTGCAAACAGAGGCAACATGTGGCATGGCATCGGATTTCCGAGCAAGGCGAATCGAGCATGCATCATCCAATCATTTCGAGGCGGAGCTGCGGCGGCCTTTCGAATTTCATACTTAGTTTATTTTGTAATTAATTCGTTAATTAATTAAGGGTCTGTAATAATTAATTAGCTAGAGTAGTTAATTATTTAATTGATTTGTATTATTCTTTCGGACCCTCCGTCGAGAGGGCGAATTTGTAATAATTGTGTGTGCGTGTGTGAATGTCTTCCAATCCCACGTCTTTCTCCCTTTTACTTACTTGCTTTTGATGGTTAGTTTTAGGGTATGTTTCAATTAGCGTCTATATGTTCGCATGTTTGCATTCATTCGTCTGTATTGCATACACCGGGCTCGGCGCATCATGCTAACTGCATTGTATTTCAATTCCAAGTTGAATACATGTTATCTGTTGCATTTCATATGCCATGTTTAGAATAGCCGAGCCTATCTTAGTTGCATTTTGCATGTGTTGCATTAGCCATCTTAACATGAACTAGGATCATGCATTGATTACTAACTAGTTTCTGTTTTGGCTTGGAGTACTCGGTAAGTATTTATGCTTTAGCATCCTTGCATGTGTGTGAGTGACTGCCATGATAGCATGCTTGCCATGAGGCTATTTGCTTATGTGATATAACTGCCTGAATGCCTGTGGGTGGAGGTTGGGTTATTTGAATTGGAACAATGCATTGAATGAGAGTTTTAAGCCCACTTGAGAGTGGCAAAATCATGTTTTCTAAGCCCACTTGAGGGTGGCAAATCCACGTCTTAGCCTACTTGCGAGTAGCACCATCAAACCATCTTTCAAATAAACAAACATGAAATGTTTCGTTCCAACTCAAACAATCCAGTCTATACTTGTATGTTGTGCGCATCACGTAGTAATCTTAGGCTAATAAAGCGGAATAAGAGCACATAATGTTGTCAAAACTCGATATTATGGTTAGTAGAGGCCGATCTTTGATCGGGCGAGCGGGGGTGCTCACGAAGTGACCTTCCCCAATCGTACCCAAGTTCCCGAGCCGAGGCAACTTTGGTGATGACGGACACGTGGCCTTAGGCACAAGTCGGGGTTTCCTAAATTCCCCCAAAATAAAATATTTAGGTGGCGACTTTGTATCTGGCGAAGCAATCCATGTTTGGCACTTCTTTCTAAAAATCTGTTTTTTTTCAAAACGATTTGCCGGATTTGGACTCTTTGGTGATCTATTAATCTCGCATTGCACTTTGCAGGATTAGATTCAGAACCGTGACATTTGAGTCTGAACTGTAGTGAGCCCAAATAAACAAAACGGGATTTTCCCGGGACGTTCGGGGACGTCTACAACATACCTTGCAAATACCTTGCTTTGCCCCTTTTGTACTCTGTTTGCAGCTAAATTGGAGTGTGCAGCGGCAAGTGGCCGACCGGCCAGTGGAAGTGGCCTACAGCTTGGAGATTGGTTCGGTGTTCAGGAATCAAAGCGAGTGCAAACAGAGGCAACCGGTGGCAAAGTAATGGATTTTTGGGAAGAAGCTGACTGAGCATGCATGCATCCCTCGTCCTCGAGGCCTTTTAACTGCTTTACTTAGCTAGTCAATTCGTTGGGTTCTGTACTTAAATAGTTAATGCGCTTAGCTATTCATTTGTGTTTGTAATTAGTTAACTAGAATAGTTAATTAGTTTTGTTTTGTAATAAGTAGCTTAGCTTAGCCTATTTATTCGGACCCTCCGTTGAGAGGGCAAATGTTGTAATAAGTGTGCGTGTGTGTGTGAATGTCTTCCAACCCCACGTCTTTCTCTCTTTTATTTACCAGCTTTCGATGGTTAGTTTTAGGGTATGTTTCAATTAGCATACTTATGCTTTGCATGCGTGCATCATTCATTTGTCTTCCATGCACCAAGCTCGGCGCATCATTCAAACTGCATTGTATTTCAATACATTTACTTGAATACGTGTTTCAAAGCATGTTATCAAGTGTTGCATTCATATGCCATCTTAGATAGCCGAGCCTATTTTAGTTGCATTTTTGCATGTGTTGCATTAGGCACTTAACATAGTTAGGATCATGCATTGATTTCTAATTAGCTTCTGTTTTGGCTGGGAGTACACTATAAGTATTTACGCTTTAGCATCATTGCACGTGTGTAAGTGACTGCCATGACAGCATGCTTGCCATGAGGCTATTTGCTTAATTGCTATAACTGCATGAATGCCTGTGGATGAAGGCTTGATCGCCTGAATTGGAACAACTCGATGATTGTGAGTTTTAAGCCCACTTGAAGTGGCAAAATCATGTTTTTCTAAGCCCACTTGAGGGTGGCAAATCCGCGCTTTAGGCTACTTGCGAGTAGCACTTTCAAACCACTTTCAAAAACAAACATGAGTTGTTTTGTTCCAATCCGCGTGATTAAGTCTATACTTGTATGCTGTGCGCATCACATAGTAAGTTAGCTAATAAATCGGAATAAGAATACATGTGTTTTCAAAATAACATATCATGTTTAGTAGAGGCCGATCCTTTGATCGGGCGAGCGAGGGTGCTCATTTCATGACTTTCTCCCCTCGTACCCAAGTTCCCGAGCCGAGGCAACTTTGGTGATGACGGACATGTGGCCTTAGGCACGAGTCAGGGTTTCCTAAATTTCCCAAAATAAAATATTTAGGTGGCAACTCTGAAATCTGGTAAAGCAGTCCATGTTTGGCGCTTTTTGATTCAAAATTGATTTTTCAAAACCAATTGCCGGATTTGGACTCTTTGGTGATTTATCAGTCTTACATTGCACTTTGTGAGATTAGATTCAGAACCGTGACAGGAGTTCGAACTATAGTAGCTATGAACCCGATTCGCGCCCTCGCGCACAGAGAGAGTTCGGGGCGGTTTACACCATGCAAGCTTTGAATATGAAAGACACATTTTTGAACTCCAAAATGCAATATGGAAAACCCAGAAATCGTCCACTTCGCTCTAGCGATGGATCTGTAGCTCGAATGCACTTTTCATGCTCCCTGTATTTTTGTATAACTTTGCAGTTGGCTCGAGTAACCAAGTGTACGCTTGAGCAACCAAGTGATGGCTCGAGCCCACTTTGACACCAACTAGTACTTTTGCAGACAAACGACAGCGCTCGAGCGGCCAAAGTTGCACTCGAGCGAAATGCCCTGTGTTCAACATCTTTGAAATACACTCTCATATGCATATTTTCATCCTTATGTCCTTATAGACATCCTTGGACATTGTTTAAGCATTCTTAATAAGGACATGAATTAGAAACACATTAAAAGAGAATTGGAAACCCGCTGTGAGTAATGTCGTTATAAAGCTATGTTCGAAAAGTATTTTGAATGGGCTAAGAATGATATTTTGAATCTTATTTTGTTATCTATGAATGAATGTCCCTTTTGAAATTGTAATCGTGACATCCTTTAGTGAGGCCCTCGCCGGAGGGAAACAATAACATGGCCCATTGGATTAATTGAAACATAGAGATCTCTGATGTTAGACCTTAATGTTCCACAATTGATTGACCTGTTGTGGTCCCATTGGATTGACCCTTGTGGTCCCATTGGATTCAGCATATTTCTATTAGACATACCACGTATAATGATTGAATGATTATTGCTATCGCATGATATTGTTATAAATGGACATATGATTGTCAATCGAAATATTTTGATTATTGAATAGATTGTTTTTGGAAAATGAAAGATGTGTTTTGACTCAAGTTGGACTTCATTCATATAAATCCTTTATATTGATATTACTCATTGGGCTCCAGCTCACCCCTCTCCCTTATATATATGTAGGTGAGCAAGTGGAACGTCAAGTCTAAAGAAGCCTCAGAGTCTACCCTTGTGAAATCGTTTTGAAGTGCCTCCGTGAAGGAGCATGTTTGGACTCGAGTGGTGTCAAGCTTTGTCAAACCCTTCTTCTGTTTAGCTTTGCTTTTATTACTTTGGAACTTGCTTTGGATGGATGTTATGTAATAGATGTTTAAGTTTTTTGTGATGCATCTATGTAAGAAGAAGGAAAGTTTATTTTCTATAAGAGATCCTTCATATATGCACTACTGAATGGACTATCTTTTTATATTTGATATTGCTTCTACTAAGTCCCATTTATTATATTATGAATGATTTTGTAATTGAGGCCGAATAAGACACTTTGATGTTATTTTGGGTATGGACTAGCTATGTAAGTACCATGCAACTAATGATTCTGCTTCTAAATGAGTGATATTTCAACCTATGGGTTAGGATGAATTTTATTTTGAGGTTACGGGTGTAGTTCCTCCAGCATATCTAATATCTACAATGAAAGCTCATATACTGATTAGTAAGGGTTGCCAACGGTACTTGTGTAATGTAATGAATGATCAAACCATGGACATCACCTTGGACAGTATTCCACTAGTAGGAGACTTTGCAGATGTGTTTCCAAAAGAGTTACCAGGACAATTGATTGATAGAGAGATTGAGTTTATAATTGATGTAACTCAACCAATATCTAAAACTCCATATCGTATGTCTACTACTGAAATAAAGGAACTGAAAATTCAATTGTAGGAATTACTTGATAAGGGGTTTATTACATTGCTGTGGGGCGTACTGGTTCTCTTTCTAAAGAAGAAAGATGGCACCCTCCAATTAGGGATTTGAATTAAATATTGAGGAATTGAATTAATAATCAAATATTAATTAAATAGTGTGGTCCAATGATTATGATTTTTGTTATGTGGTCCCAATGACTTTGAGTTTTGCAATGTAGTATTGTGAACTTTTGTTGTTTTGTGTAGTAAGGTATTAAAAAAAAAAAAAGGATAGATTTTTGAGATCAACTATAATGGGTACTTCAGTAAGTCTCCTAATATTGGTTATAAACAAGGGAAAGTGGAATATATATATATATATATATGATGTTGATCTTGATAGACTGTCTTTTTTTGAGATTCATACCATGTTGAGGGAGATGAAAATAGATGTTTATAGTACTTCTGTATTGTGGTATAGGAAACTTGGAAAACTTTGGATGATAGGTTGACAATAATTGAAGAAGATGTTGATGTATATACCATGATATGTGATTATGAAGGTTTGGATGTGATTCAATTATTTGTGGAGAAGGATAAGAAACCATTATAAGTGGTAAGTCCAAAAAGGAAACATTTGGTAACCCCAAGAGTACCAATTACTGCAAAGTAGGCACTGACTTGGCATGAGATGGGGATCAAGGAGCAGCAGATGAAGAATTGGATCATGCAGATGGGGGTGGAGATGTCAAAGATGAGGAAAGGGATAATAGAGCTTGGGATGAAGAAGATAGTGATGATCCTGATTACATTGTTGATGGAAATGATGATAGTGGTTCACAAGATGAAGACTATGAAAGTAATGAACCTGGCTGGTTGAATGAAGGTTTAGAGGGGCCAGAAGATGATGATATTTTCTCACTAAGGGAGACTGTAAAGAAAAGAAAGAGGCAACCTTCTTCATGTGATCAAGGGGCAGATGAAGGGTGGTATTTTGATCCTGAGGATGAAGAGTTACACACTGTACATAACTCATCAGATGAGGAATGTGAAGATAAATATCTTGAGTTCATTGAGGAAATAGATATGAAGAAGCCACAACTCAAACTTGGAATGAAGTTTGCCACCCCTCAAATATTTAGAAAGGCAATGAAAGAGTGGAATATCCAACATGATTATGACATAAAATACATACGAAATGACAACTCTAGGATTACTGTAGTGTGCAAGCATGGATGTGAATGGAGATTGCATTCTTCTCCCATGCAAGGTGAGAGAACTTTTCAGATAAAATAATTCCAGTCAAAGCATGCATGTGGATGGTCATATAATAATCACTTGGTCAACTCAACTGACTTGGCACACAAGTATATGGACAAGTTAAGAGATGACCCCAACATCAAAGTTGGGCCTATGCAGAAGACAGTTTGGAGGGAGTTAATAGTTGATATTAGTAGGCCTCAATTATACAGGGCTAAAAAGAAAGCAAGAGAAGTTATTGAAGGGGATCAAAGGGTCCAATATGCAAAGGTGTATGATTATTATGAAACTGTGAGGCTTCATAATCCTAACAGTGTAATGCAAGTAGTGGTGGATAGGTCCAATGAAGACATGCTTAGGCCCAACTTAGAATTGGCCCCAGTTTTCCAGAGGTTATATGTTGGGTTTGCTACCCTTAGAACAAGATTTGTTGGAGGATGCAGAGCCATTATAGGATTGGATGGGTGTCATTTGAAAGGAATCTATGGTGGACAATTATTATGTGCACTTGGAAGAGATGGGAACAATAACTACTTTCTAATTTCATGGGTAGTTGTTAAAGCAGGGAGTAAAGATTCTTGGGTATGGTTTTTAAGGAAACTCATGGACGATATTAGTATTGCTGATGCCATCGGATGGCTTTTCATTTCTGACAAACAGAAGGGGGTGGTACCTGCATTTGAGGAGGTAATGCCAAATGTGGAACATAGGTTCTATATGAGGCATATTTACTCAAATTTCAGAGCAAAGTTCAAAAGGATTGAATTGAGGGACCTATTGTGGAAGGCAGCTGTAGCTGGGACAATGAGGGAATTTGAATTTCACATGAACAAGTTAAAGGAAATGGATCCAAAACAGAAAGCACACAAGTGGCTAAGGAAGATAGATCCTACTTTATGGACTAGGTCCCATTTCAGCTCAAGAAGTAGGTGTGATACATTAGTTAACAACATGTGTGAGTCATTCAATAATGACATCTTAGAAGCTAGGAACAAACCCATAATCAATATGCTTGAATGGATTAGAAAGAGATTTATGCACAAGATTCAAATCAAGAAGGAAGGGATACAAAAATACACTGGTGAAATTTATCCCAACATTTTGAAAGATTTGGAAGCACTGAAGATGCTAGCTAGGAATTGTTTGGCAACTTATTGTGGTGACAAAAAATTTGAAGTACATTGTGGTGATACCACACATATTGTTGATTTGAAGGAAAGGAAATGCAATTGTAGGATGTGGGATTTGATTGGAATACCTTGCAAACATGCAATAAGTTCCATATATGTTCAAAGAGAGAAGCATGAGGACTATGTGCACCCTTATTACAATAAGCACCATTATCTCATAGGCTATAACTCAATGATTCACCCTATTTCAGGCCAGCATGATTGGGTTGAAACAGGATTGCCCACAATGGCTCCTCCATTCTACAGAAAGAAATCTAGAAGACCACCAAAAATGATAAAGAAGTGGATAGATGAGCCAAAAAAAAACCCTGTCAGAGTGTCAAGGCAGAATAGGTTCATTATTTGTGCTAGATGCCTTCAGAAAGGCCACAACTAGAGGTCTTGTAAAGGTCCTGTCTATCCCAAGTCCAAGCTTTTTAGGGGGGGGGGGGGGAATTAAGCAGCAACAACCACCTTCAACACAACAATAATAGCTTCAGCAACAGCAACATCTGCAACTGTAACAACAACAGCAACAGCTTCAGCATCTCAAGTAAGCTGTACCTCCAATTTCATTTAATTTTGCAAGACATTCTATAACAAATACGTAATACAAATATAAATCATTACAGCCCAGAAGGAAGCTCCCTAGTAAGAGGGCCAACACATCCTCATCTCAAGTAAGATTTGTCCACTTTGCAATTTCATTTTCTTTTAAACCCTAAACTCACAATATATAATTGTATACTTGTTACATCATTGCAACCCACTAGAGTTGGCCACACATTTGAAGAATTTCCAAGAATGAGAGGCGGCACATCATCATCTCAGGTAAGCTCTCTCTCTCTCTCTCCTTTGGAAGTTCATTGGTTTTTGACATAATTGACAACATATAATTGCTTTCTTGGACCATTATCATTGCAACGCACTAGAGTTCAATACAGTTCTCTAGAATTTGGTAACTCATCATCTCAGGTATACTGAAATTTCATTTGCAAGTTCATTTTCTTTTTTACATAACTCACATCATTTGATTGCATACTTGTTAAATCATTATAGCCCAGTGACACTGAAGTTGCCCGAAATTCTCCAAATTTCCTAACTTGGATGGGCAACACATCTTCATCTCAAGTAAACTCTCTCTCTCTCTCTCTCTCTCTCTCTCTCTCTCTCTCTCTCTCTCTCTCTCTCTTCTATGCAACTTTATTTGCTTTTATAGTATTCCACTAAATGTAATCACATACTTGTGTGTGTTGTAGCCCACTAGTTATGGCAGAGGGAGGGGTGGGCCAGTTGGAAGTGGTAAGGTTATGTCCAGATCTGCATTGAGACATAGCTTCATAACAAGAGGTAGATGAGGAGGTGGGTCTGCAAAAGCTATAACTTAGAGGCAAACTAACAAAGGCAAAGGGAAAGCATGATGGACTAGGCATCTTATTTTGTGTTTTGAGTCAACTTTTGTTGTGTTTTGAGTACTTTTGAGCTTGTTAAATCATTAAGTGGGTTGTACCAAACTGTTTTTGAATTTCCAACTGGCCAGTAAACAATAGTATCTTAGTTTAGTGTGTTTTGAGAAGCCCAGTGGGTAGTACACAATGTTTTCTTTTTGGTTTGTTGACTTATTATTTTGCATGAAGCACTATGTTTGATTTATGGTTTGTATTAAAGTAGGTCTATGTTGAATTATGGCTTGTATTAAACTAATGTGAGTTGAATTATACAATTGTGAGTTGATAAGGACCAATTGTTTGTGTTGTTTGTTGTCCACGGGTTTACTTGTCCACATGTTTAATCCACAGGTTTACTTGCTGAAATTTTTTTGTATGAAGCAAATGAAGCATGTTTCAAATAGGGGAACAACATGTTGTTTTGTGTTGCCTTTGTACATGAGTGATGCACCATGGGAACCAACTTGTTTCTATTCTTTAATGTTCTTGGAAGACGTAATCAAGAATTTTATTGCATTTTTTTTTTCGTTCATCAAATGCTTGCATTTCATGACCCAAAACATTTTTCATTACAGTTGCTTCACAGACCATTGTACACCTTCATTGGTCAATACAGCAGCAAGGAACACTTTCTTCATTCTTTATTTTTTACCTTCACTATATTTTTCATCTCTCAAACTCTATGGCCCAATAACAACCCATTTTTCGTGCCTCTAGGTAGCTTTACCCAAAACATTGTTATGATAAAGAAAAAATACCAATGTCCTAAACAGAGCTTTGCAAAACATTTTCTCCCTTCTACGACTTGTCTTCTCTAACTAGTTCATGTTTGCAATCATCTTTGGCAACACCTCCCTCCCACGTTGGCACATGGGTGGATCAACCCATTCAAAGTAGCCACAAGTTGCATTAACCTATATGAATCCACAAATTCCTTTTCAAACAAAATTCAATTTTTTTTTTCCAAAAAAATAAAATTTAAGTTTAGCTTACCCCATATCTTGCATAACCATAAAACCTTTTACCCATATTTTCAGATGTCATTGAAGTTTTCACAGGGGATCGTTCTCCACAATAACATAGTCTTGGATCATTTGTCCTTGAGTGTCCACTTTTAGAAAAAAAATAAAGAAGCCATCTAACAAAAATCTTCAAAATCTTCAACTTTGGGAAAATCTGGGCAATCTGGGCAACTTTTGGGAAATCTGGGCAAATTTGAGTTTAGGGTTCTATGTTGTTTAGGTTCTATGTTGTTTGTGTCTTGATCTGTATATATATATTGCAATAAGGGTGTTTTGGTCATTTGTCATATGTTTTTGAGCGGGAAAAACTGCTCCACTCACCATTCATGGTCAACACACGCTTTATTTTAACAAACAGTTTCGTCAGAAAATTCTACCTTGGTATGAAGTATAGGAAATTTAAGTGTTACAAATGAAACTATAAGGCGGCTCCGTATTTTTTAGGTAAATCACAGGAGATTAAAGTATAATTTACCCTAAATTAAAAGAGCTTTCTTCATTTTTTATCATGCTAGAGATAAAAATAAAATATATTTATGAAAATTTTTATTTCTACGTTTTATTTTTTGAAACAATGATATCAATATATTATTTTATTTTATTTATTTATTTGTGTGATTTGAAAAATCTAAAAAAATTAAAATTTTGAATTTCCATCCTAAAAAAAAATTCTGAGATACCCATAGTAAACACTTTAAAAAAAATTCTAAAATCATCACTGATTTTGAATCACTCACAAATTATATGTTATTCAAGCACTCCATCAATGTGTGAATTTCATATTCTGCGAATGTATTTGTACCAATACTTCTTCGTAATAGCTTGGATAGTTAATTTTTTTGAACTTAGAGAGTTAATTGATTACTCGTTTTTAAATCAACCCCTCTTGGTAGGCTTTGCCTTGACAAATAAGATTTCCCACAAAGCCTAATTATAAATTGATCTTGGATTTTTTTAAAAATTGAAAAATAAAATTAGTTACATTAATTTTATTTTTTTGAGTAAACAAACAAAAATAATAATATATTTTTGACAAATATTTATTTTTATTTATAGGTTATTAATTTTCTAACCTAATAAAAATAAATAAATAAATAAATGTGACGTTTTTCAATCTATTTTATTTTCTTTTTTCTTAACAAATTTAATAGCCAAACATAACTTAAGTCTTTTAACTTGTTTTGTGTACTTGTGTAAAGAGTAATTTTGATAAATGATGTGGTTGTTTGATTTTAAGTTTCAAGAATTGAGATCGTCTTTGTCTAAATTACAAAATTAATCACTTTATTTATTTATTTATTATAATAAAAAAAATTACAATACTCCGAGTTTTAAAGGAATATTCCACATTAATAAATCAGGGATTTTCTTTCATATTCTTGCATGCATGTGAACATGTATGCAGACAAGCACTCCGCTCAATTATTGGACTCATCCATCATCGCCACCTTTAGGTCTTTACATGCATTTTCTCTTGAAGTAGTGTCATACCCAATATATATATATATATATATATATTAAATATAAAATTATATCAAATATTGTGATTAAGTTGTGGACTAATTACTTTAAAATAAAAAACTCATCCAAATATATTCAATATTAATTTCATTTTAAAGATATGGTCGATATTATATATTAAAGTTATATAAATTTTATCAAAATTTGTTACAAAAAGTATAAAAACATTTTTTTATTCCTTTGATTAAACAAAGTGACGTGTGTGATGTAGCAGTGGATGAATATCGGGTTTAGGTTAAAGCCGGGCCGATATTAGTAAGGGTAATGTGTCATTTCAAACTTGGTCCAGCTCGATAACCGACCTAATATAAGTATTCCAAGCCCAATTGTCTAAATTCCAAATTCAATCACTTAATTCAATAAATATGAGGTATTAATTAATTTATTTATTTCCTCAAGTTTATCAAATTATTTAGATCCTTTTAATAATTATTTAAATTTAGAACATTAAAAAAATTATTATTAAATAAATATGATTTTTTAACAAATGTTTTAATTTAAGCTATAGTAAGAAGTATACATGTAAATATATTCCCAAAATCTTTGGGCAAATTACATATACCTCCCTCGAGGTTTAGCTAAATTACAGATATCCCCCTGAGGTTTCAGAAATTACAGATATCCCCTTGAGGTTTGTATTTTCATAACAAATTGCCCCCTGAGGTTTATATTTTCATAACAATTTACCCCATAATTTGTTATGTACATAGTATCTTCAGGGGGGTATCTGTAATTTCTCAAACCTCAGGGGGTATCTGTAATTTTGCTAAACCTCGAGGGGGTATATGTAATTTACCCTTTATCTTTTTAGTTTATTTGGTAATTAAATAATAGAAAACTTAAAATTAATATTTTATAAATGGTCCGACCTAGTTAGGTCGGGTTAAAATTATTTATATCAAAACTAATTCAAAAATTAAATGAGCTAAAATCTTAATACATCCAAATCTTACGGATTAAATATTTTTTTTTAAGACTAACATAGAGGGGTTAGGTGGGCTATTGAGCTATGGTCACCCCTAGTGTGATGTGAATATTGTGAGTAGGGGTATAAAAATGGCCTGAGATTTGTGGGTGGCCCAAAACTCACCCGTGATCCGAGGTGGGCCTGACTCAGTTAGATCCGAACCTAGCCTGGGACTCTGGGCCTAAACCTGAGCCGTCATTTTGAAATCCGACTCGACCCGCTGGCCCGTTGCCTAGCCCGACGCAGCCCCAAAAAATATTCAATTTACCTTATTCTTCCAAACTCCTATAAATATTCATCATCTTTCAAAATAAATCTCACAAACAATTCTCTTTCTCAAGCTCTCAAACTCTCAATCTCTCAACTCTCGACTCTCAACTCTTTCAATTAATTTTGAAGTCTCATCCATAAATGACAATCACAATTCTGCAAGAAGAAATTTTTATCAGAAGAAGTTAATTTTTGTATCGCATTCGCCAGTCGGTAACATTAATTAGTTTAATTAAATTTATTAGTTACTCATTTTTTTTACATTAATTATTTCTTAGCATATATTAATTGTTATTATTTACTCATTATTTAAATTAATTGTTAGTTTTTATATATTATTTTACTTACATTATTATGGATCATAATATTCCTAATCTTCATGTCGATATTAATGCATATACTATACAACATGAATCTGTTAATTCTTTTTTTAATATACATAATATCCCTTTTCCAACTACTGGATCATCATCTAAGGGCACAACTAGTGGTGTTTGGGAACATTTTGAAAAAATATCTATAAATAATCTTGATGGTACAATTACATTTAAAATAAAATGTAAATATTATGCACATTTACTAAGTACTGCATCTGCAAGGGGTACTAGTCATCTAAGGCATGTCAATAGACATTTACAAAGTCAACAACCTGATATTAGAAGTCAAATGCAATTAAAGGTTTCATTAACTTGTCATTTGCAAACATTTTCATATGATCCTCTATGTGTACAAAATTTTATAATTGATTATATTATTAAAAAAGAACAACATTTTACAACTAGTGAATGTTTCAATTTTACCCAAATGATTCATGAAAGTTTTACACCACAATATCAAAGTTTTTTAAGAAATACTACTCGAAATAGGATTTTAAAGAAATTTTAGGATATTAAAAATGAATTATTTGACATCTTTAAAAAACTGAATGGAAGAGTTTGTTTAACATCTGATATATGGTCAAATAATAGTTTAGAATATTAATGTATCACTGCACATTTTATTGATAATGATTGAAAATTAAATAAAAGAATTATTTCATTTAGATTAGTTGAATTTCTATATACTAGTCATTTGCTTGGTATAGAAATAAGAAATATATTATATGAGTAGGTTACAAAATAAAATATTTATCATTAGTTTAGATAACGCAATATATTACAATCAGACTACAACCCATTTAAAATCAACTTTAGAATTACTTGTTGATGGTGATTTATTTAATGTTTGTTGTTGTGCCCATATTTTAGACTTGATTGTTAACGAAGTTATGCATATATATGAGACTTTTGTATTGGTAATAAAAAATACAGTTGTTACTATTATGTTTTCTACTAATCAAATTTCGGAATATAGGAACATTTTTGTCAGTGAGAAGATATGTCATTTAAAAAATTAATTTTAGATATAGACAATAGGTGGAATTCAACGAACCATATGTTAAAAAAGAGCTTGTAAACAAAGAAAAGTAATTTATCTTTTGCAACATCAATAGGAGGAGGCTGGCTCCCACATAACTTAATTGGCATCAAGTAGCTTTGTATAAAGATTTTTTTAATTTTTCGATATTTCAACAAAATTATTTTCTTATATATATATATATATATATATTCATACTTCACCATTTGTTATTTACATATGTTAGCAGAAATAATTAAAAATTTTATAAAATATATGTGTAATGAATATTATGCAACCATTATTACCTCAATAAAAGAAAATTTTGATAAATATTTTGATCTATTGCCTCATCTTTTAGGTTTAGCCTTAATAATTAATCTTAGGTGTAAAGAAATTGGTTTATAAGAATTTTTAGATTGTATTTTCGCTGATTAAAAATAATTCGCCCCTATTATGCAAACATGCAAAACATTATTTGAAGAATACAAGGCAGCTGTATTTACAAATACACCTACACATACTACACTAACAGTCTCATCTCGAGGTACAAAATTAAGTGTTATTTCATTAATAAAAAGTAGAAAAATATCTCAATATACAAGTGTAAGTAGTTTTGAACTACAACGTTATTTGGAAAGTCCATCAGTGGATGATTTCGATGATTTTGACATTTTGGATTGGTAGAAACAAAATGAAACTATGTGGCTTGTGGTTTCACAAATGGCCATGATATACTAACCGTTCCTATTTCTACAGTTACTTTGGAAACAACTTTTAGTGCAGGTGGACGAATGTTGAGCAGCAACCACAGCAGGCTTTCAGCCTAAATGGTTGAGGCACTAATGATATCCAGAGATCAGATGCATGTGCTTATGATAAGACAAAATTATAGTAAAAAGGGGGGAATCCAAAATGATTTGGATGACATATCCTCGGGCAACGAGACTGAATTGTCTGTCTCCTCCGATGATTGGTCAACAATTTATTTTTCACTATTTCATTTCGTTATTTATTTTTATATTAGATTATTGAGGTGGAGTATAATGCAAATGATTGGTAGACTAATAGGTGCCAACTTAGTTAGGATGTACTTGACCTATAGTGATGCAATTGCTCTACCATCATCAATAATCTACATCTATTTTATTTAATGATACAAATTTTTATAATATTTTATTTTATTTTGAAATAAAAATTATTCATTCAATAAATGTTATATATTTAATTTAATGATTGTAATATTGAAAGTTTCATTTTGATACATATAAAATTATTCATTTCAAAATAAAAAAATTACACAATTTCATACTTTTTTAGTCATAAGGTCATAACCCAAAAAAACATAAGTCATGCATAAGTAAATTTAAATACCACCACACATAAAACATAACCAAACATCTCATTAATCTTAACTAAAATACTCTAGTACAATTTTTCTTTTCTTCTTTTATCCCTAATACATAATCTACATACATAATATATTTATTGTTCATTTTTCGGGGGGAAAAAAAAGATAGGCCCGGCCGTAGGCCTTATTTTGAGTGGGCCTGGGCCCCACTTTTCGGCCGGTGGGCCAGTTCAACCCGACTTGCCATAAAGACGGGAGACTGCAAGGCCTGCCATGGGCCGGTCCGAGAGTGGGCCATGTCGAGCTATGCTGGGCCATTATTATACTCCTAATTGTGAGTCATGATAGAGAGTAGGAGTCATGATAGAGAGTGAGAGTGAGAGTGAGGTGTGTGTGTGTAATGAGTCAATCCATTATACTATAAATATTTTTGAAAAGTTAGCTTGTGGTGCAATTTTGAAATACTTCTAACTGATTGTTAATTATAGAGAACTGCTATTTACTCTTACATTTTTTCTTAGAACTCCAATCTCTTTATTTTAATTTTGTTCAAACATAAAATTCTATTTATACCTTCATCTGTAATCTTCTAACCCCAATTTCCCAAACCATAATCCTAACACTTCTCAACTCTAGCTACCACTGTAACACCCCAACTTTCAAGCCGTTAATAAATCAAATCAACCTCAAAGTTACAATTTCAGATAACTAATAATCTCAAATGTACAAATCATCTCCAAAAATAATTACACAAATATCTCCAAAATAATATATATAATTGTCTCCAAACATAATAAATTGAGTGGCGAGCCCAAAATCTCAAATTCAATTTAGTCCTTAAATGCTTCAATTCCAATCATTACTAAATTGTTTAGTACCTAAAAAATAAATTAACTTGGGAAGTATACAATACGACAGGAATAACAAGACTTGGATAGGGAATAAATCAATAAAGATCCAATAATTTATGACATGACACAAACGATTTGATCCGAGATATCAAACAATTTACAAAATTGCATAAACAAATAAACTTACATATGATAATTTATCTAGGACCAAATACCCAGCCTTACTCAATACATAATGACTAGCCTCACCGACCTTGCTTAAGCACAATCGCTTATCCGGGCATATTAGTGTAACCTATTGGCAGAGTCCACTCGATCCATGTACAAAACTTTTTCACGTCATTAGTCAAACAAATTAACATTTCCAATACAAAATAACTCACAAAATTTGATCAAATGACCAGAGTAATAAATGGAGTACAAATTAGAAATAATTAAAATGAGACTCTTTACAAAGAGATTTAAAAGAAAGCATATTGTATACCATCTGAATTACCTCAAAATGATTCTTCCGTCACCAACACGTTAATCATCTGATATTGCTCGATAGATCTCTAAAAATGACAAATCAAATTCTAAGACATAAGGTATGTAAAGTTTGATAAGACCTACAACTCTTTTCTTTTGTTATTAACTCTCACTCTAAACACTCCAATATAATCTTAAAGTTATATTACAAATGGACAGGAAAGAGAGAGGGAGAACAAGTTGAGAGAGATGAAATAGATAAAGAGTGGGTGAGAGAATGCCAAAGCATAAAAGAGATAAAAGAATGAGCAAAGTTTTCTTAATTTATAATGAAAAAAACTTGGGGCAAAAGAAAAAATAAAATAAAATAAAATAAAGGACATACAAATGGAGGAGGAGAAGCATGGCATGGTATGGCATGTGTTGCTTATCAATCAAAGATAAATGGGGTATGGGAAAGCATGGGGGTGGTCCGCTTCATTTGTGTGTGTGTGTGTGTGTGTGTGTGTTTTACTTAGTAAGGAACAAAGATGGTAAATGGGATAGAAGAATCTATTTTTAAAAAAAGATGAACCAAATATTAATAATAATGAGATGAAAATAAAAGAGATAAAATAAACATAAGAGAGTAAATTAGATTCTCATCTAAAAATCTCACCACTAAACTATTATAATAAACCACTAATACCACTTAATAAAATATTAGTATCTCAAAAATATGGGATTCCACAATCACTCATCGCCGGCAGCACCAATGCCTTAACTCTAATCCTAATTTCCTTTGCCAATGTTGTCGTCACCTCCTTCCTATCGTCGTCGCCACCTTCTCAACCACCTACTTGACTGAGAGTGATCCAGAGGGAGAGAGAAAGAGAAGAGAATGACAAAAGAAAGCAACCATCTTCGGCATGCCCTCCTTTTCTAGGCAAATGTTTTGTCCGAGAAATAGAGTAGTTTCGGGATGAAATGTTTGGACATTCACTCACATCTTGAAATGATGCATCAAGCTCTGTCAAAGCTTGTCACTGTAGAAACCCCATTTTTGACCAGTCTTAAGACTATGGCGCTCTCTCTTGGGTACCTGATGATGAAAACGAGATGTGCTAGCCCTATGAATCCCTTAGCAAGAAGTCTAAAATGCAAGTTTTAAACCACCTAAACACCTGTTTTGGCCAAAGCACTTTTCGACCAGTGGAAAAACCTTTTTTAAAATGGATTTATATGTCCTAAGGCATATCTTTTCAAAATCAAAGTATTGTATTCTTTCAAATAGAGTAACGGATGTAGTGGAAGTGAATTGAAATGGTGAAATCCTTTGAAATGCTTGTTTCTCTTCTTAGTTTAGGCCTACCCTACTTTGTTGATCCAATGATGTGCTTTTTGACTGGCCGAACAACATGTGATGGCCAGTCAAAATTGCATTCGGCAGATCACCAAATGGAATGGCCAATTGAATATTCTAAGTACAGAGCATTTTTTAGGATTTCAGCTTGTTCAACACACTTTACATAAATATCTCAGATATTTACACTCTGGGCTCTATAAATAGAGCTCGACAAGCTCTTTCTAAGGGTTGAAAAGTTTTGCCCAAAGCTTATACAAGCCTTTGGTCCTCTTCCTCTCCCTCCTTCATCTCTTACCTACCACATTCACTTTCTAACACTAAAACTTCATTAAAGCTTGATCATAAGCTCTTGGCTAATGTACTTAGACATTATGCAACATATCTAAAAGTCCTTGAGGGAACCAAGAGAGAGTTTGTGGAACAAAGGGACTCAACCTCTTTAAGAGGTGAATTTGTGCATCTTTAATGACTTTTCTCCCACTCTTTCTTCAGTTCTCACTCTATCTTCATCATGTACTTGTTGTAAGTCCTCATGGATGTGGAGGGAGTATAATTTAGTCACCCATAAATTGAGTTGATAGCTTTTTCTTTCCTTTCTTGCTTTCTTTAGCTAAGTTTCATGGTTGTTATGTATTTTGATCCTTGTGCGTTTAGGAGTAGCAATTACCCATCCATTCACAAGTTTAATATATAGAATGACTTCTCTTTTTTGTTTCACACGTATTCTTCACCTATCCTATCCCTTAAGCATATTAATCTATGTGTTTCAACCTATGCTCAATGACAATAAGTAAAAAGGGATGTCTCATAAGATTATTTAGGGGATTTTTAGGATTTGATGTTGAAAGATTTGTGTTTTCCCTTATTGTTGATTGGTTTTGGAAGTAGAGTAAAAGATTTTGAGTCAAAGGGTATTGCAATCTTATTTCTCAATCATTTGTGAACATAGAAAATGGTGAAAACATCCTTGTTCTATGAATAGAAGAGAAGTTTTCAGTAACTTTGATGAATCCATTGTTCTGAAAGCAAAGCTTCCACTAAGAAATAATCTACATTAATCTACACTCTCCACTTAATAGCATGGATTAGGGTATTAACTTTCCATTATTCACAAAGAGATGATGCAGGTTCCTATTAATTTCTTAGGCTTGAGTTTATTCTTGATTTGATCCATTTAATTTGTTGATTTATGGCAACATATTTGTTGTATATATCTGTTTATATCATTGTGGAGGGTTGTAGCCCATCTACCTCCCTCTTAAAGTGGTTTATGTGGATGGAAGAGGTAGAAGGGATGAACACCCCTTAGAAAGTGTCCTTGATTTTTGTTCTGGAAATTTTGCACTAATCCAGATTTTGCCTAGAAGAAGAGTTCGATCGGCCGGTCCTTTTTCTTTTTGGCTGGTCATTGTTATGCATAGCCGACTAACTTCTCCAAGAGCAGAGCAAACAACTTCTAAGGGGTGGTCTCCTAGGTAATTCTAGAGCTACTAGCTGAGTTATTCTATTTGTTTAACATGATTTGTTAGATCAACATTAATTTGGCTGAATCCATTCATTGTTGTAATAATTTCTTCGATGTCTCTTCTTTTTCTTTTATCATTTATTAGAGTGTTGTAATAATCCCTCTCTCTCCCTTCCCTTTCTCATTTGAATTATTGCAATAACTTCAAATCCACGTCTTTCTATCTTTTTTATTTACATGCTTTCAGTGTATGTTGTATAGTATCATGTTTTTATTTATCATCGCCATATTGTGCGTTTATTTTTCATGCATATGGATTCGGTTTATTTGCATTTGTGGATATTATCAATTCAAAGGTGGTTCTATGAGCTATCTAATGTCTCGAAATGATACACATACCATGTGGTAGTGATTGAATCCTTAGTTGCATATTGTGGGTGTGTCGCATTAGTTAGTTGTATATAAGATCATGCATGTGTATATAACATATTGTTTTGGCTTACCACAAAGGAATACTCGGTGAACATTTATGGCTTTAGCATCCCACCTATGTATGTTATTTTACTATGTCAAGCATTATATCATGAGGCTAAATGCTTAATTGATATATCTGCATGAATGCTAGTGAATGGAGATTGTGTTGCTTGTAGTAGAATGTAATTGATTCTTACATTTTTGGGTTTGTGCAAAAAGGCTTTTCAGAAATTGCATGAAATCAAAGAATAACCAAAATCAGTGACACAATCTATATTTGATTGTCTCAGTTAGTGATGTTAGCATTAATAATAACTGGAACATGAGTATATATTGATTATAAAAACTACATCATGACTTAGTAGAGGCCGATCTTTTGATCGGGTGAGTGGGGGTGCTCAATTAATGACCTTCCCCCTCATACTTAAGTTCCTGAGTTGAGACACTTTGGTTACGACAGACAGTGGCTTTTGGCGTGAGTCATGAGTTTCCTAATTTTCCCAAAAGATTAGGTGGCGACTCTAAAATCTAGTGATAGTCCATTCCAGGAAAATGTTTTGCAAAAAAATGAATTTTCTATAAAAGTTGCCAGATCTGCACTCTCATTTTCTATTTCACATTGCAGTAGTGATATCAAATTAAAGATTGGGAGTCTGAACTATTGGACGCGCTTGGCAACCCCAAATGCATCTCACAGTTTTTAGCGACTCTGTTGGGGATACTAAGAGAGAGCGAGAGAGAGAGAGAGAATACCAACAACCGATAGGGTGTTTATTGAAATATTTTGTTTCTAGAACAATTCTATTGTGAATCACTGATTGATTAATTTGAGCTTTGTAAAGACAACAAACATGATAGTGCTCGCTATGTATTAGGGTTAAAGTCAAACAATTGGTAGACATAGATTGTTGATATCTTGTTACTTGATTAAATAAATTGGAGATGATCAAAATTGGAACCTAATTATTTCTTATTTTGTCATATTATTATTACCATGAAGAAGTATGGGATCAATTAACTATTGGTCTAACAGCCTTAGGTGATGTAGCTTTTGCCTATGCTGGCCACAATGTGGTGTTGGAGGTCCAAGCAACCATCCCTTTTGTCATTGCTTTGTGCTATTTCCTAGTCGCTCTCATTGGGTATCGGATGTTTGGAAACCAAGTCAAAGACAACATCCTCATCTCACTTGAGAAACCGGCATAGCTCATTGCTATGGCTAACATGTTTGTTGTTGTCCATGTCATCGGAAGGTATCAGGCTCAAACATAGGCCTATGTGTTAAGAGATCAATAAGCTTATTAAGTTTAGTTTGATATGTATACAATGCGTTTTTCATTTTTGTGTTTGTAGATATATGCGATACCAGTGTTCGACATGATAGAAACAGTGTTGGTCAAGAAGCTAAAATTCAAGCCCAGCACAATGCTTCGCTTTATTTCACGCAATATATACGTGGGTTAGTAAATTATCAATCGCTTTCAATAGAGTGAGGTTCTGATTTTGATGGTGGTGAGAGAATTGTTTTGATACTGTATATATTCGATACATCATCTTCTCTGTTTCAGTATTGACAATGTTCATTGCCATTTCATTCCCATTCTTTGGTGGCCTCCTCAGATTTTTTGGGGGATTTGCATTCGCCCCTACAACATACTTTGTAAGTCATTCTTGAAATTTATTGCTGATTTCAGCTTAAGTCGAGTAATTATTCATATTATATGCACAATTGTTGGTTCAATCTCTCATTGTACTTCTTCCACAGCTACCTTGTGTCATGTGGCTTTCCATTTACAAACTGAAAAAATTCAGCTTCTCTTGGTTTGCTAACTGGGTAAATATATACTTAGCTTGCAAAATTTCTCTATTATTTCTTCTTCTTCTTTCGATTAGACTAGATTTGTCAAAAAAGTTGATCTATGAGATTGGATCAATTCAATGAACTTTCAGGTTTGCATTACACTTGGAATTCTGTTGATGATTGTATCGCCTATTGGAGGGCTAAGGAATATCATACTCCAAGCCAGAGACTATCATTTCTTCTCTTGATAGCCAAGAACTAATCGGAGATATAGAACTCATTATGTTATCTCCTCTTTCAGGGCACCATGTTAACCTATAAAATATAAACTAATTCGGTCTTCTTTTTATAATTGTTATAATTTGAATTGTCAATTTTATTGAATAAGTGCTAATGGTTTATATATATATATATATATATATATTTTATTTACAGATTGATTTTGGGTGGGCTATTGTAGATATTTATTTTTGTGTACGAATAGCATTTGTTCTGTACATGAAAGACATTTATTTTTCTATAATCCTTTGTTTTGGAAATCTAGTGTTTTTGTACGTAATATTTAATTTAGATGGATTATAATTGGTTGGTGTAGATTTATATGATATTTGGAATATGATATTAGAAGTTAAAGTTTTTGGATAGTTGATAATGAAATGGGTATTATTGATAATGGATTTGGATGATAATTGATAGATGTATTATTTTGTATATGTACACATTACAGGTTGCATTGATAATGAAATGCATATAATATAGAAATTAATGAAAAATATTCAATTTATGCATTTTAAAAAAAATTAATACATAGAGCTTTTAACGACTAAATATTTAGTAGCCAAAAAATAAAAAGGGAACTTGTTGGCGGCAAATAATTAGTAGCCAAAAAAAATGAAAGTTTTTGGCGACTAAAAAATTAGTAGCCAAAAAGGAGCAAAATGATTTTAGCAACTAAAAAATTAGTAACCAAAAAGGAGTGCGACGTTTTTAGCGACTAAATATTTTAGTCGCTAAAACAAAAAAGCACATTTGTTGAAAACTTTGGGCGACTAAAAAAATATTGGTTGCCAATACCTTTCCTTTTGGCGACTAATTGTTTAGTCACAAATTTTGGACTTTTGGCAACTAAATATTTTTAGTCGCCAATACCTTCCCAGACAGTCTTCCCGCGACCAAGCCGGCGACCAAACTATTTAGCCGGGAAAACTTTTCGGCGACTAAAATCTAACTTTTGGCAACTAAAAATTTAGTCGCCAAAAGTGCAATTTATTGTAGTGGACATGCGTACCATTAGGAAATATGATAAGGAAAATCTTAGTTTGTTTGATACATTAGCCATTATGTGTATAGTCTTTTATTAGTTTCATAACTGAGTTTAGGTATCTTGTGGTATAGGAAATGTCAAAACTCAATTTTGGTGATTCTCTTTGGTACGGGCCCGATCCACCAAAGTTCGAGAGGATTTTTGAAAATAACAACCATGTCCCAAATCTATCGGAGGAAATGGGGGATTGTGATGACAAAGTTAGACAAGCATACCTGGCCCTTAACCGGTTGATGGGTAGGCTGGTGTACCTACGGGCAGACCCAACGGAGGCGGAATTGCTATGATGGAGGATCGGTGGCAACAGTACACTAGACAGATTTTTCAGACCAATAAGAGTGGTAGGCATGACCTCAGGCCTAAGATACCCTCGCTTCTTGGTGGTGTCCTTGCCTCTAGAATTTATGGGAATGTTTTTTTAAGTTAGAACCTGCTAGCAAGAATCTCTCCCCCTTAAAACATTATTAATGTCCAAACAGTCAATTTTGGTGATTTTATGACATATGTAGAGGTGCCAGTACACATCACAGGACGTCGGTTATGGAGGTTACGAAGCAGGCATTCCCATCTACCAAGTGGAGGTAGTTTGGTTATGTTTTGGTATTGAGCTAAGTGGTTAGGAGTTTGAGCACCACATGCAGTTGTAGTTTCCGTGGTTGTTTCCAAATTAGATCTCGAGAGTAGGATCTTTTTTCCTTTTTCCTTTTGATGTACAGTGAGCTAATCATAGCCTAGTTCTAATATGTTTTTGCAATAGAAGGGTTAAACACTAACTAGACGTAATTGTTAACTCATAGAGACGAGTAATGTACCAACACCTTTATGCATAAATAAAACTGGTGTTTTTTTGTGAATAATGTGTATAATGTTTTGTGAACTATGTTTTTTAAATTATGTGAGTAATATTTTAAATTAGATGTGTGATGATTAACAATTGTTATGTACAAATAGAAATTACGCACAATTTTTATTAAAACTTTTACTCTATAGTAATGGCTAACGATGGAAATGGTATTGGATCATTATCTAGCAAAGTTGATCCAATGGAAAAAATTGTAGAAAGAGTTGTTTCTAGTTTCTTGCAAGCCTTGCAAAATAATGTAACCAATGGAATACCAGAACATCATGAAGGGCCAACTACGATTAAACAGTTCCAAGATCTAAAACCTTCCATATTCACAGGAGATCCAAACCTGTAGCATAAGCTTGGATTAACAAAATGGAGAAAAATTTCCGTGCCCTACCTTGCACCGAAGAACAGAAAGTGTCCTTCGCCACCTTTACTCTTAAAGAGGATGCACAAGAATGGTGGCTTCTTACCTTAGAAAAGGAAGAGATTGTGACTTGGGCTAGATTTCTAGAAGTATTCTATAAAAAGTATTTTCCAGACTCAATACAGGAGTAGAAGGCATCAGAGTTCCTACACTTGAGGCAAGGAATGATGTTGGTAGCAGAATACGAAAGTAGGTTCACTTGACTGGCGCGATTTGCAATGTATGTTATTCCAACGGAAGCCCGAAAAGCTAGGAAATTCGAAGCAAGATTGGATGATGAAATCAAAAATAAGATTGAGGTTTTGAAACTACCAATCTATGTAGATGTGGTAGATGAAGCATACATCACAGAGAGAGAAATTAAAACCTCACGTTCTGGTAGAATAGGTCAAAAGAAGCGACTTTGGGAACCAGTAGGAGGATCTAGTTCAGCACCACCAAAGAAAATGAGTATCGGACCTATTGGCTCAACTGGTTCGGCCAATCAAAGTTCTACTATCCCTAGGGATAGCACCATTCCGAATTGTCCAAGTTGTAAAAAAGCTCATCGAGGACAATATTATCGAGCAATGGCAGCATGCTACAAAGGTGGCCAAGTTGGTCATTTGGTGAAAGATTATCCAAAATTTACCAACTCTATAATGGGTGCTCCTAAACCAGTTCAAAAACTAGGAAAACCTATAAAAGGGGGGAAATAACAAAAATGTCGAACGAGAGCTTTTGCTTTAGTACCTAGAAACCCCGATGCTATCGAGAATGTTGAGTCAGGTACACTATAGCGATCCCGGTTTCCCCCTTTTCTTTATTTGTTGTGCTCCGGACTCGGTTCCGTGGAGTTGGTAGTTGTGTCTATCTTGTTGTCGTCCTTTAATTCCATTTGTGTGAGTTTTGGGATGTTTTGGACAGGTGTGTTACAGGTTGGTTGAGCCCGAGTCTCAATTCTAGTCGCCAAGGTTTTTGGTGTTGCGCTCGAGCGGCTTATCCTACGCTCGAGCGGAGTTTGGTTTTGGGTTGTCCGCTCGAGCGGGCCTTCTTGCGCTCGAGCGGGGTTTACACTCTTCCAGTATTTTGTGTCCCTGCAAACTTCTGCAGGTGTGTTTTCGGCGCTCGAGCGGGTTTTCTGCGCTTGAGCGGGTTGCGCTCGAGCGGGCTTGTTGGTGCTCGAGCGGGTAGTACATTGTTGGTGTAAGTTCTGGAAGGGGGAAATCCACGCTCGAGCGGACTGGTTTTCGCGCTCGAGCGGATGTACTTTATTCTTGTGTCTTGGCGCTCGAGCGGTATTTATTGCGCTCGAGCGGACCTAGTTATTTGTTCTTTACACTCGACCGTTGTGTTCTCCGCTCGAGCGGGAATGTCGTATATCAATTGACAGTTGGGCATTTTGAAATCACTTTTTACATTTTCTCTCTCTCTCCTACTTTCCCAAAAGCATTTTTGAGAGCCTCTCTCTCTAGAAACTCCCTTCTCTCTAGGGTTTGATCTAGCTAGGGTGTTTTCCTCACCTTTGGTCTTTACAAAAGTTGGGTTGATCGTCGAGGGCTTTACTTTGATCCGAAAATTTTGAGTTTTGGAGTACGTTGAGTTTCGTCATCTTCTTTCCTTGAGCTCCGAATTTGAGGTAGGGATATCCTACTCCTCCTTATGGATTTTGTCTTTAAAGTTTAGCATTTTGATATATTGGGTGTTGTTGGATAATTTTGAGAAAGTTTGGGCCTTTGTGCAATTTTACAAAAGTTGGGGTTTTAATTATATAAACCTATATGCAAGTTAGGCATAGAGAAATGAGATTAATGTTGGAACATTGATGGAAATGGAACCTTAGGGTTGTTTTATGAATTATGGCTATTTGCCCTAATTAGTTTAATTAATTAATGTATATAATTAATTAGAGAAAATGAGGAATTGAATTGAGAATGTTGAAATTGGGAATGTATGGGACTAAAGGGTGTAGTTGAATCATTTATTGCTCACCTAGTTGAAATGTTGATATATTATCCATTTGTGCATTTATTTCCGGTTTAGAAATAATTGCTTTGGACTACCGGTGGAGGGTAGTATTGATTGTTGTAGACAATGCATGATGATTAGGTAAACTAAAACTAATCAATTTGGTGTGTCATAGAGTATGACGGTGGATAGAATACATTGACTTCATGTATTGATAGATTGTGCATATGACCAATGTGTTTATATGCATTATGTGTAGACGGTTGATAGAATGCATTAACTTTATGTATTGATTGATTGCGTATATGATTCTGTGTTTATATGCATTGCCTGTGTATGGGAGGAGATGGGGGATGTACTCCACGGTTTAGGGGAAGATGGGGGATGCACCTCTAAACCGGTTAATGGTTATGGGAAGATGGGGGATGGACCCAGGGTTGCAGCTCATATGCTCTCCCATTGAAGTGTTGATACAGCTCATATGCTTATCTATTGAAGTGTTGATACAGCTCATATGCTTATCTGTTGTAGTAGTGATATAGCTCATATGCTTATCTATTGAAAAGTTTGTTCGATTTGATATAGCACTAAAATGTATATCATCATCGTTTGTGAAGCATGGAAGTGGTTTATGTGCTATTGATACAACACCAAAATGTGTATCCACCTTGAATTTTCGAAAGTGTTCTAGTGATGGATTATAATCTCATCAAAGGTTTTGGCCAGAGTACTGAGCCTTGTTTTCAAACTCAATGTTGAATAAGAAATGGAAAGGGAATTGTAACATAGACTTGATTGTCATGGAATTGTAATAAGATGTGAATGGATGTGTGAGTGTTAACCAGGTATCAATTGCTAATCTTTTAGTCATTGTTCATAGTTAGTTTAGTATATTTCTACTGGGCTGTGGCTCACCCTATATGGGACATCATTTTCAGGTACATGAAGCATGCCACCTCCAAGGACATCGCTTGGGAGGCTAGAGGCAGGCAGACGTCTGTGGTTTTGGTTATCTTTTGTTGTATTACATGTAATTCCAAGCCAAGGGCTTAATGTGTATTTGAGTTAGTACTCTCCTCTTTGTAACCAAGTGTTAGCTTGGAAAGCTGTAAGCCCATAGGGCATTTGATTCTGTTGTTAACATGTAATGTTTCTTGTAAAGAATTACTCTGTGGAATAGAATGATGTTTGTCTCTTATATCAATGTATGTCTAAATTGATGGGTTTAATGTTGTTATTTTGAGGGCGTTACATACACTTTCTATATGTGGTCATTCAACTCATACTTTCATTGATTCTGATCAACTCATTCTTTTGTTTCTCCACATTTTACTTCCAAATTGACATCAACATCTAAACCCTTAGGATATGCATTATCTATGTCTTTTCCATCTAGTGGTTCTGCACCTAGTATGGAGATGTACAAATCCTGTGCTATATCCTTAAAGGATGGAACCTTGTATGTGGATCTGATTCCACTCTGCATCATTAGTTTTGATATAAACTTAGGAATGGATTGGCTTGCTGCCAACCATGCCTCTATTGATTGTACAACCAAAAAGGTCATTCTCCGGTTACCTGACCAACGCGAACTTGTCTTTGAAGGAACTGGAGTTTCTACCCCTCTATGTTTAGTATCCTCTGTGATAGCCCAACGACTTTTGAGAAAAGGTTGTTGTGGTTATGTTTGTTATGTGGTCAACACTCAACAAGTAGACACAAAATTCGATTCAATACCTATAGTTCGGGGAATTCCCTAACGTTTTTCCTGAAGACTTACCTGGTACTTTAGTTAATAGAGAAGTTGGATTCACCATTGAAACTCAACTCAGTACACAACCGATATCAAAAATCCCTTATCGCATGTCGATTGTGGAATTGAAAGAATTGAAAATGCAACTTTAGGAATTGCTTAACAAGTGCTTCATATGACCAAGTACCTCACCATGGGGAGCTCTAGTACTATTCGTAAAGAGAAAAGATGGTACGATGAGATTATGTATCGATTATCGAAGAATTGAGCAAGGTTACTATAAAAAATCGATACCCTTTGCTACAAATTCATGACTTATTTGATCAACTTCAAGGCACTCAAGTATTTTCGAAGATTAACTTGAGGTATGGCTACCATCAAGTAAAGGTTGAAGTTGGAAGCATTGAGAAGACTGCCTTAGAACATGTTATGGACACTACGAGTTTCTTGTCATGCCATTTGGTGTCACAAACGCTCCAGTAATCTTTATGGACCTCTTGAATTGAGTGTTCAAACCCTATCTCGATGAGTTCGTTATTGTCTTCATTGATGACATTCGCATATACTCTAAAACACCGAAAGACCATGAGCAACACTTACAATCAGTTCTGTAGACACTATGTAATCACAAACTTAATACCAAGTTGAAGAAAAGCGAATTCTAGATCACTAGTGTACACTTCCTTGGCCATGTCATTGACAAGAACGACATCTCTACCGATCCACAGAAAGCTACAGCTATCGTGGATTGGTCACGACCTACTAATGTATCTAAAGTTCGGAGTTTCTTAGAATTGGTAGGATATTACCGATGTTTCGTTTAAGATTTCTCAAAAATTATGTCACCATTGACTTAATTAACTTAGAAAAACACACCATTTGAGTGGACCAACAAATAAGAAGTTGCTTCAAGGAGTTAAAAAGTAGACTTGTGGCTGCTTCCATATTGGCGCTCCTTATTGGAATGAATGGATTTGTAATCTATAACGATGCCTCATATAATGGACTGGGTTGCGTACTTATGTAAGATGAGAAAGTTATTACGTACGTGTCAACTAAAGACTCACGAGAAGAACTACCCAATTCATGATCTGGAATTGGTTGCGGTGATTTTTGCTCTTAAAATTTGGCGTCATTACCTCTACAGAGTAACATGCAAAATTTACACCGACCACAAGAGTCTTAAATATCTGTTTACATAGAAGGAACTAAACATGAGGCAACGACAATGGTTAGAGTTTATGAAAGATTATGATATGAAGATTTAACACCACCCAGGAAAGGCTAATGTGGTAGCAGATGCGCTGAGTCGGAAGACCACTCGAAGTTTGGCATACTTCCTCACTGACAATAAATCACTTATTGGAGACCTGGAAAGACTAGATTTGGAGTTGGTTCCACACAAGGTTGATGGATTTCTCACTAATATAGTCATGGAACATACGATAATTAATGAAATTAGGGTGTGTCAATATAAGGACAAGCTTTTGAAGAAAAGATATGATGAGCAAGGAAGTACGCCTAATTCTGATTTCACCATAGACAATGGGATACTAAAATTTCGAAATCGAATTTGTGTACTCGACATTCAGAAATCAAAAGAAGATATTTATGGAAGCCTATAGCTCAAGATTTGCAACTCATCTTGAAAATACGAAAATGTACCACGATTTGAAAAAACATTATTGGTGGACGGGGATGAAGAGAGACATAGCAAGCCATGTTTCCAAATGCTTCCAATGTCAATAAGTTAAAGCAGAGCATTGGAGACCTACAAGACTACTGCAACAATTTCCTATTTCTGAATGGAAATGGGAACGCATTACCATGGATTTTGTTATTAGATTACCACAATCAGCCTCAAAGAACGATGCGATATGGGTCATAGTAGATCGATTAACGAAATCAGCACATTTTCTACCCGTTAGAGTCATACTCTCTTAACCAATTTGCCACTTTATATATCAAGGAGATCATTCAATTGCATGGCGCACCGGTATTAATTGTATTGAATTGAGACCCTCGTTTTATATCTCAATTATGGAACAAGTTACAGGTAGCTTTGGGAACAACGCTAAGGTTTAGCACCGCTTATCACCCTCAAACTAATGGACAATCTAAAAGAACGATTCAGATATTTGAGGACATGTTGCGAGTATGCGTATTAGATCTTAAGGGTAATTGGGACGAGCATCTGTCGTTAGTAGAATTCGCTTATAACAATAGTTACCAAGCAAGCATCGGGATGGCACCGTATGAAGTGTTGTATATGAGAAGATGTCAATCGCCTATATGCTAGACAGAGGTAGGAGACAGAAAGTTATTCGGTCCAGAAATAGTGTAAATGACCAGTGACAAAATTCAACTCATCCAACAATGAATTCGCACTGCCCAGAGCCGCTAAAAAAGCTATGCAAATACATGGAGACGGGATTTGGAATTTCAAGTAGGACAACATGTTTTTTCAAAGTTCTCACCAACAAGGGGAGTCGTTCGATTTGGAAAATGAGGAAAATTGAATCCGCATTATATCAGCCCATTTAAAATGATAAAAAGGATTGGCTTTGTAGCATACCGTCTTTCCCTTCCACCAGAATTGTCCAGTGTTCATAATGTGTTTCATGTGTCGATGCTCCGACAATATCTTAGAGATTCAAAACATGTCATTGATCACGAAGACTTAGAAGTTCAAAACAATCTCTCCTATGAAGAGCAACCGGTACAGATCCTCAACTGTTGTGATTAGATTCTCCGAAACAAGACTATACCTCTTGTAAAAGTCTTATGGTGAAATAATCATGTCAAAAAAGCTATGTGGGAAACTGAGAATCAAATGTAGGCTCGATATCCACATCTTTTCAAAAACCAAGGTACGACAAGTTTGGGGACAAACTTTTATTTAGAAGGGGAGAAATGTGACACCTCAAATGTTTAATTAATTTTAACACCGCGTTAATACCAAATTAAATATATATATATATATATATATATGTATATATGTATAATATGTTCAATTTAATAGCTATATGTGCTAAATGGAATTTAATTTGAATTAGAAGTCATTATGTTTTATCAAAAACAAATTAACAATGGAATTACAATATTGACTAGGGCCAAAATATAAATAGGAAAAATATGACAATGTGGCCATAGGCTAGGATCATCTAAGTGTAATTAGGATAAGTGAGGCAATGGCTGGAGGATGCCCAAGAAGCCACTTGTGGAAGTCATCATTACTGAAACAGGTAGTGAGTCATCACTTTGATGGTGTATATAAGGAAGTGAGGAGTAACAAGCCAATGAAACATAAACAAGAAATCAAAAGAAATAGTAAACACGGAGAGGAGCTCAGAGGGAATCGGAGCAAATAAAAAGTAAATAATAAGGATCAATATTAAGGTGAGTTATATTATACCTTGATTAACCATAAAGTGTTTTATTGTTTTTTGAATTATTTTATGCAGACCATGCATTATAAATTGTGTCAATATTTCAATCATGTTATGTATTTTATGAGCCCTAATTATTTAAAAAAGGAAATACATGGATATAATTGTTTAGTAAATGTGTATTTGAACAATTATTTATAAGTACCACCACCGAGGTCCCATGCCTTGGGGGATTTAAATAAACCGTTGGCTCTCTGAATTGTCACTTTAATGACCCTCTGATCATCTCATACATTGGGGAACTTAAATAACCATTAGCCCTTTGATTAATCACTTTGTGACTCTCTGTTTGTTATGGATATATTGACTCTCTGTTCTGTTCTATACCGCAATTATGATTATTTTACTTATATGATTTCTGCATTATGATTATGTCATTTAAAACGATTTATTCAAACCAAACTATTATTGTTTAGCCTAAACAAATATCCATTGTGATTTGTATACCCTTATACTCTTAGTGTAATATTTCTTACTCTGTTATGTGCTGATAGTTGTTAAACCCCTTTCAGGTGAAGAAACTTAAGGAGGAATTGTTTTACCTCATTAATTAGGACCCAAACTTAAGATGAACATCGTGTTTTTTTTTTCCTTTTTTATTTATTTATAATTATTATCTAACTCGTGTTATATAAATAAAAGTTCTCATGTACGCTTTAGATATTTATATGCATCTTTTATTTTATTTCGCTACATTATTTAATTTGTTTAATCTAAAATTAATCCTTGGTAACTTTAGAAATTAGCTAGTTGCAAATCCAACTCTAAGTATCGAGTTGGGTCATGACAAAAGATGCTGGGGTTTCTAATCGTGCAACATGGAATCGAAGTCGACCCATCCAAAATGAAAGCCATCTTAGAAATGCCCACACTAATGACTGAAAATGAGGTGCGAGGCTTTCTGGGGAAAGTGTAATTCATAAGAAGGTTTATCTTAAAATTAGCCTCAACTTGTGAACCACTATTTGGTTTGTTAAAGAAAAGAAAGAAATTCCAGTGGGATGATCGATGCAATTTTGCCTTTGAGGAAATCAAGCAATACCTGCAAAATCCACTTGTGTTGTCACCGTTCGAGCTAGGGAAACCATTGATCCTATACCTATTAGTGACTGAGTTGACCATGGGTTGCATGCTAGCGCAAGAATTGGAAGAGAAAGTGGAAAAGGTCATATACTATCTGAGTAAGAACATGTTGGAATACGAGACCCGTCACACCCTTTAGAAAAGGCTTGTCTAGCATTGGTCTGGGCCACCAAGAAGTTGATGCAATACTTGTTAGTACACTCGGTAATCTTGGTTTCAAGATTATATCCCATTAAATATATATTTGAGAAACCAGCACTTACCGATAGGCTAGCTTGATGTTGCTTTTGCTTTTCGAGTTCAATCTTCGGTATGTCACTCGTAAATCTGTTAAAGGGAGAGATGTAGCAGAGTTCTTGGCAAATCATCCGGTCGATGGAGAAGAAGACAGGGAATATGAGTTCCTAGATGAAGAGATCCTCTAGCTAAGGAGGACACTTGGAGATTGTATTTTGACGGAGCTGGCAATCAATATGGATATGGGATAGGAGTGTTGCTTATAGCACCCAATGATTCCCATGTACTCTTAGCCTTCAAGCTTCGATTTAAAGTGTCCAACAACCAAGCAGAGTACCAGGCATGTATAGCTGGACCGGAACTAGCCCTAAAGCTAGGAGTAATAAGATTGGATGTAATCAGAGATTCAAACCTGGTTGTATCTCAAGCCAACGAAGACTAGAAAGTGAAGGAAGAAAAAATGAAAGTATGTCATCACCCTGGACATGTTGATCCCGAGATTTGAACGACTAACATTTACGCACCTGGTAAGAGAAAACAATTCGTTTGTTGATGCTTTGGCAACCCTGACCTCGATGATGGACATACCAATTGGGGTGAAGATGCGTCCAATTCTCATAGAGCAGAGGCATGTACCTACGTACGAGATGATAGTTGCAATAGAAGAAACCCAAGATGAGGGTCCTTTGTGTTTTGACATTTGAAATTTTCTAGAGAAAGAGATATACCCGCAAGGGGCAAACGCTAAGGACAAAACAGGGATACGGTGTTTGGCCACTCAGTTCATTATCTATGGAGACAAGCTGTACAGAAGGGGTCATTGCAGAATGCATGTCATTTGGGAATGCATAAGTTATATATGGAGGAGAATGAAGCAAAGCGCATCATGGAAGCTGTCTATGGAGGGAAGTGTGGGGCTCATATGAACGGTATAATGTTGGTAAGGAAGATCCTCAGACAAGGGCACTACTGGTTGACCATAGAAAGTGATTGTGTCAGTTTTTTCTGGCGATGCCACAAGTGTCAAATTCATGCTAATCGCATGAACACCCCACCGTCAAAATTCTATAATATGACTTCACCATGGCCTTTTCTTAGTTTGGGGAATTGATGTGATTGGGGTAGTTACGCCAATAGGATTGAATCGACATAAATTCATCCTAGTAGCAATTGATTGCTTTACCAAGTGGGTGGAAAAACAGTTGTATTCAGTGTTGAAAGCATCGCACGTGGCCAAGTTTATCAGGAAGAACATCATTTGTAGGTATGGGGTTCCAAATAAGATTGCTTCAGACAACGGTTCACACTTCAAATGAAAGTGATTGATCTGCTCGAGAAATATAATGCAACCTTTCACCAGTCATCAACTTATAGGCTACAAACCAATGGAGTCGTTGAAACAGCGAACAAGAACATTAAGAATGTTCTACAGAAGATAATGGAGACCTACAAGGATTGGCCAGATAAGTTACCCTTTGTACTATGGGGATATAGGACATGGATCCGAACATCTACTTGGGAAACTCCCTACTCTTTGGTATATGGGATGTAGGCAGTATTGCCATTTGAGATAAAAGTACCCTCAATAAGGATTATGGCTAAGTGTCAGATAGCAAAGGTGGATTGGCAACCTGTAGACCGCCCGAGAACTGCCGGCTCTGCGCGCGAGGGCGTGAATCGTTTGTTCTTAGCTACTACAATTCGGACTCATGTCACAGTTCTGAATCTAATCTCACAAAGTGCAATGTGAGACCAATAAATCACCAAAGAGTCCAAATCCGGCAAATCATTTTGGAAAACTGATTTTAATAAAGAAGTGCCAAACATGGACTGTTTTGCCAGATACAGAGTCGCCACCTAAATGTTTTATTTTGAAAAATTTAGGAAACCCTGACTCGTGCCTAAGGCCACATGTCCATCATCACCAAAGTTGCCTCGGCTCGGGAACTTGGGTACGAGAGGGGAAGGTCATGCAATGAGTACCCCCACTCGCCCGATCAAAGGATCGGCCTTTGCTAACATGATATGTTGTTTTTTGAAAACACATGCGTTCTTATTCTGGTTATTAACCTAGAATTACTATGTGATGCGCACAGCATACAAGTATAGACTAGATCGCCTAAGTTGGAACAAAACATTTCATGTTCGTTTGTTTGAAAACGGTTTAGAGGTGCTACTCGTAAGTAGGCTAAGACGCGGTTTTGCCACCCTCAAGTGGGTTTAGAAAATATGATTTTGCCACTCTCAAGTAGGCTTAAAACACACATTTTGATGAATTGTTCTAATTCAAACAATCCAACCTTCACCCACAGGCATTCAAGCAGTTAATCAATTAAGCAGTTAGCCTCATTGCAAGCATGCTAACATGGCAACATACACATCTCATGCAGTATGCTAAAGCGTAAACACTCACAGTATACTCCGAGCCAAAACAGAGAACTAGTTAGAAATCATGCATGATCCTAGTTCATGTTAAGATGGCTAGTGCAACACATGCAAAAATGCAACTAAAATAGGCTCGGCTATTCTAAGATGTCATGTGAATGCAACTTGATAACATGTTATTGAACACGTATTCAAGTAAATGTATTGAAATAAAATGCAGTTAGTATGATGCACCGAGCCCGGTGCATGCAATACAAATGAATGGATGCACGCATGCGAAGAATAAGGATGCTAATGAAAACATGCCCTAGAACTAACCAATAAAAGCAGGTAAGTAAAAGGGAGAAAGAAATGGGGGTTGGAAGACATGCATCACACACACGCATGCTTATTACAAAATTCACCCTCTCAACGGAGGGTCCGAATAAGAAGCTAACTAGCTAATCCAAGCTAATTAAACTAATTATTACATTATAAAACTAATTAACTAATCCTAGTTAACTAATTAGGTTATTACAACACAAATCAAATAGCTAAACGCATTAACTATTTAAGTACAAAACAAAGCATAACTAGCTAAGTAAAGAAGCTAAGTAAAGCAGTAAAACAAGAGCCTCAAGGCAAGAAGTATATGCATGCTCAGTCGCCTCGTTCGGAAATCTATCGCGATGCCCCAACTCGCCTCTGTTTTCATTTGTTCTCAAAACTCTGCACAAAGCTCCAGATAATGTCTACTCCACCTTGGGAACTTGTAGGAGCATTACTAACCAGTTGTTGATGTTGCCAACCACCTGCCGACCACCTACCACTGCTGCAGATCAGAAAAAGTGGTCGGCTAGCTAGTTTTTCTGGTCGGCCGACCAGTTTTGCTGCACTTTTCCAATTTGCTGCAATAGAGAACAAGAAGGGGCATGGCAATGTATTTGAAACATATGTGTGCACAACCACCCTCCCTATCATTTCATGATCTCAAGGGAGTGTGGTTCTCGACCCTCGGGCCACCAATCACGTATCTCGATGCATGATGGGCGAGAAGCCAAGATTGCACGAATCAATGTGAAATGAATGCACACATAACATATAAATGCCTTAAACTCTATCATGTGTGATCAAAAGTGTCGGCGACTAAGAAATGAGGCACGTTTCATCACTTCAAGTATGAAACGTCCCTCGTTTCCCATGTTTGGATTGACGCTCAATCCGAACACAATGTAATGCATGCAACATGTTCACCCTAATGCAATGCAACCTAAGCATGCAAACAAAAAGTCCTTAAGCAACATGAGCATGCAAACAACATGCAATGTAGCAAGATTAACTTATCTAGGCTAATGGCATGCATACTCAATGCAAGGCAATATGATCAACCTATTAATGCTAATGGCATGCATGCACAATGCAAGGCAACATAAGCATGCAAACAACATGAAAACAAACATGCTCAATGGACTTAAACCAAAAATGGACAGACCTCAGTCATGCCCAAATCAGTGGCCATAATGCTAAAATGAAGGCACCAAAAGCATATACAAGCATGCATGCCAATTGGCTCACCAATTAAGCATAAGAGCACAACTCTCAAGAGGGCTCAATGAGTGATGAATGTGGAAGTGTAACAACACTATAGGCACTGAAATTAGGTATGAAATGATGCCAAATCATTCAATCAACACAAGCAAGGCATGCAAAGAGTCCTTAAAGCATAAAGCTACCTAAAAGGACTACTCCAGAGACATGCAATACATGGCACAAATGCATGAACCAACCATGGACAGAGCTCAAATAGGTCTAAACGAGGACCAAAACATGCTGAGATGAGGGCTCAAAGGCCTAGGCATGCATGCATACAAGCTAAGCCATAAACAAGGCAACAAATGCACAACCCTTAGAGGCACTCAAAGGGTGAAAGAAATGGGAACATGGAAATGCTACATGCTCTGAAATCACATTTCAAATGATGCCAAATCATTCAAATAGGCCAAGCAATGCATGCTAGTGGACTCAATACACAAAGCTAACAAGCTAGAATGCACTATAGCTATACAAAGCATGGCATGCATGACCAAAACAACATAAATTAGAGCTAGAGCATACTAAAACATGGACAAAAGCTTGCTGGAGTTAAGCCAAAATCATGCTAGAATGATAGTCTAAAGCATGGTACACATTAGGCTAGTTCATGGAATTACACTACAAGTGTATGGAGCATGCAAGGGGCCGTCAAACCAAACCTTAACAGAGGTATAGCATGCTAAAACAACACCAAAAACAAGCTGAGATGGACTCAAAACATGCTAGAAATACATGCTACTTCATGAAGCATACAAAACTAGTTTGTGAGAAATACACTACAAGTGTATAAGGAATGCATGAGGTGACAAAACCAAGTTAAAACAGTGGTATGCCATGCTGAAATAACGCCTAAAATAGGCTGAGATGTGGCCAACACAAGCTTAACAAACATGCTCAAACATGAGGCCAATGAAGCAAGCACACAAGACACAAGGAGAGGGGATGACCCTCTCCTATTTGGGACCTCAAAACACCATTTCCACCACTGAAAATCCTCTGGATTTCAGTGGTAAGAAGGCCAAAAAGAAGTGGTCCCAATAGCTTAAAAGGAAGGTTCAAAACAAGGCCTAACAAGGCCTAAGTGGGGGTAGACCACCCCCAACACAAAAGAGACCTTAAACAAACATTACAAGCATGCAAAATCAGAACTTTTTGTCGTAGAAAGTCAAGTCTAAATAAGCATGCAAATAGGTCCAAAAGCTTAAGCAAAAATAAGGGTTTAAGAGGCTAGAAGCTCACCCTTGTAGAACAACTCTAGAGCAACAACTCCAACAGCTTTTTCTGACCAAAACTAGTCCAAAAACTTCAAAAACAACTTCAAGGGAGCTCAGCTCGAAGAGCATGGTGTTTCACTATGTGTTTGTGTGTTAAAGTGTGATAAAAATGCACTTTTGAAGCACAAATGTGAAGCAAAGAGCAAGATAGAGACAAAGATGTATGTATATCTCTCAAGCACCAAAATCTAAACCTGAAGAAGGAGGGGGGAGGTTCTCTTTTAGAGAGAACCAAAGTTCAAGCTTGTTGAGCAAGCATAAGCCTAAAGCCATCCCTCCATACGTGTATGGAGGATGGTTTCTGTGCCCTCCAGCTGTTACAGCTGGCTAGAAAATATCTCCAAAGAGGTGATGGAAAGCTGCTGACCACTTGAAGTGGTCGGCCAGCTACTTACACTGGTCGGCCGACCAGTGGAAGTGGTCGGCCATGGGGGGGAGATGGTTTGTAGCATGAAAGCAAGGCAGTGGTGTGGTGGCCAACCAGAAAAGGTGGCCCAAAGACCAAGAAAACCAGTTAGCCGACCAGAAAACTGGCTGGCAGGAAGGAAAGTGGTCCCCAAGAGGAAGAGCTGGTCTCCCACCCTTATACCACCCTCCAAGCAAGGAAAACAAGGTTTGTACCAAAAACAAACCAAAAAGGATGAAAGACGAAAGTCCGGGAGGCAAGGTGCGCGGCTGGGAGCCTCGAAAACTAGTCTACGGGCATTAAAAGTGGTCTACGACCACAAAAAGTGATCTCCCGGACGACAGTGTCCCTCTAGGCCAAGGCAACAAGGCACGGTCCGAAAACCAAGCCAAACGGAGAACTTTAAGCGGTCCCGAGACAAGGCGCGCGGCCGAAGGCTCCGAAAATTGGAAACTAGTCTCCAAGGGGGAAAAGTGGTCTACGACCACAAAAAGGTGATCTACAGACCTCTCCCTCCCTCCATGCAAGGAAAACAAGGCTTGGTTGCACAAATCGAGCCAAAACACAAAAAGTTCAGAGGCTCGGAGGCAAGGCACTCAGCCGAAAACTACGGAAACTCGAAACGAGCACAACATGCACTATCACCGAGCGCTCAATCGATGACGTCTGAGTCTTAAGGTCGGTCAAAAATGGGGTGTCTACAGTTGCCCCTCTTTGACAGAACTCGGAAGTCAAGAAGTGACGTGAGTGAATGTCAAAGCCCAAAGATGACCCATTTTTGACAAGGCTGAAGACTTAGACATACAGGCAAGATAACAAAGAGATTCGCCCGTAGGCAGGGGCAAGATGCAAATGACATGCAGATTGCCGACCATAACTTGTGATCATGCAAAGAAAACTGTAATGAAGCAATTATGCAAAATAAATGCAACAGTTTTAAGTGAAAGAAATAACAGTCTCACGCATTCTAGCAGAAAGGATGTAAGGAAATTATGCAATTCTCACAGCGTCTCATGCGGAGAAGGCTAAAAGCGACTATCGGGAATACCCGGAGTCTCAAACACAACATCTCTCAGCGTATCACACGCAGGAGAGGAAAAGTATCCAAATGCGCGCCAAACGCGAGAGGCGAAAGGGTAACAGTCAAACTGGGCCAGAACCTGCCTAGAATGAACTGTACATACAATATTGTCTGGTCGCGCTAGCTTCAAATGAACCGTACATACAATATCGTGCCTGCAAAATAAAGAAACTCAACAGGTACAATATAGTTAGAAACACATGTTCCACGTTACATCATGGTACAATTCTAATACGAGATAAACGCGTGCACATATGATGTCGATGGAAACATGCATAGCAATGCAAGTGAAAAGTGCGTGACAACGCAAGTGGAGTGCATAACAATGCAAGTGGAGAGGTGCACGACAATGCAATGCACTAACAAGTGCAGCTAAGGTGCGCAAGATAGCGCGAACAATGCAATATACTAACAAGTGCAGATAAGGTACGCAAAATAACGCGAACAATGCAAGTTCAATGCAACTGAAACAAGCATTACAATGCAAGTGAAATATGCGTGACAACGCAAGTAAGGGGATGCATGACACTGCAACCTAAGTGTGCGTGACAACGCGGGTGGAGAGGTGCATGACAGTGCAACCTAAGAGTGTGTGACAACGCAAGTAGCGTGGTGCATAACAATGCAAGTAAGGTGCACAAAATAGTGCGATGCGCAAAATAGCGCGATAAAATGCATGCTCAATGCAAGTAAGGTGCACAAAATAGTGCGATGCGCAAAATAGCGTGATAAAATGCATGCTCAATGCAAGTAAGGTGCACAAAATAGTGCGATACACAAAATGGCGCGATAAAATGCATGCCCAATACAAGTAAGGTGCACAAAATAGTGCGATGCGCAAAATAGCGCAATAAAATGCATGCTCAATACAAGTAAGGTACACAAAATAGTGCGATGAAACGGATAGTGCCGTGGATGAAAAGGGTGACATACTGTAACCATGCTGGAATCATGAGAGGAGGAAGAACAAATCCCAAAACAACCAATCAGGAGCATGCTCAACGCAGCCTGAGATAAATTCCAAACACACTGAAATCGTGTGAGGGAAAAGGACACTCAAATCACGCTGAAATCGTGAGAAGAGGTCCAAAAACAACTGCCCAGGTGCGTGCACGACGCAACCTGAGATAAATTCCAAACAAATTCTAATCACACTGAAATCGTGAGAAGAGGTAAACAAATTCCAAACACGCTGAAATCATGTGAGGAAGGAACAAACTCTAACCATGCTAAAATCGTGAGAAGAGGTAAATAAATTCCAAACACGCTGAAATCGTGTGAGGAAGGAACAAACTCTAACCACGCTGAAATCGTGAGAAGAGGCAAACAAATTCCAAACACGCTGAAATCGTGTGAGGAAGGAACAAACTCTAACCACGCTGAAATCGTAAGAAGAGGTAAACAAATTCCAAACACGCTGAAATCGTGTGAGGAAGGAACAAACTCTAACCACGCTGAAATCGTGAGAAGAGGTAAACAAATTCCAAACACGCTGAAATCGTGTGAGTTAGGAACAAACTCTAACCACGCTAAAATCGTGAGAAGAGGTAAACAAATTCCAAACACGCTAAAATCGTGTGAGGAATGAACAAACTCTAACCATGCTGAAATTGTGAGAAGAGGTAAACAAATTCCAAACACGTTAAAATCGTGTGAGGAAGGAACAAACTCTAACCACGCTGAAATCGTGAGAAGAGGTAAACAAATTCCAAACACGCTGAAATCGTGTGAGGAAGGAACAAACTCTAACCATGTTGAAATCCTGAGAAGAGGCACGAAGACATCTCACCCAGGTGCGTGCACGACGTAACCTGAGATAAAACGCGCTCAGAGCCGTGCTTCACGCGTTCTGAGAAAGCCCTGGAGGACAACGATCCTAAATGCTGCGTAGCGTGAACGGATTAACGATACAAGATAACACAAGATGCAAATAAATGCAATAAGTGTGATGATAGGATACATGTTACAGGCAATGTAGAGCATGATGTTTAGGGAATGCAACAAACAAATAAAGCGGAACTTTAAAAAGCACCTCATGGGGTGAGTGGCGGTGAACCGCTCTACTCCGATGGGGATCTCCCCTTGTGTTCTTCAAACTCTTACCTTCAACTCACAATACAAAGGTCCTAAAATGCTGACAGGAGTTCTTCACGTAGAACACTTTGGATGCCACTTTTCTTCCTGATCATATTCACAACTTTCCCTATTCTCTAATGGGGTGACAGACTAGATTGGCTCAGTATCCAGAATTGAGGCGCATACCTGCTACCTCAACCTATGGGGCTTCCATACAGATTTCAAGCCAGGGATACACTCCTGGGTATTTTAAACCAGACTTTAGTCTCGGAAATTCCAACCCTTTGTGTTCTAGGCATCAGCCATTCGAACTCTAGTTTCCACCGTCGTAGTTGATCTCCTAGGAACTCATTGCAAACATAGCCAAGATACCCCTGGCATGGAATGGTAGTCGGGGAGAGCACTTCTGATCGCCATTCAAGCTTGAAGCAGACTTGATCTTGAGCTTGAAGTAGAGGCACACTCATACTTCTGAGCATTGACAAGGCCTGAAGAGGTACATCCGGAACGCAATCTCAGAATTTTTTGAAGGTGAAACAAACTTAGATGCCCGACATTTTCCCTCTTTTCTTTTGCTTCGCAGTCTGGAACCCATATAGCTTCAGATAGGTCCTGGTTTTCCTATTCTCATATGACCTGGGTTGAACCCTACAATTTTATGAAAGAACAAATCTATTTTGCACAAATGTAGAGAACGGCACGACACTCTGAGCACAAAACGATTTTTGAAATTGAGAAATGAGTTCTCAACTGGGTATTGAGCCTACGACTGAATACAGCGCACCACGACTCAACAAAGAAAAACAAAAGGTAAACAACCTAAACACATCGAGTAACACTCGAAACGACTCAAAACAAGAATCGAGACAAACAAAACAAAAGACACGACACTCAGACGTATTCCAATGGAAAGAGACCTCTCAATTCATGAGGAGCCAGTTTCTTCGGGTATTGTTTCCCACTCTTTCTCATTTGTGATTCTCACATCACTCGGCCCTCAGACTCTATTTTTCTGAAAAAACCCTTTCCTTACTTTTTCTCTCAACGCACGCCTCTCTATTCTTCAATCTCTCTTCTTTTTTATCCCTCCCCTGGGCAATTGATGGATAAACAAAAAGTTGCAGACTCTTGCCCCTAGCATTCCGCTAGATTCTTCTTCTTCTGCTCACAACAGTGAACTTTCCCATAGAGGGGTTACGCTACAACTGGGTGTGTAGCAAATCTACAGCTGACATCGGTTGATGACACCCTTGGCCAGTTCGGATGTGACCAGACTTTTTCAGATAAGGGGGTGGAATATCCTGCTTCCTTTCCAGTTCGTGCTTCGCACTTGACTTGATACCTCGCTACTCGGAGGATGAGAGAGCTTTCAGCCCTTTACTGTTAGCTTCAGTTATGCCCTTTTCTAGCAGGTAAAGTGTCCTTTCTGGCAAGTATGTTGACAACGGGGAAAAGAAAAGAAGCCTGACTAAACTGTGCCCCTAGTTCATCATTTTGGCCATTTTTTGTTTTGGCTTTCTACTAAAACAGTTTTAACCAATATGAGAGTTAGATTAACATACTTATTCAACTTTTTGATTTGAAATCATGCAAGTCAAGTTATGAGCACTGAAAATTTTCCTTTTTCGAGTTCAAGAAATGGTCTAGTTTTTGAAAAATGGAATAATTTTCGAGAGAATTAATCAACCTCAGTAAAAATCCTCAAAAACTGTTTTTACAAATGGCCACTGCTCGACCAACACAGAATTTACTCTTGAGATACACAACCTCAGATCCAAAACAATGGAAAATTGTCCCTTATCTAAATGGCACTGCACGACAACGGAAAGTTGCCCCTTGTCTGAATGGCATCACAGCGCACTGTAATCAATCCTCAAAGTGATGATCACAACTGAACTCTCAGCTACAGAGAAGACAAAAATGATCAGAACCATTACATGGACACAATCGATTAAGAAGTGTTTATGGCTGGACTTCAGAATGAAGTTGCCTACATATCCCAAACATGGGAATCAAGCCTCACGTAGTTCCAGGTTAAGGTACACTCGGGTATTAACCTCTCCTTTTGCGCTCTAACTTTTGCCAAGGCCGCCCTTCCGGGTTTTCAACCTTACGAGCTCTATTTTTCTTTTCTTTTCAATTCTTTTCATTTCATTTCTTCTTTTTTCATGTTTTCTTTTCATTTTCTTCATTTTTCTTCTTTTTTCTTTTTTCATTCTTTACATTTTTTTTCTTTTTTGTTCTTTTTCTTCTTTTTCTTGCTCTAACTTTTGCCTAGGCTTTCGGCCCAGCGAGCCTCTCAAGGATAAAAAGTGTAACAAGTCCATGTTGAATGGTCGTAGGATCTCGAGTCCATCTGAATCCAAGAGAATGGCTGCTGTTTGCTGATGATGTAGGAGTCCATCCAACCAGGTCTGAATTGCCCCCAGTGTTGTGGATAGGAACTTGGTTGTCCTTCAACAAAAACTTTCTTCTTTCCTCCCTTCTAGGATTTGGCTTTCTTGCCAATCTTCGTTAGCTTGAGAAATGTTCCAATTTTTGACTCTTCGAGCACATCTGACATTTTTTTGCCCCTAGTTCAAGGGTTGCTTCTTATCCAGCTTTGCAAGCTTTCTTTTGATCATACCTGACCTTCTTACCCCTAGTCCAAGGGTTGCTTCTGATCTGGCCATACAAGCCTTATGTCGTGGTTGACCATTGAACATTCTGAATCCAAGTTCAAAGTTTGAAAGCAAAGGGGTCGAGTCTCGAGGCCGAAAGTGATCCTAGGTTGCACAATCTCAAAAGCGATTCCACACAGGTCTTCGTAGGACTACGCAAAACATTTTTTGAAATCTTTTAAGAAAGCGACTAATCGCTCGCGTCGAAGACAATGTGTAGACGGGCCCGAACGTCCTAGGCTCTGCGCACGAAGTGGGTGCGAAAATCCGTTTTGTTCATTAGCTACTACAGTTCGGACTCAATGTCATGGTTCTGAATCTAATCCCGCAAAGTACAATGCAAGACTGATAAATCACCAAAGAGTCCAAATCCGGCAAATCGTTTTGGAAAACTGATTTTTGTAAAGAAGTGCCAAACATGGACTGCTTTGCCAGATACAAAGTCGCCATCTAAATGTTTTTGTTTTGGGAAATTTAGGAAACCCTGACTCATGCCTAAGGCCACGTGTCCGTCATCACCAAAGTTGCCTCGACTCAGGAACTTGGGTACGAGAGGGGAAGGTCATGCAATGAGCACCCCCGCTCGTCCGATCAAAGATCGGCCGCTACTAACATGATATTTTGTTTTGAAAACATACGCGTTCTTATTCCGGTTTTTCAGCTAGAATTACTATGTGATACGCACAACACACAAGTATAGACTAGATCGCCTAAGTTGGAACAAAACATCTCATGTTTGTTTGTTTGAAAATGGTTTGAAGGTACTACTCGCAAGTAGGCAAAGACGTGGATTTGCCACCCTCAGGTGGGCTTAGAAAAACATGATTTTGCCACCCTCAAGTGGGCTTAAAACTAGCATTCGATGAATTGTTCCAATTCAAGTAACCCAACCTTCACCCACAGGGATTCAGGCAATTTATACACTTAAGCAGTTAGCCTCATGGCAAGCATGCTATCATGGCAACACTCACACTTATGCAAGATGCTAAAGCATAAAAGCTTACCTAGTATTCTCAGCCAAAACAATAACTAGTTAGTAATCATGCATGATCCTAATTTATGTTAAGATGGCTAATGCAACACATGCAAAATGCAACTAGAAATAGGCTCGGCTATTCTAAAATGTCATGTGAAATGCAACTTGATAACATGTATTCAATTTTGGAATTGAAATACAATGCAGTTAGCATGATGTGCCGAGCCCGGTGCATGCGATACTAATGAATGAATGCAAACATGCTATCATAGGTATGCTAATCAAAACATGACCTAGAACTAACCATCGTAAGCGGTTAAGTAAAAGAGAGAAAGACGTGGGGTTGGAAGACATTCATACACTCACGCACACTTATTACAAAATTCGCCCTCTCGACGGAGGGTCTGAATAAATAATACAAACCAACTAATTAACTAACTAACAAGCTAATTAATTATTACAGAACAAATTGAAGCAAATAACTATTCTAAGTTATCAAAAGCACTGAAATGGCTTTGTGACGAGGGATGTATGCATGCTCGGTCGGCTTTGCTCGGAAATCTGTTGCCATGCCCCATGTTGCCTCTGTTTGCACTGTTTTGCACCTCTGAAAACTGTGAAAACCTCTATGATGCTTTTGAACCACCTCATGGGCACTCTGAGATGTCATCGGCCAATGGAAAAGGGTCATCGACCAAATATAATGCTATCGGCCAAGAACTTTTAGCTGATCGGTAATCCAGATAGCCGATCGGCCATCTCTTCCTGCAATCTGCTCCTTTTGCTGCAGCAGAGGACAAACAAGAGCATGACAATACATTTGCAAGGTAATGTTGTGCAACTACACCCCTTATCATGTTTGGAACTCAAAGGAGTGTAGTGCTCGGTTCTCAAGCCATCAATCATGCATTTCGATGCATGATGGCCAAAGAGACCGAGTTGCACAAATCAATGTGGAATGAATACACAAAACACACAAATGCCTCACACTCTATCATGTTGGATCAAGAATGTCGGCGACCGAGGATTGAGGCACATTTCGTCACTTCAAGTACGAAACGTCCATCAGTCCTTGCGTTTGGTTTGACACCCCAAACCAAACACAATGCAATGCATGCAACATGGAAAAGTTATGCAATGCAACATAAGCATGCCAAATGCAATATGACTCAAACATGCACACAAGGCTAAGGTAACAAGCATGCCAAATGCAATGCAACCTAAACAAGCATGTGACAAAATGCAAACTAGCAAGCATGCAAAATGCAACTTAAACATACAAACATGCATGGTATGCAAAGATGGACAAGCATGCAACAACATGCAACCTAGCAAGCATGCAACAACGTGCAACATGTCAAGCATGCAACAACATGCAAAGATGGACTTAAACCAAAATGGGCAGACCTCAGCCATGCCCAAATCAATGGCCAACATGATGAATTGACGACATGAAATCCAAGACAAGCATGCATGCCAATTGGCCCAAGAATTAAGGCATAAAGAGGACAATTCTCAAGAGCACCTAAAGAGTGAAAAGCATGCAAGTGTGACAACACTACATGCTCTGAAATGATGTCAAGAATGATGCCAAATCACACACACAAGTCAAGCATAGCATGCAAGAAAGCTCAAGGCTTAAGGCTAGCCAAGGACTTAAACCATGGCCATGCAAGGCAAGCCCCAAAGGGCCAAGGGCAATCAAAACAGTCCCAAGGCAGGTCAAGATGAGGCCAAAAACAAGCTTGAACCTAGCACACACAAGCTAGAACAAGAGTTCAAAAGGTATGAGGCATGCAAAGGCTAACAAGGGGTATTACACTACACCTATTACAACCAAACATGGCATGACTTAACCAATAAAAATCAGAGTTATGGCATGTCAAAATAAGCCCAAAAACCCACTTAGATGGCATCCCAAATGCCTAAGCATGGTGGCATGCACAATGATCCATTCTTGAAACACGAAACACCAAACCTCCAAAGCATGGAAAATGTGACAAATGTGAATGCATGGCCACACTATATGGACTGAAATCTCATATGAAATGATGCCAAATCATGAAAATGGTCTAAGTAATGCATGCTAATGACCTAGACACTCGAAGCCAACAAGCTAGATTGAACCAAGGCTATAAAAAACAGCTCATGCATGACTAAAACAACACCAAACAGAGCTTAAACATGGTAAAACATGACTAAAAGTTCCTTTGAGTTGAGCCAAAATATGCAAGCATGATGGTCTAAATGCATGATGCATGTTAAGGCAAATGAGAGGATTGCAAGACAAGTGCATGATGCATTTAAGAGGCTATCAAACCAACTTAAAACAAAGGTATAGCATGGCCAAATAACACCAAATACTTGCTGAAATGAAGCCAAATATGCTAAGCAAACATGCTACCATTATGAACCATAAATACAAGCAAATGAGAGACAAGGAGAGAGGGGTGTCCCTCTCCTATTGAAGACTCCAAAACCACTTCTCCACCACTGAAAATCCTCTGGATTTCAGTTGTGAGAAGACCAAAACAAGATGGTTCCAAAGCTCGAAACGAAAGGCACAAAACAAGGCCTAACAAGGCCTAAGAGGGGGTAAACTACCCCCAACTCAAAAGTGACCTTAAACAATCATCTTAAGCAAACAAAATCAGAACTTATTGTAGTTTATAGTTAAGCTTAAAACAGCATGCAAGTATGGTCAAAAGCTTAAGCAAGAATGGGATATTAAAAGGTAGAAACTCACCCTTGAAGAACACCTTCAAGAACACAACTCCAGCACCCTTCTCTGAGCTTAAACCACTCCAAGAACTCTAAAACCAACTCCTAAGGACCTCAGCAACCAAAGGATGGTGTTCTACTAGGTGTTTGTGTGCAATAGTATGAAGATTTTACACTTTTGGGCATAAACCAAAGCAAGGAGAGAGAGAGAGAGAGAGAGAGAGAGAGAGGTAAAATATATATATAGAGAGATATAGAACTTGTATATCAAATTCTCAAAACCTCTGGAAAGGGAGGGGAGGCTTCCTTCTTATAGAATTTCAATTCTCAAGCTTGTTTAACAAGCTTGAGTCTTGAAGCAAATCCCTTCATACAAGTGTAAGAAGGATGGGAATTGTGCCCACCAGCTATCACAGCTGGCATAAAATATTTGCAAAAAGCAGATTGAAAGGTCTCAGCTCAAAAATATGGCCGATCAACCAAACAAAGTGCCGATCGGCCAACACTTATGGCCGATGGCAAGAAAACAAGGCCGATGGTATCATGCCTTAGCCGATGGGTTGAGGGGATGGCCAACAAGCCACCCTCTTCCCTCATAAGCAAAACCACAAGTCCTTGGTCCACAACCAAGCACAAAACAGACAAGTTGAGAGATCCTGAGGCAAGGCGCGCAGCCGAGACCTCTGGGAACTCAAAACGAACACGAGCATGGATGATCATCGAGTGTTGAAACGATGACGTCCAAGTCTTGAGGACGGTCAAAAATGGGGTGTCTACACAATGTAGAACCAATCTGGATCAAGCCAGGATCCTTCTCAGTACTCACACTAAAAAGCATGATCTCATTCATTAAGGGCTTAGCATGCCTTTCTTTTTCTCAGTTGATTAAATTTTTGCAAATCCCGAGGAATTCCTTCCTCTTCGTTTTCACCACAGTGTTTAAAAGGTTTTGAAAAATTTAGGTCAATGCAATGACTTCAAAGCACAGAAAAGACACAATTTTCAGTCAAATACTGCCATCTTATTTAGAACTTCCAGCACAACTGGCACAAGGCAGAAGCAAACACAAGAGTGTGAAAATCACTGCTGTTTCATTCAAATCTGTTGGCACAACTGGCTCCAAGGTAGAAACAGACTCAAAAGAAAGGGAAAAGACAAACACAAAACAAGCAAGTGATGTCCGAGGTAACACTCCAAAATCACCCGACTTTAACAAAACAGGACTGACTCGATACAACAAGACAGACCCGAATGACTCAGTACAAAAAGACTAACTCTATACAACACAATAGAACTGACTGAATACCCAAGTCAGAAAGCACAAAAACTAGCATTCGCAAAATGCTCAAAACAGTGCGTGCCATACGCCACATCTGGAGTAAACTGAGCACCGCCCGCAGGTGGTTCATCCCCTGATCACATACTCGTATTATCCCCCAAGTTCACTGATCCAGTGACGATAGACTTTGCTGAGCTTGGTGGGATGATGACCTCGTTGTCAATCAAATCTTGTACTTCGTGGCGAAGATGAAAGCAATTGTCGGTGCCATGGCTAGTTTGTTGATGGTAGGCATAGTACTGGGCAACATCATGACCAAGTGAAAGACGACCAGGGAGAGGGCGAGGCTCGAGGGGTTTGAGATGGCCTTTTTCAACAAGGATTTGAAGAGCTTTGGATAAAGGCATATAGATGGCATGGAAGACCCTGCGATCCCGGGGTTGATACTTCGAGGTTTGTGGATTTTTGCTGGATGCACTAGCAAAGGGGTCGGCAGGTGCTGGCTTGGTTTGCTGGTCTCTTCCGAGTGCAGACTTAGAGCTAAAAGGATCGTTTCTGGTACGATGGCCCTTCTCCCGGTTTTCCCCTTGATTCGAACTGCTCTCATTCTGAGTGGCGAAAGTGTCATCCACAGTTTTTGTGACAACTGCGAGCACTTGCTGTTTGTTCAGTCCTTTGGCTTTCAAAGCCTCAACAGCCCACAGAAGATGTTCATAGGGATCAATGCATGCCCCTAACTTGTCCTTTCCACTTGCCTCAGCTTGGCCAAAGGTTTGGGTTACTTCATCAGTGCGAAGTCTGATTGTTGTCGACATGTCATTGCCCAAACTTAGAGTGGCTTCAGGTTGGCCAATTTCGATTACAATTCGTCCCAGGAGTGGGGAAGTCTTCTGGTGTGAAATTTCAGCATGTGATGTGGTCGATGGCGAAGCCGATAGTCCAAAGGCTAGATCAGCCACAGTTCTCTGAAGATCACCGATCATTCCCATCAGCTCAAAAGTAGTGGGCTCACGGGTTTGAGATGATTGGGGTTCCAAGACTGGATGTGTGGTAGGTGCCCCAGACAAGCGTTGCATTTCAGCATCGGTCTCACCCTGCATAGTGATTCCCTAGTTTAATGTCGTTGCCATGACCACAATTTCTTCTGAACTCTGCGTCATCATGAGTCTACTGAATTGAACAGAGGTGATGTGACTGGTGACTAACAAATCAGATGAACTGGTGAGCCTTGACTGGCCTTTCTCTACCTTGCCTCAGTGAAGGAACACTGGTTGTCCTTGAATTGAATCTCTAACCTGACAAAGTCTATCAACACAAGTCCGATGAACCTCGGGGATATCGGAACCTTCTAAAGCTATAGTTCCAAGACTACCTAGCAAAAGAGAAAATAGGCAGCATCTCAGCCTGATTTCACCAGAACAGATATAAACATAGCTGAATGACTGTGCTCTCTTCTGCCCAAAATTCTGCCTGTAAACTGATATCCTCAGGTAAAACTGATTCTTCACATACTGAAGCCCGCGGTCCTGATACCTAGACTTGCAAACTAATACATGCATTCCTGTAGAGGCACACTCTAAAAGCACATAGCAAGCAAGTGAGAGCCAAAACACCCCTATGGAGGGGTAGGGTTTCCCTGTCCTATTTTGTCAGGAGCTAGGGTTTCACTACGCAGACAGTGGTTTCAAACAACCTATAATCGGGTAAGCAACCTGTCCTAGTTTGGAATAGTCACTATGGATTCCGATATGCACTAGGTCGAATGGTCAAAAGGGCGCCTCGGTAACAACCGAGGTTTGTGTTCCCATCGTGGCAGAGCCCGTAACCGGTCAACCTTATAGCATGCAGCCTCCGGCAAACCATTCAGGAATAACAGACGGCGAACACGGTGTTTTAGGCGCACCGATGCAAATGCAATGCAAAGAGACACATAAGTGTAATCAAAACAAGATATCATGAGTTCGAGTCAAGTTCTCTAAGTCCCCAGCGGAGTCGCCAAAAACTGTAGATCGCCCGAGAACTCCCGGCTCCGCGCGCGAGGGCGCGAATCGTTTGTTCTTAGCTACTACAGTTCTGACTCATGTCACGGTTCTGAATCTAATCTCACAAAGTACAATGTGAGACCGATAAATCACCAAAGAGTCCAAATCCGGCAAATCGTTTTGGAAAATTGATTTTAATAAAGAAGTGTCAAACATAGACTGCTTTGCTAGATACAGAGTCGTCTCCTAAATGTTTTATTTTGGAAAATTTAGGAAACCCTGACTCGTGCCTAAGGCCACGTGTCCATCATCACCAAAGTTGCCTCGGCTCGGGAACTTGGGTACGAAAGGGGAAGGTCATGCAATGAGCACCCCCACTCGCCCGATCAAAGGATCGACCTTTACTAACATGATATATTGTTTTTTGAAAACACATGCGTTCTTATTCCAGTTATTAACCTAGAATTATTATGTAATGCACACAGCATACAAGTATAGACTAGATCGCCTAAGTTGGAACAAAACATTTCATGTTCGTTTGTTTGAAAACGATTTAGAGGTGCTACTCGTAAGTAGGCTAAGACGCGGTTTTGCCACCCTCAAGTGGGCTTAGAAAACATGATTTTGCCACTCTCAAGTGGGCTTAAAACACACATTTTAATGAATTATTCCAATTCAAGCAATCCAACCTTCACCCACAAGCATTCAAGCAGTTAATCATTTAAGCAGTTAGCCTCATTGCAAGCATGCTAACATGGCAACATACACATCTCATGCAGTATGCTAAAGCGTAAACATTCACAGTGTACTCTGAGCCAAAACAGAGAACTAGTTAGAAATCATGCATGATCCTAGTTCATGTTAAGATGGCTAGTGCAACACATGCAAAAATGCAACTAAAATAGGCTCGGCTATTCTAAGATGTCATGTGAATGCAACTTGATAACATGCTGTTGAACACGTATTCAAGTAAATGTATTGAAATAAAATGCAGTTAGTATGATGCGCTGAGCCCGGTGCATGCAATACAAATGAATGGATGCACGCATGCGAAGCAAAAGGATGCTAATAAAAACATGCCCTAGAACTAACCAATGAAAGCAGGTAAGTAAAAGGGAAAAAGAAATGGGGGTTGGAAGACATGCATCACACACACGCACGCTTATTACAAAATTCGCCCTCTCGACGGAGGGTCCGAATAAGAAGGTAAATAGCTAATCTAAGCTAATTAAACTAATTATTACATTATAAAACTAATTAACTAATCCTAGTTAACTAATTAGATTATTACAACACAAATCAAATAGCTAAACGCATTAACTATTTAAGTACAAAACAAAGCATAACTAGCTAAGTAAAGAAGCTAAGTAAAGTAGTAAAACAAGAGCCTCAAGGCGAGAAGTATATGCATGCTCGGTCACCTCGTTCGGAAATCCATCGCGATGCCCCAACTCGCCTCTGTTTTCATTTGTTCTCAGAACTCTGCACAAAGCTCTAGATAATGTCTACTCCACCTTGGGAACCTATAGGAGCATTGCCGACCAGTTGTTGATGTTGCCAACCACTTGCCGACCACCTACCATTGCTGCAGACTAGAAAAAGTGGTCAGCCAGCTAGTTTTTCTGGTCGGCCGACCAGTTTTGCTGCACTCCTAACATTTGCTGCAATAGAGAACAAGAAGGGCATGGCAATGTATTTGCAACATATGTGTGCACAACCACCCTCCCTATCATTTCATGATCTCAAGGGAGTGTGGTTCTCGACCCTCGGGCCACCAATCACGCATCTCGATGCATGATGGCTGAGAAGCCAAGATTGCACGGATCAAAGTGAAATGAATGCACACATGACACATAAATGCCTTAAACTCTATCATGTGTGATCAAGAGTGTCGGCGACCGAGAAATGAGGCACGTTTCATCACTTCAAGTATGAAACGTCCCTCGTTTCTCGTGTTTGGATTGCTGCTCAATCCGAACACAATGCAATGCGTGCAATATGTTCACCCTAATGCAATGCAACCTAAGCATGCAAACAAAAAGTCCTTAAGCAACATGAGCATGCAAACAACATGCAATGTAGCAAGATTAACTTATCTAGGCTAATGGCATGCATACTCAATACAAGCCAATATGATCAACCTATTAATGCTAATGGCATGCATGCACAATGCAAGGCAACATAAGCATACAAACAACATGAAAGCAAACATGCTCAATGGACTTAAACCAAAAATGGACAGACCTCAGTCATACCCAAATCAGTGGTCATAATGCTAAAATGAAGGCACCAAAAGCATATACAAGCATGCATGCCAATTGGCTCACCAATTAAGCATAAGAGCACAACTCTCAAGAGTGCTCAAGGAGTGACGAATGTGGAAGTGTAACAACACTATAGGCACTGAAATTAGGTATGAAATGATGCCAAATCATTCAATAAATACAAGCAAGGCATGCAAGAGTCCTTAAAGCATAAAGCTACCTAAGAGGACTACTCTAGAGACATGCAATACATGGCACAAATGCATGAACCAACCATAGACAGAGCTCAAATAGGTCTAAACAAGGACCAAAACATGCTGAGATGAGGGCTCAAAGGCCTAGGCATGCATGCATACAAGCTAAGCCATAAACAAGGCAACAAATGCACAACCCTTAGAGGCACTCAAAGGGTGAAAGAAATGGGAACATGGCAATGCTATATGCTCTGAAATCACATTTCAAATGATGCCAAATCATTCAAATAGGCCAAGCAATGCATGTTAGTGGACTCAATACACAAAGCTAACAAGCTAGAATGCACTATAGCTATACAAAGCATGGCATGCATGACCAAAATAACATAAATCAGAGCTAGAGCATGCTAAAACATGGACAAAAGCTTGCTGGAGTTAAGCCAAAATCATGCTAGAATGATAGTCTAAAGCATGGTACACATTAGGCTAGTTCATGGAATTACAGTACAAGTGTATGAAGCATGCAAGGGGCCATCAAACCAAACCTTAACAGAGGTATAGCATGCTAAAACAACACCAAAAACAAGCTGAGATGGACTCAAAACATACTAGAAAGACATGCTACTTCATGAAGCATACAAAACTAGTTTGTGAGAAATACACTACAAGTGTATAAGGAATGCATGACGTGACAAAACCAAGTCAAAACAGTGGTATGCCATGCTGAGATAAGGCCTAAAATAGGCTGAGATGTGGCCAACACGAGCTTAACAAACATGCTCAAACATGAGGCCAATGAAGTAAGCACACAAGACACAAGAAGAGGGGACGACCCTCTCCTATTTGGGACCTCAAAACACCATTTCCACCACTGAAAATCCTCTGGATTTTAGTGGTACGAAGGCTAAAAAGAAGTGGTCCCAATAGCTTAAAAGGAAGGTTCAAAACAAGGCCTAACAAGGCCTAAGTGGGGGTAGACCACCCCCAACACAAAAGAGACCTTAAATAAACATTACAAGCATGTAAAATCAAAACTTTTTGTAGTAGAAAGTCAAGCCTAAATAAGCATGCAAATAGGTCCAAAAGCTTAAGCAAAAATAAGGGTTTAAGAGGCTAGAAGCTCACCCTTGTAGAACAACTCTAGAGTAACAACTCCAGCAGCTTTTTCTGACCAAAACCAGTCCAAAAACTTCAAAAACAGTTCAAGGGAGCTCAGCTCGAAGAGTATGGTGTTTCACTATGTGTTTGTGTGTTAAAGTGTGATAAAAAGGCACTTTTGAAGCACAAATGTGAAGCAAAGAGCAAGATAGAGACAAAGATGTATGTATATCTCTCAAGCACCAAAATCTGAACCTAGAGAAGGAGGGGGGGGGGGGAGGTTCTCTTTTATAGAGAACCAAAGTTCAAGCTTGTTGAGCAAGCTTAGGCCTAAAGCCATCCCTCCATACGCAAGGGAGGTTCTCTTTTATGGAGGATGGTTTCTGTGCCCTCCACCTGTTACAGCTGGCTAGAAAATATTTCTAAAAAGGTGATGGAAAGCTGCCGACCACTTGAAGTGGTCGGCCAGCTACTTACACTGGTCGGCCGACCAGTGGAAGTGGTTGGCCAGGGAAGAAAGTGGTCGGCCATGGGGGGGAGATGGTCTGCAGCATGAAAGTAAGGCAGTGGTGTGGTGGCTGACCAGAAAAGGTGGCCCAAAGACCAAGAAAACCAGTTAGCCAACTAGAAAACTGGCTGGCAGGAAGGAAAGTGGTCTCCAAGGGGAAGAACTGGTCTCCCACCCTTATACCACCCTCCAAGCAAGGAAAACAAGGTTTGTACCAAAAACAAACCAAAAAGGATGCAAGATGAAAGTCCGGGAGGCAAGGCGTGCGGCCGGGAGCCTCGAAAACTAGTTTACGGGCATCAAAAGTGGTCTACGACCACAAAAAGTGGTCTCCCGAACCACAGTGTCCCTCTAGGCCACGGCAACAAGGTATGGTCCGAAAACCAAGCCAAACGAAGAACGTTAAGCGGTCCCGAGACAAGGTGCGCAGCCAAAGGCTCCAAAAATCGGAAACTAGTCTCCGAGGAGGAAAAGTGGTCTACGACCACAAAAAGGTGATCTACAGACCTCTCCCTCTCTCCAGGCAAGGAAAACAAGGCCTGGTTGCACAAACCGAGCCAAAACACCTAAAGTTCAGAGGCCTGGAGGCAAGACACTCAACCGAAAAGTCCGGAAACTCGAAACGAGCACAACATGCACTATCACTGAGCGCTCAATTGATGACGTCTGAATCTTAAGGTTGGTCAAAAATGGGGTGTCTACATAACCGAACCGATTCAAAGAACTAATGTTGTTTGATGAGAGAAGTTTGAAAGCGTTGTACCATATGCAAGGGTACCAGCGCAGAATTGCCCAAGCATTCAATAAAAAGGTTAAATCTAGAAATCTGAGGAAGGGGAATTTAGTGCTAAAAGACAATCGGGCTCCAATTTATGATCCTAGGGGCAAGTTCAAACTTAATTGGACTGGTCCTTACATCATCAAGTCAATTTGGTCCGGTGGAGCAGTCATTTTGATGGATCTAGATAGACTAGAGTTTTCACAGCTGATCAAAATGAACATGTTGAAGAAGTATTATTCCTAAGAGGCTCGCTAGGTCGAAAACTTGGAAGGGTGACCTAGGCAAAAGGTAAAGCAAGAAAAATGAAAAATGAAATAAAATAGAGCTTGTAAGGTTGAAAAATCCGAAAGGGCGACATTGGTAAAAGTTAGACCGCAAAAGGAGAGTGTTAGCACCCGAGTGAACCTTAATCGTGAATTACATAAGGCCTGATTCCCATTCTTGGGACAAGTTTCAATTTTATTACAAATTTCAATGTGTTTTATACTTTGTTTCTTTACATTACAATCTTTAAAGAAATTCTTAAATTTGTCAAGGCATGGAACACCAACCACATCGCTTGATCCGTTTGTTGTTTGTGAAAATTGGTTTTGTCGATGGACTTTTCTCTGTCAATTTATTCCAAACAAGATTTTTGCTAATAGGGTTATAAGGACTTAGTCTGGTATGTGCAAGATCGCATAGGATACCCACATATTCAAAAAAAAATAAAAAATAAAAAATTGAAACAATTTGAAACATTAAAACTCAAAATGACACAAATCGTTTACTAAGACTAAAAAGATGACTAATTAACCCATTTGATAATTTTACTATGTATTTAATTTTGATATTTTTATGCACAAAGGGTCTCCAACAAAGTCCTATTCAAGTCTTATTCTGGATTTAATTCACAAACTATTCATCATCCACAAGACTTTCCTAGATATCCTGGCTGGAACAGGAATGAATATCAACAACTACCTTTCCTCTTCTATGAGTAGATGACGAGATGAGAGCACGAGTTAGTGTTCCGACCAACACATTCAGAATCTTGGAGTTTGTATTGTCTCATTCATTTATTCTTTTTCTAGGACACTTCTCTTCTTCTTTTTCTTCTACTTCTTCTTCTTCATATTGTATGAAGTTGTAATCTCTTCAAATTTGATATTTAACTCCAACATACTATTCAAACGAGGTCCGTTAAGTAAAGCAGTTTGTCATTTTCATTTTTTAGAGCTCCAACAACCTATCTAAACACCAAGTTTATTTACCTCCATTTTTTGTTGCAAAATTCTATAATACACACCAAAAAAAAAGGTGTGTACCATAATGCTCTAATTATGATTTCTGTGGTATTTGGTATGATTCATTCTAGTATTAGTTATGACTTAATTATAACCTCTAGTGGTTGTTATTTTTTATTATGACTGACGAAGTCTTTAGTTATCCCTCAAGTAGTGTTTGGTAGTGACCCATGGTTATGACACATTGTGATATTGGTTATGACTTGTTATTGTTGTTATTTTGGTTATTATCGAAGAGATAATTATATTTGAAGTGGTGTTTAGTTATGATCCATTGTAGTTTTTTAAATATGATTGAAAGTGATTTGGTTAAGAGTATTAACACCAAAAAAATATCATAACTTGCATATAATACACCATTTTGGGAGACGTGTATGGTATAGAAGGACCCCTTTTGTGCTCTATTGCTGACTTGACATGTCCCAACACATTATCAATCTTAAATTAGTTTAAATAGAGAATTAAATGAATAGTAATGTTGGAGTCCATTGAAAAATCGAAACACTATAGACATAGAGCAAACGTAACATCGCTCTTCTTAATCTTGACAAATTCTATGAAACTCAATATTCTCACTCTACCGGGAACCTCTTGATGATTTCAGACAGGGCTAAGTGGTAGAGCAAAAGCGCAATAGAGGAGAAGCAATGAGGTTAGTTTTTGCAACCAATTCTTTAGCTGCAGTACATGAAGGGCACCGATGAATTTAAGCCAGAGCCATCCAAAGAATAGCTGACAGCATATTTATCAGAACAGAGATGAGCAGACTGATAAGCATATGAAGATGTTAAGAAATTGAATTTCTATATAAAAAGTTTCTATTATTGAAATATTCAATTCATCAAAGGAAATGATAAAGATCAAAGACAGGTTGGAAAATTGAACACTCAGAGAGATGGATTCTGTTGAATGGAAATGCATAAATCAAGAAATTATAAAATGGCTACCTGTAGGCCTCACGGTATATGGTAACCATAAAAATGTAATCTTTATTCCATGTTCACACCTGTCAAACAACAATTGCATGTGCTGAAGCTCTTCCCAATTATCAAAATAATAAAAATATAATAAAACCAAAAACTAAACTAACAACTCCATGAAAGTAAAAAATCTCCTTGAAGCTTCTTTAAAAGAGTTTAGAGAGAGCTCTCACAATTGTGAGTAAAAACTTAAACATGTTAACATAATGATCAAAATACAATTAGACAAGTGTACATGCACAATGGTGGAATATACTATCATCACCATTATCATCATATAACACATGCTTTTGTTTTTGTTTGTTTGTTTGTTTGTTTTTTTTTTTTTTTTTTAATCACATTTCTGCACATATGTTTTTCCTTTCTAAAACTTTATATATATATATATATATTGTAAGATATAAAGGGGCAGCCCAATACACAAGGCTTATGCCATTTTGGGGTTTGAGAAGGGTTAGATGTACCCAAGCTTACCCTTGCATGCAAAGTGACAGTTTTCTTGCAACAATGCACAAGTCACGAAGCAACCTTGCCACAGCGCCAAAACCCACCCTTAAAGATATAAATCAAACCAAGCCTTTAAGTCCCATCAAATGGGGTCGACTACATAAATCATTCTTCTCCACTCAACTCTATCCAATGTCTTTTCATTAGTCAAATTAAGGAGGTTCATATCTCTTTTTACTACACTAGCCCACGTCAATTTAAATCTGCCCCTGCCCCTAACTCTTCCATCTACCATCACTGTATCGTATCTTTTCACACCTATGTTTGTTGGTCTCTACTATATATGATCAAACCATCTCAATCTATTTTCTCTCAACTTATCTTCTATTAGTACTACTCTTATCCATTCTCGAATATATTCATTCCTGACTCTATCTTTTCAAGTTTTGCCACACATCCACCTTAGCATCTTCATTTTAGCAACACTCATCTTATCTGCATGTTGTTTCTTAGTTGCCCAATATTTCGATCCATACAACATCACTGGTCCAATAGTCGTTCTATAGAATTTCTCTTTTAACCTAGTGGGTACTCGTTTATCGCACAGTATCTAGCACACTCCCCCACTTAAACCACCCTGCTTAATTCTATGGACCACATCCACTCCAATCTCCTTAGCCATTGTGATAATCAATCATAAATAACAAAAATGCTCACTCTTACGTCGTTCTTGGTTCTCAATCTTCACTTCTCCTCTACTTCCATTGTTACTATTTCTAAAATTACACTCTATGTACTCTGTTTTAATTATGTTTATCCTAAATCCTTTAGATTCAAGTGCTTCTCTCCAAGTCTCCAACATAGCGTTAATCTCTTTTCTAATTTCATTCACTAATCTAGAAAAAGTACACACCATGACACATCAACCTAAATATTTCTCGTCAACTCATCTATAACTAAAGCAAAAAGATAAAAAGACTTAAGTTTGATCCTTAGTGTAACTCTACAGTAATTGAAAGTTCACTTGTTTTTTTAGCAGACGATATAATAGTGGTCACCACACCTTCATATATATTCCTAATCACATCAATATAACATTTTGTCACTCTTTTCTTCTCTAACACCAACCAGATTAAAGATATAACCGTGACAAAAATACTTTCGTATAAAAAAACAAGTCTATCAAATGAGGCAAATGTTAGTTGATGCAAATCTTGAGACATGCTCCTCTGCAAGTGTTACAGTGCTACTCTGAAACCTTGGGGGTGTCAGGTTAGTATTTGTTTCTCCTTTTTGTAAAAATAAAATAAAATAAAATTTCCGACCTGTGAAAATCTGAAGTGGCAACTCGTAAAAGGAATAAAAATAAGTAACAGAAACAACAAAAGTCAACAAGAATGGAGAGCACTTAAACAATGCTTGCTCATAGACTGAAAATAGAATGACACATGATGTCAGTTTCAACATCGAAAGTGGAATGAATAATTGCATAATTTCTGGGCTTAGACACCCCTTACATTACAACACGAAGAATTTTACATGATGATATGTGAAAGCTTTGAGATACATTCATTTGACTAGTCATAAGTCTCCGTTTCCAATAAAAGCATGCTTAAGAAACATACAAACCAAATCCTAGCCTTATTTATTTTTTATTTTTCCTACTCTTACTATTTTAGAAAAAGTTAACAGTGATGAGAAATTTCTTTCTATTTCAAAATAAATGTACATATCATACACATCATATCTTTTTCTTTAAAGCCCATGAAAGCTAAACACAGAGCCATCATTGATCTTTTTATGCAAAATTTTTACACGAGAATGCGGGTATCTTCACTTTATGAGTGTCAATCCAATAGCAGTGACTATAAGAGTGGAGGGAAATCCAAATTTAAGATGGTTCCAGAAAGATAAATTGTATCCCAAGAGTGGAGCTCGACGAGCCTGCTCACACACTATCAAATTGGCAGCCGATCCCAATAGAGAGAGGTTCCCAGCTACAGTGCTGACCCAAGCTAACATAAGCCATGCTTTCTTCTCATTTGCTGAAGATATTGCAGCTGCCGATGCTGCCACCCGTCCTCCAAGCAATAGAACTGATGACATTATAAACATATTACTCTATAGGCCAATAAAAAAATCCTTGCATATAGATGGTCTAAAAATTAATCTAATATGAGCAGTATTAGCAGGAATACCTCTATTTTAACCATTGTATTATAGATTTACTTTTGCAAATATTAAATTTTAATTTTAAAAAGACTATCAAACCAGGTGACAAACTATTATAAGGTCCAGTTTCTTGATATAGATCTGTGCACAGTTTCTTGTAGGGTCTGTTTGAAGGACTTCTAGAGGGCCAGGCTGCATATATGCGTCAGCCCTTTTAGCTGTTCTTAACTAGGTTCGTTGGTGTTTTTTTTCTTGATTTTGTACAGATAGCCTGTGCTGATATGTCTGCAATCTGTGTCTGCTATCTGTCTGCTGCAAGCTGTGGAAAAACCAGTTTAGATTTACTCTGTACATCCTTGGGTTTTGTTGATGCATGGTTACACCTGCTGTCAACATATTCCTTTTTCCTTGGTTTGTTGAACTTTGGAAGCACTGTAACAGGTTGTATGGCCGCTGGCAGCGCCTGTGGAGTGAAGAAATTTGCATTTTCCTTACTCTGTCATGGTGGACAACAAAAGTTGATGGCTGCACAATGCGCCTCAAGAGTGAAGAAAGTTTTTCTTTTCTGTTAGTCGTTATATATTTTTGTAATGGTGACTCTTTTGATAGTCCTCTTTTGACCTATTCCTACGGGTTGTGTAGGGCCCTTTTTTATTTTTTGTTTTGTTTCAGAACTTGGAGCTTTGGAATGTGTTCATGGTCCTCATATTGTCGGTATGGGGCTCATGAACATATTCACATATTCAAAATCTGTTTTTGGTTGTTATTGTGATTTACATATATTTGTAAGAAGTCTAGATTGCTTTAATTGAGTGGTTTCAAATCCCATCCAATTATCAGCTCTGACTATTCCAAATCTGGTTGGTTTGCTCTGGTTAGGTTTGGTTGTTTTTTAGTTTGTTTGTTTCGTTTGGCCAGCCGCTCTTCATGGGTTGGTTTTGTTTGTATAGTTTTGTTTAGGTCCAGGGCATGCCCCTTGTAGCTGTGTATATTTTTGGTTTTTTATTTTATGACTTACCCACCCAAAAAATAAAAAAAAAATAAAAAAAAACTATTATAAGGAAGAAAGTTTATGACTAGCCTTAAAACAACTATGATAATGTCAAACCAAAAACGGCACAAATGCAAAAATATTCAATAAAACAATAAACTAAAAATCAAACAAAACTCCTTAATTATGGATTTATTAAATCATCTGCAACTTGTGCTTCTTATATCATCTTAAATACTAAAATTATTCCTAAATATTGCCAGTTTATCTTCTGCAGGGATTCAAATGGACATGATCAATTTCTAAACAACAAGATTCGCTTTTTCCTCGTCACTCAACTGAGTATCATCACTAATCAGAACATTGTTGGTGCACACAGACAAACATAGACATGGACTAGGAAAGGCTTGTAGGCTTTCTGCCTTGCAGTGGTGTTAAACCAGTAAGACCTTCAAACTGGATATATTCCCTTTGACAAAATGAGAAATGACTACAAACTGACATGTTAAAGGGGGAAGTCACAGCAAACAAAATGATCTCCGAGAAACAATGTATATAATTTAAACATAAATAAGGAAAGCAAATTTTTCAGCACAACCGGTAACTAATCATAATAATTTCATTGCAATACTTTATGGCTCACACAGTTTATTCCAAAATTCTTTTCAAGCCATAGAATGAGCAGCTCCCCAATTTGGTCTTTAGCATGTGAAGAAATTCTAATCAAGAAGACTTGGCCATGTGTTGAGGTGTTAATCTATTTGCATTTTGAAAAAAGTTGCGTTTGTAGAACAATGTTGTAAAGCCTTCAACTTTATACTACTCACCCATGAGTTCTCAAATATTCTCATAGAATTTCCATTTAAAGAAGTTCCTTCTTTTGTGACTTGGTTAAAGTTATCTATTTGTTCGAGGTACACCAGCCATAGCTAGTTCAATTCAAGCCTCAGCCATTGCTTTTTACGTAGGGAAATTGGAACTTTATGAACATACATGCACATCACTATTGAACCAGGTCTAGTATTCTTTTAATTGCTTGCAAGTACTTCATGCAAAAAACAATAATTACAAGTCAATGTCATAAAGTTAAAGTTGCATCCAGTAATCTCTAAGGAAAATTCTTCTTTTTCTTTTATAAAATTAACCTTTAAATCAAGATTATCTAAAAGGTAATAGAAAGCAAAACGAGAAAAGTAGCACCATCATACCAGTGGGTACGTTTGAAGCAATGTTTGAGAGAACAAGTATGACAGCAGCAAGAACTGCTATCCCACCAATGTGATCAATCTGCGCATAAGGCTCCATGAAATCCCATAGAGTGCTAGGAATTCCTGTTTTGTTGAATCCATTGACTGTGATGAACATTCCACAAAAGAAGAGTAAGAGTGAATAGGATACCTGGATAAAGAAGGAAATAGAGTTAATAGTCCTATGGCCAGCAAGCAAAGTCAATTTGAAAATTCTATATTGGTAAGCAGAAAAAGAAGAAAACTTTGAAATTCTCATCAACACAAATAAGTTAAGATAATGTAATAGATTGTACTTTTTCCAAGGATGGTCGAGCATCCTTAAAATCAAGAACCGCAAGAGCTAGTGCAGCAGTAATTGCAGTCCATGACATATTCAGTCCCATGAGCAAGGAAATCAACATTCCAATTGTAACGAGGTAAACGCAAGTCTTCCATAGCATCCTTTTCCATCTCGTAGTCACATCTGCCTTTTCTTCCAAAGATGGAGTAGAGTTTGCATCTGTCAATGCATTCACAGATGAAAACCTCTTTGATAAAACAGGTCCGTCCCTTCTTTGAGAAAATCCGTCATTTGTGACCTCCTTAGACGCATTCGAATTCCTTGCAGATTCAAACTCCCCACTAGAGGCCTTGTGGATTTCATTGTCACTCAAACTTCTTTGGCTCCTAAGAGTCTCGACATGACCAGTATTCCCATTAGTATTGGGAGGGCTGCGGATATTCATGGATTCCAATGTAGAGTTCCAATCTTGAGAATTTAAGGATGTACGATGTGACAATGTAGCTGGGGAAAAACGATGGGAAACCACTTCTTCCTCAGGAACCACTTCCATAGATGCATCTTCTATATCCTTCTGAAGAGATAACAACTTCCAATACATGCTTAGAAGAAACAAAGCATTCAAACAAACTCCCACAAGCATTGCAGGGAAAATTCCGACTACGAAACTTCCAAAAGAAATCTTACTTTGAACAGCGATAACCAGGTTTTGAGGGTTGCCAATTGGAGTTGCTGAAGACCCAATGTTTGCACTTGAGGCAAGGGCCAATAGGAAAGGATGAGGTGGGAGATTCTGTTGCCTCACGATTTTCAAAACAAATTCAGTCAAAACAACACAAGAGGTATCATTAGTGAAAAGAGCACTGGAAATGGCAGAAATAAGGCAGATTCGACAAAGCAAGTCCTTGGCTCCCCAACTCTTCCAGGTGAGCAATTTACCCAAGTATTTAAACATGTCTGCCCTTTCAAGATACACACTAACAACCATTGTTCCAAAGAGAAGACCAAGGATTGGAAGATCAATGGCATCATATGCTTGCTCTGGTGTTATAACTTGGAAAATTACCATCAGCATGGCTCCTAAGAGGGACCCTGCAGTCCTTCCAATGGGCAGTAAAGGGACTGCTGGGAAAACTGCCAATACCCAGAAGATTGCAAAAGCAATTGACCCAAGTACCACTTTCACTGTTGGAGCCATGGCCATCTTTGCAAATTATTAGTACTAAGCCCAAAATCCTTTTTTCCCCAAAATTGAAACTCAACTTTTCAGCATATTAATAGTGGAGACTCAAAGCTGGGGTCAATGTCAATTTCTCAATACAAAAAACACAAATACCTGAAATTGAAAAAATGAACCCAACATCAAAATATGGAAAAATTCAATATTCTGCAAACAGTTACACACAATCTGAGAGCCCAGAAAGTATAATAATTGCAGACCAATGACCAAACACATGGCGTGCCAAAAGCAAGTCAGTAACAAACAACCAGAAATACAAGACGACTTCACGTGATTTAACAATCATCATCATCAATGCCTCTTTCATAATTCCATTTAAGGTGGCATAAAGTATTAAGCTCAACAGCTAAAACAACCCAAAAGAACAAGACCCAGATGCAGAAAATTCTTTATACAATAAAAGAAAACTGAAAGAAGACAAAAAAATAAATAAATAAAATAGAGGAAAAGCAAAGAACATAGATCACATTACCTCGAGTGGAAAAGTTGAACCCATAACTGAAAAGTTGGGCATCAATATAAAAGGGTAGCTGAAGCTTTTTCAAGGTTTGCTCACGGCAATTGATTGGATCGCTTAAAATCAAAAGCCAAAGAAACTCGGAGATATTATTATATATGTGAAAAAACAAAAAACTTTTCATACACGTCACTGCCACTTGCCTTTGATCATCCAAACCAATTATTATATGTATAAAACCTGGATACAAAAATTTTGGAAAATGCATTCTCCTATGAACATTTTCTTCCAATTTTACCTTGAAAACAAAATATATAATTTAGATTGAATTTAATGGGACGTGAGTTATTTTACAAAATATACTTTTTAAAGCAATTTTTTTTTAACGGAGTTTACTCACGTATAAACTGAACTGAAAGGTGTTGTTTGGACTTGTGTAACTCACTATGAGTCCTATTTTGATTATTTAAATCATTCGTTAAGTAATTCTTTGTATACATATATATATATATATATATATATATATGATTTATAAGAAAAACAAATTAGATCGATTTACTTATCGTAATATATTCAATTTATCTCATTTATATAAAAAATAAAAAATAAACAACAAATATATTTTTAAAAATAAATCATGTATTTTTTTTTTTTTATGACAAACGAAATAATTTAAACGCAAATGATATACAAATCGATTTTTTGGGAATAAGCTCTCCTCCCTACCTTCATCTCTCCATACTTCTTCATATTCCTCTTGTGGGCCCCATTTCGGACCCATACTGATGATTTGAACCATTTATTTCGTAAGTTTCACAATAAAGGTCATCCATGCAAAAAAATAGGGGGATTTGGTCATAGCTCCCTCACTATATTATTTCTCTTTCAAAATGACAAGAATTATATAAGTACTTTCAAAACCCCCTGATATTTTAAAACTTGTTTCTTTTATTATATTACCCTCATATCTATCAGCTCTCCTATTAAGACATTTTCACTATGTATTTTAGAGTAAAATTTTATACTCTGAAACTAAAGTAAAATTTTACTCTGTATGAAAGTAAAATTTTACTCTGTATGAAGTAAAATTTTATACTCTGAAACTAAAGTAAAATTTTACTCTGTATGAAAGTAAATTTTACTCTGTATAAAAATAAAATTTTACTCTGAATGAGAGTAAAATTTTACACTCTGAAACTAAAAATAAAATTTTACTCTGTATAAAAGTAAAATTTTACTCTGAAAAATAAGTAAACTGTGAGACTCTGAAGCTAAAAGTAAAATTTTACTCTGTATAAAAGTAAAATTTTACTTTGGTTCTGTCAAATGAAAAAAACAAAGCAATAGAATCTATCAAATGAAATTTGATGTTTACTCTGAAAAATCGATGGAACTTTGAGCTTTGAGCTTTGAATCAGGCCTATAATCCTTGAATCAATCGATGTTTACTCTGAAAAACATTGAATCATGCCTATAATCCTTGAATCAAGCCTATAATCTGAAAATTTTAGAGAAATCTCAATTTTTCATACCCCGGTTCTTCAGATTTTACAGATTTTTCAGATTTTTGAAACTTTGAGCTTTCAAAAATCTTGAGATTTTTCATACACACAGATTTTTCAGATTTTACTTTAAATCTTTGAGCTTTTGAGTTCGAATCAAATGATCGCCGAGACCGATCTATGCAATCATTCAAATCTCCGATCTTAAAGACTCAAAACACACATATATATAGATATATATATATATATATATAGATTATAGATCGGAATATGTAGATATATATATATATATATTCGAATTCAAATCTCAAAACACACAAACACACACACACACATGTATATATATATGTATCAGCGCGATTTGCAAGTTCTCCACAGCTCCGGCCATGGAGGAAGCTAGGGTTAGAAGAAAGAGACGAGATAGAAGATGAACAGTTGAAGGAGAGTTGAAGGAGGAGAGTTGAGAAGATGCGGAGAGAGATCGTCGGAGCTTAGGAATGACACAGCTCCGGCCATGGAGGAAGCTAGGGTTAGAAGTGAGAGACGAGAGAGAAGATAAATTTTGTATCTGGATTGTGTATATGTGAGGGCATAATAGTCTGATAAAATATTTAAATAATAAATTTTGTCCTTTATGCAAGACTTTATAATTATGAGGGGGTTTAGAAAGTATAATTTTTTTCTTAGTCCTTCTAACAATAAAAGGAAGGTAAAGGGGGTTTATAGCCAAATTTCCCAAAAAAATAATATTCATCGAAAATTATAAGCTTAAGAAAAAATAGCATTTTGTTTTATAAAATAAACGACAAATGTGATTGTAAACTTAAACCATCTATTTTATAAAATAAATTGTTTTTGTTTCTGTGTTTATAATTTTTAAACGAAACTCATTTTTTACATGAATGATCTTTATTACAAAACTTACGAGATAGACAGTTCGATCATCGATGTGGGTCCAAATTAGGACCCACAAGAGGGTATGAAGAAATATAGAGAGATGAAGATATGGAGGGGAGCCTATCCAATTTTTTAGGCCCAAGGATATGTAAGTAATATAATTAGCTAATAATTAGAGAAAATATTAGAGAATGTTGTCTTCTATATTAATTGATTGTCACATCATAAAGTTTGAAAAATGAATCTAATTTTTGAACTTGTATAACTAACTGCCATTTTGGGAACATGGTAAAAATCCACGTTTTTGGACATAGCTGCCAAAAACGCCAGAAAAGCCATTTGGCAAGTGCTAAAAACATAGCTATAAAATTACAAATTAGGGCCTATGAAAAAAAAATAAAAAAAATAAATCTCTTATGTTGGGTAAGGGTATTTTGGTCATTTTAATTTGATTTGACACCATAAATAAATATTAAATTAAAAAGCCAAAAGCCATCTTTTTACCAACTTCCCAAATCACTTTCAAAAAAGTCAAAAAGCTTGGTAAAAAGCCAAAAGTCAGCTTTTTACCAACTTCCCAAATCAGTTTCAAAAAAGCCAAAAAGCTTGGTAAAAAATCAAAAGCCAGCTTTTTACCAATTTCCAAAACAACCTTAAGTTAGGCCTAGTTTGGAAAGACTAAATAAGTTCACACTTTTTATCTTTTTATCCTTTTTAGGTCACATCAATCAACATCTCCTCTCTACTTTTCTACACATTTTTTTATAAAAAGTTAAAAAGTGTACTTATTTAGAACATCCCAAACAACCGCAAAATAGGTTACAATTACTAAATTGACTATATTTTATATGTAAATGATATATCCAAAATATATTATAAAATTAATAATTTAAATATCAAAATAAAATCAAACCCGTCAATACCCTCAAATTCAAATTATGGACAAATGGCAAACCCAATACTTTGTGAATATACTAATGTTAAAAATTTTAATTGGACATAATTCGGTCAAGGATACAGATGTGAAGATTGCGAATGGATGTTTTGAGTGCTTCCAGTCCAGTATAGATTTGTGGTGCAAATTGACGGGAAAGTCGGTGTCAGATGGTCCTGGAAGCAGCCAAAGGCGTACACCAGCTGGTTCTCTATACGTTAATCTTAAGCATGATTATTGGTTAGCACGGTAGAATGCATTTATTTTTATTTTTATTTTTACTTTTTATTTTTGTTTTTTTAAGGTGCAACTTAGATTCGAATTTTAAGAAGCGTATTTGTTACTTTGCAGCTGACTCTCTATTGAGATTTTATATTGTACTCTGATCAAAATTTGAATTTGTTTGTGGAGTGTAGTTGAGCTCCATTCGTGTATCAATAGTGGATCCTTTCCTATAGATTGGGTTAAATCAGGCCGACAAACAGATAATTCGAGACTTGGATCTATGGATGCAGTGATGACATCTCAGAATATTTAAAATAAATAAATAAATAAATAAAACATAATTGTTGGTTAATTATTGGGTTATGTTGTGTTTCTGTCCAAATCATTCTTCTTTGTCTTTTGCTTTTTAATGCCTGTCGGTTTTATTATAATTTTGCTTCTTCGTCATGAAGCACGTGAGATTTTTATTATAATTTTGTTAGTCAACCAAAAGTTTATTTTAATTGCCTGTCGATTTTATTATAATTTTGCTTCTCCCTCATGAAGCACGTAAGATTTTTATTATAATTTTGTAAGTCAACCAAATTTTTATTTACTACTACCTAACACAAACAATCAAAATTCTTAAGTAATTGATTGCATTGCGTCTACCGGTAAACTTCCTTTCACTCATTTTTCAAGTAGTTAGATACATACATTAAATTCAAAATTTTAAAAAAAAATTACATATCAGTAAAAGACAATTTTTTTTCAAAAAAATAAAATAAATAAATATTAATAATTAAAATCATAAACTTTTTTTATTTTTTTATAAATATTTTTTGTCTCCCACTGTGATGTGTAATTTCCTCAAAAATAAAATCAAAATTAATGAGTGTACTTTATAACTCAACAATCACTAAGCGGTGTTTGGGAACAAATTTTTTAGGTTTTTTTTTTTGTTTTTTTCACTAAAAGACAAATTGGTTACAAAACCAAAAAAAACAAATTCAAACAAAATATCACATCAAACTCCATAATCATTTCACTTTTTCTCTCACAAACATCACATCCAACCACAAAAAAAACCAAACTATTTTCCCAAATATAATTTTTTTTTCTCTAATAATATTCTACAACTAAAAAAACTTACAAAAAAAATTCACTTCCCAAACACTCACTAAATATTGCTTTAGTTTCTTTACGTAAAAATGGTATAATTTGTCGTATTAAATTACCAATTGTATTAGCTAAAACCTTCCATTGAGTATCCATGACCTGAAAAAAGAAAAAGAAAATTGAGATGTGTCTTGTACATAATATCTCAACTACTCAGGCGCTCCAAAAAAAATCCTTGCATGCTTCACACACCCTACTCAAACAATAATATAGATACCATATTTTAACTAAACCTTAGACTTTAGACGATTAAGAGTTTTCCGATGATGAAATGGTAAATACTTCTCCCTAGAAATACTTGAGATTGTTATGAACTGTTGTATCACCCCCTTTTAAGCCAAGACTATCTTTTTGCAAAAATGATTATTTTACTCATGAATCCATTTTTATCCAAAACCTAACTCTTTAGTACCACTTAGAAGAGAGGAGATGGGAAGGTTAGGTTGAACCTGAATGGATGATATTTTCAAAAGCATGGATCAATTTTACTTAAAAACGTCGACTGAGAGTTAATCGGCATACTTAGACAACATGTAGGCCCAAAAGTATGGAAATTCACACCACTGTGAGTATTGGACATGTGTCCCCAAATAGTCACGTGTGCCCACACATGCGTGGTGCGACCCCACATGGGTTATGCAGCCGTACATACCTCGTGCGCCTGCACTTTCTCCCGACACCCAGAATTGCATTTTGATTGGGATTGTTGTTGTGTTTTGGATAGGAGGCGCAAGGAGAAAGCAATGGGGCAACCCTAGCTAACCCTTGTTTGGCATCCAAGCTCGTCATTGCCTATTGCATGTTTTTGCTTTATTTTGCATGTGTTTGTTAGATGTATGCTTGTTGCATGTTTAGGTTAGTTCAATCATGATATAAGCATGTATATAGTTTGGTTTGATCGTTGTATAATATCCACATGTTTAGTTTCATGTGTTAGTTTCTTTGTATGCATAAAATCATGTTAATAACTCTTAATTGGGGCTTAGGTTTGCCTTATATATGTTTAGTTGCATGTGTAGGATCATATGTATCATTTAAATCAAATTATGCATGTTGGTCGTTTTGCAGTGGAATCCAAGTAAGTCTCCCTCCTTTCATAGCATGTATTGTTTTTTAAATAATGTAAGTTATGTGCGTTTTAGTGATCAATTAAGTATCGATGATTTTTTTTTTTAATTATTATTTATGAATATTGCCTAATTTGGATTGTGTTTATATGACCATATGATTTGAAAATTTTCTTTTTGTAAGAAAATCACAGTTTTATGGAAAACATGTGTAGACACCGCATTTTTGACCGCCCTTAAGACTTGGGCGTTACTGAGAGAGTCAAATCCCAACTTCATACCCCTTTTGGACCAAAACAATCTTGATCAAAAGATTTTAGATCTTAAAACCCTCTCTTTCAAAATGTTTTGAAAATAAAGTTCCTATGATGTTCCGACGCTCACATTTCGGTAAATGTTGCGCTTTTCGGTAAACCGAGCAAGGACAAAGTGGAGATGAATGAAAAAGAGATGAAATCTTTGAAAAATCTTTCAAAACACTTTGTTTAGGGGTTTGGAGTTGAAGAAAAGAGGAAAGGAGAGAAGAAAACTAGTTTGGGAGAAGTTCGGCATGAATCCGAGTAGAAGAAAGTCGAGCAGCCCTCGCTGAATCGGGGCTTATTCATCTGCATACTTGGATTTTAGCTATGAGGCCACCACCGTTGGAAAGCTTACTTCTGGGGCTTCATTTTTCACTCAAGAATCTCCTAAAGCCAAGTCCGGGTGGGGGAGATATGGTTGGTTGAAGTAGGGGATCAATCCGGTTGGATTAAATCTGCGCGGCTTCACCAAAACGGGCATAACTTTTTGCATAGGAGGAATTTTAATGAAAGGTTTGCGCCATTGGAAAGCTAACTTCCGGGGCTTCAATCTAGACATCTACCGACCACTTTTTGGCCTTGGAAACCATGTACCGGCCACCAATTTAGCTGGCCGGCCAGCAAAATAGCAGGCCGACCTTTTAATGTAGCCGGCCGACCATTTATTTGGCCGATTGTCTCCTTTTCTGGCCGGTACCTCTTTTTTGCCTTTTTCAGGCATGGTGCAAGCCAGCTGTGCCAGCTGGAGTGCACGGACCCTCCTCCCCAAACACGTTTGTGGCTGTTTTGAACCTTTGCACCCTTTTACTCAAGCTTCTCATGGAAGCTTGACCTCTTTTGGTCTAGCTTCTTGAGGAAGCTTGACCTTTTGTCCTAGCTTCCTCAAGAAGCTTGGACCTTTGGGTTAGCTTCCCTTGGAAGCTTGACCCCCTTGACCTTTTATATTAGCTTCTCTAAGAAGCTTGGAGCCATTGCTTTGTCTATATGAGGAGACCCTCCCTCTCCTTTGAGGAGGTTCAGCAAAACCAGACCTAAATACATATATTTCTGATATATATCACCCTCTCTCTCTATATCTCCCTCTCTCTCTTGATTTATGTGTGTTCGAGGGCCTAAAAGTGTAGTTTGTTCTTAGTTTTGCACTAGAACACATAGTATTACACCATATTTCAAACTTTGGAGGTGTTGAGGGTTTGTTCTTCAAGTTTTGAGCTGGTTTTGATCAGAAGAAGGTGGCTGCACTTGCTGTTCTTGAAGTGTTCTTCAAGGGTAACACTTTTGCTTTATTTTCCCCAATCTTGCACTAGTCTTTGACCTATCTTGCACACTGATTTAAGCTTTGTGTATAACTGAAAAAAGTCTTGTATTTACATACTTAAGATCTTTCATTAAGGTCATTTTGGTGTTGGGGGTCGACCTCCTCCTCTTAGGCCTTGTTTGGCCCTTTTTGTGCTCTCTTTGTTAAGCTTTGGGGACTTTTGTGTATTGACCTTCTCACCACTAAAATCCAGTGGATTTTTAGTGGTGAAGAAGGGGTCTTGAAGTCTTGTATAGGGGAGAGACACCCCTCTCCCTTTATTGTCTCATTTGCTTGTGTTTTGGCTCATAAGGGTAGCATGTATGCCTAGCTTTGTTTGGCTTCATTTCAGAGGTTATTTGGTGTTTATTTAGCATGTTTTACCTCTGTCCCATGTTGGTTTGTTGGCCCCTTGCATGCATAATACACTTGCCTTGTATTCCTCCATTTTGCCTAAAAATACATCTTGCCTTTGGACCATCATGCTTGCATGCTTTGGCTTAGCTTTGTGAAGTTTTTGGTCATGTTTTAACATGCTTAAGGTCTGTCTTGAGTCTTTGGAGCCATTCTTGCCATGCTTTATATAGCCTCTTTGTATTCTAGCTTGTTGGCTTTGGGTGTGTGAGTCGTTAGCATGCCTCATTTGGTCTATTTCAGTGATTTGGAATCATTTTTCATGCCATTTCAGTTCATGTTTTATGCCTACATGCTTGCATTTGTTACCCTTTTAATGCCTTGAAGAGTTGTGGTCTTATGCTCCATGTTTGGGCTTTGGTGTATGTCTCTTTGTTTAAGTCATTTGGGATGCCATTTATGTGGGTTTTGGGGCTTATTCTAACATACCATAGCTCTGATTTTTGTTGGTCTAATGTCCATGTTTGTCTCTTTTATGGATGCTTAGAGTTGCCTCTTTCATGCCTTAGGTGATGGGCCTTGGGGCATGCATGCTTGCATATGTGATTTGTGCTCTTGTTGCATCATTTTGGCCACTGTTATGGACAAGGCTGAGGTCTGTCCACCTATAGTGTAAGACCATGGGTCATGCATTTGCATTTTGTTGTATGCTCATTACATTGCATGGTTGTTGCATCCTTGTAGTTAGTGCATTGTTGCATGCCTATCACTTTGCATAATTGCCTATCTAGGTTGCATTGTAGCGTTGCATTCTTGTCATATTGCCATGGTGTTTGCATGATATGTTACATTGCTCATGTTGCATTGCATTATGTTTGGTTTGGGGTATCAAACCAAGCAAGAGGGGTGAGGTGTGTTCGTACTCCAAGTGACGAAACACGTCTCAACCCTCGGTCGCCGATGCCCTTGATCTCAACATGATAGGGCATGAGGCATTCATTTGTTTTGTCGCATGCATTTACATTGATTTGCAAGCTTGGTGCCTTTGGCCATCATGCATCGAAATGCGTGATTGGTGGCCCGAGGACCAAGGGCCACACTCCCTTGAGTCCATAGCATGATTGGGAAAGTGACCATGCACACATTGCTTTGAAATTTCCATGCCATGCACTGTCTGTCCTCTGCTGCTGTCAAAACAGGGTTCTGCAGGAAGGAATGGCCGGTCGGCTACCAAAGTCCAGCCGGTGGTTCAATTTTTGGCCGATGGCCACATTCTCATAGCCGGTAATGCTCTATCATGGCCGGTGGCATCCCACAACACTCAGGGAGTTATTCAGAAGGGTCCTGGAAACCTTCATAATTTTCAGAGGAGTAAGGCAGTGTAAACAGAGGCAACAGTGGCATGGTACCGGGTTTTCGGGCGTGGCAAATCGAGCATGCATCATCCCATCATTCCGAGGCGGGGCTACGACCACCTTCCTTTTTGTAATTAATTTGTTAATTAATTAGGGGGTCTGTAATAATTAATTAGCTAGGATAGTTGATTCATTATTCGGACTGTATTATTCTTTCGGTCCCTCCGAGTGAGGGCGTATTTGTAATAAGTGTTGGTGCGTGTGTGCATGCCTTCCAACCCCCACTTCTTTCTCCCTTTTACTTACCTGCTTTGATGGTTAGTATTAGGACATATTTAAATTAGCATACCTTATGCTATACATGCGTGCATCATTCATTAGTATTGCATGCACCGGGTTCGGCGCATCATGCTAACTGCATTGTATTTCAATTCCAAGTTGAATACGTGATAACTGTAGCATCATCATATGCCATACTAGGATAGCCGAGCCTATTGTAGTTGCATCTCGCATGTGTTGCATTAGCCATCTTAACATGAACTAGGATCATGCATATGATTACTAACTAGTTTCTGTTTTGGCTTGGAGTACTCGGTAAGCATTTATGTTTTAGCATCCTTGCACGCGTGTGAGTGTTGCCATGTCAGCATGCTTTACCATGAGGCTATGTGCTTAAATGATGTAACTGCCTGAATGCCTGTGGGTGAAGGTTGGATTGTTTGAGTTGGAACAACTCGTTGAAATCCGTGTTTTAGCCTACTTATGGGTAGCAAATTTCAAACCATCTTTCAAACGAGCGGATATGCAATGCTTTGTTCCAACTTAGGCGATCTAGTCTATACTTTTGTGTTGTGCGCATCACATAGTAAATCTAGGCTAATAACCGGAATAAGAGCACATAACATTTTCAAAACAAGATATCATGATTAGTAAAGACCGATCTTTGGATCGGGCGAGAGGGGGTGCTCATAGCTGACCTTCCCCAATCGTACCCAAGTTCCCGAGCCGAGGTAACTTTGGTGATGACAGACATGTGGCCTTTGGCAAACGAGTCAGGGTTTCCTAAATTCCCCAAAATAAAATATTTAGGTGGCGACTCTGTATCTGGCAAAGCAGTCCATGTTTGACACTTCTTTACAAAAATCTGTTTTCCAAAACAAATTGCCAGATTTGGACTCTTTGGTTCAGATTAAGAACCGTGACAATTTGAGTCCGAACTGTAGCACTGAGGCCCTCACACGGGGCGCATCTACAATATGGTTGTGTTTTGTTTTAGTGATATTTATTTATTCAATCACCTAGTTATTAGGTTAGTAATTGAATATGGTTAACAATCGTGTTCATGGAATTATTTAATTATTTACTCTCATAAAATAAATGATTAGTAGAGGTCAATTACTTGATTGACGAGAGGGGTGCATCAGTTAATGACCTTCACTTTTGTATCTAAGTTCCTGAACTAAGATGTTTGGTTATGATGGATTAGTGTGTGTACTTAGTTTTCATTGTTAAGGATTTTTTAGTTTCGTATAAAAATTAAGTGGTGACTCATGTGATATGAGATAATGAGTAGGTACAACATAATGTCAAACTGTGCCTAATACACCCTAGAAGATACGGCGTTCACAAGCACTTATGCTCATGCGCTTCCATGAATATCAGACACTGTGCCAATCGCTACATGTGCCTGTAATCACACCTCCAGTTGTATTTCGTGAGTTGGTTTCCAAACTCAAATTGGTATTTGTTTCCAAACTCAAAACATGGTGGTGTAGCTGGTAACCTTGGTCCTAAGAAAGGTAATGTATGAAAGCGCCGTCGACACAAGCGTGCTGGAAACAAAAACAAAACCAAAGTCAAGTACTATAAATGTGGGAAGCGGAGGTTGCTTTGCTTGGGAATGCCTTGATGTAAATAAGGTAAACCTTTTACTTAACTCTTTGAAGACTTTTGTTCACATATATGTGTTGCTAATTCTCTTAATGGTTGGATTGTGGACTTACGAGTAACCCGCCACACAGCCAACAAAAGAGTTTGGTTTGTGGATTACAGAAAGATACATATGGGCAAACAACACGTTATTTTGGGTAATAGAACTCAAGAGGATGTTCTTGGAGTTGGTTCTTATCAGCTCAAGACGCGTCTAGGGCGCACTTTACTCCTCTATAATGTGCTCTATGCACCTAGTGTCTAATGTAATCTTTTATTAGTTATTGCTTTGCTAGAATTTGTTTTTAGTTTTTCATTTTGGTGGTAGTCAGTTGGATTTTTATTTTGGATAAAGTCTTGTAAGGACATGATTTTCTTTCCAATGGTTCCTTTATGCTAGATTTGGATTTTTCCTCATATTCTTATGTATCTTATGATAATGATTCATTAAATTCTATTAAATGGCATGATAGACTTGGTCACGTAGGAAAAGAGAGAATGACTAGACTAGCTAAAGAAGGCCTGTTGAGGCATCTTGTTAATGTAAGTATTCCTGTGTGCGAGCCTTGTTTGGCAGAAAAAGCCTTTAGGAAGCCTTTTGGACAGGCACCTAAGGCTTTATATCCTCTAAAGTTAGTCCACTTTGACATTTGTAGACCTATGAATGTAAAGGCACGCAATGGTACTTCTTATTTCCTCACGTTTATTGATGACTATTCACGATTTAATTATGTCTATTTGATCTCACATTACTTTAAGGCATTGGATTGCTTCAAGTGCTTTGTTGCACTGGTTGAGAATCAAATTGACAGGAAGTTGAAAATCCTTCAAACAGATCAAGGGCGTAAGTATTTATCTCATCAGTTCTAGGGACTATGTGAAGAAAATGAGATAGACAGGCAGTTAATGATTCTAGATACTCTACAACAAAATGGTGTAGCGGAGAGACAGAATCATAGTTTGCCTGAAATGGTCAGATCAATGATGACATAAGCCAACCTGCCTATATCCTTTTGAGGGGGATGCTCTTTTGACTACTGTATACATCCTTAACCGTGTGCCTTCAAAGTCAGTTCCAACAACTCCATATGAATTATGAAAAGGAGTAAAACATGATTTTGAGCATTTGTAGCCATGGGGTTATATGGGTTTTTTTCACAGTACTTCTCATAATCATGGGAAGTTAGGCCATAGAGCAAATAAACAAGTTAGATACTCAAAATACTCAAAGGGTTATGTAGTAGTCAACTCTAAATACTCAAAATACTCAAAGGCCATAGTCAACTCACTACAACTTGTTTATTGAGAGTGAGTTGCGAGATGTCAATTTTATTGAGAGTGAATTTCCTCATATTAGTGAAGTAAAGAAAGATCTTTTACTATTTGAGTTGCAGAATTCTGAAGAAGTCACACTATCTTTTGGTGGGGGTGGAGAATTAGAGACTCATCTTGAAATCACCAAAGATAGTGGGAGTGATTTGCCTTCTAGTGAGAGTGTTTCACTAGAAAATGACTCATTAGGATCCCAGTTATGTAGAAGTGAACGTGGAATCATTTCTCGTCGTCGTTATGAGATTAGGGGAGAATCTTTCATATGTACTCCATTGGATCTTGATGACCTTACTTCCTATAAGGAAGTATTAGTTTCACCTAATGTTAATGAGTGAATGGATGAAATGAGTTCCATGAGTCGAAACCACGTTTGGGAGCTGGTTGACCTTCCACTTGGGCGTAAGACCATTGGAAACAAGTGGGTCTTAAAAATAAATAAATAAATAAATAAATAAAAATTAAGCACAAGGCTGATGGATCAATTGACAAGTACAAACCCGTCACATGGCTAAGGGATATACCTAAAGAGAGGGTATGATAGGACATTCTCCCCGGTAGTGAGACTTGCCTCTATGCGCTTAATTCTAGATATTGTCACGTATTTGGATTTGAAATTTTTCCAAATGAATGTTAAGATTGCATTTCTCAACAGTGAACTAGATGAGGAGATTTATATGGATCAACCAGTAGGATTTGAAGTTAATGGACAAGAGCGCAAAGTATGCCGTCTCAAACATTCCATTTATGGCCTAAAACAATTGTCTAGACAATGGTATTTTAGATTCCATAAAGCCATCATTTCGACTGGGTTTGAGATGACAAACGATTAGAAAAGAGTTTCTTTATCCTATCGTTGTATGTTGACGACATTTCGTTAGCTGAAAATGACATGGAGATGATTTTTGCCACTCAGGAGTAGCTCCTCTACTTTTGAAATGAAGGACATGGGAGAGGAAAATTATGTGCTTGGAGTTAAGATTTTGAGAGATTTCTCTAAGAGACTTCTTGGTTTACCTCAAGAGACTTGCATTAAGAGGATCTTAGAACGGTTTTGTATGCACTATTCCAAACTCATTGACACTCCATTTGAGAAAGGACATACACTAGGCATTGATTATTGCCCTAAGACAGATGAGGAAAAGAACCACATGGCAAAAGTTTCTTATGTAGGTGCAGTTGGCAGTCTGATGTACGCTATGATGTGTACTCGATCGGACATAAGCGTTGCAGTGGTTATGGTCAACCATTACTAGTGTAACATAAGACTTGTTCACTAGCAAGCAGTGAAGAGGATTTCTTCCTATCTTTGTCTACGATGGAGTCAAAGGACGTTACTTGTTTAGCAGCTATAAAGGAGCCTGTTTGGTTGAGAAGATTCCTACAACCCCTTGGGATCACAACTCTTCCAGATGAAGTCATTATGATCTATATTGATTATATGGCAACTTTAGCATATTCTACGGAACCAAAATATCATAGTAGAACCAAACACATTGACATTTGAGATGTGATTGCACGAGAGAAGGTAGTCATACATCATATCTCTATTAGCAAGATTGTGGCTGATCCACTTACTAGAACCACTACTAGAGACATTTTCCAAACTCATGTTAGGAGTTTAGGACTTCGTATGATTTGATATATTTTGGATACGTCATTGACTTTGATGGATATTTTATTATAAGTATCTTATGCATAAGTATTTATTTATGTGGTTTTATGGCGTAATTGATAGCACACATTGTATATTTGTGTGAGTGAATTTCCGACCACACTGCCAACTCAGTATTCAGCTGGAGAACACTGGCAGAATAGGATAAGCCCGAACGACTTGCATAGTAGAACCAAACACATTGACATTTGAGATGTGATTGCACGAGAGAAGGTAGTCCTACATCATATCTCTATTAGCAAGATTGTGGCTGATCCACTTACTAGAACCACTACTAGAGACATTTTCCAAACTCATGTTAGGAGTTTAGGACTTCGTATGATTTGATATATTTTGGATACGTCATTGACTTTGATGGATATTTTATTATAAGTATCTTATGCATAAGTATTTATTTATGTGGTTTTATGGCGTAATTGATAGCACACATTGTATATTTGTGTGAGTGAATTTCCGACCACACTGCCAACTCAGTATTCAGCTGGAGAACACTGGCAGAATAGGATAAGCCCGAACGACTTGCAACAGAAAAAAGAGATTCCGGCGGTGATTCATCCACCCGGGGGCACTCCGATGATTAAGTCAGTAATCAAATATCTCTCAAAGATAGCCAAAGAGCTTAACTCACTGTTCTGAATATAAATTGCGTACCTTAGACCCATGGGGGTGCCTTTCTTTTATAGTTAACTCAATCCTAGTCCCAATAGAAGCCTTGCTTCAATGGACTTTAGCTCAGTGCTTATCCTGGACTCTTTAATAGATAAAGATAAACTCCCTCAGAGCTTTATCCTTATCCAGGCTGAGTCCCTTCCTCATTCTAGGACTCTTGTCCCTTATCCGCTTATCCCGGATTCCGATATCTTCGGAGATAACCTCGGCCTAGCCGAGATCACCTCGGTGTCACGACCAAGACACGTGGTACCTCGGCTGACACGTCGGTGTCACTTTGGCCACGTGTTGGTACTCAGAAAATATGTCCCCACAACTGGCCCCTAGGTTCTATTACCTCGGCATACAGAGGTGATGGAACCTATATTAAATACTTCCTTCTAGAACGTCGGCTAAGCTCGAATCTTTACTTATTACCGAAGTAAGAACCCATTGGCTCAGTACGGCCAAGCCCTGTTATCTGTTTCCATTAATATTTCAGAACCACTAACCAGGGTCGTTCAAATTCCTCAGCTGAGATCATCCTCCAGGCCGACATGTCTTCTATAGAACATGAATTCCAAGAGCTCCTTCATGGGTATGAGCTATTATGCATAGTAACTCAACCGTTTAGGATACGCGTCTACCCCTTACTAGATCATACCTGTTACGCGCCTGTAATTCGAATTTTTCTCGCGTGCGCCGTCTGACGCATATGCTCTTTTAGGCACATTAATGGCCTTTTTGCCTCTGTTTTTGTGTTTTAACAAACTTCATTCCTCCCCCGTCTTTTCACTTTTCACCATTGTTTCCGAAGCTTTTTCTCTCTCTAGCCTTTTCTTCCAAATCCTCCATTGTTGCTTTCACGAAGTTCTCTGCGACCAGCCTTACTCTCTCTTCCGGCGAGGCTTTTGCTGTATTTCCTTGCTTCTAGCTACCGTCTGATCCCGGCGAACTTCACTTCGGCTTCATTTTTCTTGGGTAAGTCACAATATTCCAATTTCCTGCTGCTCTTCAAGAAGTTTTTCATCATTATTTGCTTGCCACTGCTGTCTTGCTCAAGTATTCGATTTATGAATCATGTATTCGAGCACGTTTACCTTACGATCTTGTTTCTGCCCAATTTGTGTCTTGAATACGCACACACTGTTCACAAATTTGCTCACTTTTGCCACTGTCCTTGGCCTCGCGCCCTCGTGCACATTTTTGTCACGAGTTTCTTGATAGTTCACCACTGTTCTTGACTCTGAAACACATTCTTGCTTTTCTGTTTTCTGTGACTTTTCCAGATTCGTGCCGCCAATCTTTATTTCCATAGATCTAGGTTTGGGATTTGTTTGTAGAACCCACAAGTTTTTAGGAAAAACTGAAATGATTTCCCACAGATTCTGTGTATTCTTAGTCTTTAGCCGAGGTCCTTAAAACCCTCCAAAACACTCCCTTCTGAAATCCAACTCCTCTAGTTAAGCCGATATCATGGGTATGTGGAAGCATAGGGTAGATACCCCGACCAAGTTAGAGCACTTTAGGCGAGAGTTTGACATCTCGGCCGACGTTCATCTGAGGTTGGCTAGGGACGATGACTCTATCATGCCCACAACTGATTCTATGCCCTTCCCTGTTGTAGCTTTTATCGAGTGCGGACTTAGGCTCCCACTTGACATCCTATTCCGTGAGATATTTCACTACTATAAGTTGAACCCAATGCAGCTTGCCATCAACTCCTACCGTGTCATAAATGGTATAATAGCCTTAGCCAAACAAGAAAATGCTAGGATTACCTTAGCCGACATCCAATACTGCTATACCATGTGTGGCCTCAAAAAAGACACAAGTTATATATACTACCTTAAACCGAGGTCCATAGAGTACAAAATCGTTGCTGACCTCCAGACTCCAACAAGGGAGCTGGGGATGACTACTTCATTACCTCGGGAAACTGGGAGTTCGCTCCAGATGAGGACCTCCACCTCTACCCTCTTTCTCGAACAGTCTTTGTAGAGGGTAATGGTAAGAGCCCAGTGTTTGTACTTTTACTTGTTTTTAAAGTCTTCAATACTTTTGTTTGTTCTAATGTTGGTCTTTCCTGCAGCTCTTCCCCAGCCAGAAAAAGGCTTCTAAAAGTCCTTTTTCCCCAGCAAGGGTTTGAAAAAGCTTTTGGATTTGCCAGTCCATAAGTGCAGAGCCCCTTTGGTTCTCAATTTCATCCCGACCTACAAATCCGTACTCCCCGACGTCCCAAAGAGGAAGAAAAGCCAATCTCCCCCTTCTGCCACAACTCCTCCAGCTGCCTCCACATCTCGACCAGATCAAGGATCGACCTCTGATCTTGCAGAGCAGCCGTCAACCTCGGCTCCATATCTGATCTCACCATTTCAACGCCAACGTCGGGGACGAACTGTTTTTGCTGCCGAGATGGGCCGACAGAAGGTAGTTGCTAAAGATCTCTTGGCCAATATTCCATCCTCTGTTGATGCTCAACCAGCTCCAACTCAGCCTCCGAAGCCAAAACAAAAAAGGCTGAAGAAGGCTCAACTAAAGGCAACGGTGACTCAGGTTCATACTGAGGACACTCTGCCAATTTCGAAATTGGCTGAGAGTGAGAAGACCGCATCTGCTGCCGAGAAGAGGCCAGCCGAGGCCCAACCATCCAAATCCATAAGACCAAAGAGGCCGAGGTCGTCTTCCGCAATAGCTTCGGGCTCCATGAAGTCCGACTCTCCCTGGGCCCCACCCATTACTTTGGAGGACAGGCCGGTCAAAGTTGGTGACAGTGCTGATGACGTTAATGTCGGTGTTGCTCTTAGTACTGCTTTGCTTCTTCCCGGTGATCTTGATCGGAACGCCGAGATGAGCGAGTATGAAAATTTTGCTCTAATGCTCCAGCGTTCTGTTCAAGTAAGTCTTCACACTTGGTCTCTTTCTTTCTTCTTTTTTATTCTTAGAAAATTTTTCTAATAACTTCTAATCTGTCCATTGTTTTTCAGGCAATCCAACACGCCCATTCCTTCTCAATGCAATCTTTTGAGACAAGGAAGGCGTTAGCCGACAAGACTAGAGAGGCTACTAGTCTGCAGAAGACCAATAAAAACTTACAATAAAAAATGAAGACTTTGGCAGACCAGGCCGAGGCTACTGTCAAAGCCAAAGATGATGCCGAGGAGAAGGCAGATTCTGCAGAGGCCATCAAGAAGGTCCTTGAGGCCGAAAAGAAAGAGGCCGAGGAAAAGATGGCCCAGGCCCAGAAAGAACTGCAGGATGCCTTGGCCACAAAAGACGCCTAGCTTAAGGCCGCCGATGAGAAGGGGTACAATGAGGGGGTGGCCGATGTCACGGCGGATTATGAGAAACAGGTAAAGCAGGCATGCAACAAGGGTTTCACCCTTGGTTGGATGTCTTTGCTGAAAAAGCTTGAAATCCCCGATGACTTCTCCCTCAGGAACACCGACATCCTTCCTCTGCCATTCCCCCCAACTCCAAGCCAATCCGACGACGACTCTGAGTCTGAGGAGGAAGCCTTGGTGAGGAAGTCAAAGGAGGCTGATGGAGCCAAGTCCTCTACTCAAAATGAGCAAGTCTTGGATTTGACTCAAGATGAGGAGGGTGAGAAGGTTCCCAAAGATGCTACTCCTGAGAAGGCATCATCGGACGTGCCTCTTGCCGACAAGAGCCTCGATCAAACCCTTCAAGAAATTGACGCTGAGCTTGCGGCTGAGAAGGCCGCCGAAATGTCTTCTCAGTAGTCCTCCGAGATCCAGACCCAACCTGCTGGTGGCGCCGAAGAATCTTAGTTTTATGCCCTTTTCCTTTGTAATTTGTACTTTTTCTTTTCTTTCAAACAATGTAAGATCTTCACATGGCCGATGTGCCTTCTTATAAATACAACTTCTTTGTTTTTAACGCTTGCATGTTTGTCTTGTCTTCTCTTTACTGCTGTTGTATGATTCCATACTTAGAATATTTCGCACATCTTCAATGCACACTTTAACTATGTAATTTTCTCGAGGTGGAATACCTCGGCTATACCCACCAACGGTTTACATCGGCAAGTGCATAAGTACTCAGTTTAATACAACCTTGGCCTTAACTTGTAAATTTTTCACAAATTTCAACAAGTGTTAAACATGATCTCGGTCTAACTCAACTTGTAAATTTTCCTCAAATTTCAACAAGTGTTATAATCTTAGTTTAACTTCAATTTGTAAATTTTTCACAAATTTCAACTAGTGTTAAACATGATCTCGGTCTAACTTCAACTTGTAAATTTTTCTCAAATTTCAACAAGTGTTATAACCTTAGTTTAACTTCAACTTGTAATTTTTTCACAAATTTCAACTAGTGTTAAACATGATCTCGGTCTAACTTCAACTTGTAAATTTTTCTCAAATTTTAACAAGGGTTATAACCTTAGTTTAACTTCAACTTGTAAATTTTTCACAAATTTCAACAAGTGTTAAACATTATCTCGGTCTGACTTCAACTTGTAAATTTTTCTCAAATTTCATCAAGGGTTTGACATAACCTTGGTCTAACTTCAACTTGTAAATTTTTCTCAAATTTCAACAAGTGTTAAACATGACCTCGGTCTAACTTCAACTTATAATTTTTTCTCAAATTTCAACAAGTGTTAAACATGACCTCGGTCTAACTTCAACTTGTACATTTTTCTCAAATTTTAACAAGTGTTAAACATGACCTCGGCCTAACTTCAACTTGTAAATTTTTCTCAAATTTCAACAAGTGTTAGACATAACCTCGGTCTAACTTCAACTTGTAAACTTTTCTCAAATTTCAACAAGTGTTAAACATGACCTCGGTCTAACTTCAACTTGTAATTTTTTCTCAAATTTCAACAAGTGTTAAACATGACCTCGGTCTAACTTCAACTTGTAATTTTTTCTCAAATTTCAACAAGTGTTAAACATGACCTCGGTCTAACTTCAACTTGTACACTTTTCTCAAATTTCAAAAAGTGTTAAACATAACCTCGGACTAACTTCAACTTGTAAATTTTTCTCAAATTTCAACAAGTGTTAGAAATAACCTCGGTCTAATTTCAACTTGTAAATTTTTCTCAAATTTCAACAAGTGTTAGACATAACCTTAGTTTAACTTCAACTTGTAAATTTTTCACAAATTTCAACAAGTGTTAAACTAATTTTAGCTTGTATATTCTATCTTTCCAAGAGCCATTTTCCAACTCTTTGCCCCCTACTGTGAACTTAAGTTGTACTTGGGTTCTCATTATGCGTGTGTTCTAGAAAATTCGTCACATATCTTTATTAATCATAAGTGTAGAAAAATCAAGCTAAAAACTTTATTTATTGCTTCGGCAAATAACAAAAAACAAGAAAATCTAATGATAGAAAAATTTCAGATTGCAAGTATTCCAAGGCCTTGGCAACTCTTTGCCCTTGTTATCTTCAAGCCGATATGCCCCATTGCCCAACACAGAGATGATTCTATAGGGTCCCTCCAATTTGGGCCAAGCTTGCCCTCTCTTGGATCCTTCTTGTTGCCGACGACCTTTCTCAACATGAGGTCACCGATTTGAATCTCCCTTGGGTTGACCTTCTTATTATAGGCCCTGGCAAGCTGCTACTGGTAAGCTGCTGGTTGAATTGCAGCTCTCTCCCTTCTTTTTTCTAGTAGATCCAGATCTCGGGCTAATAATATATCATTAGTCCCATTCTCTACTCCCTGAGTTCTGATCCCTAGGATGCCGACTTCCAGAGAAATGACTGCTTCTGTGCTATAAGCCATGGTAAATGGGGATTCCACAGTTGATCTTCTCGGTGTAGTTCGATATACCCAGAGTACACTTGGCAGTTCATCTACCCACTTTCCTTTTGCTGCCTGCAGCCTCTTCTTTATCCTATCCAAGATAACTTTGTTGGATGCTTCTACTTGTCTATTGCTTTGAGGAAAGCTTGGGGTTGAAAAGTAATTCTTGATTTTGAACTTTGCACAGAAGCTCTTGATTAGCTTACTGTCAAATTGTGTTCCATTGTCCGCAACTATTGCTCTTGGGATCCCAAACCTTGTGATTATGTTCTTTCATATGAAGCTCTTCACATCCACGTCTCGAATCTTGGCTAGGGGCTCAGCTTCTATCCACTTGGTGAAGTAATCTGTTGCTACCAGTAGATACTTCCTTTGCCCAATTGCTTGGGGCAGTTGTCCAACAAGATCCATGCCCCATTGGGCAAACGGCCAAGGACTGGACGCTGGGTTTAAGTCTGCTGCTGGTTGGTGTATCAATGGTGCAAACCTTTGGCACTTGTCACACTTCTTGACATAGGCTTCTGCATCTTTCTGCATGTAGGGCCACCAATACCCTTGGGTAATGGCCCTATGAGCAAGTGATCTGCCCCCAGCGTGGCTTCCACATATTCCTTCATGTATTTCATATAAAAAATCTTCAATTTGTGAGGGATGTACACACCTTAAGAGGGGTCCAGTGAAGGATCTTCTGTAGAGATGTCCCTCTGCTGTCAGACTGAATCTTGCCGACTTCAATATGATCTTGTGTGCCTCTTTGTGATCATCTGGCAGTTTTCCTTCTTTCAGGAAGGTTATTATTGCGTCCATCCAGCTTGGTCTCATGTCCACACACATTGCTTCACGCTCCGTGGTTAATGATTCGATGCTCGGGCCCGACAAGTAATCGACCATTATCGTCCTTGCCCTTCCAGTTTGTATTGCACTAGCCAGGTTGGCCAGGGCATCGGCGTGACTGTTATCATCTCGGCTAACCTGTTGTAGTCGGCAATTCTGAAACAAGGCCACCAATCTGCCTATTTCCTTTGCGTATGCCGACATACGTTCATCTTGGGTTGCGAACTCGCCTGTTGCTTTGTTGACTATAAGTTGAGAGTCGCAAAAAACTATCACCTCATCTGCTTCTACTGCTACTGCCAGTTTCAGTCTTGGAATCAGTGCTTCATACTCTCCTTCATTGTTTGAGGCCTTGAACCCCAAACGAATGGATTGCTCTAGTATCTGCCCATCTGGAGATACCAGTACTACTCCTGCCCCCGCTCCTTGTCGGTTTGAACTCCCATCAACAAACAGTCGAAAGGAGTCGCCGATGTAAATGCTGCAGGGCCTTAGTTTTTCTTCTTTCCTTTGTTCTGTTGCCCTTGGCTAGGCTCCTCCTTGCTCGCTTGGACACCGTTTATCTTGGCTCGACGGAGCTCGATGTACGGTGGCTCCTGGAGTGAACTCGGCCACAAAGTTGGCCAAGACTTGGCCTTTGATTGTCATTCTGGGTTTGTATTCTAGGTCATACTAGCCCAAGACCACTGCCCATCTGGCTATTCTTCCTGTCAGATCTCCCTGTTGCAACAGGGACTTCAATGGGTGTTCGGTTAGCACCACAATTCTATGAGCTTGAAAATAATGGTTCAATTTCTTTGAAGCCATTACTAATGCCAGTGCCAACTTCTCTAGGGGTAAATACCTGGTTTCTGCAACAGCCAGGGTTTTGCTTACATAGTAAACAGCTCTTTGCCCCCCTTTTACTTCTCGGATTACCACTGCGCTTACCACGTGCTCTGAAACTGCTAAGTATAGAAACAGCTCCTCTCCAGGTTCTGGATTTGAGAGAACTGGAGCCGTGGTCAAATACTTCTTTAAGTCGGCCAGGGCGGCTTCGCACTCCTCTGTCCATAAGAAGTCCGTGGCCTTCTTCACTAGGTTGAAAAAGGGTTTGCATTTGTCCGAGCTCCTGCTTATGAACCTATTCAGGGCTGCAGCCCTTCCAGTCAGCATCTGCACCTGTTTTGCCGACGTCGGGCTCTTCAACTCAAAGATGGCCTTAATCTGATCTGGGTTGGCCTCAATGCCCCTTCTGGTCACCAGGTATCCCAAGAACTTACCAGATCCAACTCCAAATGCACACTACGATGCATTGAGTCGGAGCCGATATGTTTTAAGGATGTCAAAGACTGCTTTTAGGTCGGCCAAATGACCCTCAGGTTCCTTGGTCTTTACGACCATGTCGTCGATGTAAACTTCCACTGTTCTGCCAATTAGATGTTTGAACATCTTGGTTACCAATCTCTGGTAAGTTGCTCCTGCGTTTTTCAACCCAAAAGGCATCACTCTTGAGCAATACAACCCTTTTGGAGTGATGAACGCAGTCTTCTCCTCATCTGATGGGTCCATTGCTATCTGATGGTACCCCCTGTAGGCATCCAGGAAGCTCATCCTTCCATGCCCCAAAGTGGCATCCACGAGTTGGTCAATCTTGGGTAAAGGAAAACTGTCTTTGGGACAGGCCTTGTTCAGGCTGGTAAAGTCCACGCAGACCCTCCATTTACCATTCTTTTTCTTCACCACCACTGTATTTGATAGCCATGTTGGGTAATTTACCTCTCGAATGGCTCGGGCCTCTAGAAGTCTGTCTACTTCTTCTTCCACTGCCTCAACATGCATCAACGTCAGTCTTCTTGCCCGTTGGATTACAGGTTTGGCTGACCTGTCTACGTTCAGTTTATGGCAAGTGACCTCGGGGTCAATGCCTGGCATTTCGTAAGGCGTGCAGGCAAACACTTCAATGTTTGCTCTCAAGAAAGCCTCCAGTTCTTTTTTCTCTTCTTCGGCTAAGCCCGAACTGAGAAGAAAGAAGCGTTCTTCATCCCCCTGCTGGACGAGGATTTTCTTTAGGGCTTCTTCACTCTTCTCGGCTGGCTCTTTGCCGACGTCCTCTAAGGCTTCCACGTCCTCGTCTTCGATCTCTGCCTTTTCTGGTTCTCGTATGCTACAGGTGGATTTCATTGCTGCCATGGGATAGTTCTTTGCCTGCAGCTGATCACCTCTGACCTCTTCTATCCTATGCTCTATTGGAAACCGCAGTAGCTGATGCAATGTTGAGGGAACAACACCCATTGCATGCAACCATGGCCTTCCCAAGATAATATTGTAAGGGGAGGGTGTGTCGATTACGGTGAACTCTGTCTTTATCTTCTTGGTGCTAGCCTGCACTTCCAAGCTTGTTGTGCCCAGCGGCCATGTCGGCGTTCCATTGAACCCGACCATTGGGCCATTGGATTGCTCCATATCGTCAGGGTGAAGGCCCAGCTCCTTGTAACATTTGACATACATGATGTCACAGGAGCTGCCTTGGTCAATTAGGATGCGCTTTACTTGGCACTCCCCAACCTGGAGGGATACTACCAAGGCGTTGTTGTGTGGATGTTGTACCATCTCAAGGTCGGCTTCAGTGAAGGACACCACCGGTCCCTGGCACTCCTCGGCCCGAGGTCTTTTCTGTCGGACCTGGTACACATGCTGCAGGTGCTTTACCTTCTGGGTCTCCCCCCGATTTCATTTTCGTTGACCTTCGAGTGAATTACATTGACTACCCGAGGTCCGCCTGCCTGCGGTTGCTGTGCTGGGGGAGGTGGAGCTGCTGGTGCCTGAGGAAGTCTTGCTTGCTCCTTTCTTGTCCTGGCCTCATCTACAAGGTCCCTCAAATGGCCTTGCCTTACCAAGTCTTCTAGGTGTGACTTTAGGGCTCTGTAACCCTGAGTCAGGTGCCCATCTTCATTATGGTAAGCACAATGCTTGCCAAGGCTCCTTCCCATAAACTCTCCTGGTACCCTAGCTGGTGCTTTGAAATAGGGTTGGGTTCGGATTTTATCCAGGACTTTGTGAATTGGGATTCGAAATACAGTTGTGACTGCCTGTGCAGTTCTTAGCCCTATCTCTTGCTTGTTGGATCCGTTGTTACCTCGGCCTCGCTTCGGTGAGCCGTTTGTTTTCTCCTGCTTTGTCACCTTAATCCCTAGAGTGTCTTCCTCGGCTCTGGCGTATTTCTCAATTCTGGCCATGAGCTCCTCCATGCTTTTTGACAATGTCTTTGCCAATGACTTTCGTAGTGCCAGTTATCTTTCAGGCTGTTCTTGAAAGACACGACCGCCACCTCTTGGTTGCATTCGGGTATTCGATTGAACACCTTATAATACCTTTTTGCGTAGGCCCTAAGGCCTTCATCCTCACTGATCCCAAGAGCCATCAGGGCGTCCACCCTTAATGGCTGCAGTTTGTTTGTCACGAACCTGGCCACGAACATCTCAGCCAAGCTTTCCCAGGTCTTCACACTTCCCTTGGGCAATTTGTGAAACCAGTCCGATGCAGTCTCCCCGATGGATGAGGGGAACACCTTGCAGAGCAACGGGTCGTTCCTAGTGTATAGTGCCATCGAGTTCAGGTATAATCCGACGTGAAAGTTGGGGTCCGACTTACCATCGTATATCTGGAACCTCGGCATACTGAATCTTTTTGGGGCCTCAACTTTGTCTAACTCTACCGAGAATGGTGTTCTCAGTTTAACTGTTGAAGTTACCTCGGCATGCTCTTGCTTCCTCTTGAGGTCTCTCAAGTCCTCTTTGGTCCGCCGAAGAGCTCGGCTATCTCCTGATTTCAATCTCTTAGGTGCACTACTTTCAGCTTCGTTGTGAGCCCTTTTTGACCTTTCTCCATTGGTCGCATCGAAGCACAACTCCTGCCTTTGAACATGCCGATGTTCTCTGGGGTCTGCCTCCTTGGTGCGATGTGTCCTTCGTGATTCTTCCCTTCTTGGCTCTTCTCGCCCGACCTCCCTTGAAGGCCGGTGAGAGTGTCTTTCGCTCCTAGCGTGCTGGGGGGCTATAGGGATTATTTTCTACCCTCCCTTCTGGGCATTGGCCGCTGGAATCGGCGTGTCCTGCAGTGAGAACGGTGGCTGCATGGCATTATTTTTCATCATGAAATTAACCATTGTTTGTAGGTCCTCCAATTTGTTCGCCATGGTCTTCACCTCATCGTCCCTCTGCAAGTATCTTTCTTTCCATACCTGGAGGTCATCTTCGTTATAGTACCCACTTTGGTCTGTCTTCTTTGGTACGTCGCCTTCCTGGCCGACGTCTTTCACTTCGTGATTTTGGTCACGAGTTTCTTCGTTACAATTATCTTCTTCGACATCAAGGTCAATAGGTCTTCCACTCCCAGTAGGAGTGTTATCCCCAATCTTCTCTTTCTGTCCGTCGTTGGCCATCTATTCTTCTTTCTTTCCCACAGACGGCGCCAAATTGTGTGAATGAATTTCCGACCACACTGCCAACTCAGTATTCAGCTGGAGAACATTGGCAGAATAGGATAAGCCCGAACGACCTGCAACAGAAAGAAGAGATTCCGGCGGTGGTTCGTCCACCCGGGGGCACTCCGATGATTAAGTCAGTAATCAAATATCTCTCAAAGATAGCCAAAGAGCTTAACTCACTGTTCTGAATATAAATTGCGTACCTTAGACCCATGGGGGTGCCTCTCTTTTATAGTTAACTCAATCCTAGTCCCAATAGAAGCCTTGCTTTAATGGACTTTAGCTCAGTGCTTATCCTAGACTCTTCAATAGATAAAGATGAACTCCCTCAGAGCTTTATCCTTATCCAGGCTGAGTCTCTTCCTCATTCTAGGACTCTTGTCCCTTATCCGCTTATCCTGGATTCCGATATCTTCGGAGATAACCTCGGCCTAGCTGAGATTACCTCGGCGTCATGACCAAGACACGTGGCACCTCGGCTGACACGTCGGCGTCAGCTTGGCCATGTGTTGGTACTCAGAAAATATGTCCCCACAGATGTCACTGTGCTTAGATCTACCTTCTCACACTGGCAATCACCCTAGAGCTTGTAGAGCAAGCAAAATGAGACATTAATTATCTTGAACAAAACTGACTTTTTATGGCACCGCATCAACGGCATACAATAAATGCACGCCGTAGTTTCTCACTTTTACGACTTGCTTTTTTTGCATGTCGTAAATACTTTTCCAACCACAGTGTGTCTATTGCGTAGGTCGTGAATGGTAATAACGATAATTTTTTACGGCTTGCAACGCATGTCGTAAATAATAAAACTTTCTACGACGTACATATTGTGTGTCGTTAATACATTAATTATACACGACGCATATACACTAGTCGTGAAAAGTGAATACTTTTCACGGCGCACACAACGCCCCTCATCAAAAGTATTGCACTTTTTACGACGCACACATCGCCTGCTGTTAAAAGTATTGCCTTTTTACGACGCACAATGCATGTCGTGAATTGTATGATAAAAAAATAAAAAATAAAAAAGCGCCAAAATGAAATTTGGGGTGCCAATTTTTTTTTTTCCCCAAAATACCTATTTTGCCTTTCTCTAATCAGAATGGAACATCACAAGGGTTACAATCTCTCTCTCTCTCTCTCTCTCTCTCTCTCTCTGATGATGATGAAGGACGAATCAATTGCTAGGGTTACCAGGATCATCTCATCTCTTCTCTTCGGTTGCTAGGGTTACCAAACCAATCGACTACTAGGTTTGCTTCTTCTTCCTTCTCTCTCTCTCTCTCTCTCTCTCTCTCTCTACAAATCCCCTTTTTTCTCTGTATATTCAAACTTTGAGATAAACAATCGCTGCCCTCTCTTTGATAACCAGGTTTTCCCCTTTCTTTCTCTATATCTCTTTTTACATATGTTCATACATGTATATCTGATATGTTTGTCCCTTCTTCTATGTTCAATCGAAACCCTTTCATTGTTTTATTATAGTTATCTCTTTGATTTTCTTATTTGTAAAATATAAAGATTTTGATTTGATTTTCTCAGCAATATATATATATATATATGTGTGTGTGTGCGTGTGTATATGCAGTGTATAGAAGTGTGAGATGGCAGCTCTACTTTTATCTTATTAAATCCAACAGATTGAGTCCAAAAAACATGTCCCCTACTTCCATTCGCTACAAATCACGGAGGAGCTCTCTTTGGCATCTTTGTGTTGATAGCCACACCTTTCTTTCCCTTTTCTCAGTATGACACTGTGATATCCTCTCACAAGGATGTAGTATAGATCCAACGAAGAGATGAGCTTTGTCTCTGTGTCTGCAAAGATGAGCATGATCGGCGCCACCCAACTGGGGTTGCCGGCCGGAGGCCCTCCGATGGTGAAGTCAGTCACTTGATAAACAGAATCAAAAGCTAGAAAGAATAGAGTGCTTGGTGTGTAGTGTAGGGGAGAGAGTACCTGTCTTTTCTTCTGGGATGCCCCCCTTTATATAGATGGGGGGTGTGATATTTGTTTGGGCTTGGACCCAGTGTAGGCCTTGTTTGGGTTAGCCCCAATAAGTTGATATATATTTATTTTCTGGCTCCCACAATTGCCCCAAAACTTTCATTGTCTGCGGTAGAAGAAATGAGAGTTTTTCTTGCCGAGTTACGCTGTTCAAATAGCTGTTAGGTTTTTTGATAAAGAACACTCTGGATAAATGAATAAAATGTATGAATGAATGACTGCATGTATGCTTGAATGTATGTATAAATGTATGTATGTCTTGAATGTATGTATAAATATACATATGTCTATTATAGGATGAAATTATATCACATGAGTTCCAAACAAATCATAATGATGGGCCACGACATTATTACCCCCGGGTGAGGGTGTAGGCCTGCGGTATTATTACCCCCGGGCGAGGGTGTAGGCTTGCGGTATTATTACCCCGGGGCGAGGATGTAGGCCTGCAGTATTATTAGCCCCGGGCGAGGGTGTAGGCCTGCGGTATTATTACCCTCGGGCGAGGGTGTAGGCCTGCAGTATTATTACCCTCGGGCGAGGGTGTACACCTTTGCTAATGGCGCTCCATGCTGAGTGCGAAGATTACGCTGGTGTCATGACCCGAACCCGCCCTCGTGGGTTAAGGACATAACCGGCCAGTAATCATGAGATTACCTACGGCCTCAAACCAAACCAAACGTATTTTAACAGAGTTAATAGGGGCCAAACGGAAGCAATTCAAAACTTTGTCCATAGAGCTATGCTTACATGGCACATCAAAACAAACCATACATATATATATATTAATAACTCACAACTGAAATACAGTGCTATAAAATTCTGTTCAGACAGGATCATCCAAAACTAAGTCAACCCATGGAACTATATACAGACATATACAAAACTTCGCCAACATGACAAAATATAAATACATAACAAAAGGGCGAAGATGGGTCTCGTGCGTGAGACACGAGGGCTGACTTTCCAAAACCTATGTTGATCCACTTAGGCTTTACTGGGGCTGGGTCTGGACCTCTCTTGGCTCACCTACAAACACATGAATGAGTGTGAGCGAAAGCCTAGTGAATAATATCAAGTAAGGGAAATGCATTGAAACATTATACAACAGACGGCCTTGGGCCCAATTCATTCATGTCAACTGGCCTTTGGCCTTTATATCAGACTGGCTCTTAGGCCCTTATATCAGACTGGCTCTTAAGCCCTTCAAACTTTTCAGATCAAACCGGCTCATAGGCCTTTCAAACTTTCATATCAAACTGGCACATAGGCCTTTCAGACGTTTAGATCAAACTGGCTCATAGGCCTTTCAGACTTCCATATCAAACTGGCACATAGGCCTTTCAGACGTTCAGATCAAACTGGCTCATAGGCCTTTCAGACTTCCATATCAAACTGGCACATAGGCCTTTCAGACATTCAAATCAAACTGGCTCATAGGCCTTTCAGACTTTCATATCAAACTGGCACATAGGCCTTTCAGACGTTCAGATCAAACTATGTCCACCATTCAAATTAATGAACTTTACAAAACTTACATAGAAGTAGCAATTGGACAATAACATATGTCAGATATTACTCACAGTGATCGGCTTGTGGATTTGCCCTGGAGCTTGACCCTATACATCATATAACACATATGGGTCACAATTAATTTAATCTGTTCTTTAATTCACATTTTCCTCTTTAGGCTTCATTCTTATCTCTTTAATTCAATTACAATGCTTAATGCATGCCTAAGAGTGTTTGCAAGTGAAAGAGAACGGAAAACGAAACACAGAGTGCGAAAACAAATTTTGGGAAACAGGGTCCCCGCTCGAGCGGACCCTTAAGGCCTGCAAAAGTACTGGTTGCATGAAAAATACGCTCGAGCGTAAAACAGGGCACTCAAGCGGAAGGCCTGTCTACAAAGTTCCCGCACTCGAGCGTTAAATAACCCGCTCGAGCGGACACCAAGTCTGCAAAAAGTACTGGGAGCACATATTTCTCGCTCGAGCGGCCATTACCTCGCTCGAGCGGAAGTCAAAATTCTGGGTTTCCCAGATTGTGTTCTTGAGCTCTAATTCGACTCTCAACCAACATTTCATGCATCTTATAGCTCCAATTCCATACATACTTGTACTAACATGGCATAAACACCAAAACACATCATCATGGAGCTCAATTTCAAAGATCTAACACATGCATGGCTCAAATTGACACCAAACTCAATTCTAACATACACAATCATGCATTCAAAGTTCTTATCTTTATAGATTGTACATGCATGTGATGTCTAGCTCTCATTCTCAACTTAGATGATACCAATGGTGATTATACATGAGCTTCAACTACAAATTTACATGGATCATGCAATTCAAGCTCAATTATGCAAATTCCAAACAATTACATACATGCATGCATATATGGACTTCCAATTCAACAAAACAAATTCAAAACATGCTCTTGACCATTAATTAACTTTGAACACACAAGATTACACCTTAAACTCATGAATTCAAGAATCAATTGCTTACCTAGAAGCCCAATTTATGGTTAATCCTTGAACTAGACTTCAAATATCCAAGGTTGAGTCAAAAATTACACAATTCTCTCCCTCTCTCTCTTTAACAGCCGGCCCTCTCTGTTCTTAGAGTTCTTTTCATCAGCCAAATGAAGCTAAAGGAGAGGAAATGAGGGTGTAGTGCTCAAATACAACAAATCCCACTAGCCACAATTAATAATTTTAAACAATTTGAGCACAATGCCATTAAATAAATCGATTTAATCTGGCCCGAATCAATTTTCAATTAAATTTTACCGTAGGCTCTAAAAATTACGCTAATCACAATGACGCGACCAATTTTGAGTTTTACGGCCGATAAGGCCTTCAATTTAATTCCCAAAACAGATAATGAAACAGATATTCCTACGGTGAATAGATAGAAATTCAAAACCACATATTTTCACATAATGGCACACAAAATCATACTCAAATTAAGGACCAATTAGCACATTACGGAATAGGGGTATCACAGCTGGACTCGGAGACTTATGCTAATTTTAAGTGGAGATCAAGTGCTAATTTTGCAAGGATTTTGAATAATGCATCCTGTGTCAGTGATGGCCTGTACCGAATGAGGCAGACATATTAATCACAAATAATATTGCTCCGCTTGTAAGGAATTGCCAAGTAGATATTGGGCTAACTATTTAATTGCCGCGTAAAATTTGGGCCAATTAGCATTGCTCGGTTTGCGTTTAGTCCAATATAGAATACAAATTGGACTTGCCCCATTGCCCTATGTTACAGGGAAGATTCGGCTTTGCTAAAATGATGGCGCGCAAGAATATGCGAACTGTCGACTGCCACATGCGAACTGTCGACTGCAAAGTGCTAATGGCCAACTGCCAAGTGTGTAATGTATTGTCCCAAAACTAGCGCTTGCTTGGAGCGGTGTGAAAAGGAGCGAAAGTTTGTAACTCAAGAAAATTTCGTTGTAATGTTTGTACCAAGTTGGCCGAGTATATCAGAGGTGCCGAGATATTAGTGTTGAGCAATTTGCTATGAGTTGGCTCGAACGTCGGATATAAATATAAAGCTCCCGAATTAGCCATGTTGGGTTGCTGAACAACCTTTGCGGAAAAACCTGTAAGTGAACCCAACTGTCTAGAAAATCAAGGGACTTGAGTGGTGTGCCGAGTAACTAGTGTCAAAATATCGATGTCCAGCTTCGTGGTGTGTTGGCATTCCTTCGGAGTTCGATTTGCTAAGAACTTGGTTGGCAATTGTTGCCGATTTATTGAAGTTGAGTTTCTTTCCAACGTACAACGTATATTTGCCCCATTGCTTTTGAATAAGATTTGTTATTCGGAAGGAATAAAATTGACTTGAGCCAAAATTGCCGAGTATGCCGATAACAATTTGAAACGGATTCCGTGGGCGAAGTAAGAACCATTACGCTCAATTCTTGGAATAAAATATAAATTTTTTTTTTTTGGAGTTTAATTTGCAAATTCTGACCATACGAATGGGCTCAAAATGCGTCAAATAGCTGGAAAGGACTATTGGATCGTTGTGATTGGAGTCCAGATGGCTTAGATTTTACTAAAATAGAATGAATGGTTCAGAACAACCAATTGCAACGTAACTGCGAAGTACATGATGATTTCCCATATGCTTGCTGGTTCTTCTTCTTTGACAAAACATTAGATTTTCTAGGCAAATTTGGATGGGTCCGTACGGCTTCATTTTAACACTGATTTTGACACGGTTTGTTGTGTTGGATTCGTCTCGATGAGTACTTCACATTGGGATGATCAAAACTTGATTTCGACAACTTTGAAAATTTTAGTTTTTTTGAAAATTTGGTCTGTTTCACAAAGACTAGGGAACTTCGGTTACCTCTTGGCTCCTCGGATTGGTGGGTTTAGACTCTTTGAATTGACACAAATCCACTGATATATTTAGATGTTGATTTCGGCGAGCCGAGATGCTAGTTCTATGCTGAGATAGTATCACCAGGCAATCTTGTACTTCCGAGAAATCATGAGATTTTTGCCGAAGAGGAAGATAAATTAACAATTGTAGTTGTTCCGAGAATGCCCAATGCTGTGTTGATGTATGTGTGGCCGAGTAGTCTTGCCGAGTAAGCAATGTTAGCCGAATATTATTGTCAAATAAGTTGCTGAAGCCGAATAATGTTGCCAAAGCCAAGATAATATGTAGTTTGTTAATATGCAGTTGATAAGAGGCCGAATGATACGCCGAATTGCAGAGTTAAGTAATGCGGTATGCTGTTTTGCCGAATATTGTATAATTCAGAGTTGATAAGCAATACCGAAGCCGAATAATGGTTTCGAAGCCGAGTCAATAACATGATATGCCAAATAAGTTGCAAATTGAATGGATCTGTAGTTGTGAATATGCCGAATAAGTTGCTGAAGAAGCCAAATAAGTTGTCGAAGCCGAGTTAATAACATGCAGAGTAGCTATGGAGCTTTGGTCGGCCATGAGAGATGGTGAGTACTGAACCGAAAAAACCAAAAGCAAGTAATAGGCCAACACATTAGCCAAACAATATCAGCCGTATAGATGGCCTCAATGTGACTTCATTTTTTATTTTTATATTAACATGAGCATATTATTCAACTGCAGATCTATGAGTTGCCGAATATTATTCAACTGTGAATAGATTAACATGTTATTGATTCAATTGTGTATAAAAAACTTCTTATTCGGCTTGGCTCATGAGCATGAGCATGAGTTGAAATATAAAAAAAAAAAACTTCCATGAGTTGAGCATTTTAACTGCTTATTCGGCAACTTCTTATTCGGCATAAAAAACTTCTTATCGATTCAATATATTAGCCGAGTCGATAGCATATTATTCTTATATTAACATGAGCATTGGTCCAAAACATTTATACGGCTCATTTATACAGCTTCTTTTTTTTTTTTTTTTGGCATTAACATGAGCCGTATAGATTGGCTCGTATTGACGCAATTTATGGAGTAAAAAATGTTAAATTATTTGTGATAACAACTCATCGCCTTTATTTATGTCAATTTAGTTTAGAGAGAGAAAAATGAAGACTAACTGTTATAGTATAGGCACACGTGTATACATGTTAAGATTCAACTTCAAGATAAGTTTGAGAAACAAAGAATAAATAAATAAATATATAGATCATGTATGAATTTGGCTGATAAACCCCATTAGTAATGCTGAAAAGATGCTATCACCAACAAAAATGTGAAACCCATTTTTAGAGCGAGAATGAAAGTGCAAAAATACAAAAATAAATACAACGAATATGAGCCGACTACTCTGCTAGAGAGAATGTCGAGATCGATATGACATAAATGTTTGCACCAAATATACGTTGGACCAAATCTATGAGCAAAAATGTATATATATATATATCTGTGTATATGTATATGAACAACAAGATTGAAATTTAAAAAATAACTTTAAACAAAAAGGAGAAGGACAGGATCAACCGTGGGTCTTGTTTTTAGTAACGTGAAATGATGATCTGAGCATCTTAAGTGTGGTGTTTGTCATCTCCTTCGTTGAATTCTTGTAGACGTTTCCCACAGACGGCGCCAATTGTGAGACCATGAAATATCCTCTCACAAGGATGTAGTATAGATCCAACGAAGAGATGAACTTTGTCCCTGTGTTTGCAAAGATGAGCATGATCGACGCCACCCAACTGGGGTTGCCGGCCGGAGGCCCTCCGATGGTGAAGTCAGTCACTTGATAAACAGAATCAAAAGCTAGAAAGAATAGAGTGCTTGGTTTGTAGTGTAGGGGAGAGAGTACCTCTCCTTTTTTTTAGGATGCCCCTCCTTTATATAGATGGGTGGTGTGATATTTGTTTGGGCTTGGACCCAGTGTAGGCCTTGTTTGGGTTAGTGTAGACCCGACTTTCTCCGTGCACCCCCCTTTCGGAAAGGCTCAAATTGGTCTTACTACAGTTCGGACTCCTGTCACGGTTCTGAATCAAATCTCACAAAATGCAATGTGAGACTGATAAACACCAAAGAGTCCAATCTAATAAGTCATTTTGGAAAATCAGATTTTAAATCAAATAATGCGAAAACTGGACTACTTTGCCAAATTACAGAGTCGCCACATGACTATTTTATTTTTGGGAAATTTAGGAAACCCTGACTCGTGCCAAAGGCCACGTATCTGTCATCACCAAAGTTGCCTCGGCTCGGGAACTTGGGTATGAGATGGGAAGGTCCTGAAATGAGCAATCCCGCTCACCCGATCAAAGATCGGCCTCTACTAAGCATGATATGTTGTTTTATAAACACATGTGTTCTTGTTCCGGTTATTAATCTAACTTACTATGTGATGCGCACAACATACAAGTATAGACCAAATCACAAGAATTGGGACAAAACAATTCATGTTTGTTTTTCGAAAATGGTTTGAAAATGCCACCCTCACGGTGGCTAAAGCGCGGATTTGCCACCCTCAAGTGGGCTTAAAACACGCAATTATCAAATTGTCCCAATTCAAGCAATAAAGCCTTCATCTACAGGCATTCATACAGTTTATCACTTAAGCAAATAGCCTCATGGCAAGCATGCTAAACATGGCAACACTTACATTCATGCAAGTATGCTAAAGCGTAAAGACTTACAGTGTACTCCAATCCAAAACAAAAGCTAGTTAGAAATCATGCATGATCCTAACTATGTTAAGATGCCTAATGCAACACATGAAATAATGTAACTAAATAGGCTCGGTTATCTAAGATGGCATATGAATGCGACAGTTTGATAACATGTATTCAAATAGGTATTGAAATACAATGCAGTTTGAATGATGCGCCGAGCCCGGTGCATGCAATACAAATGAATGATGCACGCATGCAAAGCATAAGGTATGCTAATCAAAACGTGCCCCTAATCTAACCATCGAAAGTGGTTAAATAAAAGGGAGAAAGAAGTGGGGTTGGAAGACATGCACACACACACATGCTTATTACAACATTGTGCCCTCGCGAAGGAGGGTCTGAATGAATAAGCTAAGCTAATCTAAGCTAAACTAATCAAACTAATCTAATTAAACTAATTAGACTAATTATTACAAACCAATAAAGAAATAGCTAAACTAAGCTACTTAATTATTACAACACTTTAACTAATTAACAAATTAATTAAATTACAAAACCATGCTAACTAACAAGTAATGCATCAAACTACGCTGCCTCAGCAAGTTGAAGAAGTTAAACATGCATGCCTCGGTTGCTGCCTCGAAACACCTTCCAGTTTGCTCTTGAGAGGCTCTGTTTGCAGGGTGTCTCCAAGAACTTTCTGCTGAACCTTACCAAAACAATGTTGGGGAGTGCACTAGTGTCCTGCTGGCCATTTGAAGCTGTTGTCGGCCATCTGCCGGCCAAGGATGTTCACTGCCGGCCAATGATGAAGCAGTGTCGGCCATCTGTGAGGCACTGCCGACCACTGGTATGCTGCATCACCATTCTGCAATAGAGCTCAAACTAGAGGAAAATGGAGGGTCTTCCAAGGGTATGTATGTACTATGCCACTCCTTATCATCTCAAAACATCAAAGGAGAGGTATTATTGGATCCAAAACCATCAATCAAGCATTCACAATGCATGATGGCCAAAGATCTAACTTGTACACATTCAATAAATGCAAGACAAACAAGACTCTAGGACCATCACCTTATCATGAATAATCAAAGGCAATGGAGACAAAGGAGATTGATTCATTTTCATCACTTTGAGTATGAAACGGGCCAATCTACCTTGTGTTCAATATAACGTCTGATTGAACACAATGCAATGCACACATAACATGCTTATCTTGGCATGTTTTACTTGATTCAATTCTTGTTTACACATTTTAGCTTACCAAGCCATTCATTAATTGATTTGTCCAATGTGAAAGTCCTCTAATGAGAGAGAGGTCAATCAAAAGATGACTTAAGACATGAGAGAGACCATGCCTTTGACTAGGAGGAACCCTCAAAAGCGGGTTAAAGCCATTTAAGCATAAGCCTCAATCCCAAGCTTAAACATAACTTTAAGACTAACCATCCCTCAAAACAAATAGAAAAATGAAGAAATGAGGGAGGTGGTAGAATTTCAGTGCTAAAGTGGCATGAAACACAAGACTCTAACATACAAACAACTCATGTACAACATGTTAGGGGGCTTAATCATTAAAACTAGTGAAGAGCTTTACACTAGAACCATGCAATATCAAACTCAAATGGCTAAACCAGCCCTGGACAGACCTCAAACATGCCAAAACAGTGGCCAAAATGTGCTGAGATGGCAGCATGAAAAGCAAGAAAATCATGTTCATGTATTGGCTCATAAGCAAGGCATACGGCACAACTCTTAAACACAATTAAAGAGTGATATGTGTGAGAGTGTGATAGAGAAATATGCTCTGAAATCACATGCTAAATGATGCTATATCATGCAAACATCACAAGCAAAGCATGCTAAGGGCCTCAAAACACAAGGCTAGTGAAACTAACTACACTATGGCTATACAAAGCAAGTCCCAAAGGACCAAAACTACTCAAAACAGAGTTTAAGCATGTCAAAGCAAGGCCAAAAACATGCTGGAGTGGAGCCAACACATGCTAGAATAATAAGCTAATTCATTAAGCATGTTAAGCTAGTAAGCAAGATTACACTACAAGTGTAAGAAGCAAGCATCAAATGACTCAACCAGCCAAAATCAGAGCTATAACATGTCAAGAAAGTCACAAAAACATGCTAAGATCAAGTCAAAAGATGGTAGAAAGACATGCTCAACAATTAGGCCATCTACACATGCAACCAAGATACAAGGAGGAGATGCCACCCCCTCCTATTTTGGACCTCAAAACCAAGTTTCTATCACTGAAAAACCTCTGAGTTTCAATGGTAGGAAGGCCAAACAAAGGGTGTTCCAAAAGCTTAGAAAGATGGCTCAAAAGGCTTTACAAGCCAAAGAGCCAAGGGAGGGAACCACCCCCTAACCACACAAGGCTTAAACCAACATTTTAAGACCTTAAAAATAGAACTTTTTAGAGGCTAAAACAAGCTTTAAAGTATCACACAAAGGTGGCCAAGCAATGAACTAGAACAAAGCTTAAAAGAGGGAAATTCTTACCCTTGAAGCACAGCAAAAAAACAGCCAAACTTCTGAGCCAAAACCACTCCAAGAAGCTCAAACAAGGCCTCCAAGAACCCCAACTTTAAGGTGAAGGTGTTTGGCTAAGGGTGCTAGTGCAAATATATAGAGAAAGCTCACTTTCAAGCACAAAATATATAGAGAGAGAATTCTAGACACAGAAAGAGAGAGAGAGAGAGAGAGAGAGAGAGAGAGAGAGAATTCTTGCTCAGCTTAAACTTTGTAACCCTTTGTATGCATATAGATGAGCTCTATATATAGGAGATACAAGAAGCCTTCAAACAAATCCAGCCATCCACGTGCATGCAGATGAGCTCATCTGTGCAAACAGCTGTCAAAATATCTACAAAAATATCTACTGAAACATTGGTGGCCGGCAGTGGCCTCATTGATGGCCGGCAGGGCCTATTGATGGCCGGCAGGGCAAAGCCCATGGCCGACAGCCCTCAATGATGGCCGGCAGGCCATCAAGGACATCACTATGCAAAGACCAACACATGGTCCAAATATGACACAGAATGGAAGGATCAAACCTGGAGCATTCCATCGCGAAAGTCGAGTACTCGACAAGCAATTGAACTTGTTACTGGATGTACCCTGCAAGAACGTCCAAGTCTTGAGGACGGTCAAAAATGAGAAGTCTACAGTTGCCCCTCTTTGACAGAACTCGAAAGTCATGAAATGACGGGAGTGAATGTCAAAACCCAGAGACGACCCATTTTTGACAAGGCCGAAGACTCGGACAAACAATCAAGATAACAATATATATGCACCTGCAGGCTGGGGCAAAATGCAAACGACATGCATGATGCAAGAGCATAACTTATGATTATGCAAAGAAAGCTGTAATGAAGCATTTATGCAAAATAAATACAACATTTTAAGCAAACCGACAAGTTACAGCAGTCTCACACATTTCAATAGAAAGGATGTAAGAAAATTATGCAATCTTCACTGCACTTCAAGCAGGAAAGACTAAAAGTGACTACGGGCAATACTCGAAGTCTCAAACGAAACACCTCTTAGCGTATCACATGCGAGAGGGGAACATGAAGCACCTCTCAGCGTATCACACGCGAGAGAGGAAAAAGAAGCACCTCTTAGCGTATCACACGTGAGAGAGGAAAAAGAAAGCACCTCTCAGCGTATCTCTCAGCGTATCACACGCGAGAGAGGAAAATGAAGCACCTCTCAGCGTATCACACGCAAGAGAGGAAAATGGAGCACCTCTCAGCGTATCACACACGAGAGAGGAAAAGGAAGCACCTCTCAGCGTATCACACGCGAGAGAGGAAAAGGAAGCACCTCTCAGTGTATCATATGCGAGAGAAGAAAAGGAAGTGGTGCTAACACCGAAGGGTGGTATAAACATTGGAGTACGTCCCAATGCTTTTAATAGGGTGTCAGTGTAAACACCGGGTGCACCTGGGTGTTTCTAACCAACGGAAAGTCAGTGTAGACATTGGGCGTACCCAAATGTCTCTAACCAACGAGATGAGGGAGATGAATGGTTTTACCCGGAATTCCTCTAAATGAACCGTACATACAATATTGTGCATGTATGAGAAAGAAACTAGATAGATACAATGCAATACAATGCATGTCTCATGCGAGACGAATGATCATAACATGATGCTTAAGGTATGCTCAATGCACAACATGCAAGAAACAAAATAGAAGCAAGTTCTACACAAGATGATCAACGAGGCATATTCAACGCAGAATGCATGCCCTATGCAAACATGGTAATGCATATTCAATGCAACAATTCAAAATGCATGCTCCATGCAATAATGAAAGCAATGCACATTCTATGCAATGACAAAAACATATTTGGCAAAGTCGACTCAAAGGCAATCCCCAATTTACCTCTCGGAGAGTTGCAATATGTTAAAAAGGATACACCTTGTTTGTGTTGGTGGGTGATGACCCTCGTGTACTGCAAACGCGATTTTGGGCTTCCGGGGAGGCATTTTGAATCAAACTTCGAGAACACCTTGCATTTCTTGGAACCCAAGGACACATATCAAAGTCAAAAGGGCAGAGGGAGCCTGTGAAAGGATGTCGGCCATCATGGGAGGCCGCTGGCCCCCTGCCAACCATCAGTGGCCACTGCCGGCCATCAATACAACACTGCCGGCCATCGATGGCAGACTGGGGTAGATTGGTCTTTTCAGCCGCGGGTCTTTAAATATAAGTGGAGACACTTCATTTCCTTACAAACCCTTGCACGAAATTCCCTTCCCTTGTTCTCTAGGTGTGCCTTCTCTCTAGATCCACGCATTCCATGCGTTTTCCAACACCTTAAACAAACTTTATTCATTAAAACCCTTTAGTTCTCTTCAATTTGAACCGATCAGAATTTGATTTCGACGCTTCTTTCGTCATTTCCACTGTTCAAGGCTCATTCCCCTTGAGTTTCTCCTAAGGTTAGCACACTTTCCTAGGTTTTGATTTTCTTTGACATTTCCTCTCTCCTAGGGTTTGATTTGGCCAAAGTTTCACCATTTTCTTTATTTTTCCTCATTTTTGCTTCTCTTGCACCTATTTCAGATGGCTGATGACGTCCCACATGATGGGGCCTTCCCTGCGCTTCCTCTGGTAGAGTTTGCAGTAGACTTTGAGGCCGAGCCGGAGGTCGAGCCTGAGCCATTACCGACGAGCATGCGCCCTTTTGATCCGGTGAGGTACCACCTCGAGACTCACATTATACCCACTGCGGGAGGCATCAAAGCCTTCACTGAGTTTGCTGAGGACATGCCAGACGACCTCCTACTGAGAGAGCGTGCGTCTCACTTGTCGGCCATTACCGTGGAGGTACGAACTCCGCTTTTCTGCAGTACTACCTTTAACTGCTTGCATTTCTTGCACTGTTTTAATCTAACTGCATTTCATGCACTGCTTTAATCTAACTGTATCTCATACATCACTGCTTTACATTCATTGTACTTTCATTTGTACCTTCAACTGTACTTGATTTGATTGCATCTCATGCATTACTACAGGATGGATCCCGCTCCTTCAGGGGCTATCGCACGACGACAGCCCGGGACTGGTACGATAAGCTACCAGCCAGGGTCCGCGACATTATCGACGAGACCGGCTTCGGTCTATTTTTCTCTAGCTTGACACGGGCTGTAGCGAGCCGCCCTCTCTTAGGGGCTCTCATGGAGAGGTGGTGGGATAACACCAACTCCTTCCATTTCTCCCCGACGGGAGAGATGACGATGACTCCCTATGACTTTGCCATGATCACTGGCTTAGGCATGGGAGGTGATCCAATCCCTCTTGACCCTGACATGGGAGAGTGGGAGGCTGCATGGATTACACTGCTCGGGGCACGCCCACCGATACTTCGGGTAGGCATGGTTAGATATAGTTGGTTTGAGGAGCAATTTAGAGGAGAGGAGCCCGAGATAGTTGAGGAGACAGAGCTGTATGCTAGGGGCTTCCTCATGTTCCTTTTTGGTACCACCTTGTTTTCGAACAGGTGGAATACCGTAGGTTTATACTTTTTAAGCGCATTGGTAGTACTCCAGAGAGTTCAGTTCTACAACTGGGGCGGAGCCGGCCTCACTACTCTATATGGATACATGAGCTTGACCTCTCGGATGAGCGGGACCTTGATCGGCGGCTACTGGCGGGCCTGGGAGGTACACAACTTAGTTCTCCCTTTTCACTTTACATTTTCTGCTTAGCATTTCTTGCTTTACATTCTCTGTATCTACATGCTTTCTGTCTTGCATTCGTACTTTCTGCTCTGCATTTTCTGTGTCTGCTCATACACTGTACTGATTACATTTTCCTTGCAGCTGTGGGCATATGCATACTTCCTGGTTCTTGCTCCAGAGCCTATAGAGGAGACCCCGGTGGCAGTCCCTGTAATATCCCTGTTCCGTAATATGTTAATTGGTCCTTAATATGAGTATGACTATGTGTTCAATATGATTTTGTGTGCCATTATGTGAAAATATGTGTTTTTGAATTTCTATCTGTTCACCGTAAGAATATCTGTTTGGTTTTTTGCTTTGGAAATTGAATTGAAGGCCTTATCGGCCACAGAACTCGAAATTGATTGCGCTATTGCGATTGGCATAATTTTTAGAGCCTACGGTGAAATTTAATTGGAAATTGATTCAGATCAGAATTAATTGATTTAATTGATGAATTAGTGCCTAATTACTTTATTATTATTATATTGGAATTAGTGGAATTGGTTGTAACAGGCACTACACCCTCAAATTCCCTCTTTAGCTTCATTTTGGCTGATTTTGTGCCTTAGAAGAGAGAGAGAGCCGGCTATAGAGAGAGAGAGAGAGAGAGAGAGAGGGAGAGAATTGTGTAATCTTGGCTTAAGGTTTGGGGAATTTGAAGATTAAACTCAAGAATTTGCTATAGTTTGGAAGATTGAGCCCCTAGGTAAGGGAATTCATGAGTTTAATGTTGTAAATTGTGAATTCAAGTTTGATTAATGGTCAAGAACATGAATTAGTTTGATTATAAGGAAATTGAGTTGTATTTGTTGAATTTGAAGTCTTAGAACACATGCATGTAAGAAATTGCCATAAATTTCCATGTTTGAGCATGAAGTATGTAAACCATGTTGAGTTTTGATTAATGACCATGTATTTGATCATCTCTTCACCAATTAAGTTGAGGATATTGTGTATATTTCACATGCAAGTGCAAATCATGGGAGTTTGAGTCTTGCATGTTTGAATCTAGTGAGTTGGTGATGAGTTTGAGTTAATTTGAGACATGCATGTGATTAAATTGTGAAATTGAGCTTCATTGTATTGTAATTTGGTGTTTATACCATGTTAGAATATGTATATGTGAAGTTTGAGCCAAAATCATGCATTTAGAACCTTTGAACATCAAATTGAAGCTCAAGAACATGTTCTGGACTTTCCAAAATTTTGATGTCCGCCCCCGCTCGAGTGTGAAATTCGTGTTCCCAGTATTTTCTGCAGACATGGTGTCCGCTCGAGCGGGGAAGTTCACGCTCGAGTGGGGAGCCATGTAGAGAGGCCTTCCGCTCGAGCGCCAGGGTTCGCGATCGAGCATAAATTTGACATATCCAGTACTTTTGCAGGCCTCAAGGGTCCGCTTGAGCGGGGAAGTCCACGCCCGAGCGGGGACCCTGTTTTCTGAAATTTTGAAAAGACATTCTGTGTTTCATTTTTTGTTCTCTTTCACTTCCAAGTACTCTTAGGCATGCATTGAGCATTGTAATTGAGTTAAAGAGATAAGAATGAAGCCTAAAGAGAAAAATGTGAATTTAGAACGGATCGAATTGTTTGTGACCCTTTTGTGTTCATGGAATGTATAGGGTCGAGCTCCAGGGCAAACCAACCAACCGATCACTGTGAGTAATATCTTAACAGAGATATCTGAAATATGTTGTTGTCCAATTGCTTACTTCTATGTAAGTTTCATAAGTTCATTCATTCGATTGGTGGACAATGTTTGCTATACCAAATGAGTGGGCCAGAGGCCAGTCTGATCTGAATAATGGAATGAATGGGCCAGAGGCCGTTTTGACATGAACGAATGGGCCAGAGGCCGTTTTGGTATGAATGGATGGGCCAGAGGCCGTTTTGACATAAATAAATGGGCCAGAGGCCGTTTTGGTATGAATGAATGTGCCAGAGGCCGTTTTGGTATGAATGGATGGGCCAGAGGCCATTTTGACATGAATGGATGGGCCAGAGGCCGTTTTGACATAAATGAATGGGCCGGAGGCCATTTTGACATGAATGAATGGGCCAAAGGCCATTTTGTCATCTGAATGGGCCAAAGGCTGTTTTGACACAAATGAAAGTTTGAATGGGCCAAAGGCCAGTTTGTTTGGAATCGTAGTCACTTGACCTAAACTGTGTATATATGTTTGTGGTAGCCGAATAACTGGCAAGGATAAAGGAGGTATATTTTAGAAGCTAGACGCTAGCCGGCAGATATCCCGCAAAGACAAGGGGCCGAATAGCTTAAATAGGCCGAATGGGGAAGGATCCCTAGAGCCGAATATTGGAAAAAATAATGATTGAAAAAGTAGGCTCTGGCCCCGAGGATCAGAAGAAACGAGTATAAATATAGTGGCAATGAACTAGAAAAGGTATGTAAGAATCACTTCTAAAAACTTAGTGAACAAGCTTTCTTGAATAGAAGAACTGACTTGTTCGTCGGAGTGCTAATTCCGGCACCCCCGACCGGAGTATTTGTATCTTTGCAGGTGACTAGCTGAGGATCATTGGCGTCTTCCAGGATTCGAAGAGTATTTCCAAACCACTTCCCCACAATTGGCGCCGTCTGTGGGAATACTCGAATACATCCATGGAAGGCGTGACCGAAGATCCTCCGATAGCCACCGACGAGACCACACAGGTAGACGACCTCACCCCAGCCAATATGCTCGGAAAAGAAACCATCGCGGCACGACGCGCCTTGAACTTCGATTCGCCAACAACTTCAGCGCAAAAACAATGCAGGCTATTATAGAACAAGCAAAGCAGAACGAACAAAGGCTCGAGAACATGATCGCTGAGAACGAACGACTCCGTCAGGATTTGGCCCTGGAGGTAGCAAAATCTAGAGAGGCCATGCGCGAGGAACCAGAGCGACCTCCGAGGGCAGACGGGCAAAGACCTCGGGCCCGACCAAAAGATACCAATAGCAACTCCAACTCATCATCCACGGAGCTCGACGCAAGGGGACGATCCGAAACCTCCAGCTCCTCCGAAAAAGATCTGCGAACAAGGAACAAGCGCAGGAGAATCAGCTCAAACGAGGAAGACCAGCACGATCCTTTCGTTCGACGGATCGCAAGGGCATCCCTGCCCAAGAAATTCAAAGCTCCGTCGTTCACTCTTTACGACGGAAAATCAGACCCCACTGATCATATCCGTCATTACAAACAGGCCATGACGCTACACGCAGACAATGAAGCCCTCATGTGCCGAATATTCCCTAGCAGCCTAGGTCCACTAGCCGTCAGGTGGTATTACAAGTTGGAGCCAGCTTCGGTTAAAAGCTTCCGACAACTGCAGAAATCCTTCAGGGCCAGGTTTATCACCAACGAGGTACAACCGAAACAGGCCGACTCCCTCTGGGCTATGCAGATCCAGTCGGGAGAGACGCTCAGAGCGTATTCGGCGCGATATTGGGAGTGCTTCAATCTTGTTGACGACGCTTGCAACGACTCCATGGCCATCACCGCCTTCAAAATGGGTTTACATCCTGACAGTGCTCTGCGCAGTTCCCTGACCAGAAGGCCCCCCAAAACAGTCTGGGCACTGATGAAGAAAGTTGAAGAATATTGTAAAGTCGAAGATGATGCCCTAAGAATAAAAGCCGGACAAATCTCCAGCAAAACGGCCCTCCCCGAAATCGCTCGACCAATAAGCTCCGTGCCGCCACCGAGCCCTGAGCCCCGGCAACGAACCAAGCGAGACAAAAGGCGGGACTCCCGCCGATCGAGCGATCAGTGCTCCCACCGAACGAACGAACAACTACAAGTCGACAGCAGACGCTCAAGGCGAACCGACAAAAAGTACACGGAGTTGACAGAGCCGATCGCGGCAATAATGACCAAAGTCCAGCACCTTCCATTTTTCAAGTGGCCGTCGAAGATGGTGGGGCCTCCCGACACACGGAGGAGGGACAGACGATGCGAATACCACAAAGATCACGGCCACGAAACCGAGAGTTGTTATGCGCTAAAGGATCATCTGGAGGAACTAGTGCAAGATGGTCGATTGCAGCAATACGTGAGCAAGGGGAAGCCAACCAAAGCATTAGCCTTGAGACAGGATTCGCCTCCGCTTGGTGTGATCCACATAATCTACAGTCTGCCGGCATCCCCGACCGTGCATACAATCCAATCACACCCAATTCCCCAAAAAAATAACATGTCAACCGGCAGGCCCAGAGAAACTCCGACAATTAAGTTCGATGACTCCGACCTCGTCGGAACGGTGGCCAGCCACGTCGATCCTTTGGTCGTCAAATTACGCGTACGACAGTTCAGCGTTGAACGCATTCTCATAGATCCAGGCAGCACTTCGGAAATCTTGTACTACAGAACTTTTGTTGAACTCGGCCTCAACGAGTCGGACCTATCGCCGTCGTCTCAGCCACTGTTCGGCTTCAACACGAATCCAGAGTACCCGTTGGGGAAGGTCGTGCTCCCTGTTCGAGCGGGCTCAAAAACGGTTGACGTGGAATTCTTGGTTGTTAAGCTTCCGTCACCGTATAACGCCATCATGGGACGTCCCTGGTTGCATATCATGAAGGCTGTCCCAAGCACCTACCATCAGCTTATGCGCTTCCCAACAGACCGTGGCATTGAGGAGATCCGTGGCTCACCGCAATCCGCGCCAACGTAGACCTTAGGAAGATCCATTTACGGACCCGACTTGTGGGATCCGATGCTTGTACTGGTACCACGTTTTAATGAAAAATCGACTTTCTTTGTCACTCTCCTTCAAGCACCTTAGGGCCGAATAAGTCTCCGGATTCGGAGCCCCCTTTGGTGCATGACACCATAGGGCCGAATAAGTCTCCGGATTCGGAGCGCCCTTCGTGGATGTCACGATTGGCCAAATAAGTCTCCGGATTCGGAGCCCCCTTTGGTGCATGACACCATAGGGCCGAATAAGTCTCCGGATTCGGAGCGCCCTTCGTGGATGTCACGATTGGCCAAGATAAGTCTCCGGATTCGGAGCCCCCTTTGGTGCATGACACCTTAGGGCCGAATAAGTCTCCGGATTCGGAGCGCCCTTCGTGGATGTCACGATTGGCCAAAATAAGTCTCCGGATTCGGAGCCCCCTTTGGTGCATGACACCATAGGGCCGAATAAGTCTCCGGATTCGGAGCGCCCTTCGTGGATGTCACGATTGGCCAAGATAAGTCTCCGGATTCGGAGCCCCCTTTGGTGCATGACACCATAGGGCCGAATAAGTCTCCGGATTCGGAGCGCCCTTCGTGGATGTCACGATTGGCCAAGATAAGTCTCCGGATTCGGAGCCCCCTTTGGTGCATGACACCTTAGGGCCGAATAAGTCTCCGGATTCGGAGCGCCCTTCGTGGATGTCACGATTGGCCAAGATAAGTCTCCGGATTCGGAGCCCCCTTTGGTGCATGACACTTAGGGCCGAATAAGTCTCCGGATTCGGAGCGCCCTTCGTGGATGTCACGATTGGCCAAGATAAGTCTCCGGATTCGGAGCCCCCTTTGGTGCATGACACCTTAGGGCCGAATAAGTCTCCGGATTCGGAGCGCCCTTCGTGGATGTCACGATTGGCCAAGATAAGTCTCCGGATTCGGAGCGCCCTTCGTGGATGTCACGATTGGCCAAGATAAGTCTCCGGATTCGGAGCCCCCTTTGGTGCATGACACCTTAGGGCCGAATAAGTCTCCGGATTCGGAGCCCCCTTTGGTGCATGACACCATAGGGCCGAATAAGTCTCCGGATTCGGAGCGCCCTTCGTGGATGTCACGATTGGCCAAAATAAGTCTCCGGATTCGGAGCCCCTTTGGTGCATGACACCTTGGGCCGAATAAGTCTCCGGATTCGGAGCCCCCTTTGGTGCATGACACCTTAGGGCCGAATAAGTCTCCGGATTCGGAGCGCCCTTCGTGGATGTCACGATTGGCCAAGTCTCCGGATTCGGAGCCCGCTTTAATCAACTAATTAAGCCGAATCACTAGTATGGTTCGCCGGACAAGGCGTGCCTTATTCGGCCCACGAGTACGACCCATTCCGGTTTAATTCACATCCCGCCTAAGGCAAGGGCCGATTCCTGAATACAGGAAAAAATATTTAAGCAAAAATATCTAAGCTACACAAACGTTCCGGTAGCAAACTTTCCGATAGCAAACTATTAAACCATACGAAATGACTTGCTTAACCATTAAAAGTTGGAATCAGGAACGTTCATCTGGCATAGCTAAACAAAAGATTTTCAGAGTGAGACTCAATTATATGAAATAACACTTTTTATTTGATTTAAAAGTTGTTACATAGACGCAATCCGCGTTCGAACATTACAATATCTATCTCTAACTTCTAAGACAAATCACGCATCGATCTAACCGCGCCCGAATCGGCATGTCGCCGGGCCTCTGACACCATCGACAATGTCAAGGCCAAGATCCAAGACAAGGGAGGTTAGGGGCAGCGGTCGTTGTGTCTCCTTTCGGGGCGATCTGCTTCAACGACTTGGAGGCTGACGTGTTTCCAGTTTCTCCTTTCAGCGGTCCACCTCCTACATCGGAGAATCCCCCGCCGCAAACCGTCTGAGCGCCAAGTTCGGCCGGAATTTGAGCTCCTGCGACTATCATCACCATCTGATGGTGAGAACGCTTGACCATCCCACGCAATAGATGTTGTTTGATTGCATGAGGCGCCTGCCGCTTTTATTCTCAGTAATGGCCGCGATCTCGAGGCCCAAATCCCGAGGTGATTTTATCAATACTAAACCCCACGAGACAGGCGTCGGTCAACATTCTCCATGACCTAGTTAACCCAACGGTTGGCCAAAATGCACGCGCACAGGCTGCGCAAGGGCAAAAATTACCTAGCTCTCCGATCTCTGGCTCACGACTTCTTCAAATTTCAACAACACACGCCGCAATGGCTTTATTCAAAAGTAAACGGCCATTACATGTAGGCCGATCACGCACAACGAATCGGCGCATCGATTTAACATGCCGAGTCCGATTGATGTATTTACGTCTATCCAAACATTTATGCAATCAAATTAAATACGCACACGCCGAATGCGGGAGACAATTTGATATTTTCAATAAAGCGTCTTTTATTCAAACAACCAAGAAATTACATAATAGCAAACGCGACCAGCGTTCGAACCTTACAATAATTAAAGTCAGACGGCGTCGCCCTCATCCTCACTCTTTTCAACCTCGAAAGCAGAAAACGGAAAATCCTCACTGTGGTAGAGAGGTGACGCCGAATCGATGCCTGACAAGCGAAGAGATTCGGCGACTTGAGATGCCTTGATCCAACCATGCCTGAACCCACGATTTTCACATCGGCAAACCTCTTCGGCAAGCGTCTCCTTGGTCTTTTGGATTCCAACCAAGCGCCCTTCGTGAAAACCTTTTTCATAAGACCTCCCCTTGGCGGACTCCAATGCGAACATGCTCGCCGTTTCGCGATCGGCAATGGCAGCACTTATAAGCCGACTGGTAACCCTCTCTTCCACGATTGGATTCGGATTCACCTGCCCAGCTGGTTGCACTTGAGCCGCTCTGATCTCTCTTAACTCACGTTCAGCCGCCTCCACGCGAGCCTCCAAACTGCGGATACGCTCTTCCTTTTTCTCCATTTCTCGACGGGCGGCGCGCAATCGCATGCCGACTTCGTAAGCCGTATAGAGCCCTTTCACCGCCCCATGAATGCCCTCGCGAAATACTTCGTAGTCCTGACGACCGACCATTGACTGCTGCACTTCCGGAGGAAATATTTGTCGAGCAAACTCGACCGCCACGTCTGGATCTCGAACGATCGAGTCCGCTTCCGTCATGGGTTTATTCCTCACAAATACTGCAAAACTTAATGGGCGCGGATTCGCGTCTGATCTCCTTTCGACTTGGGCGTGTGGCGATCTCCCCTGGGACTGCCTATCCCGTCTGGGCGACCTACTACGACGTCGAGGAGATTGACGCCTCTGTCGACCCATAGAACTCTTACTCCCAGCACGCAAGGGCGCACCACGGTGTTCACTTTGCTTCATATCACCGCCAAGCTCAGCCAATGTCTTGGCTTCCCCTTTGCTGTTAAAGAAGAGTTTGTTCGACATTCGTACAATAGATTTTCTCTCAGGAGTCTGAATCAGATAGCTACCAGACTCTTAAAAGCTATACCTTTAATCATTTAACACTCGCAGAGGCAGCACGATCGAGGCAAGTTCATTAATTGCGACACCCAATCGACTGACGCCGACTAAGTTGACGGCAGATTCATCAATCTGCTCGGCCAAGCTACCCCAGCCGGCTCACGAATTGACTCAGAGCCAGAGTTCTTATCATGAACCCCCTGGGGCAAGGGCAGATTCGTCAATCTAAGGGCCGAAGATCAGTAGGCAGTGAAATTGCAAATGGTGATTTTGATGGGATATGTATTGAATCTGCATTCCTCAGAACCAGAGTTCTTATCATGAACCCCCTGGGGCAAGGGCAGATTCATCAATGTGTTCGGCCAAACTACCCCAGCCGGCTCACGAATTGATTCCTCAGAGCCAGAGTTCTTATCATGAACCCCCTGGGGCAAGGGCAGATTCGTCAATCTAAGGGCCGAAGATCAGTAGGCAGTGAAATTGCAAATGGTGATTTTGATGGGATATGTATTGAATCTGCAGAAAACTAAAGTTTGGATAAACGATATTCTATATACGGCTTGTTTAGAAGAGTTCTAAATAAAATCACTCGGACCAAATACCCCAGCCGGCTCACAAGTTGACTCAGAGCTAGAACTCTTTTTATGAACCCCCTGGGGCAAGGGCAGATTCACAAATCAGGGTTTCCCCACAGTATATGCAATCCCATTTTACCAAATGCATTGACAAACACAGAACTCTTTCATTAAAATTAAACCACAGAACTCTTTTATACAAAGTGTGTGGTGGTAGAGCAAAAATTACAAGGAAATTTTCATCAATAAATTGCGCGCAGATGTTAACCAATTTATACATGAAAACTACCCTGAACCAACAAAGCACTATCCAAAAGAAGGAAAAACAAAAACAAAAAGACGGCTGCTCAGTAAACGGCCCCCAGATCATTCGTCGGTATCGGATTCAAGTGGCTCAACATCCACCTGCTCATAAGGAATCGGCAAGTCCAATGTAACCTCAGCGGCGGCAAGGGCTTTGAGCCACCCATGTTTGAACCCGCGATTCTCAAACTTGGACACTTCTTCAACATATTCTGTCAGAGCGGCGCCCCTCCCTGCTTCAAAGGCCTCCGATTCAGCTTTCTCGCGGGCCGCCTTAAGCTCCTCTAACTGAGCTTCCGCTTCAGCAAGTGCTTCCTTGGAAAGTTTGAGCGATTCCTCGCTCGCATTTGCTCTACCCTCAGCATCAACACGAAGCTGTTCGGCGACGCGAACCCTCTCTTTCTCCGCTTCGGCTCTCGCGCTCTCCATTTCAGCTCTCATAATTTCGAACTCGGCCCTACTTTTCTGACCCTGCACCTCTGTTTGCAAATGGTCAATTCTCCCGAGAGCATCACGCAGGCGGCGACCCAAGTCGGTGATCCTTCCGACCGTCTGCAAAACAATTCGGTATGATTAGACGCCTTTAACAAACAAAGAGCGAAATGAAGGTGACCTACCAGGAGTGCCGATTGAGCAGTTAGGGCAACGGCCATAATGTCAGGCACGGCACCGAAGGCTTTGTTGTCAGCCGGCAGAGAAATCGAAGCCGCCAAGCTCAGAGCCACGGCCGGATCCTCGATGGCTGAAGCGTCGGATAAAATCGGCATATCCCTGATCTTTGGCTGAATAACGAACGGAGCGACCACGTCCGGTTCTTCAAGCCGAGGCCGTTTGCTACCAGGGCCAGCTTCTGAACTCGCTTCCCCCTCGGCACCGCGCTTTTGGCCTTGCTCCGGAATCGGCCGTTCCCCATCGACTTGTTCTCCACCCTCTTTTTCCGTATCGGACGCAACAACCACTGTCCCCTCCGAAACGGGTACGAACGGCTTGATCAAGCTGGGATCTGATGCGGCACATTCAACCTTCTTTCGGGCGGCCATGCGCTCCGCATTTCTTTTACGTGCCATCTGCGTTAGGCTTTCCTTCGCCATACCCTCAAAGAAATCGCCGGGTAGATCCCCCAAATTCGCAAAAATATCCCCGGAAGAGAAATCTGTTCGTCCTGAGGCGGATGGCTCGGTGGCTTCGAATGCCGAGCGTACGGCCTCGTCGCCTTCTACTACTCTCTCAGTAGACCCCCCCGCCGGATCGGCAACCACCTCAACGGTCGGCTCGGCGTCTTCCCCCGAATCAGAAGCTACGAGACCGATCTGCCTAAGGTTTTTGAAGCTGGGGAAGATAAGGGCCGAGAGCTGTTGATTGCCGACTGGAATCGGAATGTTATCTGCAGCCGAGAAAGTAGTGTAAGTGGGTTCGTACCGAAGGAGAATATGGGCGGCTCTCCCCTGCTGTTGTACGTTTGGACGGCCGAAATATCTGAGTGCAGTCTTGATTTCCCCAAGAACCGCGTCGTCAACCGAAGTCAGAATTTTCTTCAACCTATTACCTGCAGAAGATGAAAAGCGATTTAGAGAAAAGAGCCGAATAAGAGATAGACCAACAAACAAGACATTGCGTGGCAACCTGGGTCGCCCTTATGTCTGGGAACAGGGTCCAGGCGATCCTCCCCTTCAGCGAACTCCCAATTACCTCGGACGTTGACCATCACGTCGTCAACCCGTTTACCAGAACTGGCAAGCATAGTCACCAAGTGATGGTCGGTATCTTTGGCCCTGAGAAAATATCGCCCCAGCCGACCGGAGGATTTGGCTAAGGCGTAACAATGCCGAATGGCCGGAATCCCAAGGTTAATCCTAAGGCGTCGGTTCAACTCTAAGACCCCCATGATGATTCGAAAGAAATTTACATTGGGTTGAGAAGGAATCAAACCCCAATAGCGGAGAACGGCCCTAAGGAGTGGGTGTAGGGGGAAACGAACCCCGCCCTCCGCAATGGATAAAAGAGGGAATACGATCGTGTTCTGATCTTCCCTCTCCATGTCGAGAGCATTGTCCGTTACAAGGGATAAATGGACGTCGTCAGGAATAGAAAAATGTTGCCGGAAGCCGGAGATGCGATCCTCAGAAAGGAGGTCTTTCAAATGTTTGGCCATCCTAGCAGAGAACTAAATATTCGCCGAAGCTAAAATAGCAAACAGAAAATAGGATTACAAAGAAGGGATAAGAAAAACTTACGAAGAACAGATGAGACAAGGGAAGGCGGGAAGAAGTTGCAGAAGACGCGAGTCACGGAGGGATATGCACTGGCGATCCAAAAGTCTCAAAAAGATCGACGAAATATGAATCCGAAAGGACCAAAGTTTCAAATCGCAATAAATGCTGAGATACACATGAATAGAGCGGGAAAGCGCAATGATGAGCAAAAGGCGCGTGCTTCCTGACATATATTGGGGCACGCGAAGCCGCCTGACGCTAAACTCCTCAAATTCTGAACCAAACACGCCGATTGACTGCCGTCAACAGGGAGTTCGGAGGGCAATTGTGGTAGCCGAATAACTGGCAAGGATAAAGGAGGTATATTTTAGAAGCTAGACGCTAGCCGGCAGATATCCCGCAAAGACAAGGGGCCGAATAGCTTAAATAGGCCGAATGGGGAAGGATCCCTAGAGCCGAATATTGGAAAAAATAATGATTGAAAAAGTAGGCTCTGGCCCCGAGGATCAGAAGAAACGAGTATAAATATAGTGGCAATGAACTAGAAAAGGTATGTAAGAATCACTTCTAAAAACTTAGTGAACAAGCTTTCTTGAACTGACTTGTTCGTCGGAGTGCTAATTCCGGCACCCCCGACCGGAGTATTTGTATCTTTGCAGGTGACTAGCTGAGGATCATTGGCGTCTTCCAGGATTCGAAGAGTATTTCCAAACCACTTCCCCACAATGTTAATGAAATATGAAATTTGGGCCTAAGGCCGTTTGAAGCATGTTGTGCTAAACATCTCGTCTGTAATACTTCTTTAATTGATATTATTCACTAGGCTTTCGCTCAACGCTCATTCATTGTTTTTTAGGCGAGCCAAGAGAAGTCCAAGCCCAGCCTATTTGAAGCCTAATGTGGAACAACAAAGGTTTTGGGAGAGTCAGCCCTTGTGTCTCACGCACGAGACCTGTCTTTGCCCTTTGTTTGTATTTATATTCTGTCATTGTGGGCGAAGTCTTTGAATATGTTGTATATAGTTTTGTTGGCTGACTTAGACTTATATGATCCTGTATGTACAGAGCTTTGTGTATACATATTTTGACGTGAGTTATTAATGTACATATGTAATGGTTTTGTTATGATGTCCATGTAAGCACAGCTCTATGGACAAAGTTTTAAATTACTTCCGTTTCAGAGTGTTTTCAGTGGTAAAAATCAGGTTTTGAAGTCCAAATTTGGAAAGGTTAGCCTCCCCTCCTTGTGTCTTGTTTGCTAGCCTAGTTGGTGCCATGCTTTAGCTTAATTTTCTAGCTTGTGGTAGCTTTATTCCAGCATGCTTTAGGCTCTATTTTGGACTGTTTTAACTCTATTTTGGGTTGATTGTTGCATTTGAGTCTTGTTTTGCATAGTTGTAGTGTAATAGTCCTCACAAGCTTGGTGCCTTAGGCTTCTAGACACCACTTGTTTGAGTTGATTGTATGTTTTTGGTGCTTTTCACACTTAATTTCAGCACTAATCACCTCTGCAATCTCCCTCCTTTCTTGGTTTTTCTTTTTTCTTTGGAAGTGGTTTCAAGTCACTTATTTGCCTAAGTGTGAAATTGTGGTTTCATACTTAATGGTTTAATCCCTTAAGGAGTTTATTACCAATGGTATGATACTTTTTTCATTCCCAAAGCAACTTGTGTCTTGAGCTTTTCTTTCCATTAGAGGACTTTAACTTACCTTTTGGACTTAATTGGATTAAGGAATGGTTGGTAAAGTAAAATGAGTAATTAAAACTTAGAACTAAAAGTGAGCCAAGATAAGAATTTGGTTGTATTTTTGATGTATTCAATCGGATGTTAATTGAACACATGGAACTTAGACCATTTCATACTTGTTAGTAATGAAATGATCCAAGTCTCCAAGGTCAACTTCTTCCCTCGATCTTTCATGAAAGGGAGGAGGTTTGTGTCTCATTTTGCATTTATTGAACTTGCACCTCTTGAGTCACAAGCCATCATGCAATGAAATTGCTTGAGTTGGTGGTTTGTGGCTTAAGTTCATAACTCCTTGGATTTGTTCATGAAAATGAGGGGTGAGTTGTGCAAACAATCTGTGGGAATACCCTCTTTTTGCTCTGTTTGTCCTCTATTGTAGCAAGATGAACCAGTGCATCAGTGGCCGGTAGGCCACTATTCATGGCCGGCAGGTGGCCGACAGGGCACCATTGATGGCTAGCAGGCCACTTCCATGGCCGGCAGGTGGTCGGCAAACTTTACTAGTGGCCGGCAAGCCACTGATGCAAACCTCAGCAGAATGTTGGTAAGATGCAGCAAAATTGTTCTGGAAGTGTTCAAATGTGCAAACAGAGGCTTTCGAGAGCAAAGCAGAGGTCTTTTCGGGTAGAAACCGAGCATGCGCATGCATATCTTTCATTTCCCGAGGCGGAGCAGTAATTAGTTTAGTCTAATTACTTAATTAAATTATTAGTTGCAATTGTTTTCTAATTATTTAATTAGTTAGTTAGCTAGTTAGTTAAATAAAAAGTTGTTATAATAATTAGTTAATTAGTTTAGCTAGTTATTCACTTGGTTTGTAATAATTAGCTTAATTAGCTTCGTCCTAATTAGTTGTTAGTCAGTTTTACTTTATTCATTCGAACTCTCTTTCGTGAGAGCAAAATGTAATAATGTGTATGTCTTCCAACCCTATGTCTTTCTCCCTTTTATTTAATCGCTTTTGATGGTTAGATTAGGGATATGTTTCAATTAGCATACCTTATGCTTACATCCATTCGTCTTGTCTTGCATGTACCAAGGCTCGGCGCATCATTCAAATTGCATTGTCATTTCAATTACTTCATTGAATACGTGCTTAGACCGCATGTTATCAAATCAATTCATATGCCATATTAGTAGCCGAGCCTATTAATTGTATATTGCATGTGTTGTATTAGACATTTGACATAGTTAAGAATCATGCATATTTTTCTAACTCATATCTTCTTGGCTTGGAGTACTAGTTGAGTTTTTAGTACTTTAGCATACTTGCATGAGTGTGAGTGATTGTCATGTCTAGCATGCTTGCCATGAGGCTAAATGCTTACTTGTTAAATTGCCTGAATGCCTGTGGATGAAGGCTTGTTGTTTGAATTGGAACGATTCAACGAATGTGTGTTTAAACCCACTATGTTTAGTGGCAAATTCATAGTTTTGAGCCCACTTTGTTGAGTGGCAAATTCGCAAACTTTAAGCCCACTTGAGGTGGCAAATTCAACCCCTTTTCACAAAGCAAACATGAAATTGAGTTGTTCCAATTTGGGCAAACTAATCTATACTTACTTGTACACATCACATAGTAAAGCTAGCTTAATAACCGGAACAAGAGCACATAATATACATAAAAATCATATCATGATTAGTAGAGGCCGATCTTTGATTGGGCGAGCGAGGGTGCTCAATCCATGACATTCCCCTCTCGTACCTAGGTTCCTTAGCCGAGGCAACTTTGGTGATGACGGACACGTAGCCTTTGGCACGAGTCACAGGTTTCCTAAATTTCCTAAAATAAAATATTTAGGTGGCGACTCTGTATCTGGCAAAGCAGTCCAATTTTGGCAATTTTGATTCAAAATCGATTTTCCAAAAGATTTGCTGGATTTGGACTCTTTGATGTTTATCAATTTCACATTGCACTTGTGAGATTGGATTCAGAACCGTGGGAGTCTGAATTGTAGGGCTTATTTTCAAGTTTCCAAAAGGGGACGCGAAAAAGGCGAGCTACATATACCAATTGGGGTGAAGATGCGTCCAATTATCATAGAACAGAGGCATGTACCTACGTACGAGATGATAGCTGCAATAGAAGAAACCCAAGATGAGGGTCCTTGGTATTTTGACATTTGAAATTTTCTAGAGAAAGAGATATACCCGCAAGGGGCAAACGCTAAGGACAAAAGAGGGATACAGTGTTTGGAAGCTCAGTTCATTATCTGTGGAGACAAGCTGTACAAAAGGGGTCATTTGGGAATGCATGTCATTTGGGAATGCATAAGTTATATGTAGAGGAGAATGAAGCAAAGCGCATCATAGAAGCTGTCCATGGAGGGAAGTGTGGGGCTCATGTGAATGGTATAATGTTGGCAAGGAAGATCCTCAGACAAGGGCACTACTGGTTAACCATAGAAAGTGATTGTGTCAGTTTTTTCCGATGATGCAACAAGTGTCAAATTCATGCTAATCGCATGAACACCCTACTGTCAAAATTCTACAAAATGACTTCACCATGGCCTTTTCTTAGTTTGGGGAATTGATGTGATTGGGGCAGTTATGCCAAAAGGATTGAATGGACATAAATTCATCCCGGTAACAATTGATTACTTTACCAAGTGGGTGGAAGCACAATTGTATTCAATGTTGAAAGCATTGCACGTGGCCAAGTTTATTAGGAAGAACATCATTTGTAGGTATGGGGTTCCAAATAAGATTGCTTCAGATAATGGTTCGCACTTCAAAGGAGAAGTGATTGATATGCTTGAGAAATATAATGTGACATTTCACAAGTCATCAACTTATATGCTATTAACCAATGGAGTCATTGAAGCAGCGAACAAGAACATTAAGAATGTTCTACGGAAGATGATGAAGACCTATAAGGATTGGCCAGATAAGTTACCCTTTGCACTATGGGGATATAGGACATCGATTTGAACATCTACTTGGGCAACTCCCTACTCTCTGGTATATGGGATGCAAGCAGTATTGCCATTTGAGATAAAAGTACCTTCGGTAAGGATTATGGCTAAGTGTTAAATAACAGAGGTGGATTGGCAACCAAACTGATTCAAAGAGTTGATGTTGTTTGAAGAGAGAAGTTTGAAAGCGTTGTATCATATGAAAGGGTACCAGTGCAGAATTGCCCAAGCATTCAATAAAAAGGTTAAATCTAGAAATCTCTAGCTCCAATTTACGATCCTAGGGGCAAGTTCAAACTTAATTGGACTGGTCCTTACATGATCAAGTCAATTTGGTCCGCCGAAGCAGTCATTTTGATGGATCTGGATAGACTAGAGTTTTCACAGCTGATCAAAATGAACATGTTGAAGAAGTATTATCCCTAAGAGGCTCGCTAGGTCGAAAACCTGGAAGGGTGACCCAGGCAAAAGGTAAAGAAAGAAAAATAAAAAATGAAATAAAATAGAGCTCGTAAGGTTGAAAATCCACAAGGGCAACATTGGAAAAAATTAGACCGCAAAAGGAGAGTGTTAGCACCCAAGTGAACCTTAACCGTGAATTACGTAAGGCCTAATTCCCATTCTTGGGACAAGTTTCAATTTTATTACAAATTTCAATGTGTTTTATACTTTGTTTCTTTACATTACAATCTTCAAAGAAATTCTTAAATTTGTCAAGGCATGGAACACCAACCACATGGCTTGATCCGTTTGTTGTTTGTGAAAATTGGTTTTGTCGGTGGACTTTTCTCTGTTAATTTCTTCCAAACCAGATTTTTGCTAATAGTGTTATAAAGACTTAGTTTGGTATGTGCAAGCTCGCCTAGGATACCCACATATCCAAAAAATAAAATAAAAAAATTGAAACAATTTGAAACATTAAAACTCAAAATGACACAAATCGTTTACTAAGACTAAAAAGATGACTAATTAACCAATTTGATAATTTTACTAAGTATTTAATTTTGATATTTTTATGCACAAAGGGTCTCAACAAAGTCCTATTCAAGTCTTATTCTGGATTTAATTCACAAACTATTCATCATCCACAAAACTTTCCTAGATATCCTGGCTGGAACAGGAATGAATATCAACAACTACCTTCCCTTTTCTATGAGTAGATGATGAGATGAAAGCACGAGTCAGATGTTCCGACCAACACATTCAGAATCTTGGAGTTTGTATTGTCTCATTCATTTATTCTTTTTCTAGGACACTTCTCTTCTTCTTCTTCTTCTTCATATTGTATGAAGTTGTAATCTCTTCAAATTTGATATTTAGGTAACTCCAACATACTATTCAAACGAGGTCCATTAGGTAAAGTATTTTGTCATTTTCATTTTTTAGAGCTCCAACAGCCTATCTAAACACCAAGTTTATTTACCTCCATTTTTTGTTGCAAAATTCTATAATACACACCAAAAAAAAGGTGTGTACCATAATGCTCTAATTATGATTTCTGTGGTATTTGGTATGATTCATTCTAGTATTAGTTATAACTTAATTATAACCTCTTGTGGTTGTTATTTTTTATTATGACTGAAGAGATCTTTAGTTATCCCTCAAGTAGCGTTTGGTTGTGACCCATGGTTATGACACACTGTGATATTGGTTATGACTTATTATTGTTGTTATTTTGGTTCTTATCGAAGAAATAATTATATTTCAATGGCGTTTGGTTATGATCCATTATAGTTTTTGAAATATGATTGAAAGTGATTTGGTTAAGAGTATTAACACCGAAAAATATCATAACTTGCATATAATACACCATTTTGGGAGATGTGTATGGTATAGAAGGACCCTTTTTGTGCTCTATTGCTGACTTGACATGTCCCAACACATTATCAATCTTAAATTAGTTAAATAGAGAATTAAACTAATAGTAATGTTGGAGTCCATTGAAAAATCCAAACACCATAGACAGAGCAAACGTAACATCGCTCTTCTTAATCTTGACAAATTCTATGAAACTTACTATTCTCACTCTACCGGGAACCTCTTGATAATTTCAGACAGGGCTTAAGTGGCAGAGTAAAAGCGCAATAGAAGAGAAGCAATGAGGTTAGTTTTTGCAACCAATTCTTTAGCTGCAGTACATGAAGGACACCGATGAATATAAGCCAGAGCCATCCAAAGGATAACTGACAGCATATTTATCAGAACAGAGATGAGCAGACTGATAACCATATGAAGATGTTAAGAAATTGAATTTCTATATAAAAAGTTTATATTATTGAAATATTCAATTCATCAAGGAAATGATAAAGATCAAAGATAGGTTGGAAAATTGAACACTCAGAGAGATGGATTCTGTTGAATGGAAATGCATAAATCAAGAAATTATAAAATGGCTACCTGTAGGCCTCACAGTATATGGTAACCATAAAAATGTAATCTTTATTCCATATTCACACCTGTCAAACAACAATTGCATGTGCTGAAGCTCTTCCCAATTATCAAAATAATAAAAATATAATAAAACGAAAAACTAAACTAACAACAACTCCATGAAAGCAAAAGATCTCCTTGAAGCTTCTTTAAAAGAGTTTAGAGAGAGCTCTCACAATTGTGAGTAAAAACTTAAACATGTTAACATAATGATCAAAATACAATTAGACGAGTGTACATGCACAATGGTGGAATATACTATCATCGCCATTATCATCATATAACACATGCTTTTGTTTTGTTTTGTTTTTGTTTTTGTTTTTGCTTTTGTTTTGTTTGTTTTTTTTTTTTTTTTAATCACATTTCTACACATGTTTTTCTTTTCTAAAACTTTATAGGGATTTTTGGTGAAACCCCCCTTTTGGGCCGTTTTATTAGGGTAAAAGGATAATCCCAATCAATTTTCTTTCAAAAAGCCCCTGAGTAGGAAATGCCTACCTTAATAAGGACATTTTATAATTTCTATTTTTATTTATCAAAATATTGCCCTTCTATATATACGTATCATACATTTGAAATATTTGAAATCTGAGCTGAAGATCTCGCAGAAACGAAATCAGGAACGAAATCGATGAAGACGATCTCCAAATCTAAAGATCTCGCAGCTAAAAATCTCTCATTTCGTCAACAATAGACGATCTCACCGTCGACGATCAACAGTCTCAATTAAACGAGAGTTTCATTGAGATTTATGATTGTTAATCGAGTTTTAGAAGTTTTTCTTCTCAATTAAATATGTTGATTTGTTGATTAATTTGTTTTGTTTTTGTTTGTTTGTTTTTTTTTTTTTTTGATTTATTTTTGTTGTTTTTGATCTGATTTCATTTGACAGAACCAGAGTAAAATTTTACTCTGGTTCTATTGCTTTGTTTTTTGTTTCAGATAATGAGAGTAAAATTTTACTCTGGTTCTATTGCTTTGTTTTTGTTTGAGAGAATTAGAGTAAAATTTTACTCTGGTGTTAGAATGACAGTAAAATTTTACTGTCAAGAGGTGGTCATTGCCAAACACTTTAGCCGCCACAAACACTGCCTTTGCTTTTTTACTTTTGTGCAGAGTAACATTTTACTTTTAGATTCAGAGTCTAATATTTTACTCATTTTTCAAAGTAAAATTTTACTTTTATACAAAGTAAAATTTTACTTTTGTGCAGAGTCTAACATTTTACTAGTTTTTCAGAATAAAATTTTATTTTTATACAGAGTAAAATTTTACTTTTAGTTTCAGAGTGTAATATTTTACTCTTATTCAGAGTAAAATTTTACTTTTATACATAGTAAAATTTTACTTTTAAATTCAGGGGGTAACATTTTACTCTTAAATTCAGAGTGTAACATTTTATTCTTATTTCAGAGTAAAATTTTACTTTTATGCAGAGTAAAATTTTACTTTTATATTCATGTCTCAAGTTATGTTGGTGACACACTGTATGAGTTGGCAATCTTTGGCAAACCTAATAGTAAAAATTAACTCTAAAATATAGTACAATGTTACACTAAACCACAGTAAAATTTTATCAAAACAAATTGACTTTTGGACTTGTGGTGACAGTAAAATTTTACTTTGATAGTGATAGTAAATTTTACTTTGATAGTGACAGTAAAATTTTACTTTGATTGATAGTAAATTTTTACTATTAATTGTTTCATTTCCCACTTATACGGAAAGACATTTCAGTCAATTCATGACATTTTTTTAATTGAGGGGCTTTTGGAGTCATTGTTTAATTCTGTGGGTTTCACACAAAATAAGCCCAATGGAAGGGGCTTTTCACCAAAAATCCCAACTTTATATATATATATATATAATATATATTTGTAAGATATAAAAGGGCAGCCCAATACACAAGGCTTATGCCATTTGGGGGGTTTGAGAAGGGTTAGATGTAACCAAGCTTACCCTTGCATGCAAAGTGACAGTTTTCTTGTAACGATGCACAAGTCTCGAAGCAACCTTACCACAGCGCCAAAACCCACCCTTAAAGATATAAACCAAACCAAGCCTTTAAGTCCCATCAAATGGGGTCGACTACCTAAATCATTATTCTCCACTCAACTCTATCCAATGTCTTTTCGTTAGTCAAATTAAGGAGGTTCATATCTCTATTTGCTACACTAGTCCACGTCAATTTAAATCTGCCCCTGTCCCTAACTCTTCAATCTACTAACTCTTTCATCTACCGTCACTGTATCGTACCTTTTCACACCTATCTTTGTTGGTTTCCATTATATATGACCAAACCATCTCAATCTATGCTCTCTCAACTTATCTTCTATCAGTACAACTCTTATCCATTCTCGAATATATTCATTTTTGACTCTATCTTTTCAAGTTTTGTCACACATCCACCTTAGCATCTTCATCTCAGCAACAGTCATCTTATCTGCATATTGTTTCTTAGTTGCCCAACATTTCGATCAATACAATATCGCTGGTCCAATAGTCGTTCTATAGAATTTCTCTTTTAGCCTAGTGGGTACTCGTTTATCGCACAGTATCTAGCGCACTCCCCCACTTAAACCATTCTTTAGCCATTGTGATAATCAATCATAAATAACAAAAATGCTCACTCTTACACATCATACCTTTTTCTTTGAAATTTCTTTCTATTTCAAAATAAATGTACACATCATACACATCATACCTTTCTCTTTGAAGCCCATGAAAGCTAAACACAGAGCAATCATTGATCTTTTTATGCAAAATTTTTACACGAGAATGCAGGTATCTTCACTTTATGAGTGTCAATCCAATAGCAGTGACTATAAGAGTGGAGGGAAATCCAAATTTAAGATGGTTCCAGAAAGATAAATTGTATCCCAAGAGTGGAGCTCGACGAGCCTGCTCACACACTATCAAATTGGCAGCCGATCCCAATAGAGAGAGGTTCCCTGCTACAGTGCTGACCCAAACTAACATAAGCCATGCTTTCTTCTCGTTTGCTGGAGATATTGCAGCTGCAGATGCTGCCACCCGTCCTCCAAGCAATAGAACTGATGACATTGTAAACATATTACTCTATAGGCCAATAAAAAAATCCTTGCATATAGATGTTCTAAAAATTAATCTAATATGAGTAGTACTAGCAGGAATACCTCTATTTTAACCATTGTATTATAGATTTACTTTTGCAAATATTAAATTTTAATTTTAAAAAGATTATCAAACCAGGTGACAAACTATTACAAGGAAGAAAGTCTATGACTACCCTTAAAACAACTATGATAATGTCAAACCAAAAACGGCACAAATGCAAAAATATTCAATAAAACAATACACTAAAAATCAAACAAAACTCATTAATTATGGATTTATTAAATCATCTGCAACTGGTGCTTCTTATATCATCTTAAATATGAAAATTATTCCTAAATATTGCCAGTTTATCTTCTGCGGGGATTCAAATGGACATAATCAATTTCTAAACACCAAGATTCACTTTTTCCTCGTCACTCAACTGAGTATCATCACTAATCAGAACATTGTTGGTGCACACAGACAAACATAGACATGGACTAGGAAAGGCTTATAGGCTTTCTGCCTTGCAGTGGTGTTAAACCAGTAAGACCTTCAAACTGGATATATTCCCTTTGACAAAATGAGAAATGACTACAAACTGACATGTTAAAGGGGAAAGTCACAGCAAACCAAATGATCTCCGAAAAACAATGCATATAATTTAAACATCAATAAGGAAAGCAAATTTTTCAGCATAATCGGTAACTAATCATAATAATTCCATTGCAGTAGTTTATGGCTCACACAGTTTATTCCAAAATTCTTTTCAAGCCATAGAATGAGCAGCTCCCAAATTTGGTCTTTAGCATGTGAAGAAATTCTAATCAAGAAGACGTGGCCATGTGTTGAGGTGTTAATCTATTTGCATTTTGAAAAAAGTTGCTTTTGTAGAACAATATTGTAAGGCCTTCAACTTTATACTACTCACCCATGAGTTTTCAAATATTCTCATAGAATTTCCATTTAAAGAAGTTCCTTCTTTTGTGACTTGGTTAAAGTTATCTATTTGTTCGAGGTACACCAGCCATAGCTAGTTCAATTCAAGCCTCAGCCATTGCTTTTTACGTAGGGAAATTGGAACTTTATGAACATACATGCACATCACTATTGAACCAGGTCTAGTATTCTTTTAATAGCTTGCAAGTACTTCATGCAAAAAACAATAATTACAAGTCAATGTCATAAAGTCAAAGTTGCATCCAGTAATCTCTAAGGAAAATTCTTCTTTTTCTTTTATAAAATTAACCTTTAAATCAAGACTATCTAAAAGGTAATAGAAAGCAAAACAAGAAAAGTAGCACCATCATACTAGTGGGTACGTTTGAAGCAATGTTTGAGAGAACAAGTATGACAGCAGCAAGAACTGCTATCCCACCAACCTGATCAATCTGCGCATAAGGCTCCATGAAATCCCATAGAGTGCTAGGAATTCCTGTTTTGTTGAATCCATCGACTGTGATGAACATTCCACAAAAGAAGAGTTAGTAGTCCCATGGCCAGCAAGCAAAGTCAATTTGAAAATTCTATATTGTTAAGCAGAAAAAAGAAGAAAACTTTGAAATTCTCATCAACACAAATAAGTTAAGATAATGCAATAGATTGTACCTTTTCCAAGGATGGTCGAGCATCCTTAAAATCAAGAACCGCAAGAGCTAGTGCAGCAGTAATTGCAGTCCATGACATATTCAGTCCCATGAGCAAGGAAATCAACATACCAATAGTAACGAGGTAAACACAAGTCTTCCATAGCATCCTTTTCCATCTCGTAATCACATCTGCCTTTTCTTCCAAAGATGGAGTAGAGTTTGCATCTGTCAATGCATTCACAGATGAAAACCTCTTTGATAAAACAGGTCCATCCCTTCTTTGAGAAAATCCGTCGTTTGTGACCTCCTTAGACGCATTTGAATTCCTTGCAGATTCAAACTCCCCACTAGAGGCCTTGTGGATTTCATTGTCACTCGAACTTCTTCGGTTCCTAAGAGTCTCTACATGACCAGTATTCCCATTAATATTGGGAGGGCTGCGGATATTCATGGATTCCAATGTAGAGTTCCAATCTTGAGAATTTAAGGATGTAAGATGTGACAATGTAGCTGGTGAAAAACGATGGGAAACGACTGCTTCCTCAGGAACCACTTCCATAGATGCATCTTCTATATCCTTCTGAAGAGATAACAACTTCCAATACATGCATAGAAGAAATAAAGCATTCAAACAAACTCCCACGAGCATTGCAGGGAAAATTCCGACTACGAAACTTCCAAAAGAAATCTTACTCTGAACTGCGATAACCAGATTTTGAGGGTTGCCAATTGGAGTTGCTGAAGACCCGATGTTTGCACTTGAGGCAAGGGCCAATAGGAAAGGATGAGGTGGGAGATTCTGTTGCGTCGCGATTTTCAAAACAAATTCAGTCAAAACAACACAAGAGGTATCATTAGTGAAAAGAGCACTGGAAATGGCAGAAATAAGGCAGATCCGACAAAGCAAGTCCTTGGCTCCCCAACTCTTCCAGGTGAGCAATTTACCCAAGTATTTAAACATGTCTGCTCTTTCAAGATACACACCAACAACCATTGTTCCAAAGAGAAGACCAAGGATTGGAAGATCAATGGCAGCATATGCTTGCTCTGGTGTTATAACTTGGAAAATTACCATCAGCATGGCTCCTAAGAGGGACCCTGCAGTCCTTCCAATGGGCAGGAAAGGGACTGCTGGGAAAACTGCCAATACCCAGAAGATTGCAAAAGCAATTGACCCAGGTACCACTTTCACAGTTGGAGCCATGGCCATCTTTTCAAATTATTAGTAGTAAGCCCAAAATCCTTTTTTCCCCAAAATTGAAACTCAACTTTTCAGCATATTAATAGTGGAGACTCAAAGCTGGGGTCAATGTCAATTTCTCGATACAAAAAACACAAATACCTGAAATTGAAAAAATGAACCCAACATCAAAATATGAAAAATTCAATATTCTGCAAACAGTTACACACAATCTGAGAGCCCAGAAAGTATAATAATTGCAGACCAATGACCAAAGACATGGCGTGCCAAAAGCAAGTCAGTAACAAACAACCAGAAATACAAGACGACTTCACGTGATTTAACAATCATCATCATCAGTGCCTCTTTCATAATTCCATTTAAGGTGGTATAAAGTATTAAGCTCAACGTCTAAAACAACCCAAAAGAAAATTCTTTATACAATAAAAGAAAACTAAAAGCAGACAAAAATAAATAAATAAATAAAATAGAGGAAAAGCGAAGACATAGATCACATCACATTACCTCGAGTGGAAAAGTTGAACCTATAACTGAAAAGTTGGGCATCAACAAAAGGGTAGCCGAAGCTTTTTCAAGGTTTGCTCATGGCAATTGATTGGATAGCTTAAAATCAAAAGCCAAAGAAACTCGGAGATAATATGTGAAAAAACAAAAAACTTTTCTATACACGTCACCGCCACTTGCCTTTGATCATCCAAACCAATAATTATATGTATAAATCCCGGATACAAAAATTTTGGAAAATGCCTTCTCCTCCTGTGAACATTTTCTTCCAATTTTACCTTGAAACCAATATATATAATTTAGATTGAAGTTAATGGGACGTGAGTTAGTCTTTTAAATAGAATTTCGTCAAAACGCACCAATGGCGTGAGTTACTACAACAAAACGCACCAATGGCGACTAAAAAATAGAATTTCGTCGCTGAAAGGTGCACAAATGGCGACTAAATCCATTTCAGTCGCCAAAATGAAGACATTTGGCGACTAAAACAATTTGGTCGCCAAATGTATATGTATTGGCGACTAAAAATCAGTTTGGTCGCCTATTATATGGGTTTCAGCGACTAACACAATTTTCGTCGTCAAAAGTCATGGTTTTTGCCGACTAAAACAAATTAGTAGCCAAAGGTGCTGCTTTTGGCGACTAAAAAGCAGATTGGTCGCCGATTGTAGGTGTTTTGGCGACTAAAACCAGATTGGTCGTTGAAAGTGAAGCTTATTGGCTACAAAAAAAAAAATTAGTAGCTAAAAACTGAGTATTGGCGACTAAAATTCTGTTTAGTAGCCAAAAGGGGACGTTTTTGGCGACTAAAATTAGGTTTCGTCGTCAAAAGTGCTGATTTTTAATTGGAACTTGTTTTTTCAGCGACAAATAAATAATGGTTTTAGTCGCCAAAAGTCGCCTAAATTTTTTTTTAATAAATAATTTATTTTTGACATAAATTATATTGAATTAAAAAAATTATATTTATAAATATTATTTTGTATTAATTGCGGTTAATATACTATATAAATAATATATATTGCATATATGTTCATGTGATGATGTGCTGGCATAGTGGAGGGAGTGCTGTGCAAAGGGTTTGGCATGTGGAAGTTGGACATCACAAGTTCGAAACCAGGTGGGAGCAACAAGTTCAATTTTTTTTTTTTTTAAACTGAGTATTGGCGACTAAAACAGGTGGTCACCAAAAGCTTTAGTTTTGGCGACGGAAAAAATAGTCGCTAAATGTATAAATTAATAAAATAAAATTCACTATTAGCGACTAAAAATTTAGTCGCCAAATGTATAAATTAAAAAAAAAAAATGAGCTTTGGCGACGAAAATTTTAGTCGCTAAAGGTGCTGTTTTTGGCGACTAAAAGCGGGTTAGTCGCCCTTACCTTCCGCGACAGTTTTCCAGCGACAAACATGGCGACTAAAAAATTTAGTCGCGAAAACCTTAAACCCGACTTTTGGCGACTAAAAAAATCACTTTTGGCGACTAAAAATTTAGTCGCCAAATGTGTATTTTCTTGCCAAATTTGGAAGCTACGTAAAAAGTCAACTTTTAGTTTTTTACTAATTTTGGATTTCATTAAATTTCATATTTTTTTTATTTATAAAATGACAATAGATTAAAAAAAGTTAAAAAATTAATTTTTTATCAATTTCTCAAAACACCACAAAATATACTTTTTAAAATAATTTTTTTTAATGGAGTTTCCTCACTTATAAACTGAACTAAAAGGTGTTGTTTGAATTTGTGTAACTCATTACGAGTCCCATTTTAATCATTTAAATCATTCGTTAAGTAATTCTTTGTATATATATATATGGTTTACAAGAAAAAAAAAATTAGATCGATTTGTTTATCGTAACATATTCAATTTATCTCATTTATATAAATAAAAAAAAATAAACGACAAATATATTTTTAAAAATAAATCATCTATTTATTTTTATTTTTTTTATGACAAACGAAATAATTTAAACGCAAATGACATACAAGCCCATTTTTTAGTCCATTTTCTATGAGATAAGCTCTCCTCCATACCTTCGGCCCTGTTTGATTCCAAGATATAAATGGTGGGATTGGATATTATATTATGTGGGGTCTACATATCCCATGTTTGTAATTTTTTTTTAAAGAGGATATAATATACTATGGGATTGTATATCCCACAAAATTGGAGGATATACAATACCACCATCCCCCATTGTATCATATCCCCTTGGTTGGGATATGATTTAAAAAGTCCAATTTACCCTCTTGTCTATCCAACAAAATATAATTTAATATAATATAATATAATTTTTGAATTTAATATAATATAATTATTGAATTGAATTTAATATTATTGAATTTAATTTAATATAAATTTTGAATTTAATATAATATAATATTATTGAATTTAATATAATATAATATAATATAATATTATGAGGGCAATCATAGAAATTACTTATTTATATCCCACAATATATTTTGTAAAACAAACATGGATAATATATATCCAGTCTTATATATCAAGTCAACAAACATGAATTGGGAGATATATTATCCAATACATATATCATATTCATTATATATCTTGACTAAATCTCACATCATATTATATCCTTCATTTTATATCTAGTGAAACAAACAGGGCCTTCCTCTCATCTCTCCATACCCCTCTTGTGGGCCTCAACTCGGACCCGTACCGTTGATCTGAACCATTTATCTCGTAAGTTTCGCAATAAAGGTCATCTATACAAAAAAAATAATATTCATTGAAAAATTATAAGCTTAAGAAAAAATAGCATTTTGTTTTATAAAATAAATGACAATTGTGATTGTAAACTTAAACCATCTATTTTGTAAAATAAATTGTTTTTGTTCTTGTGTTTATAATTTTTCAATGAAACTCATTTTTTACATGGATGACTTTTATTACGAAACTTACGAGATAAACAATTCGACGATCGATGCGGGTTCAAATTAGCACCCACAAGAGGGGATGATGAAGTATGGAGAGATGAAGATATGGAGAGAAGCCTATCCAATTTTCTAGACCCAAAGATATGTAAGTAATATAATTGGCTAATAATTAGAGAAAATATTGCCTTAGATATTAATTAATTGTCACATCATAAAGTTTGAAAAATGAACCTAATTTTTGAACTTGTATAGCTAAGTAAATACATTATTATTACTGAATTGACTATATCTTATATGTAAATGATATATACAAAATATATTATAAAATTAATAATTTAAATTATCAAAATAAAATCAAACCCGTCCATACCCTCAAATTCAAATTATGGACAAATGGCAAACCCAATACTTTGTGAATATAGCTGCACTTTGGGAAGATGTTAAAAAAGTCAGTTTTTTAACTTTTTAAATCAAAAAAATCAATTTTTTTGTCCAAAAGAATCCAGCTTTTTTATCAAAAAAATTATAAAAAAAGTCAAAAAATTAAAAAACTAATTATTTACCAACTTTTCAAAACATCACAAACTAATGTTAAAAATTTTAGTTGGACATAATTCGGTCAAGGATACAGATGTGAAGATTGCGAAGGATGTTTTGAGTGCTTCCAGTCCAGTATAGATTTGTGGTGCAAACTGATGGGGAAGTCGGTGTCAGATGGTCCTGGGAAGCAGCCAAAGACGTACACCAGTTGGCTCTCTATGTGGTGTTTTAGTTGATAAAAAATTAATTTTTTTATTTTTTTATTTTTTTGGTGATTTTTTTGATAAAAAGTTGGATTGTTTTGGATAAAAAAAGTTGACCATTTTAACTAAAAAAATTAAAAAGTCAAAAAACTAACTTTTTTAATGTGTTCCCAAAAGACCCCCTACGTTAATCTTAAGCATGATTATTGGTTAGCACGGTAGAATGCATTTATTTTTATTTTATTTTTTATTTGGGTCGTGTTGTAGAGGGTTGCACACCATATGCACCTTCATTGTTGGCCATCGGATTACACAAGTTGATCCTGACCATTGAATTATTTAATTTTGAAAAATTGGACACCGGAGCAACCGGTTGACCCATCTGTATTCTCTCTTCTTGCATAGTGTATTCTCTCTACTTTCACTTTCGTCTCTCTGTCGTCCCCCATCTCTCTCTCTCTATGCTACACCTTCCTTCCATCTCTTCCCCTACTCCTCTCGCTCTCTTCTCTCTCTGCTGCGCTCATTCCTCTCTCTTTCTCTGGCTCGACTGAATGCAGGCCGAAGTGGTTGTTCTGTTTAAAACCCTAATCTAACCCGGTGAGCCTCTGTTTGGTTTCTAAGAAAATAAAGAATTTTTTTTGGAAGAGCAATCAACAAGGTATGCCTCCCTCTGATTATTTCTGAAACCCTTCCTCTTCTAAAACTCTCTTCCCCATTTTTTACTATGTTTTCTCTCTCTGAATTGTATTCCAGTCTCCTCTGGCTCACATTGATTCGAAATTTGTACAAATGAAGCAAGGCTTTGTGAGGATTTTATTCTATTTTGCTATTTATATATCTCGGTTGACATTTGTAATGAAATAATCTTTTTTTATCACAAGCCTCTCAAGCATGTTGTTTAAAGAAATTGGATCCATGTTGGGTAGAAATTGCTCTCCACTCAAGATGGAGAGCATCCTTAATGCAAGCTCAGATGTAATGAGCTCCCTTCCATGCTGCCCAAAACTCTGGAAGACAAGTAATTATCTGTCAAACACACCAGCAATTACCAATCTGAGACTATTGTATGCTGAACGATCTATTTTTACACTATTGTATGCTATAGTACGCATTGTGCTCCATGTATTTTCTAATGCATGCCATGTGATGCTTTGGATATTTCATTGCCGCACATGTATAGGATCAATTCATGTTCTTGTTACTTGAGACATTGCTTTGAACATTAATACATGTCATTATGATACATCTTTTTCCTGTTGCAGTAAATGCTCGTCTGCGTTCCATTACGAGTAATATAATTTCTTTCTTGTGTCAACATTCTGTGTATGTGGAGTGAGTGAAATTGTACAAACAAGTTAAAACTGTTGATCTCATGAAACACCCCCTTGTAGGTGTTGTTATAGACGATTGTCCAGAATGACATGTATTATCTGTGTTTATTGCAAGTTTCTTTTTTCTAGTTACGTCATTCACTGTTTCATATCCAGGTGAGGGATGTTCGTCTAATCATGGACCGGAATTCAAGACGTTTGAAAGGAGTTGGGTAAGTGTGTTTGTGCTAAAAAGTATCTCATTTATGTGTAGTGTCGTCGAAAAGTAATTGTTGTGTTGATTCTTTTTAAAAATTAAACATAACTTTATTCTTAAATTCACTAGCATTGCGATAATGAATCCATGATGAGGGATGGTGGGATTACCTTGCACTCATGTTTAAACAATTCATCCTGCGTTCTCAAGGTAGATGACATGAACCTAAGTTTCTCCTTTCTTTTCTGTTCTTTACTTTTCTTTTCCCACCGTATACCATTACTATTTTCATCTAATGACAAAACCAAACAGTATTTGTGTTCTCCTTGTTCGATTCCTGCAAATTATAGTTGTTCTAACTCTGCACTGGAATTTCACATTAGATCCAGTTGAGTTTATTTGGTAGCATGGCAGTTATTCTTTAAGAATAAATATGGCATAATTATTGTGAGTGTCTTGATCATTGATCTGTCTTTGTTCTGGCATCAATATTGCTTGTGGGAGTTGGAAGATATATAGAGCTGTCAATTGGTGGTTTGCCCATGAGGTGGTTTCTCCACAATTCACGATTAAGTTTGCTGCTTCTTTATGGTACCAGCCCAGATCATGTTCATCTAGGCAGATTATCTTGATTGATATAATCCTTTCCTGGTTGGAGAAAAAACTCCCTAGGAATTTATCTAGTTTAGTTGATTTAAGGTGACTTTGCCTTTTTGGTTGATTGATAAAGAAGTTGGTTGAACTCTTTAATTTGCCTATGTGGTTAGAAGGCAGTACTTGGTCTTTTGCATGCTTCTATATCCCAACTCTGGAGGTCATGTCGTTAAATTCTTCCAGACCATTACGAAGGAAATTTGTACGAAAATGTTAATTGCTATCATGCTTTGCGGACTTATTAATCTGGCCTGACAAAGTTACCTTATTTTATTGACGTAATGTGATTTTTTTGGGTAGCTGTAACCCTTGGTTTTTGTCCTTCTATTCTGTTCGAGTCTCTTAATTTTTTTTTTTTTTTTTTTTTTTTGTGAATCACTGACATGTTTGATTATCTCAATTTGTATTTTATCATGATTAGCTGACATGTTGTGTTTTGTGAGGTTTAGATATGAGAGAAGAAATTCAGCTCAGCATATATGCACTTTAAAGAGTTTTTGATTTCCTTCCTTCTGTAGATACATGCTTTGTAAGTTATAATTGTATTTTTGTCTCATATGTTCTAGCAAACTTATTGTGAGTCCTTGGGTGATACTGCAAGTATATTGAATTTTATGATGCAATGTCAGTGCCAATGGCTATAGCTCTCTCTGGCCATCTACTTTTCTGACAACCTAAACCATCAGAAGCTGAAAAGAACCTTGTTCAAACTAATGCTTCTGGTGGTGGTTCAGTCGTGGGATCCTATGGTGCAGTTGATAGAAAACTGTATGTGGGAAATTTACACTTCAACATGACAGAATTTGAGCTTAAACAGGTAATATGACTTCCACTACTGAATGTTTTCCATTTTAGCTTGTTTAAATATTACCATTGCTGTTAAAGGAGGAAGAAGATATAAGGTTTGATGGAAAATGCCATGTGTGGTGGATGGGAGCAAGCTGCTTTATAAAGATAACACAGGTTGAGTTGTGATGGTTGTACTAGATGATGTGTGATGTCTCACAGGGAGCTGTAGATGGGTCAGTGTTCCGGACATTCTGGTGGTCTGTAATGGACGGCAGGTGAATCATTTGCCGAAGCCTTGTCAGTAATGTTAGGTAAATATTTGGAAGTGGCCATTTATTGAGAAAGGGAGGTAGAATTTGCTTAAGAATCTAGAGATGTAGGTGGAGGTGATTGGCTGGTTGGCTTGTAGTGGGGGAAATGCTCAAGGAGTTTAGTGGAGAGGTTAGAAGTTGAAGGACGGGCTGCCAAAAATCTTTTTCAGAGGGTGAAGAAAGGGCAACAGAGGACAGAATATGAGTGAAGGTGGATGAGGGATCTTGTAGGTATACAATGTCTTTCATATGGAATTGTCAAGTGGGTAGGTTTGGCAGAATGGGTTTGTCATTGCCGAAGAAGGTATAGCTTTAAAAATGGGTAAACAATGTATGGAGAGTACCATAAGGAGCTAGGGCAACGATGCTCAGTGCTGCATGCTTTTTTTTGAGTTACCATCACTGTTAGCTAAGAAGCATGAGCATGAACATGGACATGGGCCATATTATAATATTTAATGAGTTTTTTGGTTTAGGTTGACACTGCCCCTACTAGCCCCTTTGTCAGTCCATCTCTACCCACCACCAAGGTGAGAGGTCTTTTGTCCTCTATGATGCTTGCTTGGTACTATTTGGCCTCCAATTTCCCTAGCCATAGATGGCAAGTTTCCATGCCTCATAGTTTCATGCAGACTTGACACATAGAACAATTGAACAAAACTATTCTCGAAGGTAAATTGAGCTTGTCATGCTGAGGATGATAGGAGTACTTGCCAAGTGCTGGTAATAAATCAATGGCGTTGGTGGCTGGGGAGAGAAGTGTCATATGTCTATGATGTGCATGAGATACTGCAGGATTGCTAGGAAGCCGTTGTCGGAGTTGTAGTATGCTTGTGGGGAATTGTCTGGGTAGTATGATACCAGTATGGTACTGCCTGGGAGATGTGGTATAGGAGTTGTGGCGTATATGTGATTAGTCAGAACTATGTACCGGCGTGCTCCATCTTTTCCCAGTCGAGGTTTTCTAACTTTGCCAAGCTTTGATAGACTACTATGTGAGGACCATGAAGCTCAAAGGGGATCCCGTTGCTCTGCCTTTGGTTTGAGGTTTGTTGGTGGGAAGCCATTGTTTGGGTGAGAGTTTGTTACCGTTGGAAGTGGGGAAAATGATATTATCGGACCAAGACTTCAACAGGTTTTGGTTGTCCTTTTCATGTTGAGGGGCTTTTCTTTTTATAGAGATGAACTGTGTTGGGAAGGAGTAAGTAATGGAAGGGACTACTCACCGGTTGTGGCAATGAGTAGTCATAATTGCTAATTTGGAGTTGCCAATCATAGCTGCTGATTTGGAGCTGCTAATCATAGCTGCTAAGCTTGTAGTTGCTGATAGCTTTAGCCAAGGTGACTTTGGAGAGTTTAAGATTTGGTAGACACCTTTTTGTTTCTTTGAGGCAGTCATTTTTTTTGTCACATCAACTAGTTCTACAATTATACAAGAGAACATATGTAAGAGGAGGATTAATTTTGATTTATCCTTGACTCTCTTTTTGATTTATCGATTAATTTTGTTGTTGATCTCAAAAAAAAAAAAAAAAAGAGTTGGATTAACAACTTTTGAATATATATGGGATACTAACAAGGTGCTTGAGTGTACTATAAATAACAAATGATATAATATTTATGTGTACATAGCTAAACGGTTCTGTTTGATTCCAAATTGGAACCATGACTATAAAATGACAGACTGAACCATAAAATACGGTTTGCCTATTTTAAGAACTATGACCGAACCATGCATTGAGAAAACCAAACCAAACTTTGGTTTGGATTGGTCTCGTTTGTGATTTTTTTGCTCAGACCTACCTTGCACTTTTATTGTGTGTAGATTCTGCTAGTGAGGGAATTTCAATGGGTTTGTATCCTACTGGATTTTTTGTCCTTCACTACAGTGAACTTTTGAATACTAATCTATTAATTTAGTTTACAAGGTAACTTCTTTTATATCAAATTGGTGTCCTTCATGGGGACTTGTCAGATTTTTGAAGCTTTTGGGCCCGTGGAGCTTGTGCAACTACCTACTGACCCTGAGACAGGACACTGCAAAGGTTTTGGATTTATTTAGGTTAGTATAACTTCATATTGACTGCCCTTTGCTCAAGTAGTTTTTTCTTCAGTAAAAGACATGAAGTTTCTTGTCACAGATGTTACAAAATGCAACTTTGTTGATTCTCATGGAACCTTGCATAATTTTTTTGCAAATAACTTCTTTTTTCTTTCAACTGTCATTCGTATTACTTTTTAATTATTCTTCATTTTGACGAGTTTGATCCAATATTCTTTTTTAAGGCTAAAAATAGTTGGAATCGGTTATTGACCTCCTAGATAGAACCTTTTCTCTGTCACATATTTGTTTTAGCATAATGGACGACAAATATAATTTCAATAATAATCATTCATTTTTTGTAATACAATTTCATATTTTTAATTCGTCAAGGTTGGCTTATATAATAAAATACGCCTATGGAGATAGATGGCATGTAACTAGGACATGTAGGTTGAAAGTTAGTAAAATGCTCCTTAAACTTTGTCGAAAAAGGGCGTTCAGGGGTGAAAATGTGAAACAGCCCCTAAACCACTCTGGGATGTCACGAGAAGATTGATCGTGACAAATACGACCTGTGGGAACAAAAGACATGTAATTAGGACACGTAGGTTGGAAGTTAGAGTAAAAAATGCCTCAAACTTTGTCGAAAAAGGGCGTCTGATGGGCAAAAAATGCGAAACAGCGTGTGAACCACTCTAGGGATGTCATAGGAAGCTTGCTTGTGATAAATACTACCTGTGGGGATAGATAACATGTAATTAGGACACATAGGTTTGGGGTTAGAGTTGAAAACGCTTTAAACTTAGTTGAAAAAAGGCGTTAAAGGGGGGCAAAAATACAAAACAGTGCCTAAACCACTCTAGGGATGTCATCTGCAGCTTGCTCGTGACAAGTACGACCTGTTGGGACATATGGGATGTAATTAGGACACATATGTTGACAGTTAGAGTAAAAAACGCCTTAAATTTAATCGAAAAAGTGCATTGGGGAGCCAAAAATGCAAAACAATCTCGAACCACTCTGGGAATTGCGCGGGCAACTTCCTCGTACCTAATAGAACATATGGGGACGTACGGCCTGTGAGTAGGACACATAGTGTGATACCCCTGTTCTGTAGTATGCTAACTGGTCCTTAATTTGAGTATGATTATGTGTTTAGCATGATTTTGTGTGCCATTATGTGAGTATATGTGATTTTGAAATTCTATCTGTTCACCGTAGGAATATTTGTTTGAATAATCTGCTTTGGAAATTAAATCGAGGGCCTTATCGGCCACAGAACCCAAAATTGATTACGCCATTGTGATTGGCATAATTTTTAGAGCCTACGGTGAAATTTAATTAGAAATTGATTCTGGTCAGATTAAACTGATTAAATTAATGAATTAGTGTCCAAATATTTTATATTGAAATATTGTATTAGTGGGCCTTGTTGTATGATAGCACTACACTCCCCTCTAGCTCTTATGAACTCAAAAATCTGAGTTAGACTATTGTGAGGAAGAGAGTCGGCTGTAGAGAGGGAGAGAGAAGAGAATTGTGCATTTGTGGTTCAAGACTTAGACCTTTTGGAGATTAAGCTCAAGTATTGCTAAATTGGGAAGATTAAAGCTCCTTGGTGAGTGATTCATGCATTTATAGTCATCATCTTGTGAATTCAAGTTTAATAGATGGTCAAGAGCATGAATTAGTTTGAATGTAATGGAATTGAGTTGTATATGTTGGATTTCAAGATTATAGAAGCATGCATGTAAAGAATTGCTATAGATTTCCATGTTTGAGCTTAATTTGTGTAATCTATGTTGAAGTTGAATGAAATCCATGTGTATGACCATCTCTTCACCAAATAAGTTGTGAATAATGTGTATTTCTTGCATGCAAGAGTAGATCATGAAAGAGTAAGCTTTGCATGTTTGAATTTGAGCATGTTGGTGATGAGTTGAGATATTTTGGGGCATGCATGTAGATAAATCACGAAATTGAGCTTCCTAATGTTATAATCTTGTATTGGTAGCATGTTAACATGTGTAAATGTGTAATTTGAGCCATAACATGCATGAATTGTTGGTTGGAAGTCGAAATGAAGCTCAAGAATACAATTCTGGGTTTTCCAGAATTTTGAGGTCCGCTCGAGCGGGGAACATGACGCTCGAGCGGGAAAATCGTGCTCCCAGCACTTTTTGCAGAGTTGGATGTCCGCTCGAGCGGGATATCTCACGCTCGAGCGGGGAGCTTTTGTAGACATGCCTTCCGCTCTAGCGCTCTATTACACGCTCAAGCGTATTTTTCATGCAACCAGTACTTTTGCAGGTCTTAAGGGTCCGCTCGAGCGAGGAAGTTGACGCTCGAGCGGGGACCCTGTTCTTTGAAATTTTGTATGCTCATTCTGTGTTTCGTTTTCTGTTCTCTTTCACTTGTAAGCACTCTTAGGCATATGTTAAGCATTGTAAATGAGTTAATGAGATAAGAATAAAGCCTAAAGAGGAATATGTGAATTAGAGAACGGATTGAACTATTAGTGACCCTTTTGTGTTCCTGAAATGTGTAGGGTCAAGCTCTAGGGAAAATCCGCAAGCCAATCACTGTGAGTAATATCGATATTTGAAAGCTTATCAATGTCCAATTGTGTATTCCCTTATAAGCTTTATGAGTTGCTAATTGGGATTGTGGACAAAAGTCTGACATGAATGAATGATTGGACCAAAGGTCGTTTTGATAATAATAATAATGGACCGAAGGTCGTTTTGATAGAAATGAATGGACCGAAGGTCGTTTTGGTAGAACTGAATGGACCGAAGGTCGTTTTGATGGAAATGAATGGACCGAAGGTCGTTTTGGTAGAACTGAATGGACCGAAGGTCGTTTTGATAGAAATGAATGGACCGAAGGTCGTTTTGACATATATGAATGGACCGAAGGTCGTTTTGACATGAACGAGTGGGCCGAAAGCCGTTTTGACATAAATGAACGGGCCGAAGGCCATTTCGACAGAAGTGAGTGGGCCGAAGGCCGTTTTGCCATGAATGGAAACCTGAATGGGCCAAAGGCCAGAATGTTTGGAACTATAGTCACTTGATTTGAATTTCGTATATTTATACATCTGTTAAATAGAAATATGAATTGGGCCCAAGGCCGTTTGGAATATGTTGTTCTACATCGTTATGTAACTGCTGTATCTGACTTGATATTATTTACTGGGCTATCGCTCACGCTCATTCATGTGTTTTGTAGGTGAGCCAAGAGAAGTCCAAACCTAGCCCCAGTGAAGTCTGCCAGGAACAATATGAGTTTTGGAGAGTCAGCCTTGTGTCTCACGCACGAGACCCAACCTTGCCATTTTGTCATGTAGTTATATTTTGACTTGTTGGCAAGGACCTTGTGTATATCTGTATATAGTTTTGATATGGGTTGACTCAGTTTAGATGATCCTGTCTGTAAAGGATTTTATGGTACTGTACTTTGTTGTGGGTTATTAACATATATGTGCATGGTTTGTTTTGAAGTGCATACAAGCACGGCTCTATGGACAAAGTTTTTAATTATTGCTTCCGTTTGGCCCCTTACTCTGTTGAGTTACGTCTGTTTTGGTTTGAGGCCGTAGGTAATCTCAGGATTACTGGCCGGTTATGTCCTTAACCCATAGGGGCGAGTTCGGGTCATGACACATAGGTTGGAGTTAGAGCTGAAAATGCCTTAAACTTACCTGAAAAATTGCAAGGAAACTTGGGAGAAACTTGTCCGGACATACAACATATGATTATGACTATAATTATATAATTTTGAAAAGATTATATACATTCGAGTTTTATATATATTTTTTTATTATTTGAAATGATGACGTTATTCAATCAATACTAATGGTTAATTTTATTTTTACAGATGGTTTTTGGCGTGGAAAAGTGGATATTCCTTATTTATGTGCGGAGGACATTGTTTTTTTTATAATCTGTTATTATGTTGTCCTTTGTTTTTTTCTTTTTGGATTACTATTATTCGTACAGATAACTATTGGCGTGGTACAAATTGCTTTTGGCATAGAACATATTACTTTTGGCATGGTATAGATTACCATTTGACATGGTATTGTGGATATTTCTTTTTTTGTGTACGGAAGACATGATTTTTGTATAATCCTCTGTTTTGTATAGAATTATTATTTTAAGTTGGATTATGCTTGATGCATGTGGAATTGCTATTATATTTCGAAGTTGACATTAAAAGTTAAATTTTCTTGGATTGTTATTATTTTCTTTATATACAACGTACAGGTTGCACAGAATAAATACAGGTTGTGACAAAATTAATATATATAAAAAAAAACAGCAAAAGTTTTTGACGATTAAACATTTAGCAGCGAAAAAGAAATCAAGCCTTTTTTGAGATTAAATATTTGGTAGCCAAAAGAAAGAAAATATTTTTGGTGACTAAATAGTTTGTAGTAAAAACAAAATAAGATGAAAAATAAATTTTATTTGGTGAATAAATATTTAGTAGCCCAAAAAAGTTGAAGTTTTTGCATACAAAAAAATTTGGTCGTCAAAAAAGCCGTTGATATTTTTTACGACTAAACATTTAGTCACCCAAAAAGCTACAATCTTTTGCCTACAAAAAAGATTGGTTGCTAGCTAAAGGAGTCAATTAGATGTTGGCTACAAAATTAATTTGTCGCTTATAATGGAAAAAAGAATTAGCGACTATATATTTTAATCAGTAAATAAAACATAGTAGTGATATAATTTATCTACGACTAAAAATTCAGTCGATAAAAGTTCAAATTAAATTTATAGAAAAATTTATGGTGACTAAATTATTAGTCGCCGAATGGTATTCAATGGCTACTAAAATAATTTTAGTCGCTAATAATTTTCCCGACAATTAGTCAACGACCAATTGGGTGACTAAATAATTTAATTGGGAATTACATTCGTCGGCTAAAAATGATTTTTAACCACTAAAAATTTAGTTTCCAAATGTACAATTTCTTGTAGTGTGTAACTAGTTTATTACCCTAATTAATTTCAATAGACTTGATTAACTAATAGTAATTTTAGTGATCAAATGTTCTACAATTTCACTCCACATTGACATGATATGCACTCAGCAAACAACAACCAATTTCACCTGCAACTCACGTATAGGTAAATCTTGTGGAACAGTTTTGCATAAGCTAGTTTCATGGCACAAGCAAGCACATATTGAATTAAAATAGTCAACAAAAGAAAAGCCTCAAAAGGATAAAAAAGACTTGACCCTTAGAGAAGGAGTGAAGGCAAAGTTCTTTCTTAAGCTGTTAGGCTTGTGCAAATCAGGTGGTGAGAAGCTATTGGTTTTCAGCCATTATCTCCAACCACTTAAGTTCTTGGAAAGGCTAGTCATGAAAGTGAAGGGTGGACTCTGAGAAAAAAAAAATGTTTGTAATCACCGGTGATTCCAATTCTAAGATTAGAGAGTGGTCCATGGATTGTTTTAACACTTCCCCAGATGCTCGAGTCTTCTTTGAGTCAATAAAAGCGCGTGGAGAAGGAATATCTCTTTACACAATTGAAAATCATCATCATCATTTCAACTATTTGAATTGAGTTTCCTATGTTTTAAGTTCAATTCCATCAACTATGCATGAACTTAGCACTAAAAGAAACATTTGTTTGTAAACATAAGTTCCGACAATACAAAAACACTGATTACTACAAAATTTAAGCTTTGGTAGTTGAGAGACATTGAATGACTCGGTGTGTTTTGTGATTCCTTAAGAGCAAATAACCCAAGTTACTATTGCGAGTCACAAGCATCAATGAAAAAAAATAAAAACAACAGAGAATAATTTCCAAAAACTAAAGCCAAATAAAAGGATCACAGATCCTAGCAAACATAGTATATACCTAGCAAACATAAGACATAACAAAGGAACCATGTACATAATAATGACCACCTACTAAGAATAAAAGTTTTGAGCTTAACATTTGTGGACAATCTGCAAACTAATGTTTGTCGTCCACATGATGCAGTTCATATCAAGACACCACTTGCCATCCAGTCATACCAACACACCACTTGCCATCCAGTCATATCTAGACACCACTTGCAGCCAAAATTGATGAACTGTAGCAAGAGGAAATGAAATATTCTAAACTGATTTATAAAAATCTAGCAATCAAAACAAAGGAAAGAAAATAATCAAAGTGGTTTCATTCATGTTAGTAGAGATCAGAGAAACAGGGAAGAACAAAATGGTTTTTGACTTGAATGTGTGTTCTCATGGTTGTAGTCTAATTTTGTATTGTGAAATTAGTTGAGTATAGAAATAGTTGCTCAACAATAAACTTCCACTCCTATTAGAACTAAGATGGCGAAGTTGATGTCCAGCACTGAAAATGCTATTTGAAGCTGTACCTGCTAAGTAAGCCTCAAATTGCTGACTCTGAATCCATTTCCTTATTAAGTATAAATGTGCCATGTCTTCATTGTCATCTAAAAGATGTTCAATTTCATCACGCACCTAACACCAAACAACCATTTGCTCCACATTAAAAGTAATACAACAAATAAATGAAAAGGCATAGAATCAATCACATGTAACAACCTCAATACACATTTAGTATAAAAGCTACCAATTATCAATAGATGCCTCCTTAATTTGAACTTTGCAAGGAAATGACTCAATTGACAATAATGACAAGAAATAGGCCTCAATTAAAATTGACGAACTTCAGCTACACCTTCACAATTTTATGACGATTGATGATCCTTCGGTTGCATTTATTGCACAATTTTGATAGATATGCAAACTACTTGTGGGAATCAGAGCATATCCCGTCAAAAGAAGTCCATGTCTAAACTCTTTGCTATGTTCATACATGCACAGTTCAATATTGAGTTCTCTGCAGTATATTTAACTGCTCTTGCATGGAATGGCACCACAAGGGGGTGTAGAAATCTATGACAATTGACATGTATTATGAAGCATGCCACTAAATTACAAGACTAAAGCACAAAAAGTGTATGAGAGTGCAATTAGCCTTGAACCATTAGAAGCCCTAAATTTCCCACTAGATATTAGCATCCAACAGCACAAAAGCTGTACAAACCAGTTTGTAAATTATCTCAACATACTGTTCTACTTCAATGGACCTCTCCTCCCCAAAGGACATATGATTCATCTTACCAAATAGCCACTAGAAGGATGCACCAAACACATCCATAAATTCTTTACATGCAGATAAACAAAAGAGGGAAAATGAATGCAACAAGACCCAATTGCCGCCAATTTAGCCGACGACTGACATCTACACTCCAACCTGGTTTTACACTTCATGCAAAGAAGATACACAATTTAAAATAGACTATTGGGGATACATGGGCTTTCCTCTTTTCTCATGTATAAGTTTTCCACATCAAAGTTGATAAAACAAAATTAAATAAATAACTAGCAAGTGCACCAACACCATGAAGTAATCTATTGTAACTAGTAGAAAAAAGAAATCAATAATGTATACCTTTTGTACCCGTGCAAGTAAATTAGTCAGATTGCTTTTCAAACTCCTCACGCGCTCAAGATTCTTGGTGCTAACATTCCTCACTAGTTCATCCAATACAGAATAAGCATTTCTCTCAAGGTCTGCTACACTAGAGTCCAAATATGTACAAACAACCTTCAATGCAATCTCGAGAACTTGAAACTCAAATGGGAGGTCACACTGCAAACCTTCAAGGGCTTTAGGAACGAGTAACCATTGTCCCCCAGATGATAATTGCATTTCATTATCTTGTACATCCATTTGACCCCCTCCTTGAATTTTGGACACGCTTTTATGAGGAAGTTGTTGCCGCAGCTGATCCACAAACGGAAGAACCTCTTGGCAGAGAGGATCAAGCAACAACACTTCTTCAGCTGTAACTATAGCCTTTATAAACTCTAAGTTGACAACCATAGCTTTCTCCCTAGCTACAGAAAGGAACAATACAAATTCACTCTTATCACAACCAATCATTATATACAAACGTATGAATCTATGCAGGTATCACTGGCAACAAATGAAAATTAAATAAATAAATTCCACCCAGATCATTATAACAAAAAAGAGATTAAGGGTTTTCTTGATGAGTTGATGCTAGACTACATGAACAAAAAAAAAAAAAGAATCTATTAGGGGATAAAGAAACAAAAAGAGATGGGACTACGGGATTGTTTGGCAACCCCATTAAATGCTTAATTCTAAAAACTTTTGGTGACCTATTAAGTTTGTTAGTTAACACGTTCAAACTCAAAATTTTACATCAAAGAGATTCGACTCATCACTAAAGGATATATGTGATTTTAACATGTATTTATAACGGATAAACTTAACCTTTCAAAACTTTAGTACTTGCGAATATTTAGTACTATTAATGAGGTTTCAGAAGACCCGGAAGTGTGAGCCTTCCTATTCTATTGAGCTAACACCCTTCCATCCTTGCCTTATTTTCATTTTTAATTTTAGAAAAATCCATATTCCTACTCATTCTCCCCAGAACTCCAACTATAACAAGTAATCTAAACTCAAACTCATGTATTACACAACTCACACTCAGTAAAAGCATCCATATACCCTGATTTCAATGGCTGGTTGTGCTTTATCAATTTTCGCATCAGAGCTCCGCCACAATGCTTGCTACACAAGTAGATTGACAGAGTGATTGTGAGATGAATCACTCATCCAATTTCCACAACAAGAGGACAGGCAAAACTCAAGAGGTATGAACTATAAAATAATCAAATAAAAATACCTCAATGCCCTTGCAACAGTAACCGAACTACCCTCACTAGTAGGCAAGAGACTAAGACAAACTCGATCAGCCACTCCCTGCAATTCCACAAACATATAAATCTCAAAGAAACAAAAACAAAAACAAAAACAAAAATACCAAGTAGCTATAACTTCAATAATTACAACATTATGTATGCCTTCAAAAAGTTCAACAATAGATACATAGAACCAAACCTAGAAACCACCATTACAAATTGCCTCATCCAACATAGCAAATAATTGTCCAATCCATACCAAATAAAGCTCTAAAAAAAGTTTACAAGATAACATTAAAAGGAGTAATTTTCTTAAACGAAGCATTTTTGTCTTTTCAGTTTGTTCTGTTTTTGTGAAAAGACCTTATACAAATCCACAAGCATAGTGATTAGGGAGTACACATAAGTTTGAAGCCCTTACTCATCTGTTCAAAGTGTCAATTTCAGATTAAACCAAAAGCAAAAATCACAATTTCCCTATAAATTACTGAAAATCGACAAAGAGGGAGAAAGACCTAGAGAGAAAAAGAGAAAAGCCTGTGATTTGTGGCCGAGATCGACAGAGAGGGCGAAAGACCAAGAGAGAGAGAAACTTGTGATTTGCGGCCGAGATCGACAGAGAGAGACTGAGATCGATAGAGAGGGAAAAAGACCGACAGAGAGGGACCTGTGAAATTGAAAAACCCTAAACCCTAATTTTGAAATTGAAAAGCCTCAAATCATAACTCAAAACCGTAATATCTAAACATGTACTTGAAATTGGGCGGTGCGAGGAAGAGGTACGAGAGCTCCGGCCGGAGGGAGAGGTGAGATGGCTTCGTCTGCTATGTTCGTGGGTCTTCATCAACCGGACGGAGCAAAGGTCGTCGCAAGCAAAGCTGTTGCTCCGAATGACTACTCTTCCCTCCATCTTCTTTTCATGTTCTCTTCTTCGTCTTCTCTCTTTCTCTCTCGAACGCATCTCTCTCTGTCTCTCTTTCCAGCGAGTTTTTGCTCTTGTTTTTTTTTTTTTGTTTGGGAGGGAGTAGAAACTTAGGCCAAATTTTAGGAGGGAATTTGAATGTAGGTAAAATTTTTGAGGGTATGTTTCAAATATTGAGAAGAAATTTGAATTTGGAACAAAATTGGTCTGAATTTATACATTTTTTTTAAGTTTTATTATTTATTTATAGTTTTACGTTTATTTTATTAAAGTTTAATTAATAAATAAATTTAGGGAATTTATGATTTTAATCCATATAATAATAATTATATAATAATTAATAATTAAAATTAATTATAATTAATTCTTTAATATTATTAATAGTTATTACAAATAGTAACAAATTTAATTAATATTAACATTAAAGTAATTTAACATTTTAAATTAATAATTTAATAACATAATTATTTGAACTGTTATAGTTAGTTAATAATTTTTTTAGTCACTTACCAATAGTCATGTTAACTAGATTTATTTACCTATAGGACTGATAAATTTATTAATAAGACTTAATGGGTAATAAGTCCCAAAAGTAGGACCTATTAGTAATTTATCTTAATTTTTTTTGTTTATTTAATAATTATAAAATTAAATTAAAACTTGGTAATATTAACATTAAAGAAATTTCATGTTAGTTACGTGCCTAACCAATTGCAAGAGCTACGGTGGTGATTTACGGCTGTGGCGGTGGCGATGGCTATGGCCATCGCAAGTAGTTGTGAGAGAGAGAGAGGGAGAGAGAGAGAGGCATGAGAAATCGTCGAGTATTATATGTTTGTAAAACATCACGTTAATCAGATCTCCTAGATATGTGATCAAATTAGTTTTGTATAAAAAAAAAATGGACGGTGAAAAAATAAACGATTGACATAAATTTGATCCGATGAGATAGCTATCAATATCCGATCAATGTAATTTTTTACAAACATATAGTACTCGACGACTTCTACACATTGAACGGCTCAAATTATCAAAACGGGACCCGTAATAGGCCCTCATGGGCCCAACGCTGCCTCCAGTTTGATCACGGACTAGAGAGAAGCCAAGCCCAAAAAAGATATATTATTTTTTATTGTCATAAATAAATAATTGAATATCCATAACGATTGTCTGTCACCATACAAACTCAGTCTTGTAACGTCCTCAAAATAATACATAAATCCAACATCTAACAGTTCTATATACATGAAAGATAGATCACTTTTCCATACATACATCACAGTTAATATTACAAAAGAGGATTTCACATAAGTAACAAATGTTTACAACAATAATAGAATGCCCTGCGGGCTTACATCTTTCCAAGTTGTTACTTGGTTACACAAAAGAAGAGTTTTAACTCTTTTACGAGTAAAGCCCTCGGCTTGCATTTACATGTAATCAATAAAACAAATAGCAAAGTAAAGTCTTCAACTCCGAAAACTTCCTAAGCAAAGATCTTGAACTTGGCACGTCTCTTGTATCTGAAAATCGTGTCCCAAGTAGGGTGAGCCAAAGCCCAGTAAAGATATACTAACCCCAATATGAGAAATAACTAAAAACATTATCATTCAACAAATGATTAACACGTGTAGACCAATTCGCACCCTTCTCATCACCTGACAACGATTACATCCATGCTACCTTCCACTTTCCTTATTTATCCAATTCAATTCCTCAGTATGGTTCATTATCTAACCCAACAATTTAGGTGAGTCTACAGCTCGACTCATTAATACTTCCGCTATCCACAATTCAAAATGAGGCTACAACTCATGTAATTAATACTTCAATTGACAACTTTATTCATGCACTTCAATTTATAAGGTTTCGGGACTTTCACCCCGGACACTCCGGTCGGCTTAATTATCTATGGAGCCCATCCCCTGCCTCATCCCGAACAAAGGTACATAAACAATGTGTTAAAGTATATAAACACATGTGGAATACATCCCTATCTCCTCCCAAACAAAGATACATAAATAATGTGTTAAAGTAGATGAACACATATGGAGTACATCCCCTATCTCCTCCCAAACAAAGATACATAAATAATGTGTTAAAGTATATGAACACATGTGGAGTACATCCCCTATCTCCTCCCAAACAAAGATACATAAATAATGTATTTAAGCACTTCATCACATACAATAATCAATCAATACACATATTTGATGTATTATTCTAACCGTCGTATTCAATGACGTAGTCCAGGTGATTAGTTTCAGTTTTCCCTAATCAACATACAGTGTCTACAACAATCAAGACTATCCTCCACCGATAGCCCAAAGCAGTTATTTCTAAACAGATCATAATCTTATCAAATAGATAAATTACCAACATTTTCGTTAGTGAGTGATTTATTCCTCCAACTACACCATTCAATTCCATAATTTCCCAATTTCATGATTTCCAACTCAATTTCATATTTCTCCAAATTAATTATTCAAATTAATTATTCAACAAAATTAGGGCATTTTCCTCCTTTTTCAAATATCAACCTTAAGGCCCAATCTCACCTATTAAACCCACAAAACCTCATTTTCAAGACCTCATAAACATATGGAACTAAAAAAAAAACACAAAACCCCTCTCATATATAGCACAAACCTCAAACCCTAACTTCCCAAATCACCAAATCCCAATGTTTATACTAAATGACTAATATTTATGTTAAAACTCATAAGAAGGAGTAGATCATCCCTACCTCAAAGTTAGGAGCTCAAAGGAGATGAGGAGAAAAACCCAAGATGCTCCAAATGCGAGGTTTTTCGGATCAAAAGATAGCCCAAGCCAAGCTCCAACTTTCTTACAAAGGGACTAGGATAGAAGAGCCATGGATCAAGAGTATTTGTAGAGAGAAGGGGAGTGTAGAGAGAGAGGAAGTCGGATCTAGGGTTTGGAAGTATAAAGAGATGAAAAAGTGAAGAAGAAACACGCTGCTGCAACTGATATACTCGAGGCTTGCTCGAGCGAAGGAGTGGTCGCTCGAGCGACCAGACACAAAGAAACCTCGCTCAAGCGTAGAAAGCCTCGCTCGAGCCAACAATTCGAAGCTTTAGGTCTGCAACCCAGAAGCACGCTCGAGCGAAGAAAAGCTTGCTCGAGCGAAGAAATCCAAAACATAGACCTCGCTCGCACGAGCGAAGGAAAGCTCGCTCGAGCCAAGAGATGCAACTCTCAGGTCCAGAACCAGATGCTGACGCAAGCTCGAGCGCAAGACTTCTCGCTCGAGCGACCAGACACAACACCCAACTCTCGCTCGAGCGAAGGAACCCTGGCTCGAGCGAAGGATCTAAAACACAAAGCTCGCTCGAGTGACAAAATCCTCGCTCGAGCGAGGGCACCAAAATCTGGGCAACTACCAATTATTTCAACACTCACCCAACCTGTTACAAACCTCCCCAACACATCCTAAAACCCAAATACAAGGAATTAAAGGATAGAAAGAAACAAATACAACAACTGACATCTACGGAACCGAGTCTGGAATACAATAACCAATGGAGAGAAAACCGGGATCACTATAGTCTCATGACAATCCAGCACCATGCAAACTCTGTCTTATGATTGTCCATCACCACTATTGCGGCAATCAGATTTTAGATCTATTGACACTCATGTAGATCCATCGCAAGCCTTTATTTTTATTTTTTTTTGTACCTTTATCTTTATATCTCTCTGTCTCTATTTTGTCGATAAAAAAATTAAAATTTGTAGAAGCAATTGTCAAAGGGTTCAAAGCATACTTTTCTCTCATTGAACTCGTGATTCTTTTGCAATTCTATATCTTTGTAGGCCTCTCTTCCGCCATACGAAAATGTCCCATACCCCCTTTAGTATTTGACCTTCGTAAAGTTATCATAAGGTATCAATTTACTCATCTCCACTAAAACTAGCATAAAGTCTTACTTTACATCCCCCTCTCTGAAATTGTCACAAACTATTACTTTACTACCTAAACTATAAAATGATACAATTAAACCCTTCAATAAATATACTAATTTACTCATTATTCCATCTTTGGCATTTAAGTTTGTAAGTTCTACTCATTTACTAGAAATTTCACTTTGCTAATAGTTAAATTACACCTAAACATTAAGGCTAAATTTAACTATTTGAAGAGAATGAAATTTCACTAGTTGAAGATAATGAAATAATTATTACTACCAAGTTTTAATTAAACAATATTAAAATTTTTGTAATTACACATTATACAATTAATTAGACAACAAATTAATTAAGAAAAATAAATTATCATTAGCTAATTAAAAATATAGTGACAATCACTTATTGCTCCGACGAAACCACTGGTAACATCTCTCTCTAACTCATATGTTTTCTATTTACTCACTAGTTCGTCTTTGCCTTTAATTTTATAATTTTTTACTTCTTTACTAGAAATTTCATTTTTTTTTTTATAATTTCACCTAAATATTAAGGTTAAATTCCAGTATTTAAAGAGAATGAAATTTTACTAGTTGAAATAATGGTATGTTTTATGATAACAATGAAAATGATGAAGGTGGTGGTAATAACAATGGTGGTTTCATAATGATGGTGATGGTGGGGTGGTTGTGGGGTAGGGGTGGTGGTGGGGTAGTGGTGGTGGTGGTGGTGACAGTGATGATGGTTGCATCAATATTAGTGATGATTGTAGCAATTGTAAGGTTATAATGGTGTATGTTGATGCTTGTGTATAAATATTTATAAATTCAATTAGCATTAAATAATTATGTAATTTTATGTGAGAAATTCGTCATAATTTAAATGACTTTTATTATACAAACTCAATTACAATTGGATCCAAATGGATTGGACAAAGGGTACCGCCACTTACACCAACACCTACCAAATTATGAAAATGATTTTAAATAATATATACTTTGCAAATAAATATAAAAATTCTCATTTAGAATTATCTCGAGATTATAAAGCAGGGTATGTCGACAAACATGTCACACCCGTACCGGGTAGTCACCGAATTATGAAATTTTTTTCCGACTCAATTTTAAAATTACTATTAGTTAATCAAGTCTATTGAAATTAATTAGGGTAATAAACAAGTTACAATTGCACGCGCAAACACATAGTATCCAAAAAAATTTCGCTAAAAGTCTTTTGTGCCATCTTATTTACTACTAAATATTTAGTCACGAAAAACCTTTGTTTGCATTTTTCGCTATCAAAATATTTAGTCGCCAAAAACTTTATAATTTTTTTTAATTAATTTATCGACCACCTGTATTTATTCCATTATTAGTGCACCCTGTATATAAATAAAATAATCCATATACTGATCAAATTAGCAACCGTTCTATAACATGCACACATTTCACTTTCAACTATGAAAGAAATTCATATAATTATAAATGAAATACAAATTGCATACAAACGAAAGTATAATCCAACATCAAAAATATAATTCCACACATAATAGAGGATTTAAAAAAATTAATATCCAAAAGTTAATCTGTACCACCAAAAACTAATTTGTACGATGCCAAAAGGTAATCTGTACCATGCCAAAGAAGTAATCTGTACCACATCAAAAGGTAATATGTACCGCATCAAAATTAATCTGTACCACGTCAAAAGCTAAGCTGTAACACATTATAACACTACTAAAAAAAGTACTTTTTTGTGACGGCTGCAAAAGACCTTTTGCGACGGCCCATGCAACGACAAATGGGGGTCGTGAATGTAGGGGTAACAAATACTTTTTGCGACCACAAAACAATAGTTGCAAACTATTTGCGACCACCTAATCTACCTATGGCGACTAATGTGAAGCCGTCGAAAAAAAAAAAAAAAAAAAGCCTATAATGCATTAGCGACCATCTTGTTGCTGTCGCAAAAAAATTTAAAAAAAAAATGCCTACAATGTTTTAGCAACCTATATTCTCATATATATATATATATATATTCAAATATTATATACAATAAATGTAAAGTGATATTTACAATACTTATGTATTATTTTCCATCGCTTCCCTCAACAAAATTATCTTAAAAAAAAAAAAAAAAAAGTGTGCATACAAATTTTAGCTTCTATACATGCAAAACAAATATGCATCAACCATCCTTAACAAGTATTTAGACAAAATACTAATATATTTGAGTACTCAAAAAAAATAAAAAAATGAAATAAATAAATCTCAATTTAGCTCTCAATATCACCTGCTCAATCATATCAACTACTCCCTCAACATTACCTGCAAAAATATACATCAATATATTAGTTGACTAACTTGGATGCCAAACCAAAAATAGATACAAAGAGCACATTAATTGACAAAATAATTAGCTCCAAGAATATTGAAAAATTACTTGAACTCGATTATCTTCTAATTGAAAAATAACACCCAGCAATAGCTGAACAAATCAGTGATGCTAATTGCGTAAAGAACACCCTACAACAAAAATTTTAAGAATTTGAGTCAGGAATTTTTCTAAGAGTAAGCAACTGTGCTATAGCACCAGTTTAACTACAACTGAATTCATAACACAGAACTCATAAATTAAATGCACAACAAATAAATGATCATATAGACACTACAGGAAATGACAGCTTTGGAGACCAAAATATTGGTCGCCAAAAGTCCAATTTTTGGTCGCCGAATGTAATTAGCGACTAAATTTTTTTGTTACCAAGTTCGTCGCCTATACCCTGTCGGCGATAGTATTGGCGACTAAACTATTTTTGGTCGCCGAAAGTTAAACATTTGGCTACTAAACTTTGGTTAGTCGGGAAAGGTGATCTTTTGGTGACTAAATTATTGGTCGCCGAAATTGAACTTTTGGCTACTAAACTTTGGTTAGTCGGCAAAGGTATCTTTTGGCGACTAAAATATTAGTCGCCAAAAGTTCTCACAGAAAACTAAATTAAACTATTAGAGACTAAAATTTTAGTCGCTAATAGAATACGTACATTTAGCGACCAAACACTTTAGTCGCCAAAGGATGTCATGTTTTTAGTGACTAAAATATTTAATCGGCAATTAAACTTCCCTCATTCTGATTTGTTTTAGCTACTATGTGGTTTGGTCACAAAAAGCCATTTGGTTATTTTTTGTTACTAAATTATTGGTCGCCAAAACATTTGCTTACATTTTTGGCTACCAACATATTTAGTCACCAAATACTATATTAATTTTTTTTTTTTTTTTTAATTCCTGAACCACCTGTATCCATTATTAGTGCAACCTATACCCTGTATAAATAATATAATCCATCAATACTGAATATATTATCAACCATTCAACAACGTGCGCACATTTCACTTCCAACCATCCAAAAAATTTATATTCAACGTCCAATTCTAAATGTAATACAAATTCCATACGAACCAAGTATAATTCAACCCCAATAATTTAATTCCATACATAATAGAGGATTAACCAAATTTAATATCCAAAAGGAAATCTATACCACACCAAAAATTTATTCGGTACCGCCCCAAAAACTAATTTGTACCACATCCAATGCTAATTTCTATCGGGCCAAATTTTGGATATTTACCACTCCAAAAAACTAATTTGTATGAACCACTATATATACGGACGGAGATATAAAAATAATGCCCTTTCGTACTTGTCAAAAAAAGTCATATCCACATTTGTATGTCAAAAACCATCTGTAAAAAAAATAAAATAATCATTAGTATTGACTAAATATTGGCCAATTTAAAATTATAAAAAAAACATATAAAACTCGAAATTAAGTAATCTTTTCAAATTAATCAGTAGTTTTTCATACTCGAGTATATATGAAATAAAATTTTTGATGTTCAATCTGAGTACATACAACATATGAATCTAGTTTGTTTCTTTCTTATCACATGCTTTACTCCATAAATCACCAGAAATGTGTGTTGATGAATTGTGTTGATTTTGTTTCTTTTAGGATTAATGACTGACTGATTTTGAGCTGCTCTTTCACATTGGACTATGCCTATACTCAGGTATTTCATTAGTTTGCTCAATGGTAGAAATTAATCCTCAGTAGTCTTATGATATTAATGCAATGTAGACAGTACATATTTAAAATTTAAAAAAAAAAAAAAAAACATAATCATGTTTATAGTTTACAAAATGTCTTCCAAAAGCAAAATGTCTTCTAAAAGCTTGATGCTTATAAATGTATAAACATGGTTATTCAGCATTTCAAACTTTCTTAAATGTTTTCATCACAGGAAATGCTATTTGCTCGTAAGGATAAGTTGCAGCTCTCTAGACTGCTTGTTGCACTGATAGAAATCTCCGACAATGCAATAGCAAAAGCAAATTAGATGCTTGAAGAACATAGAAATAGTAGCATTAGTAAAGAACTATAGCTTTCTTGCCTTCTAACTTAGAATTGCAGCGGATAAAATTGCTATGAAAGTGAACTTAGAGCATACCGCATCTAGATCTATTTGAGCAACCACCACCTCAACATCCTTCAAAGAAAATTGGGAGCCTTGAGCAACCACATCCCAATTCACAACAACACAAGAACATCCATCTGCCATGGATGAAGTTATTAACCAAAAATTAACATCTTTTGATTATCTTGTAAGTAATAAAAGAAAGTTCATGAAAAAAAAAAGGTTATTGGAAAGGGTACACCATGTGTGGAAACAATAGAAGTCAATTAAGGGCTGGTTATTACCATAATAAAGGCGGCCACCATCACATCCTTGGTGATTACTGTACATGTAAACTCCCCACGACTATGTGTAGCACCTATAAAAGCACGAAGGCGAAGGTCAAGCTTTCGTAGTTGGTGATGACTTCCACTAGTATTCATAAACACTTCAACGCCATTCAATGCAAGCTCAGCATGCAGGGGAATGGGAGTAAATAGCTCTTCACAAACTTCAGCTGCGACCGCTCTGTCAGCACATGAGTTCTTAAAAAATTAGTAAGTCATGCACTAGCTGATCACAAAAAGAAAAATTTCCTAACAGGTAGTTTGTTAATGCATATGCCCAATGTTGTCCTTCCATGTATCATAGCTTTAGCCTGAATCAATCATGAAAATGCAAGAACTATCCCACATGCCGTATGGACATCATTGGTACAGGCAGCCTGGCGTATGTTAAAAGCATGGCAGGTTGATCTAAGGCAGAAGTTAAGCAACTAATGTTGTCACGCCCCACTTTTTATTACTCGAAATCATTACCAAATTCATTAGTTTAATTCAATATTAGAGATAACATGCAGAAAAAACTCTTTGGTTCAACAAATGGAAATAAATAACGATTCTCTCATTCGTATGCAAATTATATATAACATGAGCACACTAAATAAATTGCCCTTGGGCTTACATCATTAAAAAGTCAAGAAGAAGGGTATAACCCTTTTACATAAATGGCATTCCGCCAACACAAAAGAGGCCCCGTGGCCAACAAATAAGAAGATCCAAAACCTTGTAGCACATCCTGGCTATCACCTGTGTTAGGACCTTTTTGTTGTCAAATTCCATGGATCAAAACCAAGGTTGTAACAAGAGTTCTTTAAGAAGTTGGTTTCCTTCAAAAACAGGATTACTTTGGAGTTCTGCAAGAAGTTGGTTTTCTACAAGAAGTTGGTTTTCTTTCCCAACTAGGATTGCTTTGGTTTTCTATAAATAGTTGGGTTTCTCCCAAATCTAGGCTATTCATTGATTCATTCATTGAATCTCTCTAGATCTTCTTTTTGGTTCTTAAGGGTTATATCTGCAGATATTTTTTTTTAAGTTTTCTTTGATGTTTTTATTAAGTATTCAACTCATGGTTTAAAGAGAGTACATCAAAGGTTTGTTTGTTATACACAAAAGAGAGAGTTGTTCTTCAGTTGTGGATTCTGAAGAATTCGAGCCTGAAGCTTTGGTGGAATCCGGAGTGGCTCATCAGAAAGACAATTCCGTGGTGAAGATGGGGTTGGAAGAGGCACATAGAGGTTGGTTCAATTAGGCGTTGTGGATTCGCTAGATAATTGAGAGTGATACCTGTGTAATTCCTTTAAATCTTCTTAGTGGATTGTCTTGTGGCAGTTGCCCGTGGTTTTTTTATCACAATTGGAAGGTGTCCAATTGTGGTTTTTCCACGTAAAATCTTTGTGTCTCTTTCTCTTGATTGTTTGATTGGGATTGTTATATTTTGCTTAAAATTGGTACATAATCACAAATCAACATCTAGGGTTTCTAGATTTTTCAATTGGTATCAGAGCGGGTCGTTCTATTTTGTTTAAAACAAAAATATTTTTTTTAGAACGAGATCCTGTTTGATTTGTGATAATGGATATAATTCGTGATGATGAATCCTCGGAGAGTGATCATGAAGAGCTTGAGCAAGCTTATAAAAAATTGTATAAGGAGTCTCTTAATTTATTCAAATTGAATAACAAACTCACAAAGAAACTCAAAGCATGTGAAAGTGAGAATGTCAAACTTAAGGAGGAGATTTCCGAGGCTAGGATCAATGCCATCAAGATAGCTGATGATCAACAGGTTCTTTGTGCAAAACTGTTGACTTGTGAGACAGAGAGGAATGAGCTACAGAAAACCCATGCCATGTTTGAAGAAAAGATTGAATCTCTTGAGATGTCTCAAGTTGCTTTGGAAGAACTAATGATCAAGAAAGAGGAAGAGATCAAGTGTACTATGGCTACCATTGGTCTTTGGAACAAAGGATCAAAGACTTTGAAGGATATCATTGGGTCTCAACAAATCTGTTCAGACAAGAGTGGGATTGGCTTTGGAGATATGAGAGAGCAAAAACAGAGTGCTTCCACATCTCGTGATACAAGAACTCAAGGAAAGGGAGGACAAAAGATTCAACAAGAGGAAAGACTTCTCAAACTCCCTAGAGTTGGTAAGGTAAAAGAAAAGAAGGTACACCCTGTTTTTATTTGTCATCATTGTGGTATGCATGGCCATATTCGCCCTTTTTGTTATAAGTTGCATGGGAGAGTGTCTCAAAATGGTAGAAATTCGAATACTTTTTGGGTTAGGAGACAACCTTACATGTCTAGGCGGAATACCAAGATTCATGAGGGTGTTCACAACACCACGACATTTACCAAGATCGCTAGACCTGATTTTGTTAAGACCAAAAAGATTTGGGTGAGAAAACTTGACTTGTGTTAATTTGTTTATTTGTTTTAGTTTTTGGGTTTCTGTGTTTTTTTTTTTTTTAATGAGAAAAAAAAATGTGTGCATGTTCGTTTTTTTTTGGTCTTGTTTTGGTTAAGAAAAAAAAAATCCAAAAAGATTTTCTTAGTATGGTTTTGCAAACTTGAAATTTTTGAGTGGTCCTTGGTGCATATTGGAATTGATGAGAATAACCATTACATGTTAATATGTGTGTGCTTTCTGTGGTCATTACTCATTTTGGAGTGTGTGTTCTTTGACTAGTATGTCTCATTCTGTACACACTCTTGGATTAGCAAATTTTGGAGTCTTTCATCTTAGTGATTATTTTTTTTCATGGACTTCTGGCATTGTATCTTTTGCTTTTCTAGAGGAATTGACCTATACTAGCATATCATGGGTGATGTTGAGTCTCTTAACCATCTTCCATCTTTTTGCATCTCCATGGCTTTCCCCTCTATTCTTTGTAATCCAGCCATGAGGAAAAGGCTATCTCAGAGTCACCAACCAGGCCATCCTTATTATATCCATGCTTCTCTGGTTCGGTTTCCATACTCTTGAGCGTGTCAGCCGCCAATGAGTGTGCAAAAGAAAGAAAAGAAAAGATGTGCAAAAGAAAGAAAAAAAAAAAAACAATGTGCAAAAGAAAGAAAAGAAAAAGATGTGAAAAAAAAGGAAAAAATAAAGGATTCATTGATTGAGGGGGAGCCTCTGCCTTTACTCACCAAATACCCCTTGATTCCTAGTGGTTTGACTTTTCTTTGTTGTGCTTAGATTCTCTTGTCGGAGGTTCAACTTTCAGATCACTACTAGGATTGAATCTAGTGTTTGTCGAATTCCAAGAGTCACACACACACTTTTATCATGGGATCTATGCTTTTCACATAATGCATCACTTTCTTTCATGAGGAATCTTCTACAGACTGTGCATATTGTGTTTACTAGTAATTGTGCTTCTTGGATAGTCTTGTGTGTTTTATGGTACAAATCTGAAATTCCTTGCTTGCTCCACCATATTATTTGTTCACTGTTTTCAGTGTTTGTGGTTGTTTTTAATGAGGGGGAGTTTGGTTCATCATTACCAGTGTTTGATGTATATTGATGGTACAGTGTTTTTACTTTTGCTTATATCCTTCTTTGGTACAGTTGGATTGTTAGTATTTTGTTTATGGATTGATTTATATTTTGTTATTTAATCCAGTTCCACATATTTTGGTTGGCTTGTGTGTGGTTATTTTATAGAGGATAATTGTTCAAGAGCATGGATTTGAGTATTGGTTCATAGTTGGTGGTGCTGCTTGAGAGATTTTGTTAGGAAATTTGTTTTAGATTGGTTTTATCCAGGATTTGACAAAGGGGGAGATTGTTAGGACCTTTTTGTTGTCAAATTCCATGGATCAAAACCAAGGTTGTAACAAGAGTTCTTTAAGAAGTTGGTTTCCTTCAAAAACAGGATTACTTTGGAGTTCTGCAAGAAGTTGGTTTTCTACAAGAAGTTGGTTTTCTTTCCCAACTAGGATTGCTTTGGTTTTCTATAAATAGTTGGGTTTCTCCCAAATCTAGGCTATTCATTGATTCATTCATTGAATCTCTCTAGATCTTCTTTTTGGTTCTTAAGGGTTATATCTGCAGATATTTTTTTTTAAAGTTTTCTTTGATGTTTTTATTGAGTATTCAACTCATGGTTTAAAGAGAGTACATCAAAGGTTTGTTTGTTATACACAAAAGAGAGAGTTGTTCTTCAGTTGTGGATTCTGAAGAATTCGAGCCTGAAGCTTTGGTGGAATCCGGAGTGGCTCATCAGAAAGACAATTCCGTGGTGAAGATGGGGTTGGAAGAGGCACATAGAGGTTGGTTCAATTAGGCGTTGTGGATTCGCTAGATAATTGAGAGTGATACCTGTGTAATTCCTTTAAATCTTCTTAGTGGATTGTCTTGTGGCAGTTGCCCGTGGTTTTTTGATCACAATTGGAAGGTGTCCAATTGTGGTTTTTCCACGTAAAATCTTTGTGTCTCTTTCTCTTGATTGTTTGATTGGGATTGTTATATTTTGCTTAAAATTGGTACATAATCACAAATCAACATCTAGGGTTTCTAGATTTTTCAACCTGAAAAAGATTCAACAACGTGGGATGAACATATAGTCCAGTAGGGATCTCAACATGATCTCCAACAATAACAACTTACAGATAGCTATGATCATGAATGTTCAATCTCATACTAGAATAGTAATGTGGCAGTTTATACAAAATATACATAAGTATGAACTTTTCTCGAAAACAGCCATTTCATTGAACGCTATAAGCGGTTCACCTTTCTTTCCTTTTCATTACCCATTTTTCCAAACTTTCATGACTATAACAGTTTTAGAAAAAAAACAATTTCACCAACCCATTACTTTTCCCCCATTTTCCGTACTTACAACAAAATGACCTTTTTTGAAAACATGTTCACAAATACCCCATTTTCCTTCACACTTTCCAAAATCTCAAAATGGCATTTTGGTTTGTTCCCAATACATTCATATCAATACATGCATGCCTTAAATAAAAGCGAAATAACAAATCATCAATCATGTATATAATCCACAAATGAGGCAGCTCGGCCTTTCAAAACTGTAACCATCGCAACCCATAACATACTCAGATACACTGACGATAACAATTAAGACTCTGCTCTATCGGCTATATGCACAGTAAGCTAAGGATATGCCAAAGCGATAAGCGAGATAATAACTCATTTTAAACATTTCATACCTCATAATAGATACACATTTTAGTACTGTATCAATCTCAGACAAAAACACTTCCATACTTCACAAATGATACACATTTTGGTGTTGTATCAATATCAAACAAAAACACTTCTATACTTCACAAATGATACACATTGTAGTGCTGTATCAATGTCAAACAGTTTCCGGTTTAGAGGTCCATCCCCTATCTTCCCCTAAACCGTGGAGTACATCCCCTATCTCCTCCCACACAACACAATGTATATAAACAATTTCATATACATAATCAATCAATACAACAAAGCATAAATAACAAGTGTACTACATACACATAAACTATTCAATAATGTTTAATCAACACAAGTGTAATGCATACGTCACAATTCAACACAACAATGTCATCCTCCACCGATGACCAAGGACAAAACCTCTAGATGCATGTATTCAGTACACCGAATGAAAGAGACTCAACTCTCAAGCAAACCTTAAACCCAACAACGACACTAGTACGATAGGTAAGGATAAAACCCCCAAATGTGTGTATTCAACACTCATGATACAATAGTTCAATTCTCAAATTTATTTTCCGAGACTCACATACATTTCCCATTTTCAAGATCAACTTTCATAATTTTTTCAAGTCAACACGTTCCATCACTTATTCCAAAAACACTTTTCCCTTTTCACAAAACCAATTACATTCTCTTCATTTTAGAAAATCAATTCCATGGATAATAAGCCATAACCCAACTTGATTCAATACGTTCATTTCAAAATAACCCCAATACCATAATTAATCCCTTAACTGTTAACACCTTCTACACAACTCATATTAACAATAGAAATTTACCAACATTGTTCAACCATAAACCCTTTTTATTTTACCAAATCAAAATATAATTTAGGGCTTTCTCTTCTTTCAACAATAACATGCTAATTTTACTCTCTAATTAGTCCAAACCACAGTCAATGATAACAAAACCATTCTCAAACAACCAACCCTAGGTTCCCCTCATGATTTTCAAACAAATCCAACACGGATATGATTTTCATGCAATACAAAACTACCACATGTCTATCTATAGACGGAGTATTGAAAAAGAACAAAATGGAGAGACCAAATGAAGAAGATGAAGGCCAAAAACCAAAGTGCTCCAAATCGCCAAACTTTTAGATTAAAATGAAGCCCTCAACCCACTCTACCTTTCTTACAAAGGACTTAGTATAGATTTACACTAGAGGGAGATGAAAACCTAGAGAGAAGGTGTGTAGGGAGAGAGAAGATGGTTCTAGGGTTTTGAAATCAAAAGGGAGATGAACAAGTGATATTGAAAGGTTGTTATTAAAGCCCATTAATTGGAAAATGAAAGGACAAGTTAGAATTAAATGAACACTAACTAGAATTAAATGAACACTAGTTAGAAATATGAATGGACAAGTTTGTCATAAAATCTCACTAATGGAATATGAATGGATCACTAATTGGAATTGAATGAACCATTATGAAAATTTAATAGACACTAGTTGGAATTAAATGGACATCAACCCTTGGTTTCCAAACACAACCAACCTGTTTCAAACCTGCCCAACACGACCCAAGACTCATATACAAAGAGTAAAGGATGGAAACGGGAAAAAGACAACAACACATCCACGGAACCGAGTCCGGAATACAATTAAACAATGTAGGGAAAACCGGGATCGCTATAAATGTAAATCTAACAAAGAAATAAAACTCTAATTCCAGAAGTACACAATTAGACTCTAAAAGACTAAAATCAATAACTAGAATGACCAGCACTTTAATCCATACCTCAGAGAGAACCTTGAGCATCTGATCAATGTACCAAATTTTTTCCGTGGAAAACCTATAGCAGAAAATAGAAATTAAGCAGCTTAAACTTCAAAAATGTAGCATGCAGTCAACTTAATTACTAAACCAACAAACCAGTCCTCAAAACCTCTCTATGACATTTTTACATACAGTTGGTGAGAATAAATGAAAAAGATGGGAGAAGTACACTGTTCACATGTAGAGCAGGGAATTGCAGCAACACCAATTTTTAATTTAGGAAATAAAAATGATCTAATCTCCATTTCCATACAAATACCAAATTTTATAATTTAGGAAATAAAAATGATATGTTGGTTTTTTTTTTTTTCTTGTTGGCTCAGTAGGGAATTTTTTTTTTTCTTCCATTAATTGAAATTAGGGAATATTTTATTAAATTGAAGCTATTCTTGGTTCCATTTGAATCATTTCTTGTATGAAAAAGAAAAAGAAAAAGAAAAAGAAAAAGAGCACTGAAATGAGGAGGCACTAGTCTGAGGGTTATTATTCGAAACTTGAGTCCAAGGTTAGCAAAGAAGCATTTGCTCAGTTGTTTGAACCTCTTCTTTATATGCACTAGTGTGAGGGTTATTATTCGAAACTTGAGTCCAAGGTTAGCAAAGAAGCATCTGCTCAATAGTTTGAACCTCTTCTTTATATATAGCACAAAGAGGAGAGACAACAACTTGTCAAGTAAAGATTTTCAACAGCAATTTAAAACAACTTCTTAAAGTTTTTCAATTACAGAAATGCTAAATAACCAGCATTTCTTTTCTTTTCTTTTCTTTTCTTTTTTTTCTTTTTTGGCTAAGAATAATTTTTAACTAAGAGATTTAATAAATAACAATGAAATTAATAATTTGAGATTCATGCACTAAAGGTTTTTCTTTTGGGCAAGTAAGATGTACATGCTATATGATGAAAACATGAATACAACAGCTGCAAAGGGCATACCCCAAGTTAAAGAAATATAGGATGGAGATCATCTACCCTTAATAGAGATGAGAGCCATCCTAGCCAAAACTATACAAAAATAAAAATAAAATAAGAATACACAAACAAGCACATCCCTTAGAAACTACTACTAACATCAACTGCAACACAACATGTCATATCTCAAGACCCATATACAGCAACAGTAGTAGTAGAGCATCAATAAGACCATGGTAGCAGTAGCAAGTCTATAGCAGGAACATCAAAAGATCACCAGCAACATAAGAATAGCATCAACAGAGCTGTCATCTACTTCATTTAGGCAAAAATATACATCATCTGGTTTCCTGGTTATCAAAACAGAGCCAAAATAGTAGTAGTAAAATTGTAATAACAACAACAATGAAACCAAAATAGTAACATCCATCATAACAGTAATATCAACAGAACCAAAATCTTGCGCATTGAAAATCATCGAGATTTCCATTACATTGTAGCCAGAGGTACAAACAACTAGACTATATGTTATCTGACTCATATACGATCAAATTAAATTTGAAATGTGCAAAATTCCTTACATAGAAGTTAGGATAACTAGAAAGCGGTATCAAACATTATTAGTAAATGCCAACAAATAATTAAATTGGATTGTTTCATACAATCATGTAAACACCATAATTAAATTAGAAAAATGCCTGATTTGACATAGCATCATTTGCTATCAAATTGTTATGCGGACGGAGGGAGAGGAGTTGCCGAAAGAGCTGCTAGGAGGAGGAGAGAGAAAGAGGGGGAGGAACATGGTGTGGCGATTGCTGCCGCCGTGGGGTGGTCGGAGGACGATGGTGGTTGCTTCGCCAGAGGAAACGACCTCGGCCATGATAAATAGGATCAAGACGGCAGTGGTGGTGGCGACCTGTGGCCGCGGCCGCGCCATTGGTGGGTGGAGTTGAAGGTCAATGAGAGAAGTGAGAAGACGGTGGGTCTCTCTTCTCGCTAGAGAGAGAGGAGATGCGGGAATTGATTTACCCACGGTTTGGATTGAAAACAAAATACATATATAATTAATATTCATTCGCGACTAAAGATTTTAGTCGCTAATTATTTTTTTAATCCGTCTGAAATTTGAAATCTCCCTCCACATATTTTAGGTTTTTGGCGACTAAAATATTATTTTGTCGCTATAAATATACTTTTGGCGACCAAACTTTTGGTTGCCAAAGATAAAAACTATTTTTTTTTCTTTTCATTCGGCTACTAAACAATTTTAGTAACTAAAACTAGCTATACGGCGACAAAAATATTCTTTTGTCGCTGAAAATATACTTTTGGCGACCAAATTTTTGGTTGCCAAAGACAAAAAATAATTTTTTTCTTTTCATTCGGCTACTAAACAATTTTAGTAGCTAAAACTAGCTCTACGGCTACTAAAATTTCTTTTAGTCGCCAATTGTGATATTTTTAGCTACTAAAATTTTTTTTAGTCGCCAATTGTAATATTTTTAGCTACTAAATTTTTTTTAGTCGCCAATAATCAATATTCCCCGACTAAAAAAAATTAGTAGCTAAATATTTGACTTTTGCTAACTAATATTATTTTTGGTAGCCAATTCCGTAACTTTTGGTGACTAAATTTTTTTTAGTCGCCAAAAATGTATTTTCTTGTAGTGAGACACATAAAATATTGTTAATTTATATTCCATCCCACTAGGGAGCATTCTTCCTTAATTGGGCTGTAAAGGAGTCCTATATTTGGACATATTAGGAAGAAAATTGGCCATATAATTTACAACACCAAGAAACTGTTGGACCTGCTTGTATGTAAGATGTTCATTAAGGAAAATTTGTGAGTCTAACCATCACATCATACCATATAGAAGCAAAAACTAGATGGTAACACAATAGTACCTTTGATTGCTTCATGAACTCATTCATGACCCTTTTGTAACAATCCTCACACACAGCTGGTGGAACTTCTACACTCAATCTAATCTGAATAAAAAAAAATACTCAATTACAAATACATATAAAGCAGTACTTATACAAATATACTCTGATTACCAAGTGTACGCTGGCCAATAAATTTAGAAGGAAAAAAAAAGCATAAACAATTACAAATACATATAAAGCAGTACTTATACAAAAATACTCTAATGAACGTGTGTGGGGGGCAATAAATGTAGAAGGGAAAAAACCCAGTTGAGAAAAAGCAATCTAGGATACTCAGGATCTCATGAATATGACAATAAAATAGTACAATTTGAAATTGGGCAAGAAAGTAAAAATGAGAGTGAAAATTGGGCATTACATCACCTAGCAAAAATTTAAAATAGCATTTGGATCAAATAGCTTTTCTTTTCGCAACCTACAAGTAATCTATTCAACTCCTCTCTCTAATTGTTCCCCTAATCTGTATCAAATAGCATTGGGATTTTTCAACATGTTAATATTCTTCTCTTTCCAGAAAATGAAACGCAAAAATAAAATGAAATGCAACCTTAAAAAAGTTTCAATCCTAAAGAAACCAATTTATGCACACTATTTATCATGCACAATGACACTCCTACTTTCCATAATTGAAGTCACTATTTGGAAGCCCATTGACTATCGATTATAACATCTTAAAATGGTTTAAATCATTACATTCTCCAGCTCTCAGCCTTGTGTAGCCTCACAAAAATATGGGAAGAAAGGAATGGAGCCTAAAAGCATTCAATGACTCAAACTTATATATATCAAAATGGCATGTGAAAATGGCATCCATCAATAACCAAACTAAAGTTCGATGGCTTGTCACAATGGAATCAGTTAGATCGCATAAGAAATAAAAAAAGAAAGAGAATCCAGCCCAAAACCAAAAGTACCAACTCTGCCTAGCGGGTGTTACATGTGTGTGCACAAGATACAATATGGTCTAAAGGGTTGGTGAAGGAGCCACTGGTCAATAGTACTCCCCAAAATATGGTCTAATTGTTGTTCCCATTACATTACCTAGCAAAAATTTAAAATAAAAAAATCCTCAAGCATTCTGGTAGAATTATCAATAAACTATCATGTCTTGAGGGGTATTCTAAATATTAACTTTGACTTTCCCTAACAAATTAGTCATATAATAGAACCAGAAAATGTAAGTTTTTATTTATATTTTTAATACACAGCAACACAAGAACCCAAACTACACCTAGTGGAGCCACCAAAAGCTTGCATGAACTAGTTATCTAGTGAAAAAGCCTAAGGTTAAAAAGCTGAGTGACAGAAAAAAAAAAACTAATAACGCCTATGACACAATAATCTATTCAATTTGGTTGTAATTTCTTGAAGCGCCTATGACGCAATGCTAAATTCAATGTATCATCTAGCAAATGTCACAAGGATAAATGCATATACAGTAATCTAATAGGCTTATGGGGGTTGAGTGGCACAAAATCATAAACTAATAGTAGCACAAATATGATGCTTCATCCAAGAATAAAAATGTTTCATGTAACTAAAATCAAGATGAGACCTTTGTTTAAATTGAGCAAAGTATCCATTTGCTAATTTCAGAATAACTAATTTATTTAAGTTATTTTTCTCACAAACTCTAACTTACAAGTTACAATAAATGTTCTGGCACAGAATTCAAAAAGTAAAATAATAATGATATCTTCATGTTTTCCCATAAATTTCTTTTGATACTATGAGGTGAGGTTTGACAAAGGATTTTTTTAGTAATCTCCGCCTCCCTCCAAAAAAAAAGACTATTTCAACTCAAACCAAATCAGGCCAATTGGAACAAGAAATAGTTTTAGAGTTCAACTTTTTTTAAATCACAGAATCATCCAGTCCAATCTATGTGATCATCCAATCTACCACAGACTTGTAACTTGTAAAAGAAAACATAATTTTCACAGCAGGTGGTCAAGTAATTATAGAGAAGTCTGACCCTAGTTCTATCAACATGCAAAATTGGGTACTACAATCATACCCCCATAGTTCAACTAAAGGCATAAAAATCTAGATTAGTTGTCATATAGTTCACATTCAGTTCAGTGCTACAAGCAAATCATTTGGGATATGAAATTTATGTAACAGAGTGTTGTTGTGCTGTTAGATAGGCATTTGTGATAGGACATGACTGGGGTGCTCAAGTTGCTTGGTACCTTTGCTTATTCAGACCAGAGAGAGTCGAAGCTCTTGTTAACTTCAGTGTTCCTTATAGACCAAATTCCCCTATGAAACCAACTGAATTCTTCACCAAAAAATTTGGAGATAGGTTCTACATTTCTCAATTTCAGGTAACAATCAGTCTGAGAATTTTTCTTCTCATATTATTTAGATATTTTTCTTAAAACCAGCAGGATCCAACTGTATATGTTTCCACAAAATCAACACAATATGGCTCAGAATATATAAAACCTGAGTTGTATTGTTTTCTCTCTCAAGAAATTAGTAATAAAATCTAGTTCTTCATTTTTCTATCTTTCTTATTCTTCTCTGCTTCCTGGTTTTCTATCAGTAAAAGCTGTTCTTTCACAAATTACATAAGAGATGACAAAATTTTGGATATAGAAAATACACATTCTTCATTTTCGCAGCACAGAAAAACCAATGCTTGGATCAAATACTATAGTCTTCTACAAAGCACATTTGAAATTCACCAAAATAAGACAAGCTAAAATCCACACACATGCTCCAATCTAATATGACAGAATAATAATAATAATTCGAATTCAGAACTGAAATCAAGCAAGTTCAGAGCATGTTCATCATTTTCGCAGCACACAAAATACACAATTAAGAATTGAATGGTTCAGCTTATACCTGTAACAGATGAGGAAGGATTGATTCAAACCAAAGCTTCGTCGAAAGGTGATCTATGGTTGTGACTACAGTGAGTTTGTAGGCATATGCTGGCATTTCAAATGCTTCCACTGCATAAACATGTTTAGCACCAACCTGATATGAGAAAAAAAGTGAGGCAGAGAAAAGAAGAGGGTGAAGTTGGGATAGAATTCTAGAAGACCAACAGACAAAGATAAATCCATTATGTCAGTATATTTTCATGCACAAACACAGATAAAACTTAGACAACCAAAGCGGCAAATAATGACAGAATACCACTACCAGCACCAACATCCACAACCACAACACAACCAACAAAATCAGTGCAATTCTCAATGACTGCAGCATAATAAGTTCCTGAAACAAGCATGTTTATCATGTCACTCACACATGCACCTTGTGATCTATAACTACTCAGTATAGGCATGCATTTCTTTACAATTAAGGAAAAACAAAAAATTTGACAAGATACAAAGCATTTTACCAGTAGCACAATGGCACATATGCCTTTAACAAAGAATTTTTAATTACAAAAACAGAAGGCGAACACCTACAACAAGATCAGGAAGCAACAAATCAAAGCTCAGTGATATAACCTGTCCTCACATAATCCTGTAACATATTTTGCTGATGTAGCAATTGTCCATAGTAATGAAAATATCTTTTGGCAAAACTAATGATCAAATACAACATGAATTTCTAAAAGGACTAAACCAATATTACATTATACTATCTTCCCTTTCCTTTTGTTTCATTATTTTTATTTTTTAAAGTTTTTTCCATCGCCAAAGTTGTCATAGTCTCATAGAGCAAAGGTGGTTTGCAAACTTGGCACAAGATGGACAAATAATATGGAGTCAATTGTATTGATAAGAATATGTAGTCAATGATGCAACCAACAAATTGATTATAGAAATAAATATCATGAGGATGAGACCATTCATTGGAATCTTGTATGCGGTGAAAATAGATATCAATCATTTTAACAGTTTGAGAAAACCACTCGGTCATCTCAAATAGTACAAAGACACACAACACCCTAAATTTCTTGACAATGCCTAAGACTCCAGTCAAAAATTACTCCCTGAGGGTCCCTCCATTCAAGATAAAAGAAATTTTACATAACCACAGTTGAAGTAGCCAAAGGGGCAAAACTTGCAGAAGCTGTGGAAAAATCGAGAAATGGTGGAGGTCATGGATCAAATAATCTATTGCTTCTTGTGGTGAAGTAAGGAAAATAAGTTAAAAACCAAGCACAACATGCTCTCTTTTACTACAAAAATATTGGAGACTGTCCCAGAGTGAAACAAAAATAGGAAAAAAATATATTAAACAAAGGCCACCTGAAAAATAGGAGTCAAACAATGTAGAATCATAACACAAGTGCTTTTTTTCATGGGGAAGCTAGTTGTGACATCCGTAGAGTGGTTCGTGGGCCGTTTCGCATTTTCACCCACCTAACGCCCTCTTTCGGTTAAGTTTAAGGCGTTTTCGGCTCTAACTCCCAACCTACACATGCTAATTACATTTCGCAGGTTGTCACAGGTCGTATTTGTCATGGAGAAGTTGGCTGTGACATCCATACTGTGGTTCGGCGGCTATTTCGCATTTTCGCCCCCTTAATGCCCCTTTTTGGTTAAGTTTATAGCGTTTTCGGCTCTAACTCCCAAACTCCACATGCTAATTACATTCCATCTATTGTCACAGGCCCTATTTTCCATGGAGAAGCTGGTTATGACATCCGTACGGTGGTTCAGAGGCTATTTTGCATTTTCGCCCCTTTAACGCCCTTTTCGGTTAAGTTTATGGCGTTTTTTATTCTAACTCCCAACCTACACGTGCTAATTACATTCTGTCTATTGTCAAAGGTCCTATTTTTCGTGATGAAGCTGGTTGTGACATCCGTATGGTGGTTCAGGGGCTGTTTTGCATTTTCGCCCCCTTAACGCCCCTTTTCGGTTAACTGTAAGGCGTTTTCGGCTCTAATTCCCAACCTACACGCCCGAATTACATTCCGTTTGTTGTCACAGGTCCTATTTGTCATGGGGAAGCTAGCTGTGACATTGGTATGGTGGTTCGGGGGTTGTTTCACTGTTTCGCCCCCTTAATGCCTTTTTTCAATTAAGATTTAAGGCATTTTCGGCTGTTAGTCCCAACCTACACGTGCTAATTGTATTCTGTCTGTTATTACAGGTCCTATTTGTCACGGGAAAGGTGGCCATGACATCTGTATGGTGGTTCGGGGGCAGTTTGGGAATTGGGTTTGTTTTGATATATGGGTGATGTGCTGGCTTAGACAATTCAAATATTTTAAAAGGCTTATATGCATGCCAGATTTAAAGTACAAACAACAAAATTAATTAGTTGCCTTAGCCAGACAGTCTGACAAAAGATTTTAATTAGACATGAATTTTCCAAAAAATCTTATTTTAGTTAAACCCTTAATTGAATATAACATAGCAATATATGTTCAACCACTATTAACTAACAAAAAGTATGCTAGAGCATGATCAGCTAAATATCATACCATATTGAGGGTTTCCTTCTTCTTGTGGAGAAACTGAAGAGTGTTTAAGCATGAGCGTATATCACACTCTGTAAATAGAAGCATACAAGGATATAAAGGCCACAAAACTCAGAAACATTCTGTAGCACAACGCCATAAAGAATATTAGAAGCCTTTGAAGAATTCATCAAGATTACTTGATGTCCAAAGTGGTTTTAGCCAACATAAATGCTTATCATAAGTAATAGCACATGACTAAATCTGATGTGAGTTTTCTAAATGAGAGTTGAGTGAAGGTCAACAAAAATGTGTGTTATTCTAATTGTTTGCTAACTTGTGCAGCAACTTGAGGAGCTCTATCGCAGATTTTGAGGGTCGAGTGTTGTGAGAAATATACTTGAATATCTCCAAAGATTTGAGTGTATATTCTATGGGTTGAGTGCAGTCAGCCAATATATGAGTGGTTCACTAATCTCTATTTATCTAGATAGCCATCTGAATCTGCATTTGCCCCCTACAATGTGAACCCTAGCACTATGTTGCAGTTTAGCTATGAGACTACAAAAGGTTGATCCCTTTATCTACATTAAGGTAACAATTACTGGAGAGCTCAAAGTTGGGTATTAACAAAATAGTGATCATTACAATCCATTTACATGATGACACACACACAACATGAAAATGGCAAGTCCAGCAGTGGACTGCATGGAACTTGCTGCGTCTCTGATTCTGCCTTGAAGGCCACTCTTGTATTGGAAGTGTTAGGTTACAATAATAAGGCTTGAGCTCCTATTTTAAGCCCTAATAAATTGACATAAATTTAGCTAAAATATTGGAGCTTAGTGTTATAGTGTTAGGTTACAATAATAAGGCTTAATGTTATAGTGTTTTCGTTTTATTTTTTTTTTAGCTACTAACTATTTAGTCGCTAAAAATATTTATTTCCTTTTTGGCTACCAATTATTTAGTGGCCAAAAACATGATATTATTATTGTTATTATTTTTAATTTGTCCATAACCTGTATATTCTGTGCAACCTATGCCATGTATATAAACACCTCACAACAAATCATAACCCAACCCCATAAAGGGCATTTTCATAAGGAACCAGAGGTCACAATAACAACAGGACAAATATACCGCCTACTACCCACCAAGTCACCACCCTTGTGATATAACAATTCTAAAGTTATGAATGCAGCAAAAGGATTGCTTCTTATAGTGCTGCAAATGAACCCAAATGATCATATCACATCAAGCACAATTAGTAACTCATTATCAAACAAAATACTTTGTTGATATACAACAAAACTCTCCTGATTTATATGTGAATCTATCTAATATGAACAATTTAAAGAAGTCAAGAATCATTACCAGAAAATGGGTTTTCTTGACCAAAAACATTCACTTTTTAACACCGTGACTACCCAAATCAGCTGCAACACTGGCTGTACGCAATACTCATATGGTCCATGTAACATAGCTCAATAATTAAAAAATAACCTCTTTTTACTTAGTGATATAAGAGTTATGCTAGCTACTTCTACAAGCTACTATTTGCGGAATAATTTCCAAACTTCATAATATTCGGTGATTCCCAAATATTGAATGTTTGTTCACTATGTTGTAAAAGATGGCCAAAAGATACTTGCTTTACCTCTTTAATGGAACTCTTTTAAGCAAGACTAAACAATTCATGACAACTCATGACTTTACCTACCAATAGGGGAAAGAGAAGGTTCATACCGTTGAGCTATTTTCATCTCCAAGCTTCCATGATGGGTTATTCCAAGGATCTGATTCATCAATATATGTCCCCCAGCATGATATGCATACATGTTGATCTGCAATTTTAGCTCCCTGAATAGGACGAATCATCAAATCAAAATTCAAATATCACACTAGATATCTAGATTATAGGAACATCACTTCATAACAACTAGAGCTTCCAAACACAACATGAAAAAGATTCTTCATTAATGCTATATATTTAGCAGATCCAATGAGCTAATACCATAAGTTCTACAATCACCTTTTTATCTAAGAAACAGAAGGACAAAATAAAGAGCAGATCAATGACTTGTAATATTGAAACTGCTGAGGTAGAAAAACATCTAGAAAATCAATTCCAAGTCCTATTTGTCAAGGGGAAAATCAATTCCAAGTCCTATTTTACAAATCTAATTCCCATATTAACATATCAAACAAAAAAATGAGACGATCAGTGAATGAAAATGATCACAAAAATGATTAATATAGCTAAATCAGAGCTCAATCTATGTTAAAACAACAAAATTGAGATCCAAAAACCCAAGAACAAATCAAACCCAGATATGAAACAATCGATCAATCACCACAATTCGGAATTGAAGCAAACCCAGATCTAAAAGAGAGAAGAAGATATCAAACCTGATCGAATTGGAGCCAAGAAGTTACCCAAGTCCAGATCTGTTGATGTTTTCGGGTAGAGAGAGAGGAACGAAAATTGCGAAGAGCTCCTATAGCGACCCCGGTCTTTTCCCATTTGATTATTGTATCCGGACTTATGTTCCGTAGATTCCATTATCATATTGTTGTTGTTGTTGTCCTTTAATTCTTCAGTTGTGAGTTATGGAATATGTTGGACAGGTTAATTGCAGGTTGGTTGGGTTTAGAAACCAATAGTTGATGTCCAGTTTTTGGGTTGGTCGCTCGAGCGAGCTCTTCTTCGCTCGAGCGAGGTCTTTGATTTTGGTCCTTCGCTCGAGCCAGGGTCCCTTCGCTCGAGCGAGCTTTGCGTCCAGTGCATAGACCTGAGAGCAGTGTTTGTTGGCTCGAGCGAGCTTTCTTCGCTCGAGCGAGCTGTTTTGCTTTTGGCTCGAGCGAGCTTCTCTTCGCTCGAGCGAGGCTTTCTTGTGTCTGGTCGCTCGAGCGACCAGGTCTTCGCTCGAGCGAGCCTGTCCAGTATTTAAGTGTAACAGCGGGATTTTTAGGGCAGTTTTTCATTCTTTTTGATCTCAAACCCTAAAGTCCGACCTTTCTTCTTCTCTAAACACCTTTTCTCCTAGGTTTGATCTAGTTAGGGTGTGTTTCTACCCTAGTTCTTTTACAAATAAGATAGAGGAGAGTGAGGGCTTCCATTTAATCTGAGCGGTTGTCAGTTTGGAGCACTTTGGAGTTTCGAGCATCTTCTTCATCATCATCTTTTTGGGTTATTTCTTCGAGGTAGGGATTTCCTACTCCATTTATATGTTTTAATCCTAAGTGTTGGTATTTTGGTATGTGGGGGTAGTTTGGTAATTTTGGAAGAAACCTTAGGGTTTTGGTTTAGATTAATTTGTATAATTAATTTAAAGGAATAATGTGGAATTTGGTTTAATTCATGGAATTGGGAAATTTAATGAATTGATGATATATTTGGGGTAGTTTAATTATTTACCTTTGGGAATGTTAAATTTACATTCATTGATGTATTTATTTCTTGTTTAGAAATAACTGTTTTGGGCTATCGGTGGAGGATAGCCATTGATTGTTGTAGACCTTGCATGCGGCTTAGGTATAACTGGAATTGAGTCAATTGTTTGACTGTTGAGTTAATACAGAACATTTGTGTATTAATTATGTGTTGTATATGGCAATTGTGTGTTTTATTGCATATGCATTGGTTTTGGAGGAGATAGGGGATGAACTCCACGGTTTAGGGGAAGATAGGGGATGGACCTCTAAACCGGATTTATTGGGAGGAGATAGGGGATGGACTCCAGTAGCATCACTCTTATGTGTGCTTATTGATTAATAGATATATTTCTATTTATTGTGGATATGATACATCACTAAAATGTGTATCAGTTGGGAAGTATGGAAGTGAATTGATTATGATTGATACAATACCAACTTGTGTATTTGTTATGGTTAGGTCTAACTTAAATTGTTATTCCTGTTGAATTGGAAGTATTGTTAATAAAAGATGAAACCCCGTTGAGTTATTTGGCCAGGTTCTGAGCCATAAGTGGGAAGTAAAATGTGCCATAGACAGTGTGTCATAGGCAATGTAGACATTTGTGTCATGAAAATTATAACTTGATTATAGAGTGTTAACCATGTATCAGATGCTAATGCTTTAGTTAATTCTTATGCTTGGTTTAGTATTTCTCTACTGGGCTGTGGCTCACCCTATATGGGAACTTTATTTTTCAGGTTCAGGTGGTTCACTCCCTCCAAGGACTTAGCTTGTGAGGATTGGACTTGAAGATTTGTTTATTTATTTTTATTTGAACAATGTAATCTTTCAAGCCTAGGGCTTTATCTGTTTTTGAGTTAGAACTCAGTGAATTGTGTCCAAGGGTTGGCTTGGCAAGATGTAAGCCCGTAGGGCATTTATTCTGATGTTTTATTTCATAGTACTCTGATGAATGGATTTATATGATTGTTTTAATATAATAATGCATGTTTATGTTATTTATTATGGGTTTATTTTGAGGGCGTTACAACTTGGTATCAAAGCTACCGGGTTTGAATACTTTGGGTACGTGGGAAGTGATTAGTATCACAATGGGTTCGTCTCGTTTGGTAGAGACTTAGTGTAAGGATTACATGCTTATATGATAACATGTTTATGTGATTATGTGGGTATGGAATGTAGTTTCTAGATATTGATTGGATCCTTGAGTTTCTAGTAGTCTTGTTGGAAAGGCACTTGATCAATGCTGCTTCCAACCGGAACTATAGTAACCCTTTGGGACTATCATTATCCAGGAATGAAATTCGTAGGTGCTTATGTGATTATGTGCTTACGTGGTGTGATTTATTGTTGTCCAATGCATTAGGACGTGAGTGTTTAGCTTTGGTACATTTATTAATGTGCTAACGTCTTTGTTTCCTTAATAGGATGTCAGGACGAGGACGAGGTCGCGGTAGGCGCGGTAGACAGGCTAGGCAGGAAGTGCCTATACCGGAGGAGATTCCGGCAGTTCAGGAGGGTGTTGGCCAGGCCAATGTGGCCGAGCCAGTAGGACAGCCGTTTATGGGCGCTTTGGCCCAAGAGATAGCAGGGGCATTTCAGGCGTCAGTTGACATTCTGAGGGCTGCGAATCCAGCCCAGGTAGTTCCAGCCCCGGTAGTTGCTGCAGATGCAGGGCCTTCTTTTCTGAAGAGGGAGTTCTTCCGGTCTCAACCGGACGTGTTTGTAGGTGATCCTAGCGAGCCGCTTAAGGCAGACGAATGGCTCGAACAGACAACGAAAACGTTTGAGATGCTTGGCATCGAAGACGAGGGGTTGAAGGTGACCTTGGCATCTTTCCAGCTGAAAGGGGATGCGGGTCAGTGGTGGAAATTCATTAAGGCTCGTGTTGGAGGTACATGGGAGGCGTTTGTGAATGCTTTTCAGGAGAAGTACCTGTCTCCAGCTGTTCAGGAGACGTTGAGAGATCAGTTCTGCCAGCTGAAGCAGAATAGTTCATCAGTGGCTGAGTTTGAGGCCTTATTTACTAGTTTGTCCAGGTTCGCACCTGAGTTAGTGGCGTCCGAGGAACGTCGGTGTATAGAGTTCGAGAAGAAGTTGAGGCGCGGCCTCAAATTGAGAGTTGTGCCGACTATGATTAGGGATTTTGGGCGTTTGGTTGATGCAGCAGCCCATACTGAGATCGCGATGCGGGAGGAGGAAGAAGGGCAGAAAGGCTCCAAGAGGAGTCAGGATGGTCAGGGCGATGGCAGGAGGCAGAGAGGTTTCACTCCTCAGCAGCCTCAGAGTAGTTTTTCTAGATCCACTTTTCCAGTGCCGAGTGCTAGTTCTGGGAAAGGCAGTCAGGGAGATATCACCTGTTTCAAGTGTGGCCAGCTGGGCCACAAGTCTCCAGTTTGTCCTCAGAGGGGAGGGGTACAGAGAGCAGCATCTTCTTCGGCTCGATCTCAGAGCCAGAGTCAGGGTAGAGGCCAGCCACTCTCGTGCTATCAGTGTGGTCAGCCAGGGCACATGAAGAGGTATTGCCCGCAGTTGAGTGGCACACCTGGTGCATCTGGTTTGAGGCAGACTCAGGGTCAGCAGCCAGCTCAGTCGGGTCAGGCCTCGAGGGCCAATCAGGGGGCTTCTTCGTCCCAGTCTGTGCAGCAGTCTACTGCTCCGAGGGGTGAGCAGGTTGATCAGAGGTCGTCTGGGCGCGTGTATGCTGTTACCGCGCAGGATCTAGTACCGGCTCCGTCTGTTGTGAGAGGTACCTTCTTGTTTTGCAATTCAGTTGCTAGTGTTCTGATTGATACGGGTGCATCTCATTCCTTTGTGTCTGCTGCATTTGCATCTATTTTGGAGTTGGAGTTAGCTCAGTTAGCATCTCCTATTTGTGTAGTGTCGCCTCTTGGGGGTGAGTTGATTTTGAAACAAGGTGTTAGGGGTTGTGATATAGAGGTCGATGATCATAGAATCCCTTTCTCTTTTGTAGTTATGCCCATGAAGGGCTTTGATGTTATTTTGGGTATGGACTGGTTGTCGTCATACCGGGCAGTTATTGATTGCTACCGTCAGAGGGTCACTTGTTGTACCGTGAACGGGGAATGTTTTCGTTTTCTGGGGGACCGGGTTGGTAGTGTTTTGCCATCGGGTTATGATCCGCGAGGGCGGAGTGAGCTTAGTGGTCTACTTGCCAGTCTTTCGATTAGTGAGGGTGATGAGACCCAGATTGTGTTGCCGAGGGTGGTCTGTGAGTATTCGGACGTTTTTCCCGAGGATCTTGTTAGTTTGCCACCTCAGCGAGAGATTGAGTTCTCTATTGATTTAGTGCCCGGCACGGCGCCGATTTCTATGGCACCTTACCGTTTTGCTCCAGCCGAGTTAGTTGAGTTGAAGATTCAGCTTCAGGAGTTGCTAGATAAGGGCTATATCCGTCCTAGTGTTTCGCCGTGGGGAGCACCGGCCCTCTTTGCTAAAAAGAAAGGTGGTGCTTTGAGACTATGTATAGATTACCGGAAATTGAATCGGGCTACGGTTAAGAATAAGTACCCTATGCCTCGTATAGATGATCTGTTCGACCAGTTGAAGGGTTCCCGTTGTTTCTCTAAGATAGATTTGAGATCGGGTTACCACCAGTTGAGGGTCAGGGAGGAGGATATTCCGAAGACGGCATTCCGTACGCGGTATGGCCATTATGAGTTTCTGGTGATGCCATTCGGGCTCACCAATGCACCGGCAGTGTTTATGGATTTGATGAACCGGATCTTCCGGGAATTCTTGGATCGTTTTGTGGTCGTCTTCGTGGACGACATTTTGATTTATTCACCTTCAGAGGAGGAGCACGAGGCACACTTGAGAGTGGTGCTAGAGTTACTTAGAGCCCATAAGCTTTATGCTAAGTTCGGGAAGTGTGAGTTCTGGTTAGAAGAGGTGAAGTTCTTAGGCCATGTGTTTCGGGGGAAGGGGTGTCTGTTGATACATCCAAGACTGAGGCAGTGCAAGATTGGGCACAGCCTAAGAGTGTGTTTGAGATCCGCAGTTTTCTGGGATTAGCTGGGTATTACCGTCGGTTTGTGAAAGATTTCTCCAGGTTAGCTTCACCGTTGACTAGATTGACTCGGAAGGGAGTCAAATTTGTATGGAGTGAGACTTGTGAAAAGTCGTTTCAGGAGTTGAAGGTTAGACTGACCACCGCTCCAGTTTTGATTATTCCGGAGAGAGGGTTGGGTTATGCAGTCTATTGTGACGCCTCACGAGAGGGTCTGGGTTGTGTGTTGATGCAAGAGGGGAAAGTGGTTGCCTATGGTTCACGTCAGTTGAAAATTCATGAGCAGAATTACCCCACACACGATTTAGAGTTAGCAGCTGTGATATTTGCCTTGAAGATTTGGAGGCATTATCTTTATGGTGAGAGGTTCGAGGTATTCTCGGATCATAAGAGTCTGAAATATCTGTTCACACAGAAAGACTTGAATTTGAGGCAGAGGAGGTGGATGGAGTTCATTGAGGATTATGACTTCGAGTTGCACTATCATCCGGGGAAGGCCAATGTTGTGGCCGATGCCCTTAGTAGGAAATCTGTTGGTGACTTAGCTAGTATAGCCATCCGGGAGTGGGAGATGTTGGGTGCAGTTGGGGAGTTTGATTTGCATCTGGGCGAATCCGTAGAGGCTGCGGCCTTGTTTTCTGTGGTTGCACAGCCTACACTTGTGACTCGAGTGTTAGAGGCTCAGAGGGGTGATCTTGAGGTAGAATCTCTCCGAGAGAAGATTTCCAATGGGAAGGTTGAGAAGGGTTTGACAGTGTATCCCGACCTGAGTGTGAGATACCGAGACCGTCTGTTTGTGCCGGAGTCTTGCCGAGAGGAGGTACTCCGAGAGTTTCATCATTCGCGCCTTGCGGTGCATCCGGGAGGTACTAAGATGTATCAGGATTTGGGTCGCCAGTTCTGGTGGCGGGGTATGAAGAGAGATGTGGCAGCTTTTGTAGCTAGGTGCCTTACTTGTCAGCAAGTGAAGGCCGAGCATCAGAGGCCAGCGGGTTTGTTGCAACCCTTGCCTATTGCCGAGTGGAAGTGGGAGCATGTCACTATGGACTTCGTTGTGGGTCTTCCGAGGACTCAGCGGGGTAGTGATGCCATTTGGGTGGTTGTAGACCGGTTGACGAAGTCAGCGCACTTCATTCCTATGCGCGTTAGAGATTCAGTAGATCATCTTGCTGAGTTGTATGTTCGGGATATAGTGAGGTTGCACGGGGTCCCAGTGACGATCGTCTCAGATAGAGATCCTCGTTTCACTGCCAGGTTGTGGCAGAGTTTGCAGAGTGCTTTAGGCACTAAGTTGACCCTTAGCACGGCTTATCATCCTCAGACTGACGGGCAGTCCGAGCGTACTATTCAGATCCTTGAGGATATGCTTCGGGGTTGTGTTCTCGACTTTAGTGGGTCGTGGGAGAGGCACTTACCATTAGTGGAGTTTGCCTACAACAACAGTTTTCAGTCTAGTATTGGTATGGCACCGTTTGAGGCCTTGTATGGCCGACCGTGTAGATCTCCTGTTTGTTGGGCCGAGGTGGGTGATGCACCTCTATTGGGTCCGGAGTTGGTAAGGGAAACGACGGAGAAAGTTGAGCTTATCCGTAAGAGGCTTGTTACAGCACAGAGTCGTCAGAAATCTTATGCTGACCGTAGAAGGAGACCTTTGGTATTTGAGGTGGGTGATCATGTCTTTTTGAAGATATCACCTAAGCGGGGTTTGATGAGGTTTGGGAAGAGCGGGAAGTTGTCCCCTCGGTTTATTGGGCCTTTTGAGATCCTTGAGAGGATTGGCGAGGCTGCTTATCGTTTAGCTTTGCCACCGCAGTTATCCGGAGTTCATGATGTGTTTCATGTGAGTATGCTTCGGAAGTATGAGCCAGATCCGTCACATGTACTGGATTGGACTGATTTAGTTGTTGATGAGGATGTCTCGTATGAGGAGAGACCGGTTCGGGTTTTGGATAGGCGGGATCAAGTCCTGCGTGGCAAGACTATCCCTTTGGTGAAAGTTTTGTGGAAGCATCACGGAGTGGAGGAAGCCACTTGGGAACGTGAGTTGGAAGTCCGTGAGAAATATCCGGACTTGTTTACTGATTTGTAATCTTGTATTTAGATTATGTAATATTGTTGAACTTAAGAGCTTTATATATATATGTCTTAAGTTGGGAAAACATTGAGAATGTTTTGGTTTAATGTTAACATTTTGAAACTTGCCTTTTTACGGAAGTGGAGTATAACATTTATATATTGAATGTGTTATTTATATCATGAGATTGAATATGATATGGAAATTGTTAACATTGAAAAGATTAATGCATAATATTGATGCAAGTTGAAATATATGTTGATTTATACATATTGTGAGATGCCTCTTGATTAGAGATGAAGTGACCGGTTTTGGGTCAAGTTGTTGTTTATTGCTTTATGATATCATTGGGAATTGAGAAAAACTTGTTTTTTTACAAACTTATGCTTAATTTCGGGGACGAAATTCTTTTAAGGGGGGGAGGTTATAGCGACCCCGGTCTTTTCCCATTTGATTATTGTATCCGGACTTATGTTCCGTAGATTCCATTATCATATTGTTGTTGTTGTTGTCCTTTAATTCTTCAGTTGTGAGTTATGGAATATGTTGGACAGGTTAATTGCAGGTTGGTTGGGTTTAGAAACCAATAGTTGATGTCCAGTTTTTGGGTTGGTCGCTCGAGCGAGCTCTTCTTCGCTCGAGCGAGGTCTTTGATTTTGGTCCTTCGCTCGAGCCAGGGTCCCTTCGCTCGAGCGAGCTTTGCGTCCAGTGCATAGACCTGAGAGCAGTGTTTGTTGGCTCGAGCGAGCTTTCTTCGCTCGAGCGAGCTGTTTTGCTTTTGGCTCGAGCGAGCTTCTCTTCGCTCGAGCGAGGCTTTCTTGTGTCTGGTCGCTCGAGCGACCAGGTCTTCGCTCGAGCGAGCCTGTCCAGTATTTAAGTGTAACAGCGGGATTTTTAGGGCAGTTTTTCATTCTTTTTGATCTCAAACCCTAAAGTCCGACCTTTCTTCTTCTCTAAACACCTTTTCTCCTAGGTTTGATCTAGTTAGGGTGTGTTTCTACCCTAGTTCTTTTACAAATAAGATAGAGGAGAGTGAGGGCTTCCATTTAATCTGAGCAGTTGTCAGTTTGGAGCACTTTGGAGTTTCGAGCATCTTCTTCATCATCATCTTTTTGGGTTATTTCTTCGAGGTAGGGATTTCCTACTCCATTTATATGTTTTAATCCTAAGTGTTGGTATTTTGGTATGTGGGGGTAGTTTGGTAATTTTGGAAGAAACCTTAGGGTTTTGGTTTAGATTAATTTGTATAATTAATTTAAAGGAATAATGTGGAATTTGGTTTAATTCATGGAATTGGGAAATTTAATGAATTGATGATATATTTGGGGTAGTTTAATTATTTACCTTTGGGAATGTTAAATTTACATTCATTGATGTATTTATTTCTTGTTTAGAAATAACTGTTTTGGGCTATCGGTGGAGGATAGCCATTGATTGTTGTAGACCTTGCATGCGGCTTAGGTATAACTGGAATTGAGTCAATTGTTTGACTGTTGAGTTAATACAGAACATTTGTGTATTAATTATGTGTTGTATATGGCAATTGTGTGTTTTATTGCATATGCATTGGTTTTGGAGGAGATAGGGGATGAACTCCACGGTTTAGGGGAAGATAGGGGATGGACCTCTAAACCGGATTTATTGGGAGGAGATAGGGGATGGACTCCAGTAGCATCACTCTTATGTGTGCTTATTGATTAATAGATATATTTCTATTTATTGTGGATATGATACATCACTAAAATGTGTATCAGTTGGGAAGTATGGAAGTGAATTGATTATGATTGATACAATACCAACTTGTGTATTTGTTATGGTTAGGTCTAACTTAAATTGTTATTCCTGTTGAATTGGAAGTATTGTTAATAAAAGATGAAACCCCGTTGAGTTATTTGGCCAGGTTCTGAGCCATAAGTGGGAAGTAAAATGTGCCATAGACAGTGTGTCATAGGCAATGTAGACATTTGTGTCATGAAAATTATAACTTGATTATAGAGTGTTAACCATGTATCAGATGCTAATGCTTTAGTTAATTCTTATGCTTGGTTTAGTATTTCTCTACTGGGCTGTGGCTCACCCTATATGGGAACTTTATTTTTCAGGTTCAGGTGGTTCACTCCCTCCAAGGACTTAGCTTGTGAGGATTGGACTTGAAGATTTGTTTATTTATTTTTATTTGAACAATGTAATCTTTCAAGCCTAGGGCTTTATCTGTTTTTGAGTTAGAACTCAGTGAATTGTGTCCAAGGTTGGCTTGGCAAGATGTAAGCCCGTAGGGCATTTATTCTGATGTTTTATTTCATAGTACTCTGATGAATGGATTTATATGATTGTTTTAATATAATAATGCATGTTTATGTTATTTATTATGGGTTTATTTTGAGGGCGTTACAGCTCCTACAATCGAATCAAACTGTATTTGTGTTGTTGTTCAAATAATGGCAATGTGTGAGAGAAGAGGCGTTTGGGAGGGCTTGGTGTTTCTCTCTCTAGAATTTCGGAAAGAGACGAAGCGTTTGGGAGGGAGATCGACAGAGAGAGATCGGCAGAGAGAGACAGACCGAGATCGATGGAGATCTACAGAGAGAGACGGAGATCGACAGAGAAGAGACAGAGATCGACAGAGAGACCAAGATCGACAGATTTTCTGAAAATTGCTCCTTATCTGAAATAATGTTTTTTATAAAATTTACACTTTTAGTGGAACTTACATTGAAAACAAAACTTAAGTTACTTATATCTATTGTGAAATGTGGAACTTACACTGAAAACAAAACTTAAGCTACTTATATCTATTGTGAAATAACTTAACACAATTTTTGAAAAATTATTCCTTTTGTGAAATAATTTCTTTCATAAAATTTATACATTTTGCTAAAACTTACGCTTTTTCCGAAAATGTACACATTTTCGTAGAAATACTTACATCTTTTCTGAAAAGTTACTCCTTTTGTGAAATAATTTTTTTCATAAAATTTATACCTTTTGTAAAAATGAAATTTATACCTTTTGTAAAAATGAAACTTACAAAATGAAACTTTCATGAAAATGAAATTTATACCTTTTCTAAAAATTTACATTTTTTCGTGGAAATAGTTACACCGTTTCTGAAAAGTTACTCCTTTTGTGAAATAATTTTTTCCATAAAATTTACACTTTTTGTAAAAATGAAACTTACACCTTTTGTGAAGTTACTTACATCTTTTGTGAAATAACTTACACTAATTCTGAAAAGTTACGCCTTTTGTGAAATAATTTCTTTTATAACATCTACACCTTTTGCTAAAACTTAGACATTTTTTGAAAATTTACACATTTTCGTGGAAGTACTTAAACATTTTTTGAAAAGTTACTTCTTTTGTGAAATAATTTTTTTCATAATTTTACACCTTTTGTGAAATGAGTTTCGTTTTCACAAAAGGTGTATGCAAAGTGTAAACTTTTATGAAAAAAATTATTTCATAAAAGGAGTAACTTTTCAAAAAAGGTGTAACTATTTCCACGAAGGGGTGTAAGTTTTCAAAAAAAATGTGTACTAAGGTATAAATTTTATGAAAGAAATTATTTCACAAAAGATGTAACTTATCAGAAATAGTGTAAGTTATTTCACAGAATATGTAAGTAGCTTCACAAAAGGTGTAAGTTCCAATACAATGGGTAAATCTTATGAAAAAAATTATTTCACAAAAAGAGTAACTTTTCAAAAAAGGTGTAACTATTTCCACAAAGGGATGTGAATTTTCAGAAAAATGTGAAATTTTAGTCAAATGTGTAAATTTTATGAAATAAATTATTTCACAAAAGGTGTAATTTTTTAGAAACAGTGTAAGTTATTTCACAAAAGATGTAAGTAGCTTCACAAAAGGTGTAAGTTCCGTTTTCAGAAAAGGTGTAAGTTCCAATAAAATGTATAAATTTTATCAGAAAAATTATTTCACAAAAGTAGTAACTTTTTAGAAAAACTGTAAGTATTTTCATGAAAATGTGTAAGTTTTCAGAAAATGTGTACGTTTTAACATGTGTAAATTTTATGAAATAAAATTTTTCACATATGGTGTAACTTTTCAGAAAATGTATAACTTGTTTTACAAAAGATGTAAGTATTACGTGTAAGTTGTCAAAAGTTACACCTTTGGTAAGTAATTTTACAATTGGTGTAAGTTATCAGAAAAGTGTAAGTACTTTCACAAAAAAGTGTAAGTTCTCACAAAAGGTGTAAGTTTTCATAAAATATGTAAGTTTTCACAAAAGGAGTAAGTTTTCATAAAGGGTGTAAATTTCCAAAAATCAATTACGCCTTTTTCTGAAATTACTTACGCCTTTTGTTAAAATTTACGCATTCTGTGAAAATTTATACCTTTTGTGAAATTATTTACACATTTTGTGACAATTTACACTTTTAGTCATGTAATATATTCTTTTATTCATTTACCTGGAAAGTGACCTGCTTAGCAAGTCACCAATGTGCTAGTTTTCAAATATTTTTGTATAACTCAATACATAAAAAGGTGTAAAGGTAAAATAGAAAGGTGTAAGTGCCTTGCATACCATATGCAAGGCACACCTAAGAAAGGTCCTTTTTATTTTTATTTTATTATTATCTTTTTTAAGGTGTAACTCAGGCTCAAATTTTAAAAGATGAATTTGTTGCTTTACAGCTGACTCTCTATTGAGATTTCATATTATACTCTGATCAAAATCTAGATTCGTTTGTGGTGTGTAATTGAGCTCTATTAATGTATCGGTAGTGGATCCCTTCCTATAGATTTGGTCAAATCAGGCCGGCAAATGGTTAACTCGAGGCTTGGACCTACGGAAGCAGTAATGACATCTCAGAATATTTTTTAAAAAAATAAATAATAAAACATAATTATTGGGTTATGTTGTGTTTCTATCCAAATCATTCTTCTTTGTCTTTTGCTTTTTAATTGCCCGTCGGTTTTATTATAATTTTGCTTCTTCATCATGAAGCACGTGAGATTTTTATTATAATTTTACCAAAATTTTATTTTAATTACCTGTCGATTTTATTATAATTTTGCTTCTTCCTCATGAAGCACGTAAGCTTTTTATTATAATTTTGTAAGTCAACCAAATTTTTATTTATTACTACCTAACACAAACAATCAAAATTCTTGAGTAATTGATTGCATTGTATCTACCGGTAAACTTCCTGTCACTCATTTTTCAAGTAGGTTAGATATATACATTAAATTTAAAATTAAAAAAAAAAAAAAAAGATTACATATCAGTGAAAGACAATTTTTTTTTTAAAAAAAATGATAAATATTAATAATTAAAATCATAAACTTTTTTATTTTTTTTATAAATATTTTTTGTCTCCCACTCTGATGTGTAAATTTCTCAAAAATAAAATCAAAATTAATGAGTGTACTTTACTAATTCAACAATCACCAAATATTGCTTTAGTTTCTTTACGTAAAAACCTTCCATTGAGTATCCATGACCTTAAAAAAAGAAAAAGAAAATTGAGATGTGTCTTGTACATAATATCTCAACTACTCAAGAGCTCCAAAAAAAATCCTTGCATGCTTCACACGCTCTACTCAAACAACAATATAGACACCCTATTTTAACTAAACCTTAGACTTTAGACGATTAAAAGTTTTTCGATGATGAAATGGTAAATACTTCTCCCTAGAGATACTTGAGATTGTTATGAGCTGTTGTATCACCCCATTTTAAGCCAGAACTATCTTTTTGCAAAAAATGATTATTTTACTCATGAATCCATTTTTATCTAAAACCTAACTCTTTAGTCCCACTTAGAAGAGAGGAGATGGGAAGATTAGGTTGAACCTGAATGGATGATATTTTCAAAAGCATGGATCAATTTTACTTAAAAACGTCGACTAAGAGTTAATCGGGCATACTCAGACAACATGTAGGCCCAAAAGTATGGAAATTCACACCACTGTGAGTATTGGACTTGTGTCCCCAAATAGGCACGTGTGCTTACGCATGCGTGGTGCGCCCCCACATGGGTTATGCAGCCGCAAATATCTCGTGCGCCTGCACTTTCTCCCAACACCCATAATTGTATTTTGATTGGGATTGTTGTTATGTTTTGGATAGGAGGCGCAAGGAGAAAGCAATGGAGCAACCCTAGCTAACCCTTATTTCGCATCCAAGCTTGTCATTGCCTATTGCATGTTTTTGCTTTATTTTGCATGTGTTAGTTAGATGTATACTTGCTGCATGTTTAGGTTAGTTCAATCATGATATAAGCATGTATATAACCTGGTTTGATCATTGTATAGTATCCACATGTTTAGTTTCATGTGTTAGTTTCTTTGTATGCATAAAATCATGTTAATAACTCTTAATCGGGCTTAGGTTTGCCTTATGTGTGTTTAGTTGCATGTGTAGGATCATATGTATCATTTAAATCATATTTTGCATGTTGGTCGTTTTGCAGTGGAATCCAAGTAAGTCTCCCTCCTTTCATAGCATGTATTGTTTTTTAAATAATGTAAGTTATGTGCTTTTTAGTGATCAATTAAGTATCTTGGATTCTTTTTTTTTTTCTTTTTTTTTTTAATGAATATTGCCTGATTTGGATTGTGTTTGTGACCATATGATTTGAAAATTTTCTTTTTGTAAGAAAATCACGGTTTTATGGAAAATTTGTTTCAATGATATTTATTTATTCAATCACCTAGTTATTAGGTTAGTAATTGAATATGGTTGACAATCATGTTCATGGAATTATTTAATTATTTACTCTCATAAAATAAAAGATTATTAGAGGTCAATTACTTGATTGACGAGAGGGGTGCATCAGTTAATGACCTTCACTTTCGTATCTAAGTTCCTGAACTAAGATGTTTGGTTATGATGGATTAGTGCATGTACTTAGTTTTCATTGTTAAAGATTTTTAATTTCCTATAAAAATTAAGTGGTGACTCATGTGTTATGAGATAATGAGTTGGTACAACATAATGTCAAAATGTGCCTAATTCACCCTAAAAGATACGGCATCCACAAGCACTTTCTCATGTGCTTCCAAGCATATCAGACACTGTGCCACTCGTTACATGTGCTTGTAATCACATCTCCAGTTTCCTTTCGTGAGTTGGTTTCCAAACTCAAATTGGTATTTGTTTCCAAACTTAAAATGTGGTGGTGTAGTTGGTAACCTTGGTCCTAAGAAAGGTAATGTGCGGAAGCACCGTCGACACAAGCGTACTGGAAACAAAAACAAAACCAAAGTCAAGTTCTACAAATGTGGGAAGCGGAGGTCGCTTTGCTTGGGAATGCCTTGATGCAAAGACGGTAGACTTTTACTTAACTCTTTGAATACTTGTTTTTGTTCACATATATGTGTTGCTAATTCTCTCAATGGTTGGATTGTGGACTTACGAGCAACCTGCCACATAGCCAACAAAAGAGTTTGGTTTGTGGATTACAGAAAGATACATGTGGGCAATCAACATGTTATTTTGGGTAATGGAACTCAAGAGGATGCTCTTGGAGTTGGTTCTTATCAGCTCAAGACACGTCTGGGGTGCACTTTACTCCTCTATAATGTGTTTTATGCACCCAGTGTCTAATGTAATCTTTTATTAGTTATTGCTTTGCAAGGATTTGTTTTTAGTTTTTCATTTTGGTGGTAGTCAGTTCGATTTCTATTTTGGATAAAGTCTTGTAAGGACATGATTTTCTTTCCAACGGTTCCCTTATGCTAGATTTGGATTTTTCCTCATATTCTTATGTGTTTTATGATAATGATTCATTAAATTCTATTAAATGGCATGATAGACTTGGTCACGTAGAAAAAGAGAGAATGACTATACTAGCTAAAGAAGGCTTGTTGGGGCATCTTGCTAATGTAAGTATTCCTGCGTGCGAGCCTTGTTTGGCAGGAAAAGTCTGTAGGAAGCCTTTTGGAAAGGCACCTAAGGCTTTATATCCTCTAAAGTTAGTCCGATTTGACATTTGTAGACCTATGAATGTAAAGGCACGCAATGGCACTTCTTATTTCCTCACATTTATTGATGACTATTCACGATTTAATTATGTCTATTTGATCTCACATTACTTTAAGGCATTGGATTGCTTCAAGTGCTTTGTTGCACTGGTTGAGAATCAAATAGATAGGAAGTTGAAAATCCTTCGAACAGATCAAGGGCGTAAGTATTTATCTCATTAGTTCTAGGGACTATGTGAAGAAAATGAGATAGATAGGCAACTAATGATTCTAGATACTCTACAAAAAAATAATGTAGCGGAGAGACGGAATCGTAGTTTTCTTGAAACGGTTTGATCAATGATGGCATAAGCCAACCTGACTATATCCTTTTGGGGGGGATGCTTTTTTGATTGGTGCATACATCCTTAACCGTGTGCCTTCAAAGTCAGTTCCAACAACTCCATATGAATTATGAAAAGGAGAAAAACATGATTTTGACCATTTGCGGCCATGGGGTTGTATGGGTTTTTTCACAGTACTTCTCATAATCATGGGAAGTTAGGCCATAGAGCAAATAAACAAGTGTTTGTTAGATACTCAAAATACTCAAATGGTTATGTAGTGTATGGTGAACATCCTAATGGTGGAATGACTGAGAGTGAGTCGTGAGATGTCAGTTTCATTGAGAGTGAATTTCCTAATATTAGTGAAGTAGAGAAGATCTTTTACTATTTAAGTTGCAGAATTCTGAAGAAGTCAGACTATCTTTTGGTGAGGGTGGAGAATTAGAGACTCATCTTAAAATCGCCAAAGATAAAGGGAGTGATTTGCCTTCTAGTGGGAGTGTTTCACTAGAAAATGACTCATGAGGATCCCAATTATGTAGAAGTGAACATGGAATCATTTCTCGTCGTCGTTGTGAGATTAGGGGAGAATCTTTCATGTGTACTTCGTTGGATCTTGATGACCTTACTTCCTATAAGGAAGTATTAGTTTCACCTAATGTTAATGAGTGGATGGACGAAATGAGTTCCATGACTCAGAACCGCGTTTGGGAGTTGGTTGACCTTCCACTTGGGCGTAAGACCATTGGCAACAAGTGGGTCTTAAAAAAAATATAAAAATAAAAATTAAGCACATGGGTCAATCGACAAGTACAAACCCGTCACATGGCTAAGAGATATACCTAAAGAGAAGGTATAGATTATGATAAGACATTCTCCTTGGTAGTGAGATTTGCCTCTATGTGCCTAATTCTAGATATTGTCACGCATTTGGATTTGAAATTTTTCCAAATGAATGTTAAGACTGTATTTCTCAACAGTGAACTAGACGAGGAGATTTATTTGGATCAACCAGTAAGCTTTGAAGTTAATGGACAATGGACAAGAGCGCAAAGTATGCCATCTCAAGCATTCCATTTATGGCCTAAAACAATTGTCTAGACAATAGTATTTTAGATTCCATAAAGCTATCATTTCGACTGGGATTGAGATGACAAATGATCAAAAAAGAGTTTCCTTATCCTATCGCTATATGTTGACGATATTTCGTTAGCTGAAAATGACATGGAGATGATTTTTGCCACTCAGGAGTAGCTCTTCTACTTTTGAAATGAAGGACATGGGAAAGGAAAATTATGTGCTTGGAGTTAAGATTTTGAGAGATTCCTCTGAGAGACTTCTTGGTTTGCCTTAAGAGACTTGCATTAAGAGGATCTTAGAATGGTTTTGTATGCACTATTCCAAACCCATTGACACTCCAATTGAGAAAGGATATACACTAGGCATTGATTATTCCCCTAAGACAGATGAGGAAAAGAAACACATGGCAAAAGTTTCCTATGCGAGTGCAGTTGGTAGTCTGATATACACTATGATGTGTACTTGACCGGACATAAGCGTTGCAGTGATTATGGTCAACCATTACTAGTGTAACATAAGATTTGTTCACTAGCAAGCAGTGAAGAGGATTTCTTGCTATCTTTGTCCACGATGGAGTCAGAGGACGTTACTTGTTCAGCAACTGTACAGGAGCCTGTTTGGTTGAGAAGATTCCTATAGCCCCTTGGGATCACAACTCTTGCAGATGAAGCCATTATGATCTATATAGATTATATGGCAGCTTTAGCATATTCTACGAAACCAAAATATCATGGTAGAACCAAACACATTGACATTTGAGATGTGATTGCACGAGGGAAGGTAGTCCTACAACATATCTCCATTAGCAAGATTGTGGCTGATCCACTTACTAGAACCACTACTAGATGTTAGGAGTTTAGGACTTCGTATGATTTGATATATTTTGGATACCTCATTGACTTTGATGGATATTTTATTATGAGTATCTTATGCATAATTATTTATTCATGTGGTTTGATGGCGTAATTGATACTATTAGCACACATTGTATATGATGTCACTAGGCCTAGATCTGCCTTCTCACACTGGCGATCACCCTAGCGCTTGTAGAGCAAGCAAAATGAGACATTAATTATCTTGGCACTTAGAGAGAAAGGGAGGTAAATGTTTTGTAACTTGAGAAGTAAACAAAATTAATTTATTATTAGATGACGCCTTAGCATTGGTTAATATAAGACTTTAAAATGTTGAACATGAAGTTATTCACAATTTCATGAAGCCTGAATATAGCCAAATGTGAGGTCTTAAATAGGCGCTTGATAAGCAAATATGCTAAGAAACTCAGTTTAGGCGCTTGTATAGCCATTAGACTAAGATTCGTATGGTGTTAGAGAATGATAAACCCAATTTAGTGGGAGCTCTACCGTAGCATACATGTCACACATTATGTGCTACTATCGACCACTGGAGTGGCTAGATAGATCCTTGCTCTAGCACTCTGTGAGCCCTGTTAGACCAATAACAGGCCTACTCTATGCCCTCAAATCTAGAACTACGTCATGAAGTGATGACATGATGTCGCTGCTTTAGCACGTCATCTAAGGGTCATGATAAATATGACCTAGAGGACTACGTCTAAGAAAGCAGTTACGTTTGACTAAAATGATATGAGTGGCTAGGGAAAATCGTTGGAAATTATACCCTTGTATTGTACCTCATTATTTGAACGATTGTGTCGGATTTGAGATCATGATATAATCATGAGTACAAATACAGTGTTAAGTTCAAGCATGTTTATGAGCTATGGCACGCAAAGGGTTTAAGTGTTTGATCTGGTATAATCCAATAAATTTGGAGTGTAGACGAGATATTTCAAATGATATGCTATGTTATGGTGGCTTAATATAGCACTCCTACCTATATACATGAGAAACCCTAAAAAATTAAGAACATCAATGAATATATTAACAAATAAATACACCATTTCTCTAAGGTTACAAGAGTAGAAAACATTACTAATGAGTCCAATAACCAAGTAAGATCCCAAGAAGGTTGGAGTGGTCAATATAGCCTCCCTTCAAAATCCAATCACCTTAGATAACAAAGCTATCCTTTTGACAGATCTTAACAAGGTATTATCACAAGAACAACATGAGTCGACGAGAAAATAAGGAATGTTTAATATAAAAAGTATGTTTAGATATATAATAATTACAAAATCATGTCTTAAATACAATAAGGGATTTATCACTTACAATCTCAAAATACGTTTACAAATTTAATTTCTAATTCTCCTAGGATAGCCGCACATCCTCGAATCCTTTGGCTTTGCCTTTGACCGGTCTAATAGTCTTCAATACCTGGCATGAAAAGCCATGAGCTTTGAATACCCAGTAAACACACACACACACCCCATCCTTTTTTCCCAGTCCAATACACCATCACAATTATAATAAATAAGTAATGAAGCATGATATTCAATTCAATAACAAAGGATTACAGGGTTAGATGCTAGTAATCTAGAAATCCCCCAAAGAGATTTCATCCTCCCAATCGCAAGAATTGGACACTGGACTATTCAGAACTTCTCATTTTGCTACTTTGCACACTTTACACAAATGCCTGCAATGATTATTTATCGCGCCAAATGAAAAAGGTTTCATCATCCTAAACCCAACCTTATCCCTCCAAAAAAATGTTTTATCCTCCTGAATGTCTCATCTGGACCCAACCTTATCTCACCAAATCAAACCACCGCAAAGAGTTCGAATATGCCCGTTTCATCGTAGGGTTAATGCGATAACCGCTTGCGCAAGACTTAACCTTCAATTAGGGAACACGTCCCATCAATCCATACTTAACACATTATCATCTTTTCATTTTTCAAGTGATCGAAAATCCAATACCACCCTAATTAAGTTTTCCGTTGAGTCAGATGTCATAAATTAAAAATAGACCAACTTATCAAGACAGTAATACCCACATAAGCATGAGCATCATTAAATCACTATGGTATGAAACATAACTATAATACATGAAAATAACATAACAAGTCATGAACAACTGATAATAAGCATTTCTATAAATTCAAGAACATAAGTTCATCAACAAAGTAAATTATGCACTTCAAAGATTGCAATTGCAGAGACACTTTTATATTTTTCCTAAACTTGGATTTCCTATGGTTTGTAGAGAATTTTATCTAGTTTTTAGAACATGTTTTATAAGTTTCATAGATTTTCTAGATTTTTAGTTATTCAATAAATACTCCAACGTTGTCTAGATTCGTTGACTTTTATGAAAATCGGGTTCTCTCTCAAACCACTTACTCTTTTTCAATATATTTTTTTTCCATGAAAGCTAACACTTAAAGTAAGGTTTTGACATAAAGATGAAGTTAAGGATATTTTTCTAGAATTTTCTCAAGTGGGCTGAAAAACCGGTTCTTTGAGCACAAAGCTTGAAATAAGAGAAAAAGTAAGAAAATGGGTTAACCATGGATAATTTCTCACTTCTATGATGATGAAAACATGATAAATAATAAATATTAAACTCATAAATTTGGATTGAAGGTGTGCCTTTGGAAATTATAAGAGATAGGTGTAAAAAAAGATAGTTTTGCACCGATTAAGAGAAAACACAAGTATGAGTGGAAGAAAACTCCAATTTTTTTTTTTTCAACAAAAGAACACCATTATAACACATATTTGAAAAAATAAATTGAAGGAGAGATGGTGATGTGTCTTACTTATTCCCTAGATAGAATGTTTGCACAACTCTTCTTTCTTCTTTCTTTTTCTCCACCACCAAGCTTACTCTTCCTCTCTTTTTCTCTTTCTTGGCCATGGGGAAGGGTGTGTTTGTGTATATATTTATAGAGAATTTGGTGTGAAAAGTCCAAAACGCCCTGTTGTTCCAATTCAATTGAATAGTGTCTCAATTTAGTTTGAATGTAATAGAATGAGGACCTTAATCATATACTTAATTAAAATCTAGTTAGGTTTAGGGCTAATTAAACACTTCTAGTTACAAGTATATGTATATATATATAGCAAATCTATATAGGTATCAAATTCATCATCATGGTTCCATGATTCAAGGGATTTTGTACCAAGTGTATTTATAGAAAATCCTAGGGAGGAGGTAGACAACATTGAATTTGTGTATGTGTGTGTGTGTGTACAATTGTATATTCCATAAAGATCTCATGTGCAACTTATTTATTTAAGAAAATTTGGTATAAGTGTCTATATAATGGTACTAATTTTGGGGTCAATTTGTGAGTCAAAAAAATATGAGGGCTAAAACCTTAATTTACAAATTAGAACATTTAATTAAGTGTAGTATTTAATTAAATCAGTATTTGGGAATTCAATTTGATTAAAGTTTCTTCATTTTAAATTAAACACAAATCGTAATGAGAATAAAAAACCTAGAGTTTCGAGCGAAAAATATAATTAGAGAATTAATTTAATTATTATTAGGGCTTTGGAAATGATCCCTGAGTTCCCTAGTTCAATCAGGGTTTGCGAGTTTTTGGTGGGCACGCATTTTCGATTCTATAGCTAAAATTGAAAACAAATAAGGAATCGAGGGTCTTTATTAAAATAATTCAAAAGGAAGGGTCTAAATAAAAATTACAAAGGTTAGGGGCCTCATAGTTAAATAATTAATATTAGAGCGTAGGAACGATTACTAACCTATCAGGGTCAATAGGGTTTATACGGGTTCGTTTGCGATGTGTCTTCGGTTCTAGGGTTAAATTTGCAAATAAATGAGGAACTAAGGGCTCAAAAGTCAAGGACTTAATAGGGCTTACTGTAGACCGGCCGGAGAACTCCGCGGCTCCGCGCCGCGAGGGTGCGAATTCATTTTGTTCTGAGCTACTACAGTTCGGACTCGTGTCACGGTTTTGAATCTAATCTCACAAAGTGCAATGCGAGACCGATAAATCACCAAAGAGTCCAAATCTGGCAAATCGTTTTGGAAAATTGATTTTTATAAAGAAGTGCCAAACATGGACTGCTTTGCCAGATACAGAGTCACCACCTAAATGTTTTATTTTGGGAGAATTTAGGAAACCCTGACTCGTGCCTAAGGCCACGTGTCCGTCATCACCAAAGTTGCCTCGGCTCGGGAACTTGGGTACGAGAGGGGAAGGTCATGCAATGAGCACCCCCACTCGCCCGATCAAAGATCGGCCTTTACTAACATGATATTTTGTTTTTGAAAACACATGTGTTCTTATTCTGGTTATTAACCTAGAATTACCATGTGATGCGCACAGCATACAAGTATAGACTAGATCGCCTAAGTTGGAACAAAACATTTCATGTTTGTTTGTTTGAAAATGGTTTGAAGTTTGCTACTCGCAAGTAGGCTAAGTCGTAGATTTCGATGAATTGTTCCAATTCAAGTAATCCAACCTTCACCCACAGGCATTCAGGCAGTTAAACACTTAAGCAGTTAGCCTCATGGCAAGCATGCTAACATCGCAACACTTACACACACGCAAGATGCTAAAGCATAAACACTAACAGTGTACTCCGAGCCAAAACAGAGAACTAGTTAGAAATCATGCATGATCCTAGTTCATGTTAAGATGACTAATGCAACACATGCAAAAATGCAACTAAGATAGGCTCGGCTATTCTAAGATGGCATGTGATTGCAACTTGATAACATGTACTCAAATTGGAATTGAAATACAATGCAGTTTGTATGATGCACCGAGCCCGGTGCATGCAATACAGATGAATGGATGCATGCATGCAAGCATAAAGTATGCTAATCGAAATATGCCCTAAAACTAACCATCGTAAGCGGTTAAGTAAAAGGGAGAAAGAAATGGGGGTTGGAAGACATGCATCACACACACGCACACTTATTACAACGGTTGACCCTCTCGACGGAAGGTCCGAATAAGAAGCTAACTAGCTAATCTAAGCTAATTATTACAACACGGAACTAATTAACTAACAAGTTAACTAATTAAGTACAAAACAAAGCTAATTAACTAACAAGTTAACTAACTAGTTATTACAACACAAATTGAATAGCTAAACGCATTAACTAATTAGGTACAAAACCAAAGCATAAACTAGCTAAGGAAAGAAGCTAAGTAAAGCAGTAAAGCAATGTCCTCAGAGGGAGAAGAATGCACGCATGCTCGGTCACCTCGTTTGGAAATCCAACGCGATGCCCCAACTTGCCTCTGCTTTCAATTGTTCTCAGAACCTTGCACCAAGCTCCAGAAAGCTTCTAACTCACCTTGGGGACCCTCAGGAGGGCTGCCGACCACCTAGGGGTGTTGCCAGCCACTGGTCGACCACTTTCCATTACTACAGACCAGAAAAAGTGGTCGGCCAGCTAGTTTTTCTGGTCGGCCGACTAGTTTTTGCGGCACTTCTCCAGTTTGCTGCAACAGAGAGCAAGAAAGGGCATGGCAATGTATTTGTAAGGTATGTGTGCACAACCACCCTCCCTATCATTTCATAAGCTCAAGGGAGTGTGGTTCTCGACCCTCGGGCCACCAATCACGCATCTCGATGCATGATGGCTGAGAAGCCAAATTGTACAATTCAGTGTAAAATGAATGCACACATAAACACATAAAGCCTAGAACTCTATCATGTATGATCAAGAGCGTCGGCGACCAAGAATTGAGGCACGTTTCATCACTTCAAGTATGAAACGTCCCTCGTTTCTCGTGTTTGGACTAACACCTAATCCAAACAAATGCAACAACAACATGCAATGCAACTAAGATATGCAAACATGCAATGCAACTTAAGCATGCAAACATCTAATGCAAATGGCATGCAAAACACAATGCAACTACATGGCATACACAATGCAAAGAATAACATGGCATACACAATGCAAACAACAACATGGCATACTCAATGCAATGTGACATGATCAACTTAACAAAGCTAATGACATGCAAACAATTCTAATGCATGCATACACAATGCAAGGCAACATAAGCATGCAACAACATGATGCAATGTAACAACATTCACATAACATGCTCGATGGACTTAAACCAAAATGGACAGACCTCAGTCATGCCCAAATCAATGGCCAAAGTAATGAAACTAAGGCATGAAGATCAAGACAAGCATGCTCAATGCAATGACCCATTGACTAGACATAAAAGCACAACTCTCAAGAGTGCTCAAGGGGTGACAAACATGGGAGTGTAACAACACTATATGCACTGAAATAAGGTATGAAATGATGCCAAATCATTCAAGCAACACAAGCATGGCATACTAGGGTCCTTAAAGCATGAAGCTAGTAAAGAGGACTACAAAGGGGGCATGCAATACATGGCACAAATGCATGAACCAACCATGGACAGAGCTTAATTAGGTCTAAACAAAGACCAAAACATGCTCAGATGAGGGCTCAAGGACCTAGGCAAGATGGCATACAAGCTAGGCCACAAACAAGGCAACAAATGCATAACCCTTAGAGGCACTCAAAGCATGAAAGAAGTGGGAACATGGCAGTCCTATATGCTCTGAAATGTCATGTTAAATGATGCCAAATCATGTACACAACATAAATGAAGCATGCTATGGTGCCCAAAGCTTGAAACTAGCAAGGCACTTGCACTATAACTATGCAATACATGAAGCATATGGCAAAGGCAACCCAAAACAGTCCTAGAACATGTCAAAATGAGTCTAAAACATGCATGGAAGGAAGCCAAAATAAGCTAGCATGGTAAGCATGAAGCATGAAATATGCAAGGCCAAAAGGGAGGATTACACTACACCTACCAAGACCAAGCATGAGATGGCTTCGCCAACAAAAATCAAAATTATATCATGGCAAAATAATCCCAAAAACACACTGAAATGATAGCTCGCAAGCTTAGGCATGAAGGCATACACAATGGCTCATGTTTAAGGCATAAAGGACCAACTCTTCAAAGCATGGAAAGAGTGATAAATGCAAGTGTATGAACATGAAACATGAACTGAAATCACATAACAAATTATGCCAAATCATGTAAATAGCCCACGTAATGCATGCTAGTGGACTTGATACACAAAGCTAACAAGCTAGAATGCATTATAGCTATACAAAGCATGGCATGCATGACCAAAACAACACAAATCAGAGCTAGAGCATGCTAAAACATGGACAAAAGCTTGCTGGAGTTAAGCCAAAATCATGTTAGAATGATAGTCTAAAGCATGGTACACATTAGGCTAGTTTGTGGGATTGCACTACAAGTGCATGGAGCATGCAAGGGACCATCAAACCAAACCTTAAAAGAGGTATATCATGGCAAAACAACACCAAGAACATGCTGAGATGGACTCAAAACAAGCTAGAAAGACATGCTACTTCATGAAGCATACAAAGCTAGTTTGTGAGAAATACACTACAAGTGTACAAGGCATGCATGAGGTGACAAAACCAAACCAAACCAAAACAATGGTATGCCATGTTAAAATAACCCCAAATACATGCTGAGATATGGCCAACATAAGCTTAACAAACATGCTCAAACATGAGGCAAGTGAAGCGGGCATACAAGACACAAGGAGAGGGGATGACCCTCTCCTATTTGGGACCTTAAAACACCATTTCCACCACTAAAATTCCTCTGAGTTTCAGTGGTGAGAAGACCAAAACAAGGTGATCCCAATAGCTTAAAAAGAAGGCACAAGAATAAGGCCAAACAAGGCCTAAGAGGGGGTAGACGACCCCCAATGCAAAAGTGACCTTAAACAAACATGCTAAGGACTAAAAATCAGAACTTTTTTCAGTTTAAAGTCAAGCCAAAAACAGCATGCAAATAGGTCTAAAAGCTTAAGCAAAAAGCAAGGTTTTAAGGGTTAGAAGCTCACCCTTGTAGAACAACTTTGAAGCTACAACTCCAGCAACTTTTCTGAGCTCAAACCTCTCCAAAAACACTAAAACCAGCTTCTAAGAGCCTCATCAACAAAAGTATGGTGTTTGAGTGTGTGTTTGTGTACAATAGTGTGATAAAAAGGCACTTTTGAACACAAAAATGAGACAAAGAGAGAGATATAGAGATATATGTGTATCTATAACTCAAGCCACAAAATTCTGAACCTGGAGGAAGAGGGGGGAGGTTCTCTTTTATAGAGAACAAGCAACAAGCTTTTGGCCTAAAGCATATATGGAGGATGGCTTCTATGCCTTCCAGCTGTAACAGCTGGCCTCAAAATATCTCCAAAAAGGTGCTGGAAAGCTGCCGCCAACTACTTCTACTGGTCGGCCAACTAGTGAAAGTGGTCGGCCAGGGCAAAAAGTGGTCGGCCATTGGGGGGAGATGGTCTGTAGCATGAAAGCAAGGCAATGGTGTGGTGGCCGACCAGAAAAGGTGGCACAAAGACCAAGAAAACCAGTTGGCCGACCAAAAAACTGGCTGGCAGGAAGGAAAGTGGTCTCCAAGGGGAAGAACTAGTCTCCCACCCTTGTATCACCTTCCAAACAAGGAAAACAAGGTTTGTACCAAAAACAAACCAAAAATGATGCAAGACAAGAGTCCGGGAGGCAAGGCGCGCAGCCGGAAGTCTCGAAAACTAGTCTACGGGTACCAAAAGTGGTCTCCAAGACCACAGTGTCCCTCTAGGCAGAGGCAACAAGGTGTGGTTCAAAAACCACGCCAAACGGAGAACGTTAAGCGGTCCCGAGACAAGGCGTGCGGCTGAAGGCTCCAAAAATCGAAAACTAGTCTCCAAGCGGGAAAAGTGGTCTACGACCGCAAAAAGTGGCCTATAACCACAAAAGGATGGTCTACAAGACCTCTCCCTCCCTCCAGGGAAGGGAAACAAGGCTTGGTCCGCAAACCGAGCCAAAACACAAAAAGTTCAGAGGCCTGGAGGTAAGGCTCTCAGCCAAAAACTCCGAAACCTCGAAACGAGCACAACATGCACCATCACCGAGTGTTCAATCGATGACGTCTAGTCTTAAGGTCGGTCAAAAATGGGGTGTCTACACTTACAAAGATTAGGTGCCTCACAACCTATCCCCCTTTAAATAAAATTTGTTCTCGAAATTTCAGTCATTTTTCATATCTCGAAATGTTATGGGAAATTTGTTTGCATTTCATCCTTGCACTCCCAGACAGATTCTGCCAACTTTTTTTTTTTTTTTTTAAATCATTCAGATCATCTTCTTCTCTTAAGTTCATCTCCCTTTGGTCTAGAGCCATCATTGGTCTCGTTCACATAGTAGCATTTTGAATCGAATTCCTTCCCAATTAATGACGCAAGGAGTGCGTTAATCTTTAATCTTCTGCATTTTTTAGAAATTTTGATATGTTCGTCATATAGGTAATGACGTTGCTGCTTCAGTGTGGGGGCTTGTATTGCCAAATTCGTGATGCGGTGATCTATACTCTTGTTAAGCATTGATCCTTTGGTAATTTGTTGATGCCATTACACTTGGTGATTTGTTGTATCATGGAAGCTAATTTATCCTCCTTAAATAATTCAAAAGTGTCCCATTGAATGCATAAGCAATCTTCTTCATTGATCATAGCTTGATGTACAAATAATGAATCTATTTCTAGGATGAGGTTAGTGTCTGATATCTTCATGCCTCGAAAATTGCACAAATAATTCCTAAGGGTTCGCATATAAGTTCTAATGACCTAACAACGGTTACATACCGCTTAGCACCAACCGAGAACCTCATAAGAGACAGTAAAAATAAGGGCCTTGCTTATTCCCTCCTTACACCAAAACACCTAGGATCCAAATACAATCTATCTGTTCAAGGGTTCTAAAATACCACTTGCACAAGACTTTACTTCAAATAGGGAACATGTCCTGCCAACTAATTCAATTTCAACACAATATTATATCAAAATATTATTCAAGAGATCGAAACCCAATTACCACCCCAATTAAGTTTTCTGTTGAGCTAGATGTTTTATGTTAAAGTTAGAACAAGCTATTGAGACAATAATTTCTACATAAGCATGAGAATCATCAAAGGACTATGGTAAGGGATATAACCATAACATGTGCAAATATCATACCAAGACATGAACAAGTGATAATAAGCACATCCATGAAGTTAAGAGCATGAATTCATCAATAAAAGTAAATTTTTAGATTGGTGCACTTTAAATATCGCAATTAAAGAGACATTTTTAGATTTTTTCCAAACTTGACCTTCCCATTGCTTGTAGAGAATTTATCTAATTTTCAGAAGTGGAATAGTTTTCTTCCAGATTTTTAGTTATTTAAAAAATACTCTAGCGCTGTCTAGGTTTGTCGATTGTTACAAAAATCAAATTTTCTGTCAAATTGCTTACTCTTTTATGATAAATTGTTTTTTCTATGAAAGATAACACTTAAAAGAAGACTTTGACATAAAAATGAGATCAAGGGGATTTTTCTTCATTTTTTTAGAATTTTTGAAAATTGGTTGTAAAAATTGGTTTTTCATGCACAATATGTAAAAAAAATAAAAATAAAATAAAAAAATAAAAATAAAAAAAATCTGGTGAGAAAAAAAGGCAACTAAAGGAAATCTTTCACTTCTTTTGTAACGAAAATATGTTAAACAATGTACTAATAACTCAGATTTTTAGAGTGGTGGTGTGCCCTTAGAGATAATATGAGATATGGGTAGAAAAATATGGCTGTGTTTGGTGCAGCTTTGTAATCATAATTCCACCCCTCCGTTTGTATGCATTATTTGGATGGATTTTTGGAAATGTGATTCCACCACACATTTCAAAACATATTTCTCATTCACGTTTGGCTACTCTCTCTCTCTTTCGTCTTCTCCATTTTGAAAAGTAGAGGATTTTTGAATTTTGGGTCTACCCAATCATCCTCCTGGACGTTCGGTCAGTTGACCGAAACAGTGTAATTTTTTTGTTTTTTTTTTTGCCAATCTCCAATCGCCACCTGTTATTTGGAAAAAAAAAAATTTATATTTGTTTTTGATATTTTTAAAATATGGAAATTATTTTTTTTACACCAAAATGACAATTTTTTTTAATTGAATGTTAAAAAGAGCTTGGTTATGCGTTTTGAATGGAATTTTCAATACAGTTTTGAGTTGTGTGTTTAGTTATGAGTTATAAGTTTTTGAATTAAGTTTTGAAAGAATTAAGTTTTAAAAACTCTTTTCAAAACTCATAACCAAATAACTTTTCTCATTTCATATGTCACATCAAAAATTTAAAACTCAATTCAAAACTCATAACCAAACAAAATTTCTTTTTTCAAATCATAATTCCAAAACTCACAAACTCAAAATACAACTCTATTCACAAATCATAATTTTAAAACTCTACCAAACGCTACCATAGTTTTGCATCTATTAGGACAAAATACAAGTAGAAGAGGAATTAGAGATCAACTCATCAATTTTAAACATATGAACATCAAAATTTCATAACTAAAATGATACTAAAAGTCCTCTAAAATTATGTATTTGAATAAGAAAAATAGAAGAGAGGATTGTGTTATGGCTTATTTGAAGCTATGTGAAGTGTAATTGTGATACATTTGATCCTAAATTTTGAATCTTGTTCCAAATAAGGACAATTGAAGACATTATTGCTCAATTTCAAAGACAAAATCATAAATTTGATAAAATATAAACTAGTTTGACAAAAATAAATGTCAAAAAAATATTTTTAAATTTTTAAAAATTTCTACTCACCAAAGATAAAATTATAAAAAAATGATAAATCTTTTACATTTTTATTTATTTGTTATTTTTTTCCCAAATTAATTTTTAGTATGTGTTTGGATGATGATCATGTACTGGATGGTTGTTTTTGTTTATACTTTTGAATAGTTGTCATGTAATAGATGGTTGTATTTGTTGTTAACAGATATTTTTGGATGATTATCATATAATGGATAGTTATTAGGCTTTTAATGTGCAATCGATATCTTTAATATATTATATATTTTTAGTTTTAGATTTTTTGATTTAATGGATTTGTTTAATAATGATATCAAAGTTGTTGCCATGTTTGACTTTTGAAAAAATAAAAACTAATTTAACAAAAATAAATCTCAAAAAAAAATATTTCAACCCTCCCAAAAGATAAAGTTATATAAAAATTATGTGTTTTTAATTTTTTTTTCACCAATTTAATTTTTAGTTTCTAAGAAAAAATTTTCTGAAAATGGATTTTGAAAACCAAACTAAACAGAACTTTATAACTAAAAAAGTTCCAACACTATTCATTAAGAAAAAAAGGCCATTATATTTCAAATAACATATAAGTTAACCAATACAAAACAAATTGTATGACAACTTTGCCCTTCAAATTGAGCAACAATGTCTTCAATTGTTTTTATTTGGAACAGGATTTAAGATTGAGTCAAATGTATCACAATTGAAAGGTCAAGGACCAAAGTGATACAAGTCTCAAACTATAGGGACGATTAGCGTAATTCGCCTTTTTGGATTTAGTTAGGATAAAATAGAATAGTAGATGATTAGGAACCTTAATTATGTACCTAAACATGATCTAGTTTTGATTAAGTCAATGTAGAACTAAGTTGATGTAAGGTACAAACATAATTCCTCGATTCAAGGGTACTTGATCGAAATATTTCCATATCTTATGAGATTTGATCACAAAAGTACATCTATATATCTAAAGAAGTGGTGGCTAGCCATAGTATTTGGATTTGGGGAGATTTTCTTTGTTTATTTGTGTACAAATTCTAGATTTTTTTTTCAAGATATTTTAGATACAAAATTATTTGATTGGGAAGAAAATGTACAAGTATATACATACATATAATATATATATATATGTATAATGGTACTAACTTGGGGTCAAAATGAAATTCTAATCAATTGTGAGGGCTAAGGCATTAATTTATGAGTAAGAACATTTATTTAAGTGTAGCATCTAATTGGATTAGGGTTTAAGAATTTAATTTGGTTTAAGTTTCGTCATTTCAAATTAAACGACGATTAATCGAACGATCATAGTGAGAATTGAAAATCTAGGGCTTTGGGTAATCAATCCTTAATTAGGGACTTAATTAATTATTATTAAGGTATTAAAATTGATTCATAAGTTACCGGGATTGATTAGAGTTCGTATTGTTTTGATAGGGACTTGTTTTCGATACTAGGGTTAAAATGGCAAATAGACGAGAATTTGAGGGCTTTCATTGAAATAATTCAAAAGTGAGGGCCTTAAAGAAATTATAAAAGTTATGGGCCTCACACCATCTAATGTATATTAAGACCTATATCTTTTACTCTTTATTTGATGTAGTACTCTACCTTCACACATGCTCCAACAATGGATCCAAAATTAACACATATGTTGAATTTGTCTATATAATTTTGGATAAAATTCATTTTATCCCCCTATGGTATGAGCTATGAGCACTTTACCCCCTATACTTCAAATATAGGTAAAGAGACCCCTTGTGGTTTTGGACTAAATTGCAACTATTAGCTTTTCTATCTAAATTGATGGAAGTTGCACTACACATTCCAATTTCGAGAGTGGGCGAACAAGATTTTTGAAATTAAATTGAAATCAAAATATAAAATTCATTTTTCCCTTATCTTTATAATTCCTTCATCTTCGTCATCTACCTTCAAACCCTAACGTATTTCACACTTCTTCTTACTATCTGGTCTTACCTCCTTAATCACTAGCGCTACACCCCTCCCATTTCCGACCACTGTCACAACCCTCTCTGTCCTTCTCAACCATCGCCGTTGTTCTTTCTCTAATCCCAGACCACGATCAACTCCTCCATCTCCAACCCGCCACTATCATCTCCAACCTCGACGCAGTGAGCTTGAAATGTACATCGTAAGCATAGTTCTTTAGTTGGTCAATAAATCACCCAGTTTATATATGCATATGTATGTGTTAGTATACATACATACATACATACATACATACATACATACATACATATAAAATAATGGTTATTTATGTTAGGGTTTTTCCAATCAAGAGTTTATTGTTGTTTGTTTGTTAAGAAAATGAAATTGAATTGCTCAAGACTATACCTTTTTGATTTGAGGAAAAGTTTGGAACTCAAAAATGTCAAGAAAAGAAGTTAAGAAAGGTAGAGATGACATCCTAATGGGTTCAACATGAATCAATCATCTCAATTTTTTTTTATGGCAATTACTTTTCTAGCGCAAAGTGTTTGGTCAATTTGGACCTAATCAAATTTGATTATACTATAATGTGAGACCCAGAATACTCTTTACATAGATTATTGATGAGATCCAATGAAGACATGAGCTAAACCCCTGTAGATCTGCAAAGATGAACATTGTTGGCGTCACCCAACAGGGGTTGTCGGTTGTGGACACTCCGATGATAAAGTTAGACTCTTGAATCAAAGATAGCAGATAAAGAACTACAGAGAGTCTGTGTACTGTGTCACAGAGAGATAAGGCCTCTTCTATTCCATGGGGTGCCTCCCTTTCATAGATGGGGGTGTGATATTTGTTTGACGGGCTTCCTCGTTTGGGCTGGGCCCATTGTTAGGACTTGTTCGGGTTACCCCCCATTACCACAGTTGCCCCAAAAATTTTCATTATCTTTGATAGAAGAAATGAGAGCTTTTATTTCCGAGCTATGCTAGTCAAATAGATGTTGGATTTCTTGATAAAGAACACTTTTGATAAATGAATAAAATGAATGAATGAATGACTGTATGAATGCATGTATTCTTGAATGTATGTATAAATGTATGTATGTCTTGCTCTGAATTTGGAGGCTTTTGCTGATGGCCCTTCGTGCCGAGCACAAAGTGCGCTTCGAATTTGGAGGCTTTATTGATAGCGCTTCGTACCGAGCACGAAGAGCGCTCCGAATTCTAAGGCTTAAGTGATGGTTCTTTGTGCCAAGCACGAAGAGCGTTTTGAATTCAGAGGCTTCACTGATGGCACTTTGTGCTGAGCATGAAAAGCGCTCCGAATTCGGAGGCTTAGGTGATGGCGTTTCTTGCTGAGCACGAAGAACACTCTGAATTTGGAGGCTTTACTGATGGAGCTTCGTGCCGAGCACGAAGAGAACTCCAAATTTGGAGGCTTTAGTGATGCCGCTTCTTGTCGAGCACGAAGAGCGCTCTGAATTCGGAGGCTTTACTGATGGCGCTTCGTGCCGATCAATTTCCAACATTGCAAGAATTGTGAATAATACATACCGTGTCATTGATTGTTTGTACCAAATAATGTAGACTTGTTTGGCACAAAAAAGTGAAAAGCCAAAAAATTGATATCAATGGGAGAATTTGCGCAGATGTGTAGAGTTTCAGAGTCGAGGTAATCTCTCATTTTGTTGTGGCGAAAATAAAAAGAGAATAAAAAAATTATCACCCACTGGCAGCTCTAGTTGATTATAAAGCATTGAAGAATAGTCCAAGGCACTACTCGTGAAATTGCATTATCATCCTTCTATGTGCAATGTTGATCAATGTTGATGTAGCGAAGTTGCTAAGGCACCTTTGTTGTGTTAATTGTGTATTGTGTACAGCGTGCTTGCCCCATTTGCTTTCAAATGATATGTGTTATTTGGAAGGAATTGGAAATAGACTCTAGCTAAAATTGCCCCATTGTGTATTTTTTCGAGAAGTCACCAAATATTTGTTAGTTGTTGAAATCTGCAAATTTAAAGTAAGGAATTTGCAAAATCAGACCATACGGATGTGTCTGGAATGCTCCAAATAACTAGAAACAACTATGGGATTGTTGTGATTGGACCTCAGACGGAGCATTTTTTATGTTGCGGGATCGAAAGTAATAGAAATCCAAGTTGTGGATCCTATCCCAATTGGCAGTATATAGCCAAAGTGATGAATGAAGGATTGGCAAAGATGGATGACTGTGGCCTAACTCCATGAGCCTGCTGTGGAAATTGCATGTCGATCAGACAAGATCTGACTATTGATCTATCATTTAATGACCCCGACATGTCGGTTGATTGATCCCAATGTGAGACTCAGACTTTGCAAAATTGGACTCCAAAAATGGATTCTACATGGCGAAAAATACGAGGTTAGGCATACCCGAAGTTATCGAATCACCCAATTAACCCGAACGCGCTAAGATGCAACGGAGCACTTTGTACCGAGAAATGTACGATAAATCCTTATGGCTTCTTCATGCAACACATCGTAAAAATGCAGAATTTTTCAGCTTCAAATTTTTTATTTTGAGCCCTTTATCTCCTTCGTTTTAAGTCCGATTTGTCTCATTTTTGTGGGGTTGGATTCATCTCTCGGCCTAGTATTCATTCCACCATTTAGACGCATCATTTCGCTTCTAATTGGATGTCGTTGGACCTCTGAAAGTTGACCAAAAATAAGGTTGCTCTACATTTTTTATTATGTTTTTTTATTTTTTTTTTCTGGTGTTCGTCTCATCAATGATCCGTGTAAGAATAGCAGTGAGCATGATCTTGGATCTGATCTTGTGGTTTCGTAATGTTAGTAACTTGGCAAGCTTGCTGCGGTTATTAATGATTTTTGCAAACGGGCTGTGGTTGCCGAGAACGATAGTGTTGCGGTCCGATCTTTGGTTGCCGAGCTTGACCAAGGTGGCCAAAGCTATTGCTAGAAAATGGATCTTCTTGCGAGATGATGACATGGCAAAGTGACATGGGTGATCTTGCCAAAGAACCTTGGTGTGGTCAATCGGAATGAGCTTCGATTTTACTTGTACTCGGCGAAGCTTATTGTCCTTTCATTGACTCCGAACGGCTCACCCTGTGTTGAGAGATTGTCACGAGTGCACTTGGTGAGTTTGGAAAATTGACGATGATCCGAAGTAGTGAACGAGCTACTTGGTATGTCGTTGAACGCACTTTGTTGCTGAATTGGTTGCACTTTGTTGCCCTAGTGTTGGTTGGCAACTTTTCTGGTTCCTTTGGCTTTCCAAAGCATTTGGTCAGCAATTTGTGAGTCCCATTTATGGATGTAGGAACACATTTTAGGATTTGATTCTTCTCAACAAGATCTCCAACTTTCAAAGGTTTTCAAAAGTTTGCTTTGAATGCAAATTCACGAGATCTTAGTTCTTTACAGAAAGAAAATAATTAATTATGGAGCAATACTTCTTCAAAAGCAAGTCCAAAAATATTAATAAGATATTTTAATGAGTTTACAAATGCATGGGATGCATAAAGAAAACATATACATATATTTTTTGAATGGAAGCTCCAGAAAACATATATATCAGCTTATTGGGACTAACCCAAACAAGGACTGACAATGGGTCCAACCCAAACAAGCAAGCCCACAAAACAAATATCACGTCCTCCATCTATATAAATGGAGGGCATCCCAAGGAATAAGGGATGCCTCATCTCTCTGCACCACACAGCATACTAAGCACTCTTCATTTTCTTCATCTTCCTTCTCTGATTCCAGTGGCTAACTTTATCATCGAAGTGCCTCCAGCCGACAACCCCGGTTGGGTGGCACCGACTATGTTCATCTTTGCAGATTTACAGGGGCAAAGCTCGTCTCTTCGTTGGATCTCTGCAATCCATGTGAGAGGATTTTCCTAGTCTCACAATTGGCGCCGTTTGTGGGAATCGTCTGCAAGAATTCAACGAAGGAGATAATAAACACCGCACTCAAGATGCACAGATTATCATTACCTGTTACTAAAAAGAAGACCCACGGTTGATCTTGTCTTTTTCCTCTTTGTTTAAATTTATCTTTGAAGTTCAATCTTGCTGTATATATGTATATATTTATGCTCATAGATTTGGTCCAAACACTTGTTTAATATCTATCTCAACATTCTCTCTAGGAGAGCAGTCGGCACATTTTAGTTAGATTTACTTTTTTATTTTCATGTTCTCTCTCTCTAAAAATAGGTCTTACACTTTTCTTGGTAAAAGCATCTTGAAGTTGATTCTTAATGTATATGTGTACCTATGCTAAAAACAAAAGCTAGTCTTCACTTTTTCTCTCTCTAGACGAAATTGACATAAATAGAGCCATGAGTAATTAGAAAAAATAATTTAAGATTTTTACTTCATAATTTGTGCTAGTCTGAGGCAATCTATATATACATAAGAATTCATTTGTCATAAACGGCTCATCTTGATGCCGACCAAAATCTCGGCAAAACTGAAGATGTTGCATGCGTAAAGAAGTCTTGCCGACAGCTTGGTTGACACTAGAATCACAAGTATTCCAACAAAGGTTGTTCGGAAAACCAATAATGAAGCTATTCAGCAACTCTTCCACCCTTCTCGGCGTCACTACGCTTTCCAAGCCTTCCATCGTTACAACACAACTCGGCATCTCGGCAACTCAGCAAACCAATCTAGCCACGGCGAACCTTGCAAAAGGCTACTCAGCATGACCACACATGGACCTTTGCACTACTCGGCAACCATTCCGCGTTAACCGATCGCTCAAATGAAAACCTGTCCCCATTTATTAATTCGGCACACAAACCATGTCCGACGCCCTTCTGGATAACAACGCCGAGAGGACAACACCAAACACGTGTCGCCGAGCGCATGTAGAATTGGCGCTCTCGCATCTCATCCCCTCGGTAATGTCGCCATCTAGCAAGACTTATTTTTCGCTGATTGTCACATTCGCACAATGCAATTTGTTCTCTGACTCTCGGCACCATAACTCCTTTATCAAGCTCATCGGCAATGATAATCCTCAAGAACGGCACATGTATATCATCATGTCGGCTATAACCACGATGCTGAGAACAAAATTTAAGTCTCTTTTTGGAGTCATCTCGGAAACATACTCCACAACATTTATCATCTTCTTGAAAAAAAAAACTACCACATTTTCAGCAAAAATCTCATGATCTCGTTCCCAGGTGCATCCACGTTCCTCGGCGCTACCGTCTCGGCATAACATTAACATCTCAGCTTCAAATTTGTTACAGTGATTGAAGGCGTCTTGTTATGATGAAATTTTTGCAGTTGTCAAAATCTAATTTTAAGCATACCAGTGTGAAGTACTCATTGAGACGTGTCTAACTCAACAAATCGCGTTGAAATCGAAGCTAAAACGAAGCCATACAAGCCAGTTGAAGTTTGCCCAAAAAATCACATATTTTTGCTGACGACAACCAATAGTTGGCAAACATAAGAAATTATTCGGTGGATTGTGGCTAAGTTACATCCCATAATAGCCAAACAATTAAGTTCAAATATATAATGTGCAAAATATAAATACAAGGGCAAGTCATGGCAAAAGTGGTTCAGTATTAATCTTTCACCACAAGTGTGAGAGTTCAATTCTTGCCAGCAACAATTTCCTTTTATTTTTTTCCAAGCCGCTACGCCAAACCATGAGCCACCAAGCCGAGTTGTCTAACTCAGCAATATAAGAGCAATTATCCAATGCTTCACGGAGCACAATTCTCAATCGATCTAAGCCATCGACTCTATTTTGGCTAAAACTACGCCATCAGGAGTCCGATTACAGTGATCCCATAGTCATTTCCAACTATTTGGAGCCTTCTGAACACAGTCGTATAGTCTGATTTTTCAAATTCCATACCAAAAATTTGCAGATTTTATATGCACACCACATATCTATCGTAACTCCAACAATATTTTTGCAGCCAAGTCTGAAGTTTGATCGATGCCGATTTCAACAACTAGATAATATTTGGTGACTTCCCAACTATATACCCACCAGAATCATTATGCATTCCTTCTGAACAATAAATGTCATTTGAAAGCAACAGGGCAAGAAATCCGTTTCAACATTTTGTTCTCTGCTTAACTCCTCAGCACTTTTGGCAACCCTCCATTTTGAATTCCTTCCGACTAACAAATGCCATTCGAAAGCAATGGGGCAAATATACGTTGGACAAGAAACTCAACTAAACTCAACTGAAATAAATCGGGAATATGCTTCAATCTGCTTCCATAATCTACGTAGCAATTCCTTATAACAAAGCAATGCTATTTTTTTAATGCTCTACCATTGGTGTAATTTTTTCAACTTTCCACTTATTTATGATTAACAAGTCTACATCATTTAGTATAGGCAATCAATGACACGGGATGCATTATTCAAAATCCTAACAATATTGGCAACTGATCGCCACTTAAAATGAGCAAAAGTCTCCAAATACAACGCAATCTTCACACTCGGCACAGAGCGCCATCAGCAAAGGTCTTCGAATTCGGAGCAAAGCATACATATAGTAATTATGGCATATTTCGTGTAGCCCTCGCCTGGGGGTACCAATACCATGGCCTATGTTATACGAACCTTGCCTCAGAGTCATAATATTGTAGCCTACGACTCTTGCCCGGGGGTCATAGTACCCCGGCTTACAACCTTTTCCCGAGGGTAATAATACCACAGCCTATGACTCTCGCCCGGGGGTAATAATACCGCGGCCTACAACCCTCGCTCGGGGGTAATAATACCGCGGCCTATGGCCCTCGCCACGGGGGTAACAATACCGTGGCCCATCGTTACAGAGATCTTTGATGTAGAACCAAGAGGTCCCTATGTTAGACATCATTCATTTAACCTCTTTATACTAGTATTACTCACTGGGCTTTAGCTCACCCCTCTCCCTTATATACATATAGTTATACATATATTTGAGCATACATACATTCATACAGTCATTCATTTATTCATTTTATTCATTTATCCAGAATGTTCTTTATCGAGAAACCTAACATCTATTTAAACAGCGTAATTCGGCAATAAAAACTCTCATTCCTTCTACCGCAGACAATGATAGTTTTGGGGCAATTGTGGGAGCCAAAAAAAATATCAGCTTATTGGAACTAACCCAAACAAGGCTTGACAATAGACCCAGCCCAAACAAGCAAGCCCACCAAACAAATATCACATCCTACATCTATATAAATTGAGGGCATCCCAAGGATTAAAAGATGCCTCATCTCTCTGCACTACACAGCATACTAAGCACTCTTCATTTTCCTTCTTTGATTCCACTGGCTAACTTATCATCGAAGTGTCTCCGGTTGACAACCCCGGTTGGGTGGCGCCGACTATGTTCATCTTTGCAGATCTACAAGGGCAAAGCTCATCTCTTTGTTAGATCTCTACAATCCATGTAAAAGGATTTTCCTGGTCTCACAGAAACTTTTGTTTTGCACTTTGCACACTAGCATTTATAGAGAGAGTTGAGACCCAACCATGGGTTTATGAGCAACAATTCATTTATTAAATTCTTATTTATTTATTTTGTAATTCATTTAAATAATTCATGGGTGTGTATATAAAAAATGAGATATATGAGGAACTCTTCCTTTTTTGGTCACAACCGCTGTGATTGTTGTAATTATAACAACAATAATTATAATAACAACAATAATAATGACAATGCGATCTTCGTGGAACATGGGTTCTATGTTTTCTGAACATATTCTCCGCACTCTATAGGAGCATCTGTAGATTGTGCCTTTCAAGATTCTTTTCAATTCCCTTTTTGAAACTCATGTGATGCTTAATTTAGTAAAACTATTTTTCTGTACATGCCGTTATTGGTCTTGTAAGTTATTTTAGTACAAAATGGCATGCATCCAATGGAAACTAAATTATGCATCTACAATAATAATAATAATAATAATAATAATAATGTACCTTTCTTGGTTAACATGCTTTTGATATGTTGTTGGCTTCGCAACACTCACAATTTGATCTTTAGTGCCAAGTTGCCTTGAACTCCCAAAATAAAGATAGCTATGGAATAGTTGATGACATTTACATGTAATAAAAATACTCCAAGTGTCGGTCCGTGTTTAGTGCCGAACTTCCCATGCCAAAAAAGGCCTAGAAGCCGAGCAATATCTTGATGGGAAAATTCAACGTCCATGATCGGCTTGCCAAGTCGCTTGATCGGCAACTTGGCTCTTTCACTTGCCGAAGCACTTGGTCGGAAACTCTACTGAGTTCTTTGGTTTGCCAAAGCACATCTTCAGTAGCTCAATTTAATCTTGATGAAATTTCATTGGCCGGCGAGTTGGGCAACTTTGCTTGCCGAAACATTTCTTCGGCAATTCATCTTGACCTTGTGTGTTGGTGAAACCTTTTCTAGAGAGAGAGTGTCAAGTCTTTGTAGATCTACAAACTTGATCTTGTTTTTCTAAATTTTAGGAAGCAAAAAATATATATATATATATATATATGCACATCTATATAACAATGGAAGGATTAGTTTGAAAATGTCTTTCAAATTAATGGTCCAAATTTGTCTAGATTTAAAAACAATGGCTCAGATTTACTTTCACAAATATCTCTCTCACAAACTATCTTCAATGATCCAGATTTGTCTAATTTAAAAACAATGGCTGAGATTCAAAAAGAGATTCAATGGTCTAGATTTATCTAAGAAATAAGATTCAATGGTCCAGATATGTTTAACTATCAACTCTTACTAACCCACTTCACTTTACATCATCACTTTGAAACAATAAAGCTATGAAGAAGGAAGAAACATAGAACAATCGAAGGAAGAACAAAGCTCCTCACTTTCACCAGGTCATAGCTCCTCACTTTGTTTTTCTATTCATTTTTTTTACCTTTGTTATTTATTATTTTTTTTTATTTTTTTTTTCCAGCTCATAGCTCTTTGTTTGGTTCTTAGTTCTTTGTCAAGAATCTAAAGCAAATATATATATATATATATATATAATAAAATTTTGTGTTGTGTTTTGTTCTTAGTTCTTTTTTTTGGTTTTATTTTTTAAATTAAATGAGTTAAGGAAAAATGGTTTTCATGTTAACAATGGGTTAAGGAGAAATGGGCCTCATAGCTCTTTGTTAACACCCATTGTTTGGTTCTTAGTTCTTTGTTAAGAACCTAAAGCAAAAAAAATAAAAAAATAAAAATAAAAATAAAAAATTATGTGTTGTGTTTTGTTCTTAGTTCTTTTTTCAGTTTTATTTTTTCAATTAAATGAGTTAATGTTAACATTAATTGGGTTGAGATTTTCTTTAATAATCAATGGGGTTTCAACACCCACTTCTCTATCAAATGAGGGTTAAGGAAAAATGGGTTTCATGTTAACAATGGGTTAAAGGGAAAATGGGTCTCATAGCTCTTTGTTAACACCGAGAGTTTGGTTCTTACCTCTTTGTTTGGTTCTTAGTTCTTTGTTAAGAATCTGAAGCAAAATAAATAAATAAATTTATGTGTTGTGTTTTATTCTTAGTTCTTTTTTGGGTTTTATTTTTTCAATTAAATGAGTTAATGTTAACATTAATTGGGTTGAGACTTTCTTTAATAATCAATGGGGTTTCAACACCCACTTCTCTCTCTATCAAATGGGGGTTAAGGAAAAATAGGTTTCATGTTAACAATGGGTTAAAGGGAAAATGGGTCTGATAGCTCTTTGTTAACACCCAGTGTTTGGTTCTTACCTCTTTGTTTGGTTCTTAGTTCTTTTGTTAATAATCTGAAGCAAAAAATAATAATAATAATAAAATAAAATAAATTATGTGTTGTGTTTTGTTCTTAGTTCATTTTTTGGTTTTATTTTTTCAATTAAATGAGTTAATGTTGATATTAATTGGGTTGATATTTTTTTTAATAATCAATGGGGTTTCAACACCTACTTCTCTATCTATCAAATGGGGGTTAAGGAAAAATGGGTTTTATGTTAACAATGGGTTAAGGGAAAATAGGTCTCATAGCTCTTTGTTAACACCCATTGTTTGGTTCTTACCTCTTTGTTTGGTTCTTAGTTCTTTGTTAAGAAGTTGAAGCAAAAAAATAAAAAATAAAAAAATCAGTGTTGTGTGTTGTTCTTAGTTCTTTTTTTGGTCCTATTTTTCCAATTAAATGAGTTAATGTAAACATTAATTGGGTTGAGATTTTCTTTAATAATCAATGGGGTTTCAACACCCACTTCTCTCTCTATCAAATAGGGGTTAAGGAAAAATTGGTTTCATATTAACAATTAGTTTTATTTCATCTTAATGGATTGAGGTTCCAAAAAAAACTCTGAGTTAAAGTTAACATTAATTGCGTTGAGGTTCTCTTTAATAATCAATGGGGTTTTAGCACCCATTTCTCTCTCTATCAAATAGGGGTAAGGAAAAATGGATTTCATGTAAACAATCATTTTTATGTCATTTTAATGGGTTTAGCTTCCAAAAAAACTCTAAGTTAATGTTAACATTAATTGGGTTGAGGTTCTCTTTAATAATTAATGGGGTTTTAATACCTACTTCACTCTCTTTCTATCAAATGGAGATTAAGGAAAAATAGATTTCATGTTAAGAATCATTTTTATTTCATCTTAATCAAATGGGTTGAGGCTCTATTTAATTATCAATGGTCATATTTTTACTCACCAAACATGAAAATAGATTCGTATACATTTTTAGTGTTGAGGAGTGCTCTTAATTAATGTTAACATTAATTCTGTTGAGTGTTCTCTTTAATAATCAATGGGTTTTAACACCCACTTCTCTCTCTTTATCAAATGGGGTTTAAGTAAAAATGAGTTTCATGTTAACAATCATTTTTATTTCATCTTAGTCAAATGGGTTGAGGCTCTCTAATCATCAATAGTCATATTTTTACTCATCAAACATGAAAATAGATTTGTATACATTTTTAGTGTTGATGAGTGCTCTCAATTAATATTAATATTAATATTAATTGGGTTGAGATTCTCTTTAATAATTAATGGGGTTTTAACGCCCGCTTTTCTCTCTTTATCAAATGGCGGTTAAGGGAAAATGAGTTTCATGTTAACAATCATTTTTATTTCATTTTAGTCAAATGGGTTGAGGCTCTCTTTAATCATCAATAGTCATATTTTTACTCCCCAAATGGAAAAATATATTCGTATACATGAAAATTGGGTTTCATGTTAACAATCATTTTTATTTCATGTTAATAGGTTGAGGTTCCCCCCCCCCAAAAAAAAAAAAAAAAAAAAAAAAAAAAACTCTAAGTAAATGTCAACATTAATTGGGTTGAGGTTTTCTTTAATAATCAATGAGGTTTTAACACCCACTTTTCTCTCTTTCTATCAAATGGGGGTTAAGGAAAAATGGGTTTCATGTTTCAAATGAGGGTTTCATCTTAATGGGTTGAGCTTCCAAAAAGCACTCTGAGTTAATGTTGACATTAATTGGGTTGATGTTATATAGATTTTTATTTCATCTTAGTCAAATGGGTTGAGGTTCTCTTTAATTATCCATGATCATATTTTTACTCACCAAACATATAAATAGATTCGTAAACATTTTTTTGTGTTGATGAGTGCTTTTACTAATTGTGTTTTTCTTTTTATCTTTTTTGTCTCAGATTTCTTTAATTTTGCTTCTCAAATAGATACCAAGGTTAGGAAGTCTCTCCCTTGCAATTTTTTTTATTAATTCCTCACTTTCTTTCTTGAATTGCAGTGGGTTAATGAATGGTCAGGGTTAATTAATGAACTCTCTTAGATTTCCTTAATGCTCTGGAATTTTCATGTTTGGTCTTCGAATTTTCAATAATTAGATTAAACATTAAGCTTTTAATGTTTGGTTTAGAAAGAAGTCTAATATAAAGTGTATAGTTATGTATCTTGGTATATAGTTGTTAAATTTCTAATATAGTATGATGAAATAGGAACGTATGTGGCATTTTTTTTTTTTTTTTGAATATACAAGCCCACTTTTTATACCCACTTTATAGACTCAATGATATGTCAAGAAGATGATTGGTTGATAATTAGATAATATTTAATTATAAACCAATCTTCTTCTTAACATATCACTGAACTATAAAGTAGGTCTAACTTTTCCGTCTGAATAACTATCCTTTTTCTTCTTTTTTTTTTACAAAGATTTTGTTGCAGTTTAATTTTGTAATATGATAGGTCTTTCTTTTTTTCTTTTTTCCCTTTTAGGCTGCATTTGGATTTAGGATTTGAAGGGAATTTGTTGACTGAAAGGAAAAGGGAACATTAAAAAGTTAACCCTTTTTATTTGATGACCTTTTTTTTTTTTTTTTTTGCTTTTAGTGAACGGTTTTTAATTTGGTTTTTTATTGAACTGCTATTTTAAAAAGTTTAGGCTTCTCCCTCTCTAAAAAAAAAATTCATGTTTAATAGAGAAAAATGATGAAGTTTTCTATGAGAGGATTTAATTTTTCTTCTATCCTTTTTAATGTATATTGAAGACATAATTTTTGCTTTTAGTGAACGGTTTTTAATTTAGTTTTTTATTGAACTGCTATTTTAAAAAGTTTAGGCTTCTCCCTCTCTAAAAAAAATTCATGTTTAATAGAGAAAAATGATGAAGTTTTCTATGAGAGGATTTAATTTTTCTTCTATCCTTTTTAATGTATATTGAAGACATAAAAAAATTATAATTTTTTTTTCTATCCTGTAGTAGTTCAATTTCTCCATTTGTGATATTTATGCACAGACCAACTTTTTAAAGTAGGTTTTGTTAATTAGAATATGTTAGGAGGTTGTTAATTTTGTGTTAATTAATTTTTCTTTATGATAATTATTAAACCTCATTCTGCCTTCTTATAGTTATCTTTGTCAAATTACATAACTAGACACTTTCAAGTTGAGATACCATTGACCTTCAACCACTAATTATGGACAACATTACTATTTTTGGTCACGTAAGTTGTTTTCTTTTTTATTTGTTTGAAAATAAAAATACACATTTCTTATAAGTTGAAATCAATTTTCTTTTCTTTTCATTATTTTTTTTTTAATCTAATTTTCTGATAACAAAATAGTTGAAATCAATTTTCTTTTCTTTTCATTATTTTTTTTTTAATCTAATTTTCTGATAACAAAATGCTATTTTTTTTTTTTATAATTTACAGATGGATGGAGACCTACGTTGAACTGTAATATCGACTCCTTTTTACTCATTTTCTTACATGTATAAAGTTTTTATTTTTTTTACCCCTAATTCTTTTGTATTTAGAGGTTCAATTTATTCAAGAAAGAAATGCTAATGTTGTTATCCATGATGAGCGTGACCTTAATGTCATACGGGTTCGAGAGGTAGGCCAATTTAATTATATCAATTTTTTTTTTTCAAAACACCATATATTCTTATTTACATTTTTTTTTTAACTTTCTAAATATATATATTTTTTAATTTTTTGTAGGCAAAGGAAAAGGAAATTGTCAAGGCATTGTTGAAGAAAAATGAAAAGACCACCATAAGGGAAAGGAAAATGCATGTTCAATAGTATGTCTCTTCAACATATTCATTTTAAGTTCTTTGTTTTTTTGGAATATTTATTTTGGAGCATGAACCTCGATCATGTTTGTTTTTTTAATGTAAAATTGACATACTTGCAAAGTGCCATATACTATTTTTAGAGTAAACAGTTTCATGTAAATTTGTGAAATTTCTTTTTTTTAAGCATGCTAAAATAGCATTTCCACAAAAACATTATGCGTTTTAAATTATTATTGTTCTTTTTTGGCTTTTTGCTATTGGCATGAACATCTACAAGAGAAGAAAAAAGGAAGAAAACAAAAAAGGAATGAGGGGGAGAGGGATACAGAATGAAAAGATTTTCAATTTTTTTTACAAAATATCATAAGGAAAGGGAATTAAGATAAAGTAAATTAATAGAAATCAAAAAGGAAGAGAAAAATATAAAATAGTAGATGATAATATTCATAGTTTAGGCATCATATGAAATTAATCTTCATGTTTTAGGCACATAAAAATAATGTTATATCAAAAGTTGCGTTGGCTTAACATGCACGGCGTGAACATGAAAGAAATGAAAAGGCAAGCTCTGCATATTAATTGGGACAACGTTTGTGACGTGAATGAGAGAGATCAAGATAATTGATTCCACCAAGCACAACTAATACTCCACTAGCTCGAAAAGGAGCAGTGTTTACACATCTTACTTTGTCAAGCACATCTTTAGCTTCACAAACGAATTGGTAAAACACTGTTTTTAATTTTATAAATACATATTCTTAATGTTAAGATTTTATTTTATAATTTTATTTTGCATACAACAAATATTTGTAGGCCTACTCATGCAAGCCCATTCCTCTATGAGACTAGGAATATCGGTATTGTTATTCGTGATGAGTATAATCTTAATATTATCCGCAATTCTAAGGTAAGTCGAAAAATCAAATTGAACATTTATATTTTATTTACATTTTTTTCGTATTCTGAATAAATTTTATTTATTTTTGGTAGGCAAAGGAAAAGGAAAAGGAACAGGCCAAGGCAATGTCTAAAGGAAAAGAAAAGGCAACTTCTTTTGACAAAGGAAAGGAAAATACATGTCCAATGGTATATTCTTCAATATTTTTTTAAAAAATATTTATCAAGTCAAACATAGCCAATCATATTGTAAAAGTGAACATCGATCATATATACTTTTAAAAAAGTAAAATTTGTGTTGTCAATTTTTTTTGTGTATTTTTTAAATTTTATTAAAAAAATAAGAGGACAAAAAAATGTATGGTTGAATTTTATTTTTCAATGCTCTTTTTTTTTTTTTTTTGTACACTTAAACATAATATTTTTAGCACTCTTTAACATTTCCTAAAAAGTAATTATAACCTTGATCAACTCCAAGGAAAACTTTATGACATTTGAGCAAAGGAACAAAGGAACATAGGCATATAAAATATTTCTAATTTTCTTAAGATTATCATGAGGCAAGAGGAAAGAGAAAACAATAATTGAAAAAAATTGTATAAAAAAATAAAAGGGAGAGGGAGAATGAAGCAAAATGGAAAAGGAAGCACGGGAAATAAAATGTTGCCAATAATCTTAAAATTATCACATGGCAGGAAGAAAAAGTAAAATATAACTAAAATAAAAAAAATTATTGAATCAAGAAATAAAATAGTAGATGATAATATTTGTATTTTAGGTACCAATGATATAATGTTCACATTTTAGGCACACAATAATAATGTTACATCAAAAGCTACATTGGCCCAACGTGCATGGTGAGAACGGGAGAAATCAAGAGAATGTATTCAACCAAAACAAACTTCTTTAATATCGTGTTATGGTAGTCGTGCTTGCTTGGAACTAGGAACAAAGGCAACTAAGGATACTTAGTCGGCGCAAAAACGAACAATGGTTGCACATCCTTCCACATGTTCGTTCTCAATGCCAAGCACATCTTTAGGTCCACAAAGGAATTGGTAAAAGACCATGTTTAATTCTTTAAATACATATTCCTACTATTACCATTCTATTTTAATTTACACAGAATCAATACTTGTAGGCCTACTCTTACAACTCCTTCCCTTCAAGAGGATCTACATACTAATGAGGAATTTGAGGATATGCCTATAAGTCCAACGGTTGGTACTCTAGCACATATAAATTCATGTTGTCACTCTCTTGGCAAGATGAATGTATTATGTCGTTTCTATTTAGCATTACATTGGAATGATGAAAAATTAGTAAAATCATCTCCAAACTGTCCTTTATTCGGAACATGTTGTTCAAAAGGAAAGGTTAAGCTTCATACGTTTAATACACCCCTTCACTTCTTCAAGCTTCATACGTTTCATACGTTTATATGATGGGAATGATGATAAATCAAAATCATTTCGACGTTATTCTCGAGTGTACAATACAACCAATGCTTTTACAAGTCTTGGTGCTACATTAGATCCAAGAGTACTTACTGGAAAAGGCCCTACATCATTCACTATCCATGGGGAATTGCGACATCGAACAAAATCACTATTACCACAATCAGGGCAAGATGCAACTTATGCGCAATTGTACATTTATGACCCTCATTCAGCTTTAGAAATTCGTAATCATAGAAATCCTCAATTAAGATGAGATGTTTTAAAAACTATTGAAGATAGTTTATTACAGGTTAATGCATTTGTTACTAAATTTCGCCAGCCTCACGCAATTTTAAATCAATTATCCTTGACAGGATGAAATTTACCTGCTCATCTTCACTACAGTTCAGTGATAAATCGACGACAATATAACTTACCAACTACAGATAAGGTTGCAGTTGTAATACTAGGTGATGGAACCAAGGTCAGTGGAATGAGAGATGTTATCTTACATCTACAAGGAAATAATGAGCTAATGCAAATCAATGAATGTTACCCAGCATACTTGCCATTGCATTATGTTTTATTATTTCCACATGATGAGCTGGGATGGGAACCTGAGATGAAACTGTGGGATGTTCAACGTGATCGGCCTTCAACTGATCAGCTTACTCAAATAAACTTTTATAGTTATCGTTTGTTTGAACGACCCACAAAGTATTCAATAATTTTGAGAGCTGGGAATCTGTTCCAAAAGTTTTTGGTAGATGCTTGGGCTGCAACTGAACAAAATAGGTTGACTTACTACAAGCTTAATCAAGGAAAATCCTTGCTAAACTTACCAAGATTTGATAGATAATGATCCAAATGACCTGTAATCCAATCAAATTGGTCAAATGTTTGTTTTTCCATATTCATTTCCTAGAGGTACTAGATATATGTTTGAAATCTTTCAAGATTCAATGGCTATCACACGATACAACCAACATCCAGACATTTTTTTCACCATGACTGCAAATCCTAATTGGCAAGAAATTACTTCAGCATTCTTACCGCACCAAAAACCTATTGATCGTCCTGAATTAATTGCCTGTGTTTTTGAGTTAAAGAGAAAGTGCTTGATGAAAGAAATAGAAACAAACCAAGTGTTTGGTAATAAAGTTGTGCATGTTTTTACAATTGAATTCCAAAAATGAGGCCTTTCATATATGCATGCACTTCTATTTCTTAAGGGTCTAGACAAAATGCGAACATGTGCTCAAGTAGACAAATTAGTTTGTGTAGAATTTCCAGATCCAAAAGATGAACCTATGCTTTTTGAAACTATTAAGTGTTTCATTTTACATGGACCATGTGGTGCTCGAAATCCACAAGCACCATGTATGGAAAATGGTAAATGCACTAAGAGATACCCTCGAGCGTTCGCAGAAACAACTACTATGGATCAAGATGGATATCATATCTATCGTCATCACAATAATGGTCAAGTTCATATTGTGAAGGGTCTATAAGTTGATAACAGAGACGTCGTACCATACAATGCATATCTTTCTAAACATTTCAACTGTCACATAAATGTCAAAGTTTGTGCCGGAATGAGGTGTGTCAAGTATATACACAACTACATTTACAAGGGTTATGATCGTACAACGATGGTGTTGGAATTGATAAATGAGATCCAACAATATCTCGATACGAGATATATTGGACCTCTAGAAGCTGCTTGGCGAATATTTGGTCATCCATTGGATGCAGAGATGCCAACAGTTGTATGCTTAGCACTTTATTTACCTAGAATGCACTGCGTTCTTTTTAATCCTGATAAATCATTAGAAGCAATTGTTTCTAGAGCTGGGGCAACAAATGTCAACTCTTACCCACATGTTGCGCTTCTATGGAAGATGCATTGTCCATTCACTTACCAAAAATTTCTATAACATTTTGTTTGGCTTAATTCAGAAAAGATGTGGAAACCAAAACAACAAGAATATGCAATCGGTAGAATGCACTTTGCTAGCCCTAATTGTGGTGAGAGATTTTATTTGCGTTTGCTATTAACTGTTGTCAAAGGACCAAAATCGTTTCAATGCTTACGTATGGTCAACAATGTTTTGCATGATACGTTTAAATTAGCATGTGTTGCAAGAGGACTTTTAAAAGATGATAAAGAATTGATACAATGCGTTAAAGAGGTTGCAGTTATGAAAACTGGTTATCAGTTGAGGAGATTGTTTACTATTATTCTTACTCAGTGCTTTCCATTACAACCATATGCGTTATGGAATCAATTTTCAATGCATATATATGATGATCTTGCCCATAAGATTCGAACATTGTTTGCCATTTCTGAACCAACTGAGGCTCAAATTGAAGACTATGGTTTATATCTTTTGAATCAAATGCTCCAAAAATCAAGAAAAAGTTTAATTGACTTCCTGCCAATGCCATAACCTTCTACAAATTTGAGTGCAATAGTTGGTAACATGTTTATATTCGAGCATCAACTACAGAATGAGGCACACCAGGTAGATGCAGAAATTATTATTGATCGCCTCAACAATGATCAACAAACAGCTTATGATGAAATCACTTCCTCAGTCTTTGAAAATAAAGGAACTATTTTCTTTTTGAATGGAGGTGCCGGAACAGGGAAACCGTTTTTGTACAATATGATTGCGTTGAAGTGTCGCAGCCTTGGCCATATTATTATTACTGTGGCTTCATCTGGAATTGCATCATTATTATTGGTAAGAGGTCGCACTGCTCATTCAACATTTTCAATTCCATTGGATGTATTGGAAAATTCAATTTGTGGATGTAGCAAGGAATCATTACAAGCAGAACTGTTTAGAGAAACAAAACTTATAATATGGGATGAAGTTCCTATGCAGCATAGACATTGTGTTGAGGTAGTTGATCGCACATTTCGGGACACTTGTGGTAGTGAAAAACCATTTGGGGGTATCACTATTGTTCTTGGTGGAGATTTTCGACAAATCTTACCAGTTATAACCGAAGGAGTTCATGAACAAATTGTGAATGCATCATTAAGACACTATTTTCTATGGATGGATATACATGTTCTGTCTTTAAATTTGAACATGCGCTTTAATCACGCAAATCTTGGAAATGCTAATTTTGCAAAATTCTTGATGAAGGTAATATTTTTTCAAACTTTTTCTCTATTATGTGGTGCTTTTAAATTGACGAATTACATTTATGTTTATGTACTTTAATTGATTTCACTTACTATTTTATTCATTTATTTTTATAAATAGATTGGGATGAATCCTTAAGAAATTGTTAAACTTCCATCAACAATACACAAATACCAAGATCTAAAAGACATAATCTTAGCAATTTATCCGCAACTGGATGTGGCAAAGACATCGACTGCAACATTTTTAACTGAACGTACAATTCTTTCTGCACGAAGTAATGATGTCAGTGCTATCAATACTGCTGCATTGAATATTTTTCCCGATAAAACATATACTTATTTGGCAACAGACAAGATGTCTGAAGATGATGAAATTAATCATAGTATAATAAATAGATATCCTAATGAGTATTTAAATTAATTAGATTCTCCTAGGCTACCAGCTTTTAAGGTAGAATTGAAAGTGGGTTGCCCTATAATGTTGTTAACAAATATTGCACCAAAAGATGGATTGTGCAATAGCACGAGATTGATGGCTTCTAGATGCAAAACTCGCATAATTGAAGCTCAAATTTTAACTAGAGAAAAATTTGGCAATTTGGTATTCATATCAAGGATATCCTTGGCACCGTCTTCTTTAGAAATACCTTTTTGAATGACAAGACGTCAATTTCCAATTCGATTGGCATATGCCCTGACCATTAATAAATTTCAAGGACAATCTGTGAAATTTGTTGGAGTTGATTTGCACACACTAGTGTTTAGTCATGGGCAACTGTACGTGGCCTTATCTAGATGCTCATCTTTTGATCGTATAAATGTCCTCCTTCTCAACGATGAGCCAGATTCTACTACAAACATTGTTTATCTTGAAATTTTGTTATTGTGTTACTTATGGATCAAATCACTTTTGTCAAAAGGTACAATTTATTTATTAATAAATTTGCTTCTATTGATTATAAATTTTTATTTTAAAAATATTTCATTATATATGTTGACTTTTGTAGGATTGGGTTAAAAAATATATGGAGCTCAAAAAGATAAATACAAGTAGATTGCTTTGATGGGGATGTAACAAGGTGATTTCAATTTGAAAGTGTTTTGATATATATACATTTATATAGAGAGAGAGAGATTTTCTTTTACTAATATACTAACTTTTTTATTTTCATAAATTAGTAGATTGCCATGCATGCTCTTCACTGGGAATACATATAAGTTGATACAAAATTTTTTTGGAAAGTGATGAGGCGCTCATAGGAATTCTAAGAATGAAGTTTGAAGATCATATTTATTTTTGTAAAAAGCGTACATATGCTAGCTACGATCCAGATTTTTAAAGTTTTCTATCGATGTGAATTTTATACTTACAATAGTTTTGTAAAGCCTTTTATCTATGTGAAATTTATAACAAAGTTTAGATGTATGTTAGATAATAGTCATTTGAATTATTGGCTTATGCTCTGAGTTTGTTTTTGTAAATGTAACACACTAAGTGATATAGTCTTTTTTTGTTTTCTTCTTTTTTCTTCCTAATATGCTCTTAAATTAGGTTAAAGAAAACTAATCATATTTTTATTTGGTTGAATTTGAATTTTTGCTTTCATATATATATTTTTATCAGGAAGGGTGTTGTTTTTATATTAAGTTGATAATTTATTTTCATATAGGACTGGATTGTGTACATATATAATCTATTTAAATAATTGTTCATTGCACAATTTTTGTCATTTTTCTTTTGTATTGCAAAGCATGGCTGGTGTGCTTTATTTATTTGTCATTCTTTTTTTTCTATTGTGAAGCACTATTTGGTATGTTTAATTTGTTATTTGTCAAATTATTATTATTATTATTATTATTATTATTATTATTATTATTATTATTATTATTTATTTTTATTTTTTTGTGTGTGTGTGTGTGTGTGTATTGTAGAATATTGGTTGATGTGCTTAATTCGTTGTTTTACATTTTCTTTATATTATAAAACATTGGCTAGTGCTTAATTTTTTATTTGGCATTTTCTTTGTATTGTAGAGCACCAACTAGTGTGCTTAATTTGTTGTTTATTTTTTTCTATTGCAGAGCACTGGCTGCCATATTTCGTCTAATTTTTATTATATGTTTCTGTGTTGTGGGACTTACGTTTCACTATTTGTTTAAAATCTTATACTTTTGTTGTGCTTGAATTTTACGTAGCATTTATGTGTTTACTTTTCACTATTTCATTTACCTATAAATTTGAAAATCTATGTTTAAATTGATTTATTCACCAAGTAGTATACAATTTATTTATTTTTCATTTATTTAATTTTATGCACTGTAAACTGACCACCAAACCATAAAAATTGGTAGATTTCAACCATTAGATTAAAATTGATACAAAACTATAGCCACAAGATCTATCTTACTTATTTCAACTAAAGCACACTCTCTAAAAAAATGTAGAATATAGAAATTTATTTGGGTATTGTTATTGGGTAGGGTAATAAAGGACTTATTTTCTGTTGCAAATTGCAGGGGGGTTAAAAAAACAAAAATATTACAATAGTAAATATTTGGTGATATGGTATGTCATCACTATTTTCATGTTTTCTTGGCTAGGGTAATAATTGTGTCATTACTATTTTCACATTTTTTTGATAAATTGTAGCAATTTCCATCGCATTGCCTCCACCACTATTGAACATGGACACCACCATTTTTTGCCATTTAAATTTATGTTTGACAAACAAAAACGCAACTATTTTTGCATTGAGAATTTGAGTTCAAGTACTATATCAATCATAATGATATTACTGAAACTTGCTTATTGTTAAAAGTAAAAAATTCTAGGAAAACTTATTGTTAAATTCAATTGGACAGTTTTTATATGTTTATCGTTAAGTTTGCAGTACAGACAAGGAGGGTTTAATTTTTTTTTTTTATTAAGTTACATCTCTCTAAATTTTATAATTTTACAAAATATTTAGATCAAGTGGATTTGAAAAAGTGAAAAATATTGATTAAAATATTTAAAAAGTTCACTAAAAATAATAAAATATAAATTAAAAATTTAGAAACTGTTTTTGGAAACTCCAAAACCAAGTAAGTTTTGGATTTTAAATTTATAAAAATTATTTTTAATATATACAACCAAACAAAATTTAAAGTTTGACAAACTCTTTTTAAAAAATCTAATTTAAAATTCATTTGAAAATCCAAAACCATACGGATCATCTATTTATATTTTCACCTCAATTTTTTTGTTTTTGGGCAACAAATTGAATAAATTTCATTTCAACCCAATACTTTTATATTCAATTACATTTTCATTCCAAAAATATTTTCGCCGTGCCTTCAAGTACGTTTATATACTAGTATATTTATAAACTTGGTCAAATCTCTGTATTCAACAAAGGTTAGACACAATCAGTGAGCATCAATGTATATATGCATATATATATATATATATATATATTAAAGTTGAACTTTAGCAAAAAACAAATAGAAAGAAGAGAAAGACTTAGCCGTGAGCAGTGGCGTAGCCAGGAACTTAGTGAAGAGGGGGCACAAATTAATGACAATATTAATTTTTTTCCATAATAAACAACAATGAGATATTACTAAACTTAAATGTTAAGAGTTCATTTAGGAATTTTAAATTAAACGATTTGAGATTAAATTTTATACAAATATTGAGGAGTAACTATTTTATAGGTGGATTGGAAAATTAAAAAAGAAGATGCGTTGAGATAAAAATGATATATTTTAGTAGAGAAATTCTATAAAACATACTGCAAAAAAAGTGTCTATCATATATCGCAATTATGATCTTCGTGGTCTTTACTTATAACTTTTTGTGGTTGTTATTTTGGTTATAACTATATATCAAGTAATAGTTAGTTATGACTCATTCTGATATTAGTTATGTCTTATTGTAATTTTATTTTTTTATTTTTTTATTTTTTATAATTGAAGATATGTTGCTTGATTATAATTTATATAGTGGTTATTTTAGTCATGAATGAAAAGAAACACATGAATGATAAACTCTACATGTCAAATGTAACTAACAATCTAATAAATTTCATATCTTCATTGAAATTAATTATGTTTGCATGTCAATAATGATAGATATCACCATTATATTGAAATTTTCATAGATAATTATATGACTCATCATAGTCTCTTTATTTTCAATCAAAATAACAATTATTGTTCTCATAATTTTAAAAATGTCATTGACATTTCACTTTAAATAATATTTTTATAAATTTTTTTATTTAAAATATTTTCTTTATGTTAAAAAAAAAAAAATTTTGCCAAAACTCGGGGAGGGCCCTTGAGCCCTATGTGGCTCCGTCATTGGCCGTGAGTCTACCTTCCTGAAAAGAGATTGGATATAATTTGGTTTTGTATGAAGTAAGATCACTAACCTTTGTGGTTAGATTATATTTACTTACAGTACGTCGGTCCGAACACCTTAAGGGTGGTGTTTGCTATTCTCTTTATTGAATCTTTTAGTTCTTTTCTACAGACGGTGTAAATTGTGAGACCCAAAATCCTTTCACATGAATTGTTGATGAGATCCAATAAAGAAATGAGTTAAAGAACTGAAGAGAGTCTGTGTGCTGTGTTGCAGAGAGAAGAGGCCCCTTTTATTCAATGGGGTGCCTCCATTTTATAGATGGAGGTGTGATAGTTGTTTGATGGGCTTCTTCATTTAAGCTAGACCCATTGTTAGAACTTGTTTGGGTTATTCATTGATATTTTTTTAGGCCACCACATATAATATTTTTAGTTTGATCATTGCACTATTAGTGTGTTTGGTTTGAATTTTTTGAATTAAGTTTTTTGAAATTTGAGTTTTTTTATTTTCGTGTTTTTTTATTTTTAGTGAATATTTTTAAAATTTTAAACATTTTTTTTTACTTTTTTAGATGCACCTTACTTAGATGTATCTAAAAGTAAAAAATTTGTGAAAAAATATTTTTAAAAATTAATAAATACATTACAATACAAAAAATATACTAAATTCTCATATATATTTTTTTATATTTTTGGTATTTAGTGAATTTCTAAAAGGTTCTTTTTAATTTTTTTTTACTTTTTAGGTATATATATGTTAGGTATGTTTAAAAATTAAAAAAATTGCTCAAAATATTTAAAAAATTCAGCAAAACAAAAAAAATACGAAAAATAAAAAAATAAAATTTTTTGAAAAGTATTTTTAAAAAATGATAACCACGCATAGTAATTAATATTTTAGGAGATTTATTCTATTATCCAAAAGTAGGTAGAGAGAGAAAGTGAAAAGTAGAGGAGATAGAGATGAGCACAGTATTGGCAGTAGTGGCAGCTATGGCTATTGGGAAAAGTGATGAGGTTGGAGATGGGAGTAGTAATGGCGGTAGGAAAAGGGGTGGCGAGTTTTGGCGGCTGCTATTGACACTAGAGTTTTAGTGGTAAAATATTTTGATCTTTAAAAATAAAAATTTTGTTTCAAAAGATATTTGGAGATTAATTTTATTATCACGAGGATAGTTGTTAAAATATCGTTTCGAAAAGTTAAGAATAAAGTTTTTGCTGATAAAATTTTGAAAATGTCACTAATAAATAGACTTTTAGTTTCAAAATAATTATTTTTTGAGACAAAAAATTTGGTCCCCAGAAGGATAAGAATTCATCACTAATGTTAAATTTTCATTGTTAAAAATATAATAACGATACTTTTCGTAATAAAAATATTTGATCCCTAAAAAATAATTTTGTCTCTAAATTTTGATCCTTCAAATTTTAATAGCTTGTTATGTTTTTTTTTTTTTTTTGGGTTAAATTAAAACGATGTCGTTTTTATCAAAGAGGGAAAGGAACTAAGAGAAGTGCACAAATGAAGAAGAAAAATCAAAGGTATATTATACTCATTTCAAGCTTTCCATTAACAGAGTTTGAGTTGTAATTTAGGCCAAAATCACAATGGAGTTCGTTGCCTCCTTTTAAACTACAAAAGTAAAGTGAATTTCAAGAGTAACGTGAATTTCTTTGCCTCTTTTTAAATTATAGGAAGAGTAGAGTATTTCAAGACTAAACTACAAAAGTGTAAAGTAAATTTTGCCTTATAATTTTCTTGGTTAGAAATTCTTTGTATTTTAAATTCTGTGTGAGTGATTTTCTGACTATACTGCCCGCTTAGTATCCAGCTGGAGAGCACCGGCAGAATAGATGGCACCTGACTAACCTGTAACAGAAAGAGAAGACTCCGGTGGTGATTCGCCACCCGGGGGTACTCCGACGATTAAGTCAGTACTCAATATCTCTCAAAGATAATCGATCAACTATTCAACTCACAAGCTTGAGCATAAAAAGCATACCTTAGACCCATGGGGGTGCCTCTCTTTTATAGCCAATACAATCCTAGTCCTAATAGGAGTCTGGCCCTAATGGACTTAGGATTACTACTAATCTGAGACTCCCAGTGGGATCAGGATAAACTCTCTAAGAGTCTTATCTTTACCCAAACTGAAATCTTCTCTCAATCTAGGACTCTTGTCCATATCCAGGTTGAATTCCCTCTTCATTTTAGGACACTAGTCCCTTATCCGCTTATCTCGGATTCCGATATCTTCGGAGGCAACCTCGGCCTAGCCGAGATGACCTCGGCACAACGATCAAGACACGTGGCACCTCGGCTGACACGTCGACGTCACCTTGCCACGAGTTGATACTCAGAAAATATATGCCCACAAATTCAAATTTTTCTGCAAATAGTAATGTCTTTCTTCTTCCTTTTCAGTTGAGCGCGACTTTTCAAATTTTCTCTGCAATTTCTAGCCACAACCGTTAGGAAAGCAACGCCCTTTCCTGTCATCACTTTTTGATCAATCAGAATAGGCACTTCACTGCCCATAATCCATCCTCCTCTACTTCATAGTTTGCATAATTTTGTAGAGTTTCATTTTCCGAAGAGAGTGCATACGTAGTAGTTTGGTTCACCGACTGTCTTCTTGTAGTGGCGCAACTTGACTGCAAAGATTATTTCAACCTGGGTGATAAACGTCTATGGCTCCGAAACACTGTGGAGGGATGAATTTGTGTTATGGGGAGATTGTTAAACATTCGATTTGGTTTGTTCTCTATCTGCAATTTCTACATTTGGTTTTGTAAGTTTGTGTTCAATTTTCAAACTCTTTTATATTTTAGTGTGTTTCATATTCGAACTCTCTGTGGAATTAAAAATCAGTTTGCAAAATTTTGTTTTGTGTATTTTGATTTTGATTCTACTTTATGTATTTCTACTTTCTATGTTTGCACATTCATACACAAAAAAATGGCGCTGTTTGGGAAGTTCTTTTTGTTTTTATTTTTTTTTTTACTAAAAGACAAATTAGTTACAAAATCAAAAAAAAAAAAAAAATCAATCCAAACAAAATATCACATTAAATCCCATAATTATTTCACTTTTTATCTCACAAACATCACATCTAACTATCTTGTCAAACACAAAAAAATTTTTCTCCAATAATATTCTACAAATAAAAAAACTTATAAAATAATTCACTTTCTAAACACCCACAAATGTATACACACAAGGCTATAACGCCAGCTAAAGGACATTGATTTAGACTTCATTAAAACACCCCCATAAACCCCTCACACACATGAATGTTAAGAATTGGGTGAGAAGAAAAAAAAAAAAAAATGACCAATCAAAACTAAAAGAGTGAAGGGAGTGACCCCAAAGGGTCTCAACCTTTATTCTTATTTATTTGAATAAAAAGGATCATAACAAACAACACAAAAGAGAAATCAAAGGACCCAAACTTTACCTTACAGTTTTTTTTATTTTTATTTCAACATATATTCTTGTTATAATAGATAACATAGCAAAGAAAACAAAGGCAAACTCTCGACGGATATGATAATAAATAGCAATACATACAAATATATAGATATAGATATAGATAGCCAAGCAGTTGTTCTAAGCCTGGATCATGAGAAACTCCTTATCCTTCTCCAAGTACTCCATAGCATTAGCCTCCAAGCTGATCTCCACATCAATGCTCTTCCCACCACTCTTGCCTTGATACAGATACACCATCCCATCAAACCTGTTGTTAAATCCACTCCTCACACTCTCCGGTTTCCCCCACCCGAAATCCACCTCATAAACATTAAACCTCGGCGAACTCCCCACCGCCACACAGTTCCCTCCGGCATCCTTGTACTGAAATATCCTAGGGTTGCTCTCCCACTCACTGTTCCGCGCATCGATGGCTTTCGAGTCATGCATCTCTATGGCTTTCTGTATCAACCCGGCACCGAACACCGGCGGATTCGCCACCAACAACCCTGCTGCCATGCCAGTGAATATGGCCTGAATGAGGTTTCCAAAGTAATTTTCCGGCATCGGAGGGTCCACCCTTTTCCGGCAATCAGCGAAGACTGTGAAGACAGCGATGTCCTCCGGCTTCAGCTGGCGGGCACGTGTGATGGCTTTCCACAAGTGCGATGACAGGGACTGGAATGTTGAGAAGGGTTTTGAGCCGTCGGATAAGTTGCTGTTAACTTCTGACTTGATGTGGACAATTGCTGACTCCGAGAACTTGAAGATCTTCTCTCTGAGTGGTGGGTCCGGAGTATTGGCAATGGTGGGGTCGTGGGAAGGGGGTGAGAGGTTGAGCACCACGCGCGTGTTTCGGGCCTTGGAGCGGTCCAGAAAAGGTGGGACCGAGATGGTTTGGGACCCAGTGCAGATCTCGGCCCATGACCTCATGAAGTGCCACGTGGATGACCCATCTAGTATCGCGTGGTTGAATGCACACCCCATTGCAAGGCCGTCTCGCAACTTGGTTAGCTACATAAATTAACAAATTTCAACCGTACAATTAGTGGGCCCCCAAGGACATTTAATTGGACGGTACTCACCATCTAAATATGGGTGCATCAAATGCTCTACCCCATGCAAAATTATACCTCTTTTGGCGAGTGATTTTTTCAATTAAAAAATTTAAAAGTTATTAAAAAAATTAAGAAATCAATAATTTATATTAAAAAATTAAAATTTTATTTTTTTATTTTTTGTATATTTTTTTGTAAAAAATTAAAAAATCATCATAAACATACTAATTCTTTTTATATTATATTTTAGATAAAAAATCAAAAAATTATTAAAAAAACATGTTCCTAAACCAGGCCTTATTTGATGATTTTAAGACAAATTCATATAGTCTTTCAATTTTATGTTTATTAGTTAAAATATTATAACTTTATTTATTTTTTTAAAAAAAATAATTTAATAATATCAAGTAATAATTGTGTGAAATATCACTCTTAGACCATCAAATAACATGTCACACTACAAACTCATTCATGATACGGTAAAACAGAACAAAATAGTACACTAAACCTGGAGGTCCAACTAGCCAAGAGAGGCTGCTCTAAGTTACAGGCGATCTGTGGTGTTGTGGTGGGGACTTTTTTTGAGTATTTTTTTTATAATTCGAATCATTGATATATAAGGTTCAATGGATAGATCTATAACAAAAGAATATATATTTTCTAAAAAATAAGTGGTTAACATGATTTTTATAATTTTTTAAAACAATTAGAATATGATCATAGGGTTGTGGATTTTCGATTAACTTAATTTTTTATATGAATAATATATTCGACGAATCTTACGATAGAACAGTTCAAATTATTGAAAAATAATCAAGAAAAACCACCACCGGAGCACTATAGCCTCACATGGTGCAGAGAAACAAATATTATTGTATTTATTAATTCTTTCAGTTCGTCGTGTTTTCATGTGAGGACCATCTCATCAATCTAAATCTAAATTATTAATTTTGTAAGTCTTGTTGAGCAAATCAACTATCTGAAAAATAAGTTAATTGGATCATATTTTTCTATTAAAAAAAAAAAATTGATCAATAAACAAATATATGTTTAATAAAATTTATAAAATAAACTATTTAAACTATTGAAATAAAAGATCCAAAATGGACAATACAATTAGCCAAACCAACCGAAGATAATCCAATCTCTGTAAATATAAATAATCCACGACAGCATTCTATTAATTTTATATATTATTTATACATATGAAAATGGTTACGATACAAACGGATGCTCCCAACCTATGCATACATACATGATACATGATTGAAAGAAAAATATATAATTTGACAAACATGTTTTTATAATGTTAATGTGATTTATTATTTTATTTTATTACAAAGTACCAAATGAAATATTATTTATAAGTCCCGTCATAACTGAAATTGAGAGAGAAAACTTTGCTAAATTTTAACAATCGTTAAACTTTCCCTACAAGATTTGACAATAATATAATTTCACAAAAGAAATGATAGATCGTTGGAGATAATCTTTCAAAAAAACATATTAAAAATTTTGTCTTTGACAAATGTTTTCATATACATGCTCTAACACGACATTGTCTTGCTTCTAAAGCTTACGTGACGATAATTAGTTATTTTAATTAGGGCATTTATCTTGTACTAATAGTTTATCCCAAACAAAATAAAAATTTCAACATACTGTTCATAGAAAGTGTGGGGCTTCTCTACCCATTGGGCATTTATCTTGTACTATATATATGGACAAGGTAGCAATTAAAGTGCAATAATGTAGGCACTATTAAACAGACACCTTATTCATGAATACAAGCAAGCACAATTATTTTTATTTTTATTATATATATATATATATATATTAAGGATACTTATCAATTAATCTTATTAATTAGATTTATTTATTTATAAGTTCTAATTGATAAATTTATTACTATAAATTTATTTATAAAAATAAAAAAATAATAATAAATTTATTAATAGAATTTAATAAATAATAAATTTTAAAAGTAAGATTTATTAATAATTTGGAAAATGAGTGGGAGCTCTAATTAGAGCTACCACTAATGATGTAACAGCAGGTCCACCCACTGTCACAATATGTGTTGTCTTTTTTTTTTTTTTTGTTTACTTTGCCACCTCATTAATAGTGGGTTTAGAGTCACTAAATTAGTAGTCTCTAGTACCACTGTAATAATTTTAAGTCAACGGAAACAATAGGTTAGGTGGATAGAGTTAAAGGAGTTGGCAGCCTATAGGAGTACACTAGCGTTTAATTGCATGGCAAAAATATGATGGTAGGAAAACAAAATTCAATTCCAATTTATTTATTTATTTATTTATTATTATTATTGCAAAAATTGTAAAAACTCAATTCATGTCTTCAAATTGTAATGGAGCTGTGTTTGAATGGTGATTTTGATTTTCAATGGTGTTAAAAAAAAATAATAAATAAATAAATAAATAAATAAAAATAAAAAAATTTGAACATCCATTCAAAACTCAAGGTAGCATTGGGTTTAATTGTGGAATCATGATTTCAATTTAAAAAAAAAATTAGAATTCCTTTGAAAATTCATAAACAAACACTCAATTAAATTCTGTTCAAAATTCAAAATTCTTTTCAAAACTTTAATTTGAAAACAAAAAAATATTTCAATTTTTTTATTTTGTCATTTAAAATTATTTTTTATTTTTATTTTTTAAGAAAAATATTTTTATATTTTAATTTTTTTGAAAAAATATTTTGTAATTTGTGATGATTTAGATATATATGGGTGATCCAATTTTTTTTAAAATTAAAAAAAAAACTTAAATATGTAAAAAAATATTCAAAAATTTTTTAAAAAATATTTAAAATATTTAAAAAATTAAAATAAAATATTTAAAATAATAATTATATATTTAAATTAAAAAATAAAAAATTTTAAATATTTTAAATATTTATAAAAAAATACAACACACAAATATTATAATAAATACAACACACATAAAAAAAAATATTTATAATAAAAAATATTTAACTTAACAAATAAAATTAAGAAAATTTTTAAATATTTAAAAAAAATAAACCCAAAAAATTTTAAAATACAATTCAAAACTTAAAATACAACTTAAATTTTTTTTTTTTTTCAAAATTCAAAACTAAATAACTTTTTTCTTTTTAAAACTAATTTCAAAAACTCAACACCCAACTAAACCATACGGAACGTTTTTTTGATGCACATTTTATGAGCAAATCCTTGATGTGGTGAAACTATTATGTAGATTGGAATGATGGCTGCGATAGAGTCCATTATGAGATATAAGAGATTTACAAATATTTTGATTTTTAAAAGTGAAAATTTTGTTACAAAAGATATTTAGAGATCAATTTCTATCATCATGAAGATAGTCACTACAAGTCATCTCGAAAAATTAAAAACAAGACTTTTAGTAACAAAATTTTGAAAATGTCACTAGTAAATAGACTTTTAGAGACAAAATAATTTGGTCTTAAAATGATTTATTTTTTGAGACAAAAAATTAGGTCATAAAAAAATAATAATTAATCACTAATGTCTAATTTTTGTTGCTAAAAATATAATGACACTTTTCACAACTGAAAAATAATTTTGTCCCTAAATTTTGTTCTTTAAAACGTTAATTGTTTGTAGTGCTAAGGAGAAATTTTTATATGCAGATAGGGTGCATGCCATATGATACTTTCTATTATTGTGATTAACTTTAACAAATCTACTACATTTATGTTAAGTGTTTAAAAAATAATTATAAATATATACATTTGTAATAAGTAAAAAATAATGTCACATTATACCTTATTGGCATATAAAAATTTCCCAGTGCTAAGACATTCATGTTATGAAATATACGTCTTTACAGAACAAAACAAATCAAATAATAGATGGTTGGAAAAAGTTGTAGAAAGCATGGACTACGTAATAAATTGAAGCACATATATATGGATATATAACGTTACCTGCACGGCCAACAGCGGTCGGTGAAGCCCCTCCAAATTCAAGATTCCATTGTACGGCAGCAGCTCTTTCAACTTGCTGCTGCCGACGCTGGTGCTGTCCTCCACCATTAAATCTGCCACGTGGATCTCCTCCGCAGCTGCCACCACCACCTCCACACCGTCCATGTCGTCGTCATACTCCACCCTGAATACACCATCCTCATCTTTTGCTAACTTCCCAGCCAATTGATAAAAATCCTCCAAAACAACCCCAAGCCCATCCTTCAATCTCTCCACCATGTCCTCAAAATCAGAACCACACCCTTTGTACATTAACAACTTTTGGTTGTAGTAGAAACCTATGTAAGCAAGATCAAATGTGACCAATTGACATTCTCTTCTTCCTAATGTTTTATTGGGCTTCACATGGGTTTTGCTTAGGATTTTCAACTTCGTCAGTCTCTCCTCTTCCTTGGCAACTTCAGCTGCCATGGTTCTTGATGATAATAATAATATAAATAAAAAATAAAAATCTAAGAGGAGGAGACCTCAGTGAAGAGAAAACATAAGACTTGTGGGTTTGGGCAATGGAGCTATGGTATAAACTTATAGGAGAGGAGAGGAGAGGAGAGGAGAGGAGAGGAGTGTTAGTTGGAGAGCATTAATGGGTTTCATAGACGGACAGGAGCAGCAGGTATGTCCCATTAATTGCACCTCTTTTGCTGCTCGGGTCGGGTCCTCCTACTGTACATGTAGTTTTTGAGTACCATATCTCAAAGTGTTATTTTAATCCAAACCGAAAGTCACCGATAAAATCAGTGATATGATGTGATAATTTTCTTATTTTTATTTTTTAGATGTTGGGCAGATGTAATATTTTACATGAAATTATTTATAAAAAAAAAATTAAGTGTTTTTTTTAAGATTTAAAAATTATATTAAATCCCATCAAATTTGACATAATTATATTAAGATTTTTTTTAAATTTTAATTTAAATAAAATTTATCTAATTTTTTAATAATATTTTTTCAGTTATATGAATAAAAAAAATATTAATTATTTAATATTAAAATATGTATAATATATTCATACTTATTTTTATGTTTACTAGAAAATTCTATAATACACATTTTGTTTTTCAATGTGTATCATATGTCCAGTTATGACATTTGTAATCTTTTATTACAACTCATTTTGTGTTATTATTTATGATTTGATTATGACATATTGTTGTATTAATTATGCTTTAGTTATAAGGGTTGGGCTTCTCTCGTATTTGGATCTCAACCATAGGTTCTGTTTCGATAATTCGAACCGTTTATTTTTTAAAACTCATTGAGTAAAATATTCATACAAAAAAATCAAAATGATCGGACATAGGTAGTTATATGTTAGAATCAAGTTTATATTACAAAAAATATATAGTTATTCTTGAAATTATATTTGTTGTTCATGTTTTAAAACAAATATATAACTATTGATATCCAATCATCTTAATTTTTTATATGAATATTTTACTCAATGAATCTAAAAAAAAAATGAATTATTCGAATTATCAAAATCAATTTCAAAATGGACCTACTAAATCCAAACGTTTTCTCAAGTTGAAATGACAACTTGAGAAAAACCAAACCCTAATTATACCTTCTTAAAATTTTAATTTTGATTATGATTGAAAAGTTCTTTAGTTATATGCCTCAAATAATATTTGGTTATTACTCTTGGTATGATTCATCGTGATGTTGATTATGATGTATTATGATTGTTGTGTGTGTCAATTTCCGACCACACTGCCAACTTAGTACTCAACAAGAGAACACCGACAGAATAGATGGCACCTGTTTGACCTGCAACAGAAAGAAGAGTCTCTGGCGGTGGCTCATCTACCCGGGGGTACTCCGACGATCAAGTCAGTACTCCATATCTCTCAAAGATAACCAATAGTGCTTAACTCACTAGACAGAATATCAAAAGCATACCTTAGACCCATGGGGGTGCCTCTCTTTTATAGCCAACATAATCCTAGTCCCAATAGGAGCTTAGTTCTAATGGACTTAGGATTATTGCTAATCTTGGACTCCCAGTAGGATTAGGATAAACTCTCTAAGAGTCTCATCTTTACCCAAACTGAAGTCTTCTCCCATTTTAGGACTCTTGTCCCTTATCCGCTTATCTCGGATTCCAGTATCCTCGCAGATAACCTCGGCCTAGCCGAGATAACCTCGGCATCATGACCAAGACATGTGGCACCTCGGCTGACACGTCGGCATCACCTTGGCCACGTGTTGGTGCTCAGAAAATATATCCCCACAATTGTTATTTTAATTATGATCGAAAAGGCCTGCAACAGCACCAATTGAGACCCGATCCTAATTTCTTTTTCATATAGAGATAGTTGCATTAAAAAGGTTCTTCTGTCACAATTGAGTTAAGCCTAAAAATTTTCTAAGTGTGGAAAGTGGATTTTTCAAAACTTATAATTTTGAAAATAATTTTTGACGATAATTGTTCCTTATATATTAAATAGTCCAATTTGATTTTAAGAAATTTTTCTACGAAGTATTAACCCTTCTAAATTGAAACTTATGAATTTATAAAAATTTCTAAAAGATTTTATTATGAAATTCATATAAGTTATATAAAATATACAAAATTTATAAGTAATAAAATAAAAATATGGATCTCAAATTCTTAAATAGTAATTAATGCCTTAAGGTGTTGTTGGTCCAAAAAAAAGTACTTCTTTTAAATTAATATTTACAAAAAATAAGTTTAAATAATTTATATTTTAAAAGAAAATAGTTTACAATTTATTTTTACTTGACTGATTTATTTTTAATAGTATTTTGAAAAGTGTTTTTCTTCACAATAACGACTTTATAAAATTTGTTAAATTAGTAACAAATTACTTTCTACAACTCACAAAAGAGTAATAATATATTTATCACTGATTTATATGACTTTTAATATACTACCTAATGTGTCATTATATCATTAATGTAATGTATTTCATCACTAATGTTTATCTTTAATATAGTGCTGACACATGAGTTGATATATTAAAAGTGATATACAAAGATGTAAGTGTAACATCACTCCTCACAAAAAAGACTGTCATTAGTTTCATGTATTTAAAATTAATTTATAACACAAAAAAGAACACAAGTTTTGAGACAAAAAATGTGACGATTAATAGGTATTATTGTTGAGTTGTATTTTATTTATATTTAAATAGTAAATTTATTTATAACAAATAGTAAGTAAGTTAATGATAAGTAGTAAGTATGTTTGTAGCAAATAGTAAGTTAGATCTATTTTTTTATTCCTAAATTAACTGAAACTACTTACCTTTTGAAAAACCACCTTAGACCTCTTTTGGAAATATGCTATTTTAGTAATTTTTTAACTTTTTATAAAAAGATATACAGAAAAATAAAAAAATTGACGTGATAATTTATAATGACTTTTAAACTTTTTTGATTAAAATACTTAGTCCACAAAAGACGCCTTAGTTTCCTATCTATTTTTAGTCATAACACATCCAATGACCAGGATTTCATCTTATCCAAATCCAATGGTGCACATGTTTTTAGGTACTACACATGAAAGCTACTTTCATGTACTATAGATTTTTCCCCTACTGTGGCAGCTGAAAAGGGTTTTCACGTACCATACCCAAAAATTAAAAAAATAAAAAATAAAAATAATATTCTAGTTGTGTCACTGGGAGTCACCAATTTTACCAGTGACTTGTTGTAACTTGATAAATTATTTTTTATTTTATTTTATTTTATATTTTTTTGGGGGGGAGGGCGAATTAACAGGTGGTATGAAGAAGTTATTTGTTGGCCATGGGATATAGTTATGTGATGTCGCAGATGTGTTGTGATTAGTGGAAGAGATGAGGTGTATAACTTTGTATTAAGTGATTGAGGAATAGCAAGGCATGGTGGTTTGTGATTGACAATGATTATCACCACGTGACTTTCCTAAACCAAGAAATAATTTTTCAGTGGTATGTCCTTTATGCAATGTTTCACATTAAATTATTTATATAAAAAAATTAGACTAACATTTTTTAAGATTTAAAAAATATATTAAGTGCTAACAAATTTGACATAATTATATTAAACTTTCTTCAAAATTTATTAATTTAAATAAAATTTAGCTAATTTCTCAATAATATTTTGTTAGTTGCTTGAGTAAAAAAATGATGTTATTTATTTAATATTGAAATATATGGAAAACCTATGTGACTGGTGATTCAAAATAGATTTAATTGCAGCAATTCTCAAACACATAAAACTAACAATCTAAATCATCTAGTATGTACGAAAGTGATTTAGATTGTTATTTTACAATTAATAAATTGATACAAAAGATTTTAACGTGGAAAAAATCATAGTTGGAGCACCTCCAATTGTGATTAAAAAAAAAAAATTACGGGCTAAAAGCTACTAATCAATTCACTATGAATATAATGAAAATACACAAGAGTACAAACAATTACCCAACACGCTCAAGAATTGCCTTCCGCCTCTTGTGCCTTTTTCAACAACGCTTTCGTCTTGGAATTGATTAGCCTAGTGTTGAATCCACAACACCCAAGTCAAATCCACGATGATGAGCTTCTTTGAACTCCTTCAAAGCTTCCAAGCTCAAATCTACAGAATCCACCAATCAAACACTCTTGCAATGTATAATCAAAATAAACACCCTTCATATAGGCAATCTAATTCATTTGATGCGACCAATCTCACAAAAACATCAAGCAAAACAATAGAAAAGCACACCAGAAGCAAACATAATCTCTCAAGTTTTAGATCTGGAAGCTGTAACCCTAAAATCTGTGACTTACGCAACTTTATATGAAATAGGGCTGTGAAGACCGCTCAAGCGTAGGAAAGTTTGCTCGTGCATTGTGTCATAGATGCGAAGAAACCATAAGTGCCTTCGCTCGAGCACAAAATCAAATCTCCTAGTATTTTTGTAGACAAGTCTGAACTACTGAGATATGCCATTCTTCACTCGAGCCATCACTTCACCGCTCAAGCAGTTGAAGTGCAAATAGTGCACTAACCTTACAGCAGAAACGTGTTTGTTCGTGGAATTGACAGCACAAAGGGACTTAACAATCTCTCCCTTTGTCAATTCCCAAACAAAACACTTGTAACATTGAATCCTAACAAACACATGCACTCGACACAACCACAACCACAACCTAACCATTCTAAAACACCGTGTGAAGAGAACCACTTGCAGAACAAAAAACATTGCACAGAAACAAGAAATGGATAGATATATATGATAGATGATTAGAATGAGCATAGTAAGCATAAATCCAATAACAAACTACAATCACAATCATGCTATCATCATACTCCCCATTTCTGACCGGGACAGACAATGTGGTTGAACAAAAACACCGAATAAGCCCAATATACCAAAAACATGTCCACCATAGGCAATAAATAGAAAAATATGTCCAAAAGATCCAAAAGCTAGAAAGCATGTAAACAAAAGATCGAAAACCTGTCTAAGAGATAGAGAGATAAAAGAAATCATTGATATGGTGGAGGAAGAGGATCCCACGACATTAGAAGACATGAAAGCATTTGGGCTAGCTGAAGAGATGATTGGTCAACCGATTGCTCAATACAGCCAGTGGAGGCCTCCAATGAAGTGAGACGGCTATCAAAAGCATCCACTCATGCATCGCGCTGGTCAAGGCATTGGGTCATAGTCTGCTCAAATCTCAAAAGTTAGCCTTGAATAGTCTAAGGGCGAACAACTTGCTCGTTCTCACCAGCAGCTGCAGCATCAAACTCGACTTCCTTCGCCAACTGTTCCTCACTTGTATTAGAAGGACCTACCCCTGAAGACTCCCCCTTGACATGAGCCTCACTTTGGGAGATAGTCTTTTAGGTGATTGGTTTGATAAGATAAGAAAACTCATCATCAGAAGAAGAGAAGACATTAAGAGAGGAAATGATGTGGTTTATGAGAGACACCCATAGGGAAGGCCCAAAGACTTTTTACCCTCAAACACCAAAATCATATTTTGGATAATTATACCATCAAGATCAATTAGAAGACGATGATCAATGTAGTATAGAACATACCCTTGATCCTGAGTGATGTTGGAACTATGGGTGGTAACATGAATATTGACACAGACTATGATATTCAGAAGGCGATAACATGGAAGAATCTCATTTTGCCTAATGAGCGCCCTAGAGACCCAATTCCGAGGTGTCCCGTAGATTCTAGTGGCAATCAAGTTAAAATCATCATTGCGAGAAGCAAGAAATTGATAGTGACAGTTAGTATCAAGAGGAATGCCAAGGAAAGACCAAACTAGCACCTCTGTAATTTTGACTTCTTTTAACAGGAACCTAGGTTTTGAAAGACGGACTGTATTCATCGATGGAGTGAATGTTACTGTAAAATTCACGAATCCAACTAAGATTTTGTTGACCCGAAAACCAAAGTACATGATCACCTCCCAAAGCATCAAACACGGGACAAATAGGAATAGACTCAAATGTGTCTGGTTTGAAATTTCTAGAGTCATAGAAATCCCTAAACATTGTTGCATTCTCTTTTTATTGGAATTTGTCATTATTATAAGAGGGACAAGAAGTAGTAGCCTTTCTTCGTTGGAAGATTTAGCCATGACTTAACCACTAAAAGATAGGGAAACCCACAAACAAAGAAACCATAAAGCCAATGACAACCTGATAGCCAAAGACCAGATAACAACACACAACCATCTAGAATGAACCATAAGGACACACCTAATAATCCCAAACAAAACCAAAGAAACCCAATTCAACCCTAATGCAAACAATAAGGAACCACCACCATTAGTAACCAATAAAAAAATTAATCAATGAACAATAGGACAAAATCACACAGATTAACAAAAATAAAGAATAAAACCCTCGAAAAAAATATAAAATAAAATAAAAATAAAATAAGAAGTAGCAACCCTAGATGAGATGAGCAAACCAACTACACATATGAAAGATTAACAAAAAAAAAAAAGGATAAAAACACAAATCAAGGGGAACACCCTAGATGCAATTTCTCAAAACAACTATGAATCCCAAAAAAAAAAAAAAAAAAAAAAAAAAACGAAATTAGCAACAAAAAAAAAAAAAAACTAGAACATTTTAAAAACCTAGACCATAAACTACCACGAACGACAAACAGATGAGAGAAAACATAAAACAAAGTGAAAAGGTGGGGAGAATCTTTCCAATGAGTGATGAATAGCACTAGATGGAGCACAAATCCAAGAGAAAAAAAGAGGAGAGAGGTCGAAATAGGCAAGGGAGTGAAATTGTCCTAGGAGTGAAAGAGAGGGCATGAAGATATTTGGGGGAAAAGTGAAATGAAAGGACGAATAAAACAATTTAAACCCATACAGACCACCTGAGCAACCACTTTATCGCTTTAGCTAACTCACTAAAATACGTGCCCATCGCTCGAGCCAAGACTCCACTACTTCAGCGCATACAAGACTCTCTCAGAAGTTTAGGTGCACTGCAAAAATACTAGATGAAGTTTGTGATGCCCAAAATCTATACTAAGGGTTGTAGTCAAGGGAAAGTCACTAATGAGTCCTATGGCTAATAACCAAGTAAGATCCTAGATCGATGGAGGAGTCAAATTAGCCTCCCTTCAAGTCCAGCTTTCTTAGGTAACGCACTACCTTTTTAACAGATCTTAATAGGTATTGACACAAGATCTCATAAGCAACGTTGGGAATTATATTGGTATTGGAATATAAATACATAATAATAGAGAAATTACAAATAACCTTAATTACAAAAGCTCGTTCCATCAACATTATATCCAAAAGAAAATTTAAAGTTTCATATGGACTTTACAAAACAACAAAAGAAAATCCTAACTTTCTAGGATAGCCAAAAGTCCTCAAAGGTTTCTGGTTCGTCGTCTACTGCTGTGCGCTCTTCTTCGACACCTGGCATGATACGCCGTGAGCTTTGAATGCCTAGTAAATGCACACACACCCTATCCTACTTTCTCGGTCCAATACACAACATCATTTACCAAAAAAAAAAAAAAAAACAGAGGAAAGGATCATGGCATTTAAGTTCATAGCACATATCATATGGTTAATTGTTAGTAGCCTAGAAATCCCCCAAAGAGATTTTGTCCTTCCAACTCCAAGAATTGGATGCGGATTATTCGGTATGCCCCCTCTTTTGCTGGTTTGTTGCAGACCTTACTTCAGATGCCTACCGACGGTTATATATCACGTAGTGCCAACCACAGGGCCTCAAAAGAGACGGTAATGATGGGCTTTGCCCAAACCCCTTCTTGCACCGAACTATTTAGGGTCCGAATACGACCTCTCAATTCAAGGGTTCTGAAACAACCACTTGCGCAATATTTAACTTACCAAAGGGAATGAATCCCACTAACTAATAACTTCTTCTCATAATAATAATCAGGTGATTGAAACCCCATTAGCCACCCCCATTAAGTTTTCTGCAAGATTGATCGTTGTAATTAGTTAGTACAAGCGAGAAGGAAAATAGATTTGTATAAGTGTAAGCATCATTAAAGAAAAAAAAAATACATAACCATGACATGTATAATATCATATCAGGACAAAATATAAGTAAGCACATTCATAAAGTCAAGAGCACAAAACATCAATGTAAATAGAATTTCCAAATTTAGAGTCACTTAAAGATCAAGATTAAAAGAACTTTTTTCAGATTTTTCCCAAATTTAGCCTTTCTATGGTTCGTAGAGAATTTAATCTAGTTTTCGGAACATTTTTTGGAAATGGAATAGCTTTTCTAGATTTTTAGTTATTTCAGAAATATTCCAGCTCTGTCCAGATTCGTCAACCATTACGAAAGTCGGGTTTTCTCACAAACCGCTCACTCATTTTCCATGAAACCAATTTTCCTTGAAATCTAACTCCTTAAGGAAGATTGTGAAATAAAATGGACGTGCAGAAGATTTTTAAAAATTTTTCTAGAATTTTCACAAGTTTGTTGTAAAATAGATTTTTCTGGCATAGTTCTTGAAAATAGAAATTTAGTGAGAAAAGAGGTCAACTAGGGGCGATTTTCCACTTCTCTTGTGATTAAAACATGATAAATAATATGTATTAAACTCAAAAATTTAAGGTGAAGGTGTGCCTTTGGAAATTTTGAGAGTTTGATATGGAAAAAGGTAGCCTTATACTGATTAAGAGAAATACAAGAACGGTAGAATCAAGGCTCAACTCCTTTCATTTTTAACACAAGAATTCCATCAAAACACTTCTGAAATGAATGTTTAAAACTTTTAAGAGTATGTATTTGAAAGGAAAAGATATAAGAGAGAGTTGTGTTGTGGCTTACTTGAGGGTTGTTAGAATTGCTAGCAAATTTTTTCTTCATCTCCTCTCTTCTACCAAGCTCACCCTCCTTCCTCTCTTCTCTCTCAGCTGAATATAGTATGTATGTGTGTGTTCTTGCATGTAAAATGCTATGGGAGGGGTTTTTTTTATAATGAATTTGGTGCAAAAGGTCATAAATGCCCATTAGTTGGAATTGGATTGGATAGTTTGGATTTAGTTTGAATTCAATGGAATAGTGGAGGATTAGAGGCCTTAATTAAGTTCCTAAACATGATGTAGTTAGGGTTTTTCTCCTAATCAAACCAACCTAGTTGCGTATACACATACATATATATATATATATATAAGTTGCACCAAGTCAAAGATTTTTTCATTGAATTATACAAGCTTGCCTCCAAAAGTACACTCATTTCATCACCATAGGTATTGGCCGGCCATAGCTAGAGATTTGAGGGAATTTTTTTTATTTATATATATATTTTTTCTTTTGTGTCCAATTGTGGGAATTTGTAAAATAATGTTTAAAAAAAAAAGATTTTTGGGTACAAGTGTATATATAAGTATATAATGGTACTTGTCTGGGGTCTTTGTGTTATTTAATAAAAATGTGAGGGTTTTGGGTTTTATTATGAATTGGAATACTTATTTTAGTGTAGAGTTAAATTAAATTAGGGTTAGAGAATCTAATTCGGTTTGGATTCTTGTTTCATATAAAAAAAGGCTATCTACTGACGAACAAAATAAAAATCAAAAAATCTAGGATTTTCAAGTGGTAATTTCACATTTAAGGAGTCAATTAATCAGTATGAGCGTATTAGAATTGATTCCTAAGTTACCGAAATCGATTAGGGTTTGCGTGATTTTAGTTGGCGCATGCATTTTGGTCCTAGGGTTAGAATGGCAATTAATTAAGAAACAGAGGGACTTAAAAGAAATAATTTAAAAGTAAGGGACTTTTAAGCAATTACAATTTTCAAGGGCCTCACAACCTATCCCCCTAAAAACAATTTCATCCTCGAAATTAAACTATATATTGTCTTCAAATAATTGGGCGTAGTTTGCCTTCATCCAATGCTTGCGTTCCCAAGTAGACTCTTCGATTCCTCAATGATGCGAAAGCACCTTTACTAGATGAACCGTCTTTCCCTTAAGATTCTTCTCTTGACTATCTTGTATTGCTATAGGTCCTTCTTCAACGGTGATATCCTTGTTGAGGCTGATTTCTTCCCAGTTGATGACATGTGATGGATCAACAATGTATTTCCGCAACATTGATACATGAAAGACGTTGTGTATCCCTGCTAACTGCAGGGGTAGAGCTAGTTGATATGCCACTTCACCCACCCTTTCCAATATCTCAGAAGGTTCAATATATTGTGGTGATAGCTTCCCATTTCTTCCAAAACGTATGATCTCACGCCTAGGTTACACCTTTAGGAACACATGGTCGCCTACTTCAAACATCAATGGTCTTCTTGTCCTATCTGTGTAATTCTTTTGACGGTCTTGAGCAGTCTTTAACCGTTGTCGGATCAATTTGACCTTCTTAGTGGTCTCTAGAACAAGTTCGGGTCCTATTAGGTTTGCTTCACCTATTTCAATCCAACAAATTGGCGATCTACAAGGTTGCCCATATAATGCTTCAAAAGACACCATACCAATGCTAGCTTGAAAGCTGTTGTTATAGGTGAATTCAATTAAGGATAGGTGTCGTTCCCAACTTCCTTGAAAATCCATTACACAGGCTCTCTCAACATATCTTCGAGTGTCTGGATGGTGCACTCAGATTGCCCATCCGTTTGTGGGTGAAAAGCAATGCTAAAACATAACTCGATACCCAGAGTGTCTTGCAGACTTCCCCAAAATTGAGATGTGAATCGTGGATCGCGATCTGACACAATAGATACCGGAATTCCATGTAGTCGAATGATTTCCCCAATGTAGAGCCTGCACATAGACTCTAAAGTGTCAGTTATCTTATAAGGTAAGAAATGTGCTGACTTAGTGAGGCGATCCACTATTACCCATATAGCATCGCGTCCTCTGGGTGTCCTGGGCAACCCTATCACAAAGTCCATTGTCACGTGTTCCCACTTCCACTCGACTATTGGCAGGGGTTGTAACATTCCTCCTAGTTTCTGATGTTTCACCTTCACTTATTGGCATGTTAGACATTTTGCCACAAATTTAGCCACATCCTTTTTCGTTCCGCTCCACCAATACTGCCTCTTCAAATCTTGGTACATTTTACCACAAATACAGAGTGATGACATTCTTTAAGTACCTTTTCTCTAAGCAACTCATTACTTGGCACAAATAATCTACCTTGATATCTTAAACTCCCATTGGGGTGAATTGCCCAATCAAGCATTAGTTCTCTTGAATCTAGACGTCCCTCAATATAGGCTACTTCTTGGTCGTGCTTCTGGGCTTCCATGATCTCACTTATCAACTTAGGCATCACCTTCTGTGCACCAAGGTATACCTTCATGTCTTGAGATTCTACCTGAATTCTAAATTCATTGAGCATCTTGACCATGTCCTATTCCCTTATGGCTAATTTAGCTATCATCTCTCTGTTTTTGCGACTCAGGGCGTCTGCTATTTCATTGGCTTTATCGGGATGATATGAAAGAATGAACTAGAAGTTTTCAAGATACTCCATCCACCATCTCTGTCTCAAGTTAAGGTCCTTCTGTGTAAATAGATACTTCAAGCTCTTGTGATCTGTGAAAATCTCAGATTGTTTCCCATACAAGTAATGTCGCCATTGTTTTAAAACAAAAACTACGACTACCAATTCCAAGTCATGCATTGGGTAGTTTCGCTCATGTGGTTTTAACTGCATGGATCCATATATGACCACCTTTCCATTTTGCATGAGCACGCAACCTAACCCTTCCTTAGACGCATCGCAATACACAGTGTACCCCTCCTCCCGTTCCGGGATGGTCAAAATTGGTGCACTAGTCAATCTCTTCTTTAGCTCTTGGAAAGATTTTTTGCAAGCTTCGTCCCACTTATACTTTACTCCTTTTTACGTCAAACGAGTCTTTGGTATGGCTAGTTTGGAGAAATCTTGGATGAACCTTTGGTAATAACCAGCCAATCCTAAGAAACTGCAAATTTCTGACACAGTTTTCGGTTGTCTCCAATCTAAGATTGCTTTTATCTTGGTTGGATGCACCGCAATCCCATTCTCAGACACTACATGCCCTAAGAATTTCACTTCATTTAACCAGAACTCACATTTGCTTGCCTTGGCATACAACCAATTGTCCCTAAGAACTTGAATGACAATCCTTAAATGTTACTCATGCTCTTCTTCAGACCTTGAATATACCAAGATGTCATCAATGAACACTACTACAAAACTAGTCAAGATATGGTGTGAAGATCTTGTTCATTAGGCTCATAAATACTGTTGGCGCATTGGTTAGTCCGAAGGGCATTACTACAAAATCGTAGTGGCCATATCTAGTTTGAAAAGTAGTTTTGGGTATATCCTCCTCCTTGACTCATAGTTGATGGTAGCCCGACCTAAGATCGATCTTTGAATAGTACCTTGAGCCTCTAAGTTGATCAAAAGATCATCAATCCTTGGGAGTGGGTGTCGGTTCTTGATCGTGACTCTGTTGAGTTGACGGTAATCGATGCATAACCTTAACAACCCATCCTTATTTTTAGCAAACAGCACGGGTGCTCCCCATGGTGAAGTACTCGGCCTAATGAATCATTTTTCGAGTAACTCCTGCAATTGCATCATTAATTCTCGTAGTTCCGCCGGTGCCATACGATATGGTGCCATGGATATTGGAGTAGTTCTAAGCTGTAGCTTAATACTAAAGTCTACCTCTCGGGTTGGTGGCAATCCCGGTAATTCCTTGGGAAATACATCTGCATATCCGCATACTACTCGTGGAAGTTCTAATTTGCTTGGTCCCCTTTATTTAAAATCAAACTTGTTATCCTACCCGCAAGTTGATTGTGCCATTGCGTCCTACGTTTTGTTGAAGTCTTGGAGTCTTGTCTATCTCCCTTAAACTAAAAACGTGTTCCATCAGGCGTGTGAGCTACTACTTTCCTTTGACGGCAATCGATCACCACTCGGTGGGAAGACAACCAGTCCATGCCCAAAATGATATCGAAGTCCGACATCTCCATGACACGAAGGTCGCAAGTTAAGGGTAGGTTCGACACTCCTATTTTACAATCCTTACAGATCAACCCTATCCGAACACATCCTCTCATAGGTGACATTACATTTAAGGCAGTTTTTGAAAGTTTACATACAAGTTCTAATGACTTGGCACAAGTAGAGGATATAAAAGAATGCGATGCATAGTATCAAATAAAACATTCGCCCAAGAATTATATAGCACTAAATTACCCTCAATTACAGATGGATTCACTTCTTCCTCTTGCAAGGCAAAGACTTTGCCGGTTGCCTTTTGGTTGCCGCTGGTCCTAGCGTTCTGAGTTCCTCCACTCTTCTAGTGCTACTGTCCGGTAGATCCTGTCTTGTTTATCCAAGTCTTCTGTCCACCCAAAGACTGGGCATTTGCTCTGGAACCTCCTCCCTGGTATCCTGATGGAGGGAGTTGGGGGCATTTACTCTTTTTGTGCCCCAACTGCTGGCAATGAAAGCACTGGAGTTGTCCTGCCGGCCTTCATTGATAACCTCTTTGGATCTATTACTGCGGTTGTTGTCATTGTTGTTGTGGTTGTGGTCTTGAGTAGGGCTTCGGGGCCATATTTCCTTTTGGTTCCTCTGATGTCCTACAGATGTCTGACTCCCTTTCCGTTTGTTCCAAGTCTTCCTAGCATCGGCTACTTCTCTTTTAGATTCTAATGCCGTCTCCAACACCTCGACATATGAGTAGAGTCATTGTGGGAGAACTCTTCCCTTGATTGTAAGGTCCAGCCCCTACTCGAACATCCTTACTTTCTCTTTGTCATTTGCTACATATCTTGTTGCATAATGGGCTAACTCTTCAAATTTTGCAACGTATTGAGTTACAATCATATTTCCTTGCTCTAGATTTTGGAATTCCCTGACTTGTTCTTGGCGAACTGTACTTGGAAAGTATTTATTCAGGAACAATTCCTTAAACTGGTTCCATGACATGTTGGTAACGTCATGTGTATTCTTGAATAGTTCCCACCAATGATCGGCCTCATCATCAAGCTTGAACACGACCAAGGCTATCCTATCGACATCTTCAGTTATTTCCATAGTGTCCAACATCTTCTCTATCTACTGAAGCCAATTCTCAGCCACCTTCAGGTCTAGTACTCCTATGAATTTTGGGGCCTTTGTTTTTTGAACTCCGAAAAGAGTCGAGTCCTTTCATTTTGCCGATTGTTCCTTAGTTGTCCTAACTCTTCCAGAATTTGATGCCCAAGATTATTAGGGATACCGGCTCCCATGGGTATGGGCTCATGCTGGTTTCTAGGATGATTCCAGGCATTGTTGCTAGGTTCTGAATAGTCGTTAGCTCGCGTATCCACCATTCTGTACATGGTGCGGGGTAAGTTGGTATCTAGATTTCTAAGTAGAGGTAATCTTTCTACGAGATTTGAAATTAAGGTTTTGTTTTCTTAGGGTGTGATGAATATTAAACCAAGTAACAATCAACAAATATAGAACAAGTCATCATTTCATATAATTATATTAGGCATCAGTACAAAAGGCTTCCATATCATAGTTTCACTCAAAAGCATTACACATGCCCTAGTCACAAAGTTGCTACATATATTTTAAAGACCGTTACCATGAGTGGATCTCACAAAAAGTCTAGCTTACTATCCCTAGGTTAACTCTCATTCCCTGATCAATTGAAATCTTTTTCAGGGTCCTCATCAGCCGAGTTGGTTTCCTGGCCAGATGAGCGGGGCGTGTATATCAGCGAAGGGAAGATGTGTTCAGATGACACCTCAATTGGGAAGGCCAGTTCCTGGTTGTACTGGTGGTTATTTTACCTCCATTGGCTGACTGTTGTTCTGTCCAGGGTAGTGAGACTCACCGCTTTCCGCTTATATAGGAAATTGGTGCAGTGCTTCTCCTGCTAAGGCTAGATGCATCAGAGAGTCCATTTCCTGGTCATCCTGTTCCTTTCAGACTGCACTTCTCGCTACACGACTTAGGTATTGTAGGCATCGTCAAACTAAGGACCTTTTTTGTTCCCTTGTGTAGTAAGAGTAATCCGTTTCCACCTTTCGTATCTCTTTGATAATCATCTCCTCGACGGTGAATTCATACCTTCGACGACTGAAGTAGGTATTGAGGGACATGGCCCTTCAACCTTGCATGCGAAATGCTCTCCACATGTTGAGACTGATGTCGATTGTCTGGCGGCTTTCTGACGACATCCTAGGGTGGAGGGAAAAGATTTCAATTATTAGTCTCTTTTAAATAAATATAATAGTGTAATAGTAAAATACAATAATGAAAAGGGGTAAGGGCTTCTAGAGTTACGTATGGGGTTACATGGGCTAAGGGTTGAACCTAGGCTCTGATACCAAATTGTGATGCCCCAAATTTACACTAAAGGTTGTAGTCAAGGGAACGTCACTAATAAGTTCTATGGCTAATAACTAAGCAAGATCCTAGATTGCCGGATGAGTCAAATTAGCCTCCCTTCTAAGTCCAGCTTTCTTAGGTAGCGCACTACCTTTTTGATAGATCTTAAGAGGTATTGACACAAGGCCTCATATGGAACATCGGGAATTATATTGGTGTTGGAATATAAATGCATAATAATAGAGTAATTATAAATATCCTTAATTACAAAAGCTCATTCCATCAACATTACATCCAAAAGAAAATTTAAAGTTTCATACGGACTTTGCAAAACAACAAAAGAAAATCCTAACTTTCTAAGATAGCCAAAAGTCCTCGAAGGTTTTCGGTTCGTCGTCTTCCGCTGTGCGCCCCTCTTCGACACCTGGCATGATACGCCGTAAGCTTTGAATGCCCAGTAAATGCACACACACCCCATCTTCCTTTTCCAGTCCAATACACAACAGCAATTACAAAAAAAAAAAAAAAAATACAGAGGAAAGGATCATGGAATTTAAGTTCATAGCACAGATTATAAGGTTAATTGTTAGTAGTCTAGACGGTAATGATGGGCTTTGCCCAAACCCCTTCTTGCACCAAACTACCTAGGGTCCGAATACAACCTCTCCATTCAAGGGTTCCGAAACAACCACTTGCGCAAGATTTAACTTACCAAAGGGAATGAATCCCACTAACTAATAACTTATTCTCATAATAATAATAAGGTGATCGAAACCCCATTAGCCACCCCCATTAAGTTTTCTGCAAGATTGATCGTTGTAATTAGTTAGTACAATCGAGAAGGAAAATAGATTCGTATAAGTGTAAGCATCATTAAAGAAAAAAAAATACATAACCATGACATGTATAATATCATATCAAGACATGATACAAGTAAGCACATTCATAAAGTCAAGAGCACAGAACATCAATGTAAACAGAATTTCCAGATATAGAGTCACTTAAAGATCAAGATTAAAAGAACTTTTTTTAGATTTTTCCCAAATCCCACCTTCCTATGGTTCGTAGAGAATTTTATCTAGTTTTCGGAACATTTTTCGGAAATGGAATAGCATTTCCAGATTTTTAGTTATTTTAGAAATACTCCATCTCTGTCCAGATTCGTTGATCGTTACGAAAATTGGGTTTTCTAACAAACCGCTCACTTATTTTCCATGAAACCAATTTTCCTTGAAAGTTAACTCCTTAAGGAAGATTTTGAAATAAAATGGAGGCCCAGAAGATTGGTATACATGCTTCTAGAATTTTTGTAAGTTTGCTATAAAATAGATTTGTCTGGCACAGTTCTTGAAAATTGAAATTTGGTGAGAAAAGAGGTCAACTAGGGGTGATTTTCCACTTCTCTTGTGATTAAAAATGCTAAATAATATGTACTATACTTAGAAATTTAAGGTGAAGGTGTGCCTTTGAAAATTTTGAGAGTTTGATATGGAAAAGGTAGTCTTATACCGATTAAGAGAAATACAAGAATGGTAGAATCAAGGCTCAACTCCTTTCATTTTAATACAAGAATGCCATCAAAACACTTCTGAAATGAATGTTTAAAACTTCTAAGAGTATGTGTTTGAAAGGAAAAGAAATAAGAGAGTTGTGTTGTGGCTTACTTGAGGGTTGTTGGAATTGCTAGCAAACTTTTTCTTCCTCTCCTCTCTTTTGCCAAGCTCACCCTCCTTCCTCTCTTCTCTCTCAGCTGAATATAGTGTGTATATGTGTGTTCTTGAATGTAAAATGCTATGGGAGGGGTTGTTTTTATAATGAATTTGGTGCAAAAGGTCATAAATGCCCATTGGTTGGAATTGGATTGGATAGTTTGGATTTAGTTTGAATTCAATGGAATGGTGGAGGATTAGAGGCCTTAATTAGGTTCCTAAACATGATCTAGTTAGGGTTTTCCTCCTAATCAAACCAACTTAGTTGCATATATATATATATACAAAAGTTGTACCAAGTCAAAGATTTTTTCCCTTGAATTATGCAAGCTTGCCTCCAAAAGTACACTCATTTCATCACCATAGGTATTGGCCGGCCATAGCTAGAGATTTGAGGGACTTTTTTTTTTTTTTTTTTTTTTGTGTATATATATTTTGTTTTGTGTCCAATTGTTGGAATTTGTAAAATAATGTTTAAAAAAAAGATTTTTGGATATAAGTGTATATATAAGTATATAATGGTTACTTGTTTGGAGTCTTTGTGTTATTTAATAAAAATGTGAGAGTTTTGGGTGTAATTATGAATTGGAATATTTATTTTAGTGTTGAATTAAATTAAATTAGGGTTAGAGAGTCTAATTCGGTCTGGATTCTTGTTTCAAGTAAAAGGGCTATCTACTGACGAACAAAATGAAAACCAGAAAATCTAGGATTTTTGAGTGGTAATTTCACATTTAGGGAGTCAAATAATCAGTATTAGGGTATTAGAATTGATTCCTAAGTTATTGAAATCGATTAGGGTTTGTGTGGTTTTAGTTGGCGCCTGCATTTTGGTCCTAGGGTTAGAATGGCAATCAATTAAGAAATAGAGGGACTTCAAAGAAATAATTAAAAGTAAAGGACTTTTAAGAAATTAAAACTTTCAGGGGCCTCACAAAGTCCTTCACCGCTCGAGCGCAAAAAGCACTGCTCAAGCAATGTAAGCAATCAAGGAAAGCTCTCAAAGTCCTTAAATACACACCTCTGAGCATCGAAAAATACTCATAAACAAAGCATCACCTGAAACAATGATGTATTAGTAAGACAACAATAATGTGATACTGAGATGAGATAATCAACACATCATGAAACCTTCAAACTTGCAAGATAGACAATTATGAGTATGATATCATCAGCAAACAAGGTTAAAATCTATAAACTGACATAAACATCATATGAATACAGGGCTCAAAGGATAACATGATAACTCACAAAGATAGTGTGTGTGTGTGTGTGTGTGTGTGTGTGTGTGTGTGTGTGTGTGTGTTTGTGTGTGTGTGTGTGTATGTGTGTGTGCAGTCCTTGAATGTCCACAACAACTAGCGTTAATCCTAGTAGTGATCAGATGGCTGGATCTCCAACAAGAGAATCTGTACGAAACTAAGAAAAATCAAACCACTAGGGATCAAGGGGTATTTTTTGAGTAAAGGCCGAGACTCCCCCTCAATCAATGATTAATTGTATTTTTTTCTTTCTTTTTTTTGCGCCCTCACTTGCGGCCTTTACACTCAAGAGTATGGAACCTAACTAGAGACGTATGCAGAAAATAAGGATAGCCTAGTTGGTGACTCTACGGTAGCCTTTTCCTTATGCCTTGACTACAATGACCTGAGGGGAAAGCCGTGGAAATGCAAAAAGATGATAGGTGGTTAAGACAATAGAGTGTCAAAGAGACAATGTGCCGAAGCCAATAGGATCGCAAGGGTCAATCCAATGGGACCACGATGGGTCAATCAATAATTCATAATTCAATGTGGACCATCAAGGTCTAACAATAGAAATCTCTGTGTTTCAATTAATCCAATGGGTCATGGTATTATTTTCCCCAGGAAAAGGCCTACTAATCAATGGGCTATGGTGGCCTATTAATCAATGGGCCATGGTATTGTTTCCCCCAGGTGAGGGGCTTACTAAAGGATATCACGAATACATTTCAAAAAGGGACATTCATTCATAGATAACAAAATAGAATTCAAAATACCAATCTTAAACAATTTCAAGATGCATTTCGAACTTAGATTTATAAAGACATTACTCACAGTCGGTTATATCGATTTTAGGCTTCGGACGTCCACCCACACAATACATATATTGAAACACAAATCTCAATCAAACATTCTATAATTTAGTTCCCTTTTAAAGCATTTCCAGTTCATTTCCCTATTAAGGATGCCCAAACAATGCCCAAGGATGCCTAAACAATACCTAATGATGAAAAGCCTGCACATGAGGGTGTGTATCAATAATGTTGAAAATAAGGCAGTTTGCTCAAGTGCACCTTTGGTTGCTCGAGCAATGTGGCTTGTCTGCAAAAGTACTGGATGGTCAAAATGTGCGCTCGATGGTCGCTCGAGCCATATGGTATAAAAGGGTGAGTTCACTCGAGCAGTAATTAGGTCACTTGAGCCATGTGCAACGTGTTTGCAAAAATACTGGATGCATGCAAAGTGAACTTGAGCAACAACTTCATCGCTCGAGCGAAGTGCACACATTCTGGGTTTTCCAAAATTGAATTTGAAGTTCAAAAACATGAGTTTCAACTCCCAAGTTTGCATGGCTCAAGAGAATATGAAGACACACTTTATAAAACATGAATTCATGAAAATTAAGCAACCATGATCTCAAATTCTCCTTTAATGCTTCAAAATAATACTCCAAATTCAAAGTTCTTGCCATGCATGTGTTGAATTCAACTCTTTTCTTTTTGAAATCATGTTCATATGAGATGTTTAGTGTGAAATCATGAAGAACCTTCAAAGTTAGCTAGTAAAAACATCATGCATGTAAGGATTTTGTTGAGAATTAAGCTTGAAAATGATGAATTATGTGTGCATGTACTCAATTAGCTCAAAATCACTAAATTCATGGTGATTCTAACTCTTTCCTTTCAAATTCATGAAAATGTTTTTATAAACTAAGTGAATTCAACTTCTTCATGAATAATTTACAATAATTATGGGTGAATTGCATACCTATAGCTTGAATTCAAGGGTTAGAAGCTTAATTTCTTCAAGTCTCCTTCAAATCTCTACAATTCTCCAAGTCTCTCTCTCTCTCTCTCTCTCTCTCTCTCTCTCTCTCTCTAATTTCAGCCAAAGATGATGAAGAATATGAACTCATTAAGCTTATGTTACATATTTATAGGCTTAATTAAGTTAAGTTAATTAAGTGAGATTAAAGCTAATCAATTAATCTTAATTCTAATCAAGTCTAATTAATTTATTCTAATTATTTTGATATGAATCAAATTTTAATCAAACTTTCCATATTCTATGTGTACACTCTAACATATATTTCATAAACAAATGGATAAGTATCAATTAAACACATAATTATGTAAATACACTCAATGAAATAATATATAAAAATAATATGCACATTGGGGTCGTCACATATTAAGTCACAACACATCACCGGTAAAACCGGTGACTCCTGGTGACACAACTAGAATACTACTTTTTGTATGGTACATGAAACATAGTAACTTGGGTTAAGACCCCACCCTTTGACAATCTTGATTTGAAGTACTCATGGTTGTTGTTTATACTCATTATTGTCTTGTTGCGATGTGGAATTGGTTGTTTGGAGTTGTTAGTCATGTTTTGAACAAGTTGGGAATTTGAACTTCAAAGGAATTTCTATTTGTTTGTTGTTGGGTTCACTCAAGTAGTCTTCCCTTCGCTCGAGCGATCTTTGACTCCTGCCAGTATCTGTGTTTCCAATCTAAAATTTTGGGAGTAGGGTGTTCTTCGCTTGTATAACGGTTCCGAATTAGACCTGACCCTTTTCATACTCTTAGATTCGGGATTTCATACCTTTAACTGTTGTTCATGCCCTTTATCATCTTGTTAATAGTTGAGTTGCGTTGTTGGTTGTGTTTAAAACAAGTTGGAAGTTAGTTTTTCAAAGGAGTTGCTGTTTGTTTCACTTTAGGTTCACTTGAGTGATGCTTTGGTCACTCGAGCAGTCTTTAAGATCTCTCAGTATTTTTACAGACCTATAAAACTTCTAGGAATGGGTAATTTTTGCTCGAGCAGTCTTTTATTCGCTCAAGTGGTCTTTTGTAGGTTTAAATTTTTGGGAGGGAGTCATTGTACGCTTGAGCGGTGTCACTTATTGTGCTTGACGTTCAAGCGGTGGTTTGGTTGCTTGAGCGATTTGTGCATATACCAGTTCGGGAAAAGGGCATTTTTGTCACTTTTTCACTCTCTCTCTCTTTCTCTCACTAAAACACTCCAAACCCTAATTTCTTCACCCTCTCTCTCTAGTTCTTGCCTTAAAATCCTAAATACTCCATAATCCATTGATTTCTCTACCATAGTTCCTCGGAGAAAAATGTAGAGCTTGTTGAATGCTTGTTTAAATCGGAGAGGATCTCATTTTCGGCCTTGTCAAATTTCCACTCTTCCTCTCTTCCTCTACTACTCTTAAGGTAGGGATTCCTTCAACCTTTAGTATGATTCTTAGCTTAGTTATTTGCTCTTTGAAAAAGGTTAGTGATTTGGGGATTTTAGGTTAAACCTAGGGTTGACTTTGAAATGTAAAAGAGGAATTTTTCAAATAAATTCTTAAGAAAGGTTGTGTAAGTGTATAAAATGTTGGGTTGTGTTGAAATGTTGGAATTTCCTTAAAATTGATTTTGAAATTAAAGGAGGTTTTGTTTGAAAATCATTGATGTTTGATTTATAGAAGAAAAGGAAAGGATGTTGGATTTGAAAAGATAAGAGGAATGTATCTGTTAATGATGAGAGTGGAGTTGGACATGTATTGTCGCTTCCATTTTGAAAATTATGAGATTGTATCTATTGTTGGAAATTCATATATTGAGTAGAAATATCTATTTTGGGCTATCGGTGGAGCATACTTTTGACTGTTATAGAAATTGCATGAGGATTAGGTCAATTGAAACTAATTACCCATACATCTTGCATGAGCATTGTTTTATACTTAAACATTGAAAATGTATTGTTTTGAGAAAAAAAGGGTGTATACGTTGGTGAATCCAGTCAGCAGGTGTAGTTGTGGTTATTATGTAGGCCTGTGTATCCTTAGTAAAAGTCCAAAAACCCACGCGATTAGGTGTCGATCCTTCTGGTTAGTACTGGTAAAATGACTTTGGTAGTATTTGTATGGCCTACTGACATACATGTACCTAGAGATTCCCAGTGTTTTGTATCTATTGGCCTATTTTCTAATATAAAAGTATATTTTTCCTGAATTGAGATATAATATTGGCATTACATTATTTTTAGGTGGAAAAGTATAATGTTTGGTAAATGGCATGCATATGCATTCACCTTATGACTACGTTAAATTTCATTCATTGTGTTTGAGTATCTCTATTGGGCGTTCGCTCACCCTTCATTGAAAATAACTTTCAAGTGCTAATGATATGTCTCCAATAAGGATATAGTTTGGGAGGACTTGGAGCTAGGAGCTTCTTTTGTTACTTTGTGTAATTATTTTTGTATAAGCCTTGGGCTTCATTTGTATTGAGTTGAACTCACTTTTGTTATACCCAAGCATTGACTTGCAAAGATGTAGCCATTAGGGCATAAATTTACATGTATCTCATTTTATTTCAATTTCGTTTACACATGTTATATATTATAGATTCAGAATCTAGAATTTATGAATGTATACATGCATATGTCATATTTTGTACAATAAAGGAATATAAATGAAAGGTTAACATTTCTCAAGCTTGTGTTTTCTATTGAATATCATGAGATGAGTCATTGTTATTAATTTGGAGCATTACAACTTGGTATCAGAGCTACTGGGTTTGAACACTTTGAGATCTAGGATGTGGTTTTTACCACAATGGGTTTATCTCACTAGATGATATTAGAAGTAGACCTGGTATGCCATGTGATAACATGTTTATGTGATTAAATGGGTATGGGATTTGATTTCTAAGGTATTGATTGGGTCTATGAATTTCTAGAAGTCCTGTTAGAAGAGCACTTGATCGTTGCTATTTCTAACTGGAACTCTAGTAATGTCGTAGGACGATCATTATCTATAAAGGAAATTCATTTGTGATTATGTGATTCGGTGCTTATGTTGAGTGAATTACTTGTTGTCCACCGTATTACAACATGAGTGAATTAGCTCTGGCACATTTATAAATATGCTAATCAATTGTGCTACCTTTATTAAAATGTCAGGACGCGGACATGGTGGTGGTAGGCGTGGCAAGCCTAGGCAGCAGGAGGTGCCAATACCAGATGAAATTCTGGCGCAAGAAGAGGGAGTTGGTTAGGCCAACGTGGCTGAGCCAGCAGGTCAACAAGCTATGGACGCTTTAGCCTGCAAAATGGCCGGAGCATTGTAGGAATCCATGGATATTCTCAGGGCTGGGAGTCAAGTCCAGGCCCACGTGGCAGAAGCAGGGCCATCGTTTTTGAAAAAGGAGTTCTTCCAGTTGAATCCAAATGAGTTTATCCGGGATTCTAAGGAGCCACTAAAGGCTAACGAGATATCATGATTTCGAGTCAAGTTCTCTAAATCCCCAGCAGAGTCGCCAGAAACTGTAGACGTCCCCGAACGTCCCGGGGGGAATCCCCCTATTCTGTTCATTGGGCTCACTACAGTTCGGACTCAAATGTCACGGTTCTTAATCTGATCTCGCAAAGTGCAATGTAAGACTGATAAATTACCAAAGAGTCCAAATCTGGCAAATCGTTTTGGAAAACTGATTTTTTAGAAAGAAGTGCCAAACATGGACTGCTTTGCCAGATACAGAGTCGCCACCTAAACGTTTTATTTTTGGGGAAATTTAGGAAACCCTGACTCGTTTGCCTAAGGCCACGTGTCCGTCATCACCAAAGTTGCCTCGGCTCGGCAACTTGGGTACGATTGGGGAAGGTTAGCTATGAGCACCCACGCTCGCCCGATCAAAGATCGGCCACTACTAAACATGATATCTTGTTTTTGAAAACACATGTGTTCTTATTCCGGTGTATTAGCCTAGAATTACTATGTGATGCATGTAGCATACAAGACTAGATCGCCTAAGTTGGAACAAAACATCTCATGTTTGTTTATTTGAAAATGGTTTGATGGTGCTACTCGCAAGTAGGCTAAAATGCGGATTTTGCCACCTTCAAATAGGCTTAGAAAACATGATTTTGCCACTCTCAAGTGGGCTTAAGAAAACATGATTTTGCCACTCTCAAGTGGGCTTAAAACTCGCAATCAATGAATTGTTCCAATTCAGGTAATCCAACCTTCACCCACAGGCATTCAGACAGTTATATCACATAAGCAAATAGCCTCATGGCAAGCATGCTATCATGGCAGTCACTCACACACATGCAAGGATGCTAAAGCATAAATACTTACCGAGTACTCCGAGCCAAAACAGAAACTAGTTAGTAATCAATACATGATCCTAGTTCATGTTAAGATGGCTAATGCAACACATACAAGAATGCAACTAAGATAGGCTCGGCTATTCTAAGAATGGCATGTGAAATGCGACAACTCGATACACGTAGTTCAAGTTGAAATTGAGGTACAATGCAGTTAGTATGATGCGCCGAGCCCGATGCATGCAAGACAGATGAATGAATGCAAACATGCAAGCATAAGTATGCTAATTGAAACGTGCCCTAATCTAACCATCATAAGCTGGTAAATAAAAGGGAGAAAGAAGTGGGGGTTGGAAAACATACATCATACACACGCACACTTATTACAACATTGCCCTCTCTCGGAGGGTCTGAATAAATATTACACAACTAGAATGAATAACGAATTACAGCTAATTATTACACAACATTAATTAATTAACAAATTAACGAAGAAAGTGAATAAACTAGCATGCAATGCTACATGAAATAGACTGCCTCAGCTCTGCTCGGAATGATGAAGGATGCATGCATGCTCGAGTTGCCTTGTCGGGAAATCCATCGCGATGCCCCGATTTGCCTCTGTTTGCAACTGGTCCCAGAACACTGTACAAAGCTCCAGAAGGCTGCTGACTTATTTTTGCTGCTGGTTTCCAGTTTGTTGCAAGAGAGAGCGAGAAAGGGGCATGGCAAAGTATTTTCAACATATGTGTGCATGACCACTCTCCCCGTCATTGCATAGGCTCTAGGGAGTGTGATCCTCGATCCTCGTGCCACCAATCACGCATCTCGATGCATGATGGCCGAGGAGTCGGGTTGCAGAACTCGATATAAAATGAATGCACATATAAACACAACAAGGCCTAAACTCCATCATGGGTAATCCGGAGTGTCGGCAACCGAGAATCGAGGCACGTTTCGTCACTTGGAGTACGAAACGTCTCTCGTTTCCCGTGTTTGGACTAAACCCTACTCCAAACACAATGCAATACACATGGCATGCATGAATGCAACTCTAACATGCAACCTAAACATAATGCCACTAAATGATGCAAACATGAAAATGATGATATGCAAACACGCTACTAGCATACACAATGCTATGGAATAATCAATGGCATACTCAATGCACACAAAAACTATATGGCATATGCAATGCACAGATAGAGACTAACAATGAAATGATCAAGGCATACACAATGCAATGGTCAATCATGCAACAACATGGACTAAATGGCATATACAATGCGAGATGGACTTAAACCAAGATAGGTGAGCCTCAGCCACACCCAAATCAGTGGCCAAACATGATGAAATTGAAGCAACAACACACATGCAAACATGCACAAATGCAAGGGACCAAACCTAAGGCACAAAGTGCAACCCCACCAAAGCATGGTAAGCATGAAATATGGCATACAATCACATATTTTCCAGCTCTAAAATGACATGCAAGATGGTCCCGAATCATGCAAACACCTCACACAATGCATGCTAAATGGCCCAAATACCGAAACTAGTGAAGTGGATTACACTATAGGCATGCAAAGCAATACTCAAATGGCTAAACCAGCCCCAAAAAGTCCCTATGCAGGCCAAAATAGTAGCAAATGTGGACTAAAATGATGGCTCGCAAAGCATGGAAATGAAGCTCATGCAATGGTCCAAAAATGAGGTATTCATGCACGACTCTCAAACGTATTTAAGGAGTGGAAAACATGGGAATATGGCATACATATAAGCTCTGAAATATGATTCACAATGATGTCAAAACATGGAAACACCTCACAATAGGTATGCAATAGGCTTCAAAACTCAAAGCTAGGCAAGGGTATTGAACTACAACCATGCATAGCAAGCATCATTCGACCATGAGGCATGAAAACAGAGCTAAGGCAGTCCAAAACATGCACAAAATCAGTTTAGGGCATGGCCAAAAAGTGCTAGAATCAAGGGCCAAAACAACATGCAATACAAGCTAGTGAAGAGGGTTTACACTACAAGTATATAAAGCATTCAAGAGGCCACTAAACCAGCAAAATTCAGAGGTATGGAATGCCAAATAAAGCTGAAAAACCCACTGAAACATGGTCAATTCATGCAAGAATGACATGCTCCTTTGATAGGCTATAAAGAGGGTTGTTCTACACATGCAAGATGGACACCCAATATGGAAAAACCAGCTCTAGACAAAGCTTATGCAGGTCCTAAAACTCACTGAAAAAGGCCTGAACCAAGCTTAGGAAGCATGCAAGTAAGGTCTCCTTTGTAAGGCCACAAATGCTAGAAAACAAAACAAGGAGAGAGAGGGTCACCCCTCTCTGATTTTAGCTCTCAAAACAGCATGCTAGCCACTGAAAATCCACTGAATTTTAGTGGCTAAAAGGCCAAACAAAGATCAATACAAATGCCTTAATGCATGGCTCAAAACAAGGCAAAATGAAGCATGCAAGGGGGTAGATGACCCCAACAACAAAATGACCTAAACAAACATAAAAAGGATCTCAAAACAAGAATTTTTCCAGTTGATGACAAAGCTCAAATATGCTTGCAAGTATGACTAAAAGATGGAGCAAAATAAAGCTTAAAAGAGGGAATAGTGTGTTACCCTTGAAGCTCAGCAAGACAGCACAACTCTGGACCAAAAACACAGCCCTCAACCTCTGAAAACAAGCTCCAAGAACCTCCAAGCAAGGGTGGAAGTGTGTGGCTATGAAGTGGTGTGCAAAGGGGCCAAGAAACTCACTCTTTTTAAGCCTAAAAGGAGAGACAAAAAGAGATATATGGTGTATGCCTAAGACCAATTTCTGAACCCTCTACAAGGAGGTGGAGGCCTTCCTTTATAGAGAAAAGGGGCCAAAGCTTCTCCTAGAAGCCAAAAACCAAGGGCAAAGATCCTCCATACACGTGTATGGAGGATCCAGTCTGTACCCTCCAGCTGGCACAGCTGGCAACAACTTACAAAGACAGAACTGAGGGAAGCTAGCCGACCAGTTCAGGTGGTCGGCCGACCACTTGCCCTGGTCGGCCGACCAGGTCAAAAGGGTCAGGTGGTCGGCAGCCTCAAATGGTGGTCCTAATGAAATGCAAGCAAGTGGTATGGTGGGAGACCCACAAATGTGGCTCAAAAGTAAAGGAGACCAGCTTCCTGACAAGAAAATCGGCCGGCGAGAGAAAAGGTGGTCTCCCACCCTTGTACCACCTTCCAAACAAAGAAAATAGGGTCCATGCCAAAAATGAACCAAGACGGATGCAAAACGAGGGTTCGGGGGCCAAGACGCGCAGCCGGGTACCCCGAAAACTGATTGTTAAGCATCGAAGGTGGCGTACGACCACAAAGGTGGTCTCCCGGGCCACAGTGTCCCTCTAGAGAGAGGAAACAAGGTGTGTGCCAAAAACCGGAGCAAACGGAGAAAGTTAAGCGGTCCCGAACCGAGGCGCACGACCGACAGCTCAGAAAACCGAAAACTGGTCTCCAAACGGGAATAGTGGTCTACGACCACGAAAAGTAGCCTACGGCCACTGAGAGATAATCTACGAGACCTCTCCCTCCCTTCGGGAAGAGAAAACAGAACCTGGTTCGCAAACCGAGGCAAAGCACAAAAGAGTCCCGAAGTCCTAAGGCAAGACTCTCAGCCGAGACTTCCAAACCTTAGAACGAGCACAATATGCGCAATCATCGAGCGCTCAATCGATGACGTCTGAGTCTTAAGGTCGGTCAAAAATGGGGTCTTACTTACCCAAAAAAAAAATGGGGTCTACAGTTTCTGATGTCCTACTTTCACCAGTTGGCATGTAAGGCATCTTGCCACAAACTTAGCCACATCTTTCTTCATACCACTTCACCAATACTGTTGTTTCAAATCATGGTACATTTGACTCCCTCCTAGATATACCACAAGGGCCAGGTGATGAAATTCCTTAAGTATTCCTTCTCTAAGTGATTCGCTATTTGGTATAATAGCCTGTCTTGGTATCTTAATTCCCATCTAAGCAAATTCACTTACTAACTTAGGCATCACATTTGTGCTCCAAGGTATGCCTTCCCATCTTGAACCTTCATTTGAACTCCAAATTCATTAAGAATTTTAACCATATACCACTCTTTTACCACCAATCTAGCTATCATTCCCCTACTCTTACGACTCAACGCGTCTGCAACTACGTTAGCCTTACCAGGATGGTATGAGAGAGTAAACTGATAGTCTTTGAGATACTCCATCCATTGTCTCTGCCTCAAGTTTAGGTCCTTCTGTGTAAACAGATACTTTAAACTCTTGTGATCTATGAAAATCCCAAACTGTTCTCCATACTAGTAATGTCGTCATTGTCTTAGGTCAAAAACCACAGTCGCCAATCCAAGTTATGCTTTGGATAATTTTGCTCATGCGGTTTCAATTGCCTAGAACCATAGGCTACTACCTTACCATTTTACATGATTACATAACCTAACTCTTCATTGGATACATCACAATTCATGGTGTACCTCTCTTCTCATTTCAGAATGATTAATATTGGTGCGTTAGTTAATCTCATCTTTAATTCCTGAAAGACCTTTCGTAAGCTTCATTCCATTCATACTTTATTTCTTTCTACATCAATTGTGTCATTGGCTTGGCTAGTTTAGAGAAATCATGAATGAACCTTCGATAATACCCAGTCAGTCCTAAGAAACTACGAATTCCATTACAGTCTTTGGTTGCTTCCAATCCAAGACTGCTTCTACCTTGGTTGAATCTACCACAATCCCTTTCTCAGATACTACATGTCCCAAAAATTTTACTTCTTTTAACTGGAACTCACATTTACTTGCCTTGGTGTACAGATGGTTATCTCTAAGGAGTTAAAGAACAATCCTCAAATGTTGTTCATGCTCCTCCTCAAACCTTGAATTTATTAAAATATCATCAATAAACACCACTACAAACTGGTCGAGGTATGGTGTAAAGATCTTGTTCATTAGGCTCATGAATACTGTTAGTGCATTGGTTAGTCTGAAGAGCATTACTACAAACTCGTAGTGATCGTACTTAGTCCGAAACGCAATCTTCAGTATATCCTCGTTCTTGACTTGTAGTTGATGGTAACCTAACCTGAGATAAATTTTTGAATAAAAGTTTGAACCTCTAAGTTGATCGAAAAGGTCATCAATTATTGGAAATGGATACCAGTTCCTGATTGTTACTCGATTGAGTTGATGATAGTCAATGTATAACCTTAACGTCCCATCCTTCTTCATGGAAAATAGAATGGGTGCTCTCTACGGCGAGGTACTCGGTCTAATAAATCCCTTTTCAAGCAATTCTTGTAGTTGTATCTCTAATTGTCATAGTTCCGCAAGTGCCATACGATAAGGGGCCATTGATATTGGAGTGGTCCTAGCTTGTAGCTCTATACTAAAGTCTACTTCTCTGGTTGTTGGTAGTTCTGGTAATTCCTCAGGAAGGACGTCTATATACTCATGGGCTACTTGAGAAAGTTCCATCTTAACCCATTCCTTCTCATTTAGAGTCAAACTTGCCATCCATCCTGCAAGTTGATCATGCCAATGTGTTTACGTTTCATTGTGGTTAGGAAATCTCGTCTATCCTCCTTAAACTGGAAACGTGTCCCATCGGGCGCATAAGTCATTACTTTCTTCTGATTGTGGGATCCAGACCCCATTCAAACTTCATTGCCTTCTCTTTGTCATTCTCTACGTATAGAGTGGCATAACAAGCCAATTTCTCAAACTTTACAGCGTACTGTGCCACGGTCATGCTGCCTTGATCTAGTCTCGGGGACTCCAAAACTCGTTCCTTCCTGATGGTATTTGGGAAGTAATTTTTCAAGATTAATTCCTTGAATTGCTTCCAGATTAAAGTTTAAGTGCTGTGATTACTTTTCATTAATGCTCGCCAATGATCTATTTCATCGTCTAACTTATACAAATAGCTAGGGTAATATGGTCAGCATGTTCAATAATTCCCACTGTATCCAATCATTTTCTCAATTCCGCTATTCTTGTATCTAGTACCTTGGTGAATTTTGGTGGCCTTTGCTTCCTAAATTCAGAGAAAAGATGGGCTCTATTATTCTGCCTATTTCCTCTTATTTCTCCCAATTCTTCCAGAATCTGATGCCCCAAAAGGCTAGGGATCTCGGCTCCTGCAAGTATAGGTCCATTTTCAGGGTGTTGATTTCTTGGAATAACATTTCTAGTGTGTTGTTACTTACGTGCTTAGGCGTTGTTGCTTGTTTCCGTATAGTTGTTGGCACGTATATCCACAATCCTAAGACATAAGTTGTGTTCTAATTATGGAGGCAAATCCTTAAGAGTAATTTAACTAATCTTTAGGGTTTATTTATCCTAGAGTGTTTGAAAGGAAACACACAATACAACTTCATATATACAGGTAGAATAATAACTACCAGAGTTTGGTTAATAGAATGATTACAAAGTGGAGATCGAAGAGTATAAAGTGGTAATAACATCAATTAACACAAGGATCATCTGAAATATAAATAAAATATAATAGAATGGATGACACTACAGTTTTAGACATCAATATAGTCAAGGTTATAGAGGTAGTGACTAAGCTAAATGTTTAACTTGAAATTGCATTGGCCATCCGCGTTACAAACTGAATATCCAAGATTCGTCACCAAGTAAAGAAAATGAAACTATTTATAAGAAGTCTTGCGCTAAGATAAATCAAGAAAATTTCTATTTTTTTATATCTTTTAGTTGATAGCATAGGTAGTGTTATCATAATATAACATAGTCGGAGCAAGGTAGCCTCTAACAGCAGGTTGAAATGCGTGGCTAAGAGTTGAACCTAGGCTCTGATACCAAGTTGTGACGCTCTAATTTCTACTCTAAGGGTTAAGGTAACATTACTAAAGAGTTCTTTGGTCAATAGTCAAGTATGATCCCAGGAAGGTCAGAGAGGTCAATATAGCCTCCCTTCTAAGTCCAACCACCTTAGATAGCAAGCTATCATTTTGACAGATCTTAAGATGTATTAACACAAGGTCTCCTAAGTAACGTGAAGATAGGCATAGGATTACAAAAGCAAATAATAATTACAGTGTTTCAAATCTTAAAATACAAAACGAGTTCCATTACTATTACAATCCGAAAATAAAAGCACAAATAGACTCATAAGCAAAATGGCTTCTAACTTTCTCTAAAACAGACACAAGCCTTTAAATGTCTTTGGCTCTTCGTTGCCCTCTTATGTTTCTTTGATACCTGGCATGAAACACCATGAGCTTTGAATGTCCAGTAAACGCACACACACCCTATCATTTTTTCCCAATCTAATACACAATAGCAATTACAACAATAGAGGAAAGAAACATGATATTCAAGTAAATAACAAGGGTTACAAGGTTAGTTGTTAGTTGTCTAGAAATCCCCTAAAGAGATTTCATCCTCCTAACCACAAGAATCGGACGAGGGTTATTCGGTATGGCCTCTCTTTTGCTGCTTTGTTGCAGACTTTACCTCGGATGTCTACCAACGGTTATATATCGCATAGTGCCAACAGCAGGGTCTCAATAGAGATGGTAAAATAAGGGCATTTCTCATTCCTTCCTCACACCAAAATCACCTAGGGTCTGAATATAACCGTTCCGTTCAATGGTTCCGAAACAACCACTTGCACAAGACTTTAAATTTCAAAAGGCAACACATCCCGCTAACCAATTCAATTCGAACATAACTTTATCTCATAACAATACTTATGTTCGAAACACCATTTGCCAGCCCATTAAGTTTTCCGTTTAGATCAATATTTTAAGTTAGTTAGCACAAGCATATAAAAAAAATAAAATAAAATAAATTTGCATAAGTATGAGCATCATCGAAGGAATAAAATAAAAGGTATATAACCATGACATATGTAATATCATACCAAGACATGATCATATACTAATAAGCATATTCATGAAGACAAGGGCATAAAACACCAATGCAAAACTAAATCTCCAAATTCAGTACCATTTAAAGATTAAAAGCAAAAGGACCATTTCAGATTTTTCCCAAGCTTGGCCTTCATATGGTTCGTAGAGAATTTTATTTAGTTTTTAGAACATTTTTCAAAAATGGAATATCTTTTCTAGATTTTTAGTTATTTAAGAAACACTTCGGTGCTGTCCAAATTCGTCGACTGTTACGAAAATCGGGTTTTCTTACAAACCGCTCACTCTTTTTCAATGAAACCAATTTTCGTTGAAAGATAAACTTGTAAGGAATTTTTTGACAAAAAAATGAGGTGCAGAATATTTTTCTATGTTTTTATTGAATTTTCAAAAGTTGGCTGTAAAACTAGCTTGTCATGCACAATGCTCAAAATAAGAAGATTGGTGAGAAAAGAGGCCAACTAAGGGAAAATTCTCACTTCTTTTGTAATGAAAACATACTAAATAGTGTTTAAATAACTCATATTTTTAGAGAGATGGTGTGCCTTTGGAAATAATGTGAGATATAGGAAGAAAAAGGTAGTTTTGCATCTATTAAGAAAAAATATGAGTACAAGAAGGATTCAATGCTCAACTCATCAACTTTGAACATATGAACACATTACAACACATCTGAAAATGTGATTGCAGACGTCCAATAACATGTATTTGAAAAAGGAAATAGAAGGAGAGATGGTGATGTGGCTTACTTGAGGCTTGATTAGTTTGCTAACAAAACCTTCTCTTTCTCTCCTTTCCACCACCAAGCTCACTCTCTTGCCCTCTCTTCCTCTCACTCGAATAGGTTGCTTGAGTGCGTGTTCTTGTGTGCAAAATGCTAAGGGAGTGGTTTTATTTATACAAAAATTGCTGCAAAAGGTCCAAATTGCCCACTTGTTGGAAATGGATTGGATATTTTGGATTTACTTTAAACTTAATGGAATAGTGGATGATTAGAGACCTTAATTATGCAATTAATCATGATCTAGTTAGGCTTTAGTTAGGATGCAACTTGAGGTGGAAACAAAGTTCCATGTTTGGGTGTACTAGAGAACTTTTTCCACAAATTCATGGATTATGTTTGAAAAGTTGCATATTTTTCATCTCCGTAGGGTGGCCGACCATGTGGGGGTGGATTTGAGGGGATTTTTATTTTTATTGTGTAAAATTTGAAGATATTTTGTGTACAAAATTATTTATTTAAGAAAGGTACAAGTATATATATGTATATATGTAATGGTACCAACTTGGGGTCAATTTGTAATTCAAGTAAAATGTTCAGGCTAAGGCCTTAATTTATGAATTGGAAAATGTATTTAAGTGTAGAATTAAATTAAACTAAATTAGGGTTAGGGAATCTAACTCGATTTAGGTTTATTGTCTCAAATTAAAAGGCTATCAATTGAATGAACACGATGAAAACCGAAAAAAATCTTGGGTTTAAGTGATCAATCTATATTTAAGGAATTAATTAATCAGTATTAAGGTATTAGAAATGATTGCTAAGTTACCAAAATTGATTAGGGTTTTCGAGTTTTCGATTCTAGGGTTAAAGTTGAAATGATTTAGGAAATCAAGGGTCTTCATTAAAATATTCCAAAAGTAACGGCCTTTACGAAAATAAAATTTTCTGGGGCCTCATATTGAAGGAAGTTTTCACAGTAACGAAATGAGCAGACTTTGCCAATCTATCTACTATAACCCAAATAACATTCATACCTATAGATGTTCCAGGTAGACCGATGATGAAGTCCGTGATTATATGCTCCCATTTCCATTTTGGAATAGGGAGGGATTGAAGTAAGCCTGCCGGTTTCTAGTGCTCTGCTTTTACTTGTTGACATTGGAGGCATTTGGAGTTGCAGTTGGCAATTTCTCTCTTCATGTTTGACCACCAGTATACTTGTTTCAAATCTTGGTACATCTTAGTATCTCCGGGATGCATGGCGAATTGACTTCTGGGCTTCCTCTACAATTCTTCATTTCAATTCTGCATCATTAGGTACATAAAGTATTCCCTGAAACTTCAATACTTGATCTTCAATTGTGAACCCTAGTCTAGGCTTGGTTTCAAACTCATCATAAATCTTAGTCATTTACCTGCTTCTGTTTCATCACTTATATGATTGCTGGTTGTGCTAAAATTGCGGCTAATAAATGATCTTGCCCTAAGGTACCGCTTCTAATTCAAGCATTTCAAATTCTTGCAAAAGCTCTCTGCGATCTATAAGCAAACAAGCCAAATTTCCCACATTCTTTCTACTGAGTGCATTAACTACAGTGTTAGCCTTGCTCGAATGATAATGAATTTGCAGGTCATGGTCTTTAATCAATTCAAGCCATCTCGTCTGTTACATATTCAACTCTTTTTGTGTAAAGAGATATCTCAAACTCTTGTGATCTGTTTGTACGTCACATTTTGTCCCGTAAAGGTAATGGAGCCAAATTTTCAATGCAAAGATAACAGCAGTGAGTTCTAGATCATGTGTTGGGTAGTTCTTCTCATGTGGTTTCAACTATCGAGATGCATAAGCAATCACTTTGCCATTTTGCATTAAAACACAACCTAAACCTTTGTAAGAAGCATCACTAAAGATTATAAATCCCTTGGTACCTGGCAGTAGAGTAAGGATTGGAGCCATGGTTAGTCTTGCTTTCAACTCCTGGAATGCAGATTCTTTTTGGTCTGTCCACATAAATGGTTCTCCTTTTCGGGTCAATTGTATCAATGGCACAAAAATCTTCAAAAAAATCTTTGACAAATCTTCGATAGTAACCTACCAATCCCATAAAACTTTGGACTTCTGCTATGTTAGTCGAAGTAGGCCAATCTATAATCGCTTCAATTTTTTGTGGGTCAGCTGAAATGCCATATCTATTAATAACATGCCTCCAAAAATATAATTTCATCTAACCAGAATTCACACTTTTTAAATTTCCCATACAATTGTTTCTCTCTAAGTACCTGGAGGATTATTCTCAAGTGTTGTTTATGGTCATTTTTACTTCTCGAATAAATCATAATGTCATCAATAATACAATAACAAAGTAATCCACGAAAGGTTTAAAGACTCTATTCACCAAATCCATAAATGTTGCAGGTGCATTAGTGACGCCAAAAGTCATGACTAAGAATTCATAGTGTCCATACCTAGTTCGAAATACAATTTTCTCAATATCTTCGGCTTTAACCTTGAACTGATGATATCCTGATCTCAAATCAAAATTTGAAAATACATGAGCCCCCTATAGCTGATCAAACAAATCATTAATCCAAGGCAAAGAATATTTATTTTTAATAGTTACCCTTTTGAGTTCCCGATAATAAATACACAACTGGAGTGTGCCATCTTTTTTTCTTTACAAAAAGGACCGGTGCGCCCCATGGTGATGTACTCAGTCGAATGAACCCCTTATCAAGTAATTCCTGCAACTGAACTTTCAATTCTTTCATTTCAGTAGTAGACATACGATATAGAGTTTTAGATATAGGTTGAGTACTCGGGCATCACATTAATCACCAATTCAATTTCCCTATCAATCAATTGTCCCAGTAACTCCTCCGAAAACACATCAAAAAAATCTTTTACTATAGGAATACTATCCAAGGTGATGTCCATGGTTTGATCATTTATCACACTACACAAGTACCCTTGATATCCCTTACTAATCAGCTTACGGGCTTTCATTGCAAATATTAAATAAGGTGAAGAAACTACACCCTTACCCTCAAAATAAAATTCATCCTGACCCGGAGGTCGAAATATCACTCGTTTAGATACACAATCAATAGTTGCATGATACGTAGATAGCCAGTCCATATCCAAAATAACATCAAAGTGTCTCATATCAAGGGGTAACAAATCAGCATATAAGGTGGCATTTCCAAGTAATTATTCACATGCAGAATAAATAGATGAATATAAAATAGATCATCTCGTTGGTGATGCAACACATAATATGTATCTTAAGAATTCCATAGGTTTATTCAATTTATCAGCAAATACCATAGAAACAAAAGAGTGTATGGAACTTGAATCAATCAATACATATGCAGCTTGGCCACAAATAAAAAGTGTACTTGAAACCATAGCCTCGGTGTCCCTTGGAATAAGTGCGATGACTCTTCCTTGCCTTACATCATTTCTGTTGTAGTAGGTGTTGCATTTGATCTCACTGTTAGGACTAACCCGGTTGAACTTGCAGCGCATCAGTTACCATCTCGTCAAGGTTGTGTACAATCTCTTACCATGTGACCAACTTTTCCACACTGATAGCAAGCTCCAATCGTACGATAACAAACACCTCGATGCTTCTTTCCATATATAGTACAAGTGGGTACTAAATTGCCACTCTGATTTGAACCTGAATCACTGGATTTTGATTTCTTGCTCATTGAAGACGTTGTTCCCTTATTGAAATTTTGTCTTTTACCTCTCCATTCAAAATTCCTATTGTGAGCAACCATATTTGCTTCTAACATCAATGCTCTGTCCAATACATCGACATACTTTGGCATTTTAAGTACATTAATTCTTTCCAAGATTGAATCACAAAGACCTCCCTCAAATTTTCTAGCTTTTTTGCAGTCAGTATCCACCATATGCAATGCAAAACGTGCCAATTCTATAAATCGAGCTTTATATTCAGCTACTGTCTTGGTCCCCTACTTTAGTTGCTCAAACTTAGATACTTTTTTTTATCCCGGACACACTGCAAGAAGTTAGGGATGGCAATCTGAACCCGACCCGATGGGGACCCGACCCCAATTTGAGCGGTTATTCCCCGAAAAATAGCCCTGATGGGCCAGGGATGGTATTCAAAAATGAATCCCGATGCTACCCAGGCCGAGAACAAGGATAGCTGTCTGAGCACTTGACCCGGCCCAACCCCGGCTCCGGCTCCGGTCCCACCCCGTAGAGGCCCCGATGTAAAATTACTATAATGTCCCTGGGTATATATATGTATGTGTTTGTTTAGGTTTGTTTAGGGTTTGACAGAAACACATACACAACACACTCTCATCTCACACAAACACAAACGGCGTTGCTGCTCCTCTTTCTCTCTCTCTCTCTCTCTCTCTCTCTCTCTCTCTCACACACACTCTCTCACTCGCTTGCTGCTGTGTTTGGTGGTGTATCGTCTCCCCTTTTCTCTTTCTCTCACTGCTGATCCTCCCTCACCACCTCTGCTATGTAGGGTTTTGTCTCCCTCTCTCTCTCTCTCACACACAGGACGAGGCTACTGCTCTCTCTGCTTCCTCACCGCCGCTCATCCGTCACCGCCGATCCTCCCTCACCTCACCTCATTGCCAATTTTGAAAGGGTATATATATATATCTCTCTCTCTCTCTCTCTAGGGATTTCAATCTAGGGTTTACATATATATATATATATATCTAAGTGTATACATATTTCGACTTCTGTTTCGAATCTCGATCTATGTTTCAATCTGTTCACTGCTCTGTTTCGATGTGTTTTTTTTTTTTGGTTTCCTCTAAATTTATTTATTGTATATATATATATATATGTCAAAAAGTGCCAATTTGATTATGAATTTGTATGTATATATATATGTATTTATTGTATATATATATCTCTGTTTCGACCTCTAATTATGAATTTGATTATGAACCAATGTTAGCAGTCGAACGTAATGGTTTTTCCTCTATACTTGTGTTGAACTGAACCAATGTTAGCGGTCCAACTGATAGACAGCCTTGAACAAATCAAGTAAATGCTAGTCAACTCCAAAGTAATTAGGGATGGCAATCTAATATATACTAATAGATATGTACAGATGATGGGTTGCCTCTGTTTATTTGGATGTGATTGATGTTTAGCTAGACAAATCACAAGTTGGGGAGACCCTTCTTATGAAAGATGGTGATTGTATTTTGTATTCTCCATTTGTATTTGGTTATGGTAGTTGTTAAGATATTGGGCATTGTAGGCCAGTGATACCAAGATAGAGACCTCATGTATAATTTACCCTAAACTAAAATAAAATGAAGTGAACAATTAGGCAAATGTGGCTTGTATAGGCATGAGTTTTATGAAGTTTGGCACGTATAGGCATGAGATTTATGAAGTTTAAAACAAGCTTTTTCAGTTATCTCATTTTTTATTTTCAAATATGTTTCAAAATGTTCATGTCTCATCTTTCTTTTTTTTTTTTCTTTATTTTTAATAAATTCCTTATAATTTACCATCATGAATGTTTAATTTTATCAACATATTCTCTTATAATTATTTTTATCTCTCTCATTTCTCTCTTGTTTTTCTCCACATCTTCTTCTTCTTCTTCTTATAATGTTCAATATATAATGAATCTAGCCACAGATTTAAATGGACAATAAACATCAAACTAAGTCCAATATATAATATTCTCTTGATTAAAAAATTTATCTATAATGGGCTGCCTCTATTTAACAAACCATGAGAATTTGAACTGTGGTTGATTTTGAATTGTTGTTGCTCTACTTTCTGAGGAATTCCATTATAATGGGCTGCCTTTGTTTATCCATTTCATATTATTTTTGTAAAGGTTAAAAATGTCAGAAGTTAAATCTCAAATACCAGTTAACTCTCAAGTACCATTTAAGAGTGAGGCCTCACAACAATCATTGCCAGCTACCAACTCACCTACCAACTCACCGCCTCCCCTCTCTAATCAAAATGTTGTTGACTTAGAAGAAGAGTCTAACTTGTGGAGGAACTAAAAGGAAAACTAGTGTTGTGTGGGAACACTTTAAGAAACAACAAGTCAATGGGGTGTGGAAAGCAATATGTAATTATTGTAATAAGCATCTTGGAGGTGATTCAAAAAATGGAACTAGGCATTTGCATGATCACTTTAAGAGTTGTACTAGGAAAAAAGTGCTGGACACGAGGCAAAAAGTTTTAACTAACAACTTTAATAGAGAGAGTCCAAAAATGATTTCTTATATTTTTTATCAAGATTTTGCTAGGAAAGAGTTGTCACATGCCATAATATTGCATGAATATCCCCTCTCTATCGTAGATCATGTTGGTTTTAAACGATATTCAGTAACACTTCAACCATTGTTTAAAGTACCTTCTCGAAATACGATAAAGAGTGATATTTTTAAAGATTTATGATTATGAAAGGGTGAAGACATTGAGTTTGGTGGAGCATAATAAAAGTAGGGTGGCAATCACAACTGATATGTGGACTGCTAGCAATCAGAAGAAAGGATTCATGGCTGTGACTGCGCACTTTATTGATGATTCATGGATATTGCAAAGTCGCATTTTGAGGTAAATTAGCATTGAGTTTGTAAATTTGCAAATCATTTAAAAGTTCTATCTTATTTGGTTCAATTTGCACATTATTAATACTTGTTCATGAATATTATATTTTAGGTTTATTTATATTCCATGTCCACACACAAAAGAAATTCTTTGTGATACTTTGCTTGCATATATGATGGATTGGAATATTGATAGGAAAATCTCTACTGTTACTGTGTTACTGTTGATAATATCTCCACAAATGATGCCATAATTACCATGTTGATGGATAAGTTGAGTAATGCATCGCTTTTGTTGGGTGGTACTTTGTTTCATATGCGCTGTTGTGCGCATATTTTGAATTTGATTGTGAAAGATGGACTAGATGTCATACAAGTGGGTGTGGAGAAAATTCAGGAGAGTGTAGCTTATTGGACAACAACACCAAAAAGACTAGAAAAATTTGAAGAAACAGTCAATCAATTGCATAATCCACATACTAAGAAATTAGGACTTGATTGTGCAACTAGGTGGAATTCAACCTACTTGATGCTTCAGACTACCTTATTGTATAAGGATGTCTTTTCTCGATTGAAAAATAGAGAGCCCGAATATAAGACCGTGCCAAGTGAGGAAGAATAAGAGTTTACTAGAGAGATTAGTGGGAGGTTTAAGATATTCTTTTATGTCACAGAGTTATTTTCTGGTACTAAGTATCCCATAGCCAATGTTTTTTCCCAGCTTTATGTGAGATTAGGATGACACTGTCTCAATGGCTCTCTTGTGAAATTGAAGTGATTAGAACAATGGCATCAAAAATGGTGGAAAATTTTGATAAATATTGGTTGGTGATACATGGTGTTATTGGAGTTGCTATTGTACTTGATCCTAGGTATAAGATGAGTGTATTGGAGTTTTATTTTGAAAAACTTTATGGAGACAAAGCTGAAGATGAAGTTGATAGGGTTCGTCAAATTTGTTATGATTTGTTGCAAGAGTATCGGCACCGAGTTGGTATGGAGACCGATGTTGTTGGTGACTCTTCTATTCATCCAGAAATTATTACAGAGAGCCTTTCAGAGTATGATTTGTTTATTAGTAGGAAGAGAAGTAAAAAAATGAAGAATGTTAGATCAGAGTTGGACCATTATCTAGAAGATGATGTTTTGCCAATAACTTCAGGTTTTGATGTTTTGAATTGGTGGAAAGCCAATGGACCAAAGTATCCGACTTTACAGGCAATAGCTAGGGATATTTTAGCTATTCATGTATCCACTGTTGCTTTTGAGTCAGCATTTAGTACCAGTGGAAGGTTGGTGAGTCCACATCATAGTAGACTTCATCCAAACACATTGGAAGCATTAATGTGTGCACAAAGTTGGTTGTGGGGTGCTAAGATGAAAGGTACTCATATTATTATTTCATCCAATCTACATATTATTATTTTACTTTTATATTACCATGGAATAATTTCAATAATGAATTTATATTCTTTACTTTTTAGGAAATTCAACATTGGAATTGGTGGGCTATGCGACTATATATGATGATAATGATATCGACTCGGATGAGTCATGTGCCACTTTTGTGTTAGTTGTCATATTTTTTGTTTTAATTTTTAACATTTTTTACATCTTATTATTAATATTGATTATTTTATTTTATTTTTCCTTTGGTTATGTAACAGGAATTCAAGTTGAAGTTGAAGGAGCTAATGAAATTTGTGATGTGGTTATATGAATATTAGACAAACAATCTTGCTTTTTTTTTTTTTTTTGGGTTTCACGATGGATTTGGTTTTTTATATTGTAATGGATTTGTTTGTTTTTTTAATTTTATTTTTTAGGTAGTTTATCCCTTGCGGGCTGTGCTTGGGACTAATTATTCTCTTTGCGACTTGCTGAATTTTCTTTTGTGTGGACTGCTGAATAGAATATGCTTGAATAGGATGTTCACAAATATGCTACTGTATTGGATGTTATGAAATATGCATGAATAGGGTGTTCACAAATATGCTACTGTATTGGATGTTCACCAATATGCTTGAAAATATAAATTGATTATTTGTTTGAATAGGATGTTACTGAATATGCTACTGTATTGGATGTTATTTGTTTGAAAATATGACATTTTAATTTGAAAATATGTTATTGAATAGGATGTTATTGGATTGGATGTTATTTGTTTGAATATTGATTACAGATCCAAATAGATCACAGATCCACCTAGTTCTATTTCCTCTTTATTAGCTACTGTACTGACATGATAAATGTTGGTTCAAGAATGGATTCTAATATACCATGACTCTAGCTTTGTAATTTTTTTTATCTCTTCAGTAGAATAATAAAAAAAAAGATTACAGATCCAAAAAAGAAAAAAAAATTGATAATTCAGGGAATTTGCGGGGTCGGGGATACCCGATCCCCGATCGGGGGTGGCGATGGGCTCCCCGCCAAGGATCGAGGGTGGGGACGGGGATTTTCTCACATTCGGGGATCGGGGACGGGGAGTGTAGTCTCCGGCCCTGCCCCGCCCCGCCCCGTTGCTATTCCTACGGGAAGTACTTCTCATAAAAAATTTCTAGAAACCAAGCCCAATCAATTCCCTTATTATCATCACGAACTAACATCTACCATATCCTTGCTTCATCTTCTAGAGTGAATGAAACTAATAGAACCACCTGTCCCTCTGTGCATGGAAACACCTCAAACAATTTTTCGATCCCCAATACCCAGGCCTTAGCCTTTAATGGATCAACTATCCCATGAAACAAAGGTGGCTTCATCTTTTTGAACTCTTTAGTGAGGGCAATGGTTCGGTCATCTATTTGGTGGTCCTGTATCGGTAATACGAGCATTGGAGGTGGGGGCGGCTGTTGTTGTTGTTGCCTTAAGCTTTCAGCCATGTCATGTATCATTCTCTCCATTCTAACATGTCTTGAGGAGGTTGACTACTCCAATTCATTCCCTCTTGTCCTCACCATTATCTATATAAAACTTGTATTATAACACATGAATGCACGCATATACATGTACACAATTACAATAGTCATTGTATTCTAATATTCAAATGTATATGAATGCAATCCTTAAGTCTTTTCTAGGCACCTTATTAATCAATGAACAAGTGAGTGAGATATAACTTGTGCTCTAATACTACTCTGTCAAGAGCCGAACTTGCCCCTATAAGCTTAGATCATGACTGCCCAGTAATCCCGGATTACCTTTGGCCTCAATGACAAAGACAATCATAATATAATAATGGGGCTTAGCAGAAGGACTAAAGAAATATAACTAAGTCCATTGAGCATTTAATTATTAAAAACTTTAAACTTCATTCAAACTTATAGACAATACATCAAAGTTGGACTTCGCATATATCATCATTCAAAACAAGTTCCAAAACATCAAAAGAAATAAAACAAAACAAAAGATGGGTTATCAAAGCTTGACTCCTCTTGAGTCCAATCATGGCCCTTCATGGAGGCACTTCAAAAATGGCTTCACAAGAGTAGACACTGAGGCGGCCTTAAACTTGACGTCTCGCTTGCTCACCTACATATATATAAGAGAAAGGGATGAGCTGAAGCCCAGTGAGCAATATCGGTATAAAGGTTTTATATGAATGAAGTCCAACATATTACAAAATGTATCTTTCATTTCTGAAACAATTCATGTCAATAAGCAAACCATTAGAATAAACAATCATATCAATCTCTTTGCGATAATAATAATCATTCATTCAATTTACATGGTACATCCAATAAAGTATCAAAGAGACAATGTACTGAAGCCAATAGGACCGTAATGGTCAATCGAATGGGACCACGACGGGTAAATCAATAATTCATAATTCAATGTGGACCATCAAGGTCTAACATCAAAGATCTCTATGTTTCAAGTAATCTAATGGGCCATGGTATTGTTTCCCCCCAGGAAAGGGCCTATTAATCAATAGGCCATAGTATTATTTCTCCCAGGCGAGGGCCTCACTAAAGGATGCGACAAATACATTTCAAAAAAGGACATTCATTCATAGATAACAAAATAGATTTCAAAATACCCATCTTAAACAATTTCAAAATACATTTCGATCTTAGCTTTATAAAGACATTACTCACAGTGGGTTATATAAATTTTAGGCCTCTGGCATCCACCTACACAATACACATATTGAAACACGAATCTCAATCAAATGTTCTATAATTCAATTCCCTTTTAATGTGTTTCTAGTTCATTTCCTTATTAAGGATTCCGGAGCAATGCCCAAGGATGAAAGCATGCACATGGGGGTGTTCTTCACAAAAGTTGAAAACAAGTCAGTTCGCTTCAACGCACCTTTGGCCACTCGAGCGGTGTGACTTGTAACAACTGATTTTGGGTGACCACTCAAGTAGTCATTTGGTCGCTCGAGTGCAGATTTGCAACTCCCAGTATCTCGTATGTTTACAAGCGAGACCACTCAAATGAAAAAAAGGTTGCTCGAGCGTAAATTAGGGCATAAATTTACCTGTATCTCCATTTATTTCAATTTTATTTACATATGTCATATGCTATAGATTCAGGATCTAGGATTTATGAATATATACACGCATATTTCATCTTCTGTACGATAAAGGAATATAAATGAAATGTTAACATTTCTCAAGCTTGTGTTTTCTATTGAATATCATAAGATGGGTCGTCGTTATTATTTTGGGACGTTACAACTTGAGCCATGGATTGGTCGCTTGAGCAGTATTCTGTATCCGACGCTCGAGTTGTCTTTCTTTCGCTCAAGCAGTATCTTTGTAGGTCTGAACTATAAGGAGGCGGTCATTGTGCGCTCGAGTCATGTTTTGGTCGCTCGAGTGGTTCTTTGTGTCTGACACTCAAGCGATGCTTTGGTTGCTCGAGCGATCTATACGTATATCAATACAGGAAAGAGATCTTTTCTTTCACTTTTTGATCTCTCTCTCTCTCTCTCTCTAAATGGTAACTTTATCAGATTTCCTCACTCTCTGTCTCTCTCTCTCTCTCTAGTTCTTATCTAAACACCCCTAATCGAAGAAGTTTTAGTTTTTGGTTCCGTCTCTGTCAAACTTTGGGTCTTGTTATTCTCTCCTTCTAATCTTGAGGTAGAGATTTCTTCAACCTCTTTGTACGATTCTTAGCCTCGTTATGTGTTCCTTGAAAGTGTAGTGATTTGGGCGTTGTGGAATTGATTTTGGGTTTGATTTGGGTTTGGGTTTGGGTTTGGTTTTGGGAGTATAAAATAGGGGTTTTCAAATGGGTTCACAGAAATCATTGTGGAGATAGTTATACTGATAAGTTGGGTTGAAATCTTGTAAATCTTTTCTTTAAATGTGTTTTTGAAATGATAGATGTTTTGTTGGAAATCATCGATTTTTGAACTAAGAACAAAATGAAAGATGTTTAGCTTTTAAACTGATAATATGAATATATCTGTTAATGATGAGAGTAGAGTTGAATATGTATTATCACTCCTATATTGAGATTATGAAATTATACTTCTTCTTTAGAGATTTATCTTTTGTATTGAGATTTTATTTTGGGCTATCGGTGGAGGATAGCTTTGATTGTTGTAAAAATTGCTTGAACATTAGGTTAATTGAAACCAATTACTCATATACCTTGCATTGAATATTGTTTCATATTTATACATTGAAAATGTATTGTTTTGAGAAAAATTGGTGAATACCTTGGTGAATCTAGTTAGGGGGTGTGGTTGTGGCATTATCTATGTTGATATGTGTGTCCTTGGTGAAAGTCCAGAAATCCACGCGATTAGGTGCTGATCCTCCTGGTTAGTATTGGTAAAATGGCTTTAGTAGTTCTTGTATAGCCTACTAGCAGACACGTACCAAAAGATTTCCAGTGTTGTGTATCTGCTGCCCTATTTTCTGATTTAAAAAATATTATTTTATGAATTGATTTATAATCATGGCATTGCATTGTTTTGAAAGAAAAAAGTGTAACATTTTGGTAAATGATACACATATATATTCACCATATGACTTTGTTAAGCATCATACAGTATGTTAAGACATTCTCTATTGGGTTTTAGCTCACTCTATGTCGAAACTAACTTTCATGTGTTGATAGTATGCCTCTACCAAGGACTTAGCTTGGGAGGATCTTGGAGCTGAAGGCTTATTTGTCTTTCTTTTATTGTAAATATCTTTTGTACAAGTCTCGGACTTTTTATTTGTTTTGGGTTTGACTCACTTTTATTGTAACCAAATATCATATTAGAAATATATAGCCATTAAGGTATGAACTTATCCAAATTTCCTTTCATTTTCTTTATATCGCCATGTGTCATATATTATAGATTCAGAATTTAGGATTTATGAATGTATAATGCATATGGCATATTTTGTAATGTTATCTAGTGAATTAAGAAAATTTTTTTTTATTAATTTTCACATAATCAACATATTTTATGGGATTATCTGTTATCATTTGGGGACGTTACATGAAACAGTGATGCTCCGGAGCTCTAAAAAAAGAGCACTAACAGAGCATTATTTTGTCTTTTTCTGCTCTGTTTTTTGTCTTTACTTCACTGTTTTTTTTTTTTTTTTTAATGGGTGACAGCTCATTAGAGCTGTCCTTTTTCAGCTCTAATTAAAGCTCCGGGGCATTTTCCTTACATGAAAACCCTTTTCATGTATTGCAGTTGGACCTTACTAGAGAGGATAGTTTTGAATAGTTTTTGTGGAGAGAGATTGAGTGGTGTGATGTTTGCTTTACTAGGTGTACATGAACTGTTAAAAGAAAATAAAAATGTTACAAACTCAAAATAATAATAATAATAATAATAATAATAATAATACTCAGAAATTATTAAAAATTAAAATTAATAATTGAGATTAATTTAAGTTTTAACTCCATAAAACAAAGTTTAAATGTACACTACAAATCAAAAAAATTAGGGTAAATTTCTAGAAACTTTTCCTGATTCCTAGACTTTTACAAAATAAAATTATTATTATACTGGATAGAACACTCTGAAATGATCGAAAATTTTCAAAATTAATGGATCGAGCCAGAATAATCCAAAATATTAGATGAGATGAAACCATGTTCAGTAACATCGTTTTTCTATTGAACCTATATATTTTACACAACTGATTTAACAACCATGATTTTGATGATTTGATTTTTACAATCTTCTTTCTGGTTATACAAAAATAGAAGAAGAAATCATTTTTTTGCTTTGGTTTTCAGTTTCCAAAATTAGTTTTCTGAATTTTAATTCATATTTTTATATTTTAAATAATTTTTTAAATATCTTAATCATTTTTAATATACTTAAAAAGTAAAAAGAAAAATTGTACAAAAGATTTTAAAAAATTCATTGAATACAACAAAACACAAAAATGTATTGAATTTTCATATATTTTTTATATTTTGTGAATTTTTTTAAAGTTCTTTCACAAATATTGTACTTTTTAAACGTATTTTAGATTGGGTGTATCCAAAAAAAATATATAAATATATATAAATTGCGTAATATATTTATAAAATTACTGAAAACAAAAAAAAAATTCCAAAATTTTGAAAAATAAACTCAATTTTCTAAAATCAAACATGGTGTGAGATTAGAAGGATACCGAAGTTCTTTTGCACCTTGCGCATTGAAAAAATAACTAACATATGCACAAACATTATACCCCTTGTATAAATTGGGGAGCTTAATTAGTTTGGGACCCAAGGTCATGGTTTTAGTGATGGTGATATTGTTGCTGGAGCACTAATGTCTGCAATGATGATAGCGGTGGTGTTGGCAAGGTGGTAGAGATGGTAATGATGGTGGTGGTGGAAGTAATAATTGGTAGGTACATATTTAATCTAAAAAATGTAATATTATTCACATAAATAAACTTAGTGTTCCTTTAAAAATGATTAAGTCTTAATTAAGATTTTTTTGAACCTTCAATTCCCGTTAAATTTTTAATAGTCAAATTATCCTTCAAACAATGATTGTTTATAATTTATAATTATCTGTAAAGGAATATGATGATTTAACATTTATTTTGATTTTTAAAACTTTAAAATATCAACTTTCAAATTTGAAAAAAAAAATTTGTGAAAAAAAAATTTGTGCCAAAAAAAAAAAAAAACATTGATGTATTTTTTTAATTTAAAAAATTGAATTTTTTTTTGTGCAATACTGAACATTTTGTTTTTATAAAGGAACATGATGATGGAACATTGACAAGTAGAATTGAAAAATAAAATAAAATAAAAATAAAAACTTCTTTAAAAATGAAAAATAAAAAAACTGAAAAAAAAATGATAATGTTTTCAGTTTTAAAAACGGAAAAAAATTGATAATATTCTCGTTTTTGTGGATGGTTGAATCAAACTAATAAGTAGAAGGTCAAAAACGTTTAATTTCATATTTTGTTTTTTTTTCGTCAGTTAGTGAAACAATTATCTGGAACATTATTGTACAAAATTGATAATGTTTTTATTTTTAAAAATTAGAAAGGACTGATAATATTCTCAGTTTTACTAAATAAGACTTGGTACAAAAAATCTTAAATAAGACCTAAACTACCATAACATTTGTAAATAGGATTTTTAAGTAATTAATTTTAAAAAAAAATAATATTATCATATCTTTTACATTGAAATATCTATTTTACTATAGCCTTTTTTTTGTCTACACGCTATTTACATTAATTTCAATTACTTTAAGAAAAGTCAATTCAATTATGTTAAATTTATGTAATTTTCCGATTTTTGTAAGTGTTAACTATCTGTGCCCCGTATTTAAGAGTAGTTCCCTTTTTGGAAGTCGCCAAATTAATTGGAGTGCCAAAGTCATGAAAACAAGTGGAGAAAATTAATTACAATGTTTTGTCATCTATTCAAACAGCAACGTTTCATACCAATCAATTTACAATTTTAAGGTCAACACCACCAAAAAATGATGAATTTTTATCGTCTAAACCAATAATTATTAAATTGGAGAACAACATAGATTTGCTCTAGAAACACTAATTGCTGTTAGACACTGCCAGTTGATTCCAATAAATAAAATTGATTTGAAAATAAAAACATTTTAAAAAACTCATTCAAAATGATACTAGAGAAAGAGAACAACTTCTCTTCAATCCAGAATTAGATTAGACGGTATTGTTAGGCTGTTGTGGACCCAACTCCAGGTTCATTTTGATGATCCAAACCGTTTAATGTATGAAACTCGTCGAGTACATCATTCTTGCAAAATATCACGTTGATCGGATATCAATGGCTACTTAATCAGATTGTATTTGTTTCAACGACAATTATGATTTTAAAAATAAATTGTAGACACAAATGCAAATATGATCAAGTGACTATCAATATCCGATTAACATATTTTGCAAGGATGATGTACTCAATGAATTCTACACATTGAACGATTTGAATTATCGAGATAGGCTTGAAGTCAGGCCCAACTCAACAATACCGTACAGTCTGTTTCCAAACTGGAAGAAATTATTCCCTAACAGAAATACTTTGAAAAGGATAACTACAGTGATAAATGTCTTCATTTAAAATGAATTTATCATTCACTATATCATTATATACTTTCTGAAAATATTTGAATGACAAAAAAGTGCTGTCTTTGATCTAATTGATGCCAAATATATATATATATATATATATATCCGAATTTAATAACTATAGCATTACTGTTAATAGCATGCCACACTTAATTTGTAATATTTTTTATTTTTGTTTTTATTTTATTTTGTTTTGTTTTTATCAATCGATAGAAAAATAATTGCAAATATAAAAAAATGTAGGCCCAAAAAACCCGGGTAAGCCCAGATATAGCCCAAAAATAGGTGAAGGGCTGACCCGATCCATATACAAAATCGGACCTACAATCAGGCTGGTGACTACATAAAGATGGCCAGCGAAGATGAGGACAAGTTGTCCGCTACAAAAATAGAGCAATGGTAGAGGGCCACAAAAAGTGTGGTTCAAATGGCTCAAAACTGCCAAAACGACGTCGTTTTGGACATAAAACGATGCAAAACGACGTCGTTTTGGCAGTTTTGAGCCATTTGAGCCACACTTTTTGTGGCCCTCAAACATTTTTCACAAAAATAACCACTGACAAGGGAAGTATCCATCCGATCACCTAAGATCCAACGATCATTCTCAAATGCAAGTTAGCAACTACTTCTAAAAAAAAAAGAAACAATTGTTTGATAAATAGAGATCCAACGATCATTAGCAACAATAAATTGGCCATTGTTGCTACAACCTCTAGCACAGGACCGACCGAAATATCAAAAGGAGATTGATGGTCAACAAAGGCACCGCTTATCTAACCCCTCCACCATGTATAATAATTAATACTTAATTAATTAAAGAGTTTTTAATTTTTAATTATCAATTATTTTAATTTAATTTGAAATTTATAAAAATTATAAAGATTAATTCGTATATGACTTTATTGATGATTGATTTTGAAATTAAAAATAAAAAGCTTAAATTGCTCAAGAAAGTACAAATGGTGAATTAAATTATTTTAATTTCGAGTATCGGACCATATGAGAGTTTAATTAAATATTCGATTCAGATTTATAAAATTGAGATTTGGTTAATTGGGTCTGAATTGGGTATGTTATTTATTGATGGAAATCTTGAGTTAATCTAAAATTGAAGGCCTTAATAATGTGAGAAGCCAAAATTGATAATGAAAATAAGCTTAAGGGCTTTGATAGAGATCCCCTCCAATCACCACCCCAACCACCCCACACACACACGTGGCGCGTGGTGATTGGAGGAGAATGAAAAAACAAAAAAAAAAAAGAAGAAAATCTGACCAATCAGATCAAGAGGGGATCAGATCAAGAGGGGGTCAAGGGGGTGGGGAAAAAAGGGGGTCTGGGTCTTTTTCCTAAGTTTAATTTGATGTTTGGAGCCTTTTGGAGGTTTGATTAAAAATCTAATTTAGAATGATAAATTAAATAAAATTAATTGGGCCTTCATGGAAGTCAAATTAGACTGATTAAATTATGTGGGATTTATGATTAGTTATAATTAATTTAATGATGTGCTAATTGAGATTTATTAAGACTAAGTGTTACTTAATTAAATAAATCCTAAACATAAAATGAATTATGGAAGAATTTAGAATTGAGAGTGTATATGGGTGTGGGTGTGCTGAGAAATTTGTGTAGGTGTATTGATGTAATGACCCTCACCACTGTTTACCGGTAAACTGTTGATTTCTGAAAACTAAGACTGATTATCATTGATAATTGAACTAATTGGGTTACCAAATTGACTGACTGAAATCTGAACTAAATCGATTGAATATACATCTGTTTGAATTGCATTCTATCTGTTTGACTGTGTGATTATCTGTTTATGTTTATATGTTTAAACTGTTAATTGAAGGCCTTATCGGCGGCCGAACCCGAAATCGATTAGTGTTTTAGGATCATCATAATTTATGTGATTTTATGGTATATTTATTGAAAAACTGATTTAGTATGATTAAATTAGATTAAAATGGGTTAAATTGCATTGTTGCACTTATTTACCTCTTTGCCACACTAGTGGCCCACTACATGGACCATTGTTGAGCCTTACCACACTCAGAACATAACATTTCATCAGCCATTCTCCTTGTTATTGCCGACCATAAAGAGAGAGAGATTGAGAGAATTGAGTTCATCTTGTGTTTTACTTGGAGACTTGAAGAAATTGGAGGTTGAGTGCATAATTGAACCTATAGACTTGTGATTGGAGACCTAAGGTAGAGATTCTATCCCTTGGTTTATGTGTTTAAGTTGTATCTTCATGATTTATGGAAGTTTAGTGAGTTAAAGCCTAGAATTGATTCTATATGTTGAATTGAAGCTCATATGATGCATGCATGTCTACATTGTTGCATTTTGAGGTTGATTACATGGAATTTGGTACATGCATGTTCATATTATTGTTAGAGTCCATGTTTTCATCTTGTTTTTGGAACAATTGGCTCGCTAGAGCATCAAATTGAAGCTTTGAAATGATTTGAATTCTTGCATGTTTGCATGTTCTTCATGTTCATGAAGATGGGTTTGAAATTTGGATTTAATTGACTCACCCTTGGGCTTTAAATTCACAAATTGAGCTTTGAAACTTGTTGTATATTGAGTTTAGATGTGTTTTCCAGAATTTGGGCCCAAGAGGTCGAGTTTTGAGCTTAGGAATGCTTGGTTTGAGCTTGGGAGGCAAATCTGGAAATTCCAGAATTTGGCTTCTACGCTCGAGCGAAGGATTCTACGCTCGAGCGACCACCATTTACTCTGAGCACCGCTCGAGCGAAGGAATGGTGGCTCGAGCGTAAATTTCAAGCTCTCAGAATCTTGGTGCACGCAGACGCACGCTCGAGCGAGAGAACCTACGCTCGAGCGAAGACTGTGTCTTACGCTCGAGCGAGCGTCGAACGAGCATCGAGCGGAGTTTTCCAACATCCAGTACTTTTTGCATTTTTGCAGACCGCTCGAGCGGGAATTCCACACTCGAGCGACCCTACTGTTTTGGCATGCTCGCTCGAGCGAAGAAACTCCACGCTCGAGCGAGACCCTTATTTCTGAAAAATTCTGAAAATGTTTTCTAAATGCATCTTTGCATCCTCATCCCATCCTAGGCATTCTTAGGCCTAGTTTAAGGCATCTTAATGAGGATATAGATGTAGAACACACCGAGGCAAATTTAGGGATTAAGTTATTATTTTTCCCAACTGTGTAGCTTAGTGTGTGTTCAATCTGTAACTGTGTAGGGTTGGCATTCCGAGGAGACGCTCTAGCTTACTGTAGCCCAGAACTCTGTGAGTAACAATTGTGTAAAGATATGTTCAAAATGATTATCTTCTGAATACTGAACTGAACTGTTTACTGAACTGATATTGTTTACTGAATGAATGTATGTCCTATATTCTGAACTGTACTGTGGCATCCTTAGCACCTACTGTTTACTGTTACTGTTACAGAGATCTCTGTCGGTTCCCTCGTGGAACCACTACTGTTTACTGATTGATGGCCATCATTACTGTTCGGTCTTTTAAGACCTACTGTTTACTGTTATGCTAATGGATGTACCACATATGACTGTTTACTGTACTGAACAACTGATATACTGATTTAATGAACTGTTTTCATTACTGTAAGGACATTCATTCTAAACCTCTTTACGCATTATGTTATTCACTGGGCTTTAGCTCACTGCTCATATATATATGTAGGTGTACAGGCACCGGACCAATGCTAGAAGCGTCGGGGTAAACTCCAGTTTTGTCAAGCCAACCACTGTGCCTCACTGCGAGGTTCCGAGCCTGCCAAGCTAAGGCTTAGGGGTGTTTTTATTTCCCCGTCTGTCTCTGTACCGTTTTGTATTACTGTATAGACTGTGTTGTACTGTTTAGTAGGGATTAAGTCCCTGTACTGAATGATTGTAAATATGTGCATAACTGTTCTGTACGGAAGGTTTATATGTATGAAAAGTCTTTTTGCATACAGACTGTCACAGCTCATTGGACAATGTTTTATTACTGTAATGGCTTCCGCCATGCCCCTGTACTCTGTTTTACTGTATTACTGTTAAGCAGGCCTTCGGTAATCTCGGATTACTGGCCGGTTACGGTGCTAAACCCATAGGGGCGGGTTTGGGTCGTGACAGAGTGGTATCAGAGCGATACTTAACCACGAGTTATACCGCACACACGTGTCCAAATGAGCTATAGGATGTCCTAGAAAGGTGACTAGGGCATTGCATGAGCATGATAAGTGTGTGGTTATGACATGACTGAATGTATGCTAATGTGTTAAACTGTTTAAGTATGCAACTGTTTATGTTTTTAATTGCTATAATTGCTTATAGTGAAATGGATAATGCAAATGAATCTGAGTCCTCATCCACTGAGGCAAGAATGGCAAGAATGGAAAGAATGATGGAACTGATAACTGGAAGATTAGAGCAACAACAGAACCAACAGCCCCCACCTCCTCCTCCGGCTATGCCGGAACAGAATGTGAATGTACAGAATGTGAATGTGAATGATGGGGACATAATTGCTCTCACTCATAAGTTCAGCAAGATGAAACCGCCATCCTTCCAGGGAGGCCTTGAACCGTTGAAGGCTGAAGCTTGGGTACTTGAGACTGAAAAGTTATTTGAGGTGTTTCCATGCTCGAAGGCAAATAAAGTATTGTTAGCTACCTTCACCTTGCAAGAAGAGGCCAGAAGGTGGTGGATGCTGGTCCGTGATACCAACACTGTAGTGACTTGGGCTCAGTTTAAGGAGTCCTTCTTTGAAAAATACTTCCCCCAGTGTGTCAGGGACAGGAAAGTAACAGAATTTGAACAACTGAGACAGGGCACCATATCCATTGCTGAATATGAAACAAAGTTTACCGAGCTCGCTAGATATGCACCACATATGGTGGACACTGACTACAAGAAGGCCAGAAAATTTGAAGGCGGCTTGAATGTTGCAATACTGGACAGAATTAGTGTTTTAAAGCTACCGACCTATGTAGGTGTTCTTGACCGAGCATTGATGGCCGAGTCGAACATCGAAGCAGTGAAACAATCTGAATCACCAGCGTCTGAATGGCGTGGTAAAAGGCAGGGTTTCAAGTTCAAGAAAGGCAAGCATAACCCATCAAATAAGAAACAGAATACGGGGTCAACGACTAGCCCCAGCCAAGGGAGTAGTTTCATTCCATCTTGTTCTGAATGTGGCAAGAAGCACAAAGGGGTTTGTTACAAAATATCTGGAGCCTGTTACAGGTGTGGCAAGGTGGGCCACATGGTTAAAGACTGCCCCTCTGCTCCGCAGGCCAGTAGTAAAGCTGCACCAAGCGCAGCAGCATCAACTGTAGCACCAAAGCCTAACCCCAAAGCTACCGGGAAAGAGCCTATGAGGCAGGGCCGAGTGTTCGCCCTAGTACCGGGAGACGTGCAAAATACTGAAACCGTTGTGTCAGGTATCCTCTCTATTTGTGCTCAAAATGCATATGTACTGATTGATTCGGGGTCTACACACTCATATGTATCGCATGCTTTTTCACGGAAATTGAGTAGACCCTTAGAACCCATGAATTATCTGTTAGCTGTATCATCACCTATCGGGGGATCCATGACATGTGCTTATATGTACCCTGCATGTGAAATCATTGTTGGGGATATGCATTTGTTTATTGATTTACTGCCATTGAACATTGATCATTTTGATGTAATATTGGGGATGGACTGGTTACAAAAATATCATGCTACCATTGACTGTGTGACGAAGCAAGTTGTTTTCCGTCCACCTGGGTTACCCGAATTTGTGTTTAATGGGTTGGAGTAGTACCTCCTCCGTATTTGATTTCTTCTGTGAAAGCTGTTAAATTGATTAGAAAGGGTGTAAAGGATATCTGTGTTCTGTACTGACTGTATCTACTGATGATAATGTTAAAACTGATGTGAACTGTATTCCTATAGTCAGAGAATTCCCAGATGTATTTCCAGATGATCTGCCAGGGGATTTGATTGACAGGGAGATTGAGTTCACCGTTGATGTGATTCCGGGTACACAGCCAATATCTAAAGCTCCCTACAGAATGGCTCCAACTGAACTGAAGGAATTGAAAGTACAATTGCAAGAACTGTTAGACAAGAAGTTTATCAGGCCCAGTACTTCACCGTGGGCGCACCTGTTTTGTTTGTAAAGAAGAAAGACGGCTCACTAAGACTGTGTATTGATTACCGTGAATTGAACAAGGTAATTGTGAAAAATAAATACCCATTGCCGCGTATTGATGATTTATTTGATCAGTTACAGGGTGCTCAAGTATTTTCCAAGATTGATCTCAGATCGGGGTACCATCAACTGAAAGTTAAACCAGAAGACATTGATAAAACTGCTTTTAGAACGAGGTATGGACATTACGAATTTTTAGTTATGCCTTTTGGAGTTACCAATGCACCTGCAGCATTTATGGACCTCATGAATAGAATCTTTAAACCGTACCTTGATGACTTTATTGTGGTATTCATTGATGACATATTGATTTACTCCAAAAGTATAGAAGAACATGAACATCATCTGAGACTTGCCCTGCAGACCCTAAGAGAACAGAAACTGTATGCTAAACTATCTAAATGTGAGTTTTGGCTTGATCATGTTATGTTTTTGGGGCATGTTGTTAGCAAGGATGGAATTTCTATTGATCCGCAGAAAATTGAAGCTGTAGTGAACTGGCCTAGACCAACAAATGTGACAGAAGTCCGAAGCTTTTTTGGGATTGGCTGGATATTACAGAAGATTTGTCAAAGATTTCTCCAAAATTGCCTTACCATTGACTCAACTGACACAGAAGGGGATATCATTTGATTGGACTGACCAAAGGGAATCAGCGTTCCAAGAGTTGAAAACTCGATTGGTGACTGCACCGGTTCTTACCTTACCTCAGGTACGGATGGTTATACTGTATTTAGTGATGCTTCTCATAAGGGTTTGGGTGTGTTTTAATGCAGAATGGGAGAGTTATTGCTTATGCTTCCCGACAACTAAGACCACATGAAAAGAACTACCCAACCCATGATCTGGAACTTGCTGCAGTGGTATTTGCGTTGAAAATCTGGCGTCACTATCTGTATGGGGCAACATGTGAAGTATATACCGACCACAAGAGCCTGAAGTACTTCTTCACACAGAAAGAACTGAATATGAGACAGCGGAGATGGCTAGAACTGATTAAAGATTATGATCTACAGATTTTGTACCATCCGGGAAAAGCCAACACTGTTGCCGATGCACTGAGCCGGAAATCGATTGGGAACTTAGCTTGTTTGCTCACCGGACAGAAAGAGCTGCTTTGTGACCTTGAAAAATCTGAAATTGAAGTTGTTTTGCGAGAACAAGGTGGAACAATAGCTGCTATTTCTGCTCAACCGGCATGGATTGAAGAAATTAAAGAGAAACAACAGCAGGATGACTTCTTGAAGAAGATCATCGAAGAAAGGGAATTTAAACCGAGACCGGGTTTCGGATTTGAAAATAATGTACTGAAATTTCAAGAAAGACTGTGTACCGAATGATCCTGAATTGAAAAGAAGAGTTCTGCAAGAAGGCCACAATTCAAAATTTTTTATCCACCCAGGGAATACGAAAATGTACCAAGATCTGAAACAGAACTTTTGGTGGCCGGGAATGAAGAAAGAAATTGCCGACTTTGTGTCAAAATGTCTTCATTGCCAACAAGTCAAAGCGGAACATCAGCGAGCCGCAGGCTTACTGCAACCCTTACCCATACCGGAGTGGAAATGGGAGCATATCACGATGGATTTTATCGTAGGATTGCCTCGCTCTAGAAAAGGTATAGATTCAATTTGGGTTATTGTTGATAGACTGACCAAATCTGCTCACTTCTTACCTGTCAAGAAATTTATAATGCGGACAAGTTAGCTGTAATTTATATTGATGAAATTGTTAGGATGCATGGAGTGCCTGTATCCATTGTTTCTGACAGGGATTCGAAGTTTACATCGAGATTTTGGCAAAGCCTACAGACTGCATTGGGTACTGAATTGAGGCTGAGTAGTGCCTATCATCCTCAGATGGATGGACAGTCCGAAAGGACCATCCAGACTCTGGAGGATTTATTGAGAATGTGTATCCTTGATTTTCAGGGAAACTGGGAAAGTCATTTACCATTGGATGAATTCGCCTACAACAACAGTTACCATTCAAGTATTGGTATGGCGCCTTTTGAGGCATTGTATGGCAGAAAATGTAGATCTCCGATTTGCTGGGCAGAAGTTGGAGATGGGCCTTTGCTTGGGCCCGAGATTGTATATGAAACAACTGAGAAAGTAAAATTGATACAACAGAGACTGAAAACTGCACAGAGCCGACAGAAAAGTTATGCAGACGTCAGAAGACGGGACAGAGAGTATGAAGTGGGAGATCACGTTTTTGTGAAAGTGACACCAATGAAAGGCCAGACTCGTTTTGGAGTCAAAGGCAAGTTAGCGCCGAGATATGTCGGACCGTATGAGATTATTAAGAAAATCAATCCGGTGGCGTATCAAGTTGCGCTTCCTCCTAAAATAGAGCATATGCACAACGTCTTCCACATTTCAATGTTGAGAGATTATCTCCGGGATCCTTTCCATGTGATTGAGCCTACTCGGGTAGTGTTGAGCGATGACTACACTTACGAGGAACGACCTATACAGATTGCAAACAGGCGGATCAAGAAACTGAGAAACAAAGAGATCCCGTTAGTGAAAGTTGACTGGCAAAATCATGGTGGCGTATATGCCACTTGGGAAAGGGAAGATGACATGGCTAAGAGATATCCTGAATTGTTCCACTGAATCCTGTTTTCTTCCAGAATGAAGGTAACTCGAGTTTAGAGGACTAAACTCTTTTTAAAGAGGGGAGACTGTAATGACCCTCACCACTGTTTACCGTAAACTGTTGATTTCTGAAAACTGGGACTGATTATCATTGATAATTGAACTGATTGGGTTACCAAACTGACTGACTGAAATCAGAACTAAATCGATTGAATATACATCTGTTTGAATTGCATTCTATCTGTTTGACTGTGTGATTATCTGTTTATGTTTATATGTTCAAACTGCTAATTGAAGGCCTTATCGGCGGCCAAACCCGAAATCAATTAGTGTTTTAGGATCATCATAATTTATGTGATTTTATGGTATATTTATTGAAAAACTGATTTAGTATGATTAAATTAGATTAAAATGGGTTAAATTGCATTGTTGCACTTATTTACCTCTTTGCCACACTAGTGGCCCACTACATGGACCATTGTTGAGCCTTACCACACTCAGAACATAACATTTCATCAGCCATTCTCCTTGTTATTGCCGACCATAGAGAGAGAGAGATTGAGAGAATTGAGTTCATCTTGTGTTTTACTTGGAGACTTGAAGAAATTGGAGGTTGAGTGCATAATTGAACCTGTAGACTTGTGATTGGAGACCTAAGGTAGAGATTCTATCCCTTGGTTTATGTGTTTAAGTTGTATTTTCATGATTCATGGAAGTTTAGTGAGTTAAAGCCTAGAATTGATTCTATATGTTGAATTGAAGCTCATATCATGCATGCATGTCTACATTGTTGCATTTTGAGGTTGATTACATGGAATTTGGTACATGCATGTTCATATTATTGTTAGAGTCCATGTTTTCATCTTGTTTTTGGAACAATTGGCTCGCTAGAGCATCAAATTGAAGCTTTGAAATGATTTGAATTCTTGCATGTTTGCATGTTCTTCATGTTCATGAAGATGGGTTTGAAATTTGGATTTAATTGACTCACCCGTGGGCTTTAAATTCTCAAATTGAGCTTTGAAACTTGTTGTATATTGAGTTTAGATGTGTTTTCCAGAATTTGGGCCCAAGAGGTCGAGTTTTGAGCTTAGGAATGCTTGGTTTGAGCTTGGGAGGCAAATCTGGAAATTCCAGAATTTGGCTTCTACGCTCGAGCGAAGGATTCTACGCTCGAGCGACCACCATTTACTCTGAGCACCGCTCGAGCGAAGGAATGGTGGCTCGAGCGTAAATTTCAAGCTCTCAGAATCTTGGTGCATGCAGACGCACGCTCGAGCGAGAGAACCTACGCTCAAGCGAGGACTGTGTCTTACGCTCGAGCGAGCGTCGAGCGAGCATCGAGCGGAGTTTTCCAACATCCAGTACTTTTTGCATTTTTGCAGACCCCTCGAGCGGGTAATTCCACGCTCGAGCGACCCTACTGTTTTGGCATGCTCGCTGAGCGAAGAACTCCACGCTTGAGCGAGACCCTTATTTACTGAAATTTTTTGAAAATGTTTTCTAAATGCATCTTTGCATCCTCATCCCATCCTAGGCATTCTTAGGCCTAGTTTAAGGCATCTTAATGAGGATATAGATGTAGAACACACCGAGGCAAATTTAGGAATTAAATTATTATTTTTCCCAACTGTGTAGCTTAGTGTGTGTTCACTCTGTACTGTCTAGGGTTGGCATTCCGAGGAGACGCTCTAGCTTACTGTAGCCCAGAACTCTGTGAGTAACAATTGTGTAAAGATATGTTCAAAATGATTATCTTCTGAATACTGAACTGAACTGTTTACTGAACTGATATTGTTTACTGAATAAATGTATGTCCTATATTCTGAACTGTACTGTGGCATCCTTAGCACCTACTGTTTACTGTTACTGTTACAGAGATCTCTGTCGGTTCCCTCGTGGAACCACTACTGTTTACTGATTGATGGCCATCATTACTGCTCGGTCTTTTAAGACCTACTGTTTACTGTTATGCTAATGGATGTACCACATATGACTGTTTACTGCACTGAACAACTGATATACTGATTTAATGAACTGTTTTCATTACTGTAAGGACATTCATTCTAAACCTCTTTACGCATTATGTTATTCACTAGGCATTAGCTCACTGCTCATATATATATGTAGGTGTACAGGCACCGGACCAATGCTAGAAGCGTCGGGGTAAACTCCAGTTTTGTCAAGCCAACCACTGTGCCTCACTGCGAGGTTCCGAGCCTACCAAGCTAAGGCTTAGGGGTGTTTTTATTTCCTCGTCTGTCTCTGTACCGTTTTGTATTACTGTGTAGACTGTGTTGTACTGTTTAGTAGGGATTAAGTCCCTGTACTGAATGATGGTAAATATTGTGCATAACCGTTCTGTACGGAAGGTTTATATGTATGAAAAGTCTTTTATCATACAGACTATCACAGCTCATTGGACATCGTTTTATTACTGTAATGGCTTCCGCCATGCCCCTGTACTCTGTTTTACTGTATTACTGTCAAGCAGGCCTTCGGTAATCTCGGATTACTGGCCGGTTACGGTGCTAAACCCATAGGGGCGGGTTTGGGTCGTGACAATTGAGAAATCTGGTTGCATTCTGTGTGTTGACAAGTGTGTATGTACGTGTACAAGTAGTTGAAAATGGGTGTTTGTATGTTATGCTAACTTCATAAAGAAGAGAGGTGAACTCAATTTTGAGAAATACTTTTGCAATGAACGAATGTCAATCTTTGTCAAGAGACGTAAAAGTAAGAGCACTAGGAGCGTCTCTCGTTCTAGTTTCTCTCTCTAGTTTTCTCTACTAGGGTTGCTGTTTGGGGCTACTATTTGAGGCTGCTGGTTGGGAGGGGGCCTCCGGCCTCTCTCCGGCCGCCTCTCTCCTCTTTCCCCTTTTTTTCTTTTACATTTTGCAAAATAACTCTTGGGAGATTATTCTTCGCACTCTCTCCCTCCTTGTGAGGTGCTTCTCCCCTTAGGGTGGAAATTTTTTTTTTGCATTTTCTCCTCCTTCACCTCCCAACCGGATTTAGATCTGCCACTTCTCCACCGCCTTTCACTGTTTCATGCCGCCACAACCATAACACCAACGGATCTACAACCCATCGCCTCTTCTCGCTACCGACACAACCACCAAGATGCCGTGGCCATCCTTCCACCAAATCTGATATTTCTTCCCTAGATCTTTGTTTTGGTTTGTTTCTTTTTGAGTTTTTTTTTTTCAACTTTTATTCTGTATTTCAGTTTGTTTGGGCTTGATGGGTGTGATTTTGGTAGCTTACCCTCTCTGGAGTGAAGCTTTTGTGGTATCTTCGACTAGTCCTAGTGCTGATCTCTTATGATCGCTTCTGCTTTGCAATACGGGTTAGAATCGTGTATGATCATGTCTTTGATATTATTTTAACTTTGCTTATGTGTCTCTTTGCTCATTTTTCCTTTGCTAGGGTAAGCTCTATTTGTGTAAACATGGACTCTCTTGTAAGTGCCGTTTTGGCTTATCATTAATGGATTTTTCTCCCGTTCAAAAAAAAAATAAATAAATAAAAAAATCTTTGTCAAGAGACTCAACAAATTGAAGATTTTTGGTAAAAAAAAGTTTAAGCTTAAATTCTTGTAGATTAAGCATCTAGCAATTAAAATTAAGTAGTAATTGGGTTTAATTTCATGAAATTAGAGGGAAATTAGAGAAGTAATGAAGGAAAATTGGGTTAAGATTGATAATTAATAAATTGATAATGTAATGTGTTATTGGGTTAGATTTTATTGTCATCCTTCATGATTTGAAGTCTAACCTTACATGCATTGTGAATTTTCAAGATTTTAGACTTTAATTCATGTTTTAAAGGTTTATGAGTTTAAATTAGGTTTGATATGAAGAAAATTAATAAAAATCTAAATTAGAGCAATTTAAGAAGTAAATTATGATTTGAAAATACAAAATTAGTTAGTTTTTATCTTAATTTCCTACATGCAAATAATTTTCTAAGAAGCTTCTAATTTTAATTTCATGTTTTGAAGGAAGATAGAAAAGAGTTTAAAGTCAATTTTATGTAAACGAAAAGAAATTAATAAGAAAATGAAGAATTAGAGCTAATTTCAAGTTTATGAAAGTTCATTTAGAAATTAATTATTTTGAGTTTGATTTTGAAAGTTATAGTTAAATTAAGCTTCATAAATTACATGCAATTTTATTGTACATTTGATTTTGAAATTTTTTTTTAGAAACCATGAGTTCATGGGTTTTGATTTTGAAAGTAAATCAATTAATATTTATGTTTCATGATGTTGAGTTTGGATTTTTAAGAGTTATTGTATGGAGCTTTTTATACTGAATTTTATTTCAGAAATTCATGAGTCTCATGTTTAATTCCATGATTATTCTTCAAAAGGAAAAGAAGTTTGAAAATATTTAAATGCATGGAGTTTGATTTAAGTCTTGACAACTTGATGAGATTTTGAGCAAATGATTTATAAATAAATAAGTGTTTATGTTTTGTGAAGTATTTTCAAGGTTTTGATCAAGATGTGTGGGTTTAAAGATTGAAAAATGCATTTGGAAACCATTGTTGAGAAATTCATAATTCTAGAATTTTACAGACCACTCAAGCGGGCTAATTACCGCTCGAGCGCACATTGAAGGCTTCCAGTACTTTTGCAGTATTTTACAGACCACTTGAGTGACTAAAGGTTCGTTTGAGCGAACAGCTATTTTCAGCATATTTTGAAAAATTACATTTAATTCATATTTTTATTCTTATCTCTTCCCAAGCATTCTAGACATGATTTATGGCTCATTGAAGATTAATAAGCTAACAATCAATATAAATTAGTTGGTTAAGGAATAAGTCATTGATTTAGTAGTAATTGATTAAGAAGCCAAGTAAGAAAGTGGTCTACTTGAAAAAGAAGAATTTAGTAATGAAAGAATACATGAATAAGAACCCAATTAATTTGAATAAGCATGGTAGAACTTCGGATTACTTAAACAGAAAAAGACGAGAAAAGTCAAGTTTGATTAAGGAAGTGATGTTGTGTTTCAATGTGTATATGTTATGTGTTTGTGTAGGTCACGCACTAACATCTGCCTAATCTATCTAATCTGTTGATCTGCTTCTGGAGTTATCTGTAAGTAACAACTCTATAAAGCTATGTTCGATTATAAGTATTTTTAGAATGTTAAGATATGATCTGTTTTATGAAATGCTATTTTATGAATAGTGAATGAGTGTCCAATTTTCTGAAATGTATTTGTAACATCCTTAGTTCACATGTCCCTCACTCAGGAGAAACAATACCGTGGCATATGTTTATATGGCCCTCGCCCGGGGAAAAAAATACCGTGGCTTATGATCATATGGTTCTTACTCGGAGGAAATAATACCATGGTTTATACATGGACCTTGCTTAGGGAAAACAATACCATGGCTACTTGTGCACAAGATATGGATCTTTGGGGTTGTCGGTACCGACTATGCATATGGGTCCCAAGACCAAGATGATATGATAGTTAATGGATGTATCACATATAACTGTTTATGACTTATGGTTAAATATGTGAATCTGAATCTGTTTCTGATATGAATTCTGATTTCTGAAACTATTTGGATATCATTCATAAACTCTTTACCTTGTTTTTATTTACTAGGCTCTAACTCATTGTTTATATATATGTATGTAGGTGATTAGGGGCTTGACTAGGCCTAGAGCTTCTGCCTGGAAGCTTTCTTTGTCAGCTAACCTATGTGTCTTCCATGGAAGTTCCGGATACGTCAAGTGGTCAAGGCTATGTGATTAAAGTTTAAGTTTTTGTTTATTCTGTAATTAAGGCAGAGTCCCTTTTTGTCTAATCTGTATATATACATAAGGATGATGTGTGTGTATATATGTATATAAAGTTTAAAATATTTCTGTCTCATATATGTCAGCACAGTTCAATAGACATTGTATATTTATTATTTGCTTCTGCTAGCCCCTAATAATTTGATTTTTGATTAAGAGGCCTTCGGTAATCTACGGATTATAAGTTGGCCTTTGGTAATCTCGGATTACTAGGCTCTAACTCATTGTTTATATATATGTATGTAGGTGATTAGGGGCTTGACTAGGCCTAGAGCTTCTGCCTGGAAGCTTTCTTTGTCAGCTAACCTATGTGTCTTCCATGGAAGTTCCGGATACGTCAAGTGGTCAAGGCTATGTGATTAAAGTTTAAGTTTTTGTTTATTCTGTAATTAAGGCAGAGTCCCTTTTTGTCTAATCTGTATATATACATAAGGATGATGTGTGTATATATATGTATATAAAGTTTAAAATATTTCTGTCTCATATATGTCAGCACAGTTCAATAGACATTGTATATTTATTATTTGCTTCTGCTAGCCCCTAATAATTTGATTTTTGATTAAGAGGCCTTCGGTAATCTACGGATTACGTCACGACCCCATTCCGTCCCTAGTAGAATGGTGCCATGATAGCCAGTAATCCGAGATTACCAAAGGCCAACTTATAAAAATTCACACACATTCAGAGTATACATATGGGGCCTACATGTGCAGAAGCAATAAATTTAAATCTAAGTAGTCCATAAGAGCTGTGCATAGATCAAATGAAATGACATACATTTTAACATGGTTTACAACTTGGATACAAAAAAAATAAAGTACATATTACATCTTGATCAAAAGGCTTCTCAAGCCGACACATGCAAAAGACATGTAATACAAAGCTAAGGAGCATAATCTTTAAGATGCTAGCAAAAACATGAACCCAAAACATCTTGCAAAACACATCTAGGCGTCACCGCCTTCTTGCTCGTCACCTACATATATGTAAGGAGAGGGTGAGCTTGGATACTCAGTGAATAATATTAGTAATAAAGGTTTAAATGAATGACATCCGCGATCTTTATTAAATCAATACATATCATAGCTTGTACAAAATCAATGGATGAACCAAGTTTGTCTATCAAGTCTTTGAAAACTTCAAGGGATGCTTACTAGCATCAATATAATACAAGGGATGACATTTCTGACAAAACAAGGGAATAATCAACCCGGAATCGATTAGACAAACCCACCCGCACAAGGCCGTCGGTGGTAAGGGAGATATCTCAAACAAGGGTACTAGTTGCATTATAGTCCCCTAGCACTAAGGACTTTCCAAGAATGTCATCAAAACAAGATATTACTTGATACGAAACTAGAGATAATTATTCATACTTGAACAAACACTTTTCCAAAACAAAACAAGCAAAGCTTTTATCAAAACATTAGAACATAGCTTTATTAAAAATACTACTAACATAGCTCTTCGGGCGTGGGGATTAAAGCAAGGATCCAAGGCCTACAAGTACATAATAAAACCCCATTGAATGCATTTCAAGAAGATAAGAAGAGATGCTTAAAGATAGATGTGAAATGCATCCCTAGAACAAGCTTTACATGTGTGTAAATGATCTCGACATTTTCTTTTAAAACTAAGTCAAGACAAAGCGAAACATGTGCTGGGAGTTAAAACTCTATTTTTCATATTGGGAAAACATGCTGGGTACCAACCAGGTCTTGGCCGAGGTCCCACACCTCTTGGCCGACATGTGATCTCCTAGGCTTAGGCATGAGTGGTCTCGGTGACCACACTTAGGGAAACAGCGAAGTCTGGAAATCTGGGTTTGCCACTTGAAGAACATGAAGGACGTGAACATGAAGACCATGGATGCCAAAATCATAACATCTTTATTCAAAATCTGAGTTTTCGTGATATGAGTTCAAAAACATGGATTTGGGTACCCATACTTGAAGATCTCATGAAGCAAACACAAAAGCATGGATCTTGTTATAAATTTTCGAATCAAAACAAAGCTTTTCTTCAAGAACATATGACCATCATTTTCTCTTTCTAAAACCAACTTCAAATCAATACATGGCTCATGAATCATGCTAGATCATGCAATGTGATCAAATAAACATAAAGAACAACAAGGTTAAATCAAGAATCTGACCTCAAAACTCGGATCAAACGGTTTAGACTCTAAGGATCAAGCTTGGAAATCTACTTCTCTCTCAAGAACTCTTTTCCTCCTCTCCCTAGAGCTTCTCTCTCTACAAGGCTAGGATATGACAAAATGATATGTTTTCTCTCTCTCTGCCGGCTGACTTAACCCTCTGCTGGGACACGTGGCAACGACTGGTTGGCTCTCCTCAAAAGGTGACTGACTGACATGACAAGATCATGACAAATGGTGTACAACAAGTAAGGTGACATGGGCACTCAGACAAGGCAATGATCTCGGCTAGGAAGGATAACACTTGGCCTAGCTGTGCCACACCTCGGCCTAGATGTGCCACACCTCGGTCTAGGTCATACCAGTCCCAGAACAAGATCACTAGGTGCAAGGATCAAGGGTGTTGGATGCCTAGATGATAACATCTCGGCTTAGATAATGACATCCCGGCCAATATGCCAGGGTGAAGGTGGAGGTCAACCAGAGTGGTTCCAAGATGGTCCTAGGTGTAAGAGGTTCAAAGGTGTGACCTAAGCTTAAGATGACCTCGGCTAAACACACACTAAGCAAGAAACAAAGCATGCAAGCAACACTTAGACAAAACAAATCAAGGTCTGCTAATGCAAGTTTAATCAAGACAAATATCATGCAAATGCACGTGAGCATGACTAAGACAAAGTGAGGGTTGTTACATCCTACCCCCCTTAAGGAAGTTTGGTCCCCAAACTTAAGTTACCTTATCCCAAAAACAACTCCGGATGTCGGATCTTCATTTCTTCTTCCATTTCCCATGTAGCATCCTTGCCATAATGCTCTTTCCATTCAACCTTCACCATTAGTATCGACTTGTTCCTCAACTGTTTCACTTGCCTATCAAGAATCCATATCGACTTCTCCTCATAACCTAAATCTTCATTAATCACAATCGTGAAATGATCAATCACATGCAGTGGATCCCGAATATACTTCCTCAACATCGAGATATGAAACACATTATGGACTTGACTTAGTTTTGGCGACAAAGCAAGTCTGTAGGCAACGGGGTTAACCCTCTCAAGAATTTTGAATGGCCCGATGTATCGGGGTGCTAGCTTACCTTTCTTCCCAAATCTTGAAACTCCTTTCATCGGCAAAATCTTCAGGAATACATGATCTCCAACTTCAAATTCTAACTCCCTTCTTCTCTGGTCGGTATAACTCTTCTGTCGACTCTGAGCGGTTCTGATTCTTTGCTAAATGAGCTTAATCTTCTCAGTTGTCACTTGAACTAGCTCGAGACCAATCAAAGCTTTGTCTCCTACTTCGGTCCAACATATCAGCGATCTGCACTTCCTTCCATACAAAGCTTCATACGGCGCCATGCCAATGCTAGCTTGATAACTGTTGTTGTAGGCAAATTCCACTAATGGCAAATGCACTTCCCAACTTCCCTTGAAATCCAATACGCATAGCCTAAGCATATCTTCAAGTCTCTGAATTGTTCTTTCTATTTGCCCATCGGTCTGGGGATGAAAAGCTGTGCTAAACCTCAACTCAGCTCCCAAAGCTCCTTGTAGACTCTGCCAAAATCTAGAAACAAACTTCGGATCTCGATCTGACACAATGGACATTGGCACTCCATGAAGTCTAATAATCTCGTTCATATACAACAAAGCAAGTCGATCGGCATTAAAGGTAGTCTTAACGGGCAAGAAGTGTGCTGACTTAGTTAATCTATCAACGATAACCCAAATCGAATCCATACCTTTTTGTGTCTTCGGCAAACCAATCACAAAATCCATGGAGATGCATTCCCATTTCCATTCGGGAATTGACAAAGGTTGAAGAAGTCCTGCTAGTCTCTGATGTTCTGCTTTTACTTGTTGACAATATAAACACTGGGATACAAACTCGGCTATTTCTCTTTTCATATTTGGCCACCAAAAATTTTGATTTACATCTTGGTACATCTTGGTATTTCCTGGATGAACGGCAAATCTGGAACCATGGGCTTCTTGCAAAATTCTTCTTTTCAGCTCTGGGACGTCAGCCACACACAATCTTCCTTCAAACTTAAGTACCTGATTCTCAATGGTGTACCCTGACCTCGGCTTGGTGACAAACTCATCAATTACCTTCTTGAAAAATTCATCCTCCCTCTGTCTTGTCTTTACTTCCTCCGTAATAGTTGGCTCCACTGAAATCATTGCCAAAGATGCCAAATTCCCAACTAACTTCCTGCTCAATGCGTTAGCCACTGAGTTTGCTTTACCCGGATGATACTGAATCTGCATATCGTAGTCTTTCAATAACTCAAGCCATCTTCTCTGCCTCATATTCAATTCCTTCTGAGTGAATAAGTACTTTAGGCTCTTGTGATCTGTGAAAACTTGGCAAGAGGCTCCATACAAGTAATGACGCCAAATTTTCAAGGCAAATACTATGGCTGCTAGTTCCAAATCATGAGTAGGATAATTCTTCTCATGGGGCTTCAACTAGCGAGATGCATATGCTATAACCTTACCCCCTTGCATTAATACACAACCCAAACCCTTATGTGAGGCATCACTATAAATCTGAAATTCCTCATTACCTGATGGTAGTACAAGAACTGGTGCTGTAACTAACCTCGTCTTGAGTTCCTGGAAGGCTGATTTTCTACCCTCGGTCCATTCATATGTCACTCCCTTCTGAGTCAATTGTGTCAATGGTACTGCAATCTTTGAGAAGTCCTTCACAAACTTTCTATAATAACCTACCAAACCCAGAAAACTACGAACCTCGGACACATTAGTCGATGTCGGCCAATTCACAATGGCTTCAATTTTGCTAGGATCAACCGAAATAACTTCTTCATTAATCACATGTCCTAAAAATGAAATGCTGGAAAGCCAAAACTCACACTTGCTAAGCTTGGCATACAATTTTCTATGTCTCAAAATCTGTAAGGCAAGTCTCAAATGCTTCTCATGCTCATCACTACTCTTGGAATAGATCAATATATCGTCGATGAATACAACTACAAACTCATCTAGGTATGGCTTGAAGACTCTGTTCATCAAATCCATGAATGTTGCAGGAGCATTAGTCACTCCAAAAGGCATTACCAAAAATTCGTAGTGGCCATATCTTGTCCGAAAAGCAGTCTTCTCAACATCCTCGGCTTTAACCTTGAGCTGATGATAGCCCGACCTAAGATCAATTTTTGAAAAGACTCGTGCTCCTTGTGGTTGATCAAGCAAATCATCGATCCTTGACAATGGGTACTTATTTTTAACGGTTACCTTGTTCAGTTCTCGGTAGTCAATACAAAGACGAAGTGTACCATCCTTTTTCTTCACAAATAGAACTGGTGCTCCCCAAGGTGAAGTGCTCGGCCTAATAAAGCCCTTATCTAATAACTATTGTAATTGCAGCTTCAATTCCTTAAGCTCGGCTTGGGCCATTCTATAGGGTGTTTTGGAGATAAGCTAGGTTCCCGACATAACGTCAACAGTCAAGTCTACTTCCCTATCGACTAAGTGGCCAGGCAAATCATTTGGAAAGACGTCGGAGAATTCATTAACAATTGGGATATTGGCCATTTCCATTCGGATTACTTAGAACACTACACAGATAACCTCGACACCCTTTTTGGATTAACTTATAAGCTTTCATGGACGTGATCAAGTAAGGTGGGGATACTACTCCTTTACCCTGAAACGTAACCACGGCTTGGTTTGGGGGTTTCAATGTGACACTTTTGGAAACACAATTAATGGATGCACGATTAACTACCAACCAATCCATTCCCAATATAGCATCAAAATGAGTCATACTCAATGGCATCAAATCAACTAATAATTCAATATCCTCAATCACAACAACACACGCCCTATAAATGGATGCAATAGTCATAGTTCTCCCAGATGGAGTAGATACGGATAATACATAACCAAGGGGTTCTAGTTCCCTATTTAACTTCTCGGCAAATTTAGCAGATATAAATGAATGTGTAGAACCCGAATCAATCAATATATATGCATCTTGAGAGCAAATTGGAAGGGTACCTGACACTACTGTCTCGGTGCTCTGAGTGTCTCCTAGCACCAATGCAAAAACTTTGCCCTGCCTCATCTGTACTTTCCCGACATTACCTTTCTGTGCAGAACCCAAGGTGCTCCCATTTTTCCTGCTATCACTAGCCTTTATCTTGGGACAGTCCTTGACACGGTGGCCCATCTCTCCTCATTCGAAACAAGCTCTAGACGCCCAACGACAGACCCTGAAATGTGGCTTCCCACAACTTGAACATGTCGGCTTAGTATCGCCTTCCTGATTCGAGTTGTTGGAGTCGCTGAGGTGCTGGAAAGTGAAGATAGAGTCTGCTGGTAACTGGCTGAACCACAGTCGAGCTGACCCCTTCAGTGTCACGGGGAAAGCCCGACACATGATCTCGTCAGGGAAGGCATGGAGGATCATGAGGGTTTAGTAGGTCTCCAGATGGTCAACTGGATCCGTCGTACCGTCAAAAGAGTCAATGGTGGGCATCTTGAACTTGGCGGACAGAGGTTTGTCCCGGATGGAGGCAACAAATGGTGAATTTGCCGTGGTAGAGGGTTTATGCTGAATGTTCTGCATGACCCCTTGGAGTTGGAGCTTCATTGCTCGGAGATCAGCGTCCCAGAGGGGAATGTTGTCGCCATGGTCAGTCAATAGGGACTGGACGCTACTGGCTTCCCCTTCAGGGGCTGGTGCCACGACCGATGGGCGTGGGGGTGGAGGTGGTAGATTTATATATGGAGGAGGAGGTTGCAAACCTTCCAAGTTGGGTGGATAGGGTTGCAGAACAGTATGGCTCGGGGCTCTTTCTTGGTTGGGTGGAATATCTGGAGGTGGTGGAGGAGGCATCGAAAGGTTTCTTTGGAGTAAAGCATTTATCAGGGCCTGGTTTTGCTCGGCCATGCAGTTAATGCTGTTGGTAAGCTCGATAAAATACTGCGGTGGGTTGTTTGGATTGGGGGAGTCGGCCTGATGGTCGGCAGCATTATTGTGAGAAGCCATGGATCTAGTCGTGACCATACACTTTGATGGGTAGGAGGAAAAGGTTGTTGGGATAGCGTCTCCGGCGACAATGAGCACAACTGGCGCACGGAGCAATGACCTTCCCACAAACGGCGCCAACTGATGAGACAGTTTGTTCCAGTGAATGGGTCGGACAGGTCCAAGCTCCTCAATGCCCACGTCCAAATGATCAAGCCCACCGGATAACCTGCAAACGAGTCCAACGGGGAACAGGGTAGTCCCCCAGTGAACCCTCCGACGAGCAAGTTAGAAGGAGGAGTAGGGTGTAGAGAGAGATTAGAGATAGAAAGCTTAACCTTCTTCTTGTCTTCAACGTTTGCTTATATCCTTTGGTAATCATTTCGCTGTCCCTTCCGACCTGTCCTCCTCGCCGAAAGTCTATGATGTAGCTTACCTTGTTCAGGGTAAGGGGGTTCTATTCCGACGGAGAGGTGTTGTCGTAATAAATGCTGTGATGGGCTGCATTAATGATGATGTGCAGTGGCAATAACTTTGCAGATCTTTGTCTGCTGATGTGGCTCGTCTTTCACCTGCCGTCTGCCTGAATGTCATTGGCTCTTTATGCCATGTTGGATTCCAGCTGTTCTGGACCTCGCCAGCTGGGTTATGTATTGGGCTCCAAGTGATAGGCTTCGGTTGTTCATAGTGATTCATGGCCTTTATGGGCCTATACACGGCAGATTTCTTTTGCAGGTGCACGACAAGGTGCATCATCTAACTAATCCCGTGTAGAGACAAATTCCCCATCTAATGACAATAACAAGTTTTAAAACTTCTGAATCAATGCATGATTAACATACCATATAATATTTGAAATTCGATACTGAAATGTAATTATCTTGATACCACTGTGCTATTATGTCTTGTTTCAAAAATAGCTCGTGTCAGCAAAGTACCACGTTAGTTTTTAATTAAGGATTTTGTTAATGTGAATTAAAAGGAGTCAGTAACACATTTGACGGTTTAAGTCTCACATTAGCTATGGTCCTGTGTCACGAATTTAATCACACATTTAATCCTCACTTTTCCCTTTTTACTGTGTAAGTTTAAGCCTTTATTAGTCCTTTAGGTTGGTACTAACTTTGAATTAATTGATGTTTAATGAAGGATAGATGAAGTTGCCATCTATAATGGTCCATTCACAAAGAGGTTATACATATATATATATATTCTAGTTACTTTCACAAAGTCCCTGTGTCCAATTCATATATTCAATCTTAAAGCATCTCTAATACTAATATATACATTTTATTGTTGATCAATTTTTTGATGATTCTATTTCAAAATCGTTATCTATTTTAACAATTCATTGAAATAGTTCTATGTTTTTACAATGCCACATCTGCAGTAAAAGATTAAAAAAATGATCACGACAGTCCAGTACATTTTGACTAGCATTTAAACGTAACTATATTTTAATCAGTGAACTTGGATTGAAATAAAATTTTTAACTATATGCCGAGTGATAGAGTTGAAAAAAATAAATTATACTAAATATTTTAACTGAGAGACATTACATGCCTAAGGAAAAAATTAGGGATCATGAAAAAAATTTTATGAAAATGATTATAAAAAATTTATGATCCTTAAATTATCTTGATTAGTATGTGGTGCTTTATTTTAAGTGTAATCCAAGGATCACAAAACTTTCATAATTATTTTTATAAAATATTTTTCATGATACCTAACATTATTGGATGCCTAATGTGATAGACATGATCAGCATGGCCAAGTTGGCCAATGACATCTTGCTGTATGCCTCATAGGAATGGTAAGGACCCATCACTACAGAGTTATTGCTGAGGATCATTAATGAAATTATTATTTGGGCATTGCTAGGGAGCTCAAATATTTGGCTCAAATTGTGGCTCAAATTTCCCTATTAGGTAAAAAAAAAAAAAAAAAAAAACAAAGTTACTAAAACTGGCAATTTGAGCCAATTTGAGCCACAGTTTTTGAGCTACCAACCATTTTCCTTATTATTTACATATCTATAGTTATTATATATTATGAGAATATTTTATTTGAAACTCGATGTTTCTTATGTGATTTTTTATATATTATTGTGGTCGATTTTATTACTTTAAATTTAGTAGATTTTATATGTATATATCACTTTTTTTTTTTCTTTTTTTGTCAATCAATTAAAGAATAATTATAAACATAAGAAATATTATATTATCAATGATCAAACAGACTATTAGTACACAATATCTAGAAGGTTAACAAAATCTACCAAGCCCCTTTATTATGTAAATATAAGTAAAAAGTGAAATAAATATCAGTTAAGAAGCCCCTCTTTGTCGCTTCTCAAACCCAAGCCCAAGTGAAATTCAGGGTCCTATGAATTCTCCCCATCTAGGGGTCATTGGTGGGTGGGTCGAGCTTACCTATTTCATAGTTATTGTATCTGAATCTTATATTTTAATAGATTTTTTGGATTGGTACGTACCATGCCTATTGAGAAATCTAAAATTGCGTTTTATTCATAAGTCTAAATCTCACTAGTCAAAATCAAATCGAATCAGATTATTATTAAATTATACATATTTTTCATTCACATATTTTAAATATTTTCATTAGTTATTTTTCTTGTTTAGTTTCTAACATAATTCAAGTATTTTGATTTTTTTTTTAAAAAAAAAATCTTTTAACTTTTCACATGACCAAATAAATAAATAAATAAATCAACATACAATACCTATAAGTGGAGGGAGAAGACAAAAAAAAGGGAAAGAAAAAATATAAAAACTTTAAACATGAGAACAAAAATATCAAACTAAACATCAGACTTATCCATGTAGGCTCTTACGGGTCAGATTTATAGGTAGACTCGGATTACAAACTTTTGTCCAAAACTTTAATTTTTATTTATTTATTTTTTATAAATTAGAACAGACTAAACACTCAAATGGATTAAGAGTAGCCATAAGACGAAATGACCGGATTAAGTAATCGATTTTTTTTTTTTTTTTTTTTTTTTTTTTTTTTTTTTTTGTCTGTGCGAGCCATTTGGGAGGGTAATAGGTTCTGTGGTAGGTAGGGGTAGTAACTTTTATTTTTTTCTCTGGTAAATTCATTAGGTGTTAGTAAGAGGTAATTCTTTGAGGTTAGGGGTTGTAATTTTGGCCCATGGCTCGCGGGCGGCCTGGGGTGGGCCTGGCCCGTTAAGGCCCAAGCCCAGCCCGAGGCCTTAGGGCAGGGCCTGGGCCATCGTTTTGAAGCCCGCCCATTGGCCCGCCCCGTGGCCCGGCCTATTGGCCCGCCCAAAAGCCCGACCCGAGGCCCAGCTCGCTCGGGCCACTCGATGCCCAGTGTTATTTTTAATGGAAAATAATAAAATTTTGGTGGAAAAAATAAAAAAATTGTTTAAGCCTGCCCAAGCCCATCCAAAGCCCGAGCCCAGGCTTGAGCCCATGGGCCCGGCTCGACGCCCGGCCCACTGGCCCGCCTGAAGCCCGAATACCCCTGGGCCTGGGCCTAGTTTTCTGGCCCGTGGGCCGGCCTGGCCCTACTCAATTTTTTTTGACGGGAGCCCGCAAGGCCCGACATGGGCTGGGCCGGGTCAAAATTACACCTCTATTTGAGGTCTGACTAACAACTGTGCTGAAACATAAGAAAGGGGTAATTATTTGAAGGGTAATATTTCCTTTCTTCCCTTAATAAATTCATTTAGTGTAAGAGATAATAATTTAAGGGGTCTTGCTAACAACTATGCTGGGACGAAATTTTTTTTAAAAAATACGAGACATTTTCAATGTACTTTTTTTAATATTTTAATTATTATTATTATTATGGTCGAATTATTGACTTGATGTCTATCCCTAAATTGATTCTGTTTGGTATTATCTTTCCTAATTGGAATCGGATTAGTGAATAGTCTTAATTAGTCAAATTTAGACTTGTTTTTTACCCTCATATTGGTTTAGACTTCTTAAAGTTTTGGATTTAGTGCTTCATAATTAGTTTTGGATTAGATTGGTAGAAAACCTATAGTCCGTTTGATTTAGTTTTGGAATTATAATTTGAGTGTAGAGTTTTTGAATCATGATTTGAAAAGAAAAAATTTGTTTGGTTATGAGTCTTGAAAATAATTTTGGATTTAATTTTTTTGATTGATTGATGTATAGAATGTGAGAGAATGTGAGAGGAGAGAAGAGAGATGAGAGAGAAAAAGTGATTGATTAATTGAATAATAATAATAATAATAACGAGAAGAGATGAGTTTTGAAAGTAATTTTGAGTTGTTTTTTGAAAATATGTTTGATTAACATGTTTCATCCAAATCATGATTTAAAAGTAGAGTTGAGTTTTGAAAAGTAAACCAAATGCTACCTATTTTGCTTTAGGAATGATTTTTGGGAAAATAGATAGACACTCTATAACACCCAAGTTTCAAGCTCAAATGATGATACAACAATCATGGCTCTTTCAAGAAAAACCGAATATAAATCTCCAAACTTACATTACATGATATAATAGTTCTTCATGCAACAATACATTAATCCAACAACAAGTAAATAAACAAATAAATACCCCCAAGAGTTTACAAGTTTCCAAGGCTTGAGCCTGGCTACACAAAACGGTTATTCAAACCCACACACATACAACCCTTGGCTTACATATAGAGTCACAACAAAATAAAAGTCTCGCACTCTCAACACACATTTCCTCGCCTTTAGTTAGGCGGCATCACCACATCTTTTCCTGCACAAAAATCCCGTAGGGTGAGCATAAAGCCTAGTAGGAAATCCTTAACAAAGTATATACATTTTATACAAGTCTCAAGAGATGAAATGCACATGCCTCTTTTGAAAGAAAATCACATCTTCATCTTTGAAAACCCTCATGCTCAATGATGTCATGCAATTTCAATTCTTCAAAATTTAACAATTCATTTCAAGAGCGGTAAATACGACTATGGTAATCCCTAGGTCGGTGTCTGCAAGTAGACTATACAAGTACTACCAATTTGTCATTTTTACCGGTATTAACCGGAAGGCTCGACATCTATCCACGCGAGTTTTGGTCTTTCATCCCGGACTCTCTGGCCAACTTATTCTACACCACCTATCAAGACTTACCAACGTATTTATCCCAAAACCATTCCATGAAAACTTGTTTCTCAACATTCTTTTCTCAATGCAAGTTTTCAAATCAACTTTCAAAGTTTAATGTAATCAAATGAATTGATATGCCAATAACACAAGATGAATATAAATACTTTTATTCCAATTCATCATTCAAGGAATAACACAATTCCCTCTTCTCAAGTATCCTCAACAATTAGTCATTTCAAGACTATTTCAACGTTTTGAACAATAATTTCCAAAATGAATAATAATTCTCATATTCCCTGAAATTCATCATTTATATAAATATAAATAAGAAATTTTTCCAAAAATCCATTTATTTTGACACACAAAATAAATATAACAATATCATTCATGGATTTTCACCCTCTAAAAAAAAAACCCAAATTCTAGGTTTTCTCACCAAAACTATACAACTCAAATCTTTTGAAAGAAAACTTTTCAAAATCATCTTTTTTTCAATCAACGAAGATTAAAACCCATAAGATCATTTTAAAAGAACAAGAGACAAACCCATTTTCAAAATCGCTCAACTTCTTGAATCAATAATCAATTTTCAAAACTATCGAAAGATGATTTCAAAAATCATATAGATCTTGCAAAAACATATATATAACTCTAAGAAAATCCCTACCTTAAGTTTTGAAGAAGAAATGAGATAAAACCCCCAAAATCAACGGTGTCGAAACTCGATCTTCACCGCACACCACGAAGCCCTTGAGAAGTTAACCAACTTTGATGAAGAAACTATGGCAGAACTCTAATGGATCTTGAGAAATCAAGATTTTGATCCAATTTGGCGTAGGAAGATGTAGAGAGAAGGGAGAGAAAGGGTTTTAGAGAGAGAGAGATAGCCTAAAGAGAAGAAAAAGACTAAAAATTCAGACTCACCTACCACCACACGTTCGGCGTTTCTTGCACACTTGCACTCCCGCACCTGCATTTATTGCAGTAGCCAAACAAGCCCTCTCCTGTTTTCCGCATGTGCGGCTCAAGCAACTTCGAATGCATTTTGTATTTTTGCTTCGAGGGCACTGTCCCTCGACCCCGCCAGAGCGCTGCCCTTGGACCCGCCAAGGGGCGCTGCCCCCTGGACCCTCGCTAGCTGACCGAGCAGCTCGATCCCCGACCTGCCCAGTCGAAGTGGCAAAATATTAAAGAAGGATTGAAACCGGGATCGCTACAACCTTCCCCCCTAAAGAATTTGGTTCCCGAAATTTCAAATCAAACTACCCAAACAAAGGGGTTTCTAACAATCAAAGCCACGCTATTTCATTTTCAAATCACAATACTAACTCTCAACCAAATTTCACTATTTCCACCATGGTTATCTCATTAACAACAACCTCCCAAATACACATAAACATGAAATTTCCTAAAAAGTAATGGCAACTCTCAACAATCTTATGCTTAAAACAACAACGCACATATCAACATGTGGTTAACAACTTTAAATACGTTTCCCTCAATACTAGGGAATATTACAAAGAAAAGCAACTTAAGCATTTTCTAACAAATCCAGATATTTAGAGCGGACTTCCGCCTCCCGTTCCCACGTCGCTTCTTCAACCCTATGGTGTCTCCATACACCTTTACCAACGGTATAGTTTTGCCCTGTAACACTTGCTCCCGGGTATCTAATATTTGAACCGGTCGTTCTTCGTAAGAGGCATCCTCATCTACCTCCAAGTCAACCCAATCAAGAACATGAGAAGGGTCGGGTTCATACTTCCTAAGCATAGATACATGAAATACGTTGTGAACTCCCGAAAGTTGTGGCGGTAAAGCTAACGGTATGCCACTTCCCAATTCGCTCTAAGATCTCAAAAGGCCCAATGAACCTTGGAGATAATTTACCACTCTTACCAAATCTCATCAAACCCCGCCTTGGTGAGATTTTTAGAAACACATGGTCACCAACTTCAAAAGATAAAGGTCGTCTCTCTTATCGGCATAACTTTTTGTCGGCTTTGGGCCGTAGCCAACCTATTCCGAATGAGAACAACTTTCTCGGTTGTCTCTCTAACAATTTTCGAACCCAGTAATGGTGCATCACCCACTTCGGCCCAACAAACTGGTGATCTATAAGGTTGGCCATACAAGGCCTCAAATGGTGCCATCCCAATGCTAGCTTGGTAACTATTGTTGTAAGCAAACTCAATCAATGGTAAGTGCCTTTCCCAAGGCCCCTTAAAATCAAGGACACAAGCTCTAAGCATGTCCTCCAAAATCTGAATGGTACGTTCCGACTGTCCATCGGTTTGAGGATGATAAGCGGTGCTAAGAGTCAACTTAGTTCCCAACGCCTCTTGAAGGCTTTGCCATAACCAGGCAGTAAAACGAGGATCCCTATCCGACACAATAGTCACAGGGACTCCATGAAGTCGAACTATCTCTCTAATGTACAACTCTGCCAAGCGTTCAACTGAGTCGCTGGTGCACATCGGAATGAAATGTGTAGACTTAGTCAACCTATCAACAATCACCCAAACGACATCATTGCCTCGTTGTGTTCTAGGAAGCCCAACTACAAAATCCATGGTAACACGCTCCCATTTCCACTCGGCTATCGGTAAGGGTTGTAACAAACCCGCTGGTCTTTGGTGTTCGGCCTTCACTTGTTGACAAGTAAGGCACTTCGATACAAATAAAGCGACATCCCATTCATACCCCTCCACCAAAATGACGACTAAGATCATGATACATTTTAGTGCCTCCCGGGTGTACCGCAAGGTGAGTGATGGAACTCCCGAAGTACTTCCTCTCTACAAGATTCTGGTACAAACAAACGGTCTAGGTAACGTACACTCAGATCCGAGTGAACGTTCAAACCTTTCTCTTCCTTCCATTGGAAATCTTAACACGGATTGATTCCACATCACGGTCTCCTCGTTGTGCCTCTATGACCTTACAAACCAAGGTAGGTTGAGCATTCAAAGTAAACAAGGTACCACTCTCTCCGGACTCACCCAAGTACAAATCAAACTTGCCAATAACATCTAGCATATCCCATTCCCGAATTGCCACACTTGCCAACCTACTCACAAATTTTCGACTCAAAGCATCGACCACCGCATTGGCTTTCCTCGGATGATAGTGTAACTCAAAGTCATAATCCTCCATAAATTTCATTCACCTCCGTTGTCGTAAATTCAAGTCTTTTTAAGAAAACAAATACTTTAGATTCTTATGATCGGAGAAAACCTCAAACTTCTCACCATACAAGTAATGCCTCCAAATTTTCAAGGCAAAAATCACCGCCGCTAATTCTAAATCATGGGTGGGGTAATTCTTCTCGTGAGTTTTCAATTGTCGTGATCCATAGGCCACAACTTTTCCCTCTTGCATCAAGACACAACCAAGTCCATCCCTGGACGCATCACAATAGATAGTGTAATTCAAACCCCTTTCCGGAATTATCAAAACCGGTGCGGTAGTCAATCTAGTCTTAAGCTCTTGGAATGACTTTTCACAAGCCTCACTCCATACAAATTTGATACCTTTTCTAGTCAACCTAATCAAAGGTGCAGCTAGTCTAGAGAAGTCCCTTACAAAACGTCGATAATACCCTGCTAATCCCAAGAAACTCTGTATTTCAAAAACATTCTTCGGTTGTTCCCAATCCTGTACGGCATCTATCTTTGAGGAGTCCACAGTCACCCCCTCTCTAGACACTACATGCCCCAAAAACTTCACCTCCGTTAACCAAAACTCGCATTTTTCAAATTTGGCATACAATTGGTGCTCACTAAGTAACCCAGCACTACCTGCAAGTGAGTCTCGTGTTCCTCTTCAGAGGTTGAATAAATCAAGATGTCATCCACAAAGACGACCACAAAATGGTCCAAGTATTCCCAAAAAATTATGTTCATCAAATCCATAAAGGAAACTGGTGCATTGGTCAACTCAAAAGGCATTACAAGGAATTCATAGTCACTATAACAAGTACGAAAGGCCGTCTTCTAAATGTCCTTCTCCCAGACTCTTAACTGATGGTACCCCGACCTCAAATCTATTTTTGAGAACCAATGAGACCCTCTAAGTTGGTCAAACAAATCATCTATTCTGGGTAAGGAATACTTGTTCTTAACTGTAACTTTATTCAACTTGCGGTAATCAATACACAATCGCAATAACCCATCATTTTTCTTCGCAAAGAAAGCCGGCGCTCCCCAAGGCGATGTACTAGGGTGAATGAAGCCCTTGTCTAAAAGTTCTTGGAGTTGAATCTTCAACTCATGCAATTCAGCGGGTGAAAATCTATACGGTGACATGGAAATCGATGTTGTGCCAGGCACTAATTCAATGGAGAACTCGATCTCCCGGTGAGGTGGTAAACTAGTAAGATCTTCTGGAAAGACATCCGGGTATTCACAAACTACCCTTGGTAACTCAACACGAGCCCCGTCACTCTCACCATCCAAGAGAGTTGCAAGAAGGCCACTAAGCTTGCTTCTACTACGAGGGTCACCAACTGGCGACAATACTCTATCAACTCAGTTCCCCAGAAAATAAAAACGATCACCACCCAAAGTGCACATCGTAACTCTCTGACGGTAACAATCAATCACAGCTTGATAAGAACACAACCAATCCATGCCTAAAATGACATCAAAACTTGACATATCTAGCAACACAAAAGAAAATGGAAGTCGACGCCTAACAACTTCTATTTCACAATCACGACAACCCCGGTCTAAATCAACTGTACCCCCAACAGGTGACTCTACTCTGAGTGGAGGCACTAACCGGGCTACCTCTAACCCCAATGTAGAAGCAAATGCAGTAGATATAAATGAATGGGACGCACCTGTGTCTATCAATACATTAGCCAAAGAATTATACACAACAAAAATACCTCTCAAAACTAAGGATTCTGGCAACTACTTTGGTACGGTAACAGCATGCACACGCCCCTGTGGCCCCTGATTAACTTGCTCCCCTCTCAGAGTATAGGCCTGTTGTACTGACTGAGCCGAAGTGGCTCCCTGATTAACTAGCGAAGATTGGATTGATTAAGCCTGCTGGTGGTTCTGAGTCTGCCTCGACCCTGATGCGCCAGATGCGCCTTCCAATTGTGGGCAAGTTCTCTTTATATGCCCCGGCTAACCACACTGATAACAATTAAACCCTTGACCTTTGTTCTGAGACTGAGACTGACTTTGAGATCGATTAGGTGGTGGTAACATTAACTGCCCTCCTTCCTTCTGTGGGCATGAGAAGGATTTGAGACCTGGTTGGCCACACTTGAAACACAAGAAGCTACTCAATGCACTTTTTTCCAGACCCGCACTGGGCAAAGGAAAAGCGAATCTAGACTGCTGTGGTTGGGACTAGGATGGATAGGTGTTCCTGCTCTTCTTGTTCTGCCTATAGTCTCCTTGAGACTCTTGGCCCCTAGACCTTGAACTCCGAAGCCTCTCCTCCTCGGCTTGTATGGAAATTTCTACGTGTGTCGCCGTCTCCACAAGACGGTCATATTCCTGAATCATATTTTCGAAAAGCTTGAACATAATTTTTGTTTACAATTTCTTTTCAAATTCAATGCAATGACGTTCTTCCATTGCTACCAACCCTGGTGCAAATCTGGACAAACTAGAGAAGACCACCTCAAACTCGGCCATGGGCATGTCGAGTTGTTTGAGGTCTTTAAACTCTTGCCTCAATCTCTCCATAGTAGTGGGAGGTACGTACTTATCTTGGAAAGCAACCGCAAAGGATTCTCATGTCGGCTCCACTCTACCCTTGGCATATTTCCACCATTGACTCGCGTCTCTCTTAAGGTAGTAACTCGCTAGAGTCACTCTTAGTCACTCTTCGATGTGAAGCATCTCAAATGTCTTCATAGTTTGTTTGAGCCACTCATCCACTTTCTTGGGCTCGGGACCACATGGAACTCATCCGATAATGCCCCAAATTTCTAGTCCAAATGATAATACAACAATCATGGCTCTTTCAAGGAAAATCGAATATAAATCTCCAAACTTACATTACATGATACAATAGTTCTTCATGCAACAATACATTAATCCAACAACAAGTAAATACCCCCAAGAGTTTACAAGTTTCCAAGGCTTGAGCCTGGCTACACAAAATGGTTATTCAAACCCACACACATACAACCCTTGGCTTACATATAGAGTCACAACAAAATAAAAGTCTCGTACTCTCAACACACATTTCCTCGCCTTTAGTTAGGCGGCATCACCACATCTTTTCCTGCACAAAAATCCCGTAGGGTGAGCATAAAGCCTAGTAGGAAATCCTTAACAAAGTATATACATTTTATACAAGTCTTAAGAGATGAAATGCACATGCCATATTATGCTCTTTTGAAAGAAAATCACATCTTCATCTTTGAAAACCCTCATGCTCAATGATGTCATGCAATTTATATTCTTCAAAACTTAACAATTCATTCCAAGAGTGGTAAATACGACTATGGTAATCCCTAGGTCGATGTCTGCAAGTAGACTATACAAGTACTACTAATTTGTCATTTTTACCAGTATTAACCGGAAGGCTCGACACCTATCCACGCGGGTTTTCTGTCTTTTACCCTGGACTTTCTAGCCAACTTATTCTACACCACCTATCAAGACGTACCAACGTATTTATCCCAAAACCATTCCATGAAAACTTGTTTCTCAACATTCTTTTCTCAATGCAAGTTTTCAAATCAACTTTCAAAGTTTAATATAATCAAATGAATTGATATGCCAATAACACAAGATGAATATAAATACTTTTATTCCAATTCATCATCCAAGGAATAACATAATTCCCTCTTCTCAAGTATCCTCAACAATTAGTCATTTCAAGACTATTTCAACGTTTTGAACAATAATTTCAAAAATGAACAACAATTCTCATATTCCCTGAAATTCATCATTTATATAAATATAAATAAGAAATTTTTCAAACATCCATTTATTTTGACACACAAAATAAATATAAAAATATCACTCATGGATTTTCAGTCTCTAAAAAAAATCCCCAAATTTTAGGTTTTCTCACCAAAACTATACAACTCAAATCTTTTGAAAGAAAACTTTCCAAAATCATCTTTTGTTCAATCAGCGAAGATCAAAACCCATAAGATCATTTTAAAAGAACAAGAGACAAACCCACTTTCAAAATTGCTCAACTTCTTGAATCAACAATCAATTTTCAAAGCTATCGAAAGATGATTTCGAAAATCATATAGATCTTGCAAAAACATATATATAACTCTAAGAAAATCCCTACCTCAAGTTTTGAAGAAGAAATGAGATGAAACCCCCAAAATCAACGGTGTCGAAACTCGATCTTCACCACACACAACGAAGCCCTTGAGAAGTTAACCAACTTTGATGAAGAAACTATGGCGGAACTCTAATGGATCTTGAGAAATCAAGGTTTTGATCCAATTTGGCATAGGGAGATGTAGAGAGAAGGGAGAGGAAAGGGTTTTTAGAGAGAGAGAGACCTAACAAGAGTGAGATACACTCAGCCTAAAGAAAAGAAAAGACTAAAATTTTGGACTCACCTACCACTGCACGTGCGGCGCTTCTCCCGCATTTGCGCTCCCGCACCTGCATTTATTACAGTAGCCAAACAAGCCCTCCCCTATTTTCCACATGTGTGTCTCAGGAAATTTTGATTACATTTTGTATTTTTGCTTCGGGGTCGCTGCCCCTCGACCCCACCAGGGCGCTGCCCTCGGACCCGCCAAGGGGCGCTGCCCCCTGGGGACCCATGAGCTGACCATGTAGCTCGATTCTCGACCTGCCGAGTCGAAGTGGCAAAACATGAAAGAAGGATCAAAACCGGAATCACAACACACTCTCATTCATTCAATTGAACTTTTCAGTTCAATTGGTAGGACTTTTTAGTTCCTTAGTTCCTCCATGGGGGTTTTTGCTCGTAGGCCTTCGGGTTTGTGGAATGGCTTTTGATCACTTGATGCAACGCCCCAAATGTTTTGGTTATAAATAGATAGAGACTATCATTCATTCAATTAAACTTTTGAATTCCATCGGTAGAAGTTTTTAGTTCCTTAGAGCCTCCATGGGAGGTTTTGCTGATAGGCCTTCAAGTCTGTGGAATGGCCTTTGGTCATTTGATGCAACGTCCCAAATTTTATTACTCAAATCCATTACCAAAAAATTCAAATTAAGTCCATTTTCGAGATATAAAGCAAGATAAAATAAATAGAACAATCAAAATTCCCTCACTCGTATAAATATACAATGATGAAGTATCCAATATAGATGATTACAAGTCTCCTTAAGCTACATTTAACAATTTAAAACAAAAAAAATAAAATCGAAGGGTTTAACCCTCTTTACAATAATTTGGCATTTTGCCTAAGAAAGTAGGCCCCATGGCCAACAGTCAAGAAGAGTTCAAGTCTTGCACAATTCTATCTAACTTCACACTTGAAAAATAATCAATAGCATGGAATGAACACGAATGTCCAGTAGGAATCCTAATGATTCTAAACAATAAGTCGTAATTATATATATGTAATGTGATTTTTTATATCTTTCCTTCTTTATCATTTCAAGAAAACCCATTTTTCCGGTCTTGGTAACTCACCATTTTCAATTCAAACTATTTCCAAATCTAAATCACATCTTAATTACCATGTACGCATTAAACATTTCAGCATCTCTACGACTCATCTTTTCTAATGCAAATGATTTCATCACGTTGTTTATTCCCAAAACCAACTTCACAGTTAATCCTTTTGTACTCATTTGTGTCAAACAATACTCATGTTATTACCGAATTCAATACCCAACTCATAACACAACTTCAACTATATTCTCAATGCCTATGTTCATCCACAATTATCTCTATAGATATACACACATTAGCAATCAAATTTCACAAACAAATAAACAACTAGTGTTCTCAACAAGTCCCATATTACCATCGTGGTCTCATCATGTCCCATGTCTGCTTGTTTTACTGGTTGTTAGCCAAAAGGAACGCAATACCACTATACAACACATCCTTCTTTACTAGGTGCTAACAGGTAGGAATGTATTACCTCTATACAACACAATCACATTCTACAACACGTGCATCTCGATTTCCTTCCATTCATTCTCGTCCAATTACGTTATTACACAGTTAATCAACAACACATAAGGTTTCATTTTAACATATTTTACATCTATTCTACAACAAGTAATACCATCCTTCACCGATGGCCAAAGGCAAAATCTCTAGATAATAATTGATATTAATTCTCATAAATAGTACAATATAAATTCTCATATCAATTCCATACTTCGCCATAATCAAAATATTGTTTAGACTTAGCTCAACTATCGTATTTTCTCAAAATTCTCATAATTGACTTCACCATTTCAAATCATCAATATTTACAACATAGGCTAGTTTCATGATTTCAATTCCATCATCTTAGCTTATATTTCATCATCAATCCTACGATAAATTTCATTAATTCAAATTTCCAACGAGTCCAATAAATTTACTAATTCATGCCCTTTCAAAATTCATAACAAATCTATTTCTCTACTTTCCATTTCCATGTTCATGATTTAGTTTAGAATAATCAAGTTTGGTTCAACAAGTATTTAATTCCTCATTTGTCTCATTCTCAATTTACTAAAAAAATAAATAAAATTAGGCTTTTTACTTAAATTAGCACAACCATGCTCTAATTGTAAGTCTCAACAATCATGTAATCATCAACTTGTCTCCTGCCTCACGAACATTCAATTAAAAATTAGGGCTTTTTATATTCAATCAACATAAGCATGCGTAACTATCCCAACACTTAACTATTTAATCAACAAAAACAAGAAATTAAACTCATTCAATTTGAAACCCTAACTCTCATCAACAAAATCATGTTTTCATGCAATAGAAAAATATCACATCTCTACATATAGCAAAGTATTCAAAAGAAGCAAAGAAATCCTACCTTTAGAAGAGAAGAGGAGAAAAGCCCTCAAAACCAACTTCACTAGAATTTGATCTCCATTGGTCAAAACGTAGCCCTCAAGATGCTCGTCATATTAGTCTAAAGAACCACTATAAAAAAATACTCAATAGATTTGTGGCATCAAAAGAAAATATGAAGATTGGTGGGTTTGTGTAGAGAAAGATGAGAGGAAAATAAAAAATAAAAATAAATAAATAAATAAAGAGAAAAGATTATAGAGAGACATGAGAGAAAATGAGGAAAATAAGGGAAGAGATCAACCAAAAAGAGCTGAGATACACAAAATTCAAGCAAGAAAACTCCAAATTGCTCATATTCCGCACTTGTCGGCCCACCAACTGCATGTGTGGGCCCACCAACTGCACGTGCGGAACTGCCTTGGTGCTCAAAACTTTTTCTAAGGCATTCCCAGACTTCCTGTTTCTGTCTTTACACCCGGAACTCAAAAATTCTCAGTTTCGACTCACCACAAGACACTCGGAACTCCGGAAGCAAAACAAATAAATCTGAATTTAAAGTTCAAATCGTGTCTGAGACTGAAAACGTCACACTTGATGTCTCTTGGTTGAAGCTTCGATTTCGTGAGACTTGTATAGATATGATTTGGGTTTAGTGAGAGAGCTTTTATTTTGGGCTTAGTAAGCTTATAGTTATTTGTGAGAGATTGTGTTGTCACCATTGTAGTTTTTCAGAGCATTGTTCTCTTTTTGCTAATGGAATCATTCTCTTTGTGATTGTTCGTGGATGTAGGCTAGGCTGAACCATGTAAATCTTATGTCTATTCCTATGTGAACCAATTCTTGGTATAATCTTTGCCATTTTTTATCATCTCATAAATATGAGTCAGAGATAAGAGATATATGGATATATCCATTTCCGTTCAAAACAGATCCGATATTGGCATATCGGGTCTTTTAGAGAGTCTGTTTTAGATTATCCTTGTCTTTATTTATGTTTCAGGTTGGAACAAATTATTCTAATTCGTCCGCGCCTACGGATTAGTCGACATTTTTCACAAATTTTACAAACAAAAGCTCTTATTTTCATATTTTCCATTCCTTACCTTAATTTTGAATCTACTTCTTGGAAGAAAATAAATTTCTTTAAATTTTAAATCTCGAATCGTCTTGTAATTACTTTTCTCTCATAATTTGCATGGTTGTTCTACTCCATGTTTGAATTATCAACAATGATTGAGTTTTCTAGGAGCCCTCCACACAACATTTTCAAGGTACTTTTCACTTCAATCCCAATATTAGACAATACTTTAGGGATACTCTTTAAGAGTAGCATTATTTGGGACTCTCAAAATACCATGTGACATTATTTATATTGTGTTTTTTATCAATAAAATAACAATTTTTTTTTTTTGCTTATTTCTATTTATTTTTCAAATCACTTTTCATCCTAATTAATTGGATGTTACACTATCAAAAATTGACTGGGTCCGTTCACCTATTCGCAAGGTTGTTGCAAACATCGCTCCTAGAAAAGAAGTTTTCCAAGCTAAGTGGGCCAGATTCAATTGTCTATCTCATGCTCAAGATATAGTTGACGGAATGCCCATGTTAGTCTCTTTCAGGCCATCAGAAAGGAAGATCCGCAAATCCAAGCCCAAGCGCAGTCGAGTAATTCAGCCTAATTTAGAATTAGTGGATCCGAAATAGGCTAGCCCGCATGGGTTAACTCCTCCTAGCCCAGAGCACATCAGTTTCTTGAGTCTAGAACCCGAAATCTCAATGGATCAAGCCCAAGAATTGACAGATTTGATCCACACACTTCAAAGGTCTATGGACACCTTATCCATGATTGTGGATGCCTAGGCCCAAAGTTTGAATCAATTGCCAGCTCAGGAGGTTACACCGTCGCCACCACCACCAAAACCACAACAAGTCCTGAGAGAGGAAGTGCTCATTATTCTCATCCCACCCCTAGATCAAACAAAATATGAGGCCAAGATCGAGGTGTTGGATCTCGACGTTGGATCTCGACATCAATGCTGAAAAGATAGCCAAATTGAAAAAAGCCATGAAAAAGACCAAGGGTCCTGACTGTATTCCGGATCTAGATGCTGGCTTAGGGGAGGTGACTGTATGTCTTCCCAAAAAAATCCAAATGACACACATAGATAGGTATGATGGCTCTGGGATGGTCCATGTTCAACTTTTTTGTATCCTGAGGCCCATGGGACGTACTCGCCAACAAACCCTGTCTTTGTTTGGCCACACTTTATCCAGACTGGCTGCTAATTAGTATGCCAAACTCGATAATGTGGAAGTGGGATGAGATGGTCAAGGCATTTGTTGCTCAATATGCTTACAATACCTAGCTGGAAGTGACCATGAGAAAGGCTTGAAACCACTAAGCAAGAGACCAGTGAGAGCTTCAGTGATTTCGTCACAAATTGGACCAATCGGCCCAATGAGAAGGATCATGTGAGGACCATTGTTAATAATTTGCACTAGCGATTACTCAGCATCATGTTGCCCCTGTCTTTGTTTAGCTTCTGAGAAATGTTTGACAACGAAAATCAAATATAAGATGGAATCAACCAAGGCATCATCAAAGTAAAAGCCACCATACAGCCTCAAAAGAAGCCTTTCACCATAAATACTACGTCCCCATCATCCAATACTAAACCCACTGAAATTCATGCCATAAAAACCCAAGCCATTGCATACCCTTTTGATAGAACTACCCAAAATGCCTAAATCGCCTGCGCCCAAAGAACCTTCCACTAGTTTCACATGTCCTTGTCTAAAGCTATGCAAATCCTGATAGACAAGGGGCACCTTAAACCAGTCGGCCCTAGGACTCTCTTAGATCCCTTGCCTATAAACTATGATCCCACAAAATACTGTGCCTTCCACCAACAAGATAACCACGAAACCAACCGATGTGTTCGACTCCGTCATGAGATCTAGGATCTCATTAGCATCCCCACAAAAGCCAAATGTAACCACTAACCCTTTGCCTGAACACAACAAAACTGTCCCTCGACCTCCCAATGTTAGTGCCATACAAACTACTCTAACCACCTTTAACCCCAACCAATACACCACATCAGTCAACCTACCCAAGTGTAGACACCTTATTTTTGATCATCCTCAAAACTTAGACGTCATCGTTTGTGCACTCAATGATTGTATGTTTTTGTTTGTTTTGAGCGCCCGAAGTCCTCGGCGGAACGCCCTGCCCTTGAGCCTTTGAACCTTGCTCTTTCTTTGCCTTGTTTTGGACCAAAACTTGGTTTTTGGACCTATTGGTGACCTGTTGGCCACCCTCCAAGGCTGTTGGCCATGGTTTGTGCCTGTTGGCCATGGATGTGGCCGGTCGGCCACCAGTGGTGGCCGGTCGACTACAAGTGGTGGCCAACGGCCACCAGTCTCTTTTTCCAGATATTTCTGGATATTTGTTTGCCAACTGTGCAAGCTGTTGCTCACTGAGCTGCATCTTCATACACGTGTATGGTAGGATGTATACAAGCTCAAGGCTTGATTTTCTATATATAGGGGGTGTCCTCCCCCATTTTGGAGGGTTAGACATTTTAGACCAAAAATCTTTCTCTCTCTCTCTCTCTCTCTCTCTCTCTCTCTCTCTTGTTTTTTTGTGCTTTGTAGTTAGTTTTCTCTACACTTTTGCACACCAACCCTTAACCAAACATGACCACCATTGAGCTAAGGTCCCTTGGAGTCTTGTTTGAGCTTTGGAAGGAGGTTTGAGCTTGAATTTGTGGCAGAATTGTGCTGTGCTTCAAAGGTATAAAACTTACCTTGCTTAGACTTGTTTTGTATACCTTCTTTGCCATCCTTTTAAACTATTTTGGGGCTGATTTTGGCATGTAAAAAGTTCTGTTTTCGAGCCATAAAAGTGGTGGTTTGAGCTCTTTTGAGCTAGAAGGTTGTCCACTCTTTTTGCTTATTAGCTTGTCAAGCTTTTGTGCCATCTTTTCATCAATTTCAAACCAACTTTTTTGGGCTTTTTAACCACTGAAATTCAGAGGTCTTTTAGTGACAAAAACCTTCTTTTGAAGTTCAAAATTGGAGGGGTTAGCCTCCCTTCCTTGTTGTCTTGTTTGCATGCCTAGTTGCCTTACATGTTAGCATGTTTTTTTAGCCTAACTTAGCTTTAGCCCATCATATTTTTCCCTCTATTTTGACCTGCTTTAGCTCTGTTTTGGGTTGTTTGGGTCATTTGAGCTTTGTTTTGTATAGTTGTGGTGCAATTTCCTTCACTAGCTTAGTGTTTCTAGGCTTTGAGCATCATTTGTTTATCTTGGTTGTATGTTTTAATGCTTTTTTTTTTTCATGCCTAATTCCAGCACTGAAATCTCTGCAACCTCCCTCCATTCTTCACTTTTTTATTTGCTTTGAAAGTGGTTTTAAACCCCTTGTTTGCTTAAGTGTGAAATTAAGACATTCATGCTTAATGGTTTAATTCCTTCGGGGGTTCATTATCAACGGCATGAGGTCTCTTTTATGCCCGAGGCACTTGTGGTTTAAGCCCTTTTTCCATTAGAGGACACTCACTTTCGGACTTAACCGATTAAAGAATGGATCGGTAATTAAAATGAGTAAACAAAACATGACAAGTAAAAGAGGCAAGATAAGCGTCTTTCACGTTGCATTGCATGTGTTCGAATCGGATGTTAATTTGAACACAAGGAAAATGGGACATTTCATACTCAAAAGTGATGAAATGTACCACTTTCCTTGGTCACCATTACCCTTGATCATGCATGATAGGGTGGTGGCCTTTTTGAGTATTGTCATGCATTCATTAAGCTTGTCCAAGCTTGGTTCCTTAGCCATCATGCATGGAAAATGCTTGGTTGATGGTTTGGGGGCCAAGAGTTACACTCATTTGAGCTTGTTTGATGATGAGGGTAACAGTGCACACAAACCTGTGAAAATATACTGCTTTGCTCTGTCTGCTCTCTGTTGCAGCAAAAAGAGGAGTTCTTGTCACCAGTGGCCGACCGGCTACCACCAGTAGTCGACCGGCCACCAGTGGTAGTCGACCGGCCACCATTGGTAGCCGACATGCCCCCTGTCGACCACTAATGAAAATGGCACAGTGTGTTAGTAAGTTGAAGCAGAGGCATTCTGGCAGTTGGCACAATTTTCAGTGCTCAAATGTGCACGAATAGAGGCATTCAGTGGCGAGGTGGTGGCTTTCTCGGGTGAAGGAACCGAGCATGCATCCCTCGTCCTCGAGGCCATTTAGTTGCTTTGCTTATTTAATTAGTTATAGCTAATTCATACAAGTGTTGTAACTATTTAGTTAATTAATTCATTTTGTAATTAATTAGCTTAATTCAGTTTGTAATAATTAGTTAACTAGAATAGTTAATTAGTTTCAAGTTTTGTAATAGTTAGCTTAATTAGCGTAGCTAGTTAGCTTATTTATTCGGACCCTCCTTCACGAGGGCGTAATGTTGTAATAAGTGTGCATGCGTGTGTGTATGTCTTCCAACCCCACGTCTTTCTCCCTTTTATTTAATCACTTTTGATGGTTAGATTAGGGACATTTTGAATTTAGCATATCTTATGCTTGCATGTTTGCATCCATTCATTTATCTTGCATGTACCGAGGCTCGGCGCATCATTCAAACTGTATCGCAATTTCAATACTTATTTGAATACGTGTTTATCACATGTTATTCAAGTTGTTTCATATGCCATATTAGTAGCCGAGCCTATTAATTGCATATTGCATGTGTTGCATTAGACATCTTATATAGTTAGGATCATGCATTTTTCTAACTACTTTATGTTTTGGCTTGGAGTACTCTGTGAGTTTTATGCTTTAGCATACTTGCATGAGTGTGATTGCCATATTGCCATGTTTTGCATGCTTGCCATGAGGCTATGTGCTGACTTGCTAAACTGCATAAATGCCTATGGATGAAGGCTTGTTGTTTGAATTGGAAGGATTCAACGAATGTGTTTTAGCCCACTTTGAGTGGCAAATCATGTTTTAAGCCCACCATGTTTGGTGGCAAAACAGCATTTTTAAGCCCACTTGAGGGTGGCAAATTCAAACCATTTTCGTAAACAAACATGAGTTGAATTGTTCCAAGTCTTGCGACTAATCTATACTTGCTTTTGTGCGTCACATAGTAAAGCTAGTTTAATAATCGGAATAAGAGCACATAATGTTTATAAAACATCATATCATGGTTAGTAGAGGCCGATCTTTGATCGGGCAAGCGGGGGTGCTCATTTCAGGACCTTTCTCTCTTGTACCTAAGTTCCCGAGCTGAGGCAACTTTGGTTATGACGGACACGTGGCCTTTGGCACGAGTCAGGGTTTCCTAAATTTCCCCCAAAATAAAAATATTTAGGTGGCGACTCTATATCTAGTGAAGCAGTCTAATTTTGGCATTTTTTATTCAAAATCAATTTTCCAAAACGATTTGTCGGATTTGGACTCTTTTTTGTTTATCAGTTTCACGTTGCACTTGTGAGATTAGATTCAGAACCGCGGGAGTCCAAACTGTGAGGCCTTTCTTTTTAACCCTTTCCGACAGGCGGGGTACGAAAAAAGGCGAGTCCACACCAAGCCAACAGTGCCTATACCCAAAGAAATAGAGGTGGATCTCATCCGAAAGGAGCCACAAGCAAATGAGCCTGACCCATATTGGACCTTATGATATGAATAAACCCAATGTGGGACCTCGTGATGCAAACAGAAGTGCTAGTCATACTAGAAGATGAGCTAATCTAGCCAAGATTGCCAAGGGAAGGGGAAGGGGAAGGGTCTACAGAAGATGAGTGGTTAGATTTCATGTTTGGAAAAGTTAAACTAGATGAAGAAATGCCGACAAAAGAACAAGAACAATCCACAGGGACATATAACCCCGGCAAGTAGATTATGTCTGCCAACAAGCCAAAGTCGGAAATGGTGCTCCCCAAATCTTTGGACATAGATTTCTTGGATAATGCCACCCTGGCGATTTTGACAGGCATCAATATATTGAAAATCAAGGGTGGGGGAGCGATTTCAAGGAAAAAGAAAGTGATAGTGCAACAAAAAGCCAAAAGATAGGGGTGAACAAGTAGAAAATCAAACAAGGGCTGAAAAAGAAGAGTACCAAGAATTAGAGGAATATGAGGCAAGGCAGATTAGGGGCAATGATTGGAAAGGCATGGATTAGGAAGATGCATAAGCTATGTGTACACTATGAGGTTGCTATGTAGCAATGGTATGAAGCTAAAGAGGTTGAAATTCACTACACCTTTAGGTTTATAGTTATGTGGCCGCTACAAGAAGTCCCAAGAAAAGGAAAAGCAGACAAAAATCAACAATGATTGGTTTTTGGGATCCTCATTCGAAAAAAGAGAGTAAAAAGGAAAAAGGAAGGGCAAGGCAAATTGACATGGGCTGAATCCAAGATGGCTTGAGTATTGAGACTAACCACTATAGCTTTGGGGAAACTTATGAGTTAGAAGGAAGCAATGGAAAACGATGCCACCAAACGTGTAGTGGATGCAATAATGACAACTAATGAACCTGCCTATTGTAAATTTGTTTTGCTCATGGATATGGTAGTAATAAAATAGGTCAAAAAGAGTCAAGTGAGTCAGAAATCTGACATATCATACTCTGACGCATTGGTCCCATCAAAGCAGTCAAGTTGAGACATTTCTTCTTTTGTTTTTGACTTATTTGTTTTTTTTGGAGTCGAAGTTGGATGTCGGATCTCCCCTCATTTTTGTCAACAATACAGCTAATGATTCTAAATACCTCATAGTGCCAAAGGTTGATTATGTTAAATCCCAATATATATATATGGAAAAAAAATGATGATAACTTTTTATAGCTTAGAAAAGATCTAATTGAATAATAAAAAGGAAGATGAGCTAGACTTGAAATGAATGAAATGACATTAATAAACTTGACTAATGAAGGGAAATCCTCCTCTGATCTAGATTGGATCCATACTATCTTTTCAAAACATAAGCGCTTAGTCTCTCTTTCAAAAATAATTTAAAGAAACATCTTTTTCATAACCCTATGAAGGCATGCTTTTAATTGATTCAAAGACCTTGCAACACATAGGCTCTTTTATACTCTAAAACAAAATCCATAGCCAAAGTGTCAAGCGTTGATCAAACTAGGGTAATTTTCCATTCCCCAGCACAAAGTAAAGAGAGCCCTCCCATCATAAGAGATGAAAGCGTGAGACTGACACCATTCCGAGAATGTGATTTGAGAAGGGCATTCAAGCCAAGCAGAAGCTAAGCCACCATGACGGGAAGGGACCATCGGTACAAGAAAATCTGAATGGGATAAAATTCACATAATATATTAACCCTATGAGAGCTCGTTAGGTAGAAAACCCCAAAAAGGCAACCTAAGAAAAATTTAGAGCAAAAAAAGAGAAAGAAAAAAAAAATATATATATATATATATAGAGAGAGAGAGAGAGAGAGAGAGAAGAAGAGAAGAAGAAGAAGAAGAAGAAGAAGAAAAAGAAGAAAAAGAAAGAAATAAAAGCTCGCAAGATTGAAAATTCAAAAAGAACGATCTTCGCAAAAGTTATAGCACAAAAGACTACAAATGGCCTAATTCTCTCCCTTGGGATAAGTAGGCAACTTCACCCTAAAGTTTGGCCCCATCCCATTCAGATTTAATTGCCTATCATCACTTGTCAACGTCTAAATGTCTAATTTTTAGAAGAAAGGGATTTCATTGCATAATCCATTGGATCTAACTATAAAATTGGCCGATTAGTGAGCTTGTGAGAATTATCATTCAGATTGTTTTTAATGAGAAGATTAAGCGATTTGTGTTCCCTTCCAATAGACCAAATACACACACTTTTCAAAACAAAAGGAATGAACTTCATGGCACTATTTTATTAATGATAATTTCAAACATACAAATGAAAGCAAAAGCTAATAAATTCTCTTTCAAGTAAGGTCTTTAGAAGCTAAAAACAAAAGGAAAAAGAAATGGGATTTAAACTCTAAACTAAAGGCACTATGAGTCAAGTCAGAATCACTTGGTCCTTGTCCTCTTGAATGGCCTCTCCATGTGTGTCTCACCCACTAGATCTCCCACTCGATAAATGCCTATGATAGCTTGTGGCTGAAGCCTTCCTCGGCTATGTGAACTCTATTTTGCCAAGCCTTGGCATTTGCCTTCATGTGAAGAGCTCGGAAAGAAAAGGAAGAAGGGTATAAAGGAGAACCCAAATGAACTATTTGTTCACGTCCGAATTGCTGAAGAATCCGATGAGGAAAATGACAGGCCATATGGGTTACGCTGACCACCTCTACACTCGAGAATGGGGCATCTCTTGAGTCATGATAGGAAGTGCTAATCAAAGGGAATGCCAAGCTACATTTCTGTGAGTTTGGGAGCTCATCTAGCCATACCACTCTTCAATGGAGTCCATCTCCACCAACCAGGTCCAAGTATGGTATGAAATCGCCAAGTAAGGGGTAGAAGTTGCCCACACCTTCAATTTGTCCATCAACTATATCTGGGGAAAAGAGAGAAAAAGAAAAGAGAGATAGAAAAGAATAGAGAGGTGTGAGGTGAGTGAAAAGATAAGATAGGGTATGCTAAAAATGGAAAAGAGAGATAAAAGAATAGAGAGGTGTGAGATGAGAAACCAAGTGAAATGGGTGGTAGCTGGAGCAACAATGGACTCCCACCTAACTCTGTGGTCTTACTGGCACTGATCTCATCTAATCCAATCAAGGTTTCTACTAAGACCAACCTAGCCAAGCTTTTCCCATCCCTAACCTGCTTAGCCACATCGACTATGATAGGATTGGCTACCCCATTACTCAGCACCACCAAGAATTATGCAAGTAGACAGATGCACAAAGCAACCCATCTACACTCCTGGAACTTATGGCCCTCTAGATCCCACCTATTGGCAAACCTATCAATCAAAGCAGCGACTAACAGCCCACCATTCTGAACACAAGCATTGGTTTCGCTGGGAAGCAACCAACAGATCTCACCAAGTAGTTGGGATAGTTTGTTAGAGGAATTGGTTGCACCAAGCCAACCCTTGTAGGACACTCCAGTATGACCTCAAATTTTTTGAAAGTGGGATAAAGCTCCTGATGTCCAAATCGAAAGACATGGACATGGGGATCCCAAACTCGAACTGCGACATTGAGGAACGACAAGCCAATCTCCAACTTGCTAAGCGAAAATATGGAGTTCAGACCATAACTGCAAAAGTTGACATGCTCGACACCATCTAGACTATCCACCCAGGCCGACAAGCTATCTTGGGAAGACATAACCCTAAACCAAAAATGAAGAATGACAGTTAGGACTGAGGTTTGAATGGTGAAATCTTCGTGCAAGGTGGAGTATTTATAAGCTAAAATAGAGCAACGAGGGCCTAAGAAATGAAACCTTAGAAATGGGGCATCATAGCCAATTATGTCCTAACTTGTACGTGCGCACAAGCATGGCACATGTGCACATCGTATGCAAGTGAAAGAATTTGGCTGATTCAAGGGCATGGCATGCCGAAGATAGTAGGGGCATTTCAACATCTTTGTTTGAGTCTTTTTAGGTTGTTTAGGTTATTTGTTTAGCATTTTTGAGTTGTAATCTTGGTTTTGCCTATTTTTTTATTTTCAGTTTTATTGAAAAGAGTCTACCAAAACCATGAAATAAACACAAAAGGTCAGGCATTCAGAAAAAGATACTCAAGATTTTGACAAAAAGAGTCAGATTTCATTGTATAAACTATGTGGAATGTACAAAGGTTTTTATAAAATATGGGGCATCCCCCAGTGGCATCCTATACAGTGTTTCTGAAAGAAAAAAGATAAAAACAAAACAAAACAAACAAAAAAAAAACAAAAACAAAAACAAAAACAAAAAAAAAAAAAAAAGAAAAAGAAAAACAAAAACAAAAACAAAAAACAAAAAACAAAACAAAAACGTAAAAAAACAAAGAAAGAAAAGGGGCATGGACTTAGTCAACCCCCTCGAGGGCATTTCGAAATGCCCTAAGATAGACCCTCATCATCATCATCACCACCACCACTGCCAGAATTGGTATAGTCCTTGTCCGAGTCACTCCCTCTGGAAGCACCTTCTACATGCCTAGATAGGCCAGCATCCTACAAAAAAATTAGGAAGATACATCATAATCAATCATGCTAGAAATCTCAAAATGATAGAAAGCACTAGAAAGAAGAATACATGTCTCGGGATACGAGTGCCACTCTTATATCCTTCAACCATCTCCACCAGGCCTGCCATTGTTTGGTAACATGCCTCTACATATGCTCGGGGAACCTATGTCAAAAAAAGAAGAAGAACAAGGATCAGTACTAATAAAAGGAAAGAAGAGGAAAATAGAAACTGAAAAGGCGAAGAGATACTTGCTCAACTCCGGGAGGCAGATGGTAAGGTACTATGGCCGGCATTAGGATGGGCAATGCTACTGTGCCCTCTCCCACTATCATCGAAATAGCATAAGCCATCACCAGCAAGCCCTCCACCACTACAGTACCCACACCTCCAGTCGATACCGCACTAGGAGCTGGAGTAAGAACGTGGCCTTGTCCTCGACCTTGACTAGCAGAAAAAATGGCAAGGCCTGGTGCGACTCTGACAAGCCGTCCTCCTAGATGGGCCCGGACATATGCCATGTAGCCCCCTTCACTAGCAGTCCGTCAACGTCGGTGCTGCCCCAAATAAGGAGGAGTTCTACCTCGGTAAAAGAGTCCCTCGCCCTCATGCTAGCCGGAAGAGATGCAGGAATTCGTGGATTGATCATACCCAAAGTCTGGCGGCAGACTTGCTCATCTAAGTACCAGACCTAACAAAACAGCCCATCTAGTAAGAGCCGTTATCGAGTAACTGCCTGAAGGGTCAAATACCAAGCTTCACTGACAAGGGGCGCAGCTGCCCAAGGACACCACATGATTTGAAAAGGGATAATGATGTGATCAAGCATACCCAAGGAAGAATGATTAGAATAAGTCAGAGTATGGACAAGATAGCAAAAACTCACATGGTCGTGGGAGATAGTGTCCAACATTTACCAATACTCGGTAACTGTAGAAAGAATGGGGGACGTTACCGATCCCTATGGGCCTTTTGGTATCGGATGGCTTGAGGAAATACGTCAAGGAAGGCACCTCATACCCCGGGGACCACCTTGGAAAAATACTCGAATAACTACATTTGTAGGCAAGCACAAGGGATGAATGAATTAGATAAACATACAAATAGATAGATGGTGCAAAATGACAATGGGTAATGAAATAAAGAAAGAGGAAAACAATATACCTCCCCCAAGCGCCAATATCCACCTAGCCCAGTACCCCAGTTACATGAGACAGCACTCGCGTAACCTTATATGGTAGCCAAAGCAGTACCACTCTAGTCTGAGTCCTTAGTTTGGTTCATGTCCATCATGGAAGCCAACAGACGAAGATGGACCATGTAAACCTATTCACGAACAGAACACTCCCAAATAGGTATAACAAGAAGCCCCTGGTGTAATGGCGATCAGGATATGAGAAATATGGTGGCGGTGGTGAAAGATAGTGTAGAACTACTAGAATGTAACCATTCTGCCCTCATGAGGTGGACCAGCGCCTATGAAATGCATTAGAGCGTCATCGTAGTATGCAAGATCGGGGTCAATTAGCACAAGTTGGTCGTCGATTGGAAGATTCGACAGCATCGTAAAGTCCTCTAGTGTCATGTTCATCTCACTAGAGCTAGAAAAGTGAAATGTATATGTTGTGTCCATCATCTCTCCATAAAGGTCGCTAGTAGGCCATAATGGACCCGGGTATTGCCCAGGGATGTACATAAGGGTCTAAGACTGTACATATCCACGAAGGTCTAGATGGTCACCAGTAGAGCTGGATACCACTCGACTACACTAAATGTGGAGCCGAAACCACAGACAAGACGAGAATGCTCCTACAAAAAGAAGGTGGAAATGAAATAAACCAATAGAAAATAGTAGGACAAAAGTGACAGAAAGCATATAAGTCAAAGGAGGGAGCCATACCCTATAGCCTGTATGAGATAAATGTTGCTCAAGCTCACAGAGAAGCACCGAGCGAGGACTAATATCGTCCAGCTCAAGGAACCTATCCATCCTAGCCTGCGAGACATGGGTGTGAGAAACATAAGTAGCAGGGTCAAAAGGAGGAAACTATCTAGCCATCAGGAAATCTATCACAAGAAACACAATCAAGAAGGGAAAAAAATGGTGAAAATAGTGCGATATGGTGCAAAGATGGCATAAACAGTAAAAAAAGTAGAAAATAGGGCAAAAAGCTCAAGTGTTCGTGTGTTTATGGACCATACGAGGAAATTATGGAAATGGGGTGACTTACATGAATAGCTATTCATATGCACAAAGGAAACATGCAGAAAAACTCTTGGCATTCATGGAAATAATCAGAAAATCAACCTAAAAGCTCGTATAAAGCAGTAAAAACATGCAACAATGAAGGAAAGCCGAAAAAAGGTAGAGAAGAGGTGAAAATAACTGAGAATGAGCAAGAAGTACCCAAAACTCAAACTTGATTGATGGAAATGGAGGTCGCGGATAAAGGAAATCGAAAAATCAAATGAAAGCTCGAGCCACCAAGCAATAAGGCAGCCTCGAAGTGGAAAATACAGAACCTAGGAAGGAAATGATAGAATTTTTGAAAGTAGAAGTGAAGGAAATGAAGGGTTTTGATGAATTTAAACCCTCTGGGTCGTAACAATACAGCATGTCGTGGCCGAGTGCGCGCGCACACGTTGTTTGTACATGCACACAAGCGTGGTACATGCACACATCGGCCAGATATGTGCACACACATTTTGTGCTGGCCCACGTATATACTTATGCATAGCCAACCTATGGCACTCTCTAGACATCCTTAAGGCACACGTATATTCTAAACTTAAACTCAAGTATTGGCATGCCTTTCGAGGCATATCATAAACTCAAACTCAAGCATCGACACACCTTTCAAAGCACATCATTGGCATGCCTTTCAAGGAACAATCATTTTTCTCATCTATGGCAATTGGCACTAGCATACAAATCACTTAGCATGGTAAAAGTATTCCTCAAAACCGCATTTGGTATCAGGACATAATGACTGGTAAACTTTGGTACCCACTTGACAAACACCCAGTAAACCTTGGCAAATTTTGACACATTTTGGAAAAACACTTGGCAAACTTTGGCACCTACTTGGTAAATAACTTGGCACCACTTAATGCATTTTGGCCAACACTTGGCACCACTTACTACATCATGGTAAAGTCAAAACCACTTGGCATTTAAAATCCCCACATCTTGCCGATGTGAGCATGGAATAGCATTTAAACCTCCATGTCTTGCCAATGTAGGTATGGAAAAGGCACCACTTGGCATTTAAACCCCCACGTCTTGCCAATGCGAGGGTGAAAATGGCACCCCATAAACCCACATGTCTTGCCGATGTAAGCATGGAAATGCACCACTTGGCATTTAAATTCTCATGTCTTGTCGATGCAAGTGTGGAATAGTATTTAAACCTCCTCATCTTGCCGATGCGTGCATGGAAAAGACAGCACTTGGCCTTCAAAATTTCTACGTCTTGCCGATGTAAGCGTAGAATAGCATTTAAACCTTCACATCTTGCCAATGCGAGCTTGAAAATGGCACCCAATAAACCTCCTTGTCTTGCCAATGCAAGCATGGAAAGGCACCACTTGCCATTCAAAATTCCTATGTCTTGGCGATGCAAGCATAGAATAGCATTTAAACCCCCATGTCTTGCTGATGCGAGCGTGAAAATGGCACCTAATAAACCCCCATGTCTTGCCAATATGAGCATGGAAAAGGCACCACCTGGCATTTAAACTCCCAAGTCTTGCTGATACGAGCGTGTAAACCTCCATGTCTTGTTGATGCAAGCATAGAACAACATCTAATAAACTCCAGGTCATGGAATGGCATCTAATAGACCCCATGACTCGTCGATACGGGCATGGAAAATCACCATTTGGCTCTTAATGAAACCATGACTCGTCAATACGATCATGGAATGACATACAATGACACACCCTTGCCTCATCGATACGGGCATAGAATGGTATACCTTGGCATCATAATGGCACCACTCTAACCACAAGCAGTATGTTTTATTATTTGGAATAGTTTTCTCAGGAAAAATTTGCAGGGTTGGCACAAATCTGGAAAAGAATTTGGCATGGGAACGACAAAATGAGTATGGAAGGTATCGCTCGTGCTCCTCTTCTTAAAATGCATGCTTGGACGAATGCTTGAGTGCTTGTTGCACACACTCACTAACATAAATTGTTGCACAACCACCCCCAAACTACACTGATCTGATTCCTTACAATCAAGGATATTTAGACAACCTACGAGTTCGATCACTTACATGAATGTATGCCACTGCCTTAAGCCTTAGGATCATGTCAACTGGGATAGTATTAGGTCTTTGGCATTCGTTTCTCATCACTTCATGATTGTTTGAGCTCTGTCAAAAAGGGGCAACAATAGACACCCCATTTTTACTAACATTAACACTTTAGGTGCTTGCAAGCCTCTCAATGATAAAATAGTACTTACCTCATCTTTAAAATGTTTAAAGGTTATTTAGAGTTGCTGTATAAACCCAATTTGGCCAAAAATCAACTTTATGCAAAAATGACCATTTTACCCCTGGACCCGTTTTTAGCCAAGAACAAACTTCTTAACCTCAGAAAGCCCAATTGTGCCTTGATTGATCATATTTTCTAAAATTAGTGGCCCATTTTATCAAAAAAATTTGATGATAATGCAATTCGAACTTATTTGTGCCACAAACAAGCCAAAAGCATAGGACCTTGTACTTGTGCATGCATGTATAGCACGTGTGCCAAAGCAAAATGCGTGTATTCACATTACATGTGAGTGTGCATGTTTGTACGTACTCACAATCGTTGCGGGTGTGCTTGAGGTCTGTGCGTGCGCACATTGAAACATTGTAGAGTCAGGTATATAAACTCAATTTTGGTGTATTTTTTAAGAGATGTGGCAAAGGAAGTGATGGGGGTTGCCCTAGCTTGCCCCTCACATCTCTCATTGCCTATATAAAGGCCCTCTCCCCTCTCTTTAAGGGGGTTAAGGAATTGAACCATTTCCAAAAAATTTTAAGAAAACCACCTCTCATCTTCTCTCTCTAGCCTTGACTCCGAAGTCGCCACCCTTATAGTAGCTCTAAACACCTAAAAATACTCTACGGACTTGAAAAACCTAAACCAAACTCAGAACCCAAGCTTGAGGGAGGCATGGAAGCAAGGAACTTGGCTCTTCTTGCATTGTTCTCCATGTTCTCATCAGTTTAAGCGAACTGTAAGTATTTTCTTATCTATTTCTTAATTTCAGTACCTAATCCCTATCTATTTTTAGTGTTTAAGCATGTTAGGGTGTTAGTCTATCATAGTATCATGTGATCTCTTAGTTTCACTAGTTTTCTCACCTCTGTCTTGCATATTCTTTTCTGCTACTTAAAACGGCATGTTTTAGGTTTGTTTTTAATGATATAATAAACATGCATGTCTTGTTTTAAGTGTTGCTTTAGGTCCAACAAGTGTAAATAGGTGTGTATAGGTTGTTTTTACTTCATTTTTCTTTTATCAACTTGTATTTTTGCATTTTGGTCAGTTGTAGGCTCTTTATTCGGTTTAGAACTCAATTCAAAAGCAATCATTCTCAGTTTCAATTTTTCAAAAGTAAACCATTTTTGTGCAAGTGTTGTGCCATTCTCAAGATGATATGCAAAATAAAGCTCTTTCTTTCATAAACTGCAAGGTTCAACCCTGGTCATAGTTTTACAAAAGAAAATACAAGTATTTAAGAGAAAGCAAAATAAGGACCTATCTGAAGCTAGATAGGTTCCTGACTACAAAGCAGAAAGGAAAGAAAAGGTAAAATCAACCCCTCATGGCCCTCTTCATCCTCATTCGTGGAGGAGGGGACTCATCACTATCAATGTTGTCTCCGGTAGACTGGATATCAACACTAGCACCCTTCTCGCCCTTAGAGGCGGTGTACTCAGCATAATCGTCAAGGGTCTCCTCTGAAGAAGGCGAGTTTTGTCTCACTCTACCTCTACCATGTCTCCCATGGTCAGCTCACCCTCTACCTCTCACCGGGGCTCGTCTCTCTCTCCTCCCTCTGGTTGAAGGAGGTCTCACAGGTACAGTTAGTGCCCACTCAAGCTAAAAGGATATAGGGCGTCATAACAAATACAGCAGAATTGTGAACAGGATATCAGAGTATATCAGGGCCAGAGAATGAATGAATTGCAAAGCATTTGACTATGGAGATAGTGGGTAAGTGTACCTCAATCCTATGAGCAACGAAGGCAGTCTATCTCCTCCGCACCATGAGAAGTAGACGATCAATCGTCCAAAGGAGGTCATGAACATACTTCACGGGCACTTGCAAATGAGAGAATATATAAGTATATAGAACGAAATTGTGAAGTGCAGTGGGCAAACACAAAGAAGAAATGTTTACCCACGCAACTTCAGGAGCAATCACCAACTTGCGATCCCTCTCCTCAATATGATCAAGAGGGATCTACTTAATCACTCTACCTGGTCGCATGTGCACGGCCTTAATAGAAATCGCAGGAAGCCTAAGAATGGGAGCTGTAGCAGGAATACCTCCAGTAGTAGCAGCAGCAGCAGCGATAGGGAGCACACGAACCACACCCCTGGTGAGAGGAGCCATCACATGGGTTTGCAAGAATGTAATGAAGTCGCAACCTCCATGATGTAGATTGCCATCCTCCTCCAACATAAGGTGGACAATTAGGTTTCCATCATGAAGATCATCGACAATCCTCATGCCCAGAGGAGGGGGATATGAAACGTCAAGATCGGCTTGGCCCCAAGTCTGACAAATGAATCTCTCTCCCAAGTAACAGGCCCTGTCGAAAGGACCCCCAAATGCCCGCCCAATGGTGCCAATCAATCTACAGGTAGAGGATGCAAGTCGAATATCAGATATCAAAGGTTAAATAATATAAAAGCAGTGAAAGTAAAGACAAAGATCAGTATAAGGTTTTGTTACCCTTTCTATGGTGACTTTATTGAAGAAGCGGCAGAAGTAGGCAAAGTTGTGATCCACGCGTCTCCAGCGCTCTAATCTGGAGTTGTAATACCGAGAGCGAGGCACAGACAACTCAATGGGCCGCATAGGAATAGGGGCGATAAATGTGAAATATGTCTAAACCCACAGTTGCAAAAGGAAAACAAGTTTATGAGTCAAGTGGGCAAATGAAGCAGATATAAATAGAAAATGCAAAGCAGAAAGCATGGTTTGTAGCAGAACAGAAAAGGAAGTGTTTGGTGTACCTCCCAAACTCTCCAGTATCCACCAAGTGAGTCCGCCTTTTGGTGGGATGCTGAGCTTATATAGTAGTAGATGGTGGCTAGGCTGACGCCACCCCAATCATACTTCCCCATCCGCGGGAGATGCACCAGCGCTCCTAGAAAGTATAGCCCTACGGTATTCTCCCTATTCACAAACAAAGCAGTGCCGAGGAGATACATAAGGAACCCACGAGCGTATTGCGCAATCTTATCTAAAGCAACTGGCTGGAGGGCAGAGATATGGTCCAAGAACTAGCTATAGCACACCATCCCGTGTCCGGCGACATCTGGGATCGCCTCAAGAAGGGAAAGTTACAAAGCTCTCCATTGAATCATGTCAGAGTCAAACGGGATCGAGTCGCCAACTTTTACCCTCAAGCCAATGAGCATCAAGAAGTCATAGGGAGTCATGGTCATCTCCCCAGTCTATGAGAAGTGGAAAGAGTTTGTGGTGTCCTACCACCTCTCCACCAAACCACCGTATAGTAGTGGCTCAACCTTCATCTGTATAAGTCTTGAACAGAAAGGTTCGAAGCCGACATCATAAATCAAAGTGTGGACCTCCTAAGGGAGCCTCTCATACCAACCTTGTAGTCCGGTAACAGTCCCATATCCGCTCATCTTTCAGGCCATGACCTATGGCAAGAAATGTTGCTAGCCTTTTAAACGAAGGAGCTATAATGAAATTCAAGTAAAATATGCTTACCGTAGAGGCGTCAGTAGATAGGTGCTCTGTCAGCTCCCGTAGAGCCATGTCCTCATCAACCCTAAGAATGAGGCCCTCAAATCTCAAAATGTTACCAAGAGTCAAGGTATGTAAGCGCAGCTGGTAGGTGGCTGGGTTAAATAGTCTATCTATAAGGGGGAGCAGCTCAGGCTCTAGCGCAGGAGGAGGAATGTCCTCAGCAGCCAAATCCTCACCAAGAACGGCCTCAATGTCTGCGGTCGGCTCTAGAATGGGCATGACAACGTTAGCCAAAGGCACAACACCCTATGGAACCTCATCATCAGCCATGAGCAGCGTAAAAGTGAGAAAATGTGATGGGGTGGTGAGAGAAAAGCAAGGAAAGGGAGAGAAACAAGTGAAAAACCCCCAAAAACCAAGCCTTAGGAGAGAGAGAAAATGAAGAAAAAGTGGAAAACCAAGAGGGAGTTGGGGAAATCCCAAGCAAACCCATGAGAATGAACCAAAAAAATAAGAGAAACCTAAAACTCGACCAAATCAAAATCCAATTGGTCCAAAATGTAGAGGATTAGAAGGGTTTTCAAAAGAAATTTCGCAAGAACCGTTAGGTAATGTGAATGGAGGGCAAATCTAGAGAGAGAATACCTAGAGAGAGAGGGAGAGTATTTTCGCACGATGTGGGTGTGGAATAAAAGGCCAAAGTGTTTTTAAATGACCACAGATTGTAAAACCCGTAACTGACCCTATGTCGCTATCGTGATCCAATCGTGTTTGTTCGGGCTCGATCGTGTGTTTTTAGACCCGGTCGGATCTAAATGCAATTTTGCTTCAATTTGGCCATGTGCATGGTTAAGCCCTTCCCAGCTAAAATAAGGTGTACTCTACATCAGGGCCTGTCCCAAATTTAAAAAAAAAAAATTATTACAGAGCCATGGTTTAGGATACGTTTCTATGCATCTCGTCATTTTTTCGGGACCTATTAACCGCGTATTTCGGCCCATTTTTAAGAATTAGCGGAATTGTTCCTATTTTATATATATGCGTCACTTTCCCACAGCGTGGTACGCATAAGTCCAAATTTGATTTACATACAAAACGAGGTAATCTCTATGGGCATCGCTCCTCGGCACATGTTCTAAAAATATTACTTCCTAGAACAGGTTGGTCTTATACATCGGGTTCTAGAAGCCTTCTGCACCTTTAATGTTCGAAGGGCATTAACCCCAAGCATAGCTTTCACCTTTTTCGCGATAAGCACGTCTAGGCTGGTTTTCATAACCATTTCATCACTCTCACCCGTTTTGCGTGGAAAACATAGTTTGGCTTAAACCCTCACCCTTTCTGCATGGAAAATGTAGTTTGGCTTGAACTCTTCCCTTTTTAATGTGGAAATGTAGGTTAGCGTTACATTCACCCTTTTTGCATTTCCTGCGTTTAGGCTTGCAATTTCACCCTTGTCACACGAGTGTGATTTGGCCTGCATCTTTTCACCCTTTCTATGAGATACATAGTCTGGCTTGCACCTCTCACCCTTATCACACGAGTGTGATTTGGCTTGCACCCTTACCCTTATTCTTTTCACCCTTGCTACGTGAGACATAGCTTGGTCTGCATCTTTCACCCTCTCTGCATGATACGTAGTTTGGCCGTCATCTTTTACCCTCTCTACGTGAGACGCAGTTTGACTTGCATCTTTTACCCTCTCTACGTGATGCGTAGTTTGGCTTGTATCTTTTACCCTTTCTACATGATGTGTAGTTTGGCTTATATCTTTCACCCTTATCGCCTGAATGTGGTTTGGCTTCTATCTTTCACCCTCTCTACTTGATGCGTAGTTTGGCTTGTATCTTTTATCCTTTCTACGTGATGCGTAGTTTGGCTTGTATTTTTCACCCTTATCACCCGAATGTGGTTTGGCTTTTATCTTTCACCTTTTCTACGTGGTGCATAGTTTGGCTTTCATCTTTTACCCTTTTTACTTGATGTGTATTTTGGCTTGTACTTTTCACCATTTCTACGTGATACGGAGTTTGGCTTGCATCTTTTACCCTTTTTGCTTGATGCGTAGTTTGGCTTGTATCTTTCGCACTCTCTGCGTAATGCGTAGTTTGGCTGGTATCTTTCACCCTCTCTGCATGATGTGTAGTTTGGCTTGTATCTTTCACCCTCTCTGCGTGATGCGTAGTTTGGGTTGTACCTCTCACCCTTTCTACGTGATGCGTAGTGTGGCTTATACCTTCTCTTTATAATTTTCAAGTGGTGTGCTCGTTTGTGGTTTTGATTGATCATTGCATTGAATGTCATTTGTATCCTACCCTTGAACTACACTGGTTTGATTCCTTGCAAAGATATACATAGGCAACTTTCAAGTTCAACCAACTGCATTTGCATTTTGTTTGTCCACCCAAGTCTTATGGCCTCGTCAAATGGGTCGTCTTTGGGCTTTGACATTCACTCACGTTATTTCATGACGTGTCGAGTTCTGTCAAAGACGAGCAACTATAGACACCCCATTTTGACCACCCCTAAGACTTGGGCGCTTCATTTTGAACACCCGATGATGAAAGTTACACTGTGCAATCTTTTGAAACTCTCAGCAAAGAAGTTCGGATTCAAGCTCTAAATTCCAACCTCGCACCCTATTTTGGCCAAAATGATTTAGACCTTAAAACCCTATTTTCAAAGCATTTTTCTGAACCTGCATTGCCCATGTAGATCCGGCCGTTGATTTTTGGAGCCGGCCGGGTCTCATTGGCGATAAACAAAATACCTGGTGGGATTCTACCAGCTGGCTTTTTTTTAATATATTTACAACCAAAACATCTCAAATTCTATAAATAAAGCCTCTCTCTTCAGAATTTAGGGTTAGAAAAATTTTCCAAAGGCTTATAAGGTTTTTGAGAGCTAAAAAGACTGCTTTTTCTTTGAACAAACTATTTGACCTTTATACTATCTTTTAGCTATAGATACACAATTCATGCACCATTAGAGCTTGTTCTTGAAGCTTTTGCTAGTTTTCAAACTCTATTTCAACAACTTGAGGGTGTTTGGAATTAAGTTTGATAACAAAGAATTTACCCCTCTTTTCAAGAGGTATAATTTTGCATCTTCTCCCTTACTTCTCCTTCACTCTCTCTCTCTCTCTCCTTTTCTTGTTTTATATACTGTTTTTGGACTATTTTGGAGGGCTGAAATATGTGATTAAAAGCTACAAAAAGTGAAGAGGTTAGCCACCCCTCCTTAGGCATAATCACAATAACTTGTTCTTTACTTTCTTCCTTGTTTTCCATTAACTTTACCACTTTTTTTTTTTTAGCACTTGTAGGATGTTTAATGCTTTAATTTATGTTTTGAATATTATAACTGTGTTGTTGTAAGTCCTTAAGGATTGGGTGTGTTTAGGACATAGCAGCCTATCCATTTGAGTTGATAGTATTTATTTTATTTTTATAGCTTTCCTTAAAGTATATTGGAACCTTGTGGTCATGGGGGGTTTAGAGCTTAGCCACCTAACCTCAAGTTTGATTAACTAGTTGTAAATCTTTTGCTTTGTTTACCTTGAAGCTAGGTGATAGCTTCTGTGTCAAAGTCTTGAAAAACTCTATTTCCGATCATTTTCGAAACATGGAAATGGATGTCTCATCCTTATTCCATGAACAAAAGAGGAGTTGTCAACAATTTTGGTGAGTCGTGTGTTTAAGCTTTTGATAGCTTGATTTCAAGTTTCTCCTTTACTTTCCTTGCTACTCATATAGAGCTCTTTATCGAAAAGTGTTGAAAACTCTCTCCTAGTTCCACTTTGAAACATGGAAATGGATATTTCATCCTTATTCCATGAGTAGGAAGAAGAGTTTATAACAATTTTTAAATCATTATAGTTTTTTTAGTTTTAGTTGCTTCTATAATCATCACGTACTACCTTGTGATGTTTGATGATTTGTGAAGCATGTCTACCTCTTCTTTGAATAACCTCATGATAGGAAGGAGGTAAAGAGAATAGCCTCTTTTTTTTTTTTTTTTTGGTGTGTGTGTTTTGTAAAATCTTTTCCTATTGCTTCTAAGATCATCATGCGACGACCGTGCAATGGTTGATGATTTGAGAAGCAAATCTATTCCTCTCTTGAGTATCTTAATGATAGGAAAGGATAGAAGGGATAAACATCTTTTGGAAATGCTCTGTCTGCACTGTTTTTACCTCAGTGCACAAAACAAGTTTTTTAGGCCAAACTGAGGCACGACCGTATTTCATTGGACCCGGCTGGGCCTCATTGTGGGCCAACTAGGCTTCAGAGTATACATAGAGAGGACTGTTGTTGGCAAAACAAAGCAGTGGCTGAGGGTAAGATAAGACAGCTCTCCAGAGAGCAAACAGAGCAATTTTTGAAGGATGTTCTCACTCGCGTGCATGTTGCCCTTGTTTTTTTTTTATTTAATATTTATTGTTGTAATGTTTGCAAATTTAATAATTATTTAATTCATTTGGTGTTGTAATAATTAGTTGATTAGGCCATTCGGACCCTCTTGTACGAGGGCAAATTTGTAACATTTGATGTATGTCTTCGAACTCCCATTTCTTTCTCCCTTTTATTTACATGCTTACTATGATTGTATATAGCATCATATTTTCTTTTATCATTCTCATGCTTTATATCCATTTTTGCATGTATTATGGTTTGGCTCATCACACTTGATGTTGTTAAACATTTCCTACTTGATTATATGTGCTACCTCATACTTTGAGTTGATTCACATATCATGTTAGTAGCCAAATCTAGTAATTACATTCTTGTATGTGATGCATTAGCCACTTTGCATATTAGGATCATGTATTTTTCTAACTATCTTCTTTTCTGTGGCTTGCCTCGTTTGAGTACTAGGTAAGTATTTTTGCTTTAGCATATCATATATGTGTTTGTATTGCCATGTCAAGCATACTACCACAAGGCTACTTGCTTACTTGAAATATCTCTATGAATACCTGTGGATGGAGGCTATTTTGCTTAGATTGGAATGACTTTGATTATTGTACATATGAGCTCGCTTTTCCTTTGAGTTGCACATATTCAAAAACTCTTTTGAAGAAAGCATGAAATCAAAGCAATCCAAAGTAAGTGACGTGGTCTATACTTGTTTGTTTTACATAATAATGTTAGTATATTAAATAATCAGAGCATGAGCATATGATGTCCATAAAATTCACATCATGATTTAGTAGAGGACGATCTTTGATTGGGTGAGTGGGGCGCTCAATTCATGTTATAACGGACAAGCGGCCTTTGGCATGAGTCGCGGGTTTCCTAATTTTTCCAAAAATATTAGGTGGCGACTCTGATATCTGGCAATGCAGTCCATTTTTGGCATCTCTGATGATTAATGGATTTTCTAGGATTTGTTGGATTTGGACTCTCATTCGTTTTCCTGTTTCACATTGTACTTGTGAAACTAGATTCAGAACCACGGGAGTCCGAACTATAAGGAATCACTTCTGAAGAGACTAAACCCCTCTGAGGGGCGCGAAAAGTCAGCTACACATACAACGATAGAATAAGGAAACTCTTTCCTGATCGTTTTGACATACACACAATGGTCTTCTTCCATCATCTCAAACCCAGTTAAAACAATGGCTTTATGGAATCTAAAATACCATTATCTAGACGATTGCTTTAGGCCATAAATGGAACCTTTGAGACGACATGCTTTGCGCTCTTGTCCATTAACCTCATAGTCTATTGATTGATCCATATAGATCTCCTCGTGTGAGGCCTTGAATTTTGTATTTCTTTAAGGCCATCACTTTTGGATTATTTCAATGAAAACTCTCGATTCCTCGTTTACTTGCAATTTCAAACCTAGAATTTAGAATGCATCCTGATCGAAAACATGCTAACCCTAATCGATCTTGGTAGCTTAGTAATAATTTTTAATACCCTAGTAATAATTAATTAACTCCCTAATTATAAATTCACCGCTCAAAACCCTAGGTTTCTGATCTTCTTTATATTCGTCCGATTGATCATCTTTTAATTCAAAAGCGAGAAACCTAAACCAAATTGTTTTTCCCGAACCCTAATTTAATTGAATTCTATACTTAAATATAAATTCTAATTCATAAATTGAGCCATGCCCTCACACTTTATTAGAATTACGTTTTGATCCCAAATCAGGTACCATTATATATATATATATATGCATATTTGTACCTTTCTTATTATTATTTAATATTTTTGTACACAAATTGTCTTTATATACATAATTTGTACACAAAAAATATTTTTAAAGAATCCACATATTCCATGTGCTATGGCCGGCCACCCCATATATATATATATATATATGTCATGTACCTTTGAAGATAACAATTGAAGGAATTAAGGAAAAAGTATTCAAGTACCCCTAAAAATGGGAACTTTGTTTGTACCTCCAATTACATCCTAGCTAAGCCCTAACTAGATCATGTTTTAAGATGTAATTAAGGTCCCTAATCAAGCTCATTCCATTACATTTCAATTAAATACAAGTTCATTTCATCAATTCCAACCAATGGCCATTTTGGACTTTTTACACCAATTTTTCTATAAATACACCACCTCTCTCCACATTTTTGAGCATACAACTCACACACACACACCCATGGTTGAGAAAAAGAGTGAGCTTTGGTGGTGGAGGTAAGGAAAAGAGGAGAACCCTTGTGCAACACTTCAACTAGGCATCAAGTAAGCCACAACACTACCCTCTCTTTTATTTTCTCATTCAAATACATGATATTAGAGGCTTAAGATATTAATTTTAGATTTGTATATATGGTGTTTATGTGTTTAAATAAGAAGAGTTGAGCCTTAGTTGTCACCTTGCATGAGTTCTTCCTTAAAATGAAATAAGGCTATCTTTTTCTATCCATTTCTCACATTATTTCCAAAGGCATACCTTCATTCTAAAGATATGAGTTATTTATATACTATTTCATATGTTTTCATCATAATAGAAATGAAAAATTATTCATGGTTGCCCTTTTTTTCTATTACTCTTCTTATTTGAAGCTTTGTGCAAGAAAGACTAGTACTTCCAGCTCATTTCAAAAATTCTAGAAAAATATAATTTAACAAAAAAAATCCTCTTGACATTAGTTTTATATCAAAAATTTTCTTGAAGCATTATTTTTCAAGTAAAATTGTCTCATTGAAAAAGAATGAGTGGTTTAAGAGAAAATTCAATTTTCGTAACAGTCGACGAATCTAGATAATGCTAGAGTATTTCTTCAATAACTAAAAATCTAGAAAAGCTATCCCATTTCTGAAAGATGATCTGAAAACTAGATAAAATTCTCTACAAACCCTAGAAAGGCCGAGTTCAAGAAAAATCTAGAAATGTCTCTTGGATTATGATCTTTAAAGTATATAATTTGGAAATTCATTTTTGTTGATGATTTCATATTTTTATTTTCTTGAATGTGCTTCTTATTGGTTTTTCAAGCTTTAGTATGACATCTACATATGTTTGTGGTTATATTACCTTAATCTTATGCCACGAATGTTCATTGTTGTGTAGAAATTATTATTTCAATTGCTTGTGCTAACCTTGATTAAAGCACCTAAACTAACAGGAAACTTAATAAGGTTGTTAATGGGTTTTCGATCTCTTGAATGATGTTATGAGAGAAGGATTGTGATAATTTCATGTATTGGTAGGTGGGACATGTTCCCTATTGAAAGTAAAGTTGTAACACCCCAATTTTTCATGCCCAAATGGTAATACAATAATCATGGCCCTTTAAAGTAAAACTGATAATAAATTCTCATACTTGCATTACATGATGTAAATAGTCTTCATGCGATAATACAGTTAATCCAACAACAAGTAAATAAACAAATAAATGCCCCAAAGGGTTTACAAGTTTCCAAGGTTTAAGCCGGGTAACAGTTATTCAAACCCACACAAATATAGCCCTTGGTTTACAAAACAGAGTCACGTAAAATGAGAGCATTGTACACGCAACACGCGCATTTCCACGCCTTCAGTTAGGCAGAATCACCACATCTTTTCCTGCACAAAAATCCCGTAGGGTGAGCATAAAGCCCAGTAGGAAATCCTTAACAAAGTATATACATTTTATATAAATCTCAAGAAATGAATGTACATGCCATGTCATGCCCTTTTGAAAATAAAACACGTCTTCATCTTTTAGAAACCATAATGCTCAATGATGTCATGTAATTTCAACTGTTCAACATTTCTCAATTTTATTCAAGGGGCAGTAAATACAACTCTGTAAATCCCTAGGTCTGTGTCTGCAAGTAGACTATATAAGTACTACCAATTTGTCATTTTTACCAGTATTAACTGGAAGGCTCGACTCCTATAATCTGTCATTTTTACCAGTATTAACTAGAAGGCTCGACACCTGTAATCTATCATTTTTACCAGTATAAACTAGAAGGCTCGACACCTATCCTTTACACTACCTTTCAAGACTTATCATCGTATTTACCTCAAAACCATTTCATGAAAACTTGTTTCTCAACATTCGTTTCTAAATGCAAAGTTTTCAAATCAAATTTCAAAACTCTTCATTATCAAATGAATTGATATGCCAATGCAATGATTAATAATACAATGCAATATTTCTTCCACTTTCAATGCTCCCACACAATATCCTCATTGTGATCAAAATTCTCATTTCTCATTTCAATGCAATTTCACAAGATAAATAAATACTTTTACTTCAATTCATCCAAGGGATAACATAATTCCACGTTTCAAACATTTCTAACAACTTAGTTATTTCAAGACTATATCAACACTTTTAAACAACAACTTCCAAAACTTCAACAATTCTCCTATTTCATGGAAAACCATCATTTATATGTAATAAATAAACACTTTTCAAACATCATTTATTTTGGCACACAAAATAAATATAACAACTTATTCTAAAGATTTTCAATATCTTTTTTAAAAATCTCCAATTTCTAGGCTTTCTCACCAAAAACCATTCATCTTTAAATATTTGAGAAGATCTCACCAAAAACATCTTTCTTTCATCAACATAGTTCAAAAACTCTCAATTTCTATTTTTAAAAGAAAAGGAAGTAAACTCACTTTCAAAATCACTCATCTTCTTGAATTAACAATCAATTTTCAAAACTAATCAAATGATGATTTTGAAAATCATCTAGATTTTGCAAAAATATATATATATATATATATATATGTAAATATAACTCAAAGAAAATCCCTACCTCAAGCTTAGAAGAAAAGATAAGCAAAACAAGATTGAAATTCCAAAAATGTCAAAACTAACTTCTACTTGGATCAAAACGAAGCTCTAGACAAGAGTTACACTTAATCTCAAAGGACCATGGTGAAAAGATTACTCTAGGTGAGTAGATCTAGAGATCTAGGTAAGAAAAGTCAAGTTTTAGAGAGAGAAGAGAGAAATCACAGTTTGAGAGGAAAAGATGAGGAAAAATAATGAGAGGAAAGTGGTTTGGGTCTATTTATAGTAGTGTAGACACCCCATTTTTGACCGTCCTCAAGACTTGGACGTCACCGTTTGAACACTCGGTGATCATCCATGTTTGTGTTCGTCTTGAGTTCCCGGAGATCTCGGCTACGCGCCTTGCCTCAGGATCTCTCGACTCGACCGTTTTGTGTCTGGTTTTGCACCAAATACTTGTGTTTTGCCTTTGAGGGGCAGGGTAGGGCTTGTTGACCATCCCCACCCATCACCGGCCATGGCTTGAGGCCACTGGCTGTGTTTTGTTGCCATCGGCCAAATATTTGGCCGGCCGGCACTATAGATGGCCGGCCGGCTATCTTTTTTTGGTCAATTGCATTTTTTGCCGGCCGGTTACTGTGCATCTGCTTTTGCAGATATTTTCATGCAGCTGGCATGAACTTGGCTCCCCTCCATACACGTGTATGGAGGGATCTCCCTCTTAGCTAGCTTGTCTTGTAAGCTTACAAGATTGAAGCTCTATAAGAGGAGGCCTCCTCTCCCTCTTTTAGGGTTAGACAACCATTTCAGAGGGGCTCTATTTTTAGGGTTAGGATTTGTATCTATCCTATATCTATACCTTCCTATCTTTTGTGTTTTGTGTGTGTTTTGCCTCACTTTTGTGCACAAACACCCACCATCAGACCTTCTTTTGGAGCTGAGGCACTAGAGGGCTATTCTTGGACTTCTTGGGTGGTTTTGAGCTCAAAGAACCAGCTGGTCTACCATTTTTGAAAAGGGTCTACAAGGGTAAGTCTTTTGTCCATTTTTACCCCATTTTTGCATTGTATTTTTTCCTACCTTACAACTACTTTTGAGCTTAACATATAACATAGAAAAGTTCTGTTTTTTAGTGCTCTAAATAGTTTGTTAAGGGTGTTTTAAGTTTTGGGGTTGTTTGACCCCTCTTAAGCCTTGTTAGGACCTTGTTTTGTGCCATTTTGGTTGAGCTCCGGGACCATTGTGTTTGGGCCTCCTCACCACTGAAATCTTGAGGGATTTCAGAGGTGAGGATAGTGCCTTGAGGTCCTAAGAAGGAGAGGGCCACCCCCTCTCCTTGTTGTCCTTGAAAATGGCCATTTTTGCCTCTTGAGAGAGCATCTAATTTAAGTGTATGTTGACCATGCCTTAACTATTTTTTGTGCTTATTATGTCATGATTTAGCACTGTTTTGAGTTGGTTTAGGTACACCATGCTTGCTTAGCATACATGCCTTGTAATGCCATGATTTGCCTTAACATGTGCCTAGCATTTAGACTACCATGCTCATGTGTTTTGGCCTAGCTTTGTGAAGCTTTTGTGCTTGTTTTAGTATGCTAAGGGATTGTTTTTGGTCATTTGAGTCATCCATGCTTTGCTTTGTATAGCTACCATGCAAACTCTCTTGTATGCCTTGAGCATTGACCCCTCTAGCATGCCATCCTTGCATCATTTCAGTGGTTTGGAACCACTTGTCATGTTATTTCAGTCCTTGTTTCATGTTCACATGCTTGCATTTTATCACTCCTTTAATACTTTAAGAGGTTGTGTTGTATGCTCCATGTTTAAGCATTTGTGCATGCCTCCACGTGTAGATCATTTAGATGCCATCTAAGTGGTTTTTGGGGCCTGCCTTAACATGATTCAGGGCTGTTTTGATCCATTTTGGTCATTTGCTTCATGTGTCATATGATCATGCTTTAGGTCCTTGGGCTTGGTTGCATGCTTAGCTTGCATTAGTAGGTTGATTTGGTATCATTTCCTACATGTTTTTCAGAGCTTACATTGCATGCTAATTGTCCATGTTTGCCTCCTTTTAAGTGTGCTTAGAAGTTGTTCCTTTATGCTTAAGTGTTGGCCCATCAACATGTACATGTGTGTGTGTGTGTTGGCCCTCATTTCCATAGCATTGGCCACTGTTTTAGGCTTGTTTGAGAGCTGCCTAAATTAGTTTAAGTCCATCCCCTTTGCTTGTTTGCATGCTCACCTTGTATGTTTGCTTGCATACTTGCATGTACACATTGCATTGCCATGTTGCATATTAGTTCACATGCTTAGGATTGCATTGCATTGGCATGCATGCTTTGCCTCTTGAGTTGAGTATGATAGAGGTTGAGCCCCTTTGTTTGATTATGTGCATTGCATTTCATATCAAAATGCACACTTGATTCTTTGGACCATCATGCATGGAAATACGCGATTGGTGGTCTGAGAATCGAGGCCCATCCTCCTTTGAGTCATACACATGATAAGGGGTATGGTTGGTGCATACATTGCTTGAAATGCATTGTCATGCTTTGTTTTGCCCTCTGTTGCTGTCAACACAGATTCTGCAGGAAGATTTGGCCGGCCGGCCATCCATCAGTGGCCGATAATTCAATTTGTGGCTGGTGACCATTCTCCATGGCCGGTGACCAATTCCCTCAGCCGGTGGTGTTCCACAATGTGCAGAGAGCATATCCTGGGACTTGTGTAGTCTTCAGAGGAGCAGAACAGCTAAAGCAGAGGCATCTTGTGCATGGCAGTGGCCTTCCGAGCATAACCGAGCGCGCATGCATTGGACCCTCTTCTCGAGGCTGCTTATTGCTTAAATTAGATTAGTTAATTTGCTTAGCTAGTTTAATTGGTTTGTAATAATTAATTAACTTGTAGGTTAATTAAATTGTATTATTCTTTCGGTCCCTCCGAGCGGGGGCAAATTTGTAATAAGTGTGGGTGCGTGTGTGCATGTCTTCCAACCCCCACTTCTTTCTCCCTTTTACTTACCTGCTTTGATGGTTAGTATTAGGACATATTTAATTTAGCATACCTTATGCTATGCATGCGTGCATCATTCATCAGTATTGCAGGCACCGGGCTCGACGCATCATGCTAACTGCATAAAGTATTTCAAATCTAACTTGAATACATGCTATCTGTGCATTTTCACATGTCATCCTTAGATTAGCCGAGCCTATTCTAGTGACATTCTGTATGCGTTGCATTAGCCATCTTAACACGAACTAGGATCATGCATATGATTACTAACTAGTTTTTGTTTTGGCTTGGAGTACTCGGTAAGCACTTATGTCTCAACATCCTTGCATGAGTGTGAGTGTTGCCATGTTAACATGCTTACCATGTGGCTAGATGCTTATTTGATTAAACTACCTGAATGCCTGTGGGTGAAGGTTGGATTGCTTGAGTTGGGACAACTCGTTGAAATTCGTGTTTTAGCCTACATGCGAGTAGCAAAATCTAAAAACGTTTTCCAAACGAACGGATATGCAATGCTTTATTCCAAAGTAGGCGATCTAGTCTATACTTGTTTTGTTGTGTGCATCACGTAGTAAATCTAGGCTAATAACCGGAATAAGAATGCATAATGTTTTCAAAACAAGATATCACGGTTAGTAGAGGCCGATCTTCGGATCGGGCGAGAGGGGGTGCTCATAGCTGACCTTCCCCAATTGTACCCAAGTTCCCGAGCCGAGGCAACTTTGGTGATGACGGACACGTGGCCTTAGGCACCGAGTAGGGTTTCCTAAATTCCCCCATAAAAAATATTTAGGTGGCGACTCTGTATCTGGCAAAGCAGTCCATGTTTGACACTTCTTTCAAAATCTGTTTTCTCAAAACGATTTGCCGGATTTGGACTCTTTGGTTCAAGATTAAGAACCGTGACAAAAACGAGTCTGAATTGTGGCATGCATAAGTCCCCCTCCCTCGGGGCGCGTCCACAAGTAGTAGAGAATTGCCCTAAAGTCAAATAAAAAGGACAAGTCAAAAACCCCCAAAAAGTAGGGCCCAAACCAACCTAAAAAGCTAAAAATTATACGCAGGTGTCGACCCTTCAGGCACAGAGGTTGACCCTTCAGATAGTAAAGCAAAGAGTGCAACAGGCAAGGTGTCGACACCAAAAAATAGCAAGCAATTTCCAGATTTTGCAACACACAAGGGTCGACCCTTCCAGATTGGTATCGACCCTTAAGGCCAAAAACACAAGGCAAGTGTCGACACCACCCCCGAACAAGATTTTTAAGTTCCCAAACAACTTTTCAAAGTAAACAAGCGTGAACGGGCAATCCCAACAAGTTTAAATCGATTTGTACTCCTCCAAAATTAAGATACAACAACACTAAAAATTCCCAAAATAAAATAAAGGATTCAAATACTTCCCCAAAAGCTTTGAAGGACACAAGTGCTACAATCTCCCCACCTTAGGAAATTTCGTCCCCGAAATTAAATCAAAATACCCGAATAAAGATTTTTCAAGCGATCAAAACCACGCTCTTCCATTTCCAAATCATAACATTAGCTCTCAACTAAATCTCACCATTACATCATGGTTACCTCATTATCAACAACCTCTCAATTACTCATCAACATGAAGTTCTTCCAAAAGTAATTATAACCTATAACAACTTATGCTTAAAATAAAAATACACATAACAACAAGTATTTAACAATCTCTATACATTTCCTTCAAACAATAGGGAATATTACAATGAAAAGTAACTCGAACATTTTCAGACAAATCCGGATATTTGGAGTGCACTTCCGCCTCCTGTTCCCACGTTGCTTCCTCAACCCTATGGTGTCTCCACAACAACTTTACCAACGGTATAGTTTTATCCCGTAGCACTTGCTCCCGGGTATCTAAAATTTGAACCGGTCGCTCTTCGTAAGAGGCATCCTCATCTACCTCCAAATCAACTCAATCAAGCACAAGTGAAGGGTCAGGTTCATACTTCCTAAGCATAGATACATGGAATATGTTGTGAACCCCTGAAAGTTGTGGCGGTAAGGCTAACATGTATGTCATTTCCCCAATTCATTCTAGGATCTCAAAAGGTCCAATGAACCTTAGAGACAATTTACCACTCTTACCAAATTTCATCAAACCCCGCCTTGGCGAGATTTTAAGAAACACATGGTCACCAACTTCGAAAGATAAAGGTCGTCTCCTTTTATCGGCATAACTCTTTTGTCCGCTTTGGGCTGTGGATAACCTCTTCCGAATGAGAACAACTTTCTCTATTGTCTCTCTAATAATTTTTGGACCCAACAACGGTACGTCACCCACTTTGGCCCAACAAACCGGTGATCTACAAGGTCGGCCATACAAGGCCTCGATTGGTGACATCCCAATACCAGCTTGGTAACTATTGTTGTAAGCAAACTCAATCAATGGTAAGTGCCTTTCCCAAGGCCCCTTAAAATCAAGGACACAAGCTCTAAGCATGTCCTCAAAAATCTGAATGGTACATTCCGACTGTCCATCGGTTTGAGGATGATAAGCAATACTAAGAGTCAACTTAGTTCCCAACGCTTCTTGAAGGCTTTACCATAACCGGGTAGTAAAACGAGGATCCCTATCCGACACAATAGTCACAGGGACTCCATGAAGTCGAACAGTCTCTCTAATGTACAACTCTGCCAAGCGTTCAACTGAGTCGCTGGTGCACATCGGAATGAAATTGGTAAACTTAGTCAACCTATCAACAATCACCCAAACGGCGTCATTGCCTCATTGTGTTCTAGGAAGCCCAACTACAAAATTCATGGTAACACGCTCTCATTTCCACTCAGCTATCGGTAAGGGTTGTAACAAACTCGCTGGTCTTTGGTGTTCGGCCTTCACTTGTTGACAAGTAAGGCACTTCGATACAAATAAAGTGAAATCCCGTTTCATACCTGTAGACACCCCATTTTTGACCGGCCTTAAGACTCAGACGTCATCGATTGAGCGCTCGGTGATTGCGCATGTTGTGCTCGTTCTGAGGTTTCAGAGTCTCGGCTGAGAGCCTTGCCTCCCGGCTTCGGACCCCTTTTGTGCTTTGCCTCGGTTTGCGAACCAGATTCTGTTTTCTCTTCCCAAAGGGAGGGAGAGGTCTTGTAGATCATCTCTCAGTGGCCGTAGGCTACGTTTCATGGTCGTAGGCCGCTTTTCCCGTTTGGAGACCAGTTTCTGATTTTCGAAGCCGTCGGCCGTGCGCCTTGGTTCGGGACCGCTTAACTTTCTTCGTTTGCTCTGGTTTTTGGCACACACCTTGTTTCCTCTCTCTAGAGGGACACTGTGGCCCGGGAGACCACTTTCGTGGTCGCACGCCACTTTCGATGCTTAATAGTCAGTTTTCGGGGCACCCGGCTGCGCGTTTTGGCCCCCGAACCCTCGTTTTGCATCCGTCTTGGTTCATTTTTGGTATGGACCCTATTTTCATTGCTTGGAAGGTGGTACAAGGGTGGGAGACCACCTTTTCTCTTGGAGACCACCTTTTCTCCCGCCGGCCAGTTTTCTTGTCAGGAAGCTGGTCTCCTTGGTTTTTGAGCCACTTTTGACTGGTCTCTACTATACCACTAGCTTGCTTTCAGCTTGGAGACCACCCTAGGAGGCCACCGACCAGCTGAACCTTTTGACCCCGGTCGGCCGACCACCTGAACTGGTCGGCTAGCTTTCTCCTTTTCTGTCTCACTGAGTTGGTGCCAGCTGTGCCAGCTGGAAGCCACAGATTGCATCCTCCATGTGTATGGAGGATGTTTAACCTTGGTTTTAAGCTTCTTGAAGAAGCTTTAGACCTTTGGCTCTATAAGAGAGGCCCTCCTCTTCCTTGCTGAAGGTTCAAAAATTGTTTTGAGGCTTATGCATACACTTCCCTCTATATCTCTCTATCTTGTGTCCAAAAGTCCATAGTTCTTGCATATTCACACTACACCTCTTAGCCTAACACCTCCAACATCAACCTAAGCTTCTTGGAAGGTCTTGAGAGGTCCTAAGGTCTGAGTTTTTGGCCTCAAAGCTGCTGGAGTTGTTGAGCTTCAAGGGTAACACTTATTTCCCTCTTTTGGTCTTTATTTTGCTTCATCTCTTAGCCTAGTTTGCAAGCATATTTTGGCTTTGTCATAAACTGAAAAAAAGTCTTATTTTGAGCTTCTTAACATGTTTGTTTAAGACCATTTTTCTGTTGGGGGTTATCTACCCCCTTGCATGCTTCATTTCCCCTTGTTTTGAGCCATGCATTAAGGCTTTTGTATTGAGCTTTGTTGGCCCTTTTGACCACTGAAATCTAGCGAATTTTCAGTGGTTATTATGCTATTTTGAGCACCAAAATCAGAGAGGGGTGACCCTCTCACCCCTTGTCTTGTTTACTAGCACATTTGGCCTATCAAATGAGCCTTTATTTGCATGCTTCCAAGCCTTGTTTCAGGCCTTTTTTGGTGGGTTTTAGGACCTACATAGGCTCTGTCCAGAGCCCATTTTTCCATTTTGGGTGTCCATCTTGCATGTGTAGAATAGCCCTCTTCATAGCATATCAAAGGAGCCCTTATTTGCATGCTTCCAAGCCTTGTTTCAGGCTCTTTTCAGTGAGTTTTAGGACCTGCATAAGCTCTTTCCAGAGCTTTTTTTGCCATTTTGGGTGTCCATCTTGCATGTGTAGAACAACCCTCTTTATAGCCTATCAAAGGGGCCTATCATTCTTGCATGCATAGATCATGTTTCAGTGAGTTTTTGGGCTTTATTTGGCATGTCATACCTCTAAATTTTTCTGGTTTAGTGACCTCTTGAATGCTCCATATACTTGTAGTGTAAACCCTCTTCACTAGCTTGTATTGCATGCAATTTTGGTCTATGAATCTAGCACTTTTTGGCCATGCCTTAAACTAATTTTGTGCATTTTTTGGATTGCCTTAGCTCTGTTTTTATGCCTCATGGTCGAATGATGCTTGCTATGCATGGTTGTAGTTCAATACTCTTGCCTAGCTTTGTGTTTTGGGGCCTATTGCATGCTTATGTTGAGGTGTTTCCATGTTTTAGGACCATTGTGTATCATATTTCAGAGCTTACATGTATGCCATATTCCCATGTTTTCCACTCCTTAAATGCGTTTGAGAGTCGTGCTAGTTTGCCTCGTTTTTGGACCATTGCATGAGCTTCATTTCTATGCATGTTGAGCCATCTTTTTAGGCCATTTTCCCACTGTCTTGGACCTTCCTAGGGTCTTTTTGGGGCTGGTTTTTCCATTTGTGCATTGCTTTGTGTACCTCTAGTGTAACGCACTTCACTAGTTTCGGTATTCGGGCCATCTAGCATGCATTGTGTGACATATTTGCATGATTCGGGACCATCTTGCATATCATTTCACAACTGGAAAATGTATGATTGAATGCCATGTTTCATCCCTTGCCATGCTTTGGTAGAGTGGCATTTGATGCCTTAGGTTCGGTCCCTTGCATCGGGCATGTTTGCATGAGTGTTCCTATCTTTCATTCCATCAAGTTTGGCCACTGATTTGGGTGTGGCTGAGGCTCACCCATCTTGGTTTAAGTCCATCTTGCATTGTGTATGCCATTCTAGTCATAGCATTGCGCATGCCATGTATTTCGTTGCATCGAGTATGCCATTTGATATTCGCATTGTGTATGCTAATCATATGTTGTCATATTGTTGCATAAGGTGTCTTGCATCGAGTATGCCATGTAGTTCATAGCATTGTGTATGCTAGTAGCATGTTTGCATGTCATTTTCTGCATGTTTGCATCATTTAGTCGCATTGCATTTAGGTTGCATAGTCCGAGTCGCATCGCGCATGCCATGTATATCGCATTGTGTTTGGAATAGGGTTTAGTCCAAACACGGGAAACGAGGGACGTTTCGTACTCCAAGTGACGAAACGTGCCTCGATTCTCGGTCGCTGACACTCCGGATTACCTATGATGGAGTTTAGGCCTTGTCGCTTTCTTGCTCTCTGTTGCAGCAAACCGGAAACCAGCAGCAAAAACTGGTCAAGCAGCCTTCTGGAGCTTTGTACAGTATTCCGGGACCAGTCGCGAACAGAGGCAAATCGGGGCATCACGATGGATTTCCCGGCAAGGCGACTCGAGCATGCATTTCATCATTCCGAATAGAGCTAAGGCAGTCTACTTCGTGTGGCATTGCATGCTAGTTTACTAGCTTTCTTAGTTAATTTGTTAATTAGCTAGTGTTGTGTAATAATTAGTTATTCATTTTGGTTGTGTAATATTTATTCGGCCCCTCTGCGAGAGGGCAATGTTGTAATAAGTGTGCGTGTGTGTGATGCATGTCTTCCAACCCCACGTCTTTCTCCCTTTTATTTACCAGCTTATGATGGTTAGTTTTAGGGCATGTTTCAATTAGCATCTATATGTTCGCATGTTTGCATTCATTCATCTGTATTGCATGTACCGGGCTCGGTGCATCATACTAACTGCATTGTATTTCAATTCCGAGTTGAATATGTGTATCATTTGTTGCATTTCATATGCCATCTTAGAATAGCCGAGCCTATCTTAGTTGCATACCTGTATGTGTCGCATTAGGCATCTCAGCATAGTTAGGATTCATGCATGATTTCTAATTAGCTTCTTTCTTTGGCTTGGAGTACTTGGTAAGTGTTTATGCTTTAGCATCCTTGCATATGTGTGAGTGACTGCCATGATAGCATGCTTACCATGAGGCTAAGTGCTTATGTGATATAACTGCCTGAATGCCTGTGGGTGGAGGTTGGATTATTTGAATTAGAACAATTCATTGATTGCGAGTTTTAAAGCCCACTAGATAGTGGCAAATCACCATGTTTTCTAAGCCCACTTGAGGGTGGCAAAATCCGCATTTTAGCCTACTTGCGAGTAGCAAACCGCTTTCAAAAACAAACATGAAATGTTTTGTTCCAACTCAAGCGATCCAGTCTATACTTGTATGCTGCGCATATCACATAGTAATTCTAGGCTAATAACCGGAATAAGAGCACATAATGTTTTCAAAACTCGATATCATGGTTAGTAGAGGCCGATCTTTGATCGGGCGAGCGGGGGTGCTCACGAAGTGACCTTCCCCAATCGTACCCAAGTTCCCGAGCCGAGGCAACTTTAGTGATGACGGACACGTGGCCTTAGGCACGAGTCAGGGTTTCCTAAATTCCCCCAAAATAAAATATTTAGGTGGCGACTCTGTATCTGGCAAAGTAGTCCATGTTTGGCACTTCTTTCTAAAAATCTGTTTTTCAAAACGATTTGTCAGATTTGGACTCTTTGGTGATTTATCGATCTTGAATTGCACTTTGCGAGATTAGATTCAGAACCGTGATATCGAGTCCGAACTGTAGTGAGCCCAACGAACAAAACGGGATTTCCTCCGAGGACGTTCGGGGACGTCTACAGTATCCCTCCACTAAAACTGACGACTAAGATCATGATACATTTTAGTGCCTCCCGGATGTACCGCAAGGCATAAGTGATGGAACTCCCAAAGTACTTTCTCTCTACAAGATTTTGGTACAAACAAACGGTCTAGGTAACGTACACTCAGATCCGAGTGAACGTTCAAACCTTTTTTCTTCCTTCCCATTGGAAATCTTAACACGGATTGATTCCACATCACGGTCTCCTCGTTGTGCCTCTATGACCTTACTAACCGAGGTAGGTTGAGCATTCAAAGTAAACAAGGTACCACTCTCTCCAAACTCACCCAAGTGCGAATCAAACTTGCCAATAACATCTAGCATATCCCATTCCTGAATGGCCACACTTGCCAAACTACTCACAGATTTTCGACTCAAAGCATCGGCCACCACATTGGCCTTCCCTGGATGATAGTGTAACTCAAAGTCATAATCCTTCATAAATTCCATCCGCCTCCGCTGTCATAAATTCAAGTCTTTTTGAGAAAATAAATACTTTAGACTTTTATGATCGGAAAAGACTTCAAACTTCTCACCATATAAGTAATGCCTCCAAATTTTCAAAGCAAAAATCACCGCTGTTAATTCTAGATCATGGGTGAGGTAATTTTTCTCATGAGTTTTCAATTGTCGTGAACCGTAGGCCACAACTTTTCCCTCTTGCATCAAGACACAACCAAGTTCATCCCCGGACCCATCACAATAGACAGTGTAATTCAAACCCCTTTCTGGAATTATCAAAACCGATGCGGTAATCAATCTAGTCTTAAGTTCTTGGAAAGACTTTTCACAAGCCTCATTCCACACAAACTCGATACCCTTCCTAGTCAACCTAGTCAAAGGTGCAGCAAATCTAGAGAAGTCCCTTACAAAGCATCGATAATACCCCGCTAACCCCAAGAAACTCTGAATCTCAAAAACATTCTTAGGTTGTTCCCAATCCTGTACTGCGTCTATCTTTGAGAAGTCTACAATTACTCCGTCACTCGACACTACATGGCCCAAAAACTTTACCTCGGTTAACCAAAACTCGCATTTATCAAATTTGGCATACAAGCGGTGCTCCTTAAGCAATTCAAGCACTACCCGCAAGTGAGCCTCATGTTCCTCCTCGAAGGTTGAATAAATTAAGATGTCGTCCACAAAAACGACCACAAAAAAGTCTAAGTATTCCCGAAAAATTCTGTTCATCAGATCCATAAAGGAAGCCGATGCATTAGTCAACCCAAAAGGCATTACAAGGAATTCATAGTAGCCATAACGTGTACGAAAGGCCATTTTCTGGATGTCTTCCTCTCGGACTCTCAACTGATGGTACCCCGACCTCAAATCTATCTTTAAGAAGCAGCGAGGCCCTTTAAGTTGGTCAAACAAATCATCAATTCTAGGCAGAGGATACTTGTTCTTAACGGCAACCCGATTCAACTTACGGTAATCAATACATAACCGCAATGATCCATCTTTCTTCTTCGCAAAGAGAGCCGGCGTTCCCCAAGGCGATGTACTAGGGCGAATGAAGCCCTTGTCTAAAAGCTCTTGGAGTTGAATCTTCAACTCATGCAATTCGGCGGGTCCAAATCTATATGGTGACATGGAAATCGGTGCCGTGCCAAGCACTATTTCAATGGAGAACTTGATCTCCCGGTGGGGTGGCAAACTAGTAAGATCCTCGAGAAAGACATCCGAGTATTCACAAACTACCCTTGGTAACTCAACACGGGTCCCGTCACTCGCACTATCCAAGAGTGTTGCAAGAAGGCCACTAAGCTTGCTCTTATTATGAGGGTCAAAACTAGCGACAATGTCCTATCAACTCGGTTTCCCAAAAAATAGAAACAATCACCACCCGAGGTACATACAGTAACTCTTTGATGGTAACAATCAATCACCGCTTAGTACTAAAATAACCAATGCCTAAAATGACATAAAAACTCGACATGTCTAGCAATACAAAAGCAAACGGAAGTTGACGCCCGGCGACTTTTATCTCACAATCATGACACCCCTGGTCTAAATCAATCATACCCCGACGAAGCCTACCACATCTCCCGCCTCTACCACCACGGGTTTGACCTCTTCCTGACATCCTATAAAGGACAATAGAAATAATTTAGCACACTAACCCATATGTGCTCGCAATTTGCCTTACACATCTAATCACTGCAATTCCATATATTTCACTACTATATAGACATTTCAATTTCATTCCACATAAGCCCTTAGTCATGTAAACACATATGGATTATCCTTTTATGATGAAATTTGTCCCACAAAAAACCAAGAATTCTTAGTAGAACAAGTATTGATCAAGTACCCTTCTAAGAAGACCTCAAAAAATTTAATAGGCACAAGCATCTCAAAAGTCCAATCCCATACCCACATAGCCACATAAGCATGTTATCACATAGTCACAAAATGTATAACATTTTCCTATCATGCAACCTATCAGGCAGCATAAATCCATTGTGGTAAAACAACCACTTCCCACGAGCTCCAAATATTCGAACCTGATAGCTTTGATACCAAGTTGTAACGCCCCAATTTTTCATGCCCAAATGGTAATACAATAATCATGGCCCTTTAAAGTAAAACTGATAATAAATCCTCATACTTGCATTACATGATGTAAATAGTCTTCATGCAATAATACAGTTAATCCAACAAGTAAATAAACAAATAAATACCCCAAAGGGTTTACAAGTTTCCACGGCTTAAGCCGGGTTACACATAACGGTTATCCAAACCCACACAAATATAGCCCTTGGCTTACAAAACAGAGTCACGCAAAAAGAGAGCATTGTACTCCCAACACACACACTTCCACGCCTTCAGTTAAGCGGAATCACCACATCTTTTCCTGCACAAAAATCCCATAGGACGAGCATAAAGCCCAGTAGGAAATCTTTAACAAAGTATATATATTTTATACAAATCTCAAGAGATGAATGCACATTCCATGTCATGCCCTTTTGAAAATAAAACACGTCTTCATCTTTTGGAAACCATCATGCTCAATGATGTTATGCAATTTCAACTGTTCAACATTTATCAATTTTATTCAAGGGGCAGTAAATACAACTCTGTAAATCCCTAGGTCTGTGTCTACAAGTAGACTATATAAGTACTACCAATTTGTCATTTTTACCAGTATTAACCGGAAGGCTCGACTCCTGTAATCTGTCATTTTTACCAGTATTAACTAAAAGGCTCGACACCTGTAATCTGTCATTTTTACCAGTATTAACTGGAAGGCTAGACACCTATCCTTTATACCACCTTTCAAGACTTACCATCGTATTTACCCCAAAATCATTTCATGAAAACTTGTTTCTCAATATTCGTTTCTAAATGCAAAGTTTTCAAATCAAATTTCAAAGCTCTTCATTATCAAATGAATTGATATGCCAATGCAATGATTAATAATACAATGCAATATGTCTTCCACTTTCAATGCTCCCACACAATATTCCCATTGTGATCAAAATTCTCGTTTCTCATTTCAATGCAATTTCACAAGATAAATAAATATTTTTACTTCAATTCATCCAAGGGATAACATAATTCCCACATTTCAAACATTTCTAACAACTTAGTTATTTCAAGACTATATCAACACTTTTAAACAACAACTTCCAAAACTTCAACAATTCTCTTATTTCATGGAAAACGATCATTTATATGTAATAAATAAACACTTTTCAAACATCATTTATTTTGGCACACAAAATAAATATAACAACTTATTCTAAAGATTTTCAACATCTTTCTTAAAAATTCTCAATTTCTAGGTTTTCTCACCGAAAACCATTCATCTTTAAATATTTGAGAATATCTCACCAAAAACATCTTTCTTTCATCAACATAGTTCAACAACCCTCAATTTCTATTTTTAAAGGAAAAGAAAGTAAACTCACTTTCAAAATCACTCATCTCCTTGAATCAACAATCAATTTTCAAAACAAATCAAAGGATGATTTTGAAAATCATCTAGATCTTGCAAAAATGTATATATAACTCAAAGAAAATCCCTACCTCAAGCTTAGAAGAGAAGATGAGCAAAACAAGGTTCAAATTCCAAAGATGTCAAAACCAGCTTGTACTTGGATCAAAACAAAGCTCTAGACAAGATTTACACTTAATCTCAAAGGACCATGGAGAAAAGATCACTCTAGGTGAGTAGATCTAGAGATCTAGGTGCAAAAAGTCAAGTTTTAGAGAGAGAAGAGAGAAATCACAGTTTGAGAGGAAAAGAGGAGGAAAAATAATGAGAGGAAAGTGGTTTGGGTCTATTTATAGTAATAGAGAATTGCCCTAAAGTCAAATAAAAAGGACAAGTCAAAAATCCCCAAAAAGTAGGGCCCAAACCAACCCAAAAAGCTGAAAATTATACGCAAGTGTCGACCCTTCGGGCACAGGGGTCGACCCTTCAGACAGAAAAGCAAAGAGTGCAACAGGCAAAGTGTCAACCCTTCCCAGACTGGTGTCGACACCAAAAAATAGCAAGCAACTTCCAGATTCAGCAACACGCAAGGGTCGACCCTTCCAGACTGGTGTCGACCCTTAAGGCCAAAAACACAAGGCAAGTGTCGATACCACCCCCGAACAAGATTTTTAAGTTCCCAAACAACTTTTCAATGTAAACAAGTGTGAACAAGCAATCCCAACAAGTTTAAATCAATTTGTACTCCTCCAAAACTAAGATACAACAACACTAAAAATTTCCAAAATAAAATAAAGGATTCAAATACTTCCCCAAAAGCTTTGAAGGACACAAGTGCTACAAAGTCTTACGCAAGTAATTGTTTCGGAACGCTTGAATAGATCAGTTGTATTCATACCCTAGGTGTTTTCGGTGTGATAAGGTGGGAGGAGGTTATAAGCAAGATCTTTATTTTTACCATCTCTTTTGAGATTCACAGTTGGCGCTATGCAATATATAACCATTGTATGCATCTGGAGTAAGATCTGTAAAGTAGCAAAAGGTATGTCGAATTTGAGTCCATTCTTGAGGTTGGGAGGACGAAATTTCTCTGGGGAATTTCTTAGATTGCTAACACGTAACATTCGTAACCCTCTACTTGTTTCCTTGCTTACTTGTTCATCATGCTTAAATGCTTATTGCAATTATGAATATGTAATGAACTGGGAAAAAAGGGCGGGCTGTCTGTGCATTTATTTGGCATTCCAAGCTCAAGGCATTTCATGCCAAGTACCCAAGAAACTTGCATAGACGACGGAGAACTAGAAACTTTTGAAGACTATTGGTTATCCTAGATGAAGTAGAAGTTATTTTGTTTAAAGTCCATCTGTATTTTTTTTTCTTTTCTCTTTTTTCTTTTTTTCTCTTTTGGGAATGTAATATTAATGGAACTTTGGTTTCTACTAAATTTCAACTTTTGTAACTAGTGTTACTTGTATATATTTATACATATATTTTGTGAACCTATCCTTACCCATTCGTCAATGTATGTAGTCCTTGTGTTAATACCTTGTTAGGATCTATCAAAAAGGTAGCTTTGCTATCTAAGGTGGTTGGACTTTCAAGGAAGGCTATATTAACTCCTCCAACCTTCTTGGGATCTTACTTGGTTATTGACCAAAGGACTCATTAGTGACGTTGCCTTAACCTCAACCCTTAGAGTAGAATTTGGGGCGTCAAACCTTGTCTCATTCTCCGTTGAGACTCTTAACATCCATTTGAAAAAGTTTCAAATCCAAATGCGTGACAATAGCTAGAATTAGGAAAATAGAGGCAAATCTTACCACCAGGGAGAATGTCTCATCATAATTTAAACCATCTCTTTGGGTATAGCCCTTCGCCACGAGATGGATTTTGTACTTATCGATTGACCTATCAGCCTTGCACTTTATTTTTTTAAGACCCATTTTTTTCCAGTGGTCTTGCGCCCAAGTGGAAAATCAATCAACTCTTAAACATGGTTCCAAGCCATGGAGCTCATTTCATCGTTCATAACTTCTATCCACTCATTAGCATTAGGTGAAACTAATGCTTCATCATAAGAAGCAGGCTCGTCAAGATCCAACAGAGTACACATTAAAGATTTCCTCTCAATCTCATAATGCCGATGAGGAATGATTCCACGTTCACTTGTACATAACTGAGATCCTAGTGAGGTATTTTCTAGTGGAACACTCCCACTAGAAGGTAAATCACTCCTACTATCTTTGCCAATTTCAGGATGAGTTTCTAATTCTCCACCATCGCCAAAAGATGGCTTGACTTCCTTAGACTCCTACAACTTAAATAGTGTAAGATATTTTTTTTACTTCACCAATACTAGGAATTCACTCTCAATGAAATTGACATCTCACGATTTACTTTCAGTCATTCCACCGTTATAATGTTCACCATACATTAAATAACCCTTTGAGCATTCTGAGTATCTAACCAACACTTGTTTATTTTCTCTAGGGCCTAACTTCTCATGCTTATGAGAAGTACTGTGAACAAAACCCGCACAACCCCAAGGTTGCAAATGCTCGAAATCAGGTTTTGCGCCTTCCCATAATTCATATGGAGTTATTGGAACTAACTTTGAAGGCACATGGTTAAGGATGTAAGTAGCAGTCAAAACAGCATCCCCCCAAAAAGATATAGGAAGGTTGTCTTGCTCAATCATCAATCTAACCATTTCAAGTAAAGTGTGATTTCGTCTTTTCACTATACCATTTTGTTGCAGAGTACCTACATCGTTGACTGCCTGCATATCCCCTTTCTCACACATTCCCTAGAACTGATGAAATAAATACTCACGCCATCAATCTATTCGAAGGATTTTCAATTTCCTATCTCTTAATTACACAAAATTAAATCACGCATAATATATATGAGTCCAAAAATGTGGCATACAATTTTGCGCATAGGCTCCACTTGAAGCCCTATTGGTAATAAACATGTTAAGATAACCTTGAAATGTATTGGTAACAGTGCAACACATTCCCTTACATGGCTATGTAAAAATACATCCAAAAAATAAATAATTACAACCCAAGAGAATCCTAATACATTGATTCTAATAAAAATGGAAATAACCTAGGGATGCCACTTCACCAATAAATGTGCACAGAAATTACAAACATTACCTCCATCCATCCATACAGACAACATCAATTAAATAGAGCAATAAATTAATAATTGATCAAAGGATGGAGGTCAAACTCCAATTCCTACTAAGGAAAAGAGTATAATCATGAAAATATAGAACATAAAAATATATATTAATTCTCAACTAATATATATCCAATAATTTAGAAATTAATTTTTTAATTAATTAGCACAAAATAAATGCTAAAGGAACCAAAAAGAATTAACTAATTATGCATGATAATTAATAAAACATAAAAAATAATTTTCCAAATTTTTTTTAAAAAATTAAATTTTATTTTTGTAATTTTCAAAATTAAAAAATATATATAGAGACAAATAAGAATATATAGATGGTCCCAGAAAATAAAATAATTCTCAGAACAGTAGGCCATACCAATTATACAAAAAAAAAAGAGGACACGTAGCAGGGAATCTCCATATGCTGCACGTATTTCACACGTGCATCGGGAAGTGAGCCATGCAGCTTCACGCATTGTGGCTACTGGACTACATGTGACTTGTGTAGGCATATACACGCACCACGCGTACCACGCGCAAGTGCCTTGCGTGCTATTGACGTCAACCACATGCAATGCGCTGACGTCAACTGCACGCAATGCATTGATGTCATCTATGCCACAAATGAGTTGAGCTATGCCAGAAGTCGCACTGAGCTGGCTTCTAGGATCTTCTGTTTTTCTTAGAATTTCTCAGAAACAGCGATTTTAATCCAAAAAACTTCGAAAATTCATAACTTTCTAAATTTTATTCTGAACTAAACCCATGTTATATGAATGGAAATCTTTCGAACAATGCTTTCATAAAATATAAATTTCAGTTACAGAAATCAAAATTGTTTATACTGTTTTTTGAGATAAAAAAAAAATATACATGTTGTTATAGAGTTTTCCAAGAACAGGCTCTATTTAGTCTAGTTTTTAAATCATGATTTGAGTTTTGAATTATATTTTGAAAAATAGTTTTTGAAATGAGTTTTAAAAAGATAAAACTTGTTTGATTATGAGTTTTTAAAAGAGTTTTAAGTTTTGTGTTGTATTTTGAAATTATTTGGAGTTTTTTTTTTAATATTTAATTAATGTAATGATTTTTATTTTTTTAGGGTAACCTTTTTTTTTATCGTAAATAGTTATTTATTTTTTAGTGTGTGTTCTATTTATCACATTTGTGCGCTATATGTTTTTAAATATTTAAAGATTTACAAAATTTTATTATTTTTATTATTTAAAATATTTTATTTGACTTTGTAAATATTTTTTATACATTTTAATTTTTATGTTTTTAAAATTTATAAAAATATTTTTAATTTTTTAAATTTTAAAAAAATTTATCACCCATATATATCTAAATCATAGCAAATTATCTGACCAATACTTAAAAAAATAACAAAATATTTTTTTTCAAAAAAATAAAATAAATAAATAATATTTTTATTCAAAAAATATATATCTTTTCTAAAAAAATATTTTTTTCAAAAAAATAAAAATAAAAGATAATTTTAAAGAACAAAATAAATATATATTATTTTTGAATTTTATTTTTAAACAAAGTTTTGAAAAAAGTTTTTGAATTGAGTTTTGAAAAAAAAAATTTGGTTATAAGTTTTGAAATGTTTTGATTGGAATCACGATTCCAAAAGAAAACCAAAGGTACCTCTTTTCAAAATCCTTTTCAGGCATGTCATGATATACAACAATATTAAAACAAATAATATTCAATTTAATATGAATAAATCTAATCTATAGCATGCAAATCATGAGACGAAAACAAGCAAGCATAACTCTGATACCAATGATGAAAAAATTACAGGTAAACAAGTTACCTCAAGTAGAAAGAATTTGGATCGGATTACTTGAATTACAAGTCTCATCTTGCTAACCCTTCGTTGTTTGAGAAGCTACTAAAGTTTCTCAATGTTGTATCCACACTCCAAATTTTAGGTTCAACAATGGTGACCTAAGAGGGAAGAACAGAGAGAGAACAGAATACTGTAGAGATTTTTCAAGTAAACTCCCACACACGTATATAGTTTCTCTATATCAGATGTATTATATAAGGCATATCCTTGCAAATAGAAGTAGAGTTCTAAACTCCCACAACAACTCTAGCACTTCCAATGATAATCCCTTAATTATCTTCACTTTATTTAATATGTGAATTATCTACAACCTATGTGAACATTCCATGGTTTATGGGTCGAGTCAAATTTGACTCAATTTCCAACACGTAAAATTCATTAATTTTGTATGGGTGTTTTCATAAATAGTACAAGGGAATAACAATAAGTGATTGCTGTAAAAGTGTATGTATTTATTTGTCATTTTGATCAAACAATATTAAGTTTCATTTGGCATTGGCTAATATAACCAATTTTATGTTAGAATTTTTTTAGCTTGACTTTTTAGCCTCGATTGGTTTTGATTTTTTTGACTTTTTTTATTTTTGTAAAAGAAAAAATGTAATGATTATGTGTTGAATGTAATATTGTGTCTTATTAGCTTATTTAGCCTATTTTGCCATTTTGTACTTTTTTAGCCCCAAAATGATAGCCAAACTAGGGCTAAAATTCTCTCTTTTATTTATGAGTTGAGAAATTTTTTTTTTAATAAATGGCAAAAATGGACACTGATAAAGAAATCTTGCTTGACAAACTCTTCTTAATAATTATTTTCTTCAATTTTTTATTTTTTTAAATAAAAAAATATTGAGATGGTGAATGTTTTCAAATTTTCCATTATTTTTGTTTATGAAAACATAAAAAATAAAATTAACAAAAATAAAGACAATATGATGAAATATTTGAATGATGACACTACTCACAAAATTTTCTAGCCACTGAGGGGTTGTTTGGAGTATACTTATTTATCATTTTAATTTTTTATTGTAATTACATCATCTTTTTATTTTTTATATATTTTTATTATAAAAAATTAAAAAAATACACTTACTTATATTATCTGAAAGCACCTGAACATGGATAGTTGGCTTTGCCGGGGCAGATGGCAGAAGCATATTCAAACCCACTTTTGAGTGGAACTTCCTTCCTATCATCCGCAGGCATCCAGTCAAGTTTGTACCTGAGATACCAAATTAAGAAGCCATCATGCACTAAGTAGTTAAATAAATAATAAATAAAAAGTTGGCCTTTCTCAAATTTAAGTTTGAATTTGATCCTTATTTTAGTTAGTGGGATTTGAAGGGACTAAATAAGAGATGGGTTAGACCCAAGCCTTGGGCCGGTCCAATCCCCTAAGCCCAAATCCAAATGGGTCAGATGAGCATGTGGGCAACCCAACTAAGTCCAACTTCATTACCAATGGTCCACCCAAGTCCTCAAGCACTTGGCCCCAACTCGCAGTGGAAAGGCCAATCCAGCTACGATACTAGGCTAGGGCCGAGTTGCAGGACCCATTCTATGGGCTGAACTGATGGGTCGAACCCATCATCAGAACCAAAGTAGGCCGAATCCGTACACAAATATCCGAATGGGCCAGCCCATCCCAACAGTAGCCTCGCAAAGGGCCGAGCCGAGGCACAACGATGCCGAGCTGACGGAACCTCTCAAAGAAACATGGAAGCTATGAGTATATGCATGTGCAAGTTGCCACCTCAACTGGTCCCCTACACCTAGAATCACGGAAGCAGTTGAACTAGAAGAATGTGGTTTGTTATCAGCATGACTATAAGCACCTCTAGGCAACTACCAGATGGTCCCCCACCTGGGGCCATGCTAAAAGGAAGCTTGGCAGCACCAGAGCTCCGTGAAACCATCTTGGGAAACAAGCAAGGAACTCTATATATACTACAAAAACTTCACATTGAAGGTAACTGATCCAAACTGAACTCCACTTACAAAAAAAAAAACTCAACTCTCTACACTTCTTCTCCGATCACTGATTCCCACACCAGAGGGGTTATCCGGCCAACCCCGGCCGGGTAGCTCTTACGGTGCTTCTTGCTGCAGGAACCTCAATCCTTGGATAGTCCAACCGAGTGCGGAGCCCCGATCCACTTTCATCTAGTGCGGAATCCGGTACGCACAATTGGTGCGGTGAGCGTGGATCACTTTGTCTCTGAGCTCTACACTCAGTTCCGGTGATGAGGATTGAGGACATCCCACCTTCGACACATACTCCACAGACGAAGAAGACAAAGGACAAAGGCTTGGCACTCCCAATAGTCCTAGAAGAACAAACTGGAAACAACCATTGGACCCCCAAATCCGTCGGGCATCGATTGCCCTTCGCCGAAGGTTCTTCTCATCACTTTCTTCTGGAAAAGGATTACAGAGATCGAATCATAGACTCCATGGGGATGGAGATACAGGAGCTGAAAGTGCAACTTAAAAGGGTGCTGGGTGATCCAACGAAAAAGAAGACTGAAGCAGAGCCCTCTCGCTTACAACAGAAGAGCTTATCTAGAGAACCACCAGTGAAGAAGTTCCCCAGAAATAAGTGTATGCAGTGAAGCCAGCTAATCCCGGTACAGAGTGAAGTGGCGAGCAGCCACACCCATGGGTCACGTCGGAGAAGGGCTAAGAGGCAGAAGATAGTTAGCCAACAGACTGGGTACCCTTCTCAAGACCTTTGTACTTGGCTGATTAGCAACAAGCAGAACGAACAACATCGGGATCATCTAGACCATACCATTCACCAGAGAGAACACTGAGCGCTAGATAGGCTTGTCTCCTCCCCATTCTCCCCAAAAATTGAGGCATGAGACCCCCCAAGAAATTCACCCCGCCAAAGTTCACGTCGTACGATGGGAAATCAGACCCATTGACGCATATTAGCCATTATAGACAGATGATGTCTCTATGGAGCTGAGATGAGGCACTGATGTGCAAAGTCTTCCCGTCAAGCTTAGGAGAAACCGGACTTCGATGGTTTTATCGACTGCCCGCTGGATCAATTTATGACTAAAAGCAGCTCTCTAAAGAGTTCTTAGCTAGGTTTGTCTCCAACGCGAAGATCCCGAAAGAGCTGGATACACTATTCAGTCTCCGAAAGGAGCAGGAAGAAACGCTGTGTAGTTATGCTATGAGGTATTGGGAAGAGTACAATGACTTAGAAGAAAACGTTTACAGTGAGCAGATGGCTATTATGTCCTTCAAACATGGTATGTGCCTAGAAAGTAAGTTGAGACAGTCACTTACCAAACGCCCATGGCACTGAAAGATTTACGTGCCAGGATCGAGCAGTATGCTCGCCTCGAGGATGACCAGATCCCCATCGATGAAGCATCAGCAGAACAAACAGCTCGGCACAAGAAGAGAACGGACCGAGGGGAACACCGAGGGCCCACAGTGAACGAGGTGGATAAGTCCAAATCTCACGAAGCAGTCGTGACCGTATTTAAGGAACCCATCTATCGTATCCTAGAAAAGATCAAGAGGGAGCCCTTCTTTGTTTGGCCGCCGAAAATGTTGGGAGATCCAGCTCGGCGTAATCAGAAGCTCAGATGCACCTATCACCAAGACAGGGGGCATATGACTCAAAACTGGAGAGCACTGAAACAACACTTGGAAGACCTAGTAGCAGCTGGGCACCTCCGGGATTACATTGATCAGGATAAAGCAGTGACCGAACTGGGGAACCCACTACCAGAATCGAACATTGAGCATCCACCTCGACCGATAATAAATGTGATCCATGAAACAGCAACCCAAGAACGTGAAGAGGCACTGAAAGAAGAGATTGCTAAGGCTGTGCAAATTCAGCAGGTCATGTCAGTAGAGCCCACATTGAAAAAGGTACGCACGGCACCCAAATCCCCCTTGTGCACTGTTTCATTTACTAGAAAGGATTTAGAAGGCATATAGCACTTACATACTGATGCACTGATTATAACTGTGGGAATTGGGAAATAGTTTGATGTAAAATGAGTCTTGGTAGATCAAGGCAGTGCAGCAGACATATTGTATTATGACTTGTGTAGAAAGCTTGGTCTCTCCGAGTAGCACCTCACCCCAGCGGCAGCTCCATTAGTCGGCTTCAATTCACAGCCATAATGGCCACTTGGCAGAATAGTGTTGCCAGTTGTGGCAGGAACGAAGACCCTCCAGATTGAATTTCTAGTTATTAATACATCTTCCCCTTACAACGCCATACTTGGCCGTGCATGGATTCACCGAATGGAAGCGGTCCCTTCAACCTACCACCAGCTCATCCGTTTCCAACGGAACATGGAGTAGAGCAGATCTCAGGGGATCAAGTTGCGTCAAAACATTGTTTCATGGCGGCATTGAAGGCCAAGCAACTTTTTAACCGGTTACAGACAATAGAAGTGGCCGAACAGCCAGTTTTGGAAGATGTAGAGGGGGGCCCTAGAGGAAAAGATGGTAGAGGATTTGGAGAAAGTCTTGGTAAAGGAGGATGATCCAGAAAAGTACTTCCTTATCGGCACCTCGCTAGGCACTGATGAGAAACTTCAACTGCTTGAACTGCTGAGGGAAAATATGGAGGTATTCGCATGGTTAGCATATGATACTCCAGGGCTGAACCCAGAATTTGCTTGCCACAAACTCAACATCAACCTTTCAGCTCGGCCTGTTGTACAGAAAAGTCGGAGGTCCTTAGTTGAGCACACTGAAGCAGTAATTACTGAGGTCGAAAAACTCCTGGCATCGGGAGCGATTAGAGAAGTTCAGTACCCACAATGGTTGTCCAACACAATTGTAGTCAAAAAGAAGAACGGCAAATGGAGGGTCTGCATTGACTTCACCTGCCTAAACAAAACTTGTCCCAAAGACAGTTTTCCTCTGCCTCGCATCGATCAACTGGTAGACTCAATGGCAGGGCATGAGCTCATGAGCTTTCTGGATGTTTATAGCGGTTACCACCAGATACCACTGTTCGGCCCCGATCAAGAGAAGACAGCATTTATCACTCCAAGGGGCACTTATTGCTACAAAGTAATGTTGTTCGGCCTCAAGAATGCCGAAGCAACCTACCAGCGAATGATCACTCGAATGTTCAAGGACCAACTCGAAAAGACCATGGAAGCATATATAGATGATATGGTAGTAAAAAGCAAGCTCGCTACGAACCACCTCGCAGACTTAAGAGAAGTCTTTGGTATCCTGAAGAACCATCAGCTTCACCTCAATGCCTCGAAATGTGCTTTCGGGGTAAGAACAGGGAAGTTCTTGTGGTATATGGTCACTCACAGAGGAATCGAGGCAAATCCGGATCAGATCAAAGCAATACAAGAGCTAGAAGTACCAATGAAGGCTAAAGAGCTACAAAAGCTGGCCAGAATCGGTTCATCAGCAAGTCTTCAGACCGGATGAAGCCTTTTTTCCAGCTGTTGAGAAAAAAGGAAGCGTTTGAATAGAGTCCCAAGTGTACCGAGACATTACAAAGTCTCAAAGGATACCTCAGTACACCGTCTCTTCTGTCCACTCCAGAACCAGGAGAGGAGCTATACCTATATCTAGCAGTCTCAGATCACGCCGTAAGCGCGATATTAATTCGAGAAGTTAACAAGGAGCAGAGGCCAGTATACTATGTTAGCAAGACTTTACTAGATACCGAGACACGATATCTACCCTTGGAAAAGTTAGCTTACGCGCTGCTTATCGCCTTAAGAAAATTATAACATTACTTCCAGGGGCATACCATCAATGTCCTCACCGAGTTCCCCCTCAGATCTGTATTCAGCCGAGCTGATTTCTCTAGCTGAACAGCAAAATGAGCGATAGAACTTAGTGAGTTTGACATTCGGTACCAACCCAGGACAGTAATCAAGGCCCAGGTCTTGGTAGATTTCATCGCAGAATTTGCTCCTACCCAGAGTACTGAGCCAGGGAGTCAAAGTTCGACACAGGTGCCCCGCACCACTGAACAGGAAAAGCACTACGCTTCGGAAGCATGGAAACTCTTTATTAGAAACATCTGGCAGCTCTATGTCGACGGATCATCCAATAACCGAGGCTTGGGGGCAGGAGTAGTACTTATCTCACCAGAGGGATTTATTTGGGAGCAAGCTCTCAAGCTCGGTTGGAAGGCTTCTAACAATGAGGCGGAATACGTGTCATGACTCGAACCCGCCCCCATGGGTTAAGGACATAACCGGCCAGTAATCATGAGATTACCTACGGCCTTAAACCAAATCAGATATATTTTAACAGAGTTAAGGGGGCCAAACGAAAGCAATTTCAAACTTTTGTCCATAGAGCTGTGCTTACATGGCACGTCATAACATTTCACAAACATACATTAATAACTCACATCAAGGAAAGTTAACATATAAGCTTTACACAACAGGATCATTCAAGTCATGGTCAGCCAATCAAAACTATATACAACCGTAATCCAAAGTTCTCGCCAACATGACAAAAAGAAATATAACAAAATAGCAAAAGGGCGAAAACAAGTCTCGTGCGTGAGACGTATGGGCTGACTCTTCAAAACCTTGACTGTTTCACACAAACTTCACTAAGGCTGGGTTTGGACCTCCCTTGGCTCACCTACAGACACATGAATGAGCGTGAGCGAAAGCCCAGTGAATAATATCAAATAAAGAAGATACACGAACGGTATTTAGAACAACATACATCAGACGGCCTTGGGCCCAATTCATATTTCTATCTAGTATATATATATATATAGGTCAAGTGATTGCGGTTCCAAACACATCAAACGGCCTCGGGCCCAATTCATTCATATCCGACTGCCTTTGGCCCAATCGTTCCTGTCCGACGGCCTTTGGCCCAATCGTTCCTGTCAAACGGCCTTTGGCCCATTCATTCGTGTCAAACGGCCTTTGGCCCATTCATTCATATCAAACGGCCTGTGGTCCATTCATTCATGTCAAACGGCCTTTGGCCCAATCGATAATGTCAAACGGCCTATGGCCCATTCATTCATGTCAAACGGCCTTTGGCCCAATTATTTATGTCAAACGGCCTTTGGCCTAACCTTTCATGTCAAACGGCCTTTGGCCCAATCAATCGTATCAAACAGCCCTTGGCCCGATCGTTCAGCACAACAAATATGTGTCCACAATTCAGATTAGCAAACTTATAAGTCTTATGTAGAAATAAGCGATACGAAAAATAATATACTTCAAAATACCTTTACTAAGATATTACTCACAGTGATCTGCCGGAAGATTTGCCCTTGAGCTTGACCCTACACAATACATAACACATATATGGGTCACAAACGATTCAATCTGTTCTTAATTCATACATCCCTCTTAGGCTTCATTCTTATCCCTTTTTAATTCATTTATAATGCTTAATGCATGCCTAAGGGTGCTTAGAAGTGGAAGAGAACGGAAAACAAAACTCAATTCAACTTTACAAAATTTCAGAAACAGGGTTCCCCGCTCGAGCGCAGGTTTCCCCGCTCGAGCGAACCCCTCTTTGGTCTGCAAAAGTTCTGGTTGCCTCATATTTACGCTCAAGCATGACTTCAGATGCTCGAGCTGAGGGTCAAACATATGCCTTGGACGCTCGAGCGTGATTCTCTCCACTCGAGCGGACAACAATGTCTGCAAAACTGCTGGGAGCTAGCATTTCACGCTCGAGCGTCCATTACCCCGCTCGAGCGGACATGCCGAATTCTGGGTTTTCCAGAACTGTTCTTGAGGCTCAAATTCGATATTCAAAGGCTTTAAAACTCGAATGAAGGTACCAAAAGTAGGGAAACACATTATATATCATGAGTATACAAGCAATATGAGGCCAATTGCTCAAAATCATGGTCACATTCTCAAATTATTTAACATTTCTTTTGTATAATCAAAACTCATGCATTCAAACCTCATATAAGCTCCATATCTCCAATAATCAAACATGCATGTCAATTTTTGACTTTATTTTTATTTCAAATCTTACAAATGACACTTATTATTATGAAACCCACGAAAATTATGCATGCATATGAAGATTGGTGCCCAATTCTCCATGTTCAACATTATTCATGCTAGCTTATGCAATTTCATGGCAATTCATGGTGATTCATAGTAATTTCATGCATGCATGTGTATTCTAACTTCTTATTCAACTCAATCTTTGCCATGAGCTACCATACCACTTGAATTCACAAAATTACATACTCAACTCATAAATTAAGAGTTGATTACTCACCTAGATGCTTCAAACACTCAAGTTCTTTGAGTTTAACTTCCAATTCTTAAGCCTTAAGTCAAAATTGCACAATTCTCCCTCTTTCTCTCTCTAGAGCCGACCCTCTCCCTTTCTAGAGTGTAAAATCTGATTTTGAGCTCAAAACTAAAGGAATGTGGGTGTATAATGGCCCTTTTATAGCCCCTCTTAATCAAATTCCATTAACACTAATTAATTGTGCACTATTTCATCAATTTAATCTATTTAATTTGATCCGAATCAATTTTCAATTAAATTTCACCGTAGGCTCTAAAAATTACGCTAATCACAATGGCGCAATCAATTTCGGTTTCTGTGGCCGATAAGGCCTTCAATTAAATTCTAGAGCAGTTAAATCAAACAGATTTCCTACGGTGAACAGATAGAAATTCAAAACCACATATATTCATATAAATGGCACTCAAAGGCCCTGTTTGGTAGAGCTGTGGGAAAGTGCTTATAGCTTATGCCTCAACAGCTTATAGCTTATAACTTTCAGCTTAAGCTGATTTCCAGCTTATTCTTAAAGCATCTCCTGCCCCACTCAAAGAATAAGCTGATTTCTGACTTCCAAAAAGCTATAAGCTATAAGCTATAAGCTAAACCAAACACATCAAAATAGCTTAAATTAAGCTGAAAGCTGAAATAAACTGTAATTAAGCTCTGCCAAACAGGCACAAAATCATATCAAACACATAATCACAATCACAATTAAGATTAATTAGCATAATACGGACCAGGGTTATCACAATACGAAGCATTGCTGGCTGGCTTACGCAGTGCCAAACAGTTCAGTGCGAAATAACTTCTTGTTTTCAGCGACTCACAACTGGTGGTAAACCAGCTTTCCGGGTTCTATGAAACACGAGACGAAAGAATGGCTATGTACGCAGGCAAGGCCAAAGATCTACTCAAAAAATTTCGATCCATACGAGTGGAACGAATTAGTCGGGACAAAAACAACCATGCTGATGCTCTGGCTTGCCTCGGCTCGTCAGTAGATACTAAAGATGCTAGAAAAGTTTGGGTTGAGTTCGTGCCAAAACCAAGCATTGCATCTCCAGTCCTCTGCAGCAACTTAGAGCCAAGTTGGATGGATCCGATACTTGCTTTTCTAAAATCTGGCACTCTCCTCGAAGATAAAAAGGAAGCCAACAAAGTCAGACACAGGTCAGCTCGGTTTTGGATCTCACCATCTAGGAAGCTGTACAGACGCTTCTATCTCGGCCCTTATCTTCTATGCGTGCATCCAAATCTAGTCGAAAATGTTCTCTACGAAATTCACGATGGGATTTGTGGATGCCACGTTAGTGGAAGGTCACTGGCGCACCGAGCCCTCACTCACGGGTACTGGTGGCCACAGATGCAACAAGATGCACAGCAGTACGTTCAGAAGTGTGATAAATGTCAGAGGTTCGCTCCACTAATTCATCAGCCAGCCAAAACTCTCACTCTACTCACCAGCCTGTGGCCCTTTGCCCAATGGGGTCTGGATATTATCGGACCATTGGCACGAGGCACTGGGAACAGACGATTTTTCATCGCTGCAACTGACTATTTCACTAAGTGGGTTGAAGTCGAAGCACTAACAAGTATCAAAGAAGCGGACACAAAGCAGTTCGTCATGAGGAACGTAGTAGTGCGTTTCGGCATCCCGCGGGTACTGATTGCGGATAATGGAACACAGTTTGATGGGAAGATCTTCAGAAAGTTTTGTGCTGACCTTAGAATCGAATATCGAAACTCTTCTCCAGGGTACCCACAAAGTAATGGACAGGCAGAAGCGTCAAACAAAACCATCATCAACGGAGTAAAGAAACGACTTGAACATGCAAAAGGAAAATAGGTAGAAGAGTTACCCCACGTGCTATGGGCATACTGAACCACAGCACGACGCTCAATGGGGGAAACACCTTACTCCCTGACTTATGGAATGGAAGCCGTCATCCCACTTGAAGTAAGTCTCCCAACCCTCCGGTCTGAATTGTTTGAAAACACCAGTAATGAGAAAGCTATTGCACAAGCACTGGATATGGCATAAGACCGAAGAGAAGCCGCACTGATCAGACTTGTAGCATATCAGCAGCAGCTCATTAAGAGTTTCAACCAAAAAGTTTTCCCAAGACAATTCACACCTGAAGAACTGGTTTTGAGGAAAGTCATGGATCACAAAAGGGTGCCTGGCGAAGGAAAACTCAGGCCTAACTGGGAGGGCCCCTACAAAGTCACAGTTGTTACTGGAAACGAAGCTTACTACCTAGAGGATCTCAAAGGCCGAGCCATACCTCGGCTCTAGAATGTAGCAAATCTCAAGAAATACTATCAATAGAATTAAGCCCCAACTTCTCTATCAGGATGTAAAGACATTTATCTTTTGGCCAATACAAATGCCTCCCCACTTCTCTCTAGACTGTCAATTTTTTGTAATTAGCTTTGGTGTCCACCAAACAGAATTAGTTTTGATGTTTATCAAACGGAATTAGCTTTGGTACATACCAAATGGAAATAGCTTTGATGTTTATCAAACGGAATTAGCTTTGATGTTTATCAAACGGAATTAGCTTTGATGTTTATCAAACGGAATTAGCTTTGGTACATACCAAATGGAAATAGCTTTGATGTTTATCAAACGGAATTATCTTTGATGTGTATCAAACGGACTTAGCTTTGGTCTTAACCCAAATGGACTTAGTTTCAGAACGACTGAACGGAATTAAAATTTAGTTAGCACTCAAACATGCCAAGTGGAACTGCTTGGTGGATTTACGTTTGGCAACTAAATTGGACTTTAGCCAAGTGGAATTACTTGGTGGAAACCGCACTAACACATCTTAAGTAAACATCTCTGAATCTACAAAATCTCTTAAGTATCGTCACATCAACACTTATGTTTGGCAACTAAATTGGACTTTAGCCAAGTGGAATTACTTGGTGGAAACTGCACTAACACATCTTAAGTAAACATCTCTGAATCTACAAAATCTCTTAAGTATCGTCACATCAACACTTCAGTACTGCTGCACACAAACAGAGTTGGAACAGACTAAGCTAGACTCTATCATGAACAAACTTCCAGCACTAGTCTTACTCAACTCCAGCTGGGGTCAAACAATTGTTTTCTTTTAAACCAACCTGGACCTGAGTAAGACTTCATATCTTTATCCCATTCAAGTGCACTTATAATATCAAAGTTGCAACAGATTTAAGCAGCTCTGCCTAGAGAGCACAGTCTTCAGCACAGATCTTACTTAGCTCCAGGTGGGGGCAAACAATTGTTTTTTAGAACCAACCTGGACCCAAGTAAGATCCTCTTCCTTTTATTACAAAATCAAATACAGCCATGCAACATATTCGTTAACCAGACCGAGCATCTGTTCGGTCCCGAGGTCCCAATAGAGCTCGGCCGGGGGCAAACAGTATAAAACTAGACGGAGCATCTATTCAAAACAATACAGAACCAGACCGAGCATCTGTTCGGCCCCGAGGTCCCAACAGTGCTCGGCCGGCGCCAAACAGTACAGAATACATTCAGATGTAAAAGCCAGAAAGTATCAGATTGCAAAATCAAAAGGAAAATTACATCATCCAACAAAGGCACAAATGGCCCTATAGCCTGCAACAAATAAAAGGAAAAAAGAAAAGAAAAACTGTCTTTGCAAGTATAAAGAGAGAACTCATCAAGGAGATCGAGCCACAGTACATCAGAAACATGAAAACAAAAGAGAGTCCAAAAAACAAAAACTTCAAGTCTTTCCAAAGAAAACTTCAACTTTCATCAACAGAGAGAACCTCTGGAGCAGTGTCCACAATCTTGTCCAGGCCGTCTTGGAGAGGAAAAGTAGAGGCAGCTCCAACTTCCTGAGAAGTGGAAGCTACCTTAACCACGTCTCCCGCGGCTTCAGTCTCCAGGGTTCCACCCCCTTCAACGTTCACCGTCTCAATGGCAACATCACTCTCCTGAGTCTTGTTTGCAGAATCAATTTCTGGGGAAACCTCAGCCGGAAGAACTGCAGGGGTAGAGACAATCTTTGAACCTAAGGACCTTGAGGGAACTGGGACATCCTAAAACAGGGGAGAGCCTTCAGGAACCAGGGCAGCGGCTAGAGCACTCGACCAGCCCTCCAGAAAGAGCTTGTCTCACAGGACCAACACCTCCTCTTTATAGGCAGCCCCAGCCTCATCTCAACCTTGTTGCCAGTACTTGGCCTCTAACACAAAACGCTTGGCAGCCATCACCACGATAACAGACTCCAGCTCTGCCACTTTTCCTTCAAGTTGAGCCTGCTCCCCAATAGCAACCTCCTTTGACTTTTCAGCTGAAGTAACAACCTTGTTCAGACGGAATGCCTCCCTTTCGGCAGTTCTGCGTCCTTCCTTCTCGGCCTCCAGGCTCACTGTCAGTCTCTCAGCATTCATAGCGGCCTCCAGTACGGCCTTTTCCAGTTCCTCCACTCGGGTGATGGATAGATGCATCCTCTTAATACACTACAATAGATTACAAAGTATTAAAAGAAAGAAGGCAGTAGTATAACACCAAAAACAAACAAAGCAAGAACACACTTACAGCTGTCATCATCTGAAGGGTCCCCTTCAAAATAGGAATATCGCGGGGCCCATTATGGTCAGCCATGTCCACCGACATCAACAGAGTCTTGGTTAAGTCAAAGGCAAAATCTTTGGAAGCAACAACTGAATCAGAGATAGAAATGGGCCTGCCTTGATGTAGCATCGGCGGTTCCCATTTCTCAAATACTTCGTCTTCAATAGGATCTTCAGAAACTTCTCCAACCACTGCCTTGCCAGTCTCTCTCCTCCTCTTCTTTGCCCTCGCAGCAACCGAAGCGGAGGGCTCGGCAGTAGTAGCATAAGTTCCAGAAGCTCCCATGTGATATCCCTGTTCCGTAATATGTTAATTGGTCCTTAATATAAGTATGATTGTGTGTTTAATATGATTTTGTGTACCATTATGTGAAAAGATGTGGTTTTGAATTTCTATCTGTTCACCGTAGGAATATCTGTTTGACTATTTGCTTTGGAAATTAAATTGAAGGCCTTATCGGCCACAGAAACCGAAATTGGTCGCGCATTGTGATTGGCATAATTTTTAGAGCCTACGGTGAAGTTTAATTGAAAAATTGATTCGGATCAGATTAAGTTGATTAAATTGGTGAATTGGTGCCCAATTATTTCTTATTATTAAATTGTGGCTAGTGGGAAACTTATGTAAGAAGGGCACTATGCACTTAATCCATATACTTGAGTTCAAAATCTGATATTGTGCTCTAAAGAGAGGGGGGAGCCGAACCTAGAGAGGGAAGGAGCTCAAAATAGAGATTTTGCTAGGAAACTTGGTGATCTTGGAGCTATACTCAAGAATCAACCATAATTTGTGAGAATTAAGGCTCCTAGGTGAGTAACCCACCCTTGATTCGTGGACTTTGCTTGTAAATTGTAAATTCAAAGTTGAATGATGATAAAGAGCATGAAATGAGTTGTATTTGTTGAATTTAAAGTCATAGAACACATGCATGTAAGGAATTGCTATAAATTTCCATGTTTGAGCACAATGTGTGTGATCCATGTTGAATTTTTGGTTTAAATCCATGTATTTGATCTTCTCTCCACCAATTGAGTTAAGAATAGTGAGTATCTTCCACATGCAAGTGCAAATCATGGAGGTGTAAGTTTGAATATTTGAATTTAATGTGTTGGTGTTGAGTTTGGGTCAATTTGGGACATGCATGTGTTTGATTCATGAAATTGAGCCTCATAATGTTGAATTTTTGGTGTTCATACCATGCTAGTATATATATATGTGAAGTTTGAGCTGAAATTATGTGTTTGGAGCCTTTGGATGTGAAGTTGAAGCTCAAGAACACATTCTGGAAAACCCAGAAAATTTGGTGCCCGCTCGAGCGGGGAAACCGCCGCTCGAGCGTGAAAAACGAGCTCCCAGCATTTTCTGCAGACATGGTGTCCGCTCGAGCGGGGAAGTTGACGCTCGAGCGGGGAGCCATGTAGAGAGGCCTTCCGCTCGAGCGCCAGAATGAACGCTCGAGCGTAAATTTGACATAACCAGTACTTTTGCAGGCCTCAAGGGTCCGCTCGAGCGGGGACCTTGTTTTTTGAAATTTTGAAAATGCATTCTGTGTTTCGTTTTCTGTTCTCTTTCACTTCTAAGTACTCTTAGGCATGCATTGAGCATTGTAATTGAGTTAAAGAGATAAGAATAAAGCCTAAAGAGGAAAATGTGAATTTAAGAACGGATTGAATTGTTGGTGACTCTTTTGTGTTCATGGACTGTGTAGGGTCGAGCTCCAAGGCAAACCAACCAACCGATCACTGTGAGTAATATCGATATTTGGAAACTTGTCATTTGTCCAATTGCTTATTTTCTTATAAGCCTTATGCCTTATGATTTGCTAGTTTGAATTGTGGACAAATGTCTGATAAGAATGGATGGGCCAAAGGCCGTTTTGACATGAATGGATGGGCCAAAGGCCGTTTTGACATGAATGGATGGGCCAGAGTCCGTTTTGACATAAATGAGTGGGCCAGAGGCCATTTTGACAGGAGTGAAAGATGAATGGGCCAAAGGCCAGTATGTTTGAAACCACAGTCACTTGACTTAAATTGTGTATATAAATGTTAAATAAAAATGTGAATTGGGCCCAAGGCCGTTCGGAGTATGTTGTTCTACATATCGTTTGTATCTTCTTATTTGATATTATTCACTGGGCTATTGCTCACGCTTATTCATGTGTTTGTAGGTGAGCCAAGAGAGGTCCAGACCCAGCCCCAGTGAAATCTGTGTGGAACAACCGAGTTTTGGAGAGTCAGCCCTAGTGTCTCACGCACGAGACTCGTCTTCGCCTTTCCGCTATGCTATGTTATTTTTTGTCATGTTGGTGAAGACTTTGCATCTGTTGTACATAGTTTTGATGGGTTGACTTAGACTTATATGATCCTGTCTGTACAGAACTTTATGGTACTGTATTTTTGTTATGAGTTATTAATGTACATATGTATGGTTTATTTTGATGTGCCATGTAAGCACGGCTCTATGGACAAAGTTTTAAATTTTGCTTCCGTTTGGCCCCTTTACTCTGATGAGTTATGTCTGATTTGGTTTGAGGCCGTAGGTAATCTTAGGATTACTGGCCAGTTATGTTCTTAACCCATAGGGGTGGGTTCCGGTCATGACATCCCACCTCCAGTTTCACATCCATGAGGCGCTTCTTCTCAGCTTTCAACAAAGAAGTCTCCAAGGCAACAAATGCGCCAAAAGCCAAAGCCTCAGCCTCCAAATCCACCAGCACTCTTCTCTTCGACACAGACCCGCCCCCTGCGAAACTGGGGATAGGAGAGGGCGTCTTCTCAGGCAGTGCACCCTGGCTTCGGCGGTGATTTGTAACCAGAGGGGTGAGGGATGTATCAATCTCAGTGTCAGAATCTAGAAGGGATGCCGCAAGCTTCGCCTTCTTCGGAATAATGGAATGGTAAGTCGCTTGGTAATCTAACAACTCTGGTGCGAACCTCTTCTTGTACCTCAGAACGGCTTTGATGGCCTCAGCATTTTCCCGGTTCAGCCTGCGCTGAAAACGGGAAGCCTCTGCACAAAAAAATAAAAAAAAATAAAAAAAAAAGGGTACCACATTAAAGCAACATCCAAAACAAAGGCAAGAAATACAAAAGACACTAGAGGAAGGATCCGAACCTGGATAGCCATCCTTCAGGGGCATCCGTTCGAACTGGAATTCAGTCCCATGAGGGAACTCCCAGTTGCCACCAACTTGCAGAAAATCATCATTGTGCTTGTTTGAGTCAGGCAAACCAATCACCAGATGACAATCGATCGAACGAATACGCAAATAGTATGTGCTGTGATCCTTGTTGTACGAGAGAGTGTAGCAGCCCAAAATGTCCCAAATATCGAGATTCAAACCCAACCGCTTGTTGAGAGCGGACACACCACAGACGACACAAAACAGGTTAATAGACACTTGCATTGGGGTGAGTTGAACCTGGTGCAGAAATCGGCGCACCAAAGGGTCGAGGGGAAACCGAACCCGTCCCTCAACGATGGATGCAATCGGAAAGGCGACAGTATTCCTAGTGCCCATACGCTTGGCATCGACCCTTGCCAGCAAAAGGTTCACATCATCGGGGATGTTATAGTCACGACGAAACATGTCCATGGCCTCGGGAGTGTCAACTAACAAGCGAAACTTTCCCATTAAACCAAACCTAGTGGTACAGGGGTAGAACTCAGATATTAAGATGTGGAATACAACGGTGCAAGGGCCAAACGAGATGATTAAAACAGAAAAAGACAGGGGAAGAAGGATCACAAGAGAACTTACAGAGATCAGAGCAACGGTGGTGAACGGGCAGTGCTGAAGCAAGAGCGGCAGCGAAACGTCTGGACAGAGCACCAATGAGACTGGCTCAGAGGAACGGAAAAGGTTTTTTTTTTTTAAAACTCTCTAGAAGAACGAAAAGCAGATAAAGGGTTTTGGATTGACAGCCCAGAGCATTTATTGCAACAACCAGGGTGAAGGTACACGAAGCATGATCGTCGGTATGGAATCAGCGCACTGTCTCTGTACACATATCCCACACCGCCACGTGTCACCACGAAAAGACGCATGCAGGGGTTGTGTGTCAGGATTGAACCATCACCAAGGCCGAACTGAAGCAGAACCGAGGCGACGCGACGCTTGGAGTGCAGAATAATAGCTCTCCCTAAGGGGAACCTTAGCGTAAGCTAGAGGGCAAATGAAGGGACTAAATAAGAGATGGGTCGGACCCAAGCCTTGGGCCGGTCCAATCCCCTAAGCCCAAATCCAAATGGGTCAGATGAGCATGTGGGCAACCCAACTAAGTCCAACTTCATTACCAACGGTCCACCAAAGTCCTCAAGCACTTGGCCCAACTCGCAGTGGAAATGCCAGTCCAGCTGCGATACTGGGCTAAGGCCGAGTTGCAGGACCCATTCTATGGGCCAAACTGATAGGTCGAACCCATCATCAGAACCAAAGTAGGCCGAATTCGTACAAAAATATTCGAATGGGCCAGCCCATCCCAACAGTAGCCTCACAAAGGAGCCGAGCCGAGGCACAATGGTGCCGAGCTGAGGGAACCTCTCAAACAAACGTGGAAGCTATGAGTATATGCATGTGCAAGTTGCCACCTCAGCTGGTCCCCTACACCTAGAATCACGGAAACAATTGAACTAGAGGAATGTGGTTTGTTATCAGCACGACTATAAGCACCTCTAGGCAATTACCACATGGTCCCCTACCTGGGGCCATGCTAAAAGGAAGCTTAGCAGCACCAGAGCTCCATGAAACCATCTTGGGAAACAAGCAAGGAACTCTATATATACTACAGAAACTTCACATTGAAGGTAACTGATCCAAACTGAACTCCACTTACAAAAAAAACTGAACTCTCTACACTTCTTCTCCGATCACTGATTTCCACACCGGAGGGGTTATCCGGCCAACCCCGACCGGGCAGCTCTTACGGTGCTTCTTGCTGCAGGAACCTCAATCCTTGGATAGTCCAACCGAGTGCGGAGCCACGATCCACTTTCGTCTAGTGCGGAATTTGGTACGCACAGGATTTATAATGGGTCTCATTTTAATAATTTAAATTGTTTATTTTGTAAGTTCCTCTATATATACATATATATATATATATATATTATTTATGAAAAAATATGTCAATATGAACCGCTCATTTTATCGCATTTCTCTCCAAAATAATGTATTTTATTTTTAAAAAATACATCTATTTTATATTTTTTTGAAAAAAAATATAATAAAATAAAAATGTTATGATTATTAGATTAGCTAAATTTTTAGTATATAATCTGAGTGTATTGTTGGGAAATGTCTTTGTAATAATAGTTTAATAGAAAATCATTAATGACAAAATTTAGAGAAAATGAATGAATTTTTTGGTTGGAAATTTAATGATGCTAAACAAATATGACCATGAGCTAGTTATACTTTCTGTGTTGCCCCTTCCTTTACTTATTACAAGACAATACTACGCACAACTAATTAGGCCTAATTTGATTAGTCATTATCATTTTTTTAAGGGTTTAGTCCTTGGAAAGAAGTAATAAGTTCAACTCTCATTAGGGAGAGTTGAATTAAAGAAGTTAACACTTAATACTTTGTAAAGCGTCGGAAGAAGGCTAACTTTTATGTGTTAATTTAATAATTAACAATTGATTTTTGTCAAAAAAAAAAAAAAAAAGGGACTACTACACACCGCACACCCCAGGTGATTATTAGATGTCCTTTACTAATAATTTTTGAATCATAAAAACAGAAAATTAAGCCATTAATTTAATTCACAACCAACACAACTATGATCATAATCAAATATTACTATATTTATAACGAAAAACAATCTCCATGGCTAATAATCAAATAGAAAATGAGTTAGACCTTTTTGGAGGACTTCTACAATCTCCAAAGTAATCTACATTATTCATGATGTGTGGGACTCACTCATGTATATGTGGGCTCACATCATAAATAATGTGGATCACTTTGAGAGTTGTGAAGGTCCTCCAAAAAGAGGGTCTCTATCTTTGTTGTAATCAAATGCCACTATGGCACTGTTTGGGAAGAAATTTTTTTGGTTTTTTTTCACTAAAAGACAAATTGGTTACAAAATTAAAAAAACAAATCCAAACAAAATATTACATCAAACCCCATAATCATTTCACTTTTTCTTTCACAAACATCACATCCAACCACAAAAAAACCCAACTATCTTTTCAAACATAAAAAAAAATTTCTTCAATAATATCCTACAACTAAAAAAACTAACAAAAAAACTCACTTCTCAAACACCCACTATGTATTATAACCAAATATTATTAAATTTATAACCTATTTAAATTTGACGTTTAAATGTCTCCCAATCATTTTAAGTCACAATAAAACATAACCAAACACTATTAGAGTCATGACTATATGTTATCTAGAACCTATATCATTTCAGTACGAGGAATAGAAATGGAATAGGACGTGAAACGCTCTAAAATACAATACAATAGGAGTTAACTTGTATAAATTACGCTATAAAAATTTAAAAGTTTTTAGAATAATTTTCTTTTTACAATTAGATATTTAATAAAATGTTGTTCATTTTGAACCATTATTGATGCTGTGTTCTGTCAAAACTTTATCCAACTTATATTTTAGTCTATTAAATTTGATTTTTTTTTTTTTTACTCGTAAAAGAACTTTGAAGAAATATATTGTAAAAAAATATATTAGAATTGTTTTAAATCGCTAAATTTATAATTTTAAAATAAAAGTATTTCATATTTCAGAACATCCGTCTTAATACATAATTCGTTAAGATATTAATATTTTTGATAACACTTGATATAACTAAGTTTATAGAATTCTCCTTTCACATCACACTTGTTTTTATCAGCTTGTGATCCTCATCCCCAAACCAAATTTAAGGATAAGAGAGATTACAAATTTATAAGATTCCACCCAATAGTTCTTGGAATTTGAAGTTAATGAAAACATCTAGTTACTAGAAAATGTCATTTATACATTGATTACAAATTGGGTGACCCGATGGGTTTTCCTGGATCCATAATTTCTTTTATCACAAGGCTTCTGGCTCTGTTGATGGTCATGAAACACAAGTACAAGTGTTCCTCTAACTCATCAAGTTGTTGTCTAAAGCTAGAGTTATTCTTTTTCAGCTGGCGCCCCACTTCTCCACTGGCTTGGAGCCGATCTTGTCCCCGCTCTAGCCAAAACTTGACCATGGTTCGCATATGCTCCAACTCATCATTTACTCGAGCCATCAGCCGACTTATTGTATCTAAGTCCCTGTTTAGTATATAAGTCCCTTTAGCGGCTTCATCGAGCTGAACTAATAACCTAACTAACTTCCTGGTTGAAGCTAACTCAAGCGTAACTGCTATAAGACCCGGTGCAGCCACCAACAAAGCTAAAGCATGAGTTGCAATAATTGTTGTCAAAGAAACTGTGAAAGCCACAAGAAAAATGGCTGAGCTGCGCTTTAGCTTATTGATCAGCTGCAGTTTGGCTCGGACCTTATCACGACTTGACTCGAGTCGTTTAAGTAACTTCGTGCAAGTAGCTTGTACGGCTCGAAATCGATGTTGAGATGAAGCCGTTGAGACAAATGGGTTAAAGAAATTGGAGAATTCAGTTAATCGGGTCAATATGATGGGCAAGTGGTTTTCGGGTGTGGTTTTAAGGGAACGATACTTGACCCGTATGTGGTCGACATCCTTTAAAAGAAGACCACATAAGATGGAAGCATCAGCAGTTTCTACGAAATAGTCGGATAAGAGGGAATGGTCTTTCGGGCGGTTTTTGGCCGAAGCGAGAACTCGAGTGACCGTGGGTTGATCCGGATCCAAGAGATGCTCCGCAAATACTCGATATGATGGGAGACGATCTGCTATAGTCGACCCCATGGTTTTACAATTGATGGATTCTCTAGTAGTCAATGCTAAGACACGTGTCCAAAACTCATTGTATGATTCGGTGCGGAAAGCATTCGCATACTCTTCACGGACATCCACTTCGGTATAAGGGGTCGAAACATCGGATCGGAGCACTACATAATAATATCCACAACAATAAATGAGAAACCAACCAAATTTCAAAAATAAACTAAATCATTTGATATGAAACCAATCCATATAATCTAACTCGGATATAGACATCTTTTTTTAATCAAATAAAGAGTCATCAGATGGTAAAACAAATCAAACAATTTTCAACTCAATTTTTGTTCAATTCATTACGCAATTAATCCAAATATAAATATATTTTAAAATTTATTAAATGTTAATTCACTATTCAACTAGATTTAATCGAATACATTATAAAAAAATCAAACTATTTGAATTTGACTTATTCAGTTTGATTAAAATTCGTTTGAAATTAATTTAAAAAATAAACGAACAAACTAAAATAATTTAACCACTCAACTCGACTTATTAACAATACTAATCCGTACGCATAAATTCCCAATCATGTGACGAGAAATCCTTCATCCAATATTTCTATTTCATGTCTATAGTTTCATTTATCATAATTTGTTGTTCATACCAAAAAAAAATTAAAAGTGAAATGAAATTAATTAAAAAATAAATATAAATAAAAGTAAAAATAATGTCATGTGACTTACGGACTCCAATTAAACATTCACCCACCAAGATTGATTGCGGGTGTGGGCCCATTATAGGCAAACCTTCCAGCCCGACCCACCTTTGAAGGAATTGCCAACTAAAAACCTGCTCTCTGCAAATTCAATGCAACTCACTGACCCAACAAGAAATTCTCTCCAACTACTTTGGTTGCTAAGGTACCATTCACTCCAACTCACTGACCCAATAAGAAATTCTCTCCAACTATTTTGGTTGCTATTAATGTATATAGTGTCTATATTTCTACATATACTAGGTATTAATTTCTTAGATATATTAGGTATTACCATAGTTAGGTCTCTTATAAGATACTCTTTTTCATAGTTAGATTTCTAATAAGATACTCTTTCTCAGCCTATATATGTAGGCCTTCTATTGTGTAGGATAAATTCATTAAATAAAATGCAGTTCATATACTTTTTTTTTTCTCTCTCTCTATTCTAACATGGTATCAGAGTTATAGGTTAAGCTCTTGGTATTTTTCACCTTACTGGCAGGCAGCCTTGCCTTGATCGTCAGCCGGACCTCAACCCATTCCGCTGCCATATCTTCATTTTAATATCGCTTTGTGGTGATCTTTTCCTCTATCCGCTAGTTTATTACTACCTTAAATATCTCTATCATATATATATATATATATTTGCTCGCAATTCAAATTTTTTTTTTTTTTGTATATTTCTACTCCACTTTGTTTTTCCCTATTTTAACCTCAAATAGGTTTCTATCTTCAAACTTATTTAAGTTTGAGGGGAGATATTGTATCTATATCGTGGTGAATATGGTTATACACCATGCGAATCACCCAAGCCGCCCTCTTTGTCACACCACCCAAGCCGCCCCCTCTGGCGCACAATCCAAGCTGTCCTCTCTGGCGCACAACCCAACCCACTCCTTTAGTGCGCAATCCAAGCCGTCCCCTGACGCACTCAATTATCTATTACCATCATCGTTCAGCACCACGTTTTAAGTTATGTATGTGCCACGCTTGCTTGTTCAACATCTAGTTCTCTACATCGGTCCGGCATGACCCCTTTAAACTGTCTCGAAATTGATTCTGGTTAGCCAATCTCTACAATGGTCCGGAATGACCCCCCATAAACTGTCCCAACATTGATTCTAGTTAGCTCCTATAACAGTCCGGCATGACCATAAATTGTCTCCCGACATTAGCTTCGGCCTCTGATCTCGGCATTAGTTCTAGCTAGTTTCTATATCGGTCCGGCACGACCTTAAATTGTCCTGACATTAGTTTCAGCCAGTTCTTATAATGGTCCGACATGACCATAAACTGTCTCCCGGCATTAGTACCGGTCTCTGATCTATTTCAAGCGCCCTTGCGCTCTCATTCGAATTTTGCAATCTATTTGTCTTTTATTTTATTTAGTTTTATTTCATGTTTTAGTTTTTCTCTCTAAACTCAAGATGTTTATACTCCTTGAGTTTAAGAGGGGAGTGTTAATGTATACATGGTATATATTCCTACATATATTAGGTATTAATTTCCTAGATATGTTAGGTATTATCATAGTTGGGTCTTTTATAAGATACTCTTTCTCATAGTTAGATTTCTAGTATGATACTCTTTCTCAACCTAGATATACAGGCCTTCTATTGTATAAGACAATTCATTCAATACAATACATATTATTTTTCTCTCTCTCTACTATTCTACCAGTTGCTAAGGTATCATACCCATACATACAATTGCATACACATACATTCATTAATTAATTAAATATGAGTGATTCTGTTTGCACCTAAATAATAATTAAATACGTTCAATTAAAATTTTGAAATTTATTCTAATATAAATTTACTTATAAGGATAATATATATTAAATTATAAAATTAAATATTTTTCTTTTCATGATATACCAAAGCACTTATACATATTTTCATATTCAATTATTTTCATCTTCTTCTCCGCTTATCATTTTTTCTATGTTTTGGATTACGGATGGTGGCAACTGGAATTTGAACCCAGATTTGAGTTGGGTAGCTGTTTTTTATTTTTCCCTGAAAGCGATCTGTTATTTTTTTCCAAAAAATAAACCATTCAAATTTCTTTGTAAATCTTTTGCTATTGTTATGAAAATTTAATTTTATCATATTTATTTTTTTGTCAATCTTTATATTGTTGAACTATTGTTGTGCTGAAAATTGACAAATGGGTTTGCTACAATATATACATAATATTAATGGGTTTTGATACTAGTGAAGAAGAAGAGAAAAGGAGAAGAAGAAAACAAAGTTTGAATTTATGGTGTTGTGGGAATCTATGGGATCACTGGAATCCATTGTCAGTTGCTGCACATGATAAAAAATTTGATGAGTGCTTTGGTGAGAATTTGGGATTATGGAAAGAGCTTGGTTAAAAAGGGTGGTGGTGGTGGTCTTCGTGGATGTTGGGTTTGGAGGAGGTATTGTGATGGAAAAGTAGAAATTGCAGAGCAGAGGCAATGAGAGGGGGGGAGAGGGGAGAAAAGGGAAAGAAGAGTGTTGATATAAGAGAATTGAAGTCTTAAAAATTAAGAATTTTAAAGTGATGTAATTTAAAAAATTTCAATTTATTTATTATTTAGATGTGCTTTAAAAGGTGATTTGAAAAATATATATATATAAAATATATCAAAAATAAATTATAACTCTAAATAATTTAATAAAATATATTAAAAATTTTAAAATACTTAATAATTTTTTGGGCCAAATAAAATCTCCCATACATACACATAAATGTGTATTCTAAGTTTTTGAGTTATGTTGTGGCCATGTGACTGCAATCCTTGCTCCCCCCAAAGATAACGTTGTTCGTTTTTGTAGGCCAAAGAGCTGCATTTTTTTAGCCTATTATTTGCTTGTTAGCATTTTTTTTTTTTAATAAAACAAATTATTTTCCTTATGCACCAATGATATTTTCATTACTCTATAGGCATGTTTGATTGGGTGGATTAGAACATAGAATTTGGATTATTAATCCGTGGGCCCAATTATCCTATGTTTGTTTTAACATTGTGGTTTAGGATTATTAATCCAATAGATAATTAATCCAACAAATTTGTAGGATTATTAGTAATGGGGTAGGGGTGGAATTATTAATCCAATGGATATTAATCCAATTGGATAGTGAATACCACACTAATTTAATAGGATTATTAATACTTCACTATTAATCATGTGAATCAAACATGACCTATATGAATTGTTTTGGGGGCAGTTGCGCATATAGAGCACAATAATCACGGTTGTATAATTTATTGGGCTCATTTTCAGAATCCATTTCGGATTTTATTTTAATAATTTGAATAGTTCATTTCTTAGAAGATATTGAGTATAATATACTTATAAAAAATTAAATTGATTAAATATTGCTAGCCCTTTCATCAAATATCTTTTATATCTAAAAAAAAATAAATAGTAAGTATCATTTAAAGGAGTACTTTTTCATAAATCCCTTTTTTATCTATTTGTGTTCCATTTAGTTCACATTATTTTCTTATGTTCGAATAAGTCTTATGAGTGACATAATTATTTTCATAAAATATGTTAAACATGCGAATTAGGATTTGGTAAAGCAATTGTCCAAATAATAAGAGTTATTAGAATATAAAAATATCTTATAAACTAATTAGAATACAAACACTTAAAAATAGACTTTCTAATAAATTTCTCTAATTTAAAATATAAAACTAAATATAAATATAATTTGATAAAAACATTACCATCTCAAACCGAAATGGACCAGTAAATTACACAATAGTGATTGTTGTGCATAACATGCCCCACTCACCCCAAATCCTAAATCTATATCTATATTAATACAAAAATGCTAGAGGTCCCAAAAATTCTATCAAAAGTTTTACCAAATGTCTCACATGGGTGTGGGATCCCATGTAAGACATTTGGTAAAACTTTTGGTAGAATTTTTGAGGCCTCTAGCATTACTCATATTAATATGTTGTGCATAACATACATCACTCACTCCAAATCCTGAATCTATGTCTGTATGAAATATAAAGTATTTTAGCTATAAAATGTAGCTCTGTCAAGTTTTTTTGTTTGTCGATTTCACATTCTCTAACTTTTGGGAAAAAATGACGACTATTTTTTTTTTAAATATTTAATTATTATTATTTTTTTGCATTAGCTCCACGTCTGAAAGAATTCAAAAATTGATTAAATATTAGGTTTTTTTTGACATTTTCTAAAAAGTATTTTATTTAGTTTTTTAAACCAAATAAGTTAAAAGGATATTTTGTCAATTGTCTCTTATTAAAAGTCAAAGAAAATGTTTTTTTCGTAAAATAATTAAAAGTCAAAAAATTAACTTATTACCAAATAATAATAATAATAATAATCATTACCAAAACGGGCAAAAGAGTAACGAAGTTACCAAATAACACAGCTTGTTTGATTATCACGTAAGTTAAAAAGTTATAAACATGTTAAATAATATGATTTATTTTATTTTAATTTTCTATCATTTGTCTGCTCTCCACAATCATATCTACTCTCTGCATAAAACGTTCTTCTTCTCAATGATGCACACATTATAATTATAGATTCTATCGAGCATTGATTTTTAAATGCAATGTGTGGTTGAATTGGAAGTGATTGAGACTCCCACAGGGGTCATCCCACGACCCCCACTGATTTTCCATTGGCTAATTTTATTTTATTTTTTTCAATCACCAGCCCCCACGTGTGGGGGGTGGTCCGGATCATTTTTCGTGGTTGAATCATGTAAGTGTGGCTACCAAAATTTTAACAATAGGGGTTAGCTATTTCACTCTATGTTGTGTTTGAATTTTGATTTTGTAAAAAAATAATAATAATAAATAAACGAAAAGAAAAGGTTGAAAATAAAGTAAAAGTGAACATTATAAATTTTTTTTTTTTTTTTTGTTACAAATCTAAAATTCAAATAGTCTTAAACAACAATCTCTTCCTTATGTTACTTAATCCAATCACAACATATTTATATTTAATTTTTTAAATAAATTTTGTGTAGTTCTGTTTATAAATATTTTTATTTTCCAAATAAATATAAAAATAAAATTTAAATTAATAGTTAGAATCGCTTCTAATTTTATATTATCAATTCCTTTCTAATTTAATTTTTATTTTTAATATCAAAATGAATATTTATTTTACTATCTTATAATTTAATATATATCATATAAAATCATTATATGATAATTACATTTTTATAGCACAATAAAACTAAAATTATCAAAATAAACAAATAATTTAACTAAATTTATTATATATAAGTATTCAAGTAACACTTTTATAGAACGATAAAGGTAAGATTATTAAAATAACTATTTTAGATTAAAATTTTATTTTAAATTAAAATGAAAATTATTCTTTTGTAACACATATCATAGTATAAATTTTGTGATATTTCTAAAAGTGATTTATAAAAGTGATTTACATACCCGTGCAGTGTCTAATTTGATATTGATTGATTAAAATAATGGAACTCAATATTTTTTGTTAAATTTTTAGAAGATAAATTGAGAAATATGAAATGATGAATAGTGTAGAGTATTATTAAAAAATAATGATTCATCAAAAATGATTGTATATATTTAACGCATCTATTGATATTTCTTCAATAATTTTTAAATTAAAATTTTAAATTTATAGTATTATTGATAATACACATTCATGAACTCTGCCAAAAAAGATATGCAAAAATAATTTGGCTTGAATAAAAATTTTGTAGTTATTATGGTGTGTCACGTAATTAATCAAAATCCCTTTAACAGTTGAAATTATTAAGGTTATAGAAATTTTGTGCCTGATTCCCCTTGGAGATAGTATTTATGATTTGAATTTATAATTTTTTATACATCAATGTGAATAACTATTACAATTTTACTGATATAAGCATATCAGTCATCATATTTCTAGAAGTGATTTACATATATGTATAACGTCCAATTTGATATTGATTGATTAAAATAATGAAACTCAATACTTTTTTTTGTTAAGTTTTTAGAAGATATATTAAAAAAAGTCAAATGATAAATAAATAGTGTGGAATATGATGTGTCACGTAATTAATTAAAACATTTTTGAGAACTGAAATTAGATTTTGTGCTTGATTCTCTTTGAGGACACTATTTTATAATTTGAATTTATAATTTTTTATGCATCAATGTGACTCTTACGAGTACAATTCCTACCTTTGAGTCAACTTACCTTAAGCACTTTGTCATATAAAAATATTATAATAGATCATAATCAATACTACTTGAAGCATAATTAAATACTCAATACACCACTTTAGACATAACCAAAAACATAAGAAATTAGAAAAGACATTTTCGATTAATAATCAAAATAATATACCATGAGTTATAACCAAGTCATAATTTGTATAATATAAAATTTTCTGTTGTTTTTATTTATTTTTTTCAGCAAAAATATTTTGATACAAGTGAAATTCATGATTTTTGGTAAAATTGATTAACATAAATGAGGATTTGATTTTAGATTGAGAATACACATTTAAAAAATAAATAAAATAATAATAATAATAATAATAATTTCAAAACATTATTTTTATGAGCCTATTTTACATAGAATCACACATAGTGACAACAAATTTCATCATCCATGAGCAGATCTTTATATTTGGCTTTCAATTGTTAAAATTTTTTACACATAAAATATTAAAATTCAAAATTAATTTTTCATTTTAAAATTCTTGTAGATCGCACGGATCACCTACTATTTTATATTATATGATTTTAGTAATTATATATGCGACTAGGGCACTAGTAAACAAAACAAACAATTATGAATAAATATCATTTACCCACAATTTATGCAGAAAATATCTCATTTTAAAAGTCTGCTTAAAGCGTCATCTCAGGCCGGCCCTGTCTTTGTGGCAACCAAAGGTTAGGCTGTGAGATCCCAATCCATGTTCACAGGACAAACATTTTAGGCCTTTACCAACCCAAATGGTATAGGCTTGGCCCAAACCAGCCCAGCCTAGCCCAATAGAAGTTCAACGAAAATAACCCAACAACAAGTGGTAAGAAGACAGAACGATGTGGAGCAGGCTTTGGAGTTTTAAAACTCTATACTGGTGCAGTGCAAACCCATCACTAGTACACTTTTTTATTTTTATTTTTATTTTTAAAAGCATCACTAGTAAGTGGTGTTACATCTTTTAATACATTATCTTTATTTTGATCTCTAATGAACAATGTTTACAAACCCAGGCCAGCCCGGCCGGTCGAACCGGTAACCGGGCCTTGTTTCGGTCCTAAAAAACCTCTAAACCCGGATTAGGATAAAAATCGGTGTAAAATGCAAGAACCGGATGGACCATCGGTTGAAACGGCAAAACCGACAACTCGACCTGGGTTATTATGAACCGACCGGGTTTGTTGAACATATATATAGCACTGAAAAAATCCCAAATCTTAGGGCTACAACAGAAGGGTTTTCTCCGACTGGATGCTCATTAGTGTGATTTAAGATTTGAAATTATAGATCTTATTTCTATACTTGCTTGGTTTATGTTTGTGTCTGAGATTTGACTCTTAATTGATGTAGTAAACTATAGTATTTTTATTTGACTATGTTTGTGTTTTTATTTGGCAAATAGGTAATATTAACTGCTTTTAGTATAATGCTTTTATTACTTTCATTATTATGATTGTATTTATAATATGTTCTATTTTCTAACTTTGATATATGTGTAGATTATGCGGTGATTTTTGCTTGTCAAAAGTGTTACGCAACCCATTTAGAGAAAGGTTTTCAACAAATAAAAATAAGGTATGTCACAGTATTATTGCAAATTACAATTTCATTGTGAGTGATATTTGAAAATTCTATTATTTTTGTTGAATTTAAATTTTTTTTTTCATTTTTACACTTATATTTTTAATATATATATATATTAATATATTTATGATGTAATTATGACATCACGGTTCGACCGCTTCGACCTGGCAGTTGAATCGGTGACCCTGTCCACCCGGTTCTTTTTCGGTTTGCTCACTGGTCCGATTTTTCAAAATATTGCTAATGAGATAGAAGAGAGAAAGAGAATAGAGATAGATAAAGATAGGGGGGATGAACAATAAGGAGTGTGGGTCCATTTCACATCATTAGGCATGAATTAAGGGTGCTTAATTAGAACTCCCAAGCTTTTTTCAACCTTGAAAAGGGGCATTGAATCCATCATCTCATTTCACCCCAAACAAAGTCCTATCTTTCAAGCTTAGTTGATATTCTTCCCTCCCTGCTGACCGACTCTAGTCTAATATAACTCTCAATATAATTTATATTATGATAATTTTTATATAATTTAAATATGATCATTAAAAACACATACACACACAAAATTTTATATTGTGATTTTGTCCTTATTAACTCGTGGGCAAAAATGCATATGGTCTTGTGGCCTAATGGCATGGAGGCATTACTTAAGTATTTGCAAGGGAGCGGTTGGGGGTTTTAACTCCCATAAGAGTTAAATCTAACAACTAACAATTTATTTTGAATGATAAAAAAAATTATAAAAAAAAAAAGACGACGACGACAACAAGAATAACATTTCAGCTACAACTTAAAATTTTGTTGAGAATGAAAAAGGGTGGCCAAATTTATATGTTTTTATCCATGTCCATCCAAAAGTCAAATATAGTGCATAGTAAAAGTAATACAAAATTGAATCAAAACAACACGAGTTAATACCTTTGTTGCAGGAAAGAAATTTCTTCATTCTTATCTTCATTTTGTAGTTTCCAAATGCTACTTTTGACACTGCAAAGAAGAAGAAGAAGAAGAAGAAGAAGAAAAAGAAGAAAATCAGTAAATAGAGAGACAGAAAGTTGTAGCCAGGATTAGTAAGCTTAATTGGACATTGATTGTACATACCTTTCTGAGAGTTTCCAGACAAATTAAGATTTTAGCTTCAAAGGATCCAAGTCTTATAAATAATGGGGTAGGGAAGGAACAAGAGGAGGAGTTATATCATGTATAAAGACCCTTTTTAAAAACTGAGATGATGTTTTTGCTTTTGCTTTTGATTTTGCTTGCAAGAACAAGAAGATGCTTTGTGTGGTGGCCTTGTAGTGCAAGTGAATTTAAGGACTCGAAATTTTTTTATGATATACTTAGATTAGAAGGGACATAATAATGAAAGAAGGTTTTAAAACTAATTACAGAATTATATATAAATAAAAAAAAATTATAATTATAATTATTAATATTTATAAATTTATCATTGATTTGCAATTACTTTTTTAAAAAACCACATATTTGATATTTCTTTGTTTCTCCGTAAAAGAACTGTCACAGAAAAGGGTTCAATGTGAGTAAAATCACTCAAGTTGCGGCTACTTGTAACTTCAACGGCAAGTGATGGGGTGATTGGATTGGAAGGAAGATGACGTGGTGATGATGACTCATGTGAGAATTTGAATATGAAAATAAAATAAATAATTAAAAAATAATAATTTTATAATTTTAAATATTTTGCTTATGAATAGTAAAGTGCCAATTAAATATTATTGGAGTGTATTTTAATTAAGTTTAAGCTTTAAATAAATTTATGACGCATGTCTATAATGAAAATATAAAGTTTTAATAATATATGTAAAAATAAAAATGTACTAAATATAATTTATCAAATAATGTTATTTTATTTTGACTAATAAGGCTCAGTAGTATAAAACAAAAAAAATAGTTAGTAAGAGGTCATTTTGAAAATTTATTATAGGAGAATAAAACCCTAATGGTGAGATATGGTTTCTTTTCTAAACTACTCTAGCAACAGCCGTGAGATAGAGAGAAGAGAAAGAGAGGAGGGTGTCATTTGTGAAGGAAATTAAAGAAGGAACAGGAGCTATTGTACAGGTAAATATATTTATATATTAATATGTATGTTGTTTTCTTTAAATAAGACCATGGTGATCATTGAATTGCTGAAGTCATTGTTGTGTGAGAATGAGGGACGGTGGTGTGAAGCCAGGGGTTGGTGATGGGAAATTTTGGGTTATCATGGTAGATGGAAATTCTTGATCCTAAAATCACAAACTTTAAAAATTAAGAAAACATATCAAATGGATAAATTTTGAATTGAAATTTTTACAGTAGATTAATTACATATTGAATTGTATACCAAAATTTCTTATAATTTTTGGGAGTCAAAATCTATATAAACCAATGCGCTCAAATCTGTCTAGGAAACTAGTACAAAACAGTAACTTCGAAAGTGTCGTTCTCGTTCTCTTTGAATATAATTTTGAAAATTATCAAATTAGCGTCATTAGAACCGGTTACGAGTCTAATTTCTTACATTTTTGGCCTTGTGTTGATTTCTCATGTATACTAACAGAACCATTAATTTCTTTAAAGTGTTGCAGAAAACAACCTGTTTAGATATAATTAATTGTAAATAATTATTTTGATAAGCAAATCAAGAAAAACCAATTGGATTTGAAACTTAAAATATATTAGTTGATATCTGGAGGATTTTGGAATTTTCTGAACAGCATGGAGTGGGTTTTCAATTTTCAAATTTAGTGAATAGATTGGGAAAACTTGTTTTAAATTCTGTTTTATCTTAAAGTTACTTTTAATTAAGTTTTGATTTGAACCCATGTCTTGGATAATTTTAGACCTTGAAGAACATGAACTTAGGTATTATTTAAGAATAACGATGAGTGGGGTTGGGTTGTGTTTGTGCGCATTAGTGTGGAGTACTTAGTTTGTTATTCTTTTTAGTATTTTTGTATTAGTAGTGACGTGTAGTTTTCATACTTGTTTCAGGGCACTAGTTGGACTTTTATACTCTATTCGAGGATTACATTATTCCGTTTTTAGGTGAGTAGTTGCATACTATATATTTTTATAAATGTTCCCCTACCCTGAACTGTTGGAAAATTAAATTGTTGTTTCAAGACTAAACTGTTTTGATAAATTATTATATTATCAATGGAATTAAATTATTTCTAAAACATGTGTAAATTTGGCATACTGTAAACTATTTGTGTACGGTCTCATGTTTATAATGGAGAACTACCATGTTTTGCGAAACTGAATTGTATTGATTATTGGGACCATCTATATATAAAAATCTAGGGAAATTATTCCACTGTGTATGGTGACTCTGGCCGCTAGGGAACAAATCCGGGTTAGGTTGTGATGACTCTAATGCTCAACGATTGTAGGGAAAAGACCTGGGCTAGGCTAGGTGATCTTCAATCAGATCGTCCTAGAGCGAGGATGACTCTTGGTTCGATATTGAATCCAACGGGCTTATTGCCTTGAGAACTGTGTGGCGTGTTACTTGTTATTCTTGGTACCCATAAAATTATTAATAATCATGTTGTAATCTGTTTTAAGTGGAGAATGCCATTTGTTATGTTCTTGAGAGACATGAGTATTTTAACTGTTGAACTGTGGAACCTTCTTTTTGAAACAGATTGTCTTTTTCAAAACTGTATTTACTATCCATGCTTCTGCTCGTTGAGCTATTAGCTGACTTAGTTGTTTATCATTTCTAGGTGATAGAAGAACTTAGAGTGGACTCATGGTATAGCAGGGACTCAATTGCATGGACTTCTAGGACATTCATTTATTTTGTTTTAGCTTGTTATGTCAGGTTTTGGTATATACATTGTGGTTGGGTTTTATTTAGAATTATTATTTTTTTGTGGGCAGTTTGTGTCCCATTTAATATATATATATATATATATATATTTGGAAGTTGGTTATGACTTGTTTTGTCATGCATACTTGTGGCATGTCATTGGATTAAGTTTTGATTTATTTATTACTAGATTATTGTTACATGTATTCTATGTGATTATGGAGTTGTGTTTAGGCTTACGTTTGCATTGGTCTAAGGCTCTATGGGCCACGACTAGTCATGCCTGGGTTTGGGGTGTGACAACTCACCTTTTGTTTATAAACCATAAATGAATTAGAACATAGGCAAGGATCAGGGCCGGCTTAGGCCAAAGCCCGCAAAGTCATGGCTTTGGGCTTCGGAGATTGATTGGATCACGAAAAATATTTTATCTACACAATTTCTTTCTTCACAATTCTTATAAATGATCATGATCCTCACAAATGAAGTGACAAGATATAACGCAAGTTCTATACCAATTAAATTATGGGTAGGGATGACAATAGGGAACGTACCTTATGGGTATCCATGGAGACTCAACCCAGATATATAAATTTTTTCCTTTTTTCTTACCAGTCGGGTCGGGTAAGGGGTATTTTTTAAATATCCATCGAGGATGGGTCGGGGATGGTTACCCTCCCATTTCCCCATATGTTTTCATTAAACAGAACTATGGTTCTCATTCAGAACTAGGCTCTCATTCTCAGTCACTCTCTCTTATCCTCTCACTCCAGCATTGGCGATTTGCGATGACAACGATCTCTGTCGACGATTACCACGGTGGTTCTCTTGCTTGGTGAGTTTCTCTTTGTTGTTCTCTCTTTCTCTCTTGTTCTCTTTCTCTCTTTCTCTCTTGTTTGAATTGAATCGTATGATCATGTTGTTATTGCGTGTTTGTTTTCTAAGAATTTTGCATTTTTTCTTAGTCTGTTTCTCTGTTCTTTATTTTTTGAAATTTTGGTCGATGAATCATTTTATGTGTTTGTTGATATTGTGTGTTTGTTTTTTATTTTTTGAAATTGCCCCAATGTTGAATCATTTTGTGGGTGTTTGTTATCTTTTGTGAAAATTCAAGCTAACAAATTGGTCTCTTCATGGAATCATTTTCCTATTGGGTGTTTGTTTTTTGGGAATTTCCATTTTCTTTCTCATTCTGTTTTTCTGCTTCTCACTTTTGTTTTCTTTATCCATATGAGGTTCATTGTTTAATCATCTGTTAGAAATTGGGCGCCCATGTGGCATGGCCCTTTGAGCTTTTTGAGCCTAAACCTCTTGAATCTTATCCATGTAAGTTTGAATTAAAATTCAAACTTATTTGGATAACCATTCAAGATATCTATATCTATCATATCATTGGATATGGATAGATAGATAGATATTGGTTATATATCAGATTATATGGTTAATCTAATATATTGAATCAGATACGTATATCAGATACGTTATGGGGTTTTTACCCATAACCTTTTTTTCCCAGACTCTCCTCTCTCTCTGACTCTCTCCCAAAAATAACGATCGAAGCCATTTGCACTGTGATTTGTGTGGGTGATATTCACTATTGTAATATCACCCCATTGCTGGGTTGATTGACCAGATTCAGGAAGCACGTGATTTACCCACGAGGTTCTTCGCTAAAAGGTATGATCTAAACATTTTATCCGCTGCGTTTTAATGCCTTTTGATTTACATTGGTATCAGAGCCATGTATGGGTTTTTTCGTGCTTTCTTTTATCATGTGTATATTTATATATATATGTACACATCGATGCTCATGAATATTTATAAAAGAGAAAGAGATCCAAAATATTTCATTTTTTATGATCATTAATGTAATTTTTAAGACCATAAATGATTTTATTTTGAAAAATGGAGTCCGGAAGTATAAAAATCGGACCAGAAAACACCCTGGAAGGCGGCGCGTGGGATTCACGCGCCACCTGACGCCGTGAGCAGCCTCCACGCGCTTCCACGCGCTGGCATGCGCCTCCACGCGCTGGCACGCGCTTCCACGCGTTGGCCGCCCTTCCGACGCGCCTGCACGCGCCCTCACGCGCGCGTCAGCGGCGCTGTCCACGCGCGAGCCGTCGGCGCCACGCACGCGCGCCACGTGCCGAGCCGCGTTCTGAGCCGCGTGCCGAGCCGCGTTCTGAGCGGCGAGCCGAGCCGTTTCCCCAGCTGGCTTGGCAGTAAGGCTCTGTTTGTTTTTTTTTTAATTCTGAATCGCGTTAATTGGCCATAATTTATTCGTTATAGCTTTGTTTTAAGCATGATTGGTACCATTAGACTCAGAATTAAATTTTGTATCTTCTGTAAAATTTTGAAAATTTTACGAAAATAAAAAATATTTTTTCTGTGTTAATAATTCATTTTTTATGCTTTAAAATGATTCTGGTATTGCATAAATAATTTTCTGGGGTTGAAATTTTTATTGTGGACTTCTGAAATATTTTACTATTTACTGGTATAATTGTTTCAGTGTATCAGTTTCTGGATTTTTTATTTCTAATTTTATGTGTGTTTATTAGTCATTTAAAATTCCAGAAAAATACCAAAAAAAAAAATTTCAGAAAATTCAAGAAGTGATGTACTTTCTGTTATGGCATAATTTGAATATTAAATACAGCATGTTGTTGTTTATTTGCCTAGAGTTTATAATATGTTGTAATTAGAATAGCATGATTAATTGTTTTTTATTTTAATTTCGTTATTCAATGTAACATAGCATGTATTGATTGTGAATCTACACTATGATCCTGTTGTATGGAATTAGAATTTTTTATCATGCTTTTAGACATGCCATAATCAGTGGGAGGTTATTCGGTTGAGAGAAATCTTTGTAGATTAACTCCCGAAAACCAATATTTTGCGCATAAATTAAATTAAATTTTGGATAATTGTCACCTGTGGCGCAAGAGATGATTACGAGCATAGCAGATTTTCGATCTTGCGACTTGCGTAATATTGTCACTATTTAATTTAGATTTTTGCGGCAAAATTATATTATGCTAATCAAATTAATCCCAATGCGATTTTCTCACTAAATTGATTTAGCTTATGAAAGTTAATTTGGTTGACCTAGACTTAGTAGAGATGTTCAAATGTGAACAATGTAATCCCATTCTTTAGATGAGCAAAAGTCTTGGAGACTTTAGGTCAAACCTTAATTGAGCCAAAGTAAGGAAACATGACTCAAAGTCGCCGTGTTTTTGTTGCCTTGTTTGGCACAATAAAAACTAATGTCTGCGCTATGGTTAGCGGCATGCTATGTAGTTTTGGTTGGCGAGTTTTGGAGTTATGAAATTAGTAAGCCCTCAATAGATCTGCATATGATCTTGACTATTGAGCTGCGCGGATTGACTTTGTAATTTGACTTTTAATCATGTTGCATCATTGGATGAAGTAACATTTAAGAGTCACGTCATCCAAGAAATGCGAGCTTAAATAAATTAGTCATTAAGTGTAAGAGGAGTAGCCAGTATGAGCAGTGTTTTGCTCTCTACCCAATTATTGGGAGTGGATGGAGCAAAATTTCATGCACTATTATAGTGTGCATTGAAATATCACATGAAGTTAAAAGATTAGCGCTTAGAAGCTGCAAAATCTATTAACACTAAGTGAAAAGATTAGCGCTTAGAAGCTGCAAAATCTTTAACACTAAGTGAAAAGATTAGCGCTTAGAAGCTGCAAAATCTATTAACACTAAGTGAAAAGATTAGCGCTTAGTGGCTGCAAAATCTATTAGCATTGTCAACTTGTCTAAATCTGGACACTTATTGTTTCCACACTTGAGTGTGAAACATGAGGAGGGGCTTCTTTGTATGATTCCTTAGCTAGGCTAACGTTTTTGAATAACGTTTACCACTAAGCGCAAACGTTGCAGCATAGTAATGAAAAGGTCAAGGCCGACAAGGTTGTTATGACTCTAAGAATTTGACGCATCGCTTGTGAGAGCATTGTGTTGAATTAGACTCTTTAGCCTAATTCCCGCTTAAGTTACTTCAAGTGCTGTCACAGATTGATAGCTTATTCTCTCATTCTTGTGGATAGTAGAATTAATTGCAAGTAACTATGAAGCGAAAAAAATAGATATGGCAAGAGGAGTATCGTCATCTTTCAACTAGATGCATTAAAGTGTATGGAGAATATAATTGACTTGAAGGTGCAGGGGATTAGCACTTACTAGTTAAATTTGCGACTTAGGCGCACTTGATATCTCCATGACATCCTTTTATGATCTAGTGAATATGAATTAGTCCTGAGTCATTACCTAGTTGGGTCTAAACCTTTTAAACTTATCTTCGAGAACTCACACATTAAGATGATTGGAATTAGTTTATGACATTGGTCATGAACCGGTGGCTTATTATACTTAATCACATTAATGAGATGATGACACGATGGTTTGAGTAGGCCTTCTCGGGCCCACTCGCTTGTGACATCCTGCTCTCATATAAATGTGTAACTTTGTTCGCAATGGGTGCGCACAAGTAAGTAGGAAAGCTGTAGAAGGTCATTTGTATTGGCGCATTTAGTCCACTATGATATTTTGTGACTAGATATGTGTAAGGGTATGAAAGCTAAGCCTCAATCTCGACACATTTATAGATTACGATACGCATTTGAGTCAAGACTATTTGATCTCCCATAAGTCAAAAGTTTTGAGATATTTTTTGACATTGCACATATGAAGTCGAGATCAATTAGATAAGAGCTTTTGTGCTTTTAGTTTTGACCAAGGTGGCGAGTATCTATTTGAGCTATATTTTAGAAAGCTCTGTGAAGAGAGATGGATGCTTAGAAAATTGATTATTCCTAATACTCAATAACACAATGGTGTAGTAGAGATAAGGAATTACGTATTGTTAATGTTAGGTGGATAATGGCGCAAAATGTTTCCCAATTGGGAATTGCACTAGTTTGTTGCCTATATCCCTAACTAAGTGCCCTCCATATCAGATTTTACACTCCATTTTGAGTAATGGGTTAGCAGAGAGCCATCTATGGGCGATCTGTAACCGTTAAGCAGCTTATCTTTATTCTACTTCTCATAAGATTGCGAAGTTAAGACCTAGGGTTTTATAGCGCATTATTGTATGCTGTCTTGTAAACACAAAGGGTCGTGTGGCGCATTATTGTATGAGGTCATGCAAATCCTCAAGGTCATGTGCATATAGGTAAGCAGCTTTGTGGTAGTGTAACTAAGTCACATAAAGTTTTCTTAGTAAAGGCGACGTGAATAGAGTTTTGGAACTCTATAAGATAGAGAATTCTAAGCATAGCGCTTTATGTAGCCTAGTTGAGAATGGAAAGAAATTTCCAATATCCTAGGGACAGTGGGAGCGATGTGCCTACTAATGGATTACTCCATTAGAGAAGAATTCTCTACATTCTTAGTTGCGTGGTAGCAAATGTGAAAATTTTCCACGTCATCACTGGGTGATTGAGAAGGGAACATTCATGATTGCTCCGCAAGATGATAAAGAGCCTAGGATAATGCCAAAGGCTCTAGTCCCCTGTTTTTAGAAAGTGGATTAATGTTGCGCAATTTAAGACAAAGTCTTTGAGGATTAACCATTTCTATAAATTGGTTGACTTTCCATTATGACGCGAAACTGTTCTAAAGTTATGCATAATTTGGATAGTCATTGTTGAGGCATAAGGCTCGCTAGATACCGAAAAGTCACACCATTGAGGAAAGTGTAGACTATGAGAAGACTTCCTCTGGGGAGTGAGGTTATTGTGACTTAGGCTATGATTGACATAAGTTCGGAACATTGATTTGTGGACATTGTGACCCAATTTCTCGTTGGAGAATTGGATAAGTAGATCTGTAGGGATTTATTTTCTGCTTTTATGGTGAAAAGTTAGGAGCGCAAAAAGGTTGCTAGTTCCAATAAATCTTTTACAGCCTAAAACAGTTATCCAAATAGTGGTTCTTAGATTTCGTCAAGCCATGATAGGCCAACGATGATCGATGAAGACCACTGAGGCATGATCAATGGTCCAAAAAGAAGTTTTTCCTTACTTAGTCATTATGAGCCAGGAATTTATAAGGATGTCGCCACCTAGGGTGGGCAGTCCTCTATTTTAGATATGATGGACATGGGTGATGTAATTTATATGCTCGGATGAACGATCCTTAGGGATTGTTTTGGAAAATTCTCGGTTTGTCTTCAATGACTTACATAAGGAATATCCTAGAATGATTCTAGATGCAAAATTGCAAACCCATTGACTTACTTATCGGTAAAAGCCAGAGCCTTAGCTATTGAGTGAATCCTCGGATTATCTTTGGGAGAAACAGATGACCTATATTCCTTGATCTTTTCTTTGTTGTGGGAGCCTAAAGTACGCTATGTGGGCGTATTCGGCATGATAAGTGTTATCTTTGGTAAATGGTCAACTGAGTTGTTTAGACATTGACCTTGCTCATTAGACTGAGGATAAAATACTTTACTAGTGGTATATTAATTTGCTCATTGTAAGATTTAATGCGCTAGTTGGGCGCATCTGCGCTAGTTGGGCGCATCTAGAATGAACGCAAATTGGTCACCAAAATATCTTTAGAGAGGTAATTGCGCAAGAGGTAGTGATCTTAAATCACTTCATGTGAGGCGCACATGGAGGATTCTGTTGTATATACTTATCGCAAGAGGTGCTGATAAGGCTTATGTTTGGAATCTAGAATTGCGCAAGCTGTGATCAAATTTTTTGAAAATCGATCACTTATTTTGAGATGATGGGATGTTGACACTATTATGGTTTGTGTCATAATGATTAGCAGATGATGATGTCAGCAGGCAAGATTGGCTCACTCACACGAGCAATCGCCCTTGGCGCTTGAGAGCGAGCGAGGATGAGACTAGTGGTTTATTTTTATTTGAAGCCAAGAGAGGCTTAAAATTATCCACTATGCATGTCGCCTTGGTTACAACCAAGATGAGGTCGTGTTAAGGACCAAACATGGATGTTAGTACCCACTTTCCATGTTGTGCCTGTTATGATTAGCCAGATGCGAGATCTCATTTGGCGCCTAGAAGGCGAGCAGATAGAGAATTCGGGTTAGGCGCTAGAAAGCGACTAGACTAATATCTGTACGGTGTATCGAGTATGACGTCACTCTTTTGGAAGAGTTACTCCACCGTAACATGTATTCATACTATATGTGCTTGGCGACTGAGTAATGAGGTGAGAGAATGGATCCCTGTTTCCTCACCGTGTGAGTCTTACGTGTCATTATTGATATGACTTTCATTTTTGTACCCTTTTGTGACTTTTGACTATGTCATAAGGTAAGGGGTTGATGTTCTGCTACTTTGGTATGTTGCCTGCGGTCATGTATGATTCGGCCTTAAGGGACATCACTGGGAAAGCGGTCAATCCTAAACTAAATGGCATGAGGGCAAAGGGAAGATCATCTAGTATTACACCACTGATGTATATTCACTGCCGGCAACTCACATCGCTCTGTATGAGAAGCGGATTGAGTGTGAATATATTGCAAAATTGAGAGGGTCAAACATGCTCTTTTTGAGGGATTAGAGATGTTTTTTGGACCGGTGTAATTAGATGGGTCTGGGGTATATGAGACACTATTTTTGTTCCTTTTGGGTTGATGTCTCTATGCTGGCTCATTTTGAGTTTCTAGTATAGAGCTCCCACATGCAGGTGTTCTCAGCAGTCGCACGGTGCATTGGCTAGTATGAGATTGTTCATTTTATGGGAGATTGAGATAGAGATGTGGCAGTGTCATGCCAACTCATGTGCGAGTGGGAGATGTTAGAAATTGGGCGCCCATGTGGCATGCCCTTTGAGCTTTTTGAGCCTAAACCTCTTGAATCTTATCCATGTAAGTTTGAATTAAAATTCAAACTTATTTGGATAACCATTCAAGATATCTATATCTATCATATCATTGGATATGGATAGATAGATAGATATTGGTTATATATCGGATTATATGGTTAATCTAATATATTGAATCAGATACGTATATCAGATACGTTATGGGGTTTTTACCCATAACCTTTTTTTCCCAGACTCTCCTCTCTCTCTGACTCTCTCCCAAAAATAACGATCGAAGCCATTTGCACTGTGGTTTGTGTGGGTGATATTCACTATTGTAATATCACCCCATTGCTGGGTTGATTGACCAGATTCAGGAAGCACGTGATTTACCCACGAGGTTCTTCGCTAAAATGTATGATCTAAACATTTAATCCGCTGCGTTTTAATGCCTTTTGATTTACATCATCTTTTGGGTCTTTTCCATTTTTTTATGAAAATTTCAAGTGGACCCAATTGGTCTTTTCATGAAATTTTTTTCCTATAAAATTTTCTTGAACCATATAATTAATAATTTGAAAGAATGTAGAATTTTTTTGAGATAGTATGCTAACATTGTATTCATCAGACAGTGATTTTGCAAAGGATTATCAAATATCCCATTGACAATTGATATACGACTTTGGTATGTTTTGTTTGTGATTTGTTGTACAATTTGAGCACATTGTGTGGCCATTTTACCTAAACCAGAAACTTTTGTGAGGATAAATTTATCATAAAAAAGAGAGATTTTTACTGTAATAGGCCATTGTAGAGTTGATATTTGTCTTTAATTAAAATGGGATTTTCTTGGTAGCTTCAATAGATTTCACTTAGTTAGTATATTAAGATCACTGACAATGAAAGCTTTCTATCATTCTATGTAACTAGTTGGTTGTTTGAAGAATAGAAAACATGTGGTTATGCATATGCTATTGAAGTACAACAAATTAATACCATCTGGAAGACTGGAATAATGTAAGCAGCATAAAACATTTTTGGTTACTTAAAGTTTGAGATTATAATAAGTAGACAAGCTTGATAGAAGGTGAGCTAGTGCTGATAGTCAATTTTGTGTTTTATTCATAAAAGAATTGTGAAGTGCTATGGTCATACACATTTATTTTGATCTTCAATATAGGTACCTAGATGCTATATTCAGAAAAGTTTAGTGATGCTGATGATGATTACTTTGCTTTTAGGAAAACAAAAGTCATTTCTTGTTGAAAACGTCTGAAGCTGGAGCAAACTCTCTAGCAAACCCTTAAGCTAACTCCCAACTACCCGTTGATGGTTTACAACCATCAATATCTGTCACGCCCCATTTTTTATTACATGGATTTCCACTACCAAAGCCATTGTTATAAATTCAATTTCAGAGTTAGCATACAGAAGCTCATTATATAAATAAGGAATACATAAATATAAATCATCTCATTCGAATATAAAATGAATGCAACATGAATTTACATTCAAATAAATTGCCCGTAGGCTTACATCATTTAAATCAAGAGAAAGGGTTTAACCCTTTTACACCAATTGCATTCTGCCTACACATAAAAGGCCCCGTGGCCATCAAAATAAGGAAGATCCGTGACCTTATGGCACATCCTGATATTTACCTGAAAAAGATTTAACAACGTGGGATGAACATAAAGTCCAGTAGGGATCTCAACATGGTCCTTAACAATAACAACTTACAGATAGCTATGATCATGAAATGCAAATCTCATACCATATAAATAATGTGACATTTTATAACCAAAGTATATATATACATAAATACTTTTCTTGAAAACGTTCAATTTATTCAACAACGCCAAGATTCCCTTTCACTACCCATTTCCCATTTAAACAATTATTACACGATAACCATATTTTCCATTTGTGACAAAACACCACATGATAACTGTTTTACTTCTTTTGAAAGGCATGTTCACCAAGTCCGATTTCTTCACATTATTTATACTCAAAATACAACAAAGTCCGCCTCCACACGTTCATCACAATCTCAATCCTAAATTCGAAATTTAACGAGACATTTACAACAAAATAATTTATGGTAAGAATTTCCCCCCCTCAACCACTCTCTAGCATGTCCAAAGATATGTGAACACATCTACTCAAAATACAGGGCACTTCAATCTTACAAAATCATAATTCTCATAACACAAGACACACACACAGTCAAACTGAGACAACAATGATAAATAATCTCTGCTCTACCAACCTGAAGCATGGTAAGCCAATGATACATCTCTCCACAAAACATACCAATTTACCAGACACCAGCTGGAAGGGAATGGTACCTCTGCCAATTCTCCAGGCGCTAGCTGGAAGGGGATGGTACCTCTGATTCTCAGCACAACCAATTCTCCAGGCGCTAGCTGGAAGGTAATGGTACCTCTGATTCTCAGCGCGACACACACTATCAACCATCACAACATGAATAGGTACAACCAACAAGTGTAATGCATACACACAACTCATCAACACAACAATGTCATCCTCTACCGATGTCCAAGAACAAAACCTCTAAGTAAAACGTATTAAATGCACATAATACCATTAACGAATTCTCACGAGGTTTTAGGCCAATAACAACAATACTCCAAGGTTTCATCTATTACTTCTTCTTTTAATCTTAATTTAATAGTTGGAGCCTTTCGAGGAGCTTGATTAAAAATCTGATTCAAAATGGTAAAAATTAAATATAATTAATTGGGCCTTAATTGAAGTCAATTAGACAAATTAACTTATGTGGGATTGGTGATTGGTTATGATTAATTTAATTATGTGATAATCAAGACTTAATTAGATTAAGTGTTGCTTAATTAAATCAATCCTAATCATAAATTGAATTATGGAATGGTCTACAATTGACGGTGTATTTAGAGGTGGGTATGTAGTGAAATCTGTGTGTGCAGAGAAAGTTGTGTGTGTATGTGTATAAGTGTGAACATAAGGAGAGAGAGTAGGCAACTTTTCCTTCCTTTGAGCTAGGCAAACCTCTGTGTGTGTGTGTGTGTGTGTGTGTGTGTGTGTGAGAGAGAGAGAGAGAGCTTTGGGCTGGTGGGTTTTGAAGGAAATTCAAAAAAGGAAAATGGAAGATTATCAAGAAACTATCAAGTTGAAGATTAAAGGTAAGGATTTCAATCTTGATTTTTGTAAAATTCATGTATTACACTTGAAATTAATGATGAGTTTGAGTTCAATTTCATATAATTTGGAAGAAATTAGAAAACAAAGATGAAGATATTAAGTTAGGTTCATGGTTATGGAAATTAATTATTTTTGGTTTGATGTTGTGATCTTGCATGAAATTAAGCCTCATTGTTACATGCATGAGTAAATTCTACAAGTTTAATACTCTAATTATACATGCATCTTGGATTTTGAAGAATTTGGACTAATTTAATCTCATATTTTGAAGAGAAAAAGGAAAAGCTTTGAACATTAGGAATTTGTTTGATTTTGATCTTTAATCCATGCATGTAATTTAATTTCAAAGTTTTAATCAATTTAGACACATTTTGGAATATCTATGATCATAAATTAAGTTTTTGGTTACAAATTAAGTTAAGTTGAAACTCTAAGAAATTGATTTTGTAATTCATTAGTTAAGTTTGATTTTTGTTATTAATAATGAAATTGGGTTCTATTTTTACATACATCATGAAATTTTCAAGAGTTTGGAAAGTTTAATTCATATTTTAAAATTTGTGGGTTTGATATAAAGAAAATGAATTAAATCTAAATTTTGAAATTTTGTCTTTGAGGCTGAAGGTAATCTAGGATTACTGGCCGGTTATGATGCTAAACCTATAGGGGCGGGTTTGGGTCGTGACATTTGCTATCTAAGGTGGTTGGACTTTCAAGGGAGGCTATATTAACTGCTCCGATCTTCTTAGGATCTTACTTGGTTATTGACCAAAGGACTCATTAGTGACGTTGCCTTAACCTCAACCCTTAGAGTAGAATTTGGGGCGTCAAACCTTGTCTAGTTCTCCGTTGAGACTCTTAACATCCATTTGAAAAAGTTCCAACTCCAAATGCGTGACAATAGCTAGAATTAGGCGAATAGAGGCAAATCTCACCACCAGGGAGAATGTCTCATCATAATCTATACCATCTCTTTGGGTATAGCCCTTCGCCACGAGATGGGTTTTGTACTTATCGATTGACCTATCGGCCTTGCACTTTATTTTTTTAAGACCCATTTTTTGCCAATGGTCTTGCGCCCAAGTGGAAAGTCAACCAACTCCTAAACATGGTTCCGAGCCATGGAGCTCATTTCATCGTTCATAACTTCCATCCACTCATTAGCATTAGGTGAAACTAATGCTTCATCATAGGAAGCAGGCTCGTCAAGATCCAACAGAGTACACATGAAAGATTCCCTCTCAATCTCATAACGACGATAAGGAATGATTCTACGTTCACTTGTACATAACTAGGATCCTAGTGACGCATTTTCTAGTGGAACACTTCCACTAAAAGGTAAATCACTCCTACTATCTTTGCCAATTTCAGGATGAGTTTCTAATTCTCCACCATCGCCAAAAGATGGCTTGACTTCCTCAGACTCCTGCAACTTAAATAGTGCAAGATATTTTTTTTACTTCACCAATACTAGGAATTCACTCTCAATGAAATTGACATCTCACGATTCACTTTCAGTCATTCCACCATTATGATGTTCACCATACATTACATAACCCTTTGAGCATTCTGAGTATCTAACAAACACTTGTTTATTTGCTTTAGGGCCTAACTTCTCATGCTTATGAGAAGTACTGTGAACAAAACCTGCATAACCCCAAGGTTGCAAATGCTCGAAATCAGGTTTTGCTCCTCTCCATAATTCATATGGAGTTATTGGAACTAACTTTGAAGGCACATGGTTAAGGATGTAAGCAGCAGTCAAAAGAGCATCCCCCAAAAAGATATAGGAAGGTTGTCTTGCTCCATCATCGATCTAACCATTTCAAGTAAATTGTGATTTCGTCTCTTCGCTACACCATTTTGTTGCAGAGTACCTGCATCATTAACTGCCTATGTATCTCTTTTCTCACACATTCCCTGGGACTGATGAGATAAATACTCACACCATCAATCTATTCGAAGGATTTTCAATTTCCTATCTCTCTGATTCTCAACCAGTTCAACCAAGCACTTGAAGCAATCTAATGCCTCAAAGCAATGTGTAATCAGATAGGCATAATCAAATTGTGAATAGTCATCAATAAATGTAAGAAAATAAGAAGTGTCATGGCGTGGCTTTACACTCATAGGCCCGCAAATATCAGAGTGGACTAACTCTAGAGGATATAAAACCCTATCTGCCTTTCCAAAAAGGCTTCTTACAAGCCTTTCACACATAGAAAGACTTACATTAGCAAGATGCCCCAACAAACCTTCTTTAGCTAATCTAGTCATTCTATCTTTTCCTATGTGACCAAGTCTAGTATGCCAATTAACAGAATTTAATGAATCATTATCATAAGACACATAAGAACATGAGGAAAAATCCAAATCTAGCATAAAGGAACCATTGGAAACAAAATCATGTCCTTGCAAGAGTTTATTAAACTGACTACCATTGAAATAAAAAATAAAACCAAATCCTAACAAAGCAATAACTAATAAAAGATTACATTGGACACCAGGTGCACAAAGCACATCATGGAGGAGTAAAGTGTGCCCTAGACACGTCTTGAGTTGATAAGAACCAACTCGAAGGACATCCTCTCGAGTTCCATTACCCATGGTAAAATACTGCTTGCATACAAGTATCTTTCTATAATCCACGAACCCAACTCTTTCTTTGGCTATGGGGAATGTTGCTCCTGAGCTTATAATCCAGCCATGGAAAGAATTAGCAACACATACATGTGAACAAACACAAGTATTCAAAGAGTTTAGTAAAAGGTTTACCTTCTTTGCATCAAGGCATTCCTAAGCAAAATGACTTCGCTTCCCACAATTATAACACTTAACTTTGGTCTTTACATCAAGTATTCAAAGAGTTAAGTAAAAGGTCTACCTTCTTAGCATCAAGGCATTCTTGAGCAAAGTGACCTCACTTCCCACAATTATAACACTTAACTTTGGTCTTTTTTGTTTCCAGTGTGCTTGGCTCAACGGCGCTTCCCTATATTACCTTTCTTTGGACCAAGGTTACCAATTGTACCACCACGTTTTCCTTGTTTGTTGTACTTAGACCTGAATACCTAACGCTGTCCTGCTTGGGCGACAAGGGCAATGCCGCGGTGCGACTCCAAGCGCTCCACTTCAAGCTTAAATTGCTCAAATTTCAAAATAAGAGCATGCAACTCAGTTGTAAATGTGGTCCCTTCCTCAAGTCAGATATTAAGGGTGGTCAGTTTATCTATGACTTCTTATTCATTAAGCAAAAATTAGATTTCATCTTTGGTGAGGTCAGCAACAACATTCTTAGAGGCCATTTCACTACACTTATTGCACAGGGTTTGACAATTAGCACACTTTGAAGTTTTATTCCAAAAACACAATTAGCATATAATATTTCTACTTACATAAAGAGATCAAAAATTTTATAACCTCATAATCATCTCCCTCTATGTGAGCTAAAATATGGCATCCAATTAATTTTTGAATAAAATTATTTAAGAGGCACAAATATCTCTTAATTGCACAAAATTAAATCACGCATAATATATATGAGTCCAAAAATGTGGCATACAATTATGCGTGTAGGCTCCACTTAAAGCCCTGTTGGTTGTGCAATATGTTAAGATAACCTTGAAATGTATTGGTAACAGTGCAACACATTCCCTTACATGATTATGTAAAAATACATCCAAAAAATAAATAATTACAACCCAAGAGAATCCTAATACATTGATTCTAATAAATATGGAAATAACCTAGGGATGCCACTTCACCAATAAATGTACACAGAAATTACAAACATTACCTCCATCCATCCACACAGACAACATCAATTAAATAGAGCAATAAATTAATAATTGATCAAAGGATGGAGGTCAAACTACAATTTCTACCAAGGAAAAGAATATAACCATGAAAATATAAAACTCAAAAATATATATTAGTTCTCAACTAATATATATATCAAACAATTCATAAATTAATTTTTTTAATTAATTAGCACAGAATAAATGGTAAAGGAACCAAAAAGAATTAACTAATTATGCATGATAATTAATAAAACACAAAAAATAATTTTCCAAAATTTTTAATTTTTTTTTGTAATTTTCAAAATTAAAAAATATATATATAAACAAATGAGAATATACAGATTGTCCCAGAAAATAAAATAATTCTCATAACAGTAGGCCAAACCAATTATACAAAAAAAAAAAAAAAATAGAACACGTAGCAGGGAATCTCCATGTGTCGCACGTGTTTCACATGCGCCTCGGGAAGTGAGCCACGCACCTTCACGTGCTGTGACTGCTGGACTGCATGTGACTTGTGTAGGCACATACACGCGCTACGCGTACCACGCGCTATTGACATTAGCCACATGCAATGCGCTGACGTCAGCCACACGCAATGCATTGATGTCATCTGCGCCACAAAAATGAGCTGAGCTACGCCAGAAGTCGTGCTGAGCCGGCTTCTAGAATCTTCTGTTTTTCTTAGAATTTCTCAAAAACAGTGATTTTAATCCAAAAAAATTCAAAAAATCGTAACTTTCTCAATTTAATTATGATTAAAACCCATTTTAGATGAATGGAAATCTTTCGAACAATGCTTTCATAAAATATAAATTTCAGTTACAAAAATTGAAATTGTTTATACTATTTTTTGAGATAAAAAAAATATAGATGTTGTTATGGAGTTTTCCAAGAACAGGCTTTGTTTAGTCTAATTATTAAATCATGATTTGAGTTTTGAGTTATGTTTTTAAAAATAGTTTCTGAAATGAGTTTTAAAAAGATAAAACTTGTTTGATTATGAGTTTTGAAAAGAGTTTTAAGTTTTGAGTTGTATTTTGAAATTATTTGGAGTTTTTTTTTAATATTTAATTAATGTAATGATTTTTATTTTTTTAGGGTAACTTTTTTTTTATTGTAAATAGTTATTTATTTTTTTTAGTGTGTGTTGTATTTATTACATTTGTGCGCTGTATTTTTTTAAAATATTTAAAATATTTTTTAAAATATTTAAAGATTTACAAAATTTTATAATTTTTATTTTAAATATATCAATTTTATTATAAATATTTTTTTTATTTTTTTATCTAAAATATTTTATTTTAGTTTGTAAATATTTTTTATATACATTTTAATTTTTTTAAATATTTTAAATATGTTTTTAAAATTTATAAAAATATTTTTAATTTTTTAAATTTTTTAAAAATTTATCACCCATATATATCTAAATCATAACAAAATATTTTTTTCGAACAAATAAAAAAATAAAAAATATATTTTCTAGAAATTTTTTTTCCAAAAACTAAAAATAAAAGATAATTTTAAAGAACAAAATAAATATAGATTATTTTTGAATTTTTTTTTAAACAAAGTTTTGAAAAAAGTTTTTGAGTTGAGTTTTGAAAATTTTGTTTGGTTATGAGTTTTGAAATGTTTTGATTGGAATCACGATTCCAAAAGAAAACCAAAGGTACCTCTTTTCAAAATCCTTTTCGGCATGTCATGATATACAACAATATTAAAACAGATAATATTCAATTTAACATGAATAAATCTAATCTGTAGCATGCAAATCATGAGACGAAAACAAGCAAGCATAACTCTGATACCAATGAAGAAAAAAATACAAGTAAACAAGTTACCTCCAACATAAAGGATTTGGATCGGATTACTTGAATTACAAGCCTCATCTTGCTAACCCTTCGTTGTTTGAGAAGCTACTAAAATTTCTCAACGTTGTATCCACACTCCAAATTTTAGGTTCAACAATGGTGACCTAAGAGGGAAGAACAATGAGAGAACAGAATATTGCAGAGATTTTTCAAGTAAACTCCCACACACGTATATAGTTTCTCTATATCATATGTATTATATAAGGCATATCTTTGCAAATAGAAGTGGAGTTATAAACTCCCACAACAACTCTAGCACTTCCAAAGATAATCCCTTAATTTTCTTCACTTTATTTAATATGTGAATTATCTACAACCCATGTGAACGTTCCATGGTTTATGGGTCGGGTCAAATTTGACTCAATTTCCAACATGTAAAATTCATTAATTTTGTATTGGTGTTTTCATAAATAGTACAAGGGAATAACAATAAGTGATTGCTGTAAGAGTGTATGTATTTATTTGTCATTTTGATCAAACAATATTAAACTTTGTTTAGCATTGGCTAATATAGCCAACTTTTTTATGTTGGAATTTTTTTAGCCTAGCTTTTTTAGTCTTGATTGGTTTGAATTTTTTGACTTTTGTGAAAGAAAAAGTGTAATGGTTATGTGTTGGATATGATATTTTGTCTTATTAACTTATTTAGTCTATTTTGTCATTTTGTATTTTTTTAGCCCCAAAATGATAGCCAATCCAGGGCTAAAATTCTCTCTTTTATTTATGATTTGAGATTTTTTTTTTTTTAATAAATGGCAAAAATGGACACTAATAGAGAAATCTTGCTTGACAAACTCTTCTTAGTAATTATTTTCTTCAATTTTTTTATTTTTTTAAATAAAAAAGTAATGAGATGGTGAATGTTTTCAAATTTTCCATTATTTTTGTTTATGAAAACATAAAAAATAAAATTAACAAAAATAAAGACAATATGATGAAATATTTGAATGATGACACTACTCACAAAATTTTCTAGCCACTGAGGGGTTGTTTGGAGTGCACTTATTTATGGTTTTAATTTTTTTTTTATAATTACATCATTTTTTTAAATTTTTTATATATTTTTATTATAAAAAATAAAAAATATACTTATTTATATTATTCCAGACACCCTAAACATGGATAGTTGGCTTTGCTGGGGAAGTTGGTAGGGGTGTGCGCGGTGCGATTCGGGCGGTTGGAGAGTAAAATTGCAAACCGAATGGCGGGTTAGCGGATTAGCGGATTGACAAATTGCGGTTTGAGCGGTTTTTGGCGGATTGGCGGATTGAAGAATATTTTAACTAATTATCATACATTTGCATAATATATAACACTAATTTGTATAATATTTTTTAAATATATAACACAAAGTAATTTTACATAATATGTTTCATATATATAACCACTAATTTATAATAAATTTCATATTTTAAATATCTCTCACACTTATTTTTATATTGATATTTCATTAGAAGTTAAAAAATATATATGTATTAACTATAGCGGATCGGAGCGATTCGGTTGGCGGATTATAAATTTTAAAGTTTAAACCGCAGTTAGCAGTTAAAGCGGTGCGAATTGATGCGAATCGATACGATTTTAACGGATTGGGCGGTATTTTACACAGCCCTAGGCAGAAGCATATTCAAACCCACTTTTAAGTGGAACTTCCTTCCTATCATCCGCAGGCATCCAATCAAGTTTGTACCTGAGATACCAAATTACGAAACCATCATGCACTAAGTAGTTAAATAAATCAAAAAAAAAAGTTGGCCATTCTCAAATTTAAGTTTGAATATGATCCTTATTTTAGTTAGTGGGATTTATAATGAGTCTCATTTTAATAATTGAAATTGTTTTTTTTGTAAGTACCTATATATATATATATATATTACTTATGAAAAAATATGTCAATATGAACCGCTCATTTTATTGCATTTCTCTCAAAATAATATTTTATTTTTTAAAAAATACATCTATTGTCTATTTTTTTAAAAACAAATATAATAAAATAAAAATGTTATAGTCATTGGATCAGCTAAATTTTTAGTATATAATCTGAGTGTATTGTTGGGAAATGTCTTTGTAATAATATTTTAATAGAAAATCATTAATGACAAAATTTAGAGAAAATGAATGAATTTTTTGGTTGGAAATTTTAATGATGCTAAACAAACATGACCATGAGCTAGTTATACTTTCTGTGCTGCCCCTTCCTTTACTTATTACAAGAGAATACTAGGTACAACTAATTAGGCCTAATTTGATTAGTCATCATCATTTTTTTAAGGGTTTAGTCCTTAGGAAGAAGTGATAAGTTCAACTCTCTCAAGGAGAGTTGAATTGAGGAGGTAAACACTTGGTACTTTGTAAAGGGTGGGAAGAAGATTAACTTTCATATGTGTTAATTTAACAATTAACAATTGACTTTTGTCAAAAAAAATAAAAAAAAAAAAAAGGACTAATAACACCGGAAAATTATTCAATACTCCCGGAGTATCACTTGTCCATACTCCAAACCAATTACCAATTAATTAGCCCCATGTTGTTTCCACATTCCCAACATAAATCGTGGGCCCTTGTGTCTCTCCACTATTCAAAACCTAATGGAGCACCACCTGTCCATACTCCGGGAATACTGAATAATCACCCCTACACACCGCACACCCCGGCTGCTTATTAGATGTCCTTTACTTATAATTATTTAATTATAAAAACAGAAAATTAAATCATTAATTTAATTCACAACCAACACCATTATGATCAAAATCAAATATTACTATATTTATAACCAAAAACAATCTCCATGGCTAATAATCAATGGAAAATGAGTGAGACTTCCTTTTTAGAGGATCTCTTATTTTAATTTGATGTTTAAATGTATCACAATCATTTTAAGTCACAATTTAACATAACCAAACACTATTAGAGTCATAACTATGTTACCTAGAAGCTATGTTGTTTCAGTATGTGGAATAGAAACGGAGTAGTACATCATACGCTTTAAGATACAATACAATAGGAGTAAACTTGTATAAATTGCACTATAAAAATTTAAGAATTTTTAAAATAATTTTCTTTTTACAATTAGACATTAATGTTGTTCATTTGATGCTGTGTTCTGTCAAAACTTTATCCAACTTATATTTTAGTCTATTAAATTTGATTTTTTTTTTTTTACTCGTAAAAGAACTTTGAAGAAATATATTATAAAAAAATATATTAGAATTGTTTTAAATCACTAAATTTACAATTTTAAAATGAAAATATTTCATATTTCAGAACATCCATCTTAATACATAATTTGCTAAGATATTAATATTTTTGGTAACACTGGATATAACTAAAACCAGTTACTATACTTGTTTTTATCAGCCTGTGATCCTCATCTCCAAACCAAATTTAAGGAATTACAAATTTATAAGATTCCACCCAATAGTTCTTGGAATTTGAAGTTCATGAAAACATCTAGTCACTAGAAAAGGTCATTTATACGTTGATAACAAATTGGGTGACCCAATGGGTTTTCCTGGATCCATAATTTCTTTTATCACAAGGTTTCTGGCTCTGTTGATGGTCATGAAACACAAGTACAAGTGTTCCTATAACTCATCAAGTTGTTGTCTAAAGCTAGAGTTATTCTTTTTCAGCTGGCGCGCCACTTCTCCACTGGCTTGGAGCCGATCTTGTCCCCGCTCTAGCCAAAACTTGACCATGGTTCGCATATGTTCCAACTCATCATTTACTCGAGCCATCAGCCGACTTATTGTATCTAAGTCCCTGTTCAGTATATAAGTTCCTTTAGCGGCTTCATCGAGCTGAACTGACAACCTAACTGACTTCCTGGTTGAAGCTAACTCAAGCGTAATTGCTATCAAACTCGGTGCAGCCACCAACAAAGCTAAAGCATGAGTTGCAATAATTGTTGTCAAAGAAACTGTGAAAGCCACAAGAAAAATGGCTGAGCTGCGCTTTAGCTTATTAATCAGCTGCAGTTTGGCTGGGACCTTATCACGACTTGACTCGAGTCGTTTAAGTAACTTCGTGCAAGTAGCTTGTACGGCTCGAAATCGATGTTGAGATGAAGCCGTTGAGACAAATGGGTTAAAGAAATTGGAGAATTCAGTTAATCGGGTCAATATGACGGGCAAGTGGTTTTCGGGTGTGGTTTTAAGGGAACGATACTTGACCCATATATGGTCAATGTCCTTTAAAAGAAGACCACATAAGACGGAAGCATCAGCAGTTTCTATGAAATAGTCGGATAAGAGGGAATGGTCTTTCAGACGGTTTTTGGCCGAAGCAAGAACTCGAGTGACCGTGGGTTGATCCGGATCCAAGAAATGCTCCGCAAATACTCGATATGATGGGAGACGATCTGCTGTAGTCGACCCCATGGTTTTACAATTGATGGATTCTCTAGTAGTCAATGCTAGGACACGTGTCCAAAGCTCATTGTATGATTCGGTGCGGAAAGCATTCGCATACTCTTCTCGGACATCCACGTCGGTATAAGGGGTCGAAACATCGGATCGGAGCACTACATAATAATATCCACAACAATAAATGAGAAACCAACCAAATTCAAAAAATAAACTAAATCATTTGATATGAAACCAATCCATATAATCTAACTCGGATATAGACATCTTTTTTTAATCAAATAAAGAGTCATCAGATGGTAAAACAAATCAAACAATTTCCAACTCAATTGTTGTTCAATTCATTACGCAATTAATCCAAATATGAATATATTTTAAAATTTATTAAATATTAATTTACTATTCAGCTAGATGTAATTGAATACATTATAAAAAAAATCAAACTATTTGAATTTGACTTATTCAATTTGATTAAAATTCGTTTGAAATTAATTTAAAAAATAAACAAACAAACCAAAATAATTTAACCACTCGACTCGACTTATTAATAATACTAACTCGTACGCATAAATTCCCAATCATGTGACAAGAAATCCTTCATCCAAAATTTCTATTTCATGTCTATAGTTTCATTTATCATAATTTGTTGTTCATACCAAAAAAAAAAAAATAGAAGTGAAATGAAATTAATTAGAAAATATATATAAATAAATAAAAAATATATATATATATATATCTCTTTGAAGTGGCATGTGACTTAAAGACTCCAATTAAACATTCACCCACCAAGATTGATTGCGAGTGTGGGCCCATTATAGGCAGACCTTCCAGCCCGACCCACCTTTGAAGGAATTGCCAACTAAAAACCTCCTCTCTGCAAATTCAATTGCTAAGGTACCATTCACTCCAACTCACTGACCCAACAAGAAATTCTCTCCAACTACTTTGGTTGCTAAGGTACCATTCACTCCAACTCACTGACCCATCAAGAAATTCTCTGCAAATTCAATTGCTAAGGTACCATTCACTCCAACTCACTGACCCAACAAGAAATTCTCTCCAACTACTTTGGTTGCTAAGGTACCATTCACTCCAACTCACTGACCCAACAAGAAATTCTCTGCAAATTCAATTGCTAAGGTACCATTCACTCCAACTCACTGACCCAACAAGAAATTCTCTCCAACTACTTTGGTTGCTATTAATGTATATATGGTATATATTTCTACATATATTAAAGTATATATTTTTTAGATATATTATGTATTGTCATAGTTAGGTCTTTTATAGTTCTCATAGTTAAATTTCTAATAGGATACTCTTTCTCAACCTATATATGCAGGCTTTCTATTGTATAGGATTAATTCATTAAATAAAATACAGTTCATATACTTTTTTTTCTCTCTCTCTCTGTGTACTATTCTAACATAGTATCAGAGTTATAGGTTAAGCTCTTGGTATTTTTCGCCTAGTAGGCAGGCTTGCCGCCTTGCCTTGACCGCCCGCCCGCCCGCCAGACCTCAACCCATTCCGCTACGATATTTTCATTTCAATATCGCTTTATGGTGATCTCTTCCTTTATCCGCTGGTTTATTTTTGCCCTAAATATCTCTATCATATTTATATATATATATATATATATTTGCTCGCAATTCTTTTTTTTTTTGTTTTTGTTTCTGTTCCATTTTGTCTTTCTCTGTTTTAACTTCAAATAGGTTTTTATCTTCAAACCTATTTAAGTTTGAGGAGAGATATTATACCTATATCATGGTGAACATGGTTATACACCATGCGAACCACCCGAGCCGCTCTCTTTGGCGCATAATCCAAGCGTCTTCTTTGGCGCACAACCCAACCCGCCCCTTTGGTGCACAATCCAAGCCGTCTCCTAGTATACTTAGTTATCTGTTGCCATCATCGTTTAGCACCACGTTATAAGTTATGTGTGTGTCACGCTTGCTGGTTCAACATCCAATTCTCTACATCGGTCAGGCATGACCCCGTTAAACTGTCTCGAAATTGATTCCGATTAGCCAATCTCTACAACGGTCTAGCATGAGCCCTTGTAACCTGTCCCAACATTGATTCTGGTTAGCTCCTATAACAGTCCAACATGACCATAAACTGTCTCCCGGCATTAGCTCCGGCCTCTGATCTCAGTATTAGTTCGAACCAGTTTCTATATTGGTCCGACACAATCTTAAACTGTCCTAGCATTAGTTTCAGCCAGTTCCTACAATGGTTCGACATAACTATAAACTGTCTCCCGACATTAGTACCGGTCTCTGATCTATTTCAAGTGCCATTGCGCTCTCGTTCGGATTTTGCAATCTATTTGCTTTTTATTTTATTTAGGCCTTGTTTGGGAACAGGCTATTTTAGTAACTTTTTAGCTTTTTACGAAAAGATGTGCAGAAAAGTAGAGAGGTGATGTGACTAGTTTTAGTTGGCTTTTTGACTTTTTGGCTAAAATAGCCACTCCCCAAACCAGGCCTTAGTTTTATTTCATGTTTTAGTTTCTCTCTCTAAACTCAAGATATTTATCATTCTTGAGTTTAAGAGGGGGATGTTAATATATATATAGTATATATTCCTACATATATTATGTAACAACCCTCGTACTGATTACCGTTAAATCACTGAATTATGTACTGATCATTGCTAAACTGAACTGATAATGACTGGTAATTGGATTAACTGAGTTACTGAATAAACCGATTGAAATCGAAACTGAAATTGAATAAGTTTGTTTATTGAATTGCATATTGCATCTGTTTGATTGATTGATTATCTGTTTGTGTTTATGTGTTTAAACTGCTAATTGAAGGCCTTATCGGCGGCCGAATTAGAAACCGTTTAGTGTCCCATGATCAATAGAATATTTGTGATTTAATGGTATAATTCTCTGAAAATTGATTAGGAATGATTAAATCAGATTAAATTAGGTCAATTAAAGAGTTGGGCTTAATTACGGAATTGCCATTGAGTGGGCTTTGTTTATTTTATTCTTTGACCTCATATTACACTTGAAACAACTCATTCTATCAGCCATTTCTCTTTGTTTCTGCCGACCATAGAGAGAGGGGAGTAGAGAGGGTTGATTTCATCTTGTATTTTGGCTTGTTCTTGTTGATTTACTTGAAGACTTGGAGTAGATTGAAGTGTATTTGCCTAATTGAGCTTCTAGGCTTAAATTACAAGACTTAGACAAGGTAAATCAATCCCTCATTGTTGCATTTAAGGTTGTCTTGCATGAATCAAGTAAATTGTAGAGTTTAAGTCTTGATTTAGTTCATAAATGGTGAATTGGAGCTCCATTGTTACATGCATGCTTGAATTAGTGCATTGTGAAGTTGATTTCATGGTGGATTGTACATGCATGTCCATGTTTAAGCCATAGTCCATGTTTTCAGTTTGTTTTCCAGTTATTGAGCTCCATTGAGCAAGAATGAAAGCTTGATTTTGGTTTAAAGATCATGCATTTCATGTTTTGAAAGTGTTCTTGAAAATGGGTTTGAAAATGGCTTGAATTGACTCACCTTTGGCCCTTGCATGTGTAAATTGGTTTTTGAAACTTGTTGTATATTGAATGGGGATGTATTTTCCAGAATTTGGGCCCAAGAGGTCGAGATTTGAGTTGTGAATGCTTGGTTTGAGCTTGGAAGGCAAATCTGGAAATTTCCAGATTTGGCTTCTTCGCTCGAGCGAAGGATTCCTCGCTCGAGCGAGCACCTTTATTCAGGGCTCCGCTCGAGCGAGCATCGAGCGTGGTATCGCGCGTAAAATTCGAGCATCCAGTACTTTTACTGTTCATCAGACCGCTCGAGCGAAGGATTGTTCGCTCGAGCGAAGCCTTTGATTTTGGAAGCTCGCTCGAGCGAAGGAAGGCTCGCTCGAGCGAAGCGCCTATTTTCAGCAACTTTTGAAAAATGCCTTCCAACTGTATTTTTGCATCCTCATCTCATCCTAGGCATTCTTAGGCCTAGTTTAAGACATCTTAATGAGGATTTAGACGTAGAACCACACCGAGGAAATTTAGGGATTTAATTATCACCCTTTCCGACTGTGAAACTTAGTGTGGGTTCTATTTGTTGACTGTTTAGGGTTGGCTCTCGGGGACGCGCTCTAGCTGCTATTAGCCCAATCACTGTGAGTAACAATTGTGTAAAGATATGTTCAAAATGACTATCTTTTGAATACTGAACTGAACTGTTTACTGAACTGGAATTATTTACTGAATGAATGTATGTCCTTTATTTCTGAACTGTACTGTGGCATCCTTAGCACTACTGTTACTGATTGTTACTGTTACAGAGCTCTGTCGGTTCCCTTGTGGAACCATACTGTTTACTGAATGATTGGCCATCATTACTGTTGGGTCTGTTAAGACCCGGTCCTTTGGACCTACTGTTTATAGGCTAATGGATGTACCACATATGACTGATTGACTGAAGTACTGAAAGACTGAAATACTGTTTAATGAACTGCTTTCATTACTGTAAGGACATTCATTCATAACCTCTTTACGCATTATGTTATTCACTGGGCTTTAGCTCACTGTTTATATATATATATGTAGGTTCTCAGCAGCCAGACCAGAGCTAGGAGCGTGGGTTGGTCCCCAGTTGTGTCAAGCCAGCCTATGTGCCTCACCGTGAGGTTCCGTGTTGCCGTGTGATGGCCTTGGGATTTTGTTTTAAGTTTTTCCCATCGGTCTCCTCACTGTTTTGTATCACTGTATAGACCGCTACTGTTCTACTGTACTGTTATTGAGGGGTTAAGTCCCCGTACCGAATGTTGTGTATGATTGTATAGACTGTACTGTTTTGAACCGTATGAATGCATGAAAAATGTTTTTGGCATACAGATTTTCACAGCTCAATGGACACTAGTTATTTACTGTATTGGCTTCCGCCAGGCCCTGAACTCTGTTATACTGTATTACTGTTAAGCAGGCCTTCGGTAATCTCGGATTACTGGCCGGTTACGGTGCTAAACCCATAGGGCCGGGTTTGGGTCGTGACAGAGTGGTATCAGAGCGATACTTAACCACGAGTTATACCGCACACACGTGTCCAAATGAGCTATAGGGTGTCCTAGAAAAGTAATTAGGGCATCTCATGAATTTGAAAAGTGTGTGCTTATGACTGATTGATTAAGTGTTAAATGTTAAACTGTCTAATTGTACAACTGCCTATAATGATAACTGTTATAACTGTTTATAGTGAAATGGATAACATAAACACTGCAAATGAAACTGGATCATCATCCTCTGAGGCCAGAATGGCCAGACTTGAACTAATGATGGGGCTGATAATTGAAAGACTGGATCAACAACAGAACCAACCGCCCCCACCTCCTCCTCCTCCGGTGCAACCGGAACCGAATGTGCAAAATGTGAATGCAAATGAGGAGGATATTATTGCTCTTACCCAGAAATTCAGCAAGCTAAAACCGCCATCCTTTCAGGGAGGCCTTGAACCATTGAAGGCTGAAGCTTGGGTACTTGAAACAGAAAAATTATTTGAAGTGTTTCCGTGTTCCGAAGCCAACAAAGTGTTGTTAGCAACCTTCACCCTTCAAGAAGAAGCAAGAAGGTGGTGGATGTTGACCCGCGATGCAAATGCTATTATGACTTGGGCTCAGTTCAAGGAGTCCTTCTTTGAAAAGTACTTTCCCCAGTGCATCCGAGACAGAAAAGTAACGGAGTTTGAGCAACTGAAACAGGGCAAAATGTCTGTTGCCGAGTATGAGAAGAAATTCACCGAACTTGCTAGGTATGCACCACACATGGTGGACACCGATTATAAGAAGGCCAGGAGATTGGAAGGTGGCCTGAATGTTGCTATCCTTGACCGAGTCAACATGTTGAAATTGCCAACTTATGTGGGTGTTCTCGACAGGGCCTTGATGGCCGAATCAAATATTGAAGCACTGAAAACTGAAACACCAACAACTGAGTGGCAAGGAAAAAGGCAGGGTTTCAAATTCAAGAAAGGCAAGCATAACCCAGCAAACAAGAAACAGAATACGGGGTCGACAACTAGCCCCAGCCAAGGGAGTGGATTTACTCCACCCTGCTCCATATGTGGCAACAAGCACAAAGGGGTTTGCTATCAGATTTCTGGAGCTTGTTTCAGGTGTGGCAAGGTGGGCCACAGAATTAAAGACTGTCCCTCTGCCCCGCAATCCAGTAGTAAAGCTGCACCGAGCGTAGCAGCATCAAATGTAGCACCGAAGCCTAACCCCAAAGCTACCGGGAAAGAGCCTATGAGGCAGGGCCGAGTGTTTGCCCTAGTACCGGGAGACGTGCAGAATACCGAGACTGTTGTGTCAGGTATCCTCTCCATCTGTGCTCAAAATGCTTATGTATTGATTGATTCGGGGTCTACACATTCTTATGTGTCGCATGCTTTTCTCACGAAAATTGAATAGACCCTTAGAACCCATGAACTATCTGCTAGCTGTATCATCACCTGTTGGGGGATCCATGACATGTGCATATATGTATCCTGCTTGTGAGATTATTGTTGGGGATATGCATCTATTTATTGACTTACTGCCATTGAATATCGATCATTTTGATGTAATATTGGGGATGGATTGGTTACAAAAGTATCATGCCACCATAGACTGTGTAACAAAACAAGTAGTTTTCCGTCCACCGGGCTTACCGGAATTTGTGTTTAATGGAATTGGAGTAGTACCCCCACCGTATCTGATTTCTTCTGTAAAAGCTGTTAGACTGATTAGAAAGGGGTGTAAAGGATATCTGTGTTCTGTGTTGACTGTGCCTACTGATGATAGTGTTAAAACTGATATGAATTGTATTCCTATAGTCAGAGAATTCCCAGATGTGTTTCCAGATGAATTGCCAGGGGATTTGATTGACAGGGAAATTGAATTTACTGTGGATGTGATTCCGGGTACACAGCCGATATCGAAAGCTCCTTACAGAATGGCTCCAACTGAACTGAAGGAATTGAAAGTGCAATTGCAGGAACTGTTAGACAAAAAGTTTATCAGACCCAGTACTTCACCGTGGGGTGCACCTGTTTTGTTTGTAAAGAAGAAAGATGGCTCACTGAGACTGTGCATTGATTACCGCGAATTGAACAAGGTAACTGTAAAGAATAAATATCCATTACCGCGTATTGATGATTTATTTGACCAGTTACAGGGTGCACAAGTGTTTTCCAAGATTGATCTTAGATCGGGGTACCATCAACTGAAGGTTAAACCGGGAGATATTGATAAGACTGCTTTTAGAACAAGGTATGGACATTATGAATTTTTAGTTATGCCGTTCGGAGTCACGAATGCCCCTGCTGCATTTATGGACCTTATGAACAGAATTTTTAAACCACACCTTGATGATTTCATTGTGGTATTTATCGATGACATACTGATTTATTCTAAGACTGTTGAAGAACATGAACACCATCTAAGACTTGCCCTGCAGACCTTAAGAGAACAGAAACTGTATGCTAAACTGTCTAAATGTGAATTTTGGCTTGATCATGTGATGTTTTTGGGGCATGTTATTAGCAAAGATGGAATTTCTGTTGATCCGCAGAAAATTGAAGCTGTAGTGAACTGGCCTAGACCAACGAATGTAACCGAAGTCCGAAGCTTTTTGGGATTGGCTGGATATTACAGGAGATTTGTCAAAGATTTCTCCAAGATTGCCTTACCACTGACTCAGTTGACACAGAAGGGGACATCATTTGACTGGACTGACCAGAGGGAATCAGCATTCCAAGAATTGAAAACCCGACTTGTGACTGCACCGGTTCTGACTCTACCTTCAGGTACAGATGGTTACACTGTTTTTAGTGATGCTTCTCATAAGGGTTTGGGATGTGTTTTAATGCAGAATGGGAGAGTTATTGCTTATGCTTCCCGACAGTTGAGACCGCATGAAAAGAATTACCCAACCCATGATCTTGAACTTGCTGCAGTGGTTTTTGCATTGAAAATTTGGCGTCACTATTTGTATGGGGCAACATGTGAAGTATACACCGACCACAAGAGCTTGAAGTATTTCTTCACCCAGAAAGAACTGAATATGAGACAGCGGAGATGGCTTGAACTGATCAAAGATTATGACCTACAGATTCTGTATCATCCGGGAAAAGCCAATACCGTTGCCGATGCTTTGAGCCGAAAATCGATTGGGAACATAGCCTGTTTGCTGACTGGGCAGAAAGAATTGCTTCATGATCTGGAAAAGTCTGAGATTGAAATTGTTTTGAAGGAACAAGGTGGAACCTTAGCTGCCATTACTGCTCAACCAGCATTGATTGAAGAGATTAAGGAGAAACAGCAACTGGATGATTTCTTGAAAAAGGTTATTGAAGAAAAGATTCAAAACCGAGACCGGGGTTCAAATTTGACAACAATGTACTGAAATTTCAAGATAGACTGTGTGTACCAAATGACACTGAATTGAAAAGAAGAGTTCTCCAAGAAGGCCACAATTCAAAATTTCTATTCACCCGGGGAATACAAAAATGTATCAAGATCTGAAACAGAATTTCTGGTGGCCGGGAATGAAGAAAGAAATTGCCGAATTTGTGTCCAAGTGTCTTCATTGCCAACAAGTTAAAGCGGAACATCAGCGACCTGCCGGCTTACTGCAACCCTTACCCATACCGGAGTGGAAATGGGAGCATATCACGATGGATTTTATCGTTGGATTACCTCGCTCCAGGAAAGGTATGGATTCTATTTGGGTTATTGTTGATAGACTGACTAAATCTGCACACTTCCTACCTGTCAAGACAATCTATAATGCGGATAAATTGGCTGTTATCTACATTGATGAAATTGTTAGATTGCACGGAGTGCCTGTGTCTATTGTTTCTGACAGGGATGCGAAGTTTACATCGAGGTTTGGCAAAGCCTACAGACTGCATTGGGTACTGAATTGAGGCTGAGTAGCGCCTATCATCCTCAGACAGATGGACAGTCAGAAAGGACCATCCAAACTTTAGAGGATCTACTGAGAATGTGTGTCCTTGATTTTCAGGGAAACTGGGAAAGTCATTTGCCGTTGGCTGAATTCGCCTACAACAACAGCTACCATTCGAGTATTGGTATGGCGCCTTTCGAGGCATTGTATGGCAGAAAGTGTAGATCTCCAATTTGCTGGGCAGAAGTTGGAGATGGGCCTTTGCTTGGGCCCGAATTGTTTATGAGACGACTGAAAAGATCAAACTGATACAGCAAAGATTGAAAACTGCACAGAGTAGACAGAAAAGTTATGCGGATGTTAGAAGACGGGATAGAGAGTATGAAGTGGGTGATCACGTTTTTGTGAAAGTGACACCAATGAAAGGCCAGACTCGTTTTGGAGTCAAAGGCAAATTAGCGCCGCGGTATGTCGGACCGTATGAGGTGATTGAGAAAATCAATCCAGTGGCGTATCAAGTTGCACTTCCTCCTGAAATGGAGCATATGCATAACGTCTTCCACATTTCGATGTTGAGAGACTATCTTCGAGATCCGTTTCATGTGATTGAGCCTACCCGTATCGTGTTGAGTGATGACTACACTTACGAGGAACGGCCTATACAGATTGTAAACCGACGGATCAAGAAACTGAGAAACAAAGAGATCCCACTAGTGAAAGTTGACTGGCAGAATCATGGTGGTGTGTATGCCACTTGGGAAAGGGAAGATGACATGGCGAAAAGATATCCTGATTTGTTCCCACTGAACCCTGTTTTCTTCCAAACTGAAGGTAACTCGAGTTTAGAGGACTAAACTCCTTATAAGGAGGGGAGACTGTAACAACCCTCGTACTGATTACCGTTAAACCACTGAATTATGTACTGATCATTGCTAAACTGAACTGATAATGACTGGTAATTGGATTAACTGAGTTACTGAATAAACGATTGAAATCGAAACTGAAATTGAATAAGTTTGTTTATTGAATTGCATATTGCATCTGTTTGATTGATTGATTATCTGTTTGAATTTATGTGTTTAAACTGCTAATTGAAGGCCTTATCGGCGGCCGAATTAGAAACCGTTTAGTGTTCCATGATCAGTAGAATATTTGTGATTTAATGGTATATTTATCTGAAAATTGATTAGGAATGATTAAATAGATTAAATTAAGTCAATTAAAGAGTTGACTTAATTACGGAATTGCCATTGAGTGGGCTTTGTTTATTTTATTCTTTGACCTTATTACACTTGAAACAACATTCTATCAGCCATTTCTCTTTGTTTCTGCCGACCATAGAGAGAGAGAGAGAGAGGGTTGATTTCATCTTGTATTTTGCTTGTTCTTGTTGATTTACTTGAAGACTTGGAGTAGATTGAAGTGTATTTGCCTAATTGAGCTTCTAGGCTTAAATTACAAGACTTAGGTAAGGTAAATCAATCCCTCATTGTTGCATTTAAGCTTGTCTTGCATGAATCATGTAAATTGTAGAGTTTAAGTCATGATTTAGTTCATAAATGGTGAATTGGAGCTCCATTGTTACATGCATGCTTGAATTAGTGCATTGTGAAGTTGATTTCATGGTGGATTGTACATGCATGTCCATGTTTAAGCCATAGTCCATGTTTTCAGTTTGTTTTCCAGTTATTGAGCTCCATTGAGCAAGAATGAAAGCTTGATTTTGGTTTAAAGATCATGCATTTCATGTTTTGAAAGTGTTCTTGAAAATGGGTTTGAAAATGGCTTGAATTGACTCACCTTTGGCCCTTGCATGTGTAAATTGGTTTTTGAAACTTGTTGTATATTGAATGGGATGTATTTTCCAGAATTTGGGCCCAAGAGGTCGAGATTTGAGTTGTGAATGCTTGGTTTGAGCTTGGAAGGCAAATCTGGAAATTTCCAGATTTGGCTTCTTCGCTCGAGCGAAGGATTCCTCGCTCGAGCGAGCACCTTTATTCAGGGCTCCGCTCGAGCGAGCATCGAGCGTGGTATCGCGCGTAAAATTCGAGCATCCAGTACTTTTACTGTTCATCAGACCGCTCGAGCGAAGGATTGTTCGCTCGAGCGAAGCCTTTGATTTTGGAAGCTCGCTCGAGCGAAGGAAGGCTCGCTCGAGCGAAGCGCCTATTTTCAGCAACTTTTGAAAAATGCCTTCCAACTGTATTTTTGCATCCTCATCTCATCCTAGGCATTCTTAGGCCTAGTTTAAGACATCTTAATGAGGATTTAGACGTAGAACCACACCGAGGAAATTTAGGGATTTAATTATCACCCTTTCCGACTGTGAAACTTAGTGTGGGTTCTATTTGTTAACTGTTTAGGGTTGGCTCTCGGGGACGCGCTCTAGCTGCTATTAGCCCAATCTCTGTGAGTAACAATTGTGTAAAGATATGTTCAAAATGACTATCTTTTGAATACTGAACTGAACTGTTTACTGAACTGGAATTATTTACTGAATGAATGTATGTCCTTTATTTCTGAACTGTACTGTGGCATCCTTAGCACTACTGTTACTGATTGTTACTGTTACAGAGCTCTGTCGGTTCCCTTGTGGAACCATACTGTTTACTGAATGATTGGCCATCATTACTGTTGGGTCTGTTAAGACCTCCTTTGGACCTACTGTTTATAGGCTAATGGATGTACCACATATGACTGATTGATTGAAGTACTGAAAGACTGAAATACTGTTTAATGAACTGTTTCATTACTGTAAGGACATTCATTCATAACCTCTTTACGCATTATGTTATTCACTGGGCTTTAGCTCACTGTTTATATATATATATGTAGGTTCTCAGCAGCCAGACCAGAGCTAGGAGCGTGGGTTGGTCCCCAGTTGTGTCAAGCCAGCCTATGTGCCTCACCGTGAGGTTCCGTGTTGCCGTGTGATGGCCTTGGGATTTTGTTTTAAGTTTTTCCCATCGGTCTCCTCACTGTTTTGTATCACTGTATAGACCGCTACTGTTTACTGTACTGTTATTGAGGGGTTAAGTCCCCGTACTGAATGTTGTGTATGATTGTATAGACTGTACTGTTTTGAACCGTATGAATGCATGAAAAATGTTTTTGGCATACAGATTTTCACAGCTCAATGGACACTAGTTGTTTACTGTATTGGCTTCCGCCAGGCCCTGAACTCTGTTATACTGTATTACTGATAAGCAGGCCTTCGGTAATCTCGGATTACTGGCCGGTTACGGTGCTAAACCCATAGGGCCGGGTTTGGATCGTGACATATTAGGTATTGATTTTCAAGATATATTAGGTATTATCATAATTATGTCTCTTATAAGATATTTTTTCTCATAATTAGATTTCTAGTAAGATATTCTTTCTCAGCCTATATATACAGGCTTTTTATTATATAGGACAATTCATTCAATACAATACATATTATTTTTTTTTTCTCTCTCTACTATTCTAACAGTTGCTAAGGTGTCATAACCATACATACAATACATACACATACATTCATTAATTAATTAAATATGAATGATTTTATTTGCACCTAAATAATAATTAAATACGTTCAATTAAAATTTTGAAATTTATCCTAATATAAATTTACTTATAAAGACAATACATATTAAATCATAAAATTAAATATTTTCTTTTAATAATATACCAAAGCACTTGTACGTATTTTCATATTCAATTATTTTCATCTTCTTCTCCGCTTATCATTTTTTCTATGTTTTGGATTAAGGATGTTGGCAAGTGGACTTTAAACCCAGATTTGAGTTGAGTAGCTGTTTTTTATTTTTTCCTGAAAGCGATCTGTTATTTTTTTCCCCTAAAAATAAACCATTCAAATTTCTTTGTAAACCTTTTGCTATTGTTATGAAAATTTAATTTTATTATATTTATTTTTTTGTCAATCTTTATATTGTTGAACTATTGTTGCTGCTGAAAATTGACAAATGGGTTTGCTACAATATATACATAATATTAAGAGAAAAGTTAGGAATCATGAAAAATTTATGATCCTTGAATTATCTTGATTAGTGTGTGGTATTTTATTCTAAGTGTAATATAAGGGTTACAAAATTTTCATTATTATTTTCATGATACCTAATATTCCTGTAATATTAATGGGTTTTGATACTAGTGAAGAAGAAGGGAAAAGGAGGAGAAGAAGATTAAAACGAAGTTCGCTGGAATTTATGGTGTTGTCGGAATCTATGGGATCGCTGGAATCCATTGTCAGTTGCTGCACATGATAAAAAATTTGATGAGTGTTTTGGTGAGACTTTGGGATTATGGAAAGAGCTTGGTTAAAAAGGGTGGTGGTGGTGGTCTTCGTGGATGTTGGGTTTGGAGGAGGTATTGTGATGGAAAAGTAGAAATTGCAGAGCAGAGGCAATGAGAGGGGGAGAGAGGGGAGGAAAGAGAAAGAAGAGTTTTGATATATAGAAAAATGACTTGGACCTCAGTGGGGGTATTGAGAGTCACTGGCAAAAAAAAAACTTTTTTTTTTTTTTTTTTTTTTTTTTTTTTTTTTTCAACCACTGGCAAAGTGCCATGTAGCGCTGGGGTCACTGGGGTGCCCCCAGCTGGGAGTTCGAATCACAGCTCTTATTATTTAGATATGCTTTAAAAGGTGATTTGAAAAATATATATATATAAAATATATCAAAAATAAATTATAATTCTAAATAATTTAATAAAATATATTAAAATTTTTAAAATACTTAATAATTTTTTGGGCCAAATAAAATCTCCCATACATACACGTAAATGTGTAAGTTTTTGAGTTATGTTGTGGCCATGTGACAGCAATCCTTGCTCCACCCAAAGATAGCGTTGTTCGTTTTTGTAGGCCAAAGAGCTGCATTTTTTTAGCCTATTATTTGCTTGATAGCATTTTTTATTTTTTATTTTTAATAAAACAAATTATTTTCCTCATGCACCAATGATATTTTCATTACTCTATATGAATTGTTTTGGGGCAGTTGCGCACAATAATCACTGTTGTATAATTTATTGACCTCATTTCAAAACTCATTTTGGGCTTTATTTCGATAATTTGAATTATTTATTTTTTAAAAAATATTGAGTATAATATATTTACAAAAAATTAAATTGATCAGATATTGATACTCCTTTCATCAAATATCCTTTATATCTAAAACAAAATAAATAGTGAGTATAATTTAAAGGGCTATTTTTTCATAAATCTCTTTTCATCTATTTATATTCCATTAAGTCCACATTATTTTCTTATGTTCCAATAAGAGGTGTCTCTATTTACACATCACATTTGGTCTCAAGGCACATCACCTACTTAATGCACACCAAACACAATTTTAACTTATTATTTTTGCTCAATACATACTATTCATTTTCAAATATACCTAAAATATCCTCATCTTCTTCAACCACCCCACCAACCCTAACCCTAACTGCTGTCACTCGTCGCAGGTCGTCGTCTCTCCCTCCTTCTTCTCCGGTGAATCTCTACTTCACTCCTCCATCTATCACTTTGTTTGCCTTACCACTTCCAACCACACTCCCAAACCCTTTTCCACCCACTTCTTCCCTCCACCACCAGTTCAACCACCTCCTCACCATCGCCGCCACAAACCTCTCATCCCATCTCATCTTATATCCTACTTCTTTTTCTTTCTCTAAAAACTACCAAACCTACCCTCACCACTGAAACCCTTCCTCTACAAAGATTTTCCCAACCCATCGGAGAGGAGCTTCTCGCCGAAGACAACTGTAGCGGCAAAGCTTCGAATTAGAGCTTGAAATCCTAGATCGAAGCTTTGAATCTGGTTTGCACGATAGAACTCTTGCAAGCCCTAGATCTAGATCTGAAAACCCTAAGATTCTCTCTCTCTCTCTCTCTCTCTCTCTCTCTCTCTTTGTGATGGAGAAAAACGAGCCATGGCCGAAGTGAGAGACTGTGTTGTTCGTTGATGGGGGGAGGAAGAAGGGTTTCCATAGGGGAAAGAGGTCGCCGGCGAGGTAGGGAGGTTGCAAGGGTTGCGATGGTAGCTGGGCTTCGGTGACGGTGGTCGGAGGTAGAATCAGGCGGCGGAGAGTGGTGGTGTGTGATGGGTGTATTCATATTCTTTTGTGGTTATTTTAGTCATTTTATGTAAGATTATTATTGTAATAAAAAATAACCAATTAATGGTGTGCCTTGAGACTAAATGTGCTGTGTAAATAGATGCACCCTCCAATAAATCCTATGGGTAATATATTTACCAAAATACCTCTAATAATATTCACATTTACAGTGTGAATGTTCCGTGATGTGAATGTTCATACCATCAATGTGAATGTTCACATCATCAATGTGAATGTTCACACTATCAATATGAATGTTAACCTGTCAATGTGAATATTCACATTGTCAATATGAAGATTCATACATCAATGTAAATATTCACATTGTAAAATATGAATGTTCACATCACTAAATTGTTAACTATTCAAAAAATATTTGTAAAGATAGAAATGCCCATAAAATATCTTAAAAATAAGAATTAGAATTTGGTAAATCAAATGTCTAAATAATAAGACTCGTTAGAATGTAAGAATATCTTATGCACTAATTAGAATACAAACACTGGAAAGAAAATTTTCTAATAAATTTCCTTAATTTAAAATATAAAACTAAATATAAATATAATTTGATAAAAACACTACCATCTCAAACCGAAATGGACCAGTAAGTTGCACAATAATAGCTATTGTTGTGCACAACATACACCACTCACCCCAAATCTTGAATCTATATCTATATTAACATATAAAGCATTTTATTTAGTCTGAGTTATAAAATATAACAGCAATGATTCAGAGTACTAATTTTGGTATTGTAATAGAGCACTAATAATATGATACGGAAAAAAAAAAAAACCAAATAAATTAAGACGAAAACATCACATAACAGTAAATGAGACCCACTTCCAGCTCATTAGAGCTGATTTTAAAACTTTTTAAAGTGTTTTTCAAAATGTAGCACTGTCAAGTTTTTTTTGTTTGTCGATTTCACATCCTCTAACTTTTGAGAAAAAATGACAACTATTATTTATTTATTTATTTTTTGCATTAGCTCCACGCGCGAAAGAATTAAAAAAGTGAATAAATATTAGGTGTTTTTTTTTTTTTTTTGACATTTTCTAAAAAAGTATTTTATTTAGTTTTTAAAACCAAATAAGTTAAAAGGATATTTTGTCAATTGTCTCTTATTAAAAGTCAAAGAAAATGATTTTTTTTCTTAAAATAATTAAAAGTCAAAAAATTAACTTATTACCAAATAATAATAATAATAATTACCAAAACGGGCAAAAGAGTAAGGAAGTTACCAAATAACACAGCTTGTTTGATTATCACATAAGTTAAGAAGTTATAAACATGTTAAATAATATGATTTATTTTATGGATAAAGCTTGAGAGCTCGAAAATTTGTCTTCCCGAATCCCCCTAATGCCCAAAACGATGTCGTTTTGGGCATTAGGTTTTTTTCTTTTTTTTTTTCTTTTTTTTCTGCCATTTTCGAGCTCAAAACGCAGGGAAGAAGAAGGGAAGAAGAAGAAGAAGAAGAAGGGAAGAAGGGAAGAAGAAGAAGCAGAAGCAGAGGCAGACACACACACACAAATGGCCCCTGCATTCCGGCTGAGCTTCGGATCGTCGCAGCTCCGCCGTTCGTCGCAGCTCCGCCGATCGTCGGTCCGCCGTCCGCCGCCGCCGTCTGCCTCTGCTTCTGCTTCTTCTTCTTCCCTTCTTCCCTTCTTCTTCTTCCCTTCTTCCCTTCTTCTTCTTCCCGTTTGCTTCTTCTTCTGATTGAACCAAAACGCCGAAACGGCGTCGTTTTGATTTCGGGAGATTAGGGGCGCCTTGGTTTCGAGTTATGTAGCACGACTGTTATTTTATTTTAATTTTCAATCATTTGTCTGTTCTCCACAATCATATCTACACTCTGCATAAAACGTTCTTCTCAATGATGCACACACTATAATTATAGATTCTATCGAGCATTGATTTTTAAATGCAATGTGTGTTTGAATTTTGATTTTGTAAAATAAATAAATAAATGAAAAGAAAAGGTTGAAAATAAAGTAAAAGTTAGCATTTTATTTTATTTTTTTACAAATCTAAAATTCAAATAGAGTCTTAAACAACAATCTCTTCCTTATGTTACTTATTCAGGGTGGATGATTAATCCAATCACAGCATATTTATATTTAATCTTTTAAATGAATTTTGTGTAGTTTTGTTTATACATGTTTTTATTTTCCAAATAAATATAAAAATAAAATTTAAATCAAATAGTTAGAATCGCTTCTAATTTTATATTACTAATTCTCTTTTTAATTTAGCTATTATTTTTAATATCAAAATGATTATTTATTTTACTATCTTATAATTTAATATATATCATATAAAATTATTATATGATAATTACATTTTTATAGAACAATAAAACTAAAATTATCAAAATAAACAAATAATTTAACTAAATTTATTATATATAAGTATTTAAGTAATACTGTTATAGAACGATAATGCTAAGATTTTTAAAATAAATTTTATTTTAAATTAAAATTAAAATTATTCTTTTGTAACACATATTATAATATAAAATATCATTACATTAATTAAAGTTAACTCCATTGTGATATTTTTAAAAATGATTTACATACACGTGTAGCGTCTAATTTGATATTGATTAAAATAATGGAACTCAATATTTTTTGTTAAATTTTTAGAAGATAAATTGAGAAATATCAAATGATAAATAATGTGTAGTATTATTAAAAAATACTGATTCATTGAAAATGATTGTGTATATCTAAAGCACCTATTGATATTTCTTCAATAATTTTTAAATTAAAATTTTAAATTTATAGTATTATTGATAATACACATTCATGAACTTTGCTAGAAAAGATATGTAAAATTAATTTGGCAGGAATAAAAATTTTGCGGTTATTATGGTGTGTCACATAATTAATCAGAATCCCTTTAACGGTTGAAATTATTAAGATTATAGAGATTTTGTGCCTGATTCCCTTTGAGGATACTATTTATGATTTGAATTTATAATTTTTTATACAACAATGTGAATAACTGTTACGATTTTAGTGATATAAGCATGTCAGTCATCATATTTCTAGAAGTGATTTATATATGTGTATAAGTCCAATTTGATATTGATTGATTAAAATAATGAAACTCTCAGCTTGCTTGGTTCTATTTTTCCAAAAACACTTTTCAGAAAATTATACTTTCTTATTTTCCGCGTTTTTTTGTTTTTACTGAATTTTTTTAATATTTTAAGCAATTTTTTTACTTTTTAGACACACCTAACATAAAATACACCTAAAAGGTAAAAAAAATCTTTTAAAAATTCACTAAATACCAAAAATACAAAAAAAATACAAGAATTCAGTACATTTTTTTGTATTTCTATGTATTTATTAATTTTTTAAAATATTTTTTCACAAATTTTTTACTTTTTAGATAAATCTAAGTAATGTGCATAAAAAAGTAAAAAAAATGTTTAAAATCTTAAAAATATTCACTAAAAACAAAAAAACACGAAAACCAAAAAATTCAGTTTTCAAAAAACTTAATTTAGAAAACTTAACCCAAACACACTGATACTTTTTTTCGTTAAGTTTTCAGAAGATAAATTGAAAAAAGTCAAATGATAAATAGTGTGAAATATTATTAAAGAATAATGATTCAATGATTCAACGAAAATAATTTTTATATATTTAAGGCACCTATGGATGTTTCTTAAATAATTTTTAAATAAAAATTTTATATTTATAATATTACTGAAAATGCACTTTCATGAACTTTGCCAAAAAAGATATGAAAAAATAATTTGTCTAGAATAAAATTTGTGCATTTGTTATGATGTGTCATATAATTAGAACTGAAATTAGATTTTGTGCTTGATACTCTTCTAGGACACTTTTTATGATTTAAATTTATAATTTTTTATGCATCAATGTGACTCTTACGGCCTTACTGATATAAGCATAATTCCTACATTTGAGTCAACTTACCTTAAGCACTTTGTCATGTAAAAATATTATAATAGATCATAATCAAACACTACATGAAATATAATTAAATACTTGATACACCACTTTAGACATAACCAAAAACATAAGAAATTAGAAAAGACATTTTCAATTAATAACCAAAATAATATACCATGAGTTATAACCAAATCATAATTTGTATGTTATTGAATTTTCCGTTGTTTTTATTTTTATTTTCAGCAAAAATATTTTGATACAAGTGAAATTTGTGATTTTTAGTAAATTTGATTAACATAAATAAGGATTTGATTTTAGATTGAGAATACATCTTTTTTTTTTTAAAAAAAAAAAAAATTGAAAAAATTATTTTTATGAGCCTGTTTTATATAGAATCACACATAGTGACAATAAGTTTCATCGGCCATGAGTAAATCTTTGTATTTGACTTTCAGTTATTAAAATTTTTTACACATAAAAAATGAAGATTCAAAATTAATTTTTCATTTTAAAATTCTCGTACATTACACGAATCTCCTACTATTTTATTTATATATTATATTATATTATATGATTTTAGTAATTATATATGCGACTATGGCACTAGTAAATAAAACAAACAATTATAAATAAATATCATATACCCACAATTACTTTAGTGATTATGCAGAAAATATCTCATTTTAAAAGTCTGCTCAAAGCGTCATCTCAGGCCGGCCCTGTCTTTGTGACAACCGAAGGTTAGGCTGTGAGATCCCAATCCATGTTCACAGGACAAACATTTTAGGCCTTGACCAACCCAAATCGTATAGGCTTGGCCCAAACCAGCCCAGCCTAGCCCAATAGAAGTTCAACCAAAATAACCCATAACCCAACAACAAGTGGTTAGAAGACCGAACGATGTGGAGCAGGCTTTGGAGTTTCAAAACTCTATACTGGTGTGTGCAAAGCAACAATGATAGACACCTCTTTTTTTTGAAAATTCCATAATTTTTAAAGTGATCTACACCATTCATGATGTAGGCTCTATATATATATCTCCACACATCATAAGTGGTATAGATCACATTGGGAGTTGTGGAATTCTCAAAAAAAGGAGATCTCACTCATTTTCTCAGTGCAAACCCATCCCTAGTAAACTTAAATTTTTTTTTTTAATTTTTAAATAGGATCACTAAGTAAAGAGTGGTGTTACATCTTTTAATACATTATCTTCATTTTGATCTCTAATAATGAGGTAGAAGAGAGAAAGAGAATAGAGAGAGATAAAGAGAGAAGGGATGAGAAATAAGGAGTGTGGGTCCATTCCACATCATTAGGTGTGTGGATTAAGAGTGTTCAATTAGAACTCCCAAGTATTTTTCAACCTTGAAAAGGGGCATTGAATCCATCATCTCATTTCACCCCAAACAAAGTCCTATCGTTCAAGTTTAGTTGATATTCTTCTCTCCTGCTGACTGACTCTAGTCTAATATCACTATCAATATAATTTATATTATGATAATTTTTATATAATTTAAATATGATCATTAAAAAAAAAAAAAAAAAAACACAGACACACACACAATTTTATATTGTGATTTTGTCCTTATTAACTCTATAGTCATGGGCAAAAAAGCATATGGTCTTGTGGCCTAATGGCATGGAGGCATTACTTAAGTATTTGCAAGGAAGTGGTTGGGGTTTTTAACTCCCACAAGAGTTAAATCTAACAATTAACAATTTATTTTGAATCATAAAAAAATTTAGGAAAAAACAAAAAGGAGACGATGACAACAACAAGAATAACATTTCAGCTACGACTTAGAATTTTGTTGAGAATGATAAAAGGGGTGGCAAAACTTTTATCCATGTCTATCCAATAATCAAATATAATACATAGTAAAAGTAACACAAAATTGAATCAAAAAACACGAGTTAATACCTTTGTTGCAGGAAAGAAATTTCTTCATTCTTATCTTCATTTTGTAGTTTCCAAATGCAACTTTTGACACTGCCAAGAAGAAGAAGAAGAAGAAGAAGAAGAAGAAGAAGAAGAAGAAGAAGGAGGAGGAGGAGGAGAAGTAGAAGAAGGAGAAGAAGAAGGAGGAGGAGAAGGAGGAGAAGAAGAAGAAGAAGAAGAAGAAGGAGGAGGAGAAGAAGGAGGAGAAGAAGCAGGAGAAGAAGAAGAAGAAGAAGAAGAAGAAGAAGAAGAAGAAGCAGGAGAAGAAGAAGAAGAAGAAGAAGAAGAAGCAGAAGCAGAAGGAGAAGGAGAAGGAGAAGAGGAGAAGAAGAAGAAGAAGAAGAAGAAGAGGAGAAGGAGGAGGAGAAGGAGGAGGAGGAGAAGAAGAAAATCTGTAAACAGAGAGACAGAAAGTTGTAGCCAGGATTAGTAAGCTTAATTGGACATTGATTGTACATACCTTTCTGAGAGTTTCCAGACAAATTAAGATTTTAGCTTCAAAGGACCCAAGTCTTATAAATAATGGGGTAGGGAAGGAACAAGAGGAGGAGTTATATCATGTATAAAGACCCTTTTAATACCTGAGATGATGTTTTTGCTTTTGCTTTTGATTTTGCTTGCAAGAACAAGAAGATGCTTTGTGTGGTGGCCTTGCAGTGCAAGTGAATTTAAGGACTCCAAATTTTTTATGATATACTTAGATTAGAAGGGACATAATAGTAAAAGAAGGTTTTAAAAATAATTACAGAATTATAAAAATAAAAAAATTATAATTATAATTATTAATATTTATTAAATTTATCATTCATTTGCAATTACTTTTTTAATATATTTGATATTTCTCAATAAAAGAACTGTCACAGAAAAGGGGTTCAATGTGAGTAAAATCACTCAAGTTGCGGCTACTTGTAACTTCAACGGCAAGTGATGGGGTGATTGGATTGAAAGGAAGATGACGTGGTGATGATGACTCACCTTTTTGTCTGTAACTATAAATGAATTACAACATAGGCAAGGATCAGGGACGGCTTAAGCCAAAGGCTTCGGAGATTGATTGGCACAGAAAAATATTTTATCTACGCAATTTCTTTCTTTACAATTCTTGCAAATGATCATAATTCTCACAAATGAGGTGATAAAGATATAATGCAAGTTCTATACCAATTAAATTATGGATCAATTTTTAAAATTTTACTTATCACCTCATTTGGACATTGTGGGGGAAGTAAATTGTGTGGATATAACATTGTTGTTAAAAAAGAGGGTTCGAAAATATTTTTAGCTATTATTCTAAACTATAAAAAAATAAAAATAAATAAAAATCACGTAAGGGGTAATTTTGAATGGTCTAAATAAGTATACTTTTTGACTTTTTATGAAAAGATGTGTAAAAAAGTAAAGAGATGACATGACCTAAATAAGTACACTTATCTAAATAAGTGCACTTATTTATTTATACCAAATAGTTCCTAAATTTAAACACCCTGACAAAATTTGATAAAGATTCAAAACTCATAAACGGTTGATGTAATGAATTATTTAAAACTAATAGATAATTGTTTTACGTGAAAAAAATAAAACCAAAAAGCCTATTGATATGATGAGTTATTTAAAATTAATGAATAGATGGATGTTTCCTAAATTTATAAATTGTGTATAGAATATGATTAATTATATCAGTTATAATTGTTTCTGGAAAAAAAAAATTCAAATTTAAAATTGATTAAATCTTACTTTCAGTCAATTATGCCACAGCAATGATTAAATGAATTAACAATTCTATCCATTTAAAAATATTTAGTTGATAACTTGGATTATGCAAGTTTGATTAGTAATTTTACAGCTAAAAATGTGAGAAGTGTGATGTTTTAGTGATATTTTATTATAATTTATTTACTTTTTATTTGATACTTGAGTTTAGATTATTTTAATCATTTTTCTTATTGTAAATTTTGTTATATATTTAAGTAAATTTTATGTCAAGAATAAATAAAAAATAGAACATTGGTGGATAATTTTTTGATTACAATTTTTTTCCCCTTATCGAATGCTCGCTTTGGACTTAAAAAAATGTTAGAGCCGGCCCTGGCAAGGATGAGGCCCAATATGTGCAACTCATCTCTTGTTTGTTTTATGTGAGGCCTAATTATGTGTTTTGATTTTGTACATGTAAGATAACTTTTTGGTAATTGGTGACAAGAGGTGAAAAATAAGCACATTTGGCGTAATTTATTGTAAGTTAAAACTTGATAATTATGAAGTAGAAGTCAGCACCCGTTTCTCGCCTTTTAGAAAATCAACCTTTTAAAACTTATTTAAAATATTTATGTCTAACAAGTTGTAAGCAAAGATAACACTAAACAGTGTAACACAAATTTTTAAATTAAAATAAATTATAATAAACTCATTTAAAATGCAAGAAACAGCACCATCATCAACTATACTTTGCAACAAAAACACATAATAAAAAATAAAAATAAAAATTAGAAAATACAAAAGAGTAATTCGAAACGGATCAAACTTCTCTCTAATTGGGAGAGAAAATTGAACCATGTTGTTGGGTCTACCAGAAGGCCTACTTTGATGATTTATTTTGTTCAATTTTTATATCTGTGTGTATAGATTATTTATAAATTAATTAATTAACTAACTGGACAATTGTAGCCATGCAATTTCATCACATTTCTCATAAAACAAAATTTAAGGGTCTATTTTAATAAGGTCAAATTACGTCAATAGTCCTTATATTTTGCTCATTTTATCATTTTAGTCCTTGTAATTTCTATCAACTCGATTTTGACCCTAAATTTATGATATTGTATTAATTTGGTCCAATTTATTATAACTGCTAACATTTTGCTGTAAAAAATATGCACATAAATGGCATGAGTCATACTTATAGGAATAAAATTATAAACATCCTTAACTCAGTGAGTTAATCTCAATCAACTCAGTGATCATTTTTCGTCAAAAAACCCTAACAACATTATCATTGGGCTAAATTGAAATAAAATCTAGAATTAAATATCAAAATTGAGTCAATTAAAAATGTAAGAATCGAAATGACACAAAGGGTTGTTTGGGATGTCCCAAATAAGTGTACTTTTTGTCTTTTTTGACTAAAAAGTTAAGGAAAAAAATATGGATGTTTGGGTTAACTTTTTGACTTTTTATGAAAAAATGTGTATTAAAAAAATGTATAAATAAGTGTGTAAGAGAAGATAGTGCAGTACACCGTACGGATTGACAGTCAGTCGGCTGGGCGAATACATGGGAAAAAAATTGCCTCCTTTTCGGGCTTTGATTGGACGGTTTTGTTCTGCCCATGGGGGCCCACCACGGGTCCCGTTTTTCTAATCGGAACCGTTCAATATGTAGAACTCGTCGAGTACTATATGTTTGTAAAAAAATCACGTTGATTGGATATCGATAACTATTTGATCGTGTTAGTTTTTTTTGTCAACTGTTAACTATAATACCATCCAATTTTTATACAAAACTGATTTGATCATGTAGTTAGTGATATCTGATAGATGTGATTTTTTACAAGCATATAGTACTAGATGATTTCTACATCTTGAACGGTTCGGATTATCAAAACGAGAGTCATGGTGAGCCCCCACGGGCCCAACTTTACTATCAAACTTAGTAAATGTACACATATAATTTTTTTTCCTTTCCCTGCAGTTGGCTTGATATCAGACATTGATGGGCCGAAAAGTTTATTTATATTTTAATATTTGTATATTAATTTTTTTTATATTTTTTTTTGGTGAATAGTGATAACTTTTTAACTTTTTTAGTAATTTTTTGATTTTTTAGCTTTTTTTACACTTGCCAAACCACCCCTAAATGTAGGGACTACCAGTATAATTGTCCCTTTAATAACATACTTGTGCTCCATGTTTTTCATTACAAATGTGATAAAATTATATGATTATGATTTTCAAGTCACTTTATTTATTTATTTATTTTTCATAAATTATCTACACATAGAGATCTAAAAAATAAATGGGACACTTATAGGTCAGTCCTATTGACTAGACTTATTTACATATAAGTCTTACTGATTTTTTCATCTATCAATATTTCCAAAATGAAACCCCCACCATAAGACCACAGCCATGATACCTTACCGCCGACAACTACCAGTAACCACCTCCGACCATCAATGGCCAACTCTAGCCACCTCTGACCATTGTCTTTGACTACCAACAACCACCTATAATAATAGGTTTTTACTTCATTTCTCCAACTATTTTTCGATAAAAAATAATATCCACCTCCTTAGATCTAGTGGCGATAAATAAAAGAAAGGAAGAATAGAGAGAAGGAAAAGAAAAAAATAAAGGTCTTACCAAAAAATAGTTATCATCAGTTTTCATGGTCACAGATCAACACAAGAATCATACTGTTTCCATTTGTTGATAAATTTATCAATCGGATTTGTAAAAATATTTACTGACAAAAGATCTAGTTTGAGAGAAATAGAGAAACACCACTTAGTCACTCATTCTCACGTCCTCACTCAAATTTACGTACATGCAACTATTCACTTATTTACTTATTCACTCACAGGCACACATTCTCTCTCTCTCACACACACAGAGGAAGCAACAAAGTCTAGTTCGATCTATTTTTTGTGTGAAATTGATGAAAAAACACACATAGTGATAACTTTATCAGTTTGATTTGTAAAAAAATTATAGACAACAAATCTTGTTCACTCACTTACTCACAAGACACCGTCTACACACAAAGAACAAGAAACATTGATAAATTTCTCATGCATTTGTAGCGGATTCGTAGCAGATTTGGATTGAGAAATAGAGACAAAACACAGAGATGGGAAAGGAAGAACAAGATTCGGAAAACATTATTGCTTGGAGTCGTTTGTAGTCAATTTTTCCATTGGAAAAATTAGATTCGTGTAGATCTAGAACTAAATTAGTGGATCGATAGTAGTGGATGTAACAACCTGAAAATTAAATTATAATTTAATTTTGTATTAGTATTATTTACAAATAGAAAAAAATTATAATTTTATATACAATTAATATAACTTTTAATGTCAAAACTATAATTATTATAAAGTTTAGGGGTCAAAGTCTAATTATCAAAAATAAAATGTGCCACTCTTTTTTGGGTGAATAAATGTGCCGCTCTTATGTACTAGAGACATATGGCCGTGATACGTGTCTATTTGCATGTAGTGACTGTTGTTTGACTTGGTGAAAATTAGCATATATAAGAAAAGATTTCATAAACGTGGAAAGGAAAGAAAGAAAACGGAAAAGAGTGAGAGAGTGATGGTTGAGTGGATGATTGATTAGAGGTCTGAGGAGATGATTAGACAATTAATTGATTTTTATAATTTCATAGGTAAATGAGTTGTATTATATCTTGAGTTATTATAAATTATTTATATTAAATTATTATTTTGTAAAATTTGGGTTTTATGAATTTTATTTGTGTAAAAAGAAAAATCTATAGATATAATTGTTTTTTAAATATGATTCTTAAAATGATTTGACAAATGATCATCTGGATAAATATGTGTAAGTACCACTACTGATTTCATGTCTTGAGGGACTTTGATAATCATGAGCTCTCTGTTTGTTACTATGGTGTCCCTCTAGTACGGAATGAAATGATGTACGGAACTTCGTGCTATACTATTGTAGGAGCTATCTCTTGAGTCGATATATCTATATTATCATGGATTCATTGACCCTCTCATCTGTACTACCCGTGAATATGGTTACATGTTTCATATGGTACCGTAGATATATGATTTATGAAATACAATTATGCTATTTGAAGTAAATGCGAGTAATTTATATGTTTTGTTTACTGGATGCATAGTGCAATTTTGTAATATTTATAAAGATCGACCTAATTTGATTAATGGCCTTTTTGTTATAAATAAATAGAAGTTGCGATGTGTATTTTGGTACCCTTATTTAAATAATTATTTTCCTATGTGCTTAGACATTAGATTTGTTCTCTAATCGGCCTTGGATAACCACGGTTTCTGGCCGGTCGTGATGCCTAACCCTTGGGGTACAAGATTGGATCATGATAGTAGAGGTTGGTGGTGAATGTGAGATGTCTTAAAAATTGAGAACATCGAGGAATATATTAACAAATAAATAAAGGATTTTTCTAATGTTACAAGTGAAGCGCTTCAAGATTTACTCTTAAGGATGAAGTCTAGGAAATGTCATTAATGAGTTCTTTGGTCAATAATCAAATAAGATTCCAAGAAAGATTGGAGGAGTCAATATAGCCTCCCTTCAAAATCCAATCTCCTTAGGTAGCAAAGCTATCCTTTTGACAGATCTTAACAAGGTATTAACACAAGGTCTACATATGTTGACGGAAAATAAGGATAGATTAAAAAAGATATGTATAGATATATAAGTAAAATAATAATTACAATAGATAAGTTTTAATTACATCAAGAATTTAAATGTTACAATTCCAAATAGAATTACAAAACAAGATTCAACAAAACGTATTCCTATTTCTTCTAAGATAATCATACATCTTCAAATGTTGCAACTTCGTTATTGACCGGGTAATAGTCTTCAATACCTGACATGAAACACCATAAGCTTGGAGTACCCAGGAAACGCACACAAAGAAATTTCATCCTTCCAACCGCAAGAATTGGACATAGATTATTCAATATGTCTCCTCTTTTTCTACTTTGGAAATCTTATCCCGAATGTCTACAATGGTTACATACCACGCAGCGCCAACCAAGGACCTCAAAAGAGACAATAAAAATAAGGGCCAAGCCCATAACCTCCTCCAACCTTATCCATTGTAAACACCTAGAGTTCGAATACAACCAGTCCATTTAAGGGTTTCAAAACAACCACTTGCGTAAGACTTAACATTCAATTAGGGAACACATCACATCAATCCATACTTGAAGTTGACACATTATCATCTCATCATTATTCAAGTCATAGAAAACCCAATACCACCCGCATTTAGTTTCTATTGAGTTAGATGTTTTAAGTTAAGGTGAGAATAAGTTATTGAGACAATTTATATACACATATGAGCATCATCAAAGCACCATGGTAAAGATATGTAAAACAAAGTATAACGCAGCGGATAAAATGTTTAGATCATACCTTTTATATCTGAGTCTGAATTGAAGGATCTCGTGGGTAAATCACGTGCTTCCTGAATCTTGTCAATCAACCCAGCAATGGGGTGATATTATAGTAGTGAATATCACCCACACAAACCACAGTGCAAATGGCTTTCATCGTTGTATTTTGGGAGAGAGTCAGAGAGAGAGGAGAGTCTAAGAAAAAAAGGTTATGGGTAAAAACCCCATAACGTATCTGATATACGTATCTAATTCAATATATTAGATTAACCATATAATCTGATATATAACCAATATCTATCTATCTATCCATATCTATTGATATGATAGATATAGATATCCTGAATGCTTATCCAAATAAGTTTGAATTAAAATTCAAACTTATATGGATAAGGTTCAAGAGGTTCAGGTTCAAAAAGCTCAAAGGGCCATGCCACATGGGCGCCCAATTTCTAACATCTCCCACTCGCACATGAGTTGGCATGACACTGCCATATCTCTATCTCAATCTCCCAAAAATGAACAATCTCATACTAGCCAATGCACCGTGCGACTGCTGAGAACACCTGCATGTGGGAGCTCTATACTAGAAACTCAAAATGAGCCAGCATAGAGACATCAACCAAAAAAAAAGAACAGAAATAGTGTCTCGTATACCCCAGACCCATCTAATTACACCGGTCCAAAAAACATCTCTAATCCCTCAAAAAGAGCATGTTTGACCCTCTCAATTCTTGCAATATATTCACACTCAATCCGCTTCTCATACAGAGCGATGTGAGTTGCCGGCAGTGAATATACAACAGTGGTGTAATACTAGATGATCTTCCCTTTGCCCTCATGCCATTTAGTTTAGGATTGACCGCTTTCCCAGTGATGTCCCTTAAGGCCGAATCATACATGACGCAGGCAACATACCAAAGTAGCAGAACATCAACCCCTTACCTTATGACATAGTCAAAAGTCACAAAAGGGTACATAAATGAAAGTCATATCAATAATGACATGTAAGACTCACACGGTGAGGAAACAGGGATCCATTCTCTCACCTCATTACTCGGTCGCCAAGCACATATAGTATGAATACATGCTACGGTGGAGTAACTCTTCTATAAAGAGTGACGTCATACTCGATACACCGTACAAATATTAGTCTAGTCGCTTTCTAGCGCCTAACCCGAATTCTCTATTTGCTCGCCTTCCAGGCGTCAAATGAGATCTCGCATCTGGCTAATCATAACAGGCACAACATGGAAAGTGGGTACTAACATCCATGTTTGGTCCTTAACACGACCTCATCTTGGTTGTAACCAAGGCGACATGCATAGTGGATTATTTAAGCCTCTCTTGGCTCCAAATAAAAATAAACCACTAGTCTCATCCTTGCTCGCTCCCAAGCGCCAAGGGCGATTGCTCGTGTGAGTGAGCCAATCTTGCCTGCTGACATCATCATCTGCTAATCATTATGACACAAATCATAATAGTGTCAACATCCCATCATCTCATAACAAATAAGTGATCGATTTTTCTAAAAAACGACCACAGTCTGCGCAATTATAGATTCCAAGCATAAGCCTTATCAGCACCTCTTGCGATAAGCATATACAACGAAATCCACCATTTGCGCCTCACATGAAGTGGTTCAAGATCACAACCTATTGCGCAATTACCTCTCTAAAGATGTTTTGGTGACCAATTTGCGTTCATTCTTGATGCGCCCAACTAGCGCAGATGCGCCCAACTAACGCATTGAATCTTACAAGAAGCAAATTAATATACTACTAGTAAAGCATTCTATCCACAGTCTAATGAGCAAGGTCAATGTCTAAACAACTCAGTTGACCATTTACCAAAGATAACACTTATCATGCCGAATACGCCCATATAGCGTACTTTAGGCTCCCACAACTAAGAAAAGATCAAGGAATATAGATCATCTGTTTCTCCCAAAGACAATCCGAGGATACACTCAATAGCTAAGGCTCTGGCTTTTACCGATAGGTAAGTCAATGGGTTTGCAATTTTGCATCTAGAATTATTCTAGGATATTCCTTATGTAAGTCATCGAAGACAAACCGAGAATTTTCCCAAAACAATCCCTAAGGATCGTACATCCGAGCATATAAATTACATCACCCATGTCCATCATATCTAAAATAAAGGACTGCCTACCCTAGGTGGCGACATCCTTATAAATTCCTGGCTCATAATGACTAAGTAAGGAAAAACTTTTTTGGACCATTGCTCATGCCTCAGTGGTCTTCATCGATCATCGTTGGCCTATCATGGCTTGACGAAATCTAAGAACCACTATTTGGATAACTGTTTTAGGCTGTAAAAGATTTATTGGAACTAGCAACCTTTTTGCGCTCCTAACTTTTCACCGTAAAAGCAGAAGGTAAATCCCTACGGATCTACTTATCCAATTCTCCAACAAGAAAGATGGGTCACAATGTCCACAAATCAATGTCCCAAACTTACGTCAATCATAGCCTAAGTCAAAATAACCTCACTCCCCAGGAGGAAGTCTTCTCATGGTCTACACCTTCCTCAATGGTGCGACTTTTCGGTATCTAGTGAGCCTTATGCCTCAACAATGACTATCCAAATTACGCATAACTTTAGAACAGTTTCGCGTCATAACGGAAAGTCAACCAATTTATAGAAATGGTTAATCCTCAAAGACTTTGTCTTAAATTGCGCAACATTAATCCACTTTCTAAAAAAAAAAAAAAGGGACTAGAGCCTTTGGCATTATCCTAGGCTCTTTATCATCTTGCGGAGCAATCATGAATGTTCCCTTCTCAATCACCCAGTGATGACGTGGAAAATTTTCACATTTGCTACCACGCAACTAAGAATGTAGAGAATTCTTCTCTAATGGAGTAATCCATTAGTAGGCACATCGCTCCCACTGTCCCTAGGATATTGGAAATTTCTTTCCATTCTCAACTAGGCTACATAAAAGCGCTATGCTTAGAATTCTCTATCTTATAGAGTTCCAAAACTCTATACACGTCACCTTTACTAAGAAAACTTTATGTGACTTAGTTACACTACCACAAAGCTGCTTACCTATATGCACATGACCCGGAGGGTTTACATGACCGCATACAATAATGCGCCACACAACCCTATGTGTTTACAAGACAGCATACAATAATGCGCTATAGAACCCTAGGTCTTAACTTCACAATCTTATGAGAAGTAGAATAAAGATAAGCTGCTTAACGGTTACAGATCGCCCATAGATGGCTCTCTGCTAACCCATTACTCAAAATGGAGTGTAAAATCTGATATGGAGGGCACTGAGTTAGGGATATAGGCAATAAACTAGTGCAATTCCCAATTGGGAAACATTTGCGCCATTATCCACCTAACATTAACAATATTTAATTCCTTATCTCTACTACACCATTGTGTTGTTGAGTACTAGGAATAATCAATTTTCTAAGCATCCATTTCTCTTCACAGAGTTTTCTAAAATAACTCAAATAGATACTCGCCACCTTGGTCAAAACTAAAAGCTCGAAAGCTATTTTCTGATTGATCTCAACCTCATATGTGCAATGTCAAAAAAACATCTCACAACTTTTGACTTATGAGAGACCAAATAGTCTTGACTCAGATGCGTATCGTAATCTATAAATGTGTCGAGATTGAGGCTTAGCTATCATACCCTTACACATATCTAGTCACAAATATCATAGTGGACTAAATGCGCCAATACAAATGACCTTCTACGGCTTTCCTACTTACTTGTGCGCAACTATTGCGAACAAAGTTACACATTCATATGAGAGCAGGATGTCACAAGTGAGTGGGCCCGAGAGGGCCTACTCAAACCATCTTGTCATCATCTCATTAATGTGATTAAGTATAATAAGCCACCGGTTCATGACCAATGTCATAAACTAATTCCAATCATCTTAATGTGTGAGTTCTCGAAGATAAGTTTAAAAAAGGTTTAGGCCCAACTAGGTAATGACTCAGGACTAATTCATATTCACTAGATCATAAAAGGATGTCATGGAGATATCAAGTGCGCCTAAGTCGCAAATTTAACTAGTAAGTGCTAATCCCCTGCACCTTCAAGTCAATTTTATTCTCCATACACTTTAATGCATCTAGTTGAAAGATGACGATACTCCTCTTGCCATATCTATTTCTCGCTTCATAGTTACTTGCAATTAATTCTACTATCCACAAGAAGGAGAGAATAAGCTATCAATCTATGACAGCTCTTGAAGTAACTTAAGCGGGAATTAGGCTAAAGAGTCTAATTCAACACAATGCTCTCACAAGCGATGCGTCAAATTCTTAGAGTCATAACAACCTTGTCGGCCTTGACCTTTTCATTACTATGCTGCAACGTTTGCGCTTAGTGGTAAGCGTTATTCAAAAACGTTAGCCTAGCTAAGGAATCATACAAAGAAGCCCCTCCTTATGTTTCACACTCAAGTGTGGAAACAATAAGTGTCCAGATTTAGACAAGTTGGCAATGCTAATAGATTTTGCAGCCACTAAGCGCTAATCTTTTCACCTAGTGTTAATAGATTTTTGCAGCTTCTAAGCGCTAATCTTTCACTTAGCGTGATATTTCAACGCACACTATTATAGTGCATGAAATTTTGCTCCATCCACTCCCAGTAATTGGGTAGAGAGCAAAACATTGCTCATACTGGCTACTCGTCTTACACTTAATGACTAATTCATTTAAGCTCGCATTTCTTGGATGACGTGACTCTTGAATGTTACTTCATCCAATAATGCAACATTATTAAAAGTCAAATTACAAAGTCAATTCGCGCAGCTCAATAGTCAAGATCATATACAGATCTATTGAGGGCTTACTAATTTCATAACCTCAAAACTCGCCAACCAAAACTACGTAGCGTGCCGCTAACCATAGCGCACACATTAGTTTTTATTATGCCAAACAAGGCAACAAAAACACGGCGACTTTGAGTCATGTTTCCTTACTTTGGCTCAATTAAGGTCTGACCTAAAGTCTCCAAGAATTTTGCTCATCTAAAGAATAGAATTACATTGTTCACATTTGAACATCTTTACTAAGTCTAGGTCAACCAAATTAACTTCCATAAGCTAAATCAATTTAGTGAGAAATTCGCATTGGGATTAATTTGATTAGCATAATATAATTTTGCCACAAAAATCTAAGTTAAATAGTGACAATATTACACAAGTCGCAAGATCGAAAATCCGCTATGCTCGTAATCATCTCTTGCGCCACAAGTGACAATTATCCAAAATTTAATTTAATTTATGTGCAAAATATTGGTTTTCGGGAGTTAATCTACAAAGATTTCTCTCAACCGAATAACCTCCCACTTACTATGGCATGTCTAAAAGCATGATAAAATATTCTAATTTCATACAATAGCATCATAATGTAGATTCACAATCAATACATGCTATGTTACATTTAATAACGGAATTAAAATAAAAAATAATTAATCATGCTATTCTAATCACAACATATTATAAACCAAAAAAAATAATATGCTGTATTTAATATTCAAATTATGCCATAATAGAAACTATATCACTCTGAAATTTTCTGGTATTTTCTGGAATTTTAAATAACTAATAAACACACATAAAAATAGAAAAAAAAATCCAGAAACTGATAAACTGAAAAAATATTCAGATTATGCCATAATTAAAAATGTATATCATTATGAAATTTTCTGGAATATTTCTGAAATTTTCTGGAATTTTAAATAACTAATAAACACACATAAAATTAGAAATAAAAAATCCAGAAACTGATAAACTGAAACAATTATACCAGTAAATAGTAAAACATTTCGGAAGTCCACAATAAAAATTTCAACCCCAGCAAATTATTTATGCAATACCAGAATCATTTTAAAGCATAAAAAATGAATTATTAACACAGAAAAAATATTTTTTATTTTCGTAAAATTTTCAAAATTTTACAGAATATAAAAAATTAATTCTGAGTCTAACGGTACCAACTATGCTTAAAACAAAGCTATAACGAATAAATTATGGCCAATCAACGCAATTCAGAATTAAAAAAGAACAAACAGAGCCTTAGGGCCAAGCCAGCGCGGAAAAACGGCTTGGCGCGGCTCGGCGCCGCTCAGCGCAACTCGGCGCCGCTCAGCGCAACTCGGCGCGAGTCGGTTCAACGCGACGCGGCGCATGGCGCGGCTCGAAGCGGCGCAGCTAATGCGCGCGCGTGGAAGGGAGGGGACAGCTCGCGCGTGTGGGCGCGTGGGAAGCGTGCCTAGCGCGTCTCAGCGCGTGAAAGCATGTGGTGGCACGAGGCGCTGCTGGGCGGCGTCATACAGCGCGTGAATCACACGCGCCGCCTTCCCGGGTGTTTTCTGGTCCGATTTTTGTACTTCCGGACTCCATTTTCCAAAATAAAATCGTTTATGGTCATAAAAATGACATTAATGATCATAAAAAAATGAAATATTTTGGATCTCTTCCTCTTTTATAAATATTCATGTGTATAATGTGGACATATATATATATATATATATACACATGATAAAGGAAAACACGAAAATACCCATACATGCGCTCTGATACCAATGTAAAACAAAGTATAACGCAACGGATAAAATGTTTAGATCATACCTTTTATATCTGAGTCTGAATTGAAGGATCTCGTAGGTAAATCACGTGCTTCCTGAATCTTGTCAATCAACCCAGCAATGGGGTGATATTACAGTAGTGAATATCACCCACACAAACCACAGTGCAAATGGCTTTCATCGTTGTATTTTGGGAGAGAGTCAGAGAGAGAGGAAAGTCTAAGAAAAAAAGGTTATGGGTAAAAACCCCATAACGTATCTGATATACGTATCTAATTCAATATATTAGATTAACCATATAATCTGATATATAACTAATATCTATCTATCTATCCATATCTATTGATATGATAGATATAGATATCCTGAATGCTATCCAAATAAGTTTGAATTAAAATTCAAACTTACATGGATAAGGTTCAAGAGGTTCAGGTTCAAAAAGCTCAAAGGGCCATGCCACATGGGCGCCCAATTTCTAACATATAGACATAACAATATAAAATTCATACTAAGGCCCAAACAACTGATAAGAAGCACATTCATGAAATTTAAAGTATAAAATCCTCAACATACATAAATTTTCAAATTAGATACACTTTAAATATCAAAATTTAAGAGACATTTCTAGATTTTTTCAGAACTTGGCCTTTCTATGGTTTGTAGAAAATTTTATCTGAATTTTAGATTATCTTTGGGAAATGGGACAGTTTTTTTTTTCTTCTAAATTTTTAGTTATTAAAGAAATACTCCAGCATTGTCCAAATTCGTCGGCTGTTATGAAAATCATATTTTTTTTTTCTTAAACCGCACACTCTTTTTCAGTAAAACTATTTTTACTTGAAGGATAACACTTTAAGGAAAATTGTGATATAAAATTAAGGCCAAGAGGATTTTTCTACATTTTTCTAGAATTTTTGAAAATGTGTTGAAAATATTAATCTTTCTTGCACAAAGATTAAAATAAGAATAGTAAGGGGGTAACCATTATTAATTTTCAATTTCTTTTATGATGAAAACATGCTAAATAGTATATATATAACTCAAATTTTCAGAATAAAGGTATGCTTTTGGAAATAATGTGAGAAGTGGGTAGGAAAAATGGTTTTGCACAAGAACACTATGAATACACATGAAAATGATACATCAAACCTCTGAGATCATGCATTTGAATGAGAAAATAAAAGAGAGGGTTGTGTTGTGGCTTACTTATTTGCTAGCTTTGCTAAAATGGACAAGTTTTGCTTTTCCTTTCTTCCTCCTCCACTAAGGTTCTCTCTCTCTCTCTCTCTCTCTCTCCCAAAATTGAGTGTGTGAATGAGTGTGTTGATGTGCAAAATTGTAGAGGATGGTGGTGTATTTATAGAAAGATTGGTGTGAGAAGTCCAAAATGCCCATTGGTTTCAAATGAATTGAATAGTCTTGGATTTAGTGAGGATGTAATAGAATGAGAGGTGATTAAGGACCTTAGTTACACCTTTAAACATGATCTAGTTAAGGTTTTGCTTAATTAAATTTAAGTTGGTTGTTAGTACAATATATCTCATCAAATTGGTACGAAAGTGTCACGACCCAAACCCGCAACTATAGGTTTAGTGTCGTAACCGGCCAGTAATCCTTGGATTACCAAAGGCCTCATAGCATAATAACATATAGTTAGGGGCTGCGGAAGCAAATATACAACATACGAAGTCCATTGAGCTGTGAAGACGTACATGGAACTGAAAATCTTAAACTTTATATACATAAAAGTGACGTCATAGGTATAGTGTTTACATGTCACTATCAAGTACATACAAAAGGCGAACTTGTTCATAAAACAAAAGAAGCAGTCTTATACATTCATATTGACACAGCCACAATGCATGACTTGATCTGGAACCTCCTCGTGAGGCGCAAACGGGTGGCTAACCAATGCAAAATACCCCAGGCATCATCTTAAGCCTGATCATGGACCTGCTCACCTACCTACATAATAAATAATTAGTGAGCGGAGGCCCAGTGAATAATAACAAAGTAAAGGGGTAAATGAATGATGTCCCAACTGTGGCTGAACCTGAAATTTACATTTGTATTTTCATCCTGAGCATATATAGAATCTAGAGTTCATGCTTAGTCTTACATAATACATCCATCAGCGCTGACAGATCACATACAGATTGTTTTTAAATTGTACTTGTCAGTTCTATATAAGAACCTCCGGCCGGGTAACTTGCCAGTTCCACAAAGGAACCTCCGGGCTGGGAAATTGTAAACTTGTCAGTTCCATTTAGGAACCTCCAGCCGGGTATAGATAGCTTGTCAGTCCCATAAGGAACCTCCAGTATCGGGAACTTGCATATACTTGAATCATAGCATAATGTTATAAGTGCTTGTTAGGCTTGGACAATCATTTATTGCATAAAACATAACATTTCATAAAGTAATTCTTAATCCGAGAGCAGAAAATAATTTACTTGAACATAGCTTTACTAAGTTATTACTTATAGATAATTGGTAGCTCCAAATTGACGGCAAAGTAAGCAATTCACCTATCTTGAGGCGCGTGACCTACATAACATGGCAGGTTCATACATTGAATGCATACGCTCAGATTGTACATAACTTATTTCATTTATTCTTAGTGTGTTTCTAGCCTGTAGCCTCATTATGGGATCTTAAACATGGCCTAGGAGTGCCTAAGATGGAGTGAGGATGCTAGAATGCTCTTGAAAACATTTTTCAAATTTTGCTGAAAATAGGGTCCATGCTCGAGCGTGAATTTCCTCGCTCGAGTAGACATGCAAAAAGTAAGGGTGTGCTCGAGCGTGACTTCCCTCGCTCGAGCGTACTGTAAACTTTGAAAAATTACTGGTTGCTTGCATTTCGCACTCGACGGACGCTCGACCTACGCTCGAGCGTGAGACTCAGACCCTCGCTCGAGCGTGACTTCTGTCGCTCGAGCGTGCTGCCCAACTTGTGAACTTCTGGATATATGCATTTCACACTCGAGTGGGCATCATGTCACTCAAGTGGAAGTGCACGCATTCAGAGTGCTCGCTCGAGCATGAACTCCTACGCTCGAGCGTAGATTCAAATTCTGGAATTTTCAGATTTGATCTCCAAGCTTCATACTCAAACTAAACACTTTAAAGCTCGATGTTTTGGGTCAAAATTCTGGAAAACATTTAGAAACTCACAAAACATCATGACTTTAAGATCATTTCATGAAATCATTGCTCAAAAGCATGCCAATTGTTCACAATTTCAACTTAAACTTTATGGATGTTCCAAAAACATAACATGCATGAAATGGTTTGAGTCTCAAGCCTCCAAACCATGATCAAACTTGGCAAATTTATAGAAAACATGATGAATTCCTACAATTAAGCTCAATCTATGACATGCATGAAAGAATTCTTAACAAACATGCTCCAAATGTAATGAAATAAACATGCATGCATGGATTAATCTTCCTTTCTACTTCTTAAGCTTAATTCTTACATCTCATAGCTCAATTCACATGAATGCATAAATGAATTAACTCAATCTCAAGACTAGAGACTTGACTTCTTACCTTAGATGTTCAATTGGGTCCTAGGTGCCAAATTCTTGGGTTAGATGATCAATCTTCAAGGTTCCTTCTTTTATTCTAGCAATTCTTTCAATTGAGTTCAATTTTCTCTCCTCCATCTCTCCCTCACCTTTCTCTCAACAAAAGAGTGATATGGGAGTGTATGAGTGCACAAGGGAGCCCACTAATGCGTTAATTAGGCTTTAGACAAAGTGTAATTAATTAGGACCAAATAAGTGGACATTAAATTAATCTACTTTAATCGTTCCAATTCGAATTTCATTTGAACCTACCATAAAATTCTAAAAATCCTAATTAGCACATAAATCAAGTTAATTTCTGATTTGGATGCCGATAAGGCCTCCAATTCACAAACTGAAACTCAAACAAGAACAGATCTTTCTACGCTAGACAGATATAAACACAAAATGATGCAATGCACATATAATTAACTGAGGATTTCTTCTTAATTACTCATTTGGCATTCTTAAACATGAATTAGCATTAATCATGGGTCGGGGTTATTACAGAAAGTCAATATTCTATCCATAAATCAGGCAAACTTTGTCTTCATAAGTACAATACATATATGCACACAAGGGGTGGCCAGCCATAGTACAAGGATTTGAAGGATTTTCTTTAGATTTTTGGTACATATTGATATATATATATATATATATAGATTTGTGTACAAAACGATTAAATAAGATTAAATGTGTAAATATGTATATATAATGGTACTTGATTTGGGATTAAAATGTAAATCTAATAAAATGTGGGGACTAAGGGTTAATTAAAATATATATTTAAGTGTAGAATTTAATTAAATTAGGGTTAGGGAAAGTCATTCGGTTTAAGTTTCTCGTTTTCTAATTAAAAGACGATCAACCGAACCAACATAATGAGAGTCAGAAATCTAGGGTTTTTGAGCGATTATTCTATAATTAGGAAGTTAATTAATTAGTATTAGGATATTAGAAATGATTACTAAGTTACCGCAATCGATTAGATTTCGTGCAGTTCCGATCGATACATGTTCTCGATTCTAAGGTTAAAATTTCAAGTAAACGAAGAATCAGGGTCTTAATTGAAATAGTTTAAAAATAAGGGTCTTAATGGAAATACAAAATTTGGGGGCCTCACAACCTATCCCCTTAAACAAATTTCGTCCTAAAAATTTAAGTTATTCCTCAAATTTTGAAGACTTGTGGATAATTTGTTTGATTGCATCCTCGCGCTCCTATGTAGATTTTGCCAACTTACATTAATCATTTGAATCATCTTTTCTTTTAAGTTCTTCTCCCCTCTTCATAGAGCCACCATTGGTCTTATTCTAATAGTAGCATTTTGAATCAAATTTCTCCTAAATTAATGACATAAGGGTCGCATCAATCTTTTGTGGTTCTCAAAAATTCTGAATTGTTTATTGTATTGGTAATGATGTTGATGCTTTAATGTAAAGGCTTATGTTGCTAATTTCCTGATGTGGTGGCTTATCTACTTGCCAAGAATTAATCACATTGACCCCTTGGTAGATTGCCGATGTTGTTTCGTTGTAGATTAGGAAGCTGGTATGTCCCTCTTTTATCGTTTCGTCGTTTCTCCTCAAGAGTTACGTCAAATCGAAGGTATAAGTTATTTCCTTCTTCTGGTGGTTGTCGATCATAGGTTGATATTCGAATAATGAATCCATTTCTAAGGAGAGGTCGGAGTCGAGTATGTTCATGTCTTAGAAATCAAATGCACAAATATTTTCTAAGAGTTGCATATAAGTTCTATATACAATGGATATGAAAGAGTATGATAAATAAAACAATTGTTGAGTGTTAAGATACCGATCTTTAATTATAAAAGAGGGTTAAAAAAAAGTTCTATCTACTATTCCAATCACATTTATTTTTTCTACATTAGTCATGGCTCGTACTGCGGTTTTTTGAATCCATATATAGCGTATTGCTCATGCTCTAGATGCAGCACAGTGAGATCATCATCATCTTCTTTTTCTTGTACTACATACAGAAGGATAAAATCCTTCGAGAAGAAACTACATAGGAATAAAATTGAATTTTGCTCATTATAGCATAAGATGATAAAACGCAATTCAACAAGGCAAACTTGTGAAAAACTCTCAGTTGAGCTTAATAGTTGAATAGTATAATATTTGAAATAAATCCATTGATGCATCTGTATGGAGTGGTGACATAAATTCTTACATTTAGTTGAGTTTTGAATTTATTATTTTAGAATAAAGTATTTATTAAAATATTTTGAATTAGATTAATAATATTACAGATTTCATTTCAATATAAAATTTTAAAGTGTGGCATGTGTCCAATCCGTAATCAGATTGGACCGTATTGTTGAGCCCTATGGGCCCCCCACAGAACCCGTATCGATAATCCAAACCGTACAATGTATAGGGATTGAGAGGATAAATTGGGTTGAGCCAAGTCTATCATTCTTAGACATTGGGCCGAGCTACGGGTCGAGGTAAGAACTTGGATAGCCCGGTCTTGGGCCAAGCAGACACCAAGCCAGTCAGATATGTGTCACTAGGGCTTGGACATAGCTATCTAAAGGTAGTCCTATAGCGGACCAAGATGTTACCAGTGTAGAGGATCGGGCTAAGTGTAGCTTGGCAGGGCACCATCCTATAGTTAGGGTTACCACGATTCTGCCAAGAGCAACGCAGAGCCAAGTTAGCTCGGTTGACCACGATGACAACCGAAGTAAAGGGTTTAAACCATCTCACCTGGTTGGCAATGAGAAGGGTATTCTAAGGATAGGCATTATCCTTTAGCAGTGCGATTCTAGGAGGACTCTACTAAGGAGAGTTAGAATCCTACTAGGATTGTGCCAGCGGAATCTATAAAGGCTCATGATAGAATCTATGGACAGATATTGCAATTCTTACTCACGAATACATAGAACTTATTGTCTATTGTCTACTTGCTGACTTAGGCATCGGAGGGGTTTCTGGCACACAACTCCCGGCTAGCTCACTTATGTTTTCAGGTAGCAAAGCAACGACGTTTAGAGGAGTGCAAACTTGGTCAACAGGATTATACGAGAAGATTATTTCATGCTCGTACAATTAACGTTGTCTGTGGGAACTTTCACAGAGAATAGACCTTTTGATTAAGTTTTCCTTCAATTGATTTTAATGGCGCACAATAAAGACTTGCCTCAGTCTATTGTTGATAGACAAACTTCTGAAGGGGACAGGAGGTGCAAGGATTTGTCTTTTGTCCCAGCCATGGCAGACTTAGACCCCTATCGACGAAACCTACGGAGGGATGCACGAGAAAAATAGGGCTCAAGTCCTCATCGCTCTCAAAGCCCAGTTGGATAGAGGCGGATGATGGACTCTCAGGTGCTGGAGGATCGCGTAAAAGAGCAATACATGTTGATAAGGAGAATGGCAGTAGACATGGAGACCATGAAACGCCAGATGAAGGGAAAAGGCATGGTAATGGAGAAAATATGCAAAGGGAAAATGCGTTCTCGCCATTTAGGAGATCGCGACAGGCGAGTCACACCTTCGCAATCTAAAAGCAGAAGCCTAAGAACAGGCAACCCACAATCAAGAACTTCCCAGACTCGTTACTCCAAGTTTGAGAGAACGAGGACTAAAAGGTCTTACATAGAGAGAAGTAGTTATCAACCCTTATATACGCATCAAACCACTTCTCAGCACACCGAGCTGCCTAGATCGATGGACTTATGAACCGTGCTAGAAGAAAGGGCTCGAACGAGAGAAGATGCCTAGGCACGCAACCCCCAAAGGGTCTCCACTTTGCAGTGGCTAGCTCCTAGGACACATGGAAGTGTTGAGGTTAGAATGCCAATGTTGTACCTTGCTTACGAACCAGCAGACAAAGCGTTAGCAAGGTTGCAAAGTTTGCCATTCGTTCTGGCAATAGAGAACGCACCATTACCCTTGGGCATCAACTAGCCTAAGTTCACAACCTATGAGGGGAAGCCGAACCCCTACAGGCACCTAAGCCACTTTTGCCAAGTTATGGCCATACATCGATGGAACGAGGCTCTAATGTCTAGCTTGTTTCTATCAAGCTTGGGCGACTTGGGCTTGACTTGGTTTGAGAGGCTACCAGAAGGTAGCATCACTTCATAGGCACAACTGGCGAAGGCATTTGTCACCAGGTTTAAGACAAATGCCAAGACCCTGTTGAGATAGACCAATTGCTCACCATTGACATAGGCGAGAAAGAATCGTTGAAGGCCTAGAACAATAGATATTGGGAGACCTTCAATCAGATAGGCGATTGCCCACTAACTTAGCTATTGCACAGTACAAACAGGGTTTGCCGGTGGGCTACAAATTAAGGGATTCAATGACGATGACGCCACCCCTCACGATAGAAGCCTTGATGGAGAGAGTGCACCAGCATATCAGGGTAGAGGAAGATGACGTTTGCGCTAAGGTAAAGTCCGGCACAACAGTGATGTCGGACAAGAAGCCTGTGACAAAAGTTAACGCGACGGATGGCCAAATGGTGAGGACCCCAAGACAAGGAGGTTGGGAGTCCGCACTGCCATCACCACGGCTTTTAAGAAACCTATCTATCGGATTCTTAGCGAGGTATGAGATGAACCCTTCGTTTAGCAGCCAGCCAAGTTGGGAGAAGCGCAAAGCGGCTATGATGATAGATATAGGTGCACCTTCTATGATGAGCTAGGGCACCAAACTGAAAATTGCATGCCACTGAGGTAGCATTTGGAAGAGTTAGTGGTTGAGGGCCACTTGGACCAATATATTGAAGAGGGAGCTCGACCATCCCCCTAGGACCGCAATGGGCTAGACAGGATGCCAGTTAAAGGAACTCCACAAGGCATAATCAACGTATTACATGGGATCATTGAGCCTGAGTGAGTCTGTGAGCTTAGGGAGATGATAAAAAAGGCGGAACACATGAGGGAGGTACTAAGTGTACACCCAACCGTGAAAAAAGGGAAGGTGGAAGCAAAGAACGTCATCACTTTTTGTAATAGGGACTTACTAAGGTTGCAAAAGCCTCACAACGACGCGCTAGTGGTGATTCTACGCATCAAGAACTTTGATATCAAGCGAATCTTGATAGACCAGGGGAGTTTGTGTGAGATAATGTACTATTAGACCTTCAACCAATCAAAATTAGAGGACAAAGACTTAGCACCTGCGACATCTCCCTTGGTTGGTTTCAACTCAATGCTAGAATGTTGGCAAGATAATTTTGTCGGTCAAAGCTGGGATGATGACGAAGCAAGTGGAATTCTGGGTGCTGAAAGTCCCTCTCACCTGCAACATTATTTTGGAGAGAGCATGGTTGCACGCCATGCAAGCGGTAACGTCAACCTACCATCAGGTGATGCGATTACCTAATGAAGCTGGAGTAATTGAAGAAATCTTGGGAGACCAAATCATGTCTAAGCAATGCTTTGTGACTATGAACGGCAGTTGAGTTGCCAAAGGGTTCGTGTAGATAGTAGAGAAGCCAGAAAGCAACGAGTTATTTGTGAATGTTGGCAAGGCAGCTGAATAGAAAGCAGTGGAAGATCTGGTGGAGGTGAGAATAGATGAATGAGTCCCAGAGAAGTTCTTTTTGATTGGCTCATCTTTGTCCAGCACCGAGAGAATGGAATTCTTGATCTCTAACATCGAAGTGTTTGCCTGGACGCCGTATGACATGCTTGGCATTAATCCAAACTTCATCTTCCATCAACTTAATGTCAACACGACCTCCAAACCAATTATACAACGAACTCGCCGATCAGCACTTCACTACGCCGAGATAGTGGCCGAGGAGGTGGGTAACCTACTAGAAGTAGGGGCGATCAGAGAAGTTCACTATCCCAAGTGGATCTCCAACACGGTGGTGGTGCGTAAGAAAAATGGCAAATGGCGCGTTTGCGTGGACTACAAGACAGTCAACAAAGCGTGCCCATAAGACAACTTTCCTTTACTGCGAATAGACCAACTAGTGAACCTAACTGTAGGGCACAACTGACTTAGCTTTCTTGATGCGTGTCATGGATACCATCAGATCGCTATGTACGAACCGGATCAGGAGGTTACATCCTTTATAATGCCTAGGGGTTGTATTGCTACAAGGTCATGCCCTTTGGCCTAAAGAATGCAGGGGCAACGTTTCAGCGAATGGTCACCAAAATGTTTGAGCCATTATTAGGTAGAACAACAGAAGCTTACATCGATGACGTGGTGGTCAAAAGTAAAAATGAGGTAGACCATCTTAGTAACCTAGCTGAGATGTTTCAAATTCTAAAGACCTACAAGCTGCAACAGAACACATCCAAATGCGAGTTTGGTGTAGGGTTAGGCAAATTTCTTGGCTTTCTAGTAACCAACTGTAGTATAGAAGCCGATCTTTCTCAAATCAAGCCATTCAAGAACTACAAAGGCCCAACACAGTCAACTAACTATAGCACCTTACGGGACTAGCTGCCACACTAAACCGATTCATAAGTCGGTCGTCAGATAGGTATCGATCGTTCTTTCAGGCACTTAAGGCCAAGTTTGAGTGGGATAATGAATGCGACCAAGTTCTGGAAAGCTTGAAAGAATACATGACCTCTCCGCTGCTGTTGGCAACCCCAGAACCAGAAGAGAAACTTTTCTTATACTTGGGCAGTTTTTCAGTATGCAATCAGCGCAGTGTTAGTATGCGCCGAGGGAATACAACACTTACCTATCTTTTATATGAGCAAGACATTACTGGGCACCAAAATGAGGTACTTGCCTTGATGATGGCTTCGAGAAATTGTCGCAGTACTTCCATGTGCACACTGTGATCGTTTTAACAACATTTCCTTTCAAGGCCTTGTTTGAAAGGGTGAATTTTTCTGGGCGAATATTAAAGTGGGTTGAGGAGTTAGGATAGTTCGACATCAGGTTCCAACCAAGAACCGTGATAAAGGCCCAAGCTTTGGCGGACTTCGTGGCCGAATTTGCTCCAGGAAGTCATTATGTTTGCCCGGTTGACTTGACTAAGGCTACCAAGGAAGGAGGGAAAGTGCTGCGGGAATAGCGCAGCCCTCGCAACAAGTCACTTAACTGCGTAGTGAACCATTTAGCCTTATGGTGGCTACATCGTCCGTTGGTGCCAATAGCCCATCACTACGGGATGTAGACGTCCCCGAACGTCCCGGGAGGGAATCCCGTTTTGTTCATATTGGCTCACTACAGTTCAGGACTCAAATGTCACGGTCCTGTATCTAATCTCGCAGAGTGCAATGCAAGACCGATGAATCATCAAAGAGTCCAAATCTGGCAAATCATTTTTGAAAACAGATTTTTTTGAAAGAAGTGCCAAACATGGACTGCTTTGCCAGATACAGAGTCGCCACCTAAATATTTTATTTTGGGGGAATTTAGGAAACCCTGACTTGTTGCCTAAGGCCACGTGTCCGTCATCATCAAAGTTGCCTCGGCTCGGGAACTTGGGTACGATTGGGGAAGGTCACTTCGTGAGCACCCCCGCTCGCCCGATCAAAGATCGGCCTCTACTAACCATGATATCGAGTTTTGAAAACGTTATGTGTTCTTATTCCGGTTATTAGCCTAGAATTACTATGTGATGCGCACAGCATACAAGTATAGACTGGGTCGCCTGAATTAGAACAAAACATCTCATGTTCGTTTTGAAAAAAGGTTTAAAGGTGCTACTCGCAAGTAGGCTAAGACATGGATTTGCCACCCTCAAGTGGGCTTAGAAAACATGGTGATTTGCCACTATCTAGTGGGCTTAAAACTCGCAATCAATGAATTGTTCCAATTCAGATAACCCAACCTTCACCCACAGGCATTCAGGCAGTTATATCACATAAGCAAATAGCCTCATGGTAAGCATGCTATCATGGCAGTCACTCACACACATGCAAGGATGCTAAAACATAACACTTACCGAGTACTCCAAGCCAAAACAGAAGCTATGCTAGAAATCAATGCATGATCCTAACTATGCTGAAATGCCTAATGCAACACATGTAGGAATGTAACTACAATAGGCTCGGCTATTCTAAAGATGGCATGTGAAATGCTACAACTAACAAGTATTCAACTCGGAATTGAAATACAATGCAGTTAGTATGATGCGCCGAGCCCGGTGCGTGCAATACAGATGAATGAATGCAAACATGCTATCATAAGTATGCTAATTAAAACATGCCCTAAAACTAACCATCATAAGTTGGTAAATAAAAGGGAGAAAGACGTGGGGTTAGAAGACATACATCACACACACGCACACTTATTACAATTGTGCCCTCGCTCGGAGGGTTTGAATAAATAATACACAACCAAAATAAATAACGAATTATTACACAACACTAATTACTTAACAAATGAACTAGGTAAGAAAAGTAAACCAGCATGCTATGCTACGTGTAATGGACTACCTCAGCTCTGCTCGGAATGATGGAGGGTGTATGCAAGCTCAAGTTGCCTTGTCGGTAAATTCCATCGCGATGCCTCGCCTCGCCTTTGTTTGCAATTGATCTCAAAAACTTGCACAAAGCTCCAAAAGGCTAAAACTCCACCTTGGGAAGGCCACCGACCAGTTATCAGTATGAGAGGCCACCTGCCGACCACCCTTTGTGGTGGAGACCAAAGAGGGTGGTCGGCCGACCAGTTTCCACCTCTGGTTTCTGGCTTTTTCTGCAACAAAGGCAAGAGAGAGAAAAGGCAATGTATTTTCAACATATGTGTGCACGACCACTCTCCCTGTCCTTGCACAAGCTCTAGGGAGTGTAGTCCTCGATCCTCGTGCCACCAATCACGCATCTCGATGCATGATGGCCGAGGAATCGAATTGCACGACTCGATGTGAAATGAATGCACATATGAACACAACAAGGCCTAAACTCCATCATGGATAATCCGGAGCATTGGCGACCGGGAATCGAGGCACGTTTCGTCACTTGGAGTACGAGACGTCCCTCGTTTCCCGTGTTTGGACTGACCCTACTCCAAACACAATGCAATATGCATGATATGCATGAATGCAATTCTAACATGCAACCTAGGATACGCAATGCTGTGGACTAAAATGGCATACATAATGCGCGTGATATGACATGGCATACACAATGCTCTAACATGCAACCTAGCATACGCAATGCTATGGACTAAAATGGCATACACAATGCACGATGGACTTACACCAATATGAGTGGACCTCAACCACACTCACATCAGTGGCCATATGATGGAAATTCAACAACCGAAACACATGCAAACATGCACGGATGCAAAGGACCGATCCTAAGGCATAACATGCAACTCTAACTAAGCATGGCAAGGAATGAAATATGGCATAGGATGGCACATGATACAGCTCTGAAATGGCATAAAATATGGTCCCGAAACATGCAAATATGGCACACAATGCAAGCTAGGGGGCCCGGGTACCGAAACTAGTGAAGCGGGTAACACTAGAGGTACACAAAGCAATGCACGAATGGCAAAACCAACCCCAAACAGACCCTAGGCAGGTCTGAAACAGTGGGGAAATGGCCTAAAATGATGGCTCGGAATGCAAAGAAATGGAGCTCATTCAATGGTCGGTAAATGAGGCATACAAGCCCGACTCTCAAACGCATTTAAAGAGTATAAAACATGACAATATGGCATTCAAACAAGCTCTGAAATATGATGTATAATGGGCCCAAAACATGAACACACCTCAGTATATGCATGTAATGAGCCTCAAAACTCAAAGTTAAGCATGGGTATTGAACTACAAGCATGCAAAACAAACATCATTCGACCATGAGACCCAAAAATAGAGCTAGGGCAGTCCAAAATAAGCACAATATCAGTTTAAGGCATGGCCAAAAAGTGTTAAAATCAAGGGTCAACAAAGCATGCAAAGAAAGCTAGTGAACCATGAGTTACACTACAACTATATGGAGCATATGAAGGCTCACCAAACCAGCCAAAAACAGAAGTATTCCATGCCAAAATATGCCCAAATAACCACTTAAACTCAGCCAATGCATGCAAGAATGATGGGCACCTTTGAAAGGCCAATAAGGGGGTTGTTCTACACATGCATGATGGACACACACAATGGAAAAACCACCTCTGGACAGAGGTTCTGAGGGTCCTAAAACCCACTAAAAAGAGCCTGAAATGGGTCTAGGAAACATGCAAATAAAGGCCCCTTTGAAAGGCCTTGAATGGGATTGTTCTACACATGCATCAAAGACAAAATATGGCCAAAAGGGCTCTGGACAGAGTCAAGGAAGACCTCAAAACTCACCAAATAGGGCCTGAAATGTGGCTTCACAACATGCAAGTAGGAGCCCCTTTGGAAGGCCAACAAAGCTAGTAAAGAGAACAAGGGGTGAGAGGGTCACCCCTCTTTGATTTTAGGGCTCAAAGACACATCTAAGCCACTGAAAATCCACTGGGTTTCAGTGGCTAAAAGGCCAAACCAAGGCCAATGCAAATGCTCAAATGCATGGCTCAAAGCATGAGGAAATGAAGCATGAAAGGGGGTAGATGACCCCAAACAGAAAAATGACTTTGAACAAACTTGAAGAGAAGCTCAAAACAAGACTTTTTTCAGTTTATGACAAAGCCTAAATATGCTTTCAAGTATGGCTAAACGATGAATCAAAAAGAGTGCTTAAAAGGGAAGAAATGTGTTACCCTTGTAGCACAGCAACTCCAGCAGCTCTGGATCAACAATGTGACTCCTTAGCCTCTGAAAACAAGCTCCAAGATGCTTAGATGGATGATGGAGGTGGTAGGCTATGAGTGGTAGTGTAATGGGGCAAGAACAATGGAGTTTTTGAGCACAAAAGAGAGATATGGAGGAGAGTGTATCTATGAGCTCCAAACAAATTCTGAACCCTTGCCAAAGAAGGAGAAGGCTTCCTTTATAGAGGAGAGGGTCTAAGGCTTCTCCAAGAAGCTTCAAAGCTAGGTTAAACATCCTCCATACATGTGTATGGAGGATGCAGCAAATGCCTTCCAGCTGGCACAGCTGGAACACACTCACTGAGATAAACAAGGTGGGAGCTGGCCGACCAGTTCAAGTGGTCGGCCGACCACTTGACCTGGTCGGCCGACCAGGTCAAAGGGTCCAAAGGATTCGGCCACCCTTTTGGATGAAGCCCCAGAAGTTAGCTTTCCAATGGCGTAAACCTTGCATTAAAATTCCTCCTGTGCAAAAAGTTATGCCTGTTTTGGTAAAGCCGCGCAGATTCTGTCCAACCGAATTGATGCCCTACTTCAACCAACCATATCTCCCCCACCCGGACTTGGCTTTAGGAGATTCTTGAGTGAAAAATGAAGCCCCGGAAGTAATCTTTCCAACGGTGGTGGCCTCATATCTTAAATCCAAGTATGCAAATGAATAAGCCCGATTTAGCGAGGACCGCTCGACTTTTTCTCTCCTTCCCGGATTCATGCCGAACCACTTTTGACCACCTAAGTGGTCGGCCATCTGATTTTCTAGTCTGCCATGTGGCCACATTGAAGCCCCAGATGTTAGCCTTCCAATGGCGCCAACCTTGCATCAAAATTCCTCCTGTGCAAAGAGTTGTGCCCGTTTCGGTGAAGCCGCGCAGTTTCGGTCCTACCCAGATTCATGCCGAGCTTCTCCCAAACTAGTTTTCCTCTCTCTTCTCCTCTTTTCTTCAACTCCAAACCCCTAGACAAGGTGTTTTGAAAGATTTTTCAAAGATTTCATCTCTCTTTCATTCATTTCCACTTTGTCCTTGCTCGGTTTACCGAAAAGCGCAACATTTGACAAAATGCGAGCCTCGGAACATCGTAAAAACTTTATTTCAAAAACGTTTTGAAAGAGAGGGTTTTAAGGTCTAAAATCTTTTGATCAAGATTGTTTTGGTCCAAAAAGGGGTATGAAGTTGAGTTTGACTCTCTCCTTGTCGAAGAAACTGAACCTTTTCCCTGCACACCTTTCTCCACCATGTAAACCATCAGTCGCGTCCAAGTCTTAGGGGCAGTCAAAAATGGGGTGTCTATAGTTGCCCCTCTTTGACAGAACTCGGAAGTCAAGAAGTGACGGGAGTGAATGTCAAAGCCCAGAGACGACCCATTTTTGACAAGGCCGAAGACTTGGACAAACAAACAAAGTACAGACAAATAAATGGTTGCGCCCGCAGGCTGCCTACGTATCCCTCTGCAAGGAATCAAACCAGCGTAGTTTAGGGGCAGGATGCAAAATGATATGCAGAAAGATTTTGATAATTGGACTTATACGCTACGCGAAGCCAGTTTGAAAATTGGACTTATACGCTACGCGAAGCCGGTTTGATAATTGGACTTATACGCTACGCGAAGCCGGTCTGATAATTGGACTTATACGCTACGCGAAGCCGGTTTGAAAATTGGACTTATACGCTACGCGAAGCCGGTTTGAAAATTAGGCTTATACGCTACGCGAAGCCGGTTTTGAAAATTGGACTTATACGCTACGCGAAGCCGGTTTGAAAATTGGACTTATGTAATGCACTGTAATGACTAAAATGCAATGTGATAGCTAGGAAAGGGGAGGTACCTTACAGGGGCAATTGGCAATGACTTACCTCGGCAATGTCCTACCTCATGCTGATGTGGGAATCTTCCTCTTCTTCTCAGTTGAACCACAGGTACTACTTTTCTCCCTGACTATGGTTGCAGCTTTCCCTATTCTCCAACAGGGTGACAGACTAGGTTGATTCGGTATCCAGAATTGAGGCGCATATATATGCTATCTCAATCTATGGGGCTGCCATACAGATTTCAAGCCGAGGATATACCCCTGGGTATTTAAACCAGACTTTAGTCTCGAAAATCCTGAACCTTTGCGTTCTAGGCAAGAGCCATTCGAACTCTAGTTTCCACCGTCTCAGTTGGTCTCCTAGGAACTCACCGCAAACACAGGCATGTGGCTATACCAGACCACCGGAAGTCGTTCGGGCATGACAAACGCCAAAGGAATTGCACCTTTAGAGGATTTAAGGTCTCCTAGACCAGAGAGTGCACAGGACAGTGCGAATAAAGATGCAGGATTTAAGGTCCCCTAGACCAGAGGATTTAAGGTCTCCCAGACCAGGTGAGTGCACAAGACAGTGCGAGCTAAAGGTGCACAAAACAGTGCGAGTAGGGTGAATGCACAAAACAGTGCGATGCATATAAGGTGCGCAAGATAGCGCGATGCAATGCACTAACAAGTGCAGGTAAGGTACGCAAGATAGCGCGATAAAATGCATGCACAATGCAAGTAAGGTGCACAAAATAGTGCGATGCGCAAAATAGCGCGAATGATACAATGTAATGCACAAAACAGTGCGATGCGCAAGAAAGCGCGAAAGTAAATTGCACAAAACAGTGCGATACGCTAAATAGCGCGAGTGTAAACTGCACAAAACAGTGCGATGCGCAAGAAAGCGCGAGTGATTACAAATGTGGAAGTGCACAAGACAGTGCGATGCGCAAAATAGCGCGAACCTGAACCTGCACAAAATAGCGCGATGCGCAAAATAGCGCGAATGATTTGAAATGCACTAAACAGTGCGATAGGCTAAACAGCGCGATTGTTTTGAAATGCATTAAACAGTGTGATACGCTAAACAGCGCGATTGATTTGAAATGCACAAAACAGTGCGATACGCTAAACAACGCGATTGATTTGAAATGCACTAAACAGTGCGATACGCTAAACAGCGCGATTGATATGCAATGCACAAATAGTGCGAGTGAGATACAACCACAAGATGCACAAGACAAGTGCTAGTGAGATACAAAGTATAAGTGCACAAGACAGTGTGAGTGAAATAAAAATGCACAAGAAAGTGCGATAAAATGCATCTTCTATGCAAGTATGGGGGCATTTTCTATGCAAAAGATACGAGCATTTTCTATGCAAGTATGGAAGCACATTCTATGCATGAGACAAGCAAAGCATATTCTATGCGGAATCGAAAGCAAGCATGTTCTATGCATGAATCATAACGATGCGCGACATGCATGCAACAATAGTGTATATGAAAGTTCATATTCTATGCAATAGAGGAGCATCAAACATGTACTCTGGTGCCTCTGATTTTCCTCTTAGAGGACTTCGCAACACACTCAGCTCAAAAAGGGCACACCCTGTTCATATTGGCGAGAGATAACATCTGCATGTGAAACCCTCGGATGCTGCTTGGACTGCCATTCTGACTTGAAGCAGGCTTACACTTGGGGTCGAGATACACTCATACTCTAGAGAAATGGCGAGGCCTGAGAAGGTGCACCTGGAATGCAGTCTCGGATTTTGCTAAAGTTGAAACATGCTAAGATGCTCCAAATTTTCCCTCTTTTCTTTTGCTTTGCAGTCCAGAACCTAAATAGCTTCAGATAGGTCCTTGTTCTACTGTTCACACTTATCGGGGGTGGACCCTGCAGTTTTATGAAAGAACAAATCGTGTTTTGCACAAATATGGAGAATGACACAGCACTCTGAGCACAAAACGATTCATTTTTGAAATTGAAATTGAGAATGAGTTCTCAACCGGGTATTGAGCCTACGACTGAACACAGCACGCTACGACTCAACAACAAAGAGAAAGACAAGGTAAGACAACCTAAACACATCTACAATACCCGAAACGACTCAAAACAAGAATCAAGACAAACAAAACGACTGACACGACACACAGACGTGTTCCAATGGCAAGAGACCTCTTAGTGCACGAGGAGCCAGTTTCTCCGGGTATTGTTTCCCACCCTTTCTTATTTTTGATTCTCACATCACTCGGCCCTCAGGCTCGGCTTTTCTCACAAAACCCTTTTCCTCACTTTTTCTCTCAGCGCACATCTCTCTATTCTTTAATCTCTCATTTTTTATCCCTCCCCTGGGTGGTTGATGGATAAACAAGAAGTTGCGGGCTCTTGCCCCTAGCATGCTGCTAGATTCTCTTTCTTCTGCTCACAGCCGATGAGTTCCTCCCCCAGAGGGGTTGTGATGCGGCTGGATGTGCAGCAGATCTGCAATTGACATTGGTTGACGATGCTCTACTGGGGAGTTTGGACGTGATCGGATCTGTCTAGATGAGGGAGTGGAATATCCTGTCCCATTCCAGTTCGTGCTTCACACTTGGCTTGATACCTCGTTGCTTGGAGGATATGAGAGCTTTTAGCCCTTTTTCTGTTAGCTTCCGCTGTGCCCTTCTTGGAAAAAAGGGTGCCTTTTCCGGCAGGTAGAGTGCCTTTTTTGGCAGGTATGTTGACCATGGGGAAAAGACAGAACACCTGACTCAACTGTGCCCCTAGTTCATCATTTTGACCATTTCTTGTTTTTGGCTTTCTGTTAAAACAATTTTGACCAAAATGAGAGTTAGATTAACATGCTTGTTCAATTTTCTGATTTAAAATCATGCAAGTCAGGCTATGAGCACTGAAAATTTACCTTTTTTGTCCAAGAAATGGTCCAGTTTTAGAAGAATGGAATAATTTTCGAGAGAATTAGTCAACCTCATTAAAAATTCTCAAAAACTATTTTTGCAAATGGTCACTGCTCAACGAGCACAGAACCTACTCTTGAGATGCACAACCTCAGATATGAAGGAAAATTACCCCTCGCTCGAGGAAAGTTACATGGCAACGGAAAGTTGCCCCTTGTTTGAATAACGCCACAGCGCGTTGCATGGCAACAGAAAGTTGCCCCTTGTCTGAATGGCACTGCAGCGCATTGCAATCAATCCTCAGGGTGATGATCACAACCGAACTCCCGGATACAGAAAAGACAAAGATGACCAGAACCATCACATGGACACAATTGAATTTGAAGTGTTTTACAGCTGGACTTTAGAATGAAGTTGCCTACGTATCCCAAAGATGGGAATCAAGCCTTACGTAGTTCGAGGTTAAGGTACACTTGGGTATTGACCTTTCCTTTTGTGCTCTAACTTTTGCCAAGGTCGCCCTTCTGGGTTTTCGGCCTTGCGAGCTTTTTTCTTTTCATTTCTTTTCTTCTTTTTTCTTTTTCATCATTTCTTTTCATTTTCTTCATTTTTCTTCTTTGCATTCTTTTCTTTTCTTTTTTTTTTGTTCTTTTTCTTGCTCTAACTTTTGCCTGGGTCGCCCTTCTGGGTTTTTGACCCAGCGAGCCTCTCATGGGTAAACGTGTAGCTTTGTCCATGTCAAATGGTTTTGAGATTCTGAAGTCATTTGAATCCAGGAGAATGGCTGTTGTTCGCTGACGATGCAGGAGTCCAATGGGGTCTGAATTGCCCCCAGTGTTGCGGATAGGGACTCAGTTGTCCTTCAGCAATACTTTCTTCTTTCCTCCCTTCTGGGATTTGGCATTCTTGCCGATCTTCATCTTTGACTCTTCGAGCACACTTGAAATTCTTTTGCCCCTAGTTCAAAGGGGTGCTTTTGATCTAGCTTCGCAAGCTTCTTTTGACCTTATGATCTTCTTGATCCGACTTTCCTGGCCTCTTGTTCGAGGGCTGCTTCAAATCTGGCCACACAGGCCTTACATGGTGGTTAACCGTTGAACACTCTGAATCCAAGTTCAAGGTTTGAAAGCAAGGGGGTCGAGTCTCGAGGCTGAGAGCGATCCTGAGCTGCACAATCTCAAGAGCGATTCCACACAGGTCTTCGCAAGACTGCGCAAAACATTTTTTTGAAATCTTTTAAGAAAGCGACTAATCGCTCGCGCGGAAGACAATGTAGAACCAATCTGGATCAAGCCAGGATCCTTCTCAGTACTCACATTAACAAACATGATTTCATTCATTAAGGGCTTAGCATGCCTCTCCTTCTCTCAATTAATCAAATTTTCGCAAATCCCGAGGAATTCTTTCCTCTTCGTTTTCATCACAGTGTTCAAAAGGTTTTGAAAAACTTAGGTCAATGCAATGAGTTCGAGGCACATAAAAGTAGGTGAAAAGCACTGCCATTTCATTCAGAACTTCTGGCACAACTGGCACAAGGCAGAAGCGAACACAAGAATGTGAAAATCACTGCTGTTCATTCATAACTGTCGGCACAACTGGCTCCCTGGCAGAAACAGACTCAAAAGGAAACAAAAAGACAAACACAAAACAAAATAGTGATGCCCGAGGTAACACCCCTGGAATCACCTGACTCTAACAAAACAAGACTGACTCGATACAACAAGACAGACCCGAAACAAAAAGACTGACTTAAAACAAAGAGACAGACTTAAAACAAAACCACAAAACTGACTCAACACCCAAGTCAGAAACTACAAAACTAGCATTCGCAAATGCTCAAAACAATGCGTGCCATTCCCACGTCTGGAGTAAATCGAGCGCCACCCCAGCTGGCTCATCCCCCGATCACATGGTCACATTATCCCCCAGTTCACCGATCCGTGATAGACTTTGCAGGACCTGACGCGAAGATGACCTTTTTATCAATCAGATCTTGTATTTCATGTGAAGACGAAGACACATGTCAGTGTCATGGCCAGCTTGTTGATGAAAGACACAGTACTTCGCCGGGTTATGGGAGAGAGGAAGTTTATTCAGTAATGGCTGCGGCTCCAGGGGCTTCAGATGCCCCTTTTCGATCAGGACCCTCAGGGCCGTTGACAGAGACATGTCCAGTGGGGTGAACACCCTCTGGCCCCGAGGTGGGTATTTGGCAGGTTGTGAGCTGGTTGTGTTGGATGTACCGGCGAAAGGGTCGGTAGGTGCTGACTTTTGATGATCTCTTCCGAGTGTAGGATTGGAGCTGAAAGGGGTGTTTTTGGTACAACATCTCTTGTCTCGGCTTGCCCCTTGATTCAGACTACCCCCAACTTGAGTGGCAAAAGTATCATCCACAGTTTTTGCAACCATTGCAAGCACTTGCTGTCTGTTTAGTCCTTCGGCCTTCAAAGCCTCAACAGCCCGTTGAAGGTGTTCATGGGGACCAATGCTTGCCCCTACCTTGTTCTTACCACCTGCTTCTCCTTTGCCAAGGGTTTGGCTTTCTTCAAATGCAGCCAGTCCCAAGATTGGGGAGCCTTTTGTCATGAAATTCCCGGTATGTGATGTGGTCGATGAGGGAGCCAATGTCCCGGAGGCCAGATCTGTCACAGTTCTCTGAAGATCTTCGATCATTCTCTTCAGCTCAGAAGTAGTGGGCTTATGGGTTTGAGATGATTGGGGTCCAGGTGCATCCATCATGCATAAGTCCATGCTTTCTGGAATGAACACCTCAGGCTTGGGTAGATGGGCCGGGGTGATGTATATGCTGGGGTCGAAGGTGGATGGTAGTATATGGATGAGATTGAGGTGGGCAGGAGATGTTTGGTCATTGGGGTCTGAAGGTGGAGCTATCGTCCGGTTGTCGATGAGATTATGGACCTCATGACGAAAGCGGTAGCAACGGTCGGTGCCATGACTGCGCTGCTGATGGTACACACAGTACTTGGAAGGGTTATGTCTAGCTGGGAGAGGGTCAGGTAGAGGTTGAGGATTGAGGGGTTTGAGATACCCTCTTTCCATCAAGACTTTTAGTGCGCTAGTCAGGCTCATATAGAGGGGGGTGAAAGTTCTGCCCTGAGCTCGAGCTGGGCCGGCTGTTTGTAGGCTTGGTTTGGCAAAAGGGTTGGCTGTGGCGACTGTATTGATTTCTGTGGGTTTGGGAATAACGCTACTACCAGCATTGGTACTCTCGGAAATCGCCCTCCTTGTCGGTTCACTTGTTCTAGAAATGATCCCACTGTTGAACGCATTCTCGACCTGAACCCCCAGTTCATGCAAACTTTTGAAAGTGAATAGTGGAGCAACTATTAACTTTTGCAACATATCATGCTCGAGGTTTCGCACCATCATCTGCACTTGATCCCTCTCAGAAGGGCGGCGATCTGTCATCTGTGCTGCCTTTGCTCTCCACCTTGCAACAAATTCCACAAAAGGCTTTGTCGGGTTTTGGCGGGTTGTTTCAAGCTCTTGCATGGTTATTTCAACTTGGGTATTGTAGGAATACTGATCGACAAAGGCCTCAGCCAATTCTTCCCAGTCTTGCTTCACTTGGTCCTCCAACTTAGCGTACCAAGTGGCTGCTACACCCGACAGGGTTCTTCCATACAGAGAGAGTTTCTGTGGCTTAGTCAGACCCATCGGCTTCAGGACATCCAAGAAAAGTCGGATATGTACCATTGGATCTCCAGACCCATCGAAACGGTCAATATATGGCATTTTGAATCTATCTGGGAGCCGTACGGCAGACTCGGTGTGCCCATCCTCAATGTCGGGAATGGAGTTAAGGCCCTGTGCCTTCTTGAATTGCTTCTCAAGGTTCGCAATTTTCACCGCGGTCGGATCGAGGTCATTACCATCAAGGGGATAAAGCCTCTCATTAGGTTGCACCAGGGGTCTGACAACTCGGGCTTGAGCTAACCCTTCTTGGGGATTTGGACCCTGCAAATTTTCAGCTGGCGGAAGTGGGTCAAAGTTCGGCTGGGGCCCGGAAGCTAGATGTGAGGCAGATGCCCCAGATGGGTGTTGCGTTTCAGCATTAGTCTCATCCTGCACGGCAGTTCCCTGATTTAACGCTGCTATCATGGCCACTAATTCTTCCGAACCCTATGTCACATCGGTCTATACTGATGATGTGACTGGTGGGGTCCATGGCGAAGAAACCAATGAACCCTGTCTGGCCCTTCTTTGCCTTACCACTGGCGAAGGAAAACTGATTACCCTTGAACCGAATCTCTGACCTGACAAAATCTATCAACACAAATCCAATGAATCTGGGGGATATCGAAGCCTTCTGAAGCTACGGTTCCAAGACTACCTAGCAAAAGAGAAAATAGAGAGCATCTCAGACTGATTTCACTAGAATGGACTTGAGCATAGCTGAATGACTACACTCTTTACTGAATTCTGCCCCAAATTCTGCCTGTAAACCGATACCCTCAAGTAAAATTGATTCCCCAAATACTGATGCCCTCGGGCTGGAGACCCAGACTTGCAAACTGATACATGCATTCCCTGTAGAGGCACACTCTAAAAGCACATAGCAAGCAAGTGAGAGCCAAAACACCCCTATGGAGGGGTAGGGTTTCCCTGTCCTATTTTGTCAGGAGCTAGGGTTTTACTACGCACGTAGCGGTTTTCAAACAACCTAAAATCGGGTAAGCAACCTGTCCTAGTTTGGAATGGTCACTATGGGTTTCGATATGCACTAGGTCGAATGGTCAAAAGGGTGCCCCGGTAAAATCAGGGTTTGTGTTCCCGTCGTGGCAGAGCCCGCAACCGGTCAGCCTTATGGCACGCTTCTTGAAGCGAGCCTCTGGCAAACCGTTCAGGAATAGCATACGGCAAACACGGTGTCCTAGGCGCACCAATGCAAATGCAATGCAAAGAAACACATAAGTGTAGTCAAAACCAGATATCATAAGTTCGAGTCAAGTTCTCTAACTCCCCATCAGAGTCGCCAGAAACTGTAGACGTCCCCGAACGTCCCGGGAGGGAATCTCGTTTTGTTCATATGGGCTCACTACAGTTCAGGACTCAAATGTCACGGTCCTGTATCTAATCTCGCAAAGTGCAATGCAAGACCGATGAATCATCAAAGAGTCCAAATCTGGCAAATCGTTTTTGAAAACAGATTTTTTTGAAAGAAGTGCCAAACATGGACTGCTTTGCCAGATACAGAGTCGCCACCTAAATATTTTATTTTGGTGGAATTCAGGAAACCCTGACTCGTTGCCTAAGGCCACGTGTCCGTCATCACCAAAGTTGCCTCGGCTCGCGAACTTGGGTACGATTGGGGAAGGTCACTTCGTGAGCACCCCCGCTCGCCCGATCAAAGATCTGCCTCTACTAACCATGATATCGAGTTTTGAAAACGTTATGTGTTCTTATTCCGGTTATTAGCCTAGAATTACTATGTGATGCGCACAGCATACAAGTATAGACTGGGTCGCCTGAATTGGAACAAAACATCTCATGTTCGTTTTGAAAAACGGTTTGAAGGTGCTACTCGCAAGTAGGCTAAGACATGGATTTGCCACCCTCAAGTGGGCTTAGAAAACATGGTGATTTGCCACTATCTAGTGGGCTTAAAACTCGCAATCAATGAATTGTTCCAATTCAGATAACCCAACCTTCACCCACAGGCATTCAGGTAGTTATATCACATAAGCAAATAGCCTCATGGTAAGCATGCTATCATGGCAGTCACTCACACGCATGCAAGGATGCTAAAGCATAACACTTACCGAGTACTCCAAGCCAGAACAGAAGCTATGTTAGAAATCAATGCATGATCCTAACTATGCTGAAATGCCTAATGCAACACATGCAAGAATGCAACTACAATAGGCTCGGCTATTCTAAAGATGGCATGTGAAATGCTACAACTAACAAGTATTCAACTCGGAATTGAAATACAATGCAGTTAGTATGATGTGCCGAGCCCGGTGCGTGCAATACAGATGAATGAATGCAAACATGCTATCATAAGTATGCTAATTGAAACATGCCCTAAAACTAACCATCATAAGCTGGTAAATAAAAGGGAGAAAGACGTGGGGTTAGAAGACATACATCACACACACGCACACTTATTACAATTGTGCCCTCGCTCGGAGGGTCTGAATAAATAATACACAACCAAAATAAATAACGAATTATTACACAACACTAATTACTTAACAAATGAACTAGGTACGCAAAGTAAACTAGCATGCTACGCTACGTGTAATGGACTGCCTCAGCTCTGCTCGGAATGATGGAGGGTGTATGCAAGCTCAAGTTGCCTTGTCGGTAAATTCCATCGCGATGCCTCGCCTCGCCTTTGTTTGCAATTGATCTCAGAAACTTGCACAAAGCTCCAGAAGGCTGAAACTCCACCTTGGGAAGGCCACCGACCAGTTATCAGTATGAGAGGCCACCTGCCGACCACCCTTTGTGGTGGAGACCAAAGAGGGTGGTCGGCCTGCCAGAAAACCTGGTCGGCCGACCAGTTTCCACCTCTGGTTTCTGGCTTTTTCTGCAACAAAGGCAAGAGAGAGAAAAGGCAATGTATTTTCAACATATGTGTGCACGACCACTCTCCCTGTCCTTGCACAAGCTCTAGGGAGTGTAGTCCTCGATCCTCGTGCCACCAATCATGCATCTCGATGCATGATGGCCGAGGAATCGAATTGCACGACTCGATGTGAAATGAATGCACATATGAACACAATAAGGCCTAAACTCCATCATAGATAATCTGGAGCATTGGCGACCGGGAATCGAATCACGTTTCGTCACTTGGAGTACGAGACGTCCCTCGTTTCCCGTGTTTGGACTAACCCTACTCCAAACACAATGCAATATGCATGATATGCATGAATGCAATTCTAACATGCAACCTAGCATACGCAATGCTGTGGACTAAAATGGCATACATAATGCGCGTGATATGACATGGCATACACAATGCTCTAACATGCAACCTAGCATACGCAATGCTGTGGACTAAAATGGCATACACAATGCATGATGGACTTACACCAATATGAGTGGACCTCAACCACACTCACATCAGTGGCCATATGATGGAAATTCAACAACCGAAACACATGCAAACATGCACGGATGCAAAGGACCGATCCTAAGGCATAACATGCAACTCTAACTAAGCATGGCAAGGAATGAAATATGGCATAGGATGGCACATGATACAGCTCTGAAATGGCATAAAATATAGTCCCGAAACATGCAAATATGGCACACAATGCAAGCTAGGGGGCCCGGGTACCGAAACTAGTGAAGCGGGTAACACTAGAGGTACACAAAGCAATGCACGAATGGAAAAACCAACCCCAAACAAACCCTAGGCAGGTCTGAAACAGTGGGGAAATGGCCTAAAATGATGGCTCGGAATGCAAAGAAATGGAGCTCATTCAATGGTCGGTAAATGAGGCATACAAGCCCGACTCTCAAACGCATTTAAAGAGTATAAAACATGACAATATGGCATTCAAACAAGCTCTGAAATATGATGTATAATGGCCCAAAACATGAACACACCTCAGTATATGCATGTAATGAGCCTCAAAACTCAAAGTTAAGCATGGGTATTGAACTACAAGCATGCAAAACAAACATCATTCGACCATGAGACCCAAAAATAGAGCTAGGGTAGTCCAAAATAAGCACAATATCAGTTTAAGGCATGGCCAAAAAGTGTTAAAATCAAGGGTCAACAAAGCATGCAAAGAAAGCTAGTGAACCATGAGTTACACTACAACTATATGGAGCATATGAAGGCTCACCAAACCAGCCAAAAAAAGAAGTATTCCATGCCAAAATATACCCAAATAACCACTTAAACTCAGCCAATGCATGCAAGAATGATGGGCACCTTTGAAAGGCCAATAAGGGGGTTGTTCTACACATGCATGATGGACACACACAATGGAAAAACCACCTCTGGACAGAGGTTCTGAGGGTCCTAAAACCCACTAAAAAGAGCCTGAAATAGGTCTAGGAAACATGCAAATAAAGGCCCCTTTGAAAGGCCTTGAATGGGATTGTTCTACACATGCATCAAAGACACAAAATATGGCCAAAAGGGCTCTGGACAGAGTCAAGAAAGACCTCAAAACTCACCAAATAGGGCCTGAAATGTGGCTTCACAACATGCAAGTAGAAGCCCCTTTGGAAGGCCAACAAAGCTAGTAAAGAGAACAAGGGGTGAGAGGGTCACCCCTCTCTGATTTTAGGGCTCAAAGACACATCTAAGCCACTGAAAATCCACTGGGTTTCAGTGGCTAAAAGGCCAAACCAAGGCCAATGCAAATGCTCAAATGCATGGCTCAAAGCATGAGGAAATGAAGCATGAAAGGGGGTAGATGACCCCAAACAGAAAAATGACTTTGAACAAACTTGAAGAGAAGCTCAAAACAAGACTTTTTTTAGTTTATGACAAAGCCTAAATATGCTTTCAAGTATGGCTAAACGATGAATCAAAAAGAGTGCTTAAAAGGGAAGAAATGTGTTACCCTTGTAGCACAGCAACTCCAGCAGCTCTGGATCAACAATGTGACTCCTTAGCCTCTGAAAACAAGCTCCAAGATGCTTAGATGGATGATGGAGGTGGTAGGCTATGAGTGGTAGTGTAATGGGGCAAGAACAATGGAGTTTTTGAGCACAAAAGAGAGAGATATGGAGGAGAGTGTATCTATGAGCTCCAAACAAATTCTGAACCCTTGCCAAGGAAGGAGAAGGCTTCCTTTATAGAGGAGAGGGTCTAAGGCTTCTCCAAGAAGCTTCAAAGCTAGGTTAAACATCCTCCATACACATGTATGGAGGATGCAACAAATGCCTTCCAGCTGGCACAGCTGGAACACACTCACTGAGACAAACAAGGTGGGAGCTGGCCGACCAGTTCAAGTGGTCGGCCGACCACTTGACCTGGTCGGCCGACCAGGTCAAAGGGTCCAAAGTGGTCGGCCACGCCCTTGGATGAAGCCCCAGAAGTTAGCTTTCCAATGGCGCAAACCTTGCATTAAAATTCCTCCTGTGCAAAAAGTTATGCCTGTTTTGGTAAAGCCGCGCAGATTCTGTCCAACCGGATTGATGCCCTACTTCAACCAACCATATCTCCCCCATCCGGACTTGGCTTTAGGAGATTCTTGAGTGAAAAATGAAGCCTCGGAAGTAATCTTTCCAACAGTGGTGGCCTCATATCTTAAATCCAAGTATGTAAATGAATAAGCCCGATTTAGCGAGGACCGCTCGACTTTTTCTCTCATTCCCAGATTCATGCCGAACCACTTTTGACCACCTAAGTGGTCGGCTATCCGATTTTCGGGCCTACCATGTGGCCACATTGAAGCCCCAGAAGTTAGCCTTTCAATGGCGCCAACCTTGCATCAAAATTCCTCCTGTGCAAAGAGTTATGCCCGTTTCGGTGAAGCCGCGCAGTTTCGGTCCTACCCGGATTCATGCCGAACTTCTCCCAAACTAGTTTTCCTCTCTCTTCTCCTCTTTTCTTCAACTCCAAACCCCTAGACAAGGTGTTTTGAAAGATTTTTCAAAGATTTCATCTCTCTTTCATTCATTTCCACTTTGTCCTTGCTCGGTTTACCGAAAAGCGCAACATTTGACAAAATGCGAGCCTCGGAACATCGTAAAAATTTTATTTCAAAAACGTTTTGAAAGAGAGGGTTTTAAGGTCTAAAATCTTTTGATCAAGATTGTTTTGGTCCAAAAAGGGGTATGAAGTTGAGATTTGACTCTCTCCTTGTCGAAGAAACTGAACCTTTCCCCTGCACACCTTTCTCCACCATGTAACCATCAGTCGCGTCCAAGTCTTAAGGGCGGTCAAAAATTGGGTGTCTACACGAAGGAAGGAGCAAGTTGCACAACTACAAGCAGGGATGCATTTGAAAGTGAAATACTAAGGCAGTCAGGCAACGATGATCAAATCCTAACAATGGACATAAACTTAGGAAAATGAGTCGTCAATGTCCTTGATCCTAAAGCGTCCTCAGATCCCTCTACTTGCTGGAAGTTATTCGTAGAAGAGATGTGGAAACTCTTTGTGGATGAAGCATCCAACAGGCATGGTGTTGGACTTGGGAAGTCCTCATTTCACCAGATGGCATGACCATTGAACATGCTATCAACCTCAGATTTCCTACATCCAACAATGAGGCAGAGTACGAAGCATTGTTAGCCGGTTTGAAGTCAGCCTACTGGATGAAGGCCACCGAGCTAATGGTGTACAGTGACTCTTAACTAGTAGTCAACCAAATATCCAACGAGTATGAAACGAAGGATTACCGAATGGCCAAGAATCAGGAGTTGGTCAGGAATGAAATCATGAAATTCGACGTAGTGAGGATAGAGCAAATCGGCCAAGAAGAAAATAGCAAGGCGAATGAACTGGCCGGTTTGGCGTCAATAGCAGACACCTCTATGCTATAACCTTTTTTAGTGGAGCTCCTCCCAAGACTGAGAATCGAGGAACCTAAAGTGGTCGAGGTATTTTACGTAGAGCTAGGTCCCTCCTAGATTGACCCCATCATCGTGTTCTTAAAAGATACCATTCTACCAGAAGACAAGAAGGAGGCTAATAAAATTAGGGCGAAGTCACAACGATTTTGGTTTTCCTCATCTCTAGCACTGTACAAAAAGTCCTTCATAGGACCGTACTTGAAATGTGTCCATTCTAGCAAGGTCGAGGCATTTTTGTTCGAAATCTACGAGGGCATTTTTGGAAGCCACCAAAGGGGGAGATCTCTGGCCTACCGAGCTATTTCACAAGGGTATTGGTGGCCATACATGCAAGTAGACGCAGTGAAGTACGTTAAGAAATACGAGAAATGTCAGAAGTTCACATATCAAATCCATCAACCAGCTAGAGAGCTCCTACCTTTGACCAGCCCTTGGCCTTTTGCAATGTGGCTCTTAGACATAGTGGGACCACTCTCAATCGCATCAGGCAATAGAAAGTTCTTTATTGCTGCGACAGACTACTTCACAAAGTGGGTTAAGGCAGAGGCGCTTACATCCATCAAAGAAAAAGACATTAAGAAGTTTGTTTGGCAGAACATTATAACCCAGTTTGGAATTCCCAAGTCCTTGATATCTGACAATGGTACGTAATTTGATAGAAGAATGTTTAGGGGTTTTTGCGAAGAACACAACATAGAATTCTACAACTCCACGCCGGCGTACCCCCAAGCCAATGGCCAGGTCGAGGCCTTTAACAAAGTAGTCTTAGATGGTCTGAAAAAGAGGCTGGAAAAAGCAAAAGGAAAATGGCCTGAGGACCTTCCCCACATCTTATGGGCTTACTGAACTACACCTAGGTGGTCGACTGGCGAAATGCCTTTTTCCTTGGCCTATGGCATGGAAGCAGTAATACCCATGGAAGTCGGCCTTCCCACTATTAGAAGTGAAAATTTTGATTTGGATTTGAATGGAGATGCCATAGCCTTAGAGCTAGATCATGCCAAAGAAAGAAGAGAACGAGCATTGGTCCACATCGCCTCGTATCAACAGGAACTATCAAGAAAATACAACAAGGCAGTGCATCCAAGGCAATTTAAGATTGGAGATTAGGTGCTATGCAAAATAATAGGAAATACTTTGGTACCTGGGGACGACAAATTGGGACCCAACTAGGAGGGGCCGTACAAAATGGTAGGATTAGTGGAGAAAGGTGCTTACCACTTAGAAGATATAGATGGTCGAGCTATCCCAAGGCCGTGGAACACGACTAACTCAAGATATTTTACTTTTAGCTCTTACACTTGTAATTTTCTTTAAACATTCAATAAAAGAAATAGACATTTATTTTTTTCAGTACAATTTTTAGTACTTGTATTTATTTTTGCATGACTGGGGGCAAAGTGGGTTGGCAGGTTTGACAAAATTTTTGCACTCTTTAGTTGAGATAATTATCTAGGCTAAAAAGGGTTGGTAGGTTTTGACCAACAAATTTTTGGACTCTTTAGGCCAGATGATTATCTAGGCTAAAAAAGGTGGCAGGTTTTGACCAACAAATTTTTGCACTGTTTACCCAAGATGGCTATCTAGGCTAAAGAAGGTTGGCAGGTTTTGACCAATAAATTTTTGCATTCTTTAGTCGAGATGATTATCTAGGCTAAAGAAGGTTGGTAGGTTTGACCAACAAAATTTTTGGCCTTTTTAGCCAAGATTATTATCTAGGCTAAAGAAGGTTGGCTGGTTTGACCAACAAATTTTTGGACTCTTTAGCCGAGATGATTATCTACATTAAAGACGGTTGGCAGGTTTGACCAACAAATTTTTGCACTCTTTAGTCGAGATGGCTATCTAGGCTAAAGAAGGTTGACAGGATTGACCAACAAATTTTTGCACTCTTTAGCCGAGATGGATATCTCAGCTAAAGAAGGTTGGCAGGATTAACCAACACCCTTTTTTTTTTTTGCATGCTTTAGCTAAGATGGTTATCTCGGCCAAAGAAGATTGGAACTATTGTGTGTGGCCGAGCAGCTAAGCTCGGTAGGATATGCATTCACAATTGGGGAGCACATTAAAAAAGAGGCGAACAAAAAGTTGGAAATTTTTCATTGATGGAAGGAAAGATTACAAGGAGGGGCATATAGCCTGGTTACATCGCAAAGTAAAGAAAAGAAAACAACAAAAATAGAAATTACAAGTTTTATCCCGGTCACACAAAGAGGTCATCAAGCTTGGCATTAAGGTCACTACGAACTGCACCGTTGGTAGATCGGCCCTGGCATCACCTTCTTGCGTTGGATCGGTAATATCTGCTCCGCCAGTCAACCTTAGCTCAGTTTGGTTGGGCAACTCCACCCGAGTTGGTAGTGAAGTTTGGCGACTGAGGTCAGTGTTGGCGGAAGGAGCATCAACTGGATCTGGGATTTTCTCCTCCTCCTCTTGTAGGAATTTCTGCTGGACAACATTAGTGTAGTCCGTTATGTAGCTCGGAATGAAGTGGGGATAAGGATTCAAGAAAACTTTAGAGTCGTGCGCCTGGCCAAGCTTTTCTACTGCCGCCATTTGTAGCTCGACTTTTTGTGCTCCTTTCAGATACGATAGCCCTACAGTTTGGACTCTCGTGGTTCTGAATCTGATTCCACATGTGCAATGTGAAATAGATAAACAAAAAAGCGTCCAAATCCAACAAATTTTCTGGAAAATCAATTTTGAATCAAAATGCCAAAAATGGACTTCTTTGCTAGATTATAGAGTCGCCACCTAAATATTTTTAGGAAATTTAGGAAACCCTTCACTCGTGCCAAAGGCCACGTGTCCGTCATCACTAAGATTGTCTCAGCTCGGGAATTAGGTACAAAAGGGGAAGGTCATGAATTGAGTACCCCACTCGCCCGATCAAAGATCGACCTATACTAATCATGATGTGAATCGTATTTACATTATATGCTCTTGTTCCGGTAATGTAGGCTAACATTACTATGTGTTGCACACAAGTATAGACTAATTTGCAAAAATTGGAACAGTTTGATTTCATGTTTGTTTTGAAAATTGTTTAGAATATGTACCACTTGAAAAAGTGATCTCATATGTACATTACTCAATTTTATTCTAATTCAAGCAATTAGCCTTCATCCATAGGCATTCAAGCAAGTATATAAATTAAGCACTTAGCCTTATGGCAAGCATGCTAAACATGGCAACAATCACACGCATGCGATATGCTAAAGCACAAAAATGCTCACCTCGTACTCCAAGGCAAGCCAAAATAAACAAAAGAGTTAGAAAACATGCATGCCCCTAATTAATGCAACATGACTAATACAACACATGCAATGATGCAATTAATAGGCTCGGCTACTAATTATGACATGTGAATCAATTTGAAAGCACGCGAATGGCAATGCTTGTAAGAATGATGAACCAAGCCTTAATGCATACAAGACAAGTGTATGCAAACATGGAAAATGTAAACAAAATATGATGTGCTACACTATCCATCATAAGAGAGTAAATAAAAGGGAAAAAAATGTGGGGTTAGAAGACATACACAGTATTAGAAGTTTTGCCCTCATGCAGGACGGTCCGAATGAGTGTCGAAATGTCCAAATTAAACTAACTATTACAAAACCAAATGAATGAATTAAACTAAGCTAACTACTTTTTACAAATTCTAATGAATACCAAAGAAATGAACTAGCTATCTAAGTTAACTAGCTATAAAAATTACAAATAAACAATGGCTACAACAATATTATTTAAGTACAACAATAATAATTAATGATTAATTATCCAACAATGATGTACAAGGATGCACAATGCTCGCATGTCAAGAAACTGCTCTGTTTGCCTAGACCATTCTATTTCACCTTCAGCCACTACCCTCTGTTTTCTACAAAACATGCTGCTAACCAAACATTGGAGCCCGGTTGGCCCCAAATGTGGCTCGGCTGGGCCCAAGTAAGGCTGGCCGTGCCCTATTTTTGTGAAAAGCCCTATTTTTGTGCTCTGAAGTGAAAACAATACAAACAAAGTTATTCTGAACTCTATTTGTCCCTTCTACTCTTCTTTGTCATGGAAAGCCTCAAGAGAAGAACGAAGTCATTTCCAAAACCGTCAATGAGTAAATTGATTGCTTGAGGAGTTAGGGCATGATTTTGGACAAAAATTAATGAATGCAATGAATCAATAACCACCCATTCCTCTTATCATGGAGTAAGCTCAAAGAGGGAGGTAGGAACACTTCAATGCTCATCGAAACATCATAAATTGATGTAAGACAACCTTGACACAATAGACTCGGCATAATGTCTAGCCGAATCCAAGCAATATGACTCATTTTCTTTATGTGGGTTGGTTCATTTTAGCAATTTTTTTAGACCTTTCCATTCTTTAGTCCATTAAATCCTCTAACGATTACGTCCACTAAATGAGAAGCATGTCAAACGGGAAGTGATTCTCAACATGAAAGAGAGACTATGCCGTTGGTGATGAACCTCCATAGAGATTAAGCCATTAAACATAGATCTTTAGCTCATGTTTTGAACAACCATCAACCGGTTGAAACAACTCTCAAATGAAAGAAATGAATGGTAAGTTGATTATTAAAATAAGGCTCTTAACGTGAAAATTAAACAAAGAAAGGCCAAAAACAACATACAACAAGCTATATATGCGAACTTATGAAACAATAAGCAAACTAATCAAAGCATAAACTAATTAAATAAATTAGGACATCTCTAAAACAACCTCTAATAGGCTAAAACAGTGGCCAAAAATTATGATAAGAACATGAAAAAAAAAATAAAATAGAAAGGAATAAGGCAAAGCAAATGCTAGTAAATAAAAGCAAGGAAATGTGGTTAACCTCTCCATTTTTTGGAACCTCAAAGCATGTTTTTTAACCTTTATTGAACTCTGAAAATTAGTTTGAAAGGTCAAAGAAAAGAGTGTAGAGACAAGAGTTGAGCTATGAAGTAAGGTGTAAGAGAGGGTGTCAACCCTCTTTACCCTTTGGTAGCTATTCAAACCCAAGTTTCAACACTTGAACTAGGATCAAAACAATACAAAGACACAAGAAATGGATAGAAAATGAAAGCAAAAGAAAGAGTTACAAGCTTATACCTCTCAAATGAAGTAAGCTTTGGTTGTTGATCAAACTCAATCCTAACACACTGTCAAGCTTGAATTGTACTCCTCAAGGTTTAACCAAGGTTCCAAGGTTAAGGTTTGAGGGTGTGTATGGAGTATAGACATGGCTTAAGGGTGACAAGCTTATTCAAATATGACTTGCACAAGGAAAAAGAGTTGTTAATGTGTGTATAGGCTTTTTTAAATTGTTCAACCCTAAAAACAGAGGTATAACCTCGTTTTTATAGAATTTGAGCAAAACAAGTTGAAATATCTCAAAAAATGGACAGCTGGTGGGCTCTCGCCCAGAACAGTGTCCATCGCCATCGAGGCACGGCTAGGCCCACAAGTGTTCCCCTGTTTCTTTGTTTTAAGCTCAGTGTAGGGCAGCACAAGGTTCAAAAATAAAATTCAGGGGTTCACTCAGTGTAGATATGAAAGGTTTGAGATTGTTTTGAGTGCCTAACCTTGGTTGAGAAGGCGAATCATGCACAATACTATGTCATCATCGAGTGTATAGGATAAAGCGCACAAGTCTTGCGGGTGGTAAAAAATGGGGTGTCTACAGTTGCCCCTTTTTGACAGAACTTGAAGTCATGAAATGACATGAGTGAATGCCAAAACCCAGAGACGACCCATTTTAACAAGGCCGTAAGACTTGGGCAAAGAAATCAAGACATACAATACAGTGGTTGAACTCGAAAGTTGCCTATGTATCCCTTTGCAAGGAATCAAACCAACGTAGTTCAAGGGCAAGATGCAAATGATATGCACTACAAAATAACTTATAATCATGCAATGAAGTAATGCTAGGAAACATTTGAATGAAAGCCAACAAGCGATGAAATAACATCACAAACACTAACAAAATTGTAAACCAAAGCAAAACAAATCAAGCAGTGTCTTACACGGAAAGAAACGAGTAAACAAACACGTCTCTTGTAAAGAGGGCGTAAGAAAATACAAGCCTAGCTACATCTCATACAGAAAGGATGTAAGAAAATGCAAACCTACCTACATCTCACATAGCAAGGATGCAAAAAAAAAAAAAAATGCAAGCGTAAAAGGTGGTGTGAAACAACTCCGAGCATGTCTCACTCGAAAGGAGGAAGGGTGGTGTAAACAACAGGAACACCTGTCATTTTTCACCGAGAAAAATAACTCCGAGCGCGTCTCATGCAAAAGGAGGAAGGGTCGTATGAACAACAAGAGCACCTGTTGTTTTTAATCGAGAAAAAAAAACTCCGAGCGCGTCTCACATGAAAGGAGGAAGGGTGGTGTGAACAACAGGAGCACCTATTGTTTTTAACCAAGAAAAACAACTCCGAGTGCGTCTCACGTAAAAGGAGGAAGGGTGGTGTGAACAACAGGGGCACCTGTTGTTTTTAATCGCAGAAACGACAACCTAACGCATCTCACGCAAAAGGATGAAAGGACAACCTAATACGTCTCACGTGAAAGGATGAAAGTTGGTGTGAACATCAGGCGCACCTGATGTTTTTAACCGAGCAAACAACAACCTAATGTGCCTCACGCGAAAGAAGGAAAAGTGAAGTGAACAACAGGCACACCTAATGTTTTTAACCAAGCAGACATCAACCTAACGCGTTTCACGCGAAAGGATGAAAGGTGGTGTGAACATCAGGTGCACCTGATGTTTTTAACCGAGCAAACATCAACCTAACGTGTCTCACACGAAAGGATGAAAGGTGGTGTGAACATTAGGCGCACCTAATGTTTTTAACTGAGCAAACATCAACCTAACGCGTCTCACGCAAAAGGATGAAAGGTGGTGTGAACATCAGGCACACCTAATGTTTTTAACTGAGCAAACAAAACCTAACGCGTCTCACGCGAAAGGAGGACAAGTGGTGTGAACAACAGGTGCACCTAATGTTTTTAATCGAGAAAAACAACTCCAAGCGCGTCTCATGTGAAAGGAGGAATTAAATCAATGAAAGAGCAAACAAAACTTAGAACTCGACATAGCGAGACTGGAAGACTTCGAAAATGAAGCTTATTGAGACAACTCAAAATCAAGGTACAAAGTGTAAGCGCGAATCATGAGAACAAATTGAGCATGTTGCATTGTAACAGACTAAACAAAGGTAATCATCAAAATAATCGAAGTGATGCTCGAAATGATCAATTTGGAACTAATTTTGCAAAAGTTTTGAAAATGAGCTTAATTAAATACAACACCATACGAAACAAATTACGAAGGCGCAATAAAACAAGAATGAGAACAAAATTCTTTTCCTCTCCTCTCTATTTTTCTTTCTTTCCATTTTTCTTTGTTTTCTTCTTATTATTTTCATTTCTTTCCTTTTCTTCTCTTTTGCTTATTTTTTCCTTTTCTTTCTTTTGCTTTGTTTTTGTTTTTTGTTTTTTTTCTTTCTCTGCTCCTTTTGCTCTCTGTTTTTCTTATTGTTTTCTACTCTATTTTTTTCCTTGCCAAACCAAATTCAAAATGAGGCTGTCCAAACATTAAAACATCAGAACAACTGAGCTATTCTTGTACTTAGGACCGGTTGGGCCTAAATGAGGCACGGCCGGGTCCATTGGAGCATGGCCAGGCCTCGATGGCGACCAGGGGCAGATTGGTAAAAGCACGGTTGTGGTTATTTTAAATCAAACCCAAACCTCATTTCCACCCACACCGAAAGCCGAAACTCCCTCCCTTCCTCTCTCTAAGCCTTCTTCTCTCTCTAGATTACCCTATTTTCACAAAACCCACAAACTCTCGTAATTTTTTTTTCTTAAACTCACTCACTCCTCTACATTTTGAACCGAACAAAAATCGATTTCATTGAGTTTCGTGATTTCTCTTGGTTTTGCTTGATTTCTCACATACTTGCCCTCATTTTTTCTTTCTCCCATTGATTTTCACTTTCTCTTATCTTCTCTCTCCTAGGGTTTGGAACCCCCTCACTTTTTCATGTTTTTCTTATTTTCTTCTGCATATTTCTTAATGGCTAGTGACGAGGTTCCCGTCCCTGACCCCATGGTGGGTATTGGTGCTGTCCTTGGTGAGGACATCGAGGCCGAGGATATCCTTCCGCCTGTACTTGAGCCGAAGTTACTTCAATTGGCTGATAGGCATTTTGACGCGACCACTTACCAGATTCGTAGATATGCTTTGACCTCTGGCGGCATCCTGAGATTTGAGGGACTCATTCCTGGGATTGGTGAGGACATTCTGCTGCGAGAGCTGTGAAGAACTTGTCCACTGATGCACCCATGGTAAGCAACTTCCCCTAATTGTTTAAGTGTACTTGCAACTACATACTTGAAACTTGTAAACAAATCTTCCTTTCAATACACTGCGAATACTGACAAGATTTCCACGTGACAGGTGATAGCCAGGAGGATTGGCGGTTATGGATCCATATTCAGCCCCCAGTACTGGTATGAGAGACTTCCTATGGAGGTTTGCACACTGGTTAATGCTGCCAGCTTTGGACTTTTTTGTTCAGGACTTATATAGATGCATGCTGAGCCACTGCTTTACGGGGCCCTGGTGGAGAGGTGATGGGATACCACTGACGCGTTCCATTTTTCATTGATTGGGGAGATGACTCTGACCCCATATGATTTCTTTATGCTCACTGGTCTGCGGATAGAGATTGGCGGCCTGATCCTGTTTGATCCTGATATGACGCAGTGGAGAGATACACAATGCCAGCTTCTCAAGGCGATCCCAGACACCACCAGCCACAGGACGGTGAGGTACAGTTGGTTCATAGAGCATTTTTTCGATCTTCAGCCAGCTTCTCCGGAGGAGGCCTCCCAGTACACCCGCAGCTTTCTCATGTATCTTCTCGGTACTACCTTGTTCGCGAATAGGGAGAATACTGTGGGGTTATATTTCTTAGGAGCACTGGTGCATCTGTCGCAGGTAATAGAGTATGATTGGAGTGGTGCCAACCTAGCCACTCTGTACTGCTACATGAGCTCTGTATCCCACCGCAAGGAGGATTCACTTGGTGGCTATTGGAGAGTTTGGAAGGTACACCTCACACTTATTTTTCTGTTTAGCTTTGCATTCTGTTTGACTTTGCACTTCTTGCTCATTTTTGAACTTCCTACTCATTTTTGCTTTGCATTTTTTCTTTATATTTGCTCATTTATTTCATTTATCTTTCTCTGTTTGCAGTTATGGGTTTACACGTATTTTACCTCTCTGGCTCCAGTCCCAGTAAGGCTGCTTGAGTTGTCAGTACCCCACTCCCGGTACTACAACTCACGATTCGAGCGGTGTCACTACGTAGACCAAGATTTCCCCTACTTTCACCATTTCTTTGCCACCATCACCGCAGATCAAGTAACAAAATACTAGTCTTTGTCTTCATCTTATTATTTTCCTTATTATTTCCACTAATTCCATACTGTTGTGTTTGTACTGCTGTTTCCTGTACCGTTGCTTCCTTGATATTCTACACTTAACTTGCATCTTTTACTCACAGCTTGACTGGCATCCTTGGGCGGGCATCCCCCAAATGTCGAGGGTGACCTATGTCGCTGCATGGCATGCCTCCACCATGCGGATTCTGCTTGAGGGCCCTTTCGGCAGGGCATATTACTTGGGAGAGAGGTTCATCCGGCAGATGTGAGGCATCGCTAACCCTGACATTCCACATCCTCCTCCTCCAAGCATGAGGGTAGTTGATGAGCTTCACGACGGACCTCAAATCAACTTCTTGATGTTGGAAGAGGATGGTGACCGACAATATGAGCCTGGTGACTTCACCACTTTCTTGTAGACTCGAATGATGGCGCCTCTTACCCAGAGCGTGGTTTGCGTCATTCCAGAGGTTGCTACTACCACTGCTAGGGGTGTTCCTGCTGCCGCTAGAGGTGCTCTTGCCAATCGCTCTCGTTCCTGGGCTTCCTCCGATTTCGACTGAGGTTGTATACATGCGATTAGATGGGTGCTACAGTAGATCCCTCTGGAGCATATTGAGGAGAGGGATCGCAGATTGGTGATTGCTCCTGGCATCAAGTAGGTACACACTTCTTTATACTTCTGCTCACTATACACTTTATTATTTCTTTCCACTGTACCATTTCATTCTTGTTCACTGTGCTTGATCACTATACTCGATTATTTCTGTATACTGTACTAAATTCTCTTCCTTTTGTAGGTATCCGCGGCATATGCTGATGACCTTCCCCAAACGATTAACCGATTGCTTATGATGGTATAGAGGGGGTAGACTGCTTTGGCCACCCATGGGATTGAGGTATTGCAATCTTGTTCGTAATTATGTTGCATCAATTTTGATACCTGTACACAATTTAACTGAATCTCTTCGGATATTTGCACTCATATCTGTACTCATTTCAGCTTGAGCCGGTGCCAGTTACACCTACAGGGCCTCCTTCGGCTGGGAGGAGGCCGAGACGAGGCATCGCTCACCTTCTAAGGAGTCTTTTGCTAAGTACACGACCTCCGAGGAGGAGGGGGAGGAGGTTAATGTACGGTCCAGTAATTCCAGTGACAATAGTGGCGCCCCTCTTTCGCAGCCGAGGAGGAAGAAAGCAAGGATGGAGTGCTGATTAGTTCTTTTGCCTTTTCTTTTGCTTTGTAGTTAGACTCTCTATTTTTGTTTTTGAAGACTTTTCTTTTGTTTTTGATTTGAAAAAACAATGATCGGGGTTAGACCCGCTAGTTTTGGATGATTCCTCTCACATAAAATGTGATAGATGGCATAACCGCTACATAACAATTTTGTACAAGACTTTACAACTGTGGATGCGTGCTTTTGAATTCCTTCTTGAATTAGATAACAACCTTCCACCAGACAAAAAGTAAAATACAACCCGATAACAGCAACATGAAATGAACATGACCTAAGAACACTAAACAACACTTGATACAAACAAAACAAAACTCAAAATGCAACCACAGTATAGCATGACAAAAGACCAGCCTCTGATGCAACTGTTTTGATCTGGGCCATCATTTAGACCCGGCCGGGCCCAAAAGTGGTGTCGGTCAGTGGGATCCAGCTGTCATGCACAACTCCTTCTCAAAGTCTATAAAAGGTGGTTCTCAGCTGTTTTCTTGGTAGAATAACAAGTCTTTGATGTTTCGCTCTTAAGATGGAGGGTGTGCTCAACATTAGGCTTCGAGATTGGATTGCCAATTTGGACGGCTCAGAAAAGGTGAACTTTCACAGTTTAGGCTTAAACACTTTTTTTTTTCTTTGAGTTGTACTTCACTTTACTTTCATTTCACCATGCTGCTGTTCAGTGCTGGGACCTAATTATGCATGTATTTTGCTTCGGAACACAAGAATGTGCCCGACACTTGAAGAATTTTGAGCATTGATGGAAACCTAGCGCGATGAAGAAATTGTGCCACAACCTCGTTTTGGCCATGCTCTGGCTTGGGGATGAATATGTAGGCTTACTTTGCACGAAGCTCAATCTTTAGCTCATGACGGGGAGCTAGATATACCCAGTTTGATCCATCAATTCTCTAACATCGGAGACAGAGGCGACCTTCTCTGGTGAAGCTTTCAGCAACATGCCCTCTATTTATGTATGCTCGTGCATTTTCTTCTTGCCCCTAGTTACTGCGGAGCCAGCATTAAACTGATTGAAATAGCCCACCATTTGAAAAAGGGTAAGAGTTGCATCGTTTTGGCATTAGCCGAGACCCTGATGGGTTTAAATGCTTTCCACCGGCGAGAGACCACCAAGTTTGAGAGAAGTCCACTACTGCTTCAGGTATTCTTTCCCACCCTTTCTTATATATGTCTCTCAAATCACACGACACTCACCCCTATTTTCTCTCAAAACCCTTTTCTTTCCTTTTCTCTCAACGTACATCTCTCTATTCTTTAATCTCTCTTATTTTTCATCCCTTCCTAGGTATGGCTCATGGATAAGCTGAAAGTAGTGGACCCTTGCCCCGAATATTCAGCTCGAACTTACTTCTTCCACCAGCGACTAGTGAATTTTCCCAATGAGGGATGGTGGTGCAACTAGATGTGCAATAGATCTGTAGTTGACATAGGTTGGCGTTGCCCTTGGCTCAATTTGACTGAGATGAGTTACAGCATGACCCGAAAGCTAGGCATATAGTTGATTGGCCTTACGCACTGCGTGCTCTACTTTCTTTTCCGGCTCAGATGCCAATTTGGGCATGATCAGACTTGCCCCGAGAAGGGGGTAGAATACCCGACTTTTTTTTTCGATTTATACTTCATACTTAACTTGGTACCTAATTACCTGGAGGACGAGAGAGCTTCTTGCCCCTGCCCTAGTTTCAGTTATGCCCTTTCTGGCGAGTGCTTGGCTTGGCTCGAGGATGAGGCACACGTCGGGCCCACTTTGGCTACAGAAGCTTCCGCAAGCACTAGCAGAGAATGCAGGAGCACCTGACTCGCCTATGCCCCTAGTTTATTGCTTTAACCTTTCTTTTCAAGTTTTATCATGTAAAAACAACTTTGATTTAGCTCAGAGAGTCGAAGAACGTACTTGTGTTGAAATCAATGGAATTAAGATTGTGAGCACTGAAAATTTTCCTTCTGGTCCAAAAATGGTCTAAGTTGTAAACGGTAAATTTTGAGAAAAATCAACTTTTATTAAAACTTTCCAAAACCATTTTCGAAAATGATCACTACCTGACACGCACAGAATCAAACCCTCAAGATGTACAACCTCAAATCAAAAGATCATAACTGCCCCTGATTGCATACCACTACTGTTGTGCTCTGTAACCAGCTTTTCTTCCCAAAATGAAGATCACAACCGAACTAATAGATGATGAACATAGATGACCTGATTAGAAAAATGGACAAAACAGTTGAGTCGGAGATAGTTACGGCCAAACTTCAGGATGAAGTTGCTTATGTATCCCAAAGATGGGAATCTGGTCTTACGTAGTTCAGTTCAGGTTTACTCGAGTATTAACTCTCTTCTTTTGTGCTCTAACTTTTGCCAAAGTCGTCCTTTGGGGTTTTTGACCTTGCGAGCTCAGTTTTTCTTTGTTTCTAATTTTTCTTGCTCTAACTTTTGCCTAGGTCGCCCTTTCGGGTTTTCGGCCTAGCGAGCCTCTCAGGGGTAATATTTCTTCAACTTGTCCATATTGATTGGTTGTGAAAATTCCAGGCCATCTTGGTCCATAAGAATAACTGCCCCTCCTGACAAGATAGCTTTGATAATTTAAGGACCAGTCCAATTGGGTCTGAACTTGCCCTAGGGTTATAGATAGGTGCTATGTTGTCTTTCAGTACCATGTCTCCCTCCTTGAGATTCCTGGACTTAACTTTCTTGTTAAAAGCCCTGGCAATTCTGCACTGGTAGCCTTGAACACGATACAATGTCTTTAGCCTCCTCTCATCAAACAACATTAACTCCTCAAATTTGCTCTATTGCTAGTCCGCCTCCGCTATCTGATACTCAGCCATAACTCGCAACAACGGGACTTCAATTTCAGTTGGCAAGACAGCTTCCATCACATAGACGAGAGAATAAGGGGTTGCCCCTGTAGATTCCGAATTGAGGTTCTGTAGCCCCAAAGTGCGAATGGCAATTTATCCGGCCAGTCCCTGTAGGTCTCAGCCATCTTCTGTAAGATGTTCTTGATATTCTTATTGGCGGCTTCAATAGCTTCATTGGTTTGTGGCCTGTATGTGGATGACTTATGAAAAGCAACGTTGTATTTCTCCAACAAGTCTATCGCATTTTTCTTGAAGTGGGAGTCGTTATCTAATATGATCTCGTTCGAACTCAATATCGGCAGATGATGTTGTTTCTGATAAATTTGGCCACATGCGATGCCTTCAACACGACATAGGATTGAGCTTCCACCCACTTTGTAAAATAATCAATCGTCACTAAGATATATTCATGTCCATTCGACCCTTTTGGCAAGACAACACCGATAATGTCGATTCCCCAGACTGAGAAAGGTCATGGAGAAGTCATATTGTAGAGCTTTGACGGTGGAATATTCATACGATTGGCATGGATTTGACACTTGTGGCATCGCCACACAAAACCAATACAATCCTCCTCCATGGTGGACCAATAATATCATTCTCTAAGGTTCTTCCGGGCTAGCATCACACCATTCATATGCACCTCGCATTCTCCACCGTAGATAGCCTCCATAAGGTGCTTCGATTCCTCTTCCTCCACACACAACTTATGCATTCCTAGATGGCCTCTTTTATACCGCTTACCCCTGCAGATGATAAATTGGATGGCCATAAACCATATTTCCCGTTTGTCTTGGCATTTGCCCTTGGTGGATACATCTCCTTTTCTAGAAAGTTCCAAATATCGCAATACCAGGGGTTTTTGTCTTGCACTTCATCTATCGCGGCAATGGTTTCATAAGCTGGCGTGTATTTCTGTTCGATGATAATCGGACGCATCTAGACGTCAAGTGGGATATCTACCATAGAAGATAGAGTTGCTAAAGCATCAGCGAACCTGTTGTTCTCTCTTAATAGATGCGTGAATGTCAACTTTTCAAATCTTAGAATCAGAATATCCAGGGTTTGATGGTAAACCTTCATCTTCTCTTCTTTGACTTTCCAGTCTCCGTTCGCTTGGGAAACAACCAAGTTCGAGTCGCCGATGATGTCCAACCTTATTGTCCCTAGTTCTAGGGCAGCTTCTAAACCAGCGATACACGTTTCATATTCTGCTTCTTTGTTGGACACCTTGAACTAGAGTTTGAAGGCTAAGGGTATATGGGAGTCATCGGGTGCTATCAGCAACACACTTATCCTATAGCCGTATTGATTGGATGCTTCGTTAAAGTACATCATCCAAGTTTCCTCTTCGACTTGCAAAACGTCTTCATCTAAGAACAAGTATTCCATTGCCTCATCTCCTTCTACCAGATAGTTTGCTAGAAACTCCACTGCAGCTCTTCCTTTAACTGACTTGCGAGTGACATATTTGAGAACAAATTCGGAGAGAAGAAGCAACCAACGAGCCAGCCTACCCCTAAGCGCTAGTTTCTTAGAGAGATATTTGATGGGATCTAATCTCGAAACTAGGATTATAGAGTAAGCTAACAAGTAGTGCCTCAACTTCCTGGTAGCCCATACCAAGGCTAGGCAAGCTTTCTCCAAAGGAGTGTAGCGGGTCTCACAATCCAATATCTTCTTACTCAAGTAGTAGATGGCTTTCTCCACCCTATCTTCATATTCCTGAGCAAGTACAGAATCAGAGGTTTCCTCAGCTCCGGTGGCGACAACACACACGGATTCTGGAGGTACTGCTTAACCTGTTCAAAGGCAAACTGACATCGATCATCCCATCGGAATTTCTTCCCTTTCTTCAGGAGACCAAATAGTGCTTTACAAGTCAAGGTTAATTTGGAAATAAACCGCCTTATGAATTGCACTTTACCCAGAAAGCCACACATCTCATTTTCAGCCCTTGGTGGTGGTATTTCTAAGATGGCCTTGATTTTGAAAGGATCTGCTTCAATGCCCTTCTGTGTGATCAGAAATCCCAACATTTTCCCTGCTGTTACCCCGATGGTGTATTTTTGCGGGTTTAACCTCAATCTTTATTCCCTGATCCATTAAAAGAATTTCTCTAGCGCGGTATAGTGGCCCTCTCGTTCTTTGGACTTGACAATTATGTTGTCCACACACACCTCAACCTCTTTGTGGATAATGTCATGGAGAATAGTGGTTGCAGCCCTCTGATAGGTGGCCCCAGCATTTTTCAACCCAAACGGCATAACCCGGTAGTAGTAGGTACCCCACAGAGTGGTGAATGTGGTCTTCTCTCTATCCTCGGGCGCCATCAAAATCTGGTTGTACCCGAAAAACCCATCCATAAATGATAGCAATACATGGCCCACAGTGAGATCCACTAATTCATCAATGTGCGATAGAGGAAAGTTGTCTTTCGAACTGGCTTTGTTCAAGTCCCGAAAGTCGACGATGAATTCTTCCATCCTTCTTCGGTACTAGGACGATATTGGCCAACCAGGTCGGATACTCAGATACTAACAAGAATCCTACATCAATCTGCTTGGTGACATCTTCCTTGATTTTCAGTGCCTAATCTGGACGAATTCTGCGCAGCTTCTGCTTGATTGGTTGGGCCTCGGGGTCAAGAGGGATCTGGTAATGTACAATCTCAGGATTGATTCCAGGCATGTCTTCGTAGGACCACATGAAAATATTTTTGAAATCTTTTAATAAGCGATTAAACACTTGCGCTCCTCCGAAGACAACGTGGACTCGATCTGGACTAGGCGCGGATCCTTCTTAGTACCCACATTAATGGCAATGATTTCATCAGCAGAGGGTTTAATAAACCTTTCCTCCTCTTGATTAATCAAGTTTTTCAAATCCAGAGGAATTTCTTCCCCTTCATTTTTGTTAAAATTTTGAAAGTTTTGATCAATACAATAAACCAACGGCATATAAAAGTACACATAATCCATAAAGTTTTCATTCAAGAGGTCCAGATCTTCGGTTATAGACTCAAAAGAAAAGTTGAATGAAGATATAAACAAGACTTTGTTATCCGAGTTACCATCCCCAGAAAATACCAAACTCAGACTCAAAAGAACTTGAATCTGATCCCGACCCATAGACTTAATGGAATCAAATTCTAGCTTATCACCCAATTCAAATCTGGACAGATAGCCTTCATCCAGCTGCCAGGTAAGAGATGGTACCACTGATGTATCCCAAATGCCACTAGTTGGGTTCACACTCGGTTCTTCCCCGATCATGGAGATAATAAAGTTATCCCCCAAGTTCTCTAGGTCGGCCGTAGGATTTGTTAGAAGACTAACCAATGCTACCCCTACTCTAGGTTCGTTGTCATCTAAGTCACCTTCCGTGTTCTGTTCAACTCTGATGCTTGGTTCAGCCCTTTCCTCATCATCATTGCCCTGCAGCTGATGGTCAAAGAAGATCTCGAACCCGGGGACACGCTATTTCGAGGAATTTACCTAAGGCTCGGGAAAGCCACAAAAAGGGAAGTTCTCTCTTTCCTGAACAAAATGGCCATTAAGTGTCCCCCGAATTGGCCTGTGGATGAGTTCATAGTGTTTTCCAACTTGCTTGGCCTTGGCTCGGCCTCTCATTTCTTCCCCCTTTCTGATCCAGTCTTCTCTGGTGGGCACATAGCCCAATCCAAAGGCATGTGGGTTGTGTGGCACATCTGTCAGTGTTACGACACCTTTCCGACCACTCCTTCCGAGCCCCATTCCTAGAACGTGCTGCAGTTTGTTCATGAAATAGATTTGGGCATTGACGTACATGCCTTCGTTTGCGACCATAATGGTCTGTACTACTCGGGCTTTAGCTAGAGTGAATCCCGAGAAGTATACATCCTCGTCGCCATGGTTGATCTCTAGCATTGGCGTAGTCACCTCTGGCAGCGAATGGATGGATGAATTCCCAAAAACAATTGCCACTCCTCCCTCATGAGGGTACTTCAACATCTGATGGAGAGTGGAGGAGATAGCCTTTACATGATGTAACCAAGGCCTCCCTAACAACAAATTGAAGGTAGACGACACATCCAAGACATGAAACTTGATCTCTTGCTCTGATGGGCCCACCTGGACTCTTACTTGCACTGTACCCATGACCTCTCTACTTGTGTTATCATACGCCTGTATTACTTGGGTTGTGGGAACAAAGTCCGCCAGTTTAAGGCCAATTGCGTAGGTGGTACAGGAAGGACAGACATTAATAGTAGAACCAGTGTCTACCAATACTACCGGTACCCATTTCTCCCTGCATTCCACAGATATATACAACAGTTTGTTGTGAGCTAAGCCCTCTGGCGTCAACTCTTTGTCAGAGAAAGTAAGCATTGGTCTGGCACCACCTGGAAAGACTAAACCCACAAGCTGCTCAGGTGTGGTGTCAATGGACAATTTATCCTTGTCCATTGCAGACAATACTGCCTGTCGGTGTACGCATACAGCCATGAGAAGACCCTAGATAGAGATATTAGTTTGGATTTTCTTGAGCTGTTTCAATACTGCTTCTTCTTCTAGTTGTTTCTCCTTCTATTTCTCGGCCTCTTTGTCCTTTCCAGACGCCTCTACTTGATCCAAGTGCAGTGGTTTAAAATACCACCCACTTCTTGTCAGATGGTCTATTTCCTCGGCATACCATGTACTGTTCGGAATGCAATCACTCTAGTCTTCGTCGGTATGGGCCAGATACAAATCATTGTCATTCCACCACTCATCATCAGCTATAGCTGGACCATTGTTGGGTTCTACTTGGAGCACGTTCACATCACCCCCTATCATCATCCCACTCTTCTTCCACAATAGCTCTCGGTTCTGCGTCCCAAAGTCACCTGAGTTCCCTTGGAATACTTTTTCTGTCACTGGGTTCCCATTCAGATTCTCCCATTCGTTGAACATTATTGCAGTTAGGTCGGTCTTTGCTTTTCCCTTATCATTTTCCTGCCCGAGTGCTATCTTTCTCCGGATTTCTTTTATCCTTTGCTCATAGTCAAGGCTTTAAGCATGACTTCAGTTTCGGATGCAACCGCAGTTATCTCTGTTTCCTTTCCCTCTGGTTTTACCCCAGTTTCTTCTTCTTTATCTGGCTTATCACTCAGCCATCCAGTATTATCGGTTGATCCATTCAGGTTAAACCATCTGATCTGTACATCTCCTTAGTTATGCTCATCAAAGAATTATAAGTTGTCCAAATCCTCTTGGAGGTCTGCCAAATCATCCAACCCTTGGCTCGAGCCATCTTTTCTGACCACATTGATGTCTACCAAGGTTGGCAACACCAATTCAGGCTTGATTTGACCAGTTGACACAATATAGTAACTTGGATCATACACCCTATCAGATAAGTCCCCAGGACATTCTGGCAACAGACTAGTACCTTCCTCTAGGGTTGACTCCCCTTTCTTTGTAAGTCTCATCACCACCGGCTTGGGTTGAGGTTTGGACGTGTCCATCATGTACAGGTCGGTGCTTTCCGGAATGAACAACGTCAGTTTTGGTAGGTGAGAGGGAGTAATATATATGCTGGGGTAGTAAGCGATGGCCAGTGTATGGATAAGGTTAAGGTTCTGAGGTGAGGGGACTTGATTATGGGCTGGGAGTGGATTTATGGCTACGTTTGGTTTTTGAGATGAAGTGATCACCTTGTTGTCAATGAGATCTTGAATCTCATGATGTAAACGGCAGCACTGGTCGGTGTCATGACCATGCTATTGGTGAAACGCACAGTATTTTGTGGGGTTGTGTTTGGATAGGAGAGGATCAGGAAATTGGCGAGGTTCTAATGGTTTTAGGTGCCCTTTCTTGACTAGCACTTGCATAGCTTTGGAAAGGGTCATGTATAACTGGTTAAAAATCCTCTGAGGTCGGGTTGGGTTGGATGAGGTTTGTGGGTTGGAGTTGGCAAAGGGGTCAGCAGTCTTGGTTATGGTGACAACACTTATGTCTGACGGCCTCGCAGCTGTGCTACCACTAGTAGCATTGGAACTGCGAACAAACACCCTTTTTGTCAGCTCATTCTCATCTGTAATAAGCCTTTGCTTCATGTTATCTTTGATTTGCACTCCCATTTCATGAAGTTTTGTAAATGTAAATAGAGGTAGAACAATCATCTTTTGCAGCAACTTGCCATGTAGATTTCGGACAACCATTACTATCTAATCCTTTTTCGAAGGTCAAGTGGTCATCATTGAGGCTTTGGTCCTCTATATCGTCACAAACTCAGAGAAACCTTTTTTCGGCTCTTGGCGTGTTGCCTCGATATCACGAGTTGTGACCTCAATCTGTGTATTGTAAGAATATTGAGCAATGAAGACCTCGGCCATCTCTTCCCAATTCTGCTTAATGGAATCTTCCAACTTAGCATACCAAATGGCCGCTATACTTGACATGGTGCGACAAAAGAGAGACAACTTTTGTAGTCTAGTTAAGCCCATCCGCCGCAAGATATCTAAAAACAGACGCAAGTGGACCATCGGATCCCTGGAGCCATCAAATCGATCGATGTGCGGCATTTTAAACCGATCTGGCAATGTAATTGTAGAATCAGTATACCTGTCCTCTACGTCCGGGATGGAGTTAACCCCTTGTGCTCTTTTGAATAACTTTTCTAGTTTATTGACCTTGAGTGCAATTGGGTCAACCTCAAACTCGAACGAAGCCTTGGTCTGATAAATAGGGGTTTTAGAGGCTTGTGCCGGGATTGCCTTTGCTAGATTGCCCTAGTTTTCTGGAACCTTGGCAGTATGAGCGTTGGCTCTGGGTGCTGGGATAGCCGTGGTGGGTGCTGGGATGTAGAGGTCGCAACTGAATGTGGTTGCTGTTGTCGTAGCCTGGTAATAACCTCAGCCTGACGGGCCGTGACCTTAGCTTGATGGGCCGTATCCTGCTGTAGGGTCTCAATTGTCTGTTGCAGATGGTGTATCAGTTCTTCCACACTGGCTGGGGGATACTGTGCCATTGGAATAGATGATTGATCTCGTGCTGGGCTAGAAGTAGATGACCGTTCCCAAACCAGACTAGACACAAGTGAGCTGAGGGGTGACTGCTGTAAAAACTAAACTTGTGAATTCTGCCTGATTCTCCTCCGTCTTGTAACCGGTGGGAGTGAGGTAAACACGGGTTATCCCTGAACAAGATCCCCGGCTTTACAAAGTCTTCTAACTCAGGTCCAGAGTACTTGGGGGATATCCGAACTTTCTGAAGCTATGGTTTTAAACTACCTAGCAAAAGAAATAAAGCAAAAGAACAGTAATAAAAAACCGCATAGCACCTCAGCTAAGATGTTATCATCACAGATATGATCAAAGCTGTAGGACTACACACTGAATTCTGTCCCAAAAATAGATACCAACTTTGCAACTGCTATGCATATTCCTATACAGTTTCACTGTAAAGCACATACCATTAAGAGAGAACCCAAGCACCCTTATGAGGGGGTAGGTTACCCTGTCTTTGTTTTGTTATGACTAGGTTTCACTATTTCAATCAAGCGGTTTCATGCAATCCTGTATTTTGGGTAAGCATGATGTCCTAGTTTGGATTAGTCACTATGGCTTTTCTAGATGCAACTAGGCCAAATAGTCAAAAAGGTTGCCTTGGCAAGACTACCTAATATACCTCTCACACTTAACGCCGAGAAGTGAAAGGGGGAACAAACGGTACATCGGTAGTCCAGATCCAAGGGCTGTGTTCCCATCATGGCAGAGCCTAAGACTGGTCAGCCTTTTGGCAAGGCTTTGGGCACGCCTCCGGCAAACCATCTAGGAATAGTAGATGGCAAACACAACGACTTAAGCACACCAATGCAAATACAATGCAAAGAACATATAAGTGTAGATAAAATTTCACATCATGAATTTCAAGTCAAGTTCTCTAAAGTCCCTAGTAGAGTCGCCAAAAATTGTAGCTCGACTTTTCGTGCCCCTTTTGGATAAGATAGCCCTACAGTTCAGACTCTCATGGTTCTAAATCTGATTCCACAAGTGCAATGTGAAATAGATAAACACAAAAGAGTACAAATCCAGTAAATCTTTTGGAAAATTGATTTTGAATCAAAATGCCAAGAATGGACTGCTTTGCTACATTATAGAGTCGCCACCTAAATATTTTGGGGAAATTTAGGAAACCCATAACTCGTGCCAAAGGCCACGTGTCCGTCATCACTAAGATTGTCTCGGCTCGGGAATTAGGTACAAAAGGGGAAGGTCATGAATTGAGTACCCCACTCGCCCGATCAAAGATCGACCTATACTAATCATGATGTGAATCTTATTTACATTATATGCTCTTGTTCCGGTTATTTAGGCTAACATTACTATGTGTTGCAAACAAGTATAGACTAATTTGCAAAATTTGGAACAGTTTGATTTCATGTTTGTTTCGAAAATTGTTTCGAATATGTACCACTTGAAAAAGTGATCTCATATGTACATTACTCAATTTTATTCTAATTCAAGCAATTAGCCTTCATCCAGAGGCATTCAAGCAAGTATATAAATTAAGCACTTAGCCTTATGGCAAGCATGCTAAACATGGCAACAATCACACGCATGCGATATGCTAAAGCACAAAAATGCTCACCTCGTACTCCAAGGCAAGCCAAAAGAAACAAAAGAGTTAGAAAACATGCATGCCCCTAATTAATGCAACATGACTAATACAACACATGCAATGATGCAATTAATAGGCTCGGCTACTAATTATGACATGCGAATCAATTTGGAAGCACGCGAATGGCAATGCTTGTAAGAATGATGAACCAAGCCTTAATGCATGCAAGACAAGTGTATGCAAACATGGAAAATGTAAACAAAATATGATGTGCTACACTATCCATCATAAGAGGGTAAATAAAAGGGAAAAAAATGTGGGATTAGAAGACATACACAGTATTAGAAGTTTTGCCCTCATGCAGGACGGTCCGAATGAGTGTCGGAATGTCCAAATTAAACTAACTATTACAAAACTGAATGAATGAATTAAACTAAGCTAACTACTTTTTACAAATTCTAATGAATACCAACGAAATGAACTAGCTATTTAAGTTAACTAGCTATAACAATTACAAATAGAGAATGGCTACAACAATATTAATTAAGTACAACAATAATAATTAATGATTAATCATCAAACAAGGATGTACAAGGATGCACAATGCTCGCATGTCCATAAACTGCTCTGTTTGCCCAGACCATTCTATTTCACCTTCAGCCACTGCCCTCTGTTTTCTACAAAACATGCTTCTGACCAAACATTGGAGCCCGGCTGGCCCCAAATGAGGGCCAACTGGGCCCAAATAAGGCCGGTCGTGCCCTATTTTTGTGAAAAGCCCTATTTTTGTGCTTTGAAGTGAAAACAGTGCAAACAAAGTTATTCTGAACTCTATCTAACCCTTCTACTCTTCTCTGTCATAAAAAGCCTCAAGAGAAAAACGAAGTCATTTCCAAAACCATCAATGAGCAAATTGATTGCTTGATGAGTTAGGGCATGATTTTGGACAAAAATTAATGAATGTAACGAATCAATAACCACCCTTTCCTCCTATCATGGAGTAAGCTCAAAGAGGAAGGTAGGAACGCTTTAAGGCTCATCGAAACATCATGAATTGATGTAAGACAACCTTTGACACCATAGACTCGGCATAACGTCTGGCGAAATCCAAGCAATATGACTCATTTTCTTTATGTGGGTTGGTTCATTTTAGCAATTTTTTTAGACCTTTCCATTCTTTAGTCTATTAAGTCCTCTAACAATTACGTGCACTAAATAAGAAGCATGTCAAATGGGAAGTGATTCTCAACATGAAAGAGAGACTATGCCGTTGGCGATGAACCTCTGTATAGATTAAGCCATTAAGCATAGGTCTTTAGCTCATGTTTTGAACAACCATCAACTGGTTGAAACAACTCTCAAATGAAAGAAATGAACACTAAGTTGATTATTAAAATGAGGCTCTTAACATGGAAATTAAACAAAGAAAGGCCAAGAACAACATACAACAAGCTATATATGCAAACTTATGAAACAACAAGCAAACTAATCAAAGCATGAACTAATTAAATAAATTAGGACAGCTCTAAAACAGCCTGTAATAGGCTAAAACAGTGGCCAAAAATTATGATAAGAATATGAAGAAAAAAAAAATGGAAAGGAATAAGGCAAAGCAAATGCTAGTAAACAAAAACAAGGAGAGGTTGTTAACCTCTCCATTTTTTGAAACCTCAAAGCATGTTTTTAACCTTTATTGAACTCTGAAAGTTAGTTTGAAAGGTCAAAGAAAAGAGTGTAGATACAAGGGTTAAGCTATAAAGTAAGGTGTAAGAGAGGGTGTCAACCCTCTTTACCCTTTGGTAGCTATTCAAACCCAAGTTTCAACACTTGAACTAGGATCAAAACAATACAAAGACACAAGAAATGGATAGAAAATGATAGAAAATGAAAGCAAAAGCAAGAGTTACAAGCTTATACCTCTCAAATGGAGTAAGCTTTGGTTGTTAATCAAACTCAATCCTAACACACTTTCAAGCTTGAATTGTACTCCTCAAGGTTCAACCAAGGTTCCAAGGTTAAGGTTTGAGGGTGTGTATGGAGTATAGACATGGCTTAAGGGTGACAAGCTTATTTAAATATGACTTGCACAAGAAAAAGGAGCTCTCAATGTGTGTATAGGCTCTTTTTAAATTGTTCAACCCTCAAAACAGAGGTATAACCTTGTTTTTATAGAATTTGAGCAAAACAAGTCAGAAATATCTCAAAAAATGGATAGCTGGCGGGCTCCTGCCCAGAACAGTGTTTATCGCCATTGAGGCACGACTGGCCCCAAATGGCCATGGTCGGCCCTCAACGAGGCACGGCCGGGCCCACAAGTGTTCCTCTTGTTTCTCTGTTTTAAGCTCAGTATAGGGCAACACAAGGTTCAAAAATAAAATGCAGGGGTTTAATCAGTGTAGATATGAAAGGTTTGAGATTGTTTTGAGCGCCAACCTTGGTTGAGAAAGCGAATCATCCACAATACTATGTCGTCATCGAGTGTACAGGACAAAGCGCACAAGTCTTGCGAGCGGTCAAAATGGGGTGTCTACACCATCCAGCCGCACTTGAAAAAGATGTCCTTGGCCGCTTCACATTGCTAGACATAGGTTTGCCCTCCTTGAAACCCTTGTCCTCAGCGTCCTCCATCTTCTTATCCAGCTCCTTGATTTTGGCATTTTTTTTCTTCTCAATCTTTGCAAGTTCGTGTAAGTAGTGGTCTTTTTTCTCGACTAGGGCTTTCTACTTGTCTACCTCGGTCCTGCTGACCAGCTTGGCGAGCTTTTCTTACTCAGCACTTAGCTCGGCTAGAGTTGCCTTTAGGGCCTTTAGCTCGGCATCTTTCGCGTCCTCGTCGGTGATGGCCGCCTGGCCATTTTTCGTAACTCAAGAACACGTTGATAAGCAATGTGGCTTTTATGTATGGCCTGTGAAGCATACGAAATAATTAGCTAAACCACATCAAAAGACTGGTAAAAATAAATTTTTTAGAAGGACTTCAAACTTTACCAAGACAAGGGACTTGGTGGCGGACCGAATTGCCTTTAGCTCAGTCAGGTGTTTGTGCTTGTCTATGTCGACTGGAAGACACAGGCTTTTAGATAAGTTAAAGACCAGCTGGTGGTCCTTCTCAACGGCCATTGAAGGTCGCAGCTGGTGCCCACACAGGGGGAGAAGAGTCAGCACGACCCCCTTATGAAGGTTAGGTTGCCGGCATCGCGGCCTCAGGTAGCTTGGCCTCTCCCTCATCTACCAGTCGCTGCAGCTGAGTAACCAAAGTACAAGGCCTCTTGCGGGGCCGAGATGAGGTAGCCTTGGCGGATGGGAGAGCGACGACGGTCTCTCATGGCTGACCGGATGGTGTAACTTGGTTTGAACCTCAGCATTAGAAGCAGAGGCTTGCTCGGTGATAAGGGCTCGAATAGCTCGCTTTTTTGCCATCTCTTGTTCTTTGGTGAGAGAAATAAGGTTGATTTGGGAGAGGTTGGGATCAGGTTCAAAAGAGGACTCAATCAAAAAGTCTGTAACTTTGCTTTTCCTCTTGCTCCTGTAGTAGTAGGACGATTCAATGCCTAATAGCTCGGTCCAGTCTCCATGACTGTACCGTAGGATACCTCGTAGTGTGGCTTGGTTGGCATATGCATAATCTACTTTTAACCGATTTAGATTTGCAAAAAGAAAGAGCGTCAGTGCAGCTGAGGAAAATCATCATGGTTTAAGCACAAGAAGAAGAAGCGAGCTATTCTTACCAAGTGTCCCTTTATTCCAATTGATGTTATAACCTAGTATTTGGGCCTCCTAGTCTTCAAAGTTGCCAAAAACCCAGAGAAAATCATCATCGTTCAAGTCTTTGTCTAGTGTATTCTTGACGATTTTCTCTCGGCCCTTTCTGATTCTAAGGTAATACACCCAACCACCGTCATTTTGGTCGAGCGAGTATTGATGGAATAGCTTGACCAATCCAAGGTTGAGGTCAAGACAGCGTTGGACTGGGAAGACAACATAGAGAAGGGAACGAATCTAGACTTGCCCCATGGCGTGGTGTGTGGTTCGGCTAGGGAGAGATGGATGTCGTTGGAATGTGGCAGTCTTTTTTGAATTCGGCCATGGCGCCTGGTAAGCTCACCATGAAGTGGTACTTGTCCATGGGAGTTGGTTTCACAAAGGTAACTTAAATGGTAGCTTGGTTGGTCGACAAGGTCTGTTAGCTCGGTCGAGCAGAACCGCTGGGTAGAGTGTGAAAAAAGAGTGCTTGGCCAACCTAGTCAGAGTCTGCAAAGTGAAAAAATAAAGGTGTGTTATAGGCGAATTATGTCTTGCTTGATCATTGAGCAAATTTAGGTTAACCGTCGGCGTAGCCGTAGCCCGGTTGTGGTTTACTCTGGTCTAGGCCAAGGGTAGGTGCTTTAGCTCGGTTTGAGGAGGAATCCCTAGTTCATCTATACTCAAGAGTAAAGCTACAAACAGATTTTTAGTTCAGTTTGTTTGCGATTTTGTATCAAAATCACAAGATTTGGTTGGTCTAAATCCTAACCGATTGGTGTTCATGTAATTCTACGTTCAATTTATGCATGTTTTAATGATTTCAAAGCTTAAGTCCTATTCCAAGGCACAAATAGGGGTTTGATAAAATAGAAATGAACACGATGAACAACTAGAGTGTATTAGCAAAAACATTGTAAAGTATTTGAAACTTATCAATTTGCAGGTCGACTCTGATTTTGAACGGAAGAAGTGCTTTGCCGAGTGATTACGAGCCCTCTGGTGCAGGATTTAGCTTTAATCGATGGCAACAATGGAAGAATTGCGATAATGAGTAGGAGCTAGGAAAAATGTTTGGAATGAATAGGGGAAGTGACTTTTCGAGTGTGTAGGTATATATGTAATGAATGTAAAACGGCGGACTATTCAAATTTCTAGGTAGTGATTTACGACTGTCACAGAGAAAGGGGCAATTGACACATGCCACGTGTCTGTAGACGCGCCCGTGGGCCTCATGCTACAGTTCGGACTCAAATAGTCACGGTTCTTAATCTGATCTCACAATGTGCAATGTGAGATTGATAAATCACCAAAGAGCCCAAATCCGGCAAATCGTTTTGGAAAACAGATTTTTGTAAAGAAGTGCCAAACATGGATTGCTTTGCCAGATACAGAGTCGCCACCTAAATATTTTTTATGGGGGAATTTAGGAAACCCTGACTCGTTGCCTAAGGCCACGTGTCCGTCATCACCAAAGTTACCTCGGCTTGGGAACTTGGGTACGATTGGGGAAGGTCAGCTATGAGCACCCCCGTTCGCCCGATCAAAGATCGGCCTCTACTAACCATGATATCTAGTTTTGAAAACATTATGCATTCTTATTCCGGTTAATTAGCTAATCTTACTATGTGATGCGCACAACACAAAAGTATAGACTAGATCGCCTAATTTGGAACAAAGCATTGCATATCCGCTCGTTTGAAAGATAGTTTGAAATTTGCTACTCGCAAGTAGGCTAAAACACGGATTTCAACAAGTTGTTCCAACTCAAGCAATCCAACCTTCACCCACAGGCATTCGGGCAGTAAATCAACTAAGCAGTTAGCCTCATGGCAAGCATGCTTTCATGTTAACATTCACACTCATGCGAGATGCTAAAGCATAAACACTCACCTAGTACTCCAAGCCAAAACAAAGAACATGTTAGTAATCAAACGTATGATCCAAGTCCATGTTAAGGTGGCTAATGCATCACAGGCAAAATGTAGCTAGAATAGGCTCGGCTAATCTATGGATGGCATGTGAAATGCAACTTGATACATGTATTCAAGTTAGATTTGAAATACTATGCAATTAGTATGATGCGCCGAGCTCGGTGCATGCAATACAAATGAATGGATGCAAACATGCTATCATAAGTATGCTAATCAAAACATGTCCTAATACTAACTATCAAAAGCAGGTAAGTAAAAGGGAGAAAAAAGTGGGGGTTGGAAGATATGCATCACACACACGCACGCTTATTACACAATTCGCCCTCTCTAGGAGGGACCAAAAGAATAATACAAATTTAACATACTAACAAGCCAATTAAATAGTTACAGACCACTTAACTAGTTAAGCAAATTAACTAAGTTAATAAAGCGGTAAAACAGCCTCGGGAAGAGGGTCCAATGCATGCGTGCCCAGCTCCGCTCGGAAATCCACCACTATGCACAAGCTGCCTCTGTTTGCACTGTTTTATGTCTCTGGAGACTGCACAAGTCCCAAAGTTGCTTCTGAAATACTCCCTGAGGGTTGTGGAGGACCACCAGCCAAGAGAAGACACCACTGGCCATGATAAATTGGTCATCGACCATCTATGTGGCTCTCGGCCAGAGATTTGTGGTCGGCCGGCACTCAATGTGGTCGGTCGGCCATCTATGCCTGCAGAACCCTGTTTTGACAGCAGCAGAGGGCAGACATGACATGGCAATGCATTTCAAAGCAAATGTTTGCACAACCATCCTCCCTATCATGTTTAAGACTCAGGGAGTATGGTACTCGACCCTCGGGCCACCAATCACACATTTCGATGCATGATGGCCCAAGAAGTCAAGTTGTGCATCTTGATATCAAATGTAATGCACATAAACAAACTATGGGCCCAACCTCTATCATAATCAATTCAAGAGGCAAGGCATGCATGCCAAATGCAACCTAAGCATGCGAGCCAAGTATGCAACATGAAAATGCAAACACGCATGCAAACATGCAAGCATGTGACAATATTTACACAAATGAGCATGCAAGACATGATGCAACCAAAGCATGTAAACATGAAGCAATGTAACAACATTTGAGCAACATGCAAAAGATGGACTTAGACTAATATGGACAAGCCTCAGCCATGTCTAAATAAGTAGCCAAAATGCTATGGAAATGAACGCAAATTTACATACAAACATGCATGCAAACATGGTTCAAAACTTAAGCACAAAGAAGCAACTTTTAAGTACACTTAAAAGGAACAAACATGGACAAACGGCATACATTGTAAGCTCTGAAATCATGTTACAATGGCACCAAACCAAACAAACAAAACATGCAAGCAAGCCTAAGGCCTAAGGCTAGCCTAAGGGATCAAATCAAGGCCATGCAAGGTGAGTCCCAAAGGATCGAGGGGACTCAAAACAGTCCCAATGTAGGTCGAGACAAAGCCCAAAACACACTTAAATGGCATCTAAATGGCCTACATATGGAAGCATACACAATGGTCCAAACGTGGAGCATAAGACATCAACCTTTTAAAGCATTAAAGGAGTATCAAATGCAAGCATACAAGCATGCCACAAGGACTGAAATGACATAACTAATGGTGCCAAACCACTGAAATGATGCAAGTAGAGCATGCTAGAGAATCCAATACTCAAAGCTTACAAGGGAGATTGCATGGTAGCTATACAAAGCAAGTCATGGATGGCCCAAACAACCAAAATCAGACCTCAAGCATACTAAAATGTACATAAAAGCTTCACAAAGCTAAGCCAAAATCATGCTAAAAACAAGGCTCAAAGCACAAAGCATGTTAAGGCAATTTCATGGCATTACAAGACAAGTATGCAAAGCATGCATGGTGTGTCTAAACCAACTTAAAACAGTGCTATAGCATGGCAAAATAACCACAAATATCAACTAAGACATGGCCAACATGGACTTAATTAAGGTGCTTACACATGAGGCTAAAATGACAAGTTTTGAAGACAACAAGGAGGGGGGATGGCCCTCTCCTTCTTAGGACCTCAAAACACCATCCCTACCACTGAAATCCCTCTGGATTTCAGTGGTGAGGAGGCCAATACAAGGTGGTCCCGGAGCTCACCAAAAATAGCACAAAAAAGAGGCCAAACAAGGCCTAAAAGGGGGGTAAACGACCCCAAACCTCAAAGAGACCTTAAACAAAGATCAAAAGCAAGTAAAAATAGAACTTTTTTCAGTTATACACTAAGCTTAAAAACAGATTCAAGATAGGTTAAAAGCTTGTGCAAAAATAGGGAATAAAGGGGTAAGTTTCTTACCCTTGAAGACCTCTTCAAGAATGGAGCTCCAGCAGCCTTTCCAAGCTTAAATCCACTCAAGAACTTCAAGAACACCCTTTGGCACCTCAGCAACCAAGGTGTGGTGTAACACTAGGTGTCTTAGTGCAAAACTAAGGACAAAACAACCTTATGCACACACAAAGGCAAAAAGGAGGGAGATATAGAGATAGATAGATACACAAACCCTAACCCTAATCTCAGAGCCCTCTGGAACTTCTTGGAACCCTTGAGGAGGGAGGAGAAGCCCTCCCTTTATAGGAATTCCAATTTGCAAAGCTTACAAAACAAGCTAAGCAAGAGTGAAATCCCTCCATACACGTGTATGGAGAGGGGGTGCATTGTGGATGCCAGCTATCACAGCTGGCATAAAATATCTGCCAAAAGCAGATAAACAGTGGTCGGCCAGCCAAAAATGACAAATTGACCAAAGCAATGGTCGACCGACCATAAAAGGTGCCGACCGGCCACCACCAATGGCCGGTAGCAACAAAACAGGGCCGGTGGTCTCAAGCCATGGCCGGTGAGGTGTGGGTAGGTATATATGTAATGAATGTAAAACAGCGGGACTATTCAAATTTGTAGGCAGTGATTTACGACTGTCACAGAGAAAGGGGCAATTGACACATGCCACGTGTCCTAGTAGGGACACGATGTCAGGGTCGTAGGAAGACCGGCTGCATGACTGAGGCAGTTTCTAGAAACCGAGCAAATTCTAGCTTGGTTGGTTTGAATATTTTGGCTTGGTTGGTTTGAATATTTTAGCACGGCTAGAAGATAATAATCCCAATCATGCATCATAGATGGAATTAAGGGGCAATTAAGAGGGTAATTTATGTGAATAAATGGGGCCGAGCCAAGTCTATCATTCTTAGACATTAGGCCAAGCTATGGGCTGAGGTGAGAGCTTGGATAGCTCGGTCTTGGGCCAAGCATACACCAAGCTAGTCAGAGATGTGTCGCTAGGGCCTGGACCTAGCTATCTAAAGGTAGTCCTATAGCGGACCAAGACGTTACCAGTGTAGAGGGTTGAGCTAAGCATAGCTCGGCAGGGTGCCATTCTGTAGTTAGGGTTACCACAGTTCTGTGAAGAGCAGCGCAAAGCCGAGTTAGCTCGATTGACCGTGACTACAACCGAGGTAAAAGGTATAAACCATCTCACCTGTTTGGTAGTGAGAAGGGTGTTTTAAGAATAGACATTATCCTTTAGCAGTGCAATTCTTAGGAGGACTCTATTAAAGAGAGTTAGAATCCTACTAGAATTGTGCCAGGTGAAATCTATAAAGGCTCATGACTGAATCTATGGACAGGTATTGCAATTCTTACTCATGAATACATAGAGCTTATTGTCTATTGTCTACTTGCTGACTTAGGCATTGGAGGGATTTTTGGCATACACCCGCCTGCTAGCTTACTTGTGTTTTCAGGTAGCAAAGCAATGACGTTTGGAGGAGTGCAAACTTGGTCAATAGAATCATACGAGAAGATTATTTCGTGCTCGTACAGGGATCGTCAAGTAATTCATTCTTGCAAAAAAATTATGTTGATCGGATATTGATAGTCACTTAATCAAATCACATTTCTATCAACGTTCAATATGATTTTTAGAAAAATTGTTAACAAAAATGTGATCTAATCAAATAGCAATTGATATTTTATCAACATAATTTTTTGCATGGATGAAATACTCGACGAATCCTACTCATTGAAAGGTTCGTATCATCGATGTGTATTTCATAATCAGTCCACAGAGATCCAATAGTATGATCTAGTCCGAAACTAGAGAGGAGACCAGCTGTAGACACCCCATTTTTGACTGACCTCAAGACTTGGACGTGATAGTTTGTGCACTCGATGATTGTGCTTGTTTGTGCTTGTTTGGAGCGCCCGAAGTTCTCGGCAGAACACCTTGTCTTTGAGCCTTTAAACCCATTTCTGTTTTGTGTTTGTTTTTGGGCCAAACCTTATTACCTCTTGCCTGGAAGGGGGAGGGGCCTTGTCGGCCACTTTTTGGCCTTGTCGGCCACTTGAAGTGGCCGGACGGCTAGTTAGAGTGGCCGGTTGGCTACTTAAAGTAGCCAACGACCACGTAGAGTGGTCGACAGCCATTTGTCCCTTTTTTCAGATATTTGTTTGCCAGTTGTGCCAGCTGTTGCTCACTGAAGTCCATCTCCATACACGTGTATGGAGGGATGAATACAAGCTCTAAGCTTGATTTTCTATATATAGTTTGGAGAGGTTAGACAATTTAGAACAAAATTTTCTCTCTCTCTCTCTAGAATTCTCTTTCTCTCTCTCTTCTTGCTTTGTGCTTGATAGTTGATTTTCTCTACACGTTTGCATACTAACCCTTAACCAAATTTGACCACCTTGGAGCTGAGGTCCCTTAGAGCCTAATTTGAGCTTTTGGAAGGAGGTTTGAGCCTAAAAGTGTGGTTGTTTTGTGCTGTGCTTCAAGAGGTATAAGACTTACCTTGTAGGCTTTGTTTTAATTACTTGCTTTGCTATCTTTTTATACTGTTTTTGTCCTAGTTTTCAACTACAAAAAACTCTGATTTTTTAGGCTTAACATGATGGTTTGAGGTCATTTTGTGTTAAAGGGGTAGTCCACTCTTCTTGTTGCTTATTTGTGTGAGCTTTTGTATAATCTCTTAGCGTATTAAAATCAAACTTTTTGAGCTTTTAAACCATTGAAATTTAGAGTTATTTCAATGGTGGAAAGCATGTTTTGAAGTCCAAAATAAGAGGGGTTAGCCACCCCTCCTTGTGTCTTGCTTCTATGCCCAGGTTGCTTCACATGTTAGCTTGATTTTTTAGTTTAACTTAGCTTAATTCAAGCATGTTTTAGGCTCTATTTTGGCATGTTTCAGCTCTGTTTTGGGTTGGTTGGAGCACTTGAGGCTTGCTTTGTGTGCTTGTAGTGTAATTGTGCTTGTTAGTCTAACTTGTGCTTTGTTTTGGCCTCTTATTCTAACTATCTTTAGCTTAATCCAAGCATGTTTTAGGACTCATTTTAGGCTGTCTTAGGACTATTTTGAAGTGTTTGTGCCTTTTGAGCTTTGTATTGCATGCCCATAGTGTAATGGTCTTCACTAGCTCATTGTTTGCTTTAAGCATGAAATGCTTGAATTGTTTGCATATTGTAGTATTATTTTGCATGTAATCTCAGCATCATACTCTCTGTCACATTCTCATTTGTCTCACTTTCAATCGCTTTTGAGAGTTGTTTCAAGTTTGGAATCCTTTAAGCTTGAGATAGAGTTTATGCTTAATGGTTTTAATCCTCTTTTGGGGGTTTCTACTAACCAAAGGCATGACATCTCTCTTGCCTTAAATCATCCCTTGGTTGACACTTCTTTCTCTTTAAAAGACTCTCACCTTGGATTTAATCGATTAAAGGACTAATCGGTAATTTAAAAGGAGTAAATAAAATGAACAAAGTAAAAGAGGCAAGATTAAGCATCTTTGTGTTGCATTTCATGTGTTCGGATTGGACGTTAATTCGAACACGAGAAAAATGGGACGTTTCATACTCAAAGTGATGAAAAGTGCCACGTTTCTTAGTCTCCGTCACCCTTGACCATGCATGATAGGGTGGTGGTCCTTCGAGTCTTATTTGTGCACTCATTAAGCTTGTACAAACTTGGCTCTCTAGCCATCATGCATTAAAAATGCTTGATTGATAGTTTGAAGGCCAAGAGTTACCCTCCTTTGAGTTTGTGTGATGATAAGGGGGGCAACAGTACATACATTCCTTGGAAATGCATTGCTTTGCCTCTATTTGCTCTTTGTTGCAGGAAAAGGAGAAGTCCAGGGATGTGGTGGCCGACCGGCCTGTTTTAGTGGCCGACGGCCACTTGGAGTGGCCAACCGGCCAGTTGAAGTAGCCGACAGCCACTTTTTCTAGCTGACCGGCCACCAATCAATTTTTGCACAAATGTGCTCCTGAGTTGGTACAATTTTTAGTGATCAAACGGGTGCAAATAGAGGCATCCGATGGCAAGGCAATGGCATTTTCGGGCGGAGCAACCGAGCATGCATGTGTCCCTCGCCCTCAAGGCCATTTAATCACTTTTGTTAACTTAGAATAAGTTAGCTATTTCATTCATACAAGTGTTGTAATTAATTAGCTTAATTCGTTTGGTAATATTTTAGCTAGCTTAGAATAATTAGTTAATCTACTTCAATTGTTGTAATAATTAACTAGAATAGTTAATTAGTTTTGGTTTGTAACGGTTAGCTTAATTAGCGTAGCTAGTTAGCTTATTCATTCAGACCCTCCTTCGCGAGGGCATAATGTTGTAATAAGTGTGCATGTGTGTGTGCATGTCTTCCAACCCCACGTCTTTTACCCTTTTATTTATCCGCTTTTGATGGTTAGATTAGGGACATTTTCAATTAGCATACCTTATGCTAGCATGTTTGCATCCATTCATTTGTCTTGCATGCATCGAGGCTCGGCGCATCATTCAAACAGTATTGTCAATTCAATACTTTTTTTGAATACGTGTTTCAAAGCATGCTATCAAAGTGTTGCAAATGCCATATTAGTAGCCGAGCCTATTAATTTCATGTTACATGTGTTTCATTAGGCATTTTGTATAGTTAGGATCATGCATTTTTCTAACTAGTTTTTATTTTGGCTTGGAGTACTCGATAAGTTTTTATGCTTTAGCATACTTGCATGAGTGTGATTGCCATAATTGCCATGATAGCATGCTTGCCATGAGGCTATTTGCTTAAATGATTAACTGCATGAATGCCTGTGGATGAAGGCTTGATTATTTGAATTGGAATGATTCGACGAATATGAGTTTTAAGCCCACTTGAAGTGGAAAATCATGTTTTAAGCCCATCATGTTTGATGGCAAATCCGCATTTTTAAGCCCACTTGAGGGTGGCAAACTCAAACTATTTTCGCAAACAAACATGACTTGAAATGTTCCAATTCTTGCGATGTAGTCTATACTTGCTTGTGTGTTCAACCAGTAATGGTAGCTAATAACCGGAACAAGAACACATGTGTTTATAAAAGAACATATCATGGTTAGTAGAGGCCGATCTTTGATGCGAACAAGGGTGCTCATTTCAGGACCTTCCCCTCTTGTGCCCAAGTTCCTGAGCCGAGGAAACTTTGGTGATGACGGACACATGGCCTTTGGCACGAGTCAGGGTTTCCTAAATTTTCCAAAAACAAAATATTTAGGTGGCGACTCTGTAATCTGGTAAAGCAGTCCAATTTTGGCATTATTTGATTCAAAATCAATTTTTCAAAAAGATTTGCCTGATTGGGCTCTTTGGTGTTTATCAGTTTCACATTGCACTTTGTGAGATTAGATTCAGAACCGTGACAGGAGTCCGAACTGTAGGACCAATTCGAGCTCTCTGAAAAGGGGCGGAAAAAAGTCAGTCCACAGTTTCTGGTGACTCTGTTGGGGCTTTAGAGAACTTGACTCGAACTCATGATATGTTGTTTTTTTTACACTTACGTGTTTCTTTGCATTTGCATTTGCACTTGCATTGGTGCGCCTAAGTCATAGTGTTTGCCATCTGCTATTCCTGAACGGTTTGCCAGAGGTTCGCTTGGAAAAGCGTGCTATAAGGCTGACCAGTTGTGGGCTCTACCACGATGGGAACACAAGCCTTGGATCTGGACTATCGCTGTACCGTTTGATCCTCCTTTCACTTCTCGATGTTAGGTGTGAGAGGTATATTAGGTGGTCTTTCCGAGGTACCCTTTTTGACCAATCGACCTAGTTGCATATTGGAAGCCATATGTTCCAAACTAGGACAGGTTGCTTACCCAAATACAGGATTGTTTGAAACTGCTTGTTTGCATAGTGAATCCCTAGCTCCTGACGAGATTAGGACAGGGTAACCCTACCCCATCATAGGGGTGTTTTGGCTCTTACTTGCTTGATATGTGCTTTTAGAGTGTAACTCTACAGGAATGTATGTATCAGTTGCAAGTTGGGTATCAGTTTGAGGGTATCAGTTTGGAGGCAGAAATTTGGGGCAGAAATCAGTGTTTGAGTACAGTCGTCCAGCTTATGATTTCAATTGTGTGTTGTCTGTGTCTAAGCCGAGGTGCTGTGCGTTTTCTGATTTTGGTTCTTTTACTTATTTTTCTTTTTGCAAGGTAGTGTTTCACAATTGCTTCAGACAAGGCAGTTACGCCCGAGCACTCTGGATTCGAGTAAGGCGGATTTATCGATCTGAGGATTTTATTGGAGGACAACCAGTGTTTGCTTCACTGCCCCCGATTACCAGACGGAGGAGAGTTAGACATAGCTCACCGGTTTAGCAGTTGCCAATTCAGCAGTTACTAACTACTTCACCTATGCTCAGTCGAACCCAGTTATCTACTTCAACTTCAGAAAGGGAGAACACACCTGTTCTGACAGATCAGCACCCCTCAGACAACATGGAGGATATGATGCGCCTACTTCAGCAGACTATTGAGAATATGCAGCTGGATGCGGCCCGCTAAGCGGAAATTGCAGCCCAGCAGGCTGAGTTGATCGCTAGGCTTCAACAGCAACACCAACCACAACAAGCAGCAGCTTCTGCTTCACATCCACTCCCAGTTAGGGTTCCAATACCCGGGGTTACTATTAATGTCCAGGAAAATGCGGACATTCTAGCAGAGCCAGTCCTACCCTAGACTTTCAAAGCACCGGTCTACCCAACAGAGGCACCCTTTGAGTTTGAGGTGGACCCTACTGCTCTGAAAGTGAGCAAGCTTGAGAAGCTTTCTAAACGAGCTCAGGGAATGAATTCGATCCCAGATATAGAGAAAGGCTATACAAATTCGGCGGTGACCTTGCCAGATAGGTTTAAAATGCCATATATAGACCGCTTTGATGGCTCGAGTGATCCTATGGTCCACTTGCGGCTATTTTCAGATATTCTGCGGCCGATGGGCCTAACTAGACTGCAGAAGTTATCCCTCTTCGGCCGGATCTTGTCAGGTGTCGCAGCCATTTGGTATGCTAAGTTAAAAGATTCCGTGAAGAGGAGCTAGGAAGAGATGGCTGAGGCCTTTATTGCCTAATATTTCTATAACACTCAAATCGAGGTCATAACTCGTGATCTCGAAGTAACTCGTCAAGAGCCGAAGGAGGGCTTCTCCGATTTCGTCACTCGGTGAAGGGCCAAGGCCTCATGATGACCACCCGATTAGCTGAGAAGGACCAAATCAGAATGGTCGTCCATAATCTACAACCGAGGCTGCAACAAAAGATGATAGTCTTACTTCTACCTACATTTGCTAACCTTCATGAGATAGGGGTGTAGATAGAGGATGCAAATGAAACAGGGTCTAATAAACCATGAGAAAGAGCAGCCCAAGAGGGCTTTTACACGAAGTTCCAATGTGGCTACGAGTAGTAATGCAGCTGCAAGAACCTCTGATGTTGGTATAGTCACCACCACACCGAAAACAGCCACCCCCTTTGCTGGTAAATCTGAAACCACCTCACAACCTACAAAGCACCAACCCCGAGGCGAGAGGGTTTTCACCCCACTCTACATGTCTCTGTCTGCGGCCTTGAGGGTCCTAATAAAAAAAGGGCATCTGAAGCCCCTAGAGCCACGCCCATTGCCTAATCCTCTCTCTCCTACACACAACCCGGCCAAGTATTGTGCCTTCCACCAGCAGCATGGTCATGATACCGACCTATGCTTTAGATTGCATCATGAGATTCAGGATCTCATTGACAACAAAGTGATAGCACCTCCTCAAAAGCCTAACGTCACTACAAATCCTCTCCCACCACATAACCAAACCCCACCACCCCAGCAAATAAACCTTATCCAAACACTGGTCGTCCCTTACAACCCCAGTATATACATCACCCCCTCCCACCTACCTAAGCTGGCGTTGTTCATCCTGGAAAGCACAGACTTGTGCATGATGAGCACGTCCATATCCCAACCTGAACCCGTGGTGGTGTCTGTGGTAGAAGAAGGTATACCTGAGGGCTCCGTGAGCTTAACTGAAGAGGAATACAACCCGTGTCGCTACATTGTGCCAACCAGTCAGGCCAGACCAAAGCTGGAATTGCCGACTGGAATGGAGGTTAACGTAGTCCGGGAGGACGGCCCAAGCTAGGGACTGGATGACTTAGCTGAGCTTGAGGAGGACATCAGTAATCTGCAGTTCTTCGATGAACAAAACCTGGGGAATGTACAGATTGGCTGGTTTGATAGGAATAGATCAACGGATAATACGTGGTGGCTCAGCGATGAATCGGATATAGATGAGGGGTCTCAACCAAAGTAGGAATAGTTGGAAACGGGAATTACTGCAACGGCCAGAACGGTCAACGACAAGGGAGAGTTGCCAGAGAGCATCGGTATTAAGAATTTTACTCAAGAATTGGGTAGTATTTGTACAGTCAATACAGAGCAGGAGGCCACGCTGAAGCGGTTTGAATATGAAAGAACTTAGAATGATCAGAAGGCCAGAAAAGCCAAAGGCCTTGCGGGGACTAACTGTGTTGCGGATAGAGGAGTGCTTATAACGGAACCGGACAGTTGCTTGTCGATTGCCGGAGGAATGTGATGGGAAGATGATGATTTGTATCTTGCCCACACAGATGAAAATTGGGGACAGAATCTGCCAGATGATACTTGGTATTCCGAAGAAGTGGATCACATGACTCGGAGCGGGCAGTATTTTAAGCCCCCACACCTGGACCAACTAGAAGCATCTGGGAAGGATAAGGAGGCAGAGAAACCGAAAGATAAACTGCTGGAAGAGGAAGCTATACTGAAGCAGCTAAAGAAGATTCAAGCAGACATATCTATTTGGGGATTACTCATGGCTTCATGGGTGCACAGACAAGCTGTCTTATCAGCAATGGATAAGGCTAAGCTCTCTATTGACACAACCCCCGAGCAGTTAGCGGGACTGGTCTTCCCAGGAGGTGCTTCACCGACTTTGACCTTTACAAATAAGGAATTGCCGCCTGAGGGCTTTGAGCATAATAAACCACTATACATCTCTGTTGAATGTAAGGAGAAGTGGGTACCAGTCATCCTGATTGATACCGGGTCTGCAATTAATGTGTATCCGTCGCGCATGGCCTATGCTATTGGCTTAAAGCCAGCAGACTTTGTACCCACGGCCTAGGTGGTTCAGGCTTATTACAATACAAGTCGGGAAGTGATGGGGACAATTTAGGTTAGAACGCAGGTTGGTCCGGTACAACAGGACATTGAGTTCCATGTCTTGGATGTTCCGGCCACTTTTAATTTACTCTTTGGACAGCCATGGCTGCACCAAGTGGAAGCTATCTCTTCCACTCTGCATCAGATGCTGAAGTACCCCTATGGGAAGGGGGTAGCTATTGTTTTTGGGAATTCTTCTATACATCCTCCGCCGGAAGTCACTACACCGGTACTGGAAATTGTACACGGCGATAAGGATGTCTTTTTATCTGGGTTCCCCTTAGCCGAGGCCCGGGTAGTGCAAGATATTTTGTTTATTGATGAGGGGTTGTACGTCAGTGCTCAATCCATCTACCTCATGAATAAGCTGCAACATGTACCCAAAATGGGATTGGGAAGGAGTGGCCGGAAGGGCGTTGCTGTGTTGGCCGAAGTGCCACATAACCCTCATACCTTTGGTCTAGGTTACACACCTACCAAAGAGGATTGGGTAAGAAAACGAAAGGAAATGGCAGGAAGGGCCAAAGCTAAGCAAATTGGGAAACACTATGAGCTGGTGCATAGACCCATTCAAGGAACCCTGAATGGCCGCTTTGTCCGGGAGGGTGAAGATTTCCCATTCTGCGGCTTTCCTAAGCCATGGCTGAATTCTGAAAAGCGGCATTTGCCCCGGCTTTGAGATCTTCTTCGATCTACAATTGCAAGAGGATGAAGTTGTAGAGGAACAGACTGACCTACCAGCTGAGGCTGAACAGAGTATAGAGGATGAGTCCGATAGCATAGAACTTGAGCTGGGAGTAGCGCTGGCTTGTCTCCTTTTGGATCCTCAGATCAAACCAGAGAGCTTGGGGGATGACTTCACCGTTTCCATGATTGGAGATCAATCGGCTGTGGACCCTTCCGGTGGTATTCTGGATGCATCTATCGCACCCTCCCTCGTTTGGCAGTTCGAGGAGGGCTTTTTGTCCAGCGGTTCTGAATCAGGTAGTGACTAGAATCTGATTCCACAGAGTCTGTGGAGTCGGAATCAAATTCTAGCTCTTCTGAGTCGGAGTCCGGTATTCCTAGGGTTGATAACTCGGATGTCGTTGTTTTGTCCAGGTCGTCTTTTTTCTTTTCTTTTGAGTCGGTTATAACCGAGGAATTTGAAGAACTAGAAGTTGTGAATGAAAATGGTACCACTGCTGTTTCTGAGTACTTTTCTGTGCCACTTGTGTATTGCATAGATCATGACTTTCAAAATTTTGATAAAAACGGCAATGAAGGAATTCCTCTGGTTTTACAACATTTCATTGATCGAGAGGATGAGAGGTTTGTAAAACCCCTGGTTGATGAAATCATTTCAATTAATGTGAGTACTGAGAAGGATCTGCGTCTAGTCCAGATCGGGTTCACGTTGTCTTTAGAGGAGCGTGAGCACTTAGTCGCTTTATTAAAAGATTTTAAAGACGTTTTCGCGTGGTCCTATGAAGACATGCCTAGAATCGATCTGAGATTGTACAGCACCGGATCCCTCTTGATGCTGAGGCCCGACCCGTCAAGTAGAAGCTTCAGAGAATACGCCCGGATTGGGCTTTGAAAATCAAGGAAGAGGTCACCAAGCAGATAGATGCAGGGTTCTTGCTAGTATCTGAGTATCTTACTTGGTTGGCTAACATTGTTCTGATGCCAAAGAAAGATGGCAGAATTTGGTTGTGTGTGGATTTCAGAGATCTGAACAAAGCCAGTCCGAAGGATGACTTTCCTCTACCGCACATCGACAAGTTGGTGGACTTCACCGCAGGCCATGCGTTACTCTCCTTTATAGATGGGTTTTTCGGGTACAACCAGATCTTGATGGCACCCGAGGATAGGGAGAAGACTGCCTTCACCATGTCGTGGGGAACCTACTGCTACAGGGTGATGCTGTTCAATCTAAAAAATGTTGGGGCTACTTATCAATGGGCTGCAACCACGATCTTGCATGATATGATCCATAAAGAGGTTGAGGTGTATGTGGATGACATGATTGTCAAGTCCAAGGAAAGAAAGGGCCACTACACCGCCTTGAAGAAATTTTTCCAACGGATCAGAGAATATCGGTTGCGACTGAATCCTCAGAAGTACACTTTTGGTGTCATAGTAGGGAAGATGCTAGGGTTCTTGATTACACAGAGGGGCATTGACGTTGATCCTTCCAAAATCAAGGCCATCCTAGAAATGCCACCACCAAGGACTGAAAAGGAGGTGCGAGGCTTTCTGGGTAAAGTGCAATTCATAAGACGGTTTATTGCAAAATTAACCTTGACTTGTGAACCACTATTTGGTCTCTTGAAGAAAGGAAAGGAGTTCCAATGGGATGACCGATGCCAGGTTGCTTTTGAGCATATCAAACAGTACCTTCAGAACCCGCCCGTGTTGTCACCGCCAGAGCTGGGGAAGCCGTTGATTTTGTATCTGTCAGTAACCGACACGACAATGGGCTGCATGCTTGCGTAGGAATCTAAGGATAGAGTGGAGAAGGCCATCTATTACCTGAGCAAGAAGATGCTGGAATATGAGACCCGTTACACCCCGTTGGAGAAGGCTTGCTTGGCCTTGGTATGGGTTACCAGGAAGTTGAGGCACTACCTGTTAGCTCACTCCACAATTCTAGTTTCGAGATTAGATCCAATTAAATCTCTTCGAGAAACCAGCACTTATGGATAGGCTATCCCGTTGGTTGCTTCTTCTCTCCGAATTTGATTTGAAGTATATGACTCGCAAGTCTGTGAAAGGGAGAACGGTCCCGGATAAGGCCATTTTGCAGGCTAAAGAAGAGATTTGGACTATGTACTTTGACGGAGCGTCTAACCAGTACGGTTATGGGATAGGGGTGTTGTTGATAGCACCCAACAATTCCTACATACCTTTAGCTTTCGAACTCCGGTTCAAGGTATCAAACAACGAAGTAGAATATGAGACATGTATCGCTGGCTTGGAAGTCGCCCTAGAACTAGGGGCAAAACGATTATGGGATAGGGGTGTTGTTGATAGCACCCAACAATTCCTACATACCTTTAGCTTTCGAACTCCGGTTCAAGGTATCAAACAACGAAGTAGAATATGAGACATGTATCGCTGGCTTGGAAGTCGCCCTAGAACTAGGGGCAAAACGATTGGACGTCATTGGGGACTCGAACCGGTTATGTCTCAAGCGAAAGGAGACTGGAAGGTTAAGGAAGAAATGATGAAAATCTATCACCAAACCTTGGATGTTCTGATTCCTAGGTTTGAGAAACTAACCTTCACGTATCTGTTAAGAGATAGCAACAGGTTCGCTGACGCTTTATCAACTCTATCTTCCATGATAGACATCCCTTTAGGAGTTCGGATGCGTCCGATAATTATTGAACAGAGGTATGTGCCGGCCTATGAGTTGATTGCCATAATAGATGAAGTACAAGATCAGAACCACTAGTATCATGATATCTAGAACTTCTTAGAGAAGGAGGTTTATCCACTAGGGGCAAAGGCCAAAGATAAAAGGGCAATACGTCAAATGGCTGCTCAGTTTATCATCTGCAGGGGTAAATTATACAAACGAGGCCATCTGGGAATGCACAAACTGTATGTTGATGCAAAAGAGTCGAAGCGCTTAATAAAGACCATTGATGGAGGAGAGTGCGGATTGCACATGAATGGAGTAATGCTAGCTCAAAAGATTCTCAAGCAGGGTTACTACTGGTCAACCATAGAGGAGGATTGTATCGATTTTGTTCGGCGATGCCACAAATGCCAAATTCATGCAAATCGCATGAATATCTCGCCGTCGAAGCTGTACAACATGACTTTGCCATGTGTAGACACCCCATTTTTTACCGTCCTCAAGACTTGGATGTTCTTGCAGGTACATCCAGCGACAAGTGTGATTGCTCGTCGAGCGCTCGAATGCCGCGGCGGAACGCCACAGGTTTGAGCTTTCCAAACCCTACATCAGTTCTGTCTCATTTTTGGACCATGTGTTGGTCAATCCAGCATTCTTCTTTAGGTGCACTGCCGGCCACTTTTGGGCACCGCCGGCCATTGATGGGCCCTACCAGCCATCAATGAGCCACTGCCGGCCATCACTGATGGCCGGCCGGCCACCAGTGCATCAGTAGATATTTTGTAGATATTTTGACAGCTGTTTGCACAGATTGCCCCATCTGCTTGCACGTGGATGGCTGGATTTACTTGAAGGCTTCTTGAATCCTCTATATATACAAGCCATCCTCATGCATGGAGGGGGTTACAAATTTTGTGAGCAAAATTTCCTCTTTCTCTAGAATCCTCTCTCTCTTGATTTTGTGCTTGAAAGTGAATTTTCTCTACATATTTGCATACAACCCCTTGATCAAACTTGATCGTCTTTGTGTTGAGACTCTTGGAGGCCTTGTTTGGGATCTTAAGCTTGGTTTTGGCTCAGAATATTTGTTGTTTGTTGTTGTTCTTCAAGGGTAAAGCCTTATCCCCTTTTAAGCTTTGTTTTGTTTACTTGTTTGGCCACCTTTGCATGTCGTTTTTGGCCTAACTTTTAAATACAAAAACCTCTATTTTTAAGGTTTCAAAATGGTGGTTTGAGGTCTTTTAGGTGGTCTACCCTCTTTTGTTGCTTATTTGCTAAGTGTTGTGCCATCTTTTTCAAAGCTTTTAAATCAACCTTTTTGGCCTTTAAACCACTGAAATCCAAGGGATTTTCAGTGGCAAAAACTTAGTTTTGAGGTCCAAAATAGGAGGGGGTGGCCTCCCCTCCTTGTGTCTTCTTTGCAAGTGTTGATGGCCCAACATGTAAGCATGTTTTTTTTACCATCTCATGGCTTGATCACAGTATGTTTTTGTGACTTTTTTGACATACTTTAGCTCTGTTTTTTGGCTGGTTGGGTCACTTGTTACTTGCTTCTTACACTTGTAGTGTAATCATGCTTAGTAGCTTAATATGCATAATGAGTTAGCCAATCATTTTAGCTTGTGTTAGCTCCATGTCAGCATGTTTTTGCTCATGCTTTGTGATGCTTTAACTCTATTTTGAGTGGTCTTGGTCATATGGATCATGATTTGCATAGCTATAGTGCAAGTAGCTTTACTAGCTTTGTGATTTAAGGCTTCTAACATGTTTTGCTTGGGTTGTTTGCATGCCATAGCATTATTTAGCATGTAATTTCAGTGCATATACCTTTGTCACACTCTCACATGTACCACTCTTTCATTGCTTTTGAGAGTTGTGCTTTGAGCCTTGTTTATGAGCCAATACATGAGCATGTTTTTCTTGCTTTTCATGCTACCATCTCAACTCATTTTAGCCACTATTTTGGCATGTTTAAGCTCTGTCCAGCGCTGGTTTGATCCTTTGTGCTTGATATTGCATGCCTCTAGTGTAGTGTTCTTCACTAGCTTTAATGCTTAAGTCTATCAACATGTTGTACATGAGTTGTTTGCATGTTATAGTCTTGTGTTTCATGCCACTTCAGCACTAAAATTCTGTAACTTCCCTCATTTCTTCACTTTTCCTTTTGTTTTGAGGGTTTGTTGGCCTTAAGATTGTGTTCAAGCATGAGTTAGAGTTTGTGCTCAAATGGCTTTAACCCTCTTTTGAGGGTTCCTCCTAGTCAAAGGCATGATCTCTCTCATTCTTTTTAAAGCCCTCCTTTGGTTTACCCGTCTCCAATTAGAGGACAATCATCTTGGACAAACCAACTAAAGAATAGCTTGGTAATGCTAAAATGAGTAATTAAAATGAACCAAGTAAAACATGACCAAGATAAGTATGTTATATGTGCATTGCATTGTGTTCAATCAGACGTTATATTGAACACAAGGAAGATTGGTCCATTTCATACTCAAAGTGATGAAATGAGCCAATCTCCTTTGTCTCCATTGCCTTTGATCATCCATGATAAGGTAGTGGACTTGAGTCTTTGTTTTGTGCATTTATTGAATTTGTACAAGTTGGATCCTTGGCCATCATGCATTGAAAATGCTTGATTGGTGGCCTTAGACCCAATAGCTCCTCTCCTTTGATGTTTTCAGATGATAAGGAGAGGGTGCAATACAAACATACCCTTGGGAGACCCTCTATTTTCCTCTATTTGAGCTCTGTTGCAGAATGGTGATGCAGCACACCAGTGGCCAGCAGTGCTTCATTGTTGGTCGGCAGAGCCCACTCTTGGCCGGCAGATGGCCGGCAGCAAGCCCTCATGGCCAGCAGGCCACTGGTTCACTCCCCAGCAGGTATTTGGTAAGGTTCAGCAGAAAGTTCTTGGAGACACCCTACAAACAGAGCCTCTCAAGAGCAAACCGGAGGGCTTTTTGGGGCGAGAAACCGAATACATGCATGTTCAACTTTCTGAAGCAGAGCTGAAGCAGTGTAATTTAATGCTTTACTTATTAGTTAGCATTGGTTTTGTAATTTAATTAATTAGTTTGCTAATTGATTAAGTGTTGTAATAATTAAGTAGCTTAGTTTAGCTATTTCTTTATTGTTTTGTAATAATTAGTCTAATTAGTTTAATTAGATTAGTTAGTTAGCTTAGCTTAGATTAGCTTAGCTTATTTATTCGGACCCTCCTTCAAAAGGGCATAATGTTGTAATAAGTGTGTGTATGTGTGTGTATGTCTTCCAACCCCACGTCTTTCTCCCTTTTATTTATCCGCTTTCGATGGTTAGATTAGGGATCATTTTCAATTAGCATACCTTATGCTTGCATGTTTGCATCATTCATTTGTCTTGCATGCACCGAGGCTCGGCGCATCATACAAACTGCATCGCAATTTCAATACACTTATTTGAATACGTGTTCTAAAACATGTTATCAAGTTACATTCATATGCCATCTTAGATAGCCGAGCCTATTAATTTCATGTTGCATGTGTTGCATTAGGCATCTAACATAGTTAGGATCATGCATTGTTTCTAACTAGCTTCTGTTTTGGCTCGGAGTACACTGTAAGTTTTACGCTTTAGCATACTTGCATGAGTGTGAGTGCTTCCATGATAGCATGCTTGCCATGAAGCTATTTGCTTAATTGATAAACTGCATGAATGCATGTGGATGAAGGCTTTGTTGCTTGAATTGGGACAATTCATCGATTGTGAGTTTTAAGCCCACTTTGCGAAGTGGCAAATCATGTTTTAAACCCACTTGAGGGTGGCAAATCTGCGCTTTAGCCCACTTGAGGGTGGCACTTTCAAACCATTTTCAAAAACAAACATGAATTGTTTTGTTCCAATTCTTGCGATATAGTCTATATTTGTATGCTGTGCGCATCACATAGTAAAGTTAGACTAATAACCGGAACAAGAACACATGTGTTTATAAAACAACATATCATGCTTAGTAGAGGCCGATCTTTGATCGAGCGAGCGGGGTTGCTCATTTCAGGACCTTCCCCTCTCGTACCCAAGTTCCCAAGCCGAGGCAACTTTGGTGATGACAGACACGTGGCCTTTAGCACGAGTTAGGGTTTCCTAAATTTTCCAAAAATAAAAATATTTAGGTGGTGACTCTGTAATCTGGCAAAGCAGTCCAGTTTGGCATTATTTGATTCAAAATCGATTTTCCAAAATGATTTACCGGATTGGACTCTTTGGTGTTTATCAGTTTCACATTGCACTTGTGAAACTCGATTCAGAACCATGACAGGAGTCCAAACTGTAGGACCAAGTCGCGCCTCTTCGAAAGGGGGGCGCGTGAAGAAAGTCGAGTGCTACACCATGGCCATTTTCAGTTTGGGGAATTGATGTTATTGGGGCAGTTACTCCGAAGGGGTCAAATGGATATGAGTATATCCTGGTGGCAATAGACTATTTTACGAAGTGGGTCGAGGCCCAATCCTATGCAGTGTTAAAAGCGTTGCACGTAGCCAAGTTCATCAAGAATAATATCATCTGTCGTTATGGGGTCCCGAATGAGATCATCTCGGACAATGGTTCCCACTTCAAGAAAGAAGTGATCGACTTGTTGGAGAAATACAACGTGGCTTTTCATAAGTCATCTACATATCGGCCGCAAACCAACGGAGCTGTTAAGGCCGCCAACAAGAACATCAAGCACATTCTACAGAAGATGGTGGAAACCTACAGGGACTGGCCAGACAAACTGTCATTTGCTCTTTGGGGCTACAAGACATCAATCCGAACATCTACTGGGGCAACTCCGTATTCTCTAGTTTATGGGATGGAAGCTGTTCTGCCGATTGAAGTTGAAGTTCCGTCACTGCGGGTTATGGATGAGTGCCAAATAGCAGAAACAGATTGGCAGCAGAGCAGGTTTGAGGAACTAATGTTGTTCGACGAGAGAAGGCTGAAAGCACTGTACCATATCCAAGGTTATCAACGCAGAATCGCCAGGGCTTTTAACAAGAAAGTTAAGTCCAGGGATCTGAAAGAAGGGGATTTGGTTCTCAAAGACAACTGAGCTCCCCATCTATGACCCTAGGGGCAAGTTCAAACCCAATTGGACTGGTCCTTACATCATCAAATCTATTTGGTCGGGTGGAGCTGTCATTCTTATGGACCTAGATGGCCTCGAATTCTCCCAACCAATCAACATGGACAAGTTGAAGAAATACTACCCTTGAGAGGCTCGCTAGGTCGAAAACCCGAAAGGGCGGCCTAGGCAAAAGTTAGAGCATAAAAAAAATAGAAAAAAAGAAAAATAGAGCTCGCAAGGTTGAAAACCTAGAAAGGGTGGCCTTGGCAAAAGTTAGAGCGCAAAAGGAGAGTGTTAATACTCGAGTGAACTCGAACCGAACTACGTAAGGCTTGATTCCCATCTTTGGGATACGTAGGTAACTTCATTCTGAAGTCCAACCATAAACACTTCCAAATCAACTGTGTCCATAAGATTGTTTTGGTCATCTTTGTCTTTTCTGCATCCAAGAGTTCGGTTGTGATCTCCACTATGAGAGCTGGTTATAGTTCAGTGCAGTGCAGTGCTATTCAGACAAGGGACAATTTTCCATTTGCTGGATTCGGGGTTGTACATCTCAAGGATAGATTCCGGGTGTGTCCAGTTATGATCCTTATCGAAAATGGTTTTGAAAAGTTTTAATAAAAGTTGATTTTGTTCAAATTAATCTTTTTACAACTTAGAACATTTTTGGACCAAACGAAAAATTTTCAGTACCCACAACTTCAATTTCATTGATTTTAATACAGAGTTCTCTACCTCTTGATACAAATCAAAGTTGCTTTTATTACATTCAAAAGGAAAACTTGAAAGTACAGATTAAAGCAATAAACTTGGGGCATTGATAAGTCAGATGTTCCTGCGTCTCCTCCCAGAGCTTGGGGAAGCTTCAGATGCTAAAGTAGGCCCGATTTGTGCCTCATCTTGAAGCCAAGCTATGCATTCGCTAGAAAGGGTGCAACTGAAATTGGGAGCGGGAGCTAGAAGTTCTCTTGTCCTCCATATAGTGGGATATCGAGCTAGTTGTGAACCTCGGATTGGAAATGGAGTCGGGTACTCTATCCCCTCTTCTGGGCAGGTCTAGTCGTGCCCAAACTGATGCCTGAACCAGAATGGAAAATAGAAGACATAGTGTGTCAAGCAAATCACCTGAATGCCAGATTGTCGGGCCATGCTGTAGCTCATCTTAGGCAGATCAAACCAGGGGCAACACCAAGCAATGTCAACACCAGGCCTGTTGCACATCCAATGGCACCACCACCCCTCATTTGGGAAATCAGCTAGCTGTTGGCGAAAGAAATAGCCTCGTGCTAAGTATGCAGGGCAAGAATCCACTACCTTCAACCTGTCCATGAGCCATATCTGGGGGGGGGGATGAAAAATAAGAGAGATTAAAGAATAGAGAGGTGTATGTGGAGAGAAAAAGTGAGAAAGGGTTTTAGAGAGAAAAACAGAGCTAAGGGCCGAGTGATGTGAGAAACACATGTGACACGGGGTGGGAAGCATTACCTACAAAAGTAGTGGACTTCCTGCAAACTTGGTTGTCTCCCAGCAATGAAAAGCATCCAAGCCCATCAAAGTCTCGGCTAGTGTCAAGCCAATGCAACTCTTGCCCTCTTTCAAGCCTTGGGCAAGTTCGATCAAGCGAATGCTCAGGAAATGGGCCAACATACACAAGCAGAGGGCATGCTGCCGAAAACTTTGCCAAAGACGGTCGTCGCGGTCGTCGACATCAGAAAATCGGTGAATGAGACTGGGAATGTCTAGTGCTCCGTTGTGAACCAAAGATCGGGCATCATGTAAAGTGAGCCCACACATTCTTCCTAAAGCCTGGATGTGGCTGAAACGGGGCTGGGGCAAAATTTCCTCATCGCGCCGGGATTCCATCAAAACTTGGAATTCTTCGATTGTAGGGCACATCTCTTGCCCCTGAAGTTAAACACATGTGTAACTGGGTTCCAACATCTAGCCGCAACATGAAGGAACAAAAAACACAGTGGGTTACGACTTAGTGGGAATAGTGCATTTATCCCGAAACTCCGAAAATTCACTTTTTTCGAGCCATCTAAAGTTGCAATCCAAGTTGAGAGTTTTTCGATGAAGAATGGCTCCATTTGTGGCAAAAACAGAGCTGGAATGAAGAAACTACAAAGTCCCAACTTTTGTAGAAGATAAGGCACAGAGTGGAAGACAAGTGGCAGCAATCTGGAGACTCCTTGCATCAATGGCCGACAACCCCTGTTTGTGCCTAGCAAAATTCGTTTGGTCTTCCTGTGTGTTGAAAATGTTGAGAACCTGTGTTTTTGTTCTACTCTTGATGCATTCTACTGTTTTGTTTTAGTAGTTTTGTTGAGTTGCTCTCAAGTTTGTTTCAATTTGTTTATCGAGTTGTTTTGTTGTTGCTTATCGAGTTGTATTTGTTTCGTTTATCGAGTTATTGCATTAGTTGTTCTTTGAGTTTTTTTACTCTGTTTGTTATGTGTTGGTCGGTTCATTACCTGACTAAGCAATTGGCAAGACATTGTACAATATTCAATTTCCATCGATCCCGTTTTTGTGTAAAACGGTGCAATGCGATGCGCAAAATATAAAATGCAACCCGTTTTCATTAAAAAGCTGTTTTCATTACAATCATGGTTTCTTTTTACAAAGAGTACAAGTTTTTAAGAAAATAAAACTATCTAAAGCTGTACAATGTGCTAACACTATTAGCAAAAAGAAACTAAACAAAAAGACAGAGAATCAGCGCCAATTAGCTCAAGCTCTAGAGGCCTTCTTCATCTTCTTCCTCGGCGGAGTGGACTCTGCAGAGCTATCCCCATCCGCACCACTGTCTGAACCCGATGCAAAACCGCAATCGGAGTCGCCGTCATCCTCTGCATCAGAACCTGACTTAGCCTCATCTCCACTAGTGAAATCTGAGTCAGCATCATCATCTTCGCTCTTGGATGACTTTTCATGCTGATCTCCAGCTTCCTCAGTCTCGCTGGTCTTATTGTCATCGCGCATGATAGGCTCCTGACGTCTCCTTCGACCGTGTACTGGAGCCTTTCTCTCTCTCCCTACTGCTGGAGGGGGCACTAATGGTCCTACTTCTGTCGCCGCCGGTTCTGTCGGTACATGTGTGACCTGAAAAGACAGTTTGAATATGTCAGCCACAGTATGGGTATCAGATGCAAGTATTGTGTGTGGAATGAGTACATGCAGAAGTCAGATATAGCGTGTAAATGTAATGTGCCAGATATGATCTATACATGCAGTGTATCAGTGTAGTGTGGAAAAATGTTCAGTTGAGATGTCAGTTCCGGTATATCAGCAGAAATATGATGACCGAAATGCAAGAAAATTGAAAAATTACATGAATACCGTGGGAGCTGAGTATCGCCTTCCTCCTCAAGATCATGCCATCGAATGAGGCCAACATCTCGAGTAACCCCTCGACGTACTCTGTGGAAGGCTGCAAATGCAAGTTGAAATGATCAGTGTCTGGAATGAATAACTATCTAAGTATCTGAGCGAGAATGGAAAAAAAATGAAAGCTTTAGTACATACCGGAGGTGAATCAGGTGTCCTGACATATCGGTGACCAGGCAACGAAGGCTCAATTGGGATCTGATAAGGTTCTCCAGAGTACCGCCAACCTGTCAGCTCGGTCGGAAGCTCTGGCCATCCAAAACTCTGCCTAGTAGGAGGCGTCCCTCTAGCCCTGCCCCTCAGTGCTCGGGCCCTGCTCGTCGACGGGGCATCAGCTGCCCTCCCTGTATAAGCATGAATACCTGTCAAAGGAGGCATGAGGTGAGTCTGGATGTAAGTCGTATAGTCCCCCTCCTCAAGAAAAAAGTCTGCATCCCCACCTCGCATAAAGTCAATGATCTCCTTAAAGGAGAGACTCTCTGTGGCTCACATGGATGGCGGAGGTGGTATGGGAACCGGCTGTAATGGCACACCTAGTGTCTGGGGCAAGAAGCGCTCACCTAGGAACCAGGCTCGGCCTACTGGTCCCTCAAGCACAAGCCAATAGCAAGAAGCGCCCCAAGCGCCAGCGAACTGATATCTGACACCCTCTGGTATCGCCGCCCAGGGTTGCCACGTGATCTGCAGACATCAAATGCATAGATTGATTAGTTGTCATTAGATATGCAATATGAATTGGAGTTGAAAACAGAAAGAGCTGTGAGTTTTGAGTTACCTCTGCTGCCCTCACTGTATCAAAATACTAGCGAAAAAATGAAATGCTCTCTCAGGTCCTCGGCTGACATCTCCCGTCATACCGGTGAGAGTATGGCACCTAAGGAGGCATCTCGACCTTCGGCTCTGGAGCAAGTGTCGGAAAACAGGCATACACCCGTAGCTGTAAAAAGCAAGAGGGCGACAATGAGTATATAACAGATAAACACAGATAATGCGGAAAGCAGAGTATGTGTGCAATGTCCAGAAAATGCAAAATGCAGAGAATACAAAATCCACAGAAGATGCGGAAAGCAAAGTGTGTGGCACAGTGTATAGAAAGTACAAATGCATAGCAGAAATTAGACTATGTGTGTGCAGTGTGCAGTGTGCGGTGCGTGCAGTGTACAGAAAATGCAAAGCAGAAAGCACGGCAGAGAATGTAAAGCAAAAAAGTAAAGCATACCTCTCAGGCTCTCCAATAGCCACCAACCTTGTTCCAGCTCCTGCGGAAGGTCAAACTCATCTAGCAATATAGGGTAGCGAGGCCAGCGCCGCCCCAGTCATAATGCCGGACCTGAGATAAGTCCACCAAAGCACTCTGAAGATATAGCCCGACTGTGTTCGCCCTATCGGCGAATAAGGTAGTGCCAAAGAGGAACATCAAGAAACCTCGAGCATATTGCTCGGTCTCCTCTCGGGTTGCTGGTGCCGTCCCTCTGTAATGATCTGCAAACCAGGTGTACCGGACCATCCCTGATCAGAAGATAGGTGGGTGTGCCCCCAGCAAATAGATCCAGGCGGCCTCCCACTCGCCCATGTTAGTCTCATATGGGATCGGCCGGCCTCCTACCTCGATGCCCGTCAACATGGATAAATCATACGGGGTCATCGTCATTTCCCCGGCAGTAGAGAAATGGAAAGAGTTGGTGGTATCCTACCATCTCTCTACCAGTGCGCCCAGGAGGGTCCTGCTCACCATGAAGTGCGACAACCCCATGCAAAACAAACCAAACCCGCCTCGTCGACGATCTGGCAAACATCATCGGGGAGGTCCATGTACCACTCCCTTGCCGATGTGGACCCATATCCTCGGGTAAAACAAGAGTCTACCTGTGTTCAGAATGAGCAAAAGAATTACAGTGTATGAATGTGTTCAGAATGAGCAGAAGAAATACAGTGCATACATGTGTTCAGAATGAGCAGATGAAATACAGTGCAAAGGTGCGAGCTATGCAGGAAATGTAAAGTACATCGCAGAAAATGTAAGAATACAGTATATACCTCGGAGGCGCCATGAGATAAGTGAGACTCCGGCTCTCGCAGCAAGAGATCTGCTGGTGCGCCTCGTGCAAAGTCGCTAAAGTGGCGGACTGTATCGGGTGGTAGTACGTGCGCCTCAAGATGATATCTCTCCGGGTCGAAAGGTCGGACTCTGGGTGGTAATGGTATGTACTCAGGATCTCCCTCTATCCCTAGAGGACCTCCAGTGTGAGAAATGTCATCTACCATCTGGAAAGAAGATGAGAAAGTAGGCGAAAATGAGCAAAATAGGTGGAAAATGCCAAAAGTCAACAAAAGTCAACTCTCAGAGAGAGAAAATGGGAGAAAAAGTCAAAGCCCGGGAAAAGGCGTCAAACTCAAGACAAACTTGAGGGAAACAAACCTCAAGTGGTGAAAATTGAGAAAAAAGCTCCAAAAACAAATTTCAATCGGTTCAAAACGAAGGAAATCGAGAGGTTTTGGCGAATCAACTTTGCGTGGGGTGTTGGAAAACGCGTGTAAAGCACGGATCTAGGAGGAAAAAGTGTCTAGGGATGAAGAGGAAGCAATTTCAACACTGTAGGTGTGATCAAATGTGATTTGGAAAGGTGTACTTAAAGATCTCTATGCAAAAAGACCAAATGGCCCAGATTTGCCACAAGTGGCCGACAAAATCCTCATGTGGCCGACACTGCTTTAGAGTGGATGACAGACTCCTAGTGTTCTCCCTGTGTGTTTTTATGTTGTTTTGTGTCCTTGGCTCTCGAGAAAGGGCAAGAAAAGTTCACTTTTCAGCTCAAAGTGTCTTTGAGGAAGCTTCGAACCATGTCTTCGATGCATGACTCATCGTCAGCCAGCATGAACGAGGTGTATCCTTTTGAAATATATCGTAACTCCTCTGAGAGGTAAATCGGAGGTTGTAACTGAATCAGTTCTTTTAAGGCACGTTTTTTTTTTCGTTACTTAGAACGTGCGTTTCTTTATTCGGTGTTTTGCATCAACATGCCATTGATGTTGCATTGAATATGCATCGTTATTATTGTGTATATCATATGCATGTTGTGTTGTATTGCATTACATATGCTCTCATGTTTGCATAGAATATGCATGTTGTGTTGTATTGCATTACACATGCTCTCTTGTTTGCATAGAATATGCATGTCGTGTTGTACTGCCTTGTACATAGAAAATGTTCGTACCTATTGCATTGAACATGCATTTTGGTGTTGTATAGAACTTGCTCCATTTTTCGTTGCATAGAATATGCTTCTGCTTTGTTTCTTGCATATTGTGCATGAAATATGCCTCCAGCATTGTGTCACGGTTATTTGCCCTGCATAGAACATGTGTTCTTATTATATTATACCTGTTAAGTTTCCTTCTTATGCAGGCACGATATTGTATGTACGATTCATTCAAAGTTGGTGCAACCAGACGATATTGTATGTACGGTTCATTCAAAGCTGGTGCAGCCAAACGATATTCAGAGGAACTCCAGGTAAGATTATTCCTGTCCTTTGAACTCCTTGTTTTGGTTAGAAACACTCAGGTACGCCCGGTGTTTACACCACTCCCTTGTTGGTTAGAAATATTCGAGTACGCCCGGTGTTTACACCACTCCCTTGTCTTGGTTAGACACATTGGGACGTGTTCCCGATGTTTATACCACCCCCTAGTTAGAAGCGTTTGGAACGTGTTCTGATGCTTATACCACCTTGCCTTGGTTAGAAACATTAGGACGTGTCCCCGATGTTTATACCACCCCCTTGGTTAGAAGCATTTGGAATGTGTTCCGATGCTTATACCACCTTGCCTTGGTTAGAAACATTGGGACGTGTTCCCGATGTTTATACCACCCCCCCCCCCCAGTTAGAAGCATTTGGAATGTGTTCCGATGCTTATACCACTCCCTTGCTTTGGCTAGAAAGATTGGGGTGTGTCCCCGATGTTTATACCACCCCCCGGTTACAAGTGTTTGGAACGTGTTCCGATGCTTATATCACCTTGTTTTGGTTAGAAATATTGGGACGTGCTCCGATGTTTATACCACCCTCCAGTGTTTGCACCGCTCTCTTTTCCCTCTTGCACGTGACGTGTTAAGGCGCTTTGGTTAAAAGCATCCAAACAGATTCCAATGTTTATACTGCTCTTTGTTTTGGCTACATAATATTTGGATGTGTTTCAATTGTTATCACTGTTCTCTGTGGTTCAGAACCTTAGCGTGTGTCCCCTAGGTTCACACCATCTCACTCCTTGCGTGTGCCACGCGTTAGGATCTTGTTTCAGGCCTCGGGTGCGCCTGAGGGTTGTGTTGTTCTTTACCTTTCCTGCGTGATGCGCAGTTAAGATTGCATAATTTTCTTACATCCTTTCTGTATGAAATGTGGTTTGGTTAATGTTTACTTGCTTATGTATGAGTTTGCTATAGCATTTCTTTGCATAACATTTGCATTTAGATGTTTCATTACAGCCTCATTACATGATCATAAGTTATGTTGTTGCGTTGTGCATATCATTTGCATCTTGCCCCAGAACTATGCTGGTTTGATTCCTTGTAAAGGGATACGTAGGCAGCCTGCGGGCGCAACCGTTCTTTGCTTTGTTTGCTTGTTTGTCCAAGTCTTCGGCCTTGTCAAAAATAGGTCGTCTCCGGGCTTCGACATTCACTCCCATCATTTCATAACTTCCGAGTTCTGTCAAAAAGGGGCAACTGCAGACACCCCATTTTTGACCGACCTCAAGACTTAGACATCATTGTTTGTGCACTTGATGATTGTGCTTGTTTGTACCTATTTTGAGCGCCTGAAGTTCTCAGCGGAATGCCTTGTCTTTGAGCCTCTAAACCCATCTCTATTTTGTGTTTGTTTTTGGGCCAAACCTTGTTGCCTCTTGCCTGGAAGGGGGAGGGGCCTTGTCGGCCACTTTTTGTTCTTGTCGACCACTTGAAGTGGCCGGTCGGCTAGTTAGAATGGCCAGTCGGCTACTTAAAGTGGCCAATGGCCATTTGTCCATTTTTTTAGATATTTGTTTGCTAGTTGTGCCAGCTGTTGCTTACTGAAGTCTATCTCCATACATGTGTATGGAGGGATGAATGCAAGCTCTAAGCTTGATTTTCTATATATTGGGGATGCTCTCTCCCATTTGGAGAGGTTAGACAATTTAGAACAAAATTTTCTCTCTCTCTCTAGAATTTTCTCTCTTTCTTCTTGCTTTGTGCTTGATTGTTGATTTTCTCTACACCTTTGTACACTAACCCTTAACCAAATTTGACCACCTTGGAGCTAAGGTCCCTTGGAGCCTAATTTGAGCTTTTGGAAGGAGGTTTGAGCCTAAAAGTGTGGCTGTTTTGTGCTGTGCTTCAAGAGGTATAGGACTTACCTTGTAGGCTTTGTTTTAATTACTTGCTTTGCCATCTTTTTATACTGTTTTGGCCTAGTTTTCAACTACAAAAAACTCTGATGTTTGAGGCTTAACATGATGGTTTGAGGTCATTTTGTGTTAAGGGGTAGTCCACCATTCTTGTTGCTTATTTGTGTGAGCTTTTGTATTATCTCTTAGCATATTAAAATCAAACTTTTTGGACCTTCAAAACCATTGACATTCAGAGTTAATTCAGTGGTGGAAAGCATGTTTTGAAGTCCAAAAAAGGAGGGGTTAGCCTCCCCTTCTTGTGTCTTACTTCCATGCCTAGGTTGCTTCACATGTTAGCTTGATTTTCTAGCTTAATGTAGCTTAATTCAAGCATATTTTAGGCTCTATTTTGGCATATTTCAACTCTGTTTTGGATTGGTTAGAGCACTTGAGGCTTGCTTTGTGTGCTTGTAGTGCAATTGTCCTTGTTAGTCTAACTTGTGCTTTGTTTTGGCCTCTTATGCTAGCTATTTTTAGCTTAATCCAAGCATGTTTTAGGACTCATTTTAGGCTATCTTAGGACTATTTTGAAGTGTTTGTGCCTTTTGAGCTTTATATTGCATGCCCATAGTGTAATGGTCTTCACTAGCTCATTGTTTGCTTTAAGCATGAAATGCTTGAATTGTTTGCATATTGTAGTATTATTTTGCATGTAATCTCAGCATCATACTCTCTGTCACATTCTCATTTGTCTCACTTTCAATCGCTTTTGAGAGTTGTTTCACGTTTGGAATCCTTTAAGCTTGAGATAGAGTTTATGCTTAATGGTTTTTATCTTCTTTTGGGGGTTTCTACTAACGAAAGGCATGACCTCTCTCTTGCCTTAAATCATCCCTTGGTTGACACTTCTTTCTCTTTAGAATACTCTCACCTTGGACTTAATCGATTAAAGGACTAATCGGTAATGTAAAATGAGTAAGCAAAATGAACAAAGTAAAAGAGGTAAGATTAAGCATCTTTGTGTTGCATTGCATGTATTCGGATCGGACGTTAATCCGAACACGAGAAAAATGGGACGTTTCATACCCAAAGTGATGAAACGTACCACTTTTCTTAGTCACCGTCACCCTTGATCATGCATGATACGGTGGTGGTCCTTCGAGTCTTATTTGTGCACTCATTAAGCTTGTACAAACTTGGCTCTCTAGCCATCATGCATTGAAAATGCTTGATTGATGGTTTGAAGTCCAAGAGTTACCCTTATTTGAGTTTGTGCGATGATAAGGGGGGCAACAGTACACACATTCCTTGGAAATGCATTGCTTTGCCTCAGTTTGCTCTCTGTTGTAGCAAAAGGAGAAGTCTAGGGATGTGGTGGCCGACCGGCCAGTTAAAGTAGCCGACAGCCACTTTTTGTAGCCGACCGGCCACCAGTCCATTTTTTGCACAAATGTGCTCTTGAGTTGGAACAGAGACATTCTGCGAGTTGGTACAATTTTCAGTGATCAAATGGGTGTAAACAGAAGCCTCCGATGGCAAGGCAATGGTATTTTCAGGCAGAGCAACCGAGCATGCATGCGTCCCTCGCCCTCGAGGCCATTTAATCGCTTTTGTTAACTTAGAATAAGCTAGCTATTTCATTCATACAAGTGTTGTAATTAATTAGCTTAATTCGTTTGGTAATATTTTAGCTAACTTAGAATAGTTAATTAATCTACTTCAATTGTTGTAATAATTAGCTAGAATAGTTAATTAGTTTTGGTTTATAACGATTAGCTTAATTAGCGTAGCTAGTTAGCTTATTCATTCAGACCCTCCTTCGTGAGGGCATAATGTTGTAATAAGTGTGCATGTGTGTGTGCATGTCTTCCAATCCCACGTCTTTTTCCTTTTTATTTATCCGCTTTTGATGGTTAAATTAGGGACATTTTCAATTAGCATACCTTATGCTAGTATGTTTGCATCCATTCATTTGTCTTACATGCACCGAGGCTCAGCGCATCATTCAAACTGTATTGTCAATTTAATACTTTTTTTGAATACGTATTTCAAAGCATACTATCAAAGTATTGCAAATGCCATATTAGTAGCCGAGCCTATTAATTTCATGTTGCATGTGTTGCATTAGGCATTTTGTATAGTTAGGATCATGCATTTTTCTAACTAGTTTTTATTTTGGCTTAGAATACTCGGTAAGTTTTTATGCTTTAGTATACTTGCATGAGTGTGATTGCCATTATTTCCATGATAGCATGCTCGCCATGAGGCTATTTGCTTAAATGATTAATTGCATGAATGTCTGTGGATGAATGCTTGATTGTTTGAATTGGAACGATTCGACGAATATGAGTTTTAAGTCCACTTGAAGTGGCAAATCATGTTTTCAGCCCATTATGTTTGATGGCAAATCCGCATTTTTAAGCCCACTTGAGGGTGTCAAACTCAAATTATTTTCGCAAACAAACATGACTTGAAATGTTCCAATTCTTGCGATGTAATCTATACTTGTTTGTGTGTGTCACCCAGTAATGTTAGCTAATAACCGGAACAAGAACATATGTGTTTATAAAAAAATATATCATGGTTAGTAAAGGCCGATCTTTGATCGGGTGAGCGGGGATGCTCATTTCAGGACCTTCCCCTCTCATACCCAAGTTCCCGAGCCGAGACAACTTTGGTGATGACGGACACATGGCCTTTGGGAGTCAGGGTTTCCTAAATTTTCCAAAAATAAAATATTTAGGTGGGTACTCTGTAATCTGACAAAGCAGTCCAATTTTGGCATTATTTGATTCAAAATCAATTTTTCAAAAAAATTTGCTGGATTGGACTCTTTGGTATTTATCAGTTTCACATTGCACTTTGTGAGATTAGATTCAGAACCAGGACAGGAGTCCGAACTGTAGGACCAATTCGAGCTCTCCGAAAGGGGGCGCGAAAAACTCAGTCCACAGCAGCCTTACCCAAAATTTCAACAATGATAGAGACTCCTAATTTTGGGGACCCCCACAACTCTCAAAATAATTCATACCACTTATAATGTAAGTCCCACATATACATAAATGATGTGGATCACCTTAGGAGTTGTTAGAATCCCCAAAACTAAGGGTCCCAAGCATTTTTTCCCAAAATTTTATGTACAAAATAGAATATAATTTTTCTTATGTTTGTACTCGACTATATAAGATCTGTCCAGCAGGGGCATGTCATTAACTACCATCGGATGACAAGCTGAAATCACACGATTCCATGAATACATAGAGTTCCAGCTGCTACGTCCCCAGTAAACATCTGGCTTGGCCTGACTTTCATTACTCTAAATTCATGAAATGACAAGAGTTGTTGGATTCTTCATTCAGGTTATATCTAAGTCTAATCAATTCAAAATCCATGGCTGTCTTTGGTATAATATTTGAATCATGATTTGAATTTTGAAAAGAAAAAAATAATTTAATTTTAAGTTTTGAGTTTTAAGTTATATTTTAAAAATTTTCTGAACTTTATTTTTTTGGGGTAAATATTTTTTATTGTAAATGTTTATTTATTTATTTTAATGTGCTTTGTAATTACAATATTTGTGCACTGCATTTTTTAAATATTGTTTTAATTTTTTGTTTTAAATATTTTATTTTATTTTTTAAAATATTTAAAATATTTTTTGACTATTTTTTTAAATTCTTTTAAATTTTGGATCGCCCATATATATCTAAATCATAATAAATTATTTGGCCAATACTAAAAAATAATAAAATATTTTTTTTGAAAAATAAAAAATATTTTTTTGAAAAGAATAATAAATAAAATATAATTTAAAGAACAAAATAAAATATATATATATACATATATATTTTTTTTAAATAGAGTTCTACAAAGAGTTTAGGTATGAGTTTTGTATTTTTTTGATTCAAATCATGTTTTGAGTTCTAAACCAAACGCTACGGATATATACACATGGCAAATGCTAACAAGTGTTTTATGGGGCTCAAACAAAATTTTAACGATGCCCAACAAAACTCTAGTAACTCTTTGGAGTGATTCAAAGTCAATATCTTTGATCTAATTTTTAAGTTTGGGTGAATTATATTAACTCTCCTCATAGTTTAGAACTTCTATCAAACTATTATTTTTGAATTTTTAAAATTTATTTCTACTTACTGAAACTAAAATTATATAAAAATGACAAATCTTTAACCTTTTTTATTTTTTTTAATATTTTTTTTATCAAACTAATTTTTAGCATGTGTCAGATGATGATCATGTAATGGGTAGCTATTTTTGTTAATATTTTTAGATGGTTATTATATAATAGATGGTTGTATTTGTTATTAATAGATATTTTTTGAATGATTATCATGTAATGGATGGTTATTAGATTTTAATGTATAATCGATATGTTTAATATACGAAATATTTTTAGTTTTAGATTTTTTGATTTAATGGATTGATTTAATAATGATATCAAAGTTGTCGTCATATTTGACTTTTGAAAAAATAAAAACTAATTTAATGAAAACAAATATCAAAAAAAAAATTATTTAAAAAAATTATTTCTATCCTCCCAAAAGGATTTTTTTTTTTTTTTTAATGATGTGTTTTTAATTTTTTTCACCAATTTAATTTTTAATTTTTTCCAAAAAATTTCTTGAAAAATATAGATTTTAAAAACCAAACCAAATAGAACTTTATAACTAAGAAAATTTTAATATTATTCATTAAAAAAGGCCATTACATTTCAAACAATATACAAGTTAATCAATACAAAATAAGTTAATGACGACTTTGCCCCTAAAATAGACTGCTTGTAAAGGAAATATCTTTAATTGTCCTTATTTATAACAAGATTTAAAATTCAAAATCAAATATATGATAATTGAAAAATTAATAACTAAAATAACACCCTAAATTGCAGATACTATCAGTTTAATTCAGCCTTTTAAGGGTTCGTTTGGAAAGTGGGTTGACTTTTTGATTTTTTAGTTTTTTTGACTATTTTAGCCTGTGGCTAAAAAGGCTGGTTTGAGAAGGATTTTTGACTTTTTTGACTTTTTTGACTTTTTGTAAGAGAAATAATGTAATAATTATAAGTTAGATGTGATATTTTGTCTTATTAAGCTAAAAAACTTATTTTAATTTTGTAACTAAAATTGTCAAAAAAGTCCAAAGTTGAGCTTCCCAAACGAAATCTAAGTTTTCATCGCATTAAACAGAGAAGATTTGCGCAAAAAAAAAAATAAAAAATAAATTAATTAATTAAATAAAATAGTGAAAAGGTCAAAAGAAGTTTTAAATAATAAAAAGTGCGCTGGCCGTTTTCCTTTTTTTTTTTTTTTCACATAATATATACCGATACGAGATTAGGTGTTAATTATTAGCGGGGGAAGGGAACCACTATCACAAAATTGTTTTCCGTTTTGTTTTTTTTTTTTTTTGGTTAACTTAAAATTTATTTTTGTATTTTAATTAGTCTCTTTTTTATGTACACACTCCATCAAACTCTCTATTTTAAAATTCTATTTTCATGAAAATATTATTTTTTATTCTTTTATCTTTTTCAATTTAAATATATGATGGATTAGTCCCAGAAGAGAAGCAAATAACAAGCAAACAGTAGCAACATAATCACACAGGGAGGTCAACTGAGCGGTCGACCGGCTGAATGACCGATCAGGCCAATTTTAGGTATTTTCCTTACTTTGTTACAAGGCGTTCACGGAACATCCGGGTGGACAACTGACCATGGCTTTTTGACCCATCTTTGCTCCAGAAAATATAATAAAAAATAGATTACTGTATAAGCAGTGCCTCAACAAATCAGTTGAGGCAATATAGCAAAATCAAAATGAATGAAGAGAGTCGAGGGTCTGATGGAGTTAATATTCACAGTTTTTACTTTCTACAATAGCTTCAAAAACATTGTAAAGAGACTAATGTGAATCCTCTTAGCAGGAGAAAGGGAAGGGGAACCACAAGCACAAGCACAAAGTGTCAGAACTCCTATCCATGCACAATTGTCAGGCTAAACATGTTGGTTCTGTTGGAAAATAATCCCTTTGCTTGGTTTGGGTTTTCTCAAAATACTTTTTAGAAAATTCTACTTTCTTATTTTTCGTATTTTTTTATTTTTACTGAATTTTTTTAAATATTTAAGCAATTTTTTTAATTTTTAGACACAGCTAACATAAATACACTTAAAAAGTACAATTTTCGTAAAAAAAATCTTTAAAAAATCACTAAATACCAAAAATACAAAAATACAAAAAAAAAGAAGAAAATTCAGTATATAGTTCGTATTTTTTTGTGTATGTATTAATTTTTGAAATATTTTTTCACTAATATTTTACTTTTTAAATACATCTAAGTCAAGTACATCTAAAAATGTAAAAAAAAAAATGCTTAAAATTTTAAAAATATTTACACAAAAAACTCAATTTTTAAAAAACTGAATTCGGAAAATTAAAACCAAACACAATGAATAGTTTTTTGTGACTTTAATGCCACATTAAAGTATGTGTCAATCCTTAATTGAGGTGGGTTAAAGTGAGTGGCTTTAGTCCAGTCCAAGATCGGACTGGACTGTGCTGTTGCGCTTGTGAGGGCCCACCACGTGTCCCGTTTTGATAATCCAAACCGTTGAATGTGTAGAACTCGTCAAGTACTATATGTCTGTAAAAAATCACGTTGATCGGATATCGATAGCTATGTGAACAAAACAGTTTTTTATCAACCGTAATTTTTTCACCGTCCATTTTTTTTATACAAAACTGATTTGATCACATAGCTATTGATATCCGATCAACATAATTTTATATATATATATATAGTACTCGACGAGTTCTACACATTCAACGGTTCGGATTATCAAAACGGGCCCAAAAAAGGACCCCATGGGCCGGACTGGACGGATCCAGTCTTGATCTCAACTTGAGACAAGCTGGACCCTAGATTCTTTGTAGTGAAATCTTTACACGACAAAAAAAATGACAAAAAATCATTAAGATTTGAATGAAAAATTGACTCATTAAGTTGGCATCATGAAAGAGGTGTTAGGAAAGGTGTAAAACCTTATATCGTACATTGATTGTATAGGCAAGTATAGATGGGTATTTAAATCTCATTTTTTGGCTAAGGGTGTGAGCCTTTTGGGGCATCTAAATTTTCCAAAGGAAGAGAGTTATGAATGCTTCAAGGATGGACTTGGGCCAAGACTATGGTCCAAGTTCGTTATGCAAAAATTGTCACGCGCGCGCCGCCCGTCCGGACCAGGCCAAGTCTGTGGATCTTGGGACTGAGGCTTGAGGCTTACTAGATTGGATTGAGTGTGGGGATTGGGCTTGGCCCACCCATCTTAATCTTTTTGGGCCGAGTTAGATGTGTGGGCTGCAGAATTATACACATTATGTAGAAATTAATCCTACATTTGTTGCAAGAGCTTTTTTCTCTCTCCCTCTATGTGTATAAAAGGAGACCCTTCTCCGTCATTCTTCAATACCAGAAAGTAAAGTTTGTGGTCTCTTTGTGTTTCAGCATTTTTCCTCCAGTTTTATATTCTTCATAGTGAAAGAGTGCTGCCTGAGTTTTGTTCATCGAAACTACACTGTAGGCACTTGACTGTAGCTGGTCTAACTATCGTATCTTGGGAGATAGACGTCGAAGAACCTCCAGCACTCAATCGGTGAGGCGGTGAATCTATTTTAAGGACACTGTTTAGTGCAAACTTCGGTTTGCTTTCTTTTCTTGTGTATCTTTGCAATTTCCAGCATGTTTACTAATTTTGAAATCAAATTGTGAATCGTGAATCTATTTGTGTTATTTAGTTACATCATTTCTACAACAAACTTAAAACAGATTATATGTTTAACATAGAATTAGATAATTAGATTCATATATAATTTCAAGTACTTTTCATTCCCAAGTTGTATAGGGCACTATGTCTGTCATGGTACGGTGAGTAAGAATAAAATAAAATTTGCCTGTTGCTGTATTCGTATGATTTCATGAATTTGATGCTACTGTTGTGTTTGATAGAATAATATGTACACTATTTGCATTCATGAATTCCTATTTTCCTTTTTATATCATGTTTCCGAGGCATGCTTACAATAATATTAAAAAAAAAAAAAAAGCTTCTACTAGTGGCTTTGTTTGGAAATAACGGACTTGGTTTTAATTGCTTTATGTGCGTAGAACATGGTTGTAGATTTTGAAAGTCATGATCAGGAATACAAAGGCAAAAATAAGTTACCTACAGCATGGCTCTTTTTCTCTCTTACATACTGTGTTAGTTATGAACTTGGACACATTCAATCCTTTTTCTTTTCTTTTTTTTTGAACACATTCAATCTGATTAATATATTAAGGCTACTGTTTCTACCTATAGAAGTTCAATTTGGTATCTATCAAAAGTGGATTAATATATGCAAAGTTTAATTAGACTATTTTTTATTTCTAGATCTCTAGCGTATTTCACTACTAAAAAAGTGACTTTTTGCGTCTAGTTTTTTGCGACCCACTATTTAACTGTCGCAAAAAAGAAAACATTTTTGGAAATGATCTGTGTCAAAAGGCATATTTTACCCCTATTTTTTATTCCCTTCACTGACCCCAATTTATTTTGCCCTTTTGTTACACTCACCTATGCCCTAAGCCCCTTTCACTGTCATTTTCACGACATTGATAAACAGAGAGGTCTCTCTCTAGCTCTCTCGTACTCTCTGTCTCTCTCGCTCTCTTTGCTCGCCATGGTCGTAACTCTAGTGGTATGAATCTCTCTTTCTCTCTCTCTCTCTCTCTCTCTCTCTCCTTTCTCTTTCTATATATACATACATATTTGTATATTTATATATGTATATATATTGTGGATTGCAGGTAGAGTTCTTCATATGCTTGGTATTGACGATCTTAGGTTACATTCCTGGAATAGTTTACGCTCTCTATGCGATGCTCTGTGTTGATCGTGATATGACTCGTGCCGATTACCATCCACTCGCCTAGTCTCTGTGTGTGTGTGTGTGTGTGTGTGTGTGTGTGTGTGTGTGTGTGGAAATCTGTGTGTGTTTAGCTGTAATCTCACGGTATTATACTCTGGCCCTATGTGTGAAATCAATTTGAATGAGTTTAAACTCTTGCTATTTGATTGAATCGCTTTGATTTAATTATATTCTTCTCTTATTTATTTCTATTTCAAATACCTGTGTATAGATTTTGGAGTGATTTGAACTCATGATTGATCTAACTCTCTCTCAGCTACGAAGCTTTGGTTCGAATCAATCCTTTTGCTATATTTTCATATATATATATATATATATATCTGTGTTCATTCATTGCTGAGTAACTTTGATTTATACGGAGATTCACATATTTTTCTGATCTGCTTTTAATTTTCATCTATATATCTTTACTGTAAGTTTGATAGTCATGATCGGTGATGGATTTCTGTGGTTCTACATGTATAGAAATTGGATTGGCGTGTGCTCTGTTTTAACTTAATCGAAGTTTAATTTATAATTTCTTTTTGTTTGTATCCATGTGATTTTGCAGTGATTGCTCATGGAATCAAATTGATTTATACCGAGATTCACATATTTTAATGTTTTGGTCATTGCTGAGTAACTTTAATTACTGAGTAACTTTGACTACCATGCTTGAGGTAAGTTTAATGATGAGTAACTTTGATTTAATTTCAATATTTTCTAGGGTTTGGAACGATGCATTCATGTGCCCCTCGCGATTTCTGTTCTTCGCAATCTCTTCTTATGATCGATGCATTCAATTTCATTTGGAATTCTGTTCTTCGCGATTTCTTCAAAGGTACTCGATTTGTTCTTCGCGGTTTGTACCGATTTTACTCCTCACCTCCATTTAATGGGCTGGTGGTTGAACTTAAATTGGACTGTAAAAGCTATTGTGCTATCTTATCAAAAATGAGGAGTTGTTTCTTACTTCCACCTTTTGAGATGAAAATCCATATGCTAATTGTTACTTGCTTTTATAGAGAAAATCTACCAAACAACAAGCAGATGTTGAAATTTATAATGCAAAAAGTTCTTAGAAATTTATATGGTGTTTTAATGTTGTTTAGACAGCAGCCCATTGCCTGTGCTGTTGGTTTGTTGCTCGCTCTCTCTCTCTCTAGGGAAAAGAATGTGTAAACCAAACAGGATAATCCTGTAATGCTCTTTCTTAACATTCTTGATTCCTACAGGATGATAGAGAGGAAGTCATACAAGCATGGTATATGGATGATAGTGATGAAGACCAGAGGCTCCACCATCACCGCAGTCCCGAAGAATATGTATCGCTGGACCAACTTGCTGGTACTACTCACATTTAGGTTAAATATTTAAGATCATTACCAAATGTATGAAACTTTACCTTCTTACACCATGAACTTTTGTTCTAACTTGTAGAACTGAGAGTACTTAGCTGGCGATTGGACGCTGATAACTATGAAAATGATGATAAGTTGAAAACAATTCGTGAAGATTGTGGATATTCCTACACGGTTTGTTAAGAAACTCTTTCATTTTTTATTTTTTTCCATCTATATTCCACTCTTTTCTGTGGAGTGAGTAGTTTATTATCGTCATATTTTAAATCAAGGGTTTTGTTTATACGAGTTTTATGCCCTTAAAATACAACATAGATGATTCTGTGTGCCTACTACATCTTTTAACAGGATGCGGACTTTTCCTCAGGACATAATTGAGGTTTGCCCAGAGAAGTTGCCAAATTATGAAGAAAATATTAAAAGCTTCTTTGAGGAACATCTCCACACAGATGAGGAGATCCGTTACTGTCTTGCAGGAAGTGGTAGGATAAGTTAGATTTATTTAAATATATCTTCCACTCTGTATGCCAAGTCCGAAGTTCTAATTTGTATTTCATGGTGAAGGATATTTTGATGTGAGAGATTGCAATGAATCTTGGATCCGTGTTTGGCTAAAGAAAGGGGGACTGATTGTCCTACCTGCAGGAATTTATCATCGCTTCACACTTGATTCAAACAACTACATTAAGGTACAAACAATACAAGCATAGTTTTTTTGATTTCTTGATGATACATAAAAACTTACCTCTGTCACTGTCTGTTAGGAACCTAGCTATTGTCAGAGGCACAAATTTGACTATGATTTTTATATATTAATTACTTACATCATGGTTGATTTTGAAGGGTGTCTAACTGGAAAGTAATACGGAACTTGTAGTGCTGAGATATGGGAGTATCATACTCTCGATAGAATTAGATTAAATAATCGTTTACTTGTCTTTTTATGCTGTCTTTGTTTACAAATCAATGGTGGAGGAGTTAGGATTGAATAAGGGCTGTGATACCAGAACGACAGAGATCTCAACTGAACTCAAATTTAAGAAACCTTAATCCCGTTACTTGGGATCTGCCAACATTTATATCTGATACTTAATATATAATTATGGTAATCAACAGATCATTGCTGGTGAAAAATTTTGGGTCTATGATTTTAATCAAGCGTTTTTAATGGAATATGTTCTTTGTAGGCAATGCGTTTGTTTGTTGGTGAGCCAGTTTGGACTCCATATAATCGACCTCATGATCATTTACCTGCGAGGTATGATTTTTCTTATGGTTTTTGTTTTTCTTCTTTTTTATGGTTGTGTTATTTCTTTAAAAACCATTGACAATTAGACATATTAGTGTTTTACTCAAGTCAGGAGGACTCTACTTGCAGGAAAGAGTATCTTGAAAATTTTGTGCAAAAGGGAGAAGCTAATCACACTATTGATGCTTCAGCTTGAAATATATTATGCTTCTCAAAACTGTATCTGTGGCCGTGCTGTTTAGTTTGCTTTCTTGGCGTTCTTGGACATACGTGAAACTACTACAAAAGCTTTTATAAATTGTTTGTCCAGTGTTATTTACTGAATATAGTTCGTACTTTGTATTGGAAATAAAGGTCATAAGTGTCCTTGATTGATTTGTTGTGTGATGCGGTTTGCATTCGATGAAATTGTCGGTCGGTGGGAATGTCATTGAAGCTCAGTTTGTGTATGAAATGTACTTATGTCATGTCTAATGTTATATTTTATCATTATGTATGTAATGCCATAATGTCACTCCAATACAACCTCTTTTGACGATGTATCAATAAAATTGTTATTCCTTGTGTTTTATTTAATCTAATAGTGCTCCATAGTAATAGGTATTTCTAGGCCGATATAAGACCATAAAGCAGTGGAGGGTTTTATTTAATCTAATTATGTATACCATATTATCTTCAATTGGTGAATGTGATGTGACCTAGAAGCATGTATCATGCCTATGAAACCATCTCGACCAAGTTATTTGATTCATTCCTCTAATATGAGATGATTTTGGGAATCAATGAACATGCAATAATTGTTTTCTTTTTTCTTTTTATTTTTATTTTTATTTTATTTTATTTATTTATTTATTTTTTTTTTTTTTTTGACTTAGTTGGAAATGTGGATTATGCTGTAGGAAACAACTCATTTTTCTGGACGAATCTTCTCCAATGCTCTGCTTTGTCTGGATTATGCGTGCTCGTGTTCGTGTTCGTGTTCGTGCTTCGTTGTAGCTAATGCGTGTTCTTCTTTCTAGTGACTTTGTGATGATTCATTTGATAATTTGACTTATATTTCTACAGTCTTGATTTAATTTTGTTCATTGCTTCCCTTAGAGAACAGCAGATGAAAGAACAGCTAAGGTGGCAGAACTTGAGCAGAAGGTGGCATTGTTGGAGGTATCTTTAGTTCTTCAAAATGAAGGTTTATTTCCCATTCTTGCTATGTAAGTCCACATAATCTTCATCATCTGCCATCAGGTTGAATGTGCATCCTTGAATCAAGAGCTACAAGATATGGAAGCCCGTGCTCGTCGTGGACAAAAGAAGTCTCCTGAAGATGCGAATCAAATGATTCAGGTACACATTTAAACCAACATCCATTTTTATGAATTTGTAAACAAAATACGTAATGAGTTTCACATAATTTACTTGGTTCTGTGGTTTTGAAGTTTGTGCTTTATATAAAATATATATTTATATATTGGCAAATTATGTTCCAAAATTATTCACAATTGGGGATAATATTTTACCTGTGAAATGTGCTTTTTTATACCATAATTGGGAATATGAACAATTAGGTTGGGGTAGGTCTTAGGGGTGATGCATATATATGTATTAGCTATGCAGAAAACTGAAAATTGAGCTTTAAAAAGATAATGCAGACGTTTGTTTAGATGGTGATAATGCCCACCAATTGTCGGTTAGATGACTAGTCTAATGGTTTTTAGTCTAATGGTTAGATGACTAGTCTAATGGTAGTCTAATTGTCGGTTAGATTCTCAGCATTGCTGTGGATTATGTTCATGTAATTTGAACATTTGATTAGGTGGTGTTAGTTATGCCATTTTTCCTTTTCGAATTGTAGGCATACAGGAAAGATTCCCATTCATGGTGATGCTTCTGCCAAAGCCACTTTATATAGGGATAGATTTCTCTTGTTGCTCCACAAGCTTTCTCGTGATCAGCATTTTTCTAAGCCTGCATTTGATACTGAAAGGTCTCAGTTCGGCAGCTGTGAGGTAACCCGTCTCTCTGTTTTGCACATAAACATATCAAGATTGGAGAGACATATGTTAATTAAAGTATGCTTATTTATGTGTTTATGTTGGGCAGATATCTCCAATTCAGAGTCTCATTGGGCTAACAGGGGGAAGATGGGTCATGGGCGTTATATCTCAGTTAGAGGATGGCCATTTCTACTTGGAAGACCTCACTGGAACAGTTGAAATCAATGTCTAATGCAATATTCTCTACATGTTTATATTTTTCTCTTTCGAGAGACTTATTGTTTGTTTTGAATGCTTGGATTTGGGCTGCCGCCCCATAATCTCCAAAAGCGAAAGTTCTCATTGTAGGCCTTTTTAAATAATGGAAAATAATGCATGAATGTTGAGATTTTTGCAAATATGTCTTTACGTTTATTGTATATAATATTTGCACACATATATATATATATATATATATCTGATTGTAGGTTTTTTTTTTTTTTTTTTTTTTTTTTTTTTTGCGACGGTAAGGTGGTCGCTAATACATTGTAGGCCTTTTTAAAACTCTTTTGCGACGGCAAAATATCAGTCGCTATAAGTAGGTTAGGCGGTCGCAAATAGTTTGCGACTGTTATTTTGCGGTCGCAAAAAGTATTTGCCACCCCCACATTCGCGACCCCCCTTTGCCGTCGCATGGGCCGTCGCAAAAAGTCTTTTGCGACTGTTTTTTTATTATTTGCGACGGCTTGTAGCGGTCGCAAAAAGTACTTTTTTTAGTAGTTTGTATAATTTGCTTATTATTTATTCTAATATAATTTTATTATATGAGTACCAATTTTGTTTTGTATAATAGCATGCTCAAAATTTATAATTTTATAATATAATTTGCATGTTCAAAATTTCTTAAATTTTAATTTTTGTTACATGCATATTATCTCTAGAATTATTTACATGGTTATTGTTTTGTACCAATTTCATATAACTCTTGCCTATTAAATTTTAATTTAAGGTTTTGAAGTTATAAAAGTTTTGTAACTTGTCTAAATTTATTTGCATGTTTATTGTGTAATAATTTTATATGTATAACTCATGGCTATTAACTTTTAATTTAATTCTTAGAGTTATAGGTTTATTTTGTAACTCATCTAACATTTTAATTCATTAGTTAATTTTGATATTAGCTAGGTTGTTCAAACCTTTAAATTACTTTATTGCTTTATAGTTTTTCCAATTATTTGCTTTGCATTTTATTGTGGTTTTCTACTAATTCTCCTTATAGGAATACCTATGCAAAAGGGAATGGAAAAAAATACAAATCCAAATAAATAGGCTTTGGGACTATATAAAAAAGTATGGATTACTAACCTTTGTGTTGAACAGGAAAACCTAAGCGTGGAAAGAATTTTTTGGATTAAGTAGAATCCTTAATTGAATTGGTTTGCTAGTCTTATATTTGAAGCAATTTTTGCTTGAGTTTTAGTTATGGTTTATTTCCCAATTTGTAGAAGCAAGTTTTATTTACTTGTAATTGTTGTAACAATTTTTCACATTGCTTGTAATTTGGTTGGCAATTTTTGAATTGCATGCAAGTATTGGACTTAGTTGGTTTTAACCTAATTTATCCCCTGGAATCTTAGTTCTCAAAATTATTTTCCACGGACTAGGAGTCAACATGCTCTTGAAAGTTTTGTCAAAGGTTAACTGGGTTTTAAGTGGGACCGATGTGACTCCTCTAGTTTTTTTAGAAACATTCTTGACAATGTTTGATTCTAGGGAAGTGGTGTTAAGTTTAAGACTAGTTCTGAATTAAATTTCTAACTTTGGGATTTTCTAGTGTTAAGTTTAATTTCTGGAAACGTAGAATAGTGAAATTCTGTTGTATTTTCCAGAAATGGCAACTGTTACTGATGTTACTACTGCTCCTAATGTTGGTGGGGATCAGAACCCCGGGGGCACCTAGCTTGCCAACCCCTACTGCTATGACCTCTGTGGTCAACTCGATTGTTGTGACCTCTGTGGTCAACCCTGTTGCTACTCCTGTTATTCTGGGAGGCTTGCTCAACTATCATGAGCGCCTGGAGAAGTTCATGGGAGTGAATTTCAAGAGGTGGCAGCAGAAGATGTTGTTATACCTGACTACTCTAAACCTTGCGAGGTTTTTGAGTAAAGATCCACCAGCTGTGGAAGAGAATGAGCATGACAAGCACAAGCTCATGGCTCTAGATGCTTGAAAGCAATCAAACTTCCTTTGCCTGAACTATCTTTTGAATGGCTTGGCAAATTCACTTTTGAACGTGTTTTATGCCAAGAAGTTGGCAAAGAAGCTGTGGGGTGCTTTGGACAAGAAGTACAAGACTGAGGATGTTGGGGCAAAGAAATTTGTTGTTGGCCAGTTTCTAGACTTCAAAATGGTGGACTCAAAAATTGTCATTGGTCAAGTCCAAGAGTTCCAAGTAATTCTGCACGAGATTCATGCAGAAGGAATGTTTCTGAGTGAATCATTCCAGGCAGCTACGTTGATTGAGAAGCTGCCTAACGGCTGGAAAGACTTCAAGAACTACTTGAAACACAAGCAAAATGAGATGAAATTCGAAGAGCTCATTGTCAGGCTCCGTATTGAGGAAGACAACATGAAGAAAGGGGGGAGTACATCCACTGTGAAAGCAAACATGGTTGAGCATGGCCAATCCTTGAGGGTGAAGAAAAAGCCACCAACAGGCCAAAGCTCGAAGTTGGGAGCTAGAGGTGGAGTCTCCAAGAGGCTGGTCTACAAGCCGTAGGAACCTACTTATAGGTTCAATGGAAAGTGCTTCAACTATGGAAGTGATGGGCATCGAACGGTTGATTGCCGCAAAAAAAAGAAACCCTACAAGAAGAACCCTCCACAAAACAAAAGTCGGGCTCATATGGCTTAGATGGAGGATTTGTTTCAAGATATGGATGGCATGAATTTGTCAGTTGTCGTCTCAAAAGTGAACAAGGTGGGGTCTAACTCGAAGGAATGGTGGGTGGACACTAGCGCCACTCGCCACGTCTGTGCTGAGAAGAAGATGTTCACAACTTTTGAACCGGTTTCAAACGGGGAAAAGTTCTTCATGGGGAATTCTGTGACCTCAATTGTTGAGGGTAAAGGCAAGGTGGTCTTGAAGATGACTTCAGGGAAAAAAAACTAACTCTGAACGATGTCCTATTTGTGTCAAACATTCGTAAGAACCTTGTCTCAGGGTTGCTCTTAAATAAGCATGGCTTCCGCATGGTGTTTGAGGTTGATAAGGTCGTGTTGACCAAGAGCAGGGTCTATGTTGGGAAGGGGTATATGTCGAGCGGTATGTTTAAGCTCAATGTAATGACTCTTATCCCTAAAATTAATGAGAAACCTTCTTCTTTTACTACTTATATTCTTGAGTCCCCTAATTTATGGTATGGTAGACTGGGTCATGTAAATTTTGACTCTTTGCGCAAATTAATCAAATTAGATCACATACCATCTTTCAAGATTAATCCAAATCACAAGTGTGAAACTTATGTAGAAGCAAAAATTTTCAAGGACTTCGTTTCATTCTATTGAAAGAAGTATCGAGCCTTTAGATTTAGTGCATAGTGATGTGTGTGACTTGAAAGTCACACAATCACGTGGTGGCAACAAGTACTTCATCACTTTTGTTGATGAATGCACCAAATTCTGTTATGTGTATTTGCTTAAAAGCAAAGATGAGGCAATTGATAAATTTATTGTTTTCAAGAATGAAGTTGAGAATCTACTAAGCCGTAAGATCAAGGCTCTAAGAAGTGATCGTGGTGGTGAGTTTGAATCGCAGTTTGCTAAGATTTGTGTTCAATTTAGGATTATGCACCGAACTATAACCCTTTATTCCTCTTAGTTAAATAGTGTTGTTGAGCGGAAAAATAAGACATTAAAAGAAATGATGAATGCAATGTTAATAAGTTCTAGATTGCCACAAAACTTGTGGGGGAAAGCAGTTCTCTCTGCGAATTCACTCTTAATAGAATACTTCGAAAGAATGTAGAAAAGACTCCATATGATGTGGAAAGGCCACAATCCTTCATATAAATACCTACAAATATGGGGGTGTCTTGCGAAAGTGGCGGTGCCTACACCTAAGCGGGTTCGGAAAGGCTCGAAGTCAGTGGATTGTATATTCATTGGCTATGCACATAATAGCAGTGCATATCGATTTCTAGTGTATAGTTCTGCTATTCCAGATATACAAAAAAATACTATCATGGAATCAAGAAATGCATATTTCTTTGAAGATGTATTTCCTTGTCATCTCTAAGAAGGGATTCTGAGTTCTATGAAAAAAGTGGAAGGTGTTGGAAATAATATAGATGATCACATGGATGATCAAATAGCTAATCAAGTAGATGATCAAGCTGAGGAAGTAGATGAGCCAAGAAGAAGTAAAAAGGCTAGGACCTCAAAGTCCTTTGGCCCAGACTTCTTGACTTATATGTTAGAGGGAGAACCTTGAACTTTCCATGAAGCTGTGACTTCACTTGAAAGTCCTTTGTGGAAAGAAGCAATTAAAAGCGAGATTGACTCCATCTTACAGAATCATACTTGGGAGTTGGTTGATCTACCCCTAGACAATAAGGTCTTGGGGGAGTAAGTAGATCTTTAGAAGGAAGATGAAAGCTGATAGGTCAATTGATAAGTATAAAGCTAGGCTAGTTATCAAAGGATACAGGCAGCGAGAAGGCCTGGATTACTTTGATACATATTCACCTGTGACAAGGATTACATCCATTCGCATGGTGATTGTGATAACAGCTTTACATGGTCTGGAGAAATATTAGGTGGATATAAAGACAACTTTCTTAAATGGAGATTTAGATGAAGAAATCTACATGGAGCAACCCGAGGGGTGTTTATTTCCAGGACAAAATAAAAAAGTCTGTAAGCTTGTCAAATCATTGTACGGTTTGAAGCAAGCTCGTAAACAATGGCATGAGAAGTTTGACAACGCTATGTTGTTAAATAGGTTCAAAATCAATGAGTGTGACAAATGCGTATATGTCAAAGACACTGACAGAGGTTATGTCATTTTGTGTCTATACGTTGATGACATACTCATTGTTGGTTGTAATGATGAGATGGTTAGAACTACCAAGTGATTGTTAAACTCTAAGTTTGACATTAAAGATATGGGCCTTGCATATGTAATTCTGGGTGTTAAGATTACCAGAACATCTGATGGTATTGTACTTTCTCAATCTCACTATGTTAAGAAAATATTTGAGAAATTTGATAAATCAGATACAAGTGTGTCTAGGACACCGGTAGACTTGAGTCCACACTTGGCCAAGAATAATGGTGAAAATGTCTCTCAGCTGGAATATTTTCGGGTCATTGAGAGTTTGATGTATTTGATGAGTTGTACAAGGCCAAATATAGCCTACTCTATTACTAGGCTTAGGAGATACATGAGCAATCTCGATGCCACTCACTAGAAGAGTATCATTTCGGTGTTAAGGTATCTCTATTTCACCCAGGATTATGGGTTGCATTACACTAGATATCTAGCAGTAATAGAAGGCTATAGTGATGCAAATTGGATATCTGATGTTAGGGATTTGAAATCCACTAGTGGTTATGTGTTCACCCTTGGAAGGGCAGCCCACCTGCCAGATACCTGAGGTTGTGGTCTCAAGTACACTCTCTATCAATGGTCAACCTGATCATGTGTTACTGTAATAACCCCGACCCTGATTAACGCTAATTGGAACTTAATTATGCCTAATAATAATTAAGAGGAAATCCGGGACTAATTTGCATGTGCATTGCATGAATTATGTGTTTCTATCTGTTCGGTGTTGAAACATCTGTTTGTGTTTTAAACTTTAAACTGCAAATTGGAAGCCTTATCGGCGCCCGATTCCGAAATTGATTAGTGTTTTGGACTAGTTAGATTTTATGTGATTTTATGGTAGGTTCAATTAAAATTCGATTTGGAATGTTTAAATCAGATTAAATAACATTTTAATAATGAACCTAGCCTATTTACAATAGTGCCATTGAAGGCCACTATCTAAGACCACCTTAGGACTTATCTTAAAACATTTTTGCTTCCATCTTCTTGTGAGACCAACGTGGGAGAGAAATAGGGAGAGGAGGAAAACTTAGCTCCAACAAGAATTTTGGCTAAAAACTTTGAGAATTGAAGGGTGGTGTGCAAACTAGAGCTTCTAAGCTTGACATTGAAGAGTTAAGGTAGAGAATTCATCCTCTAGAACTAGAATTTAGATTATTCTTGCATGATTCTTGGATAGTTGGGTGATTAAGGTTAGGAAGGGGTTTAATATGTTGAATTGGGAGCTAACTCATGCATGCATGCTCATATCATGCTATTTTGAAAAGTTTTCATGTACATTCTTTACATGCAAGGCCACATTCAAGTTGTAGCCCATGAATTCAACAAAATTCTAAGTTTAATTTTTGCCTTGGAGCATGTTTTGGAGCTTTGAAATGGAATTGAACTCATGTATGTGTGTTTAAACATTGTTCTTGAAGATTTATGGAAGTGGTGCTCAAATTGACTCACTCTTGGCCCATGAATTTACAAATTGGCTTTTGAAACTTGATGTAATATGTGTTTCAAGTGTTTTTCCAGAAGTTGGGCCCAAGAGGTTGAGTTTTTGGTTGGAGAATGCTTGGTTCGAACTTGGAAGACAAATCTGGAAATTCCAGAATTTGGCTTCCTCGCTCGAGCGACCACCCTTGTCCAGAAGCTCGCTCGAGCGAGCATCGAGCGGAAAAAATCAACAACCAGTACTTTTTGATTTCATCAGACCGCTCGAGCGAAGGATTCATCGCTCGAGCAAGCCCTTTGATTTTGCAAGCTCACTCGAGCGAAGGAAGGCTCGCTCGAGCGAGACCCCTGGTTTCAGCAACTTTTGAAAAATATTTTCTAAGGCATAATTGCATCCCCATTCCATCCTAGGCATTCCTAGGCCACTTTTAAGGCTCCATAATAAGGATAAGAGGTTAGGTACACACTTAGAATCATTGATGTGAGTTTTGTACAATTTAATTGCGTGTTTCAAGTGTATATCCGTGATGTGTTATGTAGGTCACGTGCCGCAAACTATTTGACCCTTTTGACTCTGTCTATCTATTTCAACGCCCACTGTGAGTAATAACTTAGTAAAGTTATGTTCAAGTTAAATTATTTTCAGTATATGAAATATGATCTGTTAAATGGAATATTATGTTTTTACTATGAATGATTGTCCAACAATAACAAGCGTTTATGACATTATGCTATGATTTCAGTATGTTACAGGTTCCCGGTCCGGAGGTTCCTCATGGAAGGCTATATTACCCGGCTCCTTATGGAACTGATAAGTTTACAACAGTCCGGAGGTTTCTTTAAGAAACTGACAAGTTATATGTACCCGGCTGGAGGTTCCGTTACGGAACTGACAAGTTTACTATCCCAGTCCGGAGGTTTCTTTAAGAAACTAACAAGTTATATGTACCGGCTGGAGTTCCGTTACGGAACTGACAAGTTATGCTATACCCAGTCCGGAGGTTTCTTTATGAAACTGACAAGTTATATGTGCCCCGGAGGTTCCTTTATGGAACTGACAAGTTTACCATTTAATGCTTTACACTGAGTTGTAGCGCTAACGGTTGAACTGTGTATGTTCCGACATGACTTATGTATTCGGTATATAGTTGAGCAATTATGAACATGCTATGTGTTGCATTATGATTCTAAATTTGTACGGACTCATTCATTAAACTCCTTTACTCTGTTATTATTCACTGGGCTTTCGCTCACAGTTTATATTATATATATGTAGGTGAGCCGGCACAAGACCCTGGCCAGAGTTGATGGCCCTCTGTTTTGTTTTTGGTCAGCCACCTGTTGCGCCTCCCGAGGATTCCGCCCGAAACCCGATGCTATGGCAGTTTTGCACCTCATGCTAGTCTTTTGTACCTGTTTTGTTAAGTTGGATCTTGGGATGTACTTATGTAAATATTTTGTACACATGGGTGCACCTAACTAGCATGTTTATGTATATAAATAAGTTTTGAATTTTCTGTCCCATGTACGTCATCACAGCTCATTGGACCTTGTTTACTTTATGTATTTGCTTCCGCAGCCCCTTACTATTTGTCATTCTGTTGGAGGCCGTAGGTAATCCACGGATTACTGGCCGGTCACGGCACCAAACCTATAGGGGCGGGTTTGGGTCGTGACAGTTACTTGATTCGAGTTCCACTCATTCCTTTGTTTCGAAAACATTTGCTCCTAATTTGAATAGATCTATGGAACCATTGAATTATGTGTTGTGTGTGTCTTTACCATATAGGGACTCCATGTTATGTGCTTCTCCATATTCTGCATGTGAGATTTTACTTGGAGATATTCTATTATGTGCTAATTTGATCCCTTTTGATATGGTTCATTTTGATATAATTTTGGGGACCATCGATTGTATGTCTAAACAAGTTGTTCTCCGGCCTCCGGGACAACATGAGTTTACCTTTGTGGGATAAGGAAGATGGTGTGTCTATTGATCCACAAAAGATAGAAGTTATTGTGAACTGGCCTACCCCTACTAATGTTACAGAAGTATGTAGTTTTATGGGTTTAGCAAGTTATTACAGAAGATTTGAAAAAGATTTTTCCAAGATTATAGTGCTGCTTACCCAGTTGACTCAAAAAGGTGTTCCATTCGACTAGACAGAACAGAGGGAGTCTGCCTTCCAAGAATTGAAAACAAGGCTCACAACAGCACCGGTTCTTGCCCTGTCATCGGGTATCGAAGGGTTTGTTATTTGTAGTGATGTTTCTCATAAGGGATTGAGATGTGTACTTATTCAAAATGGGAGAGTAATTGTGTGTACATCTTGACAATTGAAATCGCATGAAAAGAATAACCCTATGTATGACTTGGAGTTAGCGGCAATGGTTTTTACATTGAAGATATGACAGCATTATCTGTATGGTGCAACATGTGAAGTCTACACCGACCACAAGACCCTCAAGCACTTTTTCACTCAGAAAGAGCTTAATATGTGACAAAAATGATGATTAGAACTCATCAAAGATTATGACTTACAGATTCATTATGGGAAATCTAGCATGTTTGCTTACAGAGCGGAATGGACCATTGCTTGACCTGGAAAGAATGGAAGTGAAAATTGTACCACGTGAACAAGGTGGAATGTTAGCCGCAATGGCGGCACAACCGACTATTATTGAAAAAATTAAACACAGGCAATTGGAGGATGAATTCCTCAAGAAAGTATGTGATGAGATAGAAACAAAGTCAAGACCGGGTTCTCTTTGGAAGCTCAAGTGTTGAAGTTTAAATGAAGACTTTGTGTTCCAAATGTCCTAGAAATTAAAGGAAGAGTTTTGGAAGAAGCTCACAAGTCCAAATTTTCTATATATCCCGAAAATACTAAGATGTATCAAGATCTGAATAAGCTTTTTGGTGGCCTAATATGAAGAGAGAAATTGCAGAGTTTATCTCAAGGTGTCTTCAATGTCAGCAAGTGAAAGCGGAGCATCAAAGACCAGCGAGATTACTTTAGTCTCTCTCTAGTTTGGAATGGAAGTGAGAGCATATAACCATGGATTTTATTGTTGGCTTATCCCAAACACCCCAAGGTATGGATTCTATGTGGGTTATTATGGATAGATTGACTAAGACTGCTCACTTTTTGCTTGTGAAAACTGTTTATAATGCTGATAGACTTGCTACTGTATACATTGATGAGATTATTCGATTACATGGTGTTCTGGTTTCCGTTGTGTCAGATAGAGATTCTAAGTTTGTGTCAAGATTTTGGCAAAGCTTACAGAAAGCATTAGGGATGAAATTGAGGTTCAGTATCGCATTTCATCCACAAACTGATGGGCAATCTGAAAGGACTATATAGATGTTGGAGGACATGCTCTGAATGCGTGTTTTAGATTTCCATGAAAGTTGTGAAACTCATTTACCTTTGATAGAATTTGCATATAACAACAGTTCCACTCCAATATAGGGATGGCACTATATGAAGCTTTGTATGGGAGAAAATGTCAGACTCTGGTTTGTTAGACCGAAGTTGGGGACAGAGCATTGATTGAGCCTGAAATTGTGCAAATTACTATGGAGAATATCCAGGTCATTCAACAGAAATTGAAAACTGCCCAAAGCCGACAAAGGAGCTATGCAGATCAAAAAGGGATAGACTTAGAATTTGAGGTTCGGGATCATGTTTTTATCAAAGTCACTCCAATGAAAGGGCACACAAGGTTTGGCAGAAAAGAGAAATTGTCACCCAGGTACATAGGGCCATTCCAAATTTTGGAGAGATTGAGTCCGGTTGCCTATCGAATTGCTTTACCACCGGGCATGAAGCAAGTGCATAATGTGCTCCACGTGTCAATGTTACAAGGCTACCTTTAGGATCCTTTTCATGTTATTGATTATCATCAGATTGCTTTAGATGACGATATGGTTTATGAGGAAAAACTATTTGAATCCTTGATCGGCAAGTTAAGCAATTAAGGAATAAGACTATTCCAATGGTAAAAGTCAAATAGAAGGAACATTACGAAAGAGAAGCCACTTGGAAATGGGAAGAAGAGATGAGGCAACGATATCCAAAATTGTTTTCGACTTGAGGTAAACAAGTTTGGAGGACCAAACTTCCTAAAGGGGGGAAGACTGTGATAACCCAACCCGTATTATGCTTAATTATGCATGTGATTATGTGTTTGATATGAATTTGCAAATTTAATTATGTAAGCTATGTGATTTTGGAATTATATCTGTTGAATGTAGGAATATCCGTTGCAATTACAACTTTGAACTGAAATTGAAAGCCTTAGAGGTGCCAGAAACCAAAACCGACTTCATATCTATGTTTAACATGATTTTTAGAGCCTATGGTGAAATTTTGTAAAATTACAATTCGTAATGATTTAATTAAGTTTAATTGACCTAAACATATATGTATATAGCTTCTTAAGTTTATCATTTTGAGAGCTTTGCTATAGAGTGAGTAAGAGAGAGAGGAAGAGGAGAAGCTAGGGATTTGGAGAAGATTTAGGGGCAAACCCTAGATTTGAGAAGGTATGGAAATCTACTTAGAATTCTTGTATACGACCCATCTTTTGCTTGAAATCAAAAGAGATTTGAAGATTCAACACCTATATGAGTTAGGGTTTGAAAATATGTAATTGTTTGAACTAAAGTCAAGAAGTGGAACCTTAATCTCTTCACCTTTGTTTGATTTGAGTTCAATCTTGTGAATAATTCATGAAATAAGCTTTAGATTGTTGATTGTTGAAAGATCATCCACGTTTATATGTATTTTGGGCTTGATTATGTAATTTATGAATGTATGAAAAAGATAAGACCTTGATTTTGTCATTGAAGCAAGATTGATGTTTTTGAGTTGTAATTACACATGAATCATGTCAGTATATCATGTTTCTGAGTTGTTTTTGCATGAATTTGGGCTTGAAAATGAGTTTAGAAGCTTAAGGTTGAATTAATTTTCGGATTGTCCAAGAAAGCCCAGAACTGCATGTACAGAGCTCATAGCCGCACGTGCGGAAAATAGAACAAATCTAAGCTTCACTACTGCTTTAATTGCACGTGCGACACTTTCCGCACGTGCGGTGAGGGACTTTTACATGTACGGAAAACAGGGAAAAAACCTGTCTTATTCTGTTAACTTATTTGACCTTCTGAATCTGTGTGTGCGCATGTTTTGACCCTCCGCAATGCCTAAAGATGAATAGAAAATGAACGAATCGTAAAACGAATTAATAAAAGAAAGTGTAAGAATTGAAACAAATTGTTTATCGAATATGTGTGTGAAATGTTGTGTAGGTCGTGTGCCGGAGGAAACGCCGCAAGACCAAACGCACTGTGAGTAGTAGTATTGTAAAGATATGTTCTCAATTATCTATTGTGAGCTATGAACGATGATTTATTTCGATATGTGTTTTGATCGAAATGAATGGGTTCATGAATGTGATATGACATATGCAACGTGGACCTAAGGGTGTTTCGTTATACTATGATATATTTGGGCCTAAGGCCATTCTGTACTAAGTGTGGGCTCGAGGCCGCGTTCTGTTAATAATATGACATCATATGATTGAACCTGAGGTCGTTCTAAGCAACTGTTAATATGTGGGCCCGAGGCCGTTCTGTATTAAATGTGGGACTGAGGCTGTTCCAATAAATATTGGGCCCGACTGTTTTGTTTATATGATGGGCCTAAGGCCATTCTGTTATATGATGGGCCTGAGGCCGTTCCGTATTATGTTGGGCCCAAATCCATTCCGTAATGTGATTATGAATATTGTGGGAAACTTATGTTCATTCATTTAAATCTCTTTACTATTATTACTCATTGAGCTTCGCTCACTCTATATTATGTATGCATATATAGGTGATCAACAGCATGGAGTCCAACATTAGAATCTGCTTTAGGAGTTATTTTTGTGAACCTATTTGGTTGAGTTTCCAAGATGGAGCTTTGGTTTTTGACTCACATCCTGTTATGACTTTTGTTTCAATTTTGCTAAATAGCCTTGGGATATGTAAACTATATGTATGGAATTCTCTTTGGTACATAAGTTTTTGCATGGACAGGTAAATGTGTGAATGTGTTATGATGTAAGCTGTATAATTTTGATCATTTTGGCACAGCTCAATGGACTTCTTCATTTGTAGTATGCTTCTGCTTATGGCCTCATTATTATAATTATTATGTATGTTTGTACAAGGCTGAAGGTAATCAAGTGATTACTAGCCGGTTATGATCCAAACTTTTAGAGGTGGGTTTGAGTCATGACAGAGTGGTATTAAAGCACGAGTTAATACCTCACACATGATACCAATTAAGCAATAAGAAGTCTAGAAAAGACTTAGGTTGCATTCATAATGCATTCATAACCAAGTATGACATAAAGATGTGCATTTGTGAGTGTGACTTATGTATATATTTTCTGTGAGAATTATAATGTATGTTCATATAGATCATGGTGAGAACAATGGCGGTAGAAGTGAAGGAGTCAACCTCCACACGACTCGATAGAATGGAGAGAATGATCATGGAAATGGCAGAGGCCTTTAGACAACAACAGCAACAACAATAGTAACCACCACCACCACCACTAATGCCTATGCCACCACCAGTAGTGCAAGACCACTTAGTTGAAGATCGAACGATTGCACTCACAAAAAAAATTAAAAAGATGAAACCACCGTTGTTCAAAGGAGGAATTGACCCACTAAAAGCAAAAGCATGGGTGCTTGGCATTGAAAATTTGTTTGAAGTCTTTCCGAGTACTAAAGCAGAGAAAGTTCTACTTGCTGCTTTTACACTAGAAGATGAAGCACGCTGATAGTGGACGCTTATAAGAGATGAACATCAGGGAATGAAGTGAGCTCAATTTTTGGATGTCTTTTATGAAAAGTATTTCCCACACTGTATCCGAGATAGGAAGGTGACCGAGTTTGAAAACTTGAAGTAAGGAAACAAAATTTTTGCAGAGTATGAGGCATAGTTTACCGAGTTAGACCGTTTTGCACCACATATGGTTGATACAGACTACAACAAGGCGAAGAAATTTGAGGGAGGACTCCGAGATTCTATTCTTGAGAAGATTAATGTTTTGAACTTGCAGAAATATGTTGATGAATTGGATAAGGCCATCATATCTGAAGGTAACCTGGCTAACCGCAACCGATATTCGGATTGGAAGGGAAAAAGGCAGGGTTCTAATATGCACAAAGGGTTGGCATCCTCATAAAACAAGAAACAGAATTTGGCAACTTCCAGTGCTTCTAGTTCTACCCGTGATTCAGCACCCACTTGCTCGGAGTGTGGAAAGAAACATCGAGGAGTTTGCTACTGAGAAACTGGGGCTTGCTTTAAGTGTGGGAAAATGGGGCATATGGTGAGAGATTGTCCTATGATTGATTAACAAAAGGGGAATAGACCAGCTGCTAGTTTAGCCTACGACGAAACCTACTGTGACTAGAGACAATGTCAGGCAAGGGAGAGTCTTTGCTCTTGTTCCTGATGATGTTCAGAATACAAAGACTGTGGTCTCAGGTACACTCTCTATCAATGGTCAACCTGCTCATGTGTAACTTGATTCGAGTTCCACTCATTCCTTTGTTTTGAAAACATTTGCTCCTAATTTGAATAGATCTATGGAACCATTGAATTATGTGTTTTGTGTGTCTTTACCATTTGGAGACTTTATGTTATGTGCTTCGCTATATCCGGCATGTGAGATTTTACTTGGAGATATTCACTATGTGCTAATTTGATGCCTCTTTATATGGTTCATTTTGATATAATTTTAGGGATGGATTGGTTAGCTTAGTATCATGCAACCATCGATTATGTGTCTAAACAAGTTGTTTTTCGGCCTCTGGGACAACACGAGTTTACCTTTGTGGGACAAGGGGTGGTTCCTTTGACCCCCTGTCCCACAAAGGTAAACTTGTATTGTCCCGGGGACCGGAAAACAACTTGTTTAGACACACAACCTGGAGGACTTGGTCAAGCAGGACACCTGAGAAACTTGATAGACAAGGCGAAGACAAGAGAGGAACAAGTGAAGTTGGTCCAGGCGCCAACAGTATCACCACTACCCCCGACACCATAGGCAGATGGACCACAGGTTATCAACGTGATCCATTTGAAGGTCAATGCAAATGAGATACGAGAAGAGACACAAAGGGTAAGGCATCTCCTGCATGTCTACTAAGTTCAACAGAAGAAGGCCCGGATAGAGGAACATCGGGGGCTGATGATGTCATTTACAGACAAAGACCTAGATATGGTGCAGCATATGTACAATGATGCTTTGGTAATGACACTGACAATTAGAGACTACCAGGTATGGCGTATACTAATCAATTAAGGCAGCTCCTGTGACATCATGTATATCAGATGTTACAAGGAGCTCAGCCTTCACAAGGATTACTTGGAGTAGTCCGACAGCCCCATGGTCAGATTTAATAGGACCCTGCCGTGGCCACTAGGAACCACAAACCTAGAGATTCAGGAAGGAACAAAAACGGTAACTACGGAGTTCACTGTAATAGACATCCCTTCCCATACAACATTATATTGGACAGGCCTTGGTTGCACGCTATAAGAGTTGTTTCCTTAACTCTACACCAATTGCTATGGTTTCTAACTGAGTTCAGGATTGAGGAGGTAAGAGGAGTCCAAGTGCAGGCGAAAAATTGCTCCATGGCAGCAATAAAGTACACCTAAAATGTTAGAGAAGCGAAGGTGGTAGAAATAGAAGATGAAGACCAAGAGGTCTTGGATGATGTCGGCAAAGAGCCCGCCAACAAGAGCCATGAGCCTTTGAAAAAGTTTCTAGTATAGGATGGGGACGAAGAACGATTCTTTCTCCTTGGCACAGTTTCAGAGGAAGAAGAAAGAAAATTGCAGATTTTCTTAAGAGAAAACATTGAGGTGTTTGCGTGGACGCCGTATGAGATGTTGGGAATCAACCTCGAGGTCAAGAAGAATAATGGCAAGTGGAGGGTTTACATGGACTTCACAAGCCTGAATAAGGCTTGCCCGAAGGACTATTTTCCTCTTTCTAAGATCGACCAACTTGTGGATGCCACCTCTAGGCACGGAATGATAGTAAAGTTATCATTAGATAGCCATGTATGCACCATATGAAGAAAAGATAACATTTATCACTCCAAAGGGACTCTATTGCTATAGAGTGATGCCCTTTGGACTGAAGAATACAAAGGCAATGTATGAGAGGCTAGTGACCAAGATGTTCAAGCATCTAATTGGAAAGACCATGGAAGTTTACATTAACAACATGGTCATGAAGAGTAAGGAGTCTTCAGATCATCTAGCCGATCTGAATGAGGTTTTTGATATCTTGAAGTCATATAAACTTCATCTGAATGCCCCATATGCGCTTTTGGAGTAGGGTCTGGCAAGTTCCTCAGGTACCTAGTGACTAGGAGAGGAATTAAAGCAAGCCCCGATCAGATTAAGGCCATCCTTGATATGAAGAGCTCGATAATGGCAAAAGAGGTCCATGTTCTGATCAGCAAGGTAGCCGCATTGAACATATTCATCAGTTGAAGTTCGAATTAGTGTAGGCCATTCTTTCAGTTGCTGAAGAAAACCACAAATTTCCTATGGACCGATGTATGTGAAGTCACCTTGGCCGACTTGAAGAGTATTTGACAACCCCACCTGCACAATCAAACCCAGTTCTAGAAGAGGAACTGTTTTTGTATTTGGTAGTCTTAGAGCACACTATTAGTGTCGTAGTTGTTCAAGAAGAAGAAGGAGAACATATGGAAATATACTATGTAAGCAAAACCTTGGTAAGTGCGAAGACAAGGTATCTGCCCCTAGAGAAACTAACACTCGCCCTGGTAATGGCTTTAAAGAAACTGAACCACTACTTTCAAGCCCACAAGATTGTAGTGCTTATAGAGCATCCACTGAAGTCTCTATTACAATATAGAGACTTGTCGAGAAGAATAGCACAATGATGGACTGTAGGTTTAGGTAAATATGAGATAGAATACAGGCCAATAACAACAATCAAACATCAGGTTCTGGCCAACTTTGTTGTTGAATTTACACCAAGAGCAAGCCCGAAGCCAAGACTTGTGAACCTCGGCCTAGGATGAGTGGAAGGGCCAAAGGAGACACAACTGGCAGCATAAAACCCCTACCCAGCAAGACGAGGGAAAAAATAAGAGAAACTCGTGACATCTACATCAGCGAGTCCTTCCACCTCAATTCAAACTGACAAGGAGTGGGGGCAGGAGTGGTGTTAGTCTCACTAGATGGACAAATGACATAACAATCAATCCGACTAGGATTCAAGGCCTTAACTAGACTACTTGTCAGGCCCAAGTGTAGAACCTTTGATAACAGAATATGAGGCAATGTGCATAGAGCTAGGCCCAAACAAGATGGATGCCCTGGTCAAGTTTAACAGAGATGGCCAGTTGCCAGAAGACAAAAAGGAAACACATAAGATCTGGCTAAAGTCGGCAAGATTCTGCTTGTTGGCAGAAGGCCACCTATACAGAAGGTCTTTCACTGGACCTTTATTGCGATGTCTGCACCCTTTCCAAGTGGAAGACTTCCTGTATAAGATCCATGAACGACTTTGTGGAAGCCATGTAGGGGCAGATCTCTTGCCCATAGAGCCATATCACAAGGGTATTGGTGGCCCTACATGCAAAAGGATATAGAAGCCTATGTCAAGAAGTGCGAGAAATGTCAAAGGTTCGCACCGTTGATACACCAGCCAACTGGAGACCTAAATTAAGTATTCAGTCCTTGGTCAATTGCCCAGTGGGGCATGGATCTTATTGGGCAACTGCCCAAGGCAACCAGACTAACGAAATTCTTACTGGTAGCCATGGACTACTTCACGAAGTGGGTGGAGGCGGAACCTTTGGCCAAAATTCGAGACGTGGACGTGAGAAATTTTATCTGGAAGAACATCATTACCAGATTCAAGATCCCAAAAGCCACAATGGTAGACAATGACACCCAATTTGATAGTAAGTTGATCAAGAACTCCTGCGCGAAGTACAAGATCAAGAACTACTACTCAACTCCTAGCTTCCCTCAAAACAATGGCCAAGTCGAGGCTTCTAACATGACTATCTTATATAGAATAAAGAAAAGACTGGAAGCTGCCAAGGGCAAGTGGGCGGAGGAATTACCTAACGTTCTATAGGCATATCGTACCACATCAAGAAGATTAGTTGGAGAATCATCCTTCGCCATAGCTTATGGCACCGAGGCCACTATGCCGCTTGAGAACAACATTCCTGGAGTTAAAACTCAGGGAGTAGAAAATGGAACGAACGAGGCATTCCTAGCCCAAGATCTAGACTTGATTGAAGAAAGGAGAGAGAGAGAGAGTAGCAATTCGGCTGGGGGCATACTAGTAGAGACTGGCTAGATCATACAACAATAGGGTGAACCCCCGAGAACTCCACATCGACAACCTCGTCTTGAGGAAGGTTGTCGGCAACAAGAAAGATTACAGGGAGGGTAAGCTTGGCTCAAACTAGGAAAAACCATACAAAATCATCTCGATTGTCGACAATGGTGCATACCGGCTAGAAGATAGCGATGACAAGGAATTGTCAAGATCATGGAATACCAGCAATCTAAAATTCTTTTATCATTAATTTTCCTAAGTTTTTTTTCTATATAATCTAGACGATTTTTAGCCGAAGTATTGATTCATAAAATTACTAGTCCGATTTTGTTCTTTATGAAACGTTGTTGAAATTTATAACTATTAGATAAGAAAGAAAAGTCTAAAGTTGAAGTTCTAAAGGTGAACAAGACGTTTAACTTAGACTTGCTAGGATGGTAGAGTTGGACTAAGTTAAAGAGATGTTTCAACGAGAAACAAAGCGAAACCAACCACGATCTGCTTAGTTTGTACGAAACAAGGTAGATAGTACTCTCGGTGCACTAAGGTTAGTTTATGTGACCTAAACACGATGATCTCGGTCATGGATGTCTAAGTCAGACTTAGGCAAGATTCAAATGATGTATGCTTAATGTGAACGTAAGTGATTGACACTTGTTAAAATTTTTAGAACGATTTTGATGAGTTATCCGAGATATTGGATGACAGTTCTATCCGGGACATTGTAATTCGAGATAACTATCCAAGATGTTATACTTAGGAATATTCATGAGAAGCAAAACACAAAGATGGCAAGAGTATACAAAACATGCAACAACAGGGATAAAAGCTTGAAACATCCAACACTTGAACAAAATAAACTTGCATTCATGACAGTTAAGTTGCTTTAGTACAACAGAAGGCACTTTGACTTGACAAAAATCGAAGTGTTCAAAAAACAGAAAAGTTACAACTGAAAGTACAGAAGAAAAAAAAAAATCCTAAGTGCAAGATGTTGGGGTGGTGTTCTCAGCCTGTTGCACAATAGCTGTTGGCATTGTATCGGCCTCAACAGACAGAGTGATAGCCTTCTCAGCCTCAGTGTCAACCGCTATTTCATCATTAATCTCTTTCAGGTTCTCATCAAGGCTCCTATTGACAGCAACAATCTCGACCTCAGAAGCGTCGGACTTCTTTGGGGAGGTGGTTTTTGAGACCTCATCCCCATCCTCTTCAGTCAGGTCCAGGACCTGATCTTTTAGAGTTGGGGACTTAGCCCCAACATCAGCAGTAATGTCAGCCTCTTTTTTCTTTCTCTTCCTTCTTTCCTCCTCCTTGAATTGGTCAGGAGATGGGGGAAAGGTCACGTCAAGTTGGCTGATATCCCGAAGGAATGAGTCCTTGGGGACATAAAGTTTTTTCAGAGCAGTAACCCAACGAAGATAATAACCCTTGTTGCAGGCCAAGTTGACTTATTGATCCCGCACGTCGGCATACCCCTCTTCGTAGGCTTTTTTGTCGGCGACCTTGATCTCAGTTTCCTTCGTATCCAAAGCCTCCTTCAATTTGTTGTCAACATCAGCAGCCCTTTCTTTAGCGGCCTTGGTAGTAACCTCGGCCTTGTGCTTGGCAGCCCTGGCTGCGCTAACCTTATCCATCGGATTCTTGATCCTAGACTTGACCTTGTTGAGTTAAGCGAGGTAGTTTGCTGTCTCTTGCATCTTCCTTGTCAAGTCTTTTTCCATCAACTCGGCCTTGACTGCATGAGAGTGGGTGTGTTGAATCGCTTGTAAGGAAAGAAATGAATTAGTAATATTTTACTAAATATGGAAGACTAAATTTAAAAGGTACCAGAAATAAGTGCCTCATCATCAAGGAAAAATTCTTATATTGATTACAGTCGTTGATCTGCTCCATGTTGGCTGGAAGAAGAAGGCCCGTAATTAATGCAGCCCCAGCTTCGACGTTCTTGATGGTGATTTTGCTGACTTTCAAAAGTCGATTACTCACCCAGATCTCGGGGAGCCAGGTGTGCTTGGGAAGAATGTCCATCTTTCTCCCAGGTCTGACAGACCTTGACTTCTTTGCAGGTGGGGTGTCAACGAATTCAATTGAGATTGGCCTCTTCTTGGCCTTGGCCAACTTAAAGATCGGCACAGTGTCTTCAGGATCTATCTTCTCATCAGAAGGGATGGCTGTGACTTTGGCCTTTTTCTTGCCCTTCTTCACTCTCTTCGGTTTTTGAACAGATTGAGAGGAATAAGTGTATTGGATAGTAACGACGTCAGACAAACTGGCTTGTAGGTCCTTGGCAACTACTATTTCTAACTTATCTCTTCTAAGGTAGCGACGATGGTCACTATGGTGCCAAGTCTGAATGCAAGAAGAGCGAGAGGCAGGTTGGTAGGATCATATGCAGGTATGTCTTTGGCTCAGCATTTTTTGCTGCGAGTTCTTTATGTCGAGGCATTTATGAATCGACGGCGACGCTGGCATTGAGCTAGTGAAATGTGTTGAGATGGAGCCGAAGTTGCCAGCTAGTTGGCTGGGTATGAGGTTGATCCTTGATCTGCCCTTGAATAGGCAATTGGTGTTGATGCGGAAAGTGGGATCTTGCTTTTTGATGGGATGTCGGGGAGTAGAGACTTGTACGTTGCTGTATAGTCCAGGAGAAATGGGCCTTTACAGATTTCTATAGGCAAGTAAAAAAGCCTCTGCAAGTCAGCCCTAGGAATGTAGTACTTACGAAAGTTCTTGTCGAGTTGAGGAAGACCTGAAAAACAAAAGAGAAAGTAATCAGCACTGTGATAAAAAGAAGAACTTAAACAAATAATGGACAATTGGTGTGTGTTCTGAGAGTGGTGACTTACTTTTATGGACTCTTAGGATACTTCTGGGGAGTGGAAAGAGATAGAGGTCATTGTCTTGAGCAAACTCCCAGTTGCCCAAGAGAATAAGATAATCATCTCCCGCACCCTTCTTGGAATCAGGGAGGTTGGCGATCATCTTGTAGGTTGTGGACCTCAGTTTCAGGTAGTAGGTTATGCCATTTTTGGATTGAAGAGTGCACATCATGTAGCAGTACTGGACATCTTGAACGTTTAGTTGGGCTCTATGTTGGTGATTGAGTTCGGCTATGCCATTGATGGCACGGAAGGTGTTAATAGCTAATTGCATGGGGTTCAGTTTGTAGAACTGGAACATTTCCCTAAATAGGACATTAAGAGGGAATCAAATTCCATCCTCCAGGATTAACACTACCAGGAATGGCATGTAATTGTCTGTCAGCATAATGGAGTCATTTTCACTAGTAAGTCTAATATGAACATCGGCTGGGATATTATATTCTCGACGAAAGTTCTCAATCTTAGTGGGGCTATCTATCATTCACCTATGCATACCTATGACCTCGACTTAGTGGGTTTGGTAGTGATTTCTATTGAGAAATGTTCTACGAACCTCAGCGAAACCCTAATGAGTACTGGGATGAAGGTTTTGCAAGATGAAGAGGATTTTAGGGTTCAGTATTTTTTAGTTTCCCTAGTGGATAATGTTCTAACAAATCCCAATCCTAAATCTAAAGATCATGAGGGAACCTGGCAAAAATCTGGAAGACATATGAATAACAAAGATTCAAAATTTGAAGATTGAATAAGAAATCAAGAATGTGAAGTACCAAAAAATATGGATACAAGTCAAGAACAAGAAAAGAGGAAGAATGCAGGCAAAAACATATCGAGAACAAATTTAAACATAAACATAGATTCAGAAAATCAAACAATTACAAAAATTCAAATGCAAGTGTTGTTTGTGTGAGGCTCAGGTACTTAGAGAAGAATATATAAATTCGAAAACATAATGGAACTGAAATTGGGAAGAATGGAAGACTTACAGAGTGTAATTGGAGAAATGAATGTCAGAATCTGATTCGTTGACATTAGATAGTATGTTTAATCGAAGCAAATTGGTGATTTGGTCACCAGAGAATAAGAATAGAGGTAGATGTAGAAGTCCACGAAGGTTGGCAATGGAGTTTAGAAGGAGAGGCTCTGAGAGAGAGAGAGAGAGAGAGAGAGAGAGTGTGGTGAACGCAAAAGTGAAAAGACGAAGAGAGAGGGAAACAGTTTTGTTGAAAAGTGAAAGGGCGACAAGGGCCATTATTTCAAACCCTTGGGCGACGTGCCAGGCTGGCGTCAGGTGACGTTAGGTGCCATGGTTCAAAGATGAAGCGACGTGTCTGACGTGTGACAAGTACGAGCCAGTCTGGTGACGACATGTAGGTGAAACAGTTGGCAGTTATGACGTGACAGCTCACACGCGTCTTAGATTCTTGATATTCTTGAACTAGTGAGTCCTGATCTTTGTTGGAAGTACGATCTCGGGTGAGATGTTGACCTCGGATAAGGAGGATCATCTTTATTCTTGGTTCTTGGGTTTTGACGAGTGGATACCTGAGTCCTTGTTTCTTGATGCCGACCAGTTATGATCTCGGTAGGAGGACTATCTCTAGGATGTTGTTTAGCCAACATGTTGGAAGATCAAATGATATAGGTTCCATCACCTCAAGTTGTTGAGGCAATAGAACCTAGGGAGCAGTTGTTGGGACGTAGTTTAAGGGTCGTGCCATGTGGCCGAGGTACGGCCAAGGTGTTAGCCAAGGTGCCACATAGACGAGCCAGATTGTTGAGGTGATTATGATGTTGCCGAGATATGGTGCGGTAATATTGAAATCTGAGATATTTGGATAGAGGGTAATAGTTCTAGTTAAGATGAGGCGCTTAGTTTCGGATACATATGAGGCTCTTGAGGAGTTCATCTATATCTAATTAAGAGTCCGAGATAAGAATTGTGCTTGAGTCCTATGAAGTGAGACTTCTAGGGGACAAGGACACTGCTAGCTATAAAAGAGAGACACCTCCGTGGGCCTAAGATATGCTCTTACTTGTGCATTGAATATTTGATTTGATATCTTTAAGAGATAAGTAACTGACTTGATCATTGGAGTGTCACAGGGTGGACGAGTCACCGCGGTATTCTTATCTTCTTGCTGGCAGATGATTGGTTTAATCTATTCTGCTGTGTGCTCTCCAGCTAAGTTTTCATGTTTGGTTATGAGGTTGAAAATTAACACCCACAAGATGTTATATTTAAAATTAATAAATTTTAATTTGGTCTTGTATGTATTAAACAATTTGTTTTAATTCAACATTTAATTTTTTATCAAATAGTTTTTTACCTTTAAAAAAAAAAATCAACGTGTAATTTTTAGTACTTAATTTTCAGCTTTCAATTTTTAACTTATCAAACACCACCTTAATATAACATTAACCTTACAAATAGGATTTGTAAAAAATTATCTCTTGATTTAATTAGAAACTTAGGCCTCGTTTGGGATGCTTCTGTTTTAGCCAAAAAGCCAAAAAGTTACCAAAAAAGCCAAAAAGTCACCCTAAAAACCTATATACACTAGCTACACGTGAAGGCTGCCAGCTGTAGTGTAAAATGACCGTTTTGCCCTTCTTTCATTTTGTTTATCTCGTTTTCACCCCTGTCTTTATGTCAAACATTGATAGGGATATCAGCAGACCTACTCTTCCACAGGGTGTACTAGCTACGACTGTGCAGCTACATCAAACGGTGAAGATGAAGATGACCCTTCGTTCAAGGCTGGATCATAGTAGAAGCTCTGATCTGAAGAGAAAGAGGAACCAAGAGACGATGATAGTCCGCCAAGGCAAACGGAAAAGCAGTCCCTCCTCCGACGATCCCCCCAACTGCAGGTATGCTTTCGCTCTGTCTCTCTCTCTTCAGCCTCTCTTGTTTCTATTTCGCTATGGCTTCCCAACCGTCGTACGCTCTGTTTGGTTTGTATGTATGTATGAACTCTCTCTCTCTCTCTCTCTCTCTCTGTGTGTGTGTGTCTGTCGCTCTGTCTGACCATTGTCGTTTTCCAATTTGTCTTCAACATTCGAGTTGGCTAAATTTTTTCAGAAACTGGCCTATTATGTTGGGGGTTTTAGGGTTTCTTTCACGTATCGGAAATAGACAATATTGCGGGTTGTCCGTTGGTGGGGGGGTGTGGATCTTATAACCATGACTTCTCTGCTCTGGTTTTTGTATATGTGAACAGTCTGCCCTCTCTCCCTCTCGCTCTCTGTTTGTCTTTGTCGCTGTGTGTGTGTGTATCAACCGTTGCCTATTTCATACGCATTATGTGTTCTAAAACCAAAAATTACAACGCTTTTTTTGGGGGGATTAACAACAAAGTCCCCTAAATACGATGAAGTATTATGATTAATTTTCCCCTAACAAGAAAGCCCCCTAAATAGGACGAAGTAGTCTGTATTAATAGAACAAGTTGGAAGTATTCTGTCTGTCTCTGTGGTTATAATTGTGCAATACGTTGACATGAAATTTTCATTTATACTATTCCTATAAATTTGGTGAAATTAGCTACAAATGCCACCTAATTGTCAAGAGTTGATTTCACTTTTTACTTTGTGGTTGCCTAGACCGTCTCATATTTCTACCTTAATTTTTCTTTCACAATTGGATCTATCATGATGTGTTTTTCTGTTTCACTGCTTTCCCCATTTTCTGTCATTGATGTAATGAACTCCAGCAATGTGTAATGAATGACGACAAGATATGCTTCTATTTTTAAAAGCCTATACTGTAAGATCCTGGGAATTACAATTTCACTTTGCTATCATATAATAATTTGTCCAAAAAAATAATAATCTGTTACAATAATCTGTCCACTAAAATTTTCCTGGATAGATTATATGAACCCTTATTTGTCCACTAGAACCCTCTTATATCGCCTTGTTGGTTTTATTGGTTCTTCTTGGGGGGGGGGGGGGGGGGGAGGGGGGGTTAGGCCTTGTCTCATTTCTAGATTTGGTAAATGGGTTATCTGAGAATTCAGAATAGTATTGATGGTTTTGGCACTTTGAATTATGGGTTTTATTAATTTGTTAGTTTTTGGGAGTTGAAACAGCTGGGTTTTAAGTATTTGTCACTTTGTGGGATTGCGTATATGCAATTTTGATCATTTCTGCGGATTAGATCTTCCATTAGGTATGCCCTATTATGAATATTATTTTTAAATTGCTGTGTTGAACATTGCTTCTGGACAGATTATATCAAAAATATGTCTGGACAGATTATATCAAAAATATGTCTGGAGAGATTATATTCCTGGACAGATTATATCAAAAATATGTCTGGACAGATTATCCCTATCTGGACATAATCCCTGTCTGGACAGATTATAACAGATTGTATCAGATTTGATTTAATAAAATTATATTACCTGTTAGCAATGTGTAATCATAGAATTGCCAAGACAGTTGGACAGATCTGTTATTGGGCAGGACTGTCCAGACAAATCTGTTATTCATAATGCCTGATTAATACTTGCTGAATGTTGGTAGTTTTAAATTTTTTTGGTTCATTCATAATGCACAGATTCCCAGATTCATAAGTTATTCATTTTGGTAATGGTGTACTCCCATTGTATTGTATTACAGGTTGACAAAGAGTGTTGCAAGTTTAGAACAAAAAGATTGGATCATGAGGAATTAATGCGTCGTGTTTTCACGGGGGCTGCGGCAACGGGAAAAAATGCTTGGACGCCTGGTGAGATGCGGAACCAGCTAGAGGTGGAAGGAAAGTCCGATAGTGCAAACTTCTCTACGGACAGCAACGAATTGAGTGCCTCTGACACTGCAAACTTGATGAAATCTGCAAACATTACCGCATCCGTTAGTGGCAGCAAAAGGAGGCACTCATCTGTCACAGCCGTGCAGAAGAAGCGAATCACCGGGGCAGAAGCATTGGCAACAAGCATGGATGATTTGGTGAATTCGGTGAAGACACAAAGTAAGGAACTCACTGTTAACCATGTTGTCGGTGGACAAAGTGTCACTATGGCCGACGCTGTCGGACGTCTTTATGAAATTCAAGGACTTGAACAAACTAATCCACTACTCCATTTCGGTATTTCCCTTATGGAGGTGCCCAATAATAGGGAGATGGTTATGAGTATTCCTTCTGATGAAGGCATTATCGGCTGGCTCCAAGTGAAGCAACAAGACAAAGAGAGGACGACAGCAGTTCCAACTCTTGCAAGCATATTGCGCAATCAAGGACTTCGTTTCTAACTATGCTTTGTGTTGGACTTCTTATGCGTTATGTGTTGGACTTCTTTTCGCTTATGCATTGGACTTCGCTTATATTTGCTAAAGGGCTGCGTTTTAATGAAATGCTTTGTGTTGGACTTCTTTTCACTTATGTTCGTTTTGTATTTGCTAATGACATGATGTTTTCAACTATGCTTTGTAAGGAGAATTGGTAGGGAGATGGTTATGCTATTCCTTTTCTTTGCCTGGTTTTCTAATTATGGATGTGCACTGGTTGGGTATTGGCTATGGATTTTACAATTTTAAATTTCAATAAACCATGAACTACTTTAAAAATTGCTTATTTATACATCAAGTAAATGTCTTCACGATTTCACCATTGCTAATAGAACTACTTTAATACAATAGAAGGTCTCAGAAGAATTTATGCAAATGAAATAAATTGATTATTTATGCATAATACTCCTGTTATTGACAGCCTTTACAGTTGACCAAACAGAAATTAATTTTTGCATGTTTAATTTTGGCAGAGTAGTAGTCTGTCATGTTATGCTTCTGATTTTATTTGAAGTTATGTGATTTAGGCATGGAAAGCGACGATGAGACCGATGCACGGATGCAGGAAATGTGTGATGATGTCGCGGCGCTCGCAATCGAGTAGCAGACTGAAATGAATAATAATTATGTTGAAGCGTACAGAATTGCCTCCGACTACTACAGGGCGCACATGCTTAAAGTTCCATGTCGGACGTCCATCTTGACGGGGAGGGCATGGATTTTGGAAATGTATAATGGACACAGTGGTAGATTTCGCTATGAACTGTGCATGCCCAAAGTCGTTTTTACCCGTTTATGTGCCACACTAGTGAACGACTTCGGGTTGCATGTACCTGAGCGGGACCACGGCTTGCACGTTGAGGAGAGTGTTGCAATCTTCATTCATGTTCTAAAAAACTTGCCTAACCGCGAGCTTTAAGAAAGATTCCAACACTCCGGTGAAACAATATCATGCCATTTTCATAATGTTCTGAAAGCAATGAAAAAGTTTACTGTCGCGCACTGTCGGCCGCCCACAGATTTCCAAAATAGGAGGGATCCCCACCTGCAGACCCAACCACAGTATTTGCCGTTTAAGGTGCGAAAAAAATGCAATAATTCGAGTTTTTTTTCCGCAAATTCTACGAAGATGTGACTTCAAAAAATTGCGCGGCTATAATGCATGTCATCATGGTACTAATACGTTGCCTACTTGTTCGAATTGTGTAGGATTGTTTAGGTGCCTTGGATGGGACACATGTGCCAGCGTACATAAAGGAGTCGGAAGCAGTCTCGTATTTTAGCCGAAAGGGTTGCCACACTCAAAATATTTTGGCAGTGTGTGATTTCAATATGTGTTTCGTCTTTGTGTCATGTGGTTGGGAGGGTAGCATGCATGACAGCCGGATTTTAAACATTGTCACCGAGGATCCGCAATATAATTTTCCAACTGCAGTGGATGGTACGTACGCACAGTTTATTTGTTCAATGCCATAACTTGTTAAATTTGTTTGCCCACACGTGAAACAAATATGTATTAATATGTACACATTCACAGGTCGCTATTATCTAGTGGATAGTGGATACAGTAATAAGAAGGGATTTCTCGCACCATATAAGGGCAGCCACTATCACCAACCACACTTTCACCGTCACAAGCCGAGGAATCGTGATGAGTTGTTCAACCGTGCCCACTCTTCATTGCGGAGTGTGATTGAGCGAACATTTGGCGCTTGGAAGTCGCGGTGGAGATTCTTGCACAACATGCCTCGGTTTGACTTTCGTAGAGTCCAGGTGCCGTTGGTGGCTGCATCTATGGCATTACACAATTTCATACGCAGAAACTGCGAGGATGATGCGACCATTGCTGCTGTCAGAAATGCGGCGGAGTACACGTATGCCGATATTCCCGATTGCGCAGATTTGGCTGCCCTAGACGAAGCCGTCGTGGCTACGGACGAGGACGTTGAAATGGCGGAGGTGCGTCATCGGATAAGGGCTGAGTTATACCAAATTCGGCGCAATGGTAGGTAGTCGGACAGTGTTGTTTACCATGACTGCTTTTAAATGTTTTCCGTAGTATGTGTTTTGTGAAAACCGTCACTAATGTCTTGTTTTGTACTTTTGTATGCATAACGTAGAAAACTGTTTAGATATTTGAAGATGTACGAATTTAAAAAGAAAACTTTCGAAATCGTCGTACCTTGCATGCGTGTATGGTTAATGCAAAATCCCTATTTCACGGATTGTCATAATGAATTTCGTTACACATATTACATGCATTAACTGTAAAGTCTATAATTGTGCCCAATTACATCACGTAAAAAACATGGCACAAAATTGTCTTCAACCAACTAAAATAAAAATTAGTATTTCAGAAATAAAATAAAAAAATTAATGTATTTGAAAAATCTTCAAATAAACTACTTTCAATATTGCAAATTGACAATAATTAAAATTTTATTTTCCAAGTTTCATCTATAACACCACAAACATTACCAACAAAAGTGTCAATGTCATTCATTACGAAATTTATTTTTGAAAATATTGTGGACATCAAAGAAATTACCATGTGTGTGGACCGGACACCTATGTCAAATTTTTTTTTAAAAAAAAAATTGAAAATTTACCAAGTTTACAAAATTGAGAATTTTTGAAAGTATGGGTGTGTGTGGTTTGGTTTTAGGAGATAAATTTATAAAAAAAGAAAAAAAAATTGGGGAAAGCATTTACAAATTTTTTTGGTTTGCTTGGTTGTATATTTTGGAAATAGTTTCCCAGTGTGGGAATTTAAAAAGATTGTATATTAGTCTGTACTTGAGTGGATGTGTGTGTGAGACAAAAGTGATTCAGAAGGAAAGTGGAGAAAAAAAAATGATTGATTTATGTGTAGGACATAGAAAATGATTTTGAATTTTTTTTTCAAAACCAATAAACCAAATAATATTTGTAGATTATTTCCCCAACATTTCTTTTCCAATTTTGAACCAAACAAGGCCTATATGTTGCATATGTGTTGGTGTCAAAATCCTTAAATTAAAAAAAAAAAAAAAAACCCAAAAAAAAAGAACACAAAAAAAAAAAATTTAATTAAACAATTAATACATCACAATAGAAACCCAGGAATCTGATTTTCCAATTACATATGTGGCCACGTGTGATACTTTGACATTGGTTGCACATGAGTCAAAAAGTGTACAATACATTGTCATATGAAAGAAAAAAAAAATTAAATATTGGTCAAAAGTTCCAACGGGCAGCTACAACGGACAGTAGCTACATCTGTCTCCATTTCCCAGGCTTCAATTTCCGTGCAAGGGTAAAAATGTCAAGTTTCAAACTTCCATTTTTTTTATATTATTTCTTTACACATTTTTTCGTAAAAAGTTAAAAAGTTCATCTCAAATAATTTAATTTTTTTTAGTTCATATTTTAACCAAATAACTAAAAAATTACTAAATTAACCTATTCCCAAACGAGACCTTAGTTTTATCAAGAAACAAACCATCTATGCACACCACCTAGTGAGTAACGAAGAAAAAATAATTAAGGAAAGAGTATGAAAGGAAAGCAAGATTTCATATCGTATCCGGATGGCCGGCTATGCGCCTGCTTACTCGCCGGCAGACGACTTGACTAAGGCAATATTTGACATTTTCTATATTAGTATTTTTTTTTTAATCTTTTTATTAATTTTAGGTCATATTATTTATTTTATTTATTTTTATATATCTTTTTATAAAAAATTTAAAAATATATTTATTTAAATCATTTAAAATACTTCTAAAATGGTGCAAAAAACAGTCGGTCCTCATGGGTGACTCTACCCTACAGGTAGTATATATGCAATTGAACATTCTAAAAACAATTTTTTAATAGATTAAAAATATATGTATGTTAAAATTGTTCTTTCTCTAAATTTGAATATCTTATCGCATTTCATTAGACATCCAATCAACCCAACTCACTTGGTTGAATGTCTAATTCGTAACTTACGAACTCTTAAAATAATAATTTTAAGATTATCAACTTTTCTTATAATAATTTGGTTATTACTTTATATGCCGATACGACATTAGTTTACTGAATGCCACCGCTCATACTTTTTACTAATATATGAACTTGAGAAATGATAAATAAAATATGATAAGAAATGTGATTATTAATGTTCTTAATATATATATATATATATATATGATTGTAATTTATATATAGAGATTGTAGTTTGTTTTTGTTTATTCTCTTTAGTATATATAATTTTTTTAGACAATAATCCAATGTAAAGTATATATATTCATATATTTTATGGAAAATTTACTCATAAATTCATCTTCAGGAATGGTGATCCGTTTAATTCCAAGAGTTTTCTTATAAATCAATTAATCCCATTGACTTTGGAACGGGAGATTTAACAAATTATTTGAAAATTAAATTTACGGTTATACTTTTATTTCTATTATGTTTTATTTTCTCCCCCCCTCCCTCCCATAATTATGCTAGAAAGGTAAGATACACAATTTATGGAAATCAAATTTGGAATTAACTTTTATATGAGAATCTTTTTCATTTGAAATAACTTGAAATGTGAAAATTTTCAAACATTTCAAAAGTACTACAAATGATTTAAAATATGTGATTCTTCAAACATTTAAAAAAGAATACAAAAACTCATTAGTAAGTTTTAGTGCCAACGTATAATTTAAACTGCAACACTCAAACGTAACACTCTAATATAAGACTCTAAAAAAAAATTTTAGTGTACTTTCTTCAAATGTAACACTTAAATGAAACACTCCCAAAAAAACTCTTTAGTGTAACACTCAAATGTAACACTTAAAAAAATTCCTTAGTATACTTTTTCCAAACATGACACTCAAATGTAAGACTTCAAAAAAAAAAAAAAACTCGTTATTATATTTTTTTCCCAAACATAACACTCAAATGTAAGAATTTAAAGAAAAAAAAAAAAAATGTTACTATATTTTTTCCAAACATAACATTCAAATGTAATACTCTAAAAAAAAAAAAAAAAATCTTAGTGTAACATTCCAATGTAAGATTTAAAAAAAATTTCTTAATATACTTTTTTCCAAACGCAACACTCAACACTAAAAATAAATAAATAAATAAATAAAAAATGCTTAGTGCAACACTCCAACGTAACACTAAAAAAAACTCTCTAGTGTACTTTTTCCACACGTAACACTCTAAAAAAAAGATGTTGGATTCTTTAAACCATTCGAAAAGATGTACAAAAATTTCGTAGTAAGTTTTGGGCTAATGTATAATATCAAATTGTGAGTGTTATGTTTGGAAAAGTACACTAAGGAGTTTTTTTTAGTGTTTTTATATGTTATATTAGAATGTTATGTTTGGAATTACATTGATTGGTGTGCTACGTTTGGAAAAAGTACACTAAGGAAGTTTTTATTTTTTATTTTTTTATGTTACATTGGAGTGCTACGTTTGAAATTACATTGATTAGAGTGTTATGTTTAGAAAAAAAACACTAATGAGTTTTTTTGTGTATTATATTAGAGTGTGTTGTATTGAAATGTTATGTTTGAAAAAAGTTTGGAGTGTTATATTGTCACGTTTAGAAAAAATACATTAAAGAGTTCTTATTATGTTACATTGGAGTGTTACGTTATTGGAGTGTTACATTCTTGTTCGTAATGTGAGATTTGTTTTAGAAGGAAGAAAAATCTAAAACCTCTATAGTGCGGATTGCCTAAATGAGTAATTTCACATTTAGAAAAATCCACTTTTATTCTTAAAAAATTAAATCCAAATGTGTAAATGACTACTCTTTTGTGTAATTTCCACTTTAACAAAACTTTTGAATTCATAAGAAAAAATTAAGGACTAAAAAGTTCACAAAATTATATTTTAAGATTTATTGATACTTCACTCATATTTTATTTCTTGTGTCAAATCTTATGCCTCAAAAACTTATTTTGTAATTTAATGCACAAATTAAGGTGTTATTTGGTAAACTTGACTTTTTGGCTTTTTTGACTTTTTTAGCCTGGGACTTTTTTGTTCGTTTGGTTTTCTTGTTTGGTTTTTTTCGACTTTATTGCATTGGAATGACAAATATGCCCTCCACTTAGAAATGATGTTTTTTTACTTTTTGTTTGTATATGGGTCAATTTGGTAATTTTGCATCAAAAGTCCAGTGTTTTGTCATTTTGTGATTTTGTAGCTTTTTTTTGTCCTTATGTGCTTATATAGTCCCAATGTGTTTATCAAACGAAGGCTAATTATAGAGAAACTGAACTCTATGGGCATGTTTGATTGGGTGGATTAGAGCATAGAATTGGGATTATTAATCCGTGGACTCAATTATCCTAGGTTTGTTTTAACATTTTGGTTTAGGATTATTAATTCAATGGATAATTAATCCAACAAATTTGTAGGATTATTAGTAATGGGATAGGAGTGAGATTATTAATCCAATCAATATTAATCCAATTGGATAGTGAATACCACACTAAGTTAATAAGATTATTAATACTTCACTATTAATCTTGTGAATCAAACATGACCTATGAGGTAAAAATCTCATTTTATTATGGAGGAGGATTCCCTCCGACTGGAGGAGACTATTTGAGTCTGTGGGGTCAATTAATATGAAATATTTAATAAATTAAACGGTTCAAATTATTAAAGCGAAGTCTAAATTAATAAATTTATAAAATTCAAATTTTGTAATATCTATGATGAAAAATATATCTGGAGTTGCAATGTCGGTCCTTTGAATCAAATCAGACACTACGGCTGGTGGTGCACATATTTCAGCATTTGTATTAAATTTTTTTTTTTTATAATAAATAATCAAGTGTTAGGGTCACCATTTGTTTCAAATATAATCAAATCAATTCATTAACGATAGAGTAATGCCCATATTTGAGTTTCATTTTTATTTTTATTTTAAGATAAGAAGTACGCAAAACCAAATTGAGATTGCCCAAAAAACAAAAAAAAAAACATGCATTGCGTTGAGCATTCTTCTTCTTGTTTTGTTTAGTAGTCGTCCTCGTCATAGTCATCGTCATCGTCATCATCCTCCACCTTCTCCGCCGCTTTATCAGCAATCTTGTCCTCCACGTAATCAACTCCCTCTGCTAGCGCTAGTCCACCCAACACCCCAGCCACCGCTCCCACAGCCAATCCCGTCCCCATCCCAAACTTGCTCTTCTTCCCTTGATCCTGCTGCTGCTGCTGCTTTCCGTAGTACGACTCCTGCCCCTGCCCGTACACTGCTGGTGGGGGTGCAGCCTGGCCGTAGCTCCCTTGCCCCCCATACGCCAACGGCTGAGACTGACCGTAGGGATATCCAGAGGGTGGCCCCGACTGCTGGTAGGGATTCGGGGCGTAAGAGTTACCGTACGGCTGCGGAGCAGAAGAGGAGTATTCCCTGGAAGGAGGAGGGGCATAGTAGGGGTCAGGCGCACGATAGCGGAGTTCGCGGAGGCAGATCTTGAGTTGGACCGTGCCATGGGGGCGGCCGGAGGGGCGCTTCAGATCCAGGTTGTGGGTGGCACGCTCGCCGAAGCCGACGTCGCGGAGGGGGAGGCGGGCAGAGCCGATGAGAGGCTTGGTGTCGTCTTTGGCGTTGGCGTGGACCAGGTCGAGGTGGAAGGTGGAGTCCTGGATGGGAGAGTTGAAAGGGATGATGAGTTTCTGATCCCAGTAGGGATAGATGTCGCCATCGTCGTCGACCCTGGTGGAGCATTTGTTGTTGGGCTCAACCCACACCACGGCGTATGGTTTCAGTCGCCCGTAACGCCAGTTCACGTTCTTCAGATCCTTCGCCGACGTCACGGTTACCTCCATTTCGTAACGGCAAGCCATTGGATGCTCAAAATTTGACTACTAATTGGGTTTGAAATGATTAAGAAACTGGGTAGGTTATTGCGTATTTATATTAGTTAATCGAGGGGAGGGGTATGCCTAGTAATCAAATGCCCATTTGGCCTTTTGGGTCTTCTCTATTATTATATCAAAAATGCTAGAGGTCTCAAAAATTCTACTAAAAGTTTTATCAAATGTCTCACATAGGTGTGGGATCTACATGGGACCCACATTGTGTGGGTTCCACACCCATGTGAGACATTTGATAAAACTTTTGGTAGAATATTTGGGGTCTCTAGCATTACTCTTATTATATTGTAATACTAAGTATTATGAAAAAAATTTCATGAAAATAATTATGAAAATTTTGTGATCCTTAAATTACATTTAGAATAGAACGGTACACACTAATTAAGGTAATTCAGAAATTATAAATTTTTCATAATTATTTTTATAAAAAAAATCTCATCATCCCTAACTTTTATTGTCGTAATAGGATTACCAACTCGCCACTCAATGAATGTTCTTAATTGAAATTTGACTTCACTAGAACAAATTAGTATTCTTCCTAATGAAAATTACGATGTGAACCCTCTGACATTTGGGGGAGACTTATGAACACAGGGCTGAGTTAAGGAAAAAAAATCTGCATATCGAACCGTATCATTTAAATTATATATGTTTATTTCCTAAGTATAATTTTTTGTTTAAGTTAATAATGGAATAATATGCATATTTATGCTTTGAAAGTTTATGTTTTGAAAAAAAAATGATAAATTAATATTAAATAATGTTTGCGTAATGTTTTTTGTTTACTTAATTGGTAAATATTATGAGAACAATTTATTTAATAAATATCTTATTTTTATTTTTAAAATTTATGATAGGTTGAATTTTTTTAAAAATATTATATGATTTTTTTTTTTGAATAATTTATGTGAAATCGTAATTTCAAATCGAACCGAACCATATTTAAGGGGTTGTTTAGGATGACCTAAATAAGTATACTTTTTGTCTTTTTATGAAAAGATGTGCAGAAAAATAGAGAAGTGATGTGATGGAAAAAAATAAAAAGATAAAAAGATAGATTATTTTGTAGTAGCCAAACTTGGTCTAAATTAGTTGTTTCGGATTGATTCGTGATTTTAATGATTTGATTCTAATTTTTATAAAATTATAAATAATAAATTAATTTTGATTTTATCCCAAATTGGGATCAAACTCATTCATTTTATAGGAATGTATTTGGAGAAAATAGTTAAAAATTTATTTTTAAATCTTTTTAATCCTTTTAATTTTTTATATAAAAATATAAAAAATGATGTGACACTAAATATATTAAAAATTAATTTTTGATTTTTAACCAAATTGCCAAATCGGCAGTGGGTATAGTAGGGATATTTTGGTCAAGTGAATAAGGATTGCGTTAAGTAGGGCAAATAGGTTTTATTGAGGCGAATACTAACGCAGGATGGAATTATTAGGGGCTGGTTACTTCCACACTAAGAGTCTAATGACTGACACGTGGCTGTTTGGGAGTTTGTGCCGTGTCAATATGGCTTTAACCAAACCAACGGCTAACAGGATCCTAATAGAGCCTCAAATTTCATCCATCTGGGAACTCCAATCTGTTAATTTTAATTTTTTAATTTTTTGATTTAAAAAAAAAAATCTCAATATTTATTGACTTCTCCCAACTCACTATTCCTTTTGACTTCTCTCATAATTATTGCAACACCATTTTCAATTTCTCCTATACACTATAGTTACACACAAAAATAAAAAAAAAAGATAAGAATTTAGCTATAGATCTCAAAAAGATATAATATCTAAATTTGAATTATGATTTAATAATATAATTATGTATTTTTTATTATGTATATCTATTAAAATTTTAAATCACTTAATGGGACAAATTAATCAGTTTTTCAAAATTATTGATTTTTAATTTACAAAATAGATTAAAAAAACTAATGACCGATTTATTTATTTAATAACAAAATATTTCATAATCTCTCCCTCCTAATCTATCTCACAAATTTTCAAAAAAAAATATTAAAACTTGCATTCCTTTTCTCTTCCCCAAAAAATCAGATAATATTTTTTATTAAAATTATAGATATCTACCAATATTTTATATATTATATTATAACATAACAAAAAAAACTAAAAAACTAAAAAAAATTTTTTAAAGTTTATCTAAATAAACTTTAAATAAATAAAACTCACATGTCTATAACATATCTAACTCACATCATAACTTACCTAAATAATAATAATTAAAAACAAATGGAAACTACAGATAAATTAAATTAAAAAAAAAAAAGATACCCACAACTCCATCTTAAATAAATTGAAAAAAAAAATACCCGAATAGAAACCACAAAAAAATAAAAATAAAAATAAAAAGATATATCTATCTATCTATCTATATATATTAAGAAAAATGGGGTTTCTAACCTCTCACGTCATGTGGGAGTTTCAATATCCCAATCTAAATTTCTTGATTTTTTATTTTAAAAAAAAAAACCTTAGCATTTATTAACTTCTCCCAACCCTCAAGTATAAAAGAAATTCTTTGAAAAGTCCAACACATATGAATTCCTTGAAAAGTCCCAACACATACGATTGTTATCCCTCATAATAACACTTTAATACATTAAGAACAATCATAAAAAAAAAAAAAAAAAATCCTTGAAAAGTCCAACACATATGAATTTCTTGAAAGTCCAACACATATGATTATTATCAAAATATTACACTTTAATATAATATAAAAAAAAGAAGACATTTAAAAAAAAAAAGACATTTAATAATCACAATTCACATATATAGAAATTAATTGTGAAGTACATATGAATTCCTTGAAAAATCCAACACATGATTATTATCCCTCATAATAACATTTTAATGCATTAAGAACAAGAATGAAAAAAATTCCTTGAAAAGTCCATCACATATAAATTTCTTGAAAAGTCCAACACATATGATTAGTATCAAAATATTAAATTTTAATATAGTATAAAAAAAGGAAAAAAAAAAAAAAAAAGAAGACAAAGTGGTGAAACACAACCCGTACATAGCACGGGTGATATGCTAATACTTATTTCAACACTGCTACCTACACCCACTAGGGGTCGACCCCCAGTGAGGTGGCGCAGTGCAATTGGCCAACACTGTTTTTTTTTTTTTTTTTTGCTTTCAGTCCAATCCCACAGTGCCACATGGCACTGGGGATAGTGGGGGTGCCCAGTCACTGGGTGTATGGCGCATTTCTGTACTTATTTTAAGGGATTAGTGACCACTAATGTCCTTTCATTAGAACCTTTAAACATTTTTTTAAAATAAAAATTGTTATAATGACTTTTTATTTGGAGAGAATCACTGTAACTTCCTTATAAATTTTTTTTTTGACTATAATACACATTTATGATTTTTATTTTTTTTAAATTTATAATTAAAAATTATATTTTAATAAAATAGAGAAATAATAGGAAATCTATTGGGGGAAATAAATAAAAAAGTGATTCTTAAAATAAAAAATAAATTTTTTAATAATATTTTAAGATAAAATTTAGATAATCTGATAGGAATGCTCTAAGGCTCGGGACGTAAAATAAAATAAAACAAAATTTACAAAGTTTTGACCAAATATGTCTTATTTGATAAATATTATTAAAAAATTTAGAATTTTTAACATTTAAAATATATATATATATATATATATATTTGAGAGCATTTAGTTGAGAACTCCCAGTCTATCCTAACTGTCATGAAATAGACCATGTAAAAAGATAGCCATACACTTTTAATCCCTGCTCTCTCTATCTCTTTATTTTTTCCCTTTCATCTAACTGCAAGAATTTTTACTTTTGGCGATTAAATTTTTAATCGCTAAAAGTTAATTTTTAGTCACCGAATGATTTTGGCAATTAAATTATTTGATCATAAAAGTAGTCGCCAAAAATTTGTCGGTAAAGGTAATTAGCGATTACAATTATTTTAGTCGTCAAATGTACACAATTCCCGACTAAAATTTTAGTCGCCAAAAGGTTGGACATTAAATTAAATTAAACCCTTTTCGGCGACCAAACTTTTAGTCGCCTAAAGTCCCACCTTTTTAGCTACTAAAATTTTAGTCGACAAAGAGTTCTTTTTTGGCTACTAAAAATTTAGTCGCCGAAAGTCCTCATCTTTGGCTATTAAATGTTTAGTCGGCAAAGTGTTCTTCTTTTGGCGATTAAATTTTTGGTTGCCTAAAGTTCTACATTTTTGGCTACTAAAATTTTAGTCGGCAAAAGTGTTTTTATAATTTAGTGTTTTGTTTTTAGCTACGAAATATTTTAGTCGCCAAATGTCTTTTTTGATTTTCTTTTGGCTACTAAAGTTTTAGTCGCCAAATGTCTTCTCTTTTTCTTTTTTTTTTTTTTTTTGGCTACTAAACTTTTAGTTACTAAATGTCTTTTTTTTTTTTTTAGCTACAAAATTTTTAGTCGCCAAATGTCTTTTCCCAATTTCTTTTTACCTACTAATTGTTTAGTCGCCAAATACATGATATTATGTTTTATCGCGAAATTATAATTTCTCCACAATCTGTCTATATACAATGCAACCTGTAATACGTATATAAACAAAATGATACATACTATCAATCATTCTACAATCTGCATCCATATACAAAAAATAAATAACATTAAATATCAAAGTCCATACAAATCAACTATTGTCCAAACTAAAATAATAATTCCATACAAAATATATCATACAAAAATCAAAGTCCTCCGTATACAAAAAAATTCATTTACTACCAAGAAAAATTCCCATTTGGCATCGTAATCTGTACCACAACAAAAGGTGATAAATGTACTACGAAAAAAGTTTTCTATGGACCATGACAAAACGTCCTATATGTACGCCGACAAATGGTATATATGTACCACGACAGAAGGTGATCCATGTACCACGACAGTCATTATCTGTTGATTGCTAAAAGTTTTCTGTATCAGTAATAATGAACTACACAAAAGCTGAGGACGATCAAAGTATTATATTAGTTCTACACAAAAGTTAAAATTCTTCTCCATACACCAATATGGATTATCTACAAGTCCACGCAACAAAGGCATCTACAAAGAAAAACAAAAAACGAAACATTAGAATTGATTACAAAATATCAATGCAGTCAGCCATATGGAACATGTTCTAACATGCATTTAAGGTAGAACAATCGGGAAATGTCTTCTTGGAAATAAAAGAAAGTACACATATATATATGTATTATGCAATATTTATTCCAACCAACTGCACAAACAATGTAATATGTAATTTCTTTGTCTTATAAATATATAAAGGCAATTATTAGAATATATAGATGCTATTTTAATAAAGTTGTTGCTTTTTTAACTAAGTGTTGCAAGTTTTTCGACTAAGTGTAAGGGGTATTTGGGGGTTGTTTTGAATTTTCGCCCCGGAAATGCCATTTTTCGATTAAGTTTAGGGCGTATTTGGCTCTAACTCCCAACCTACGGGTCCGGATTATATTCTATCAGTTGTCACAAGTTCTATTTGTTGTGGGGGAACTGTCCGTGTGAGCTACACGATGGTTCGGGAGCTATTTTGAATTTTTGCCTCCGAAACGCCCATTTTTCAACTAAGTTTAGCGCGTATTCGGCTCTAACTCCCAACCTACAGGTCCGAATTACGTTCCGTTAGTTCTCACAAGTCCTATTTGTCATGGGGGAATTGTCTGTGTAAGCCATACGGTTGTTCGGAGGCTGTTTTGAATTTTTGTCCCCAAAACGCCCTTTATCGACTAAGTTTAGGGCGTTTTCGGCTATAACTCTCAACCTAAGGGTCCGGATTACGTTCCATCAGTTAGTCACAAGTCCTATTTGTCATAGGGGAACTGTCTGTGTGAGCCATATGGTGGTTCGGGGGATGTTTTGAATTTTCGCCCTCGAAACGCCATTTTTCGACTAAGTTTAGGGCGTATTCGGCTCTAACTCCCAACCTACGGGTCCAAATTACGTTCCGTCAGTTCTCACAAGTCCTATTTGTCATGAGGGAACTATCCATGTGAGCCACACGGTCGTTTGGGGACTGTTTTGAATTTTCACCCCGAAACGCCCTTTTTCGACTAAGTTTAGGGCGTTTTCGGCTCTAACTCCTAACCTACAGATCCGAATTACGTTTCGTCATCCGTCTGAGCGACATGGTTGTTCGAGGGATATTTTGAATTTTCACCCCCGAAACGCCTTTTTTCGACTAAGTTTAGGGCGTATTTGGCTTTAACTCCCAACCTATGGGTCCGGATTACGTTCCGTCAATTCTCACAAGTCCTATTTGTCATGGGGGAACTGTTCATGTGAACCACACAGTGGTTCGGGGGCTGTTTTGAATTTTTGGCCCCGAAACGCCCTTTTCCGACTAAGTTTAGGGCGTATTCGGCTCTAACTCCCAATCTACGGGCCTGAATTACGTTTTGTCAGTTCTCACAAGTCCTATTTGTCATGGTGAAGCTATTCGCGTGAGCGACACAGTTGTTCGGGGGCTGCTTTGAATTTTCGCCTTCGAAGCACCCTTTTTCAACTAAGTTTAGGGCGTATTCAGCTCTAACTCCCAACCTAAGGGCCCGGATTACGTTCTGTCAGTTCTCACAAGTCCTATTTTTCATGGAGGAACTGTCCTTGTGAGCCACATGGTGGTTCGGGGGCTGTTTTGAATTTTTGCCCCCGAAACGCTATTTTTCGACTAAGTTTTGGACGTATTCGGCTCTAACTCTCTACCTACGGGTCCGAATTACGTTCCGTTAGCTCTTACAATTCCTATTTTTCATGGCAAAGCTAGTTGTGTGAGCCACACGGTCGTTCGGGGGTTGTTTTGAATTTTCGCCCCTGAAACGCCCCTTTTCGACTAAGTTTAGGGCGTATTCGGCTCTAACTCCCAACCTACGGGTCCGGATTACATTCCGTCAGTTGTCACAAGTCCTATTTACAATGGTTCGGGGCCTATTTTGAATTTTCGTCCCCGAAATGCCCTTTTTCGACTAAGTTTAGGGCGTTTTCAGCTCTAACTCTCAACCTACGGGTCTGAATTACGTTTTGTCAGTTCTCACAAGTCCTATTTGTCGTGGTGAAGCTATCCGTGTGAGCCACACGGTCGTTCGGGGGCTGTTTTGAATTTTCACCCCTGAAACGCCCTTTTTCGACTAAGTTTAGGGCGTTTTCTGCTCTAACTCCCAACCTACGGGTCTGAATTACGTTCCTTCAGTTCTCACAAGTCCTACTTGTCATGGAGAAGCTATCCGTGTAAGCCATACAGTAGTTTGGGGGCAGTTTTGAATTTTCACCCCCGAAAATCCCTTTTTCGACCAAGTTTAGGGCGTGTTCAACTCTAAACCCCAACCTACAGGTCCGAATTACATTCCGTCAGTTGTCACAAGTCCTATTTGTTACGGGAAAGCTGTCCGTGAGAGCCACACGATGGTTCGGGGGCTGTTTTGAATTTTCTCACCCGAAAGCCCTATTTTGACTAAGTTTAGGCCGTATTCGGCCATAATTATGGTAAAGCCATAAACATTCCTAGTGGGCTGATTGGGTGCCAAATGAGAAGTTAATGCATGTGAAATCTAATTCAGAATTTCTGAAAGAAAATTTTCATTCTCCAAGTTAAGGGAGCTCCTAGTTGGTAGTGAAAGTTATAGAGGAAGAGCACCACGTAAACAGACAACTAAATGATTTCTTATCAGAAAGTTGGCTAACATAAAGTAAAAAGTGATTTTAGTTCAAATAAGAATCTTAAAGGAATTATAAAAATAATCAAAATTGACCCAAAAACGCTAAAGAAAGTTGTCAAAGTAAATAGATAAGTTTGAGTAAAAGTGAACACATGCACGCGCGCACAGATTAACTACATGCACCAAACACGTGACAAAGTACATAAACTATCTTAAAAAGCTTCAAAATTGCATATGGTTTATGAAAGATTAATCATAAGGACCAAACATGTGACGAAGTATCACATAAACTAACTAGCCAATAACAACTATCTTCATTTTCATTTCTCCTTCAGAATGTTTAAGATGATGCCGTTGATTCAGTGACCAAAGTATAAGGTTCTTTCTGTGTCAGTAATGTTGATTTCCAGTTCCACAACAAAAACTCATCTCTGAACCATAAGGATGCTCGACCTCCTAATACTTACATTGCTATGATTAATAAGAAAAAATTACCAAAAAGATGTATAATTATCTACACAAAAATAAGGTAAAGGTTTTCCCATCTTTATATTTGAACAAGGCAACTTTACGACAATTGTTTCCCTTCATCCTTTCCATATATACGCTGAAGTTCACGAGTAGCAGCTAGGAATGATTCTGAAGCAGAGAAAAAAGAGTGCATGTGAGCTAGAAGGCATTCTATCAAAACATATCGAACTGTCACTCACTGGTAACTAAACCAAATAACTTGAATTACCTTTCCAAAGACGAAAAGATTTGTGCATGTTGTTTAACAGTGGGCACAATTTCCTCATATCCACTTTGGGCTAAAGCTAGATGGCAACCAGTAAGCAAAGTTGGAGCATTCAAATGCAATAGAGGGGACTCAAAAACCCAGTGGATTCTATTAAAAAAACGATGGTACGTTGCGAATAAAATCAGGTTTCTCTATGTATAACACGTGTAAATCTGAGATTAATTAAGTCTCCTAATCAACCTTATGTAATCCTCTACTTCACTTGTATTCTGTGAAATGACAAAATGATTGGATCATTTCTTACTAGAGGACTTGTGTATGTTGCTCATTAATTTAGAGCCACATACATTATATATTAAACATTTTCATATACACACACAACATTATATATACACACAACATTATTATACATATCCACACAGCATTATATATATATACACACACATTCACCTGCATATATTACACATCATGTTTGAAATTTATCATAAATCCTTGAGCTCTTCAACTTTGGGGATTCAGTCAAACCATTCTCTTAATAAATAAAGTTAATGGGTGAACTTAACCATGCTTGCAAAACAAAGTAGCTCAAATTAGATAACCCAAATCTAGAATTTTATATAGCACACGCCTACAAGTTAATCACACAATTATAAGCTCAGAGGTCGGAATATGTGAAATAATATTAAGAAAGGGTTCAGCATCGTCGTTACCGGATTTGAACACTCTGCCATTCTTTCTCTCCAATAATCTTTTTGTGATCAAAACCATGGCGAAGGTTTAAAAACAAAAATAAAATAATATTAAAATGATGCATTTTTATTTTAAACTATACATTTCAAAATTGTGTCATTTTGCTTCAACTTTAAACATGGATGGTTGGATTAGAAAAACAAGATCTGCAGAAGATTTTGTTCCGTCGATACCACCTCAATACACCTGACCTTGAGCCATTTGAATTTTGAAGCACTATGGAAACACCATGGTATGCACTTTAACTAGCAACCTCACTACACACAAATAAACCAACAACAAGAACTTGTAAAGAATCATTAAGTAAAAAAAAAAATCCAAAATGAAACTATAGAAAGTTATAAACAATTAAAATTAGAGAAAAAAAAAAAGACAAGATAATCATTGGAAATTCCACATCATGAATTTATGATGAAAGCAAATTTGAGTTTCTCACTCAAATCACCATCTTTAATACATATAAATATATACCAACATCAAGAGTTGGCAAAGGGATCATTATTCCAATTAGTTAGTTACATGAATTATGCAGAAGATTGTTTTTATGATGAGTAAATAGCAATTCTGGCTTTCCACAGCCATCGACTACTCTCGATACTCTTAGGAATTTTGTTAGAAGGGGTCATTCAATTCCCCCCCCCCCCAAGTTAGAATTATATCAAACTAACCTCAAATAGATGAAATTATTTATAAAATAAAAATTCGTTCAGCTCAATGGGGTCACAGTACACCAAGCGCGGCCCCTGAAATTATTTCAGCTCAATGGGATCACAGTAGAGTAGTTAGTCACCTATCATGCATCAAATTTAATTTTGAACTTTCACATGAATGATTGACAAATCAAGGCGATTATCTTTGCTTATTCACAGTGAAAATGTAGATATTCCACTATCCATTGTCTTCAAAAACAAAAATCCAACTGACAAAACCTTATTTAATTATCTTTTCTATTCTGCAGTTTAGATGGTAAGAGCAACAAATTCTTTTCCAAAAAGATTTAATTTCCAACCAAAGAGGAACAAATCCTACAAGTAAAAACCTCAATCAAATCCTTTCATATAACTTCGAACTTTAAGGTTTCAAATTCCCATGGGAATTGCTAAGAAAGCAGAAGAATATGAACCAAATAAATTTTACTCAAACGAATCCTCATCAATCTTCAACGAGTGAAAAAACTAATTTCTTCCAAGTAATACTAAAGTTTTCAATCACTTTTTTCAGCAACCAACATACCTAAGGAGGCCACATTTAAATACCCAAAATAGTACCCACCCAAAAAAAAATACTAAAATCCAAGTACTTAAATCCCTACATTTCCTTATCAACCAAGTAATGCGTCCACAGTTCTACATATAACATAAAATCAAAACATAGAAGGAAAAAAAATGAACAAATAAAGATTAACCACGCAGGTAGGGGTGGAATAAGTCTAGGTTGCAAGGTATGTACATAAAAAAAAAATTGAGTTAGTTTGGTACATGAAGAGAAAAATAAATAAATCTAACAAGCATTTTAAAAAAAAAAAATTTTTGAACTATTAATTAGATCCCAAATTGTTAAAGTTTTAAGAATTTTATTGATTGTTATAAACAAGTAAATAAAAAGCAAAAAATAAAAGGTAGGGAGCAACACTTAGAATTCTTATAATGATGCCAAAACTCATCAGCAGAAATTGTGGGCAACACAAGAAAAAAAAAATTGCATAGATGTGATGTGATAAAATACACAAACTTTAAAATAAGCAATGCATAAGTAGTTGGATTAACCACAAATGGCAATAACATAAGATTAAACAGACAAAGAACTTAAGAGCAGTAGTTGGATTGACCATATGTGTCAATAACACTATCTCTTAAACACCATTAGCTCCATTACCCCTTGAAGAAAACAGCTCAAAAAAATAAAAAACTGGAAAACAGAATTGTTGAATTGAAGATCGATATTGCTAAACTAAGTAAAGAACAAGACAGACAATATGTTTGGGTAATCTAACAAATAACATACAGATTGACTAAAAAAGGTTGATTAAGAGAGAGAAATAGAACTGAGACCTTTTCCAGGGGATCGCGTTGGGATTTGGCGGAGACGGAGTGCTAGAGAGGTGTTTGAGCTTCAAACAAAACAAGCAATCACAGAAATAGAATCCCTAGAAATCAAAATCAAAATCAAAGAGATGAGAGAGAAGAAACTGAATTAATCGAATAAATTCAATAAAGTGTTGCTCTGTTTTTTCATGCATATTTGAATAAGTTAATCGAATAAGGGATGTAATTCAAGGCTCTCATATTCCCAAACCCCAAATAGATATGCAAACAGCAAATTAATCAACTAGAGACTGAAAAAATAGATAAGCAAGCAACAATATATACCGAATTAATCGAATGAAGAACCTGATTCAAAATCAAAGAGAGATGAGAGATGAAAACCCTAGAAATCAAAATCAAAACCCTAGAAATCAAATCAAAATCAATTCAACAAGGGAAACTTAATTGGTAAATTACGGAAACAAAACAACTGATCTCCTATACCTTTATTAACTTATGTAGATTAGATTTCAAACCAAATCAAGGACCCAGATACCTTTATTAAATCCAATTGACACAGGTCAATGAACATATAATCTAGTATGATAGCATCACATTATTTCTTGTCCTTACATGATAAGTATTTATAAGCATGCTTATGTAGATTAGACTCAAAACCAAATAGAGGACCCAGATACCTCCATTAAATCCCATTGACACAGGTCAATGAACATATAATCTAGTAGATGACAGCATCACATTATTTCTTGCCCTCATATGATAAATTTACAATACTAAAATGTTAGGTGAAAATGATGACTCATCTGGCCTGAAAATGGCAAATTCTTGCTCAATCCAACTTGAATTTGGGATTTCTGTGTAAAAATCGACACAAACCCGATACCAAGTGTGGGAAATCAACACAACATTAACTCAAATTAAACAACAAAAATCATATAAAACCCTAGGGCAAGTGTGAGAAATGGGGAAATAGAGGAAGGGAGAGAGAGAGAGAGAGAGAGAGAGAGAGAGAGAGAGAGGAAGACCGAGATGCACAGAGAGGGAGAGAGAGCTCCATCGACAGATAGAGATAGAGACTGAGAGCGACAAAGAGGGATAGAGACTGAGAACGACAGAGCGAGAGAAACATACCGGTGATTAAGTGGCACTGGTGCTTTGTAGGTGGCGGTGGCGATGTGCGACGGTCTCTCTCGCCGGTGGCCAATGACGGTGGTGAGCGAGGTGAGGCTTGGTAGTGTCGAAAGAGAGTGAAATTTGTTTGAGACAATGTATATCGTGTGAGTGTGTGTGAGAGACAGATATCGGGCACCAAATTATATTGGTTTCCCTCTAAAAAACAAAATTTCAACTTTTAGCGACTGTTTCACATTTTAGTCGCCAAATAGTACTGAATAACGATAACTAGTTTTGCAGCCAAAAGATTATGTATTAGCGACTAATATATTGGTAGCCAAAAGTATCTTTTGGCGACTAAACTATATTCTTGTTGGCAAATCAGCTTGTTCTGCGACTAAACTTAGAATTAGTAGTGTAAAATATTAACTTTTGGCGACTAATTGTTTTTTAGTCGCCTATAACTATATATTTTGTGACTAAAATTTTTTTTAGTCGCCAAAAAACAATGTATGTCGACTAAATTAAAATGGTAGCCAAGATTTGAACCTTTGGCGACTAAAAAAAAAAAATTAGTCGCCAAAAGGACTATTTTTGGCGACTAAATTTGTTTTGGTCGCCAATTTTGGTTACCAAATGTGTAAATTCTTGTAGTGTCTCATTAGGAGTCAAAATGTTGGTACTATATTAGGGGATTAACCAACCTCCATTTAATACAAATAAGTATAAAAATCTCATTAAGAGTCAAAATGTTGGTACTATATTAGAGGATTAACCAACCTCCATTTAATACAAATAAGTATAAAAATAAAGAAATTTAATTTAGGAAAAATTGCAATTCAATGTAGGTTTCTAAAACAAGTTTCAAATCAATAATAAAATTTACTAATTTTAATAATTGAAGTGATAAACTTTTTCGTTACTTTGTAATATTTTTTTTGGTCTTTGTAATTTTTCCTTTAATTTAATCTCTTGAGAAAAAAAATACAAATAATTTTTGAATTTTGGCATTGATAATGCAATAACTTCGATAGAGGATGGGTCGGATTGATCCACGTTTCCAACAGGTCTGCTGACCTTGATGTTTACGAAAGGTGCCTAGAAAAAGGTCCAGAGGAGGAGATCGTCCCCGACGGACGTTCTGACGATCAAGTTAGGTTAGGGTAGATTGATTTTTGAGAGAAAAAAAGAGAGAAGTAAAGGGGATAAAACTTGACCTCTAATGTATCTCCAAGGCTTTCTTATATCCTTTGCTTATCATTTCCTTGTCCATTCCAAGCTGTCTTGTTGGCTGAAAGTCTGTGGCTTAGTTAACATCGTTTATGGTGATTCTGCATACTCCGACGTAAGGGGTCTTGCTGCATTTGACTGATGTATGGGTGCAACAACTTTGCAGGATCTTTGTCAGCTCACAAGGTTAATTCTCTACTTGATAAGTGTTTGAATGCTATTGGTCCAGGGCCAGCATTGGCTTCTCAAAGTTACTGGGCTTTAATACCTGGGCCGTGAGTTGGGCCCTAAGTCGTGGCTGGGCCCCCTTGGGTGCCCATCAGTATCAGCAGTCCCCTATTCCCAAGTGCAGCCTTAGTCCAACGAAGGGAATAGGAAAGGTGGAGGTAGTCCCCCAAGTCTGAGTAAGAGGCAGGGTTAGGGCAGAAGGGGGGGGGCGCCCTAGGAGTGATGGAATAGAGACGAATGATGGACCGACCGTCGAGAGTGGCCAACAGTTAGGAGGCCGATCGTAAAGGTAACCGAGCGGGATGAACGATTGGTCGACAAGGGGTGGCCGACCGTGAAGGTGGGCGACGAAAGACCAATCGACCGATCAGCAAGGAGGCCAATCGCGAAGGTGACTGAGTGGGATGACTGACTGGCCGACAAGGGTGGCTGACCGCAAAGGGACCGGACGGATGACCGACCGTGGGGAAGGCTGACCATGAAGGTGGTTGAGCAAAACGACTAACCGTGAGGAGGGCCGACCGCGAGGGTGGCCGAGTGTGATGACCGGCCGTGAGAAGGGTCGACCGTGACAGTCGCCGTAAATGCATTGACGGCACAGGGGGCTTAAGGGATGGGTAAGCACATGATGATGTGAAGTGGAAAAGACGTGGACGAGGAAATAGAATTAGTGAGGGGAGGGAGGGATCGTAGCCGTACACGTGGGGTAATATAGGCCACTGGTGAGAGATACAAATCGTTTGTAGGAGGTGAAGGGGTTGGTGGGGGGGATGTGGAAAAGGAAGAGGATTTGTACTTCAAGTTGAATTCTCAAACTGGTGATTTTTAACCACGATCCTTGGAAGATAGGCAAACCCTAGGCCCTTGGAGTTGTGCGTTTTTCATACCTTATTACAAGAAACCAACACATCCCAGACTTGACTGCGTTTGTTTCGTGTGATTCTCCGCTCTACCATATTGCAAACTTTCTCGCCCCTACTACGAAAGCAATACACAGGAACGTAAGGGGATTGGCACAAATCAAAGTGCTAGCTATGGCGTCAGATGCATTGGGAGAGAATGATGGGATGGCGTTGGCGGAACAGTACGGGGTGGAGAGATGGGTGAAGGGGGGCACAATGATTTCGGCAGTTCAACCGATTAGTCAAGTGACGCCTGACCACTGGAACACCAAAGCTGACAAGTCTACGCTAACGGCTGAGGATTTGGAGGAGCTGTATAGCAGATACTAGATTCCAGTGGATATAAAGTTGAGAGTGCCCATAGCGAAGGAGAGAGCATCCGACGCGCAGCCAATGGAGTTTATGTTGTACAAAGAGGCACTGCGCGGGGGCCTGGTGTAGACGCGCCTGAACGTCCCGGGAAAATCCCGTTTTGTTCATTGGGCTCACTACAGTTCGGACTCAATGTCACGATTCTTAATCTGATCTTGCAAAGTGCAATGCGAGATTGATAAATCACCAAAGAGTCCAAATCCGGCAAATCGTTTTGAAAAAATGATTTTTAGAAAGAAGTGCCAAACATGGACGGTTTTGCCAGATACAGAGTCGCCACCTAAATATTTTATTTTTGGGAAATTTAGGAAACCCTGACTCGTGCCTAAGGCCACGTGTCCGTCATCACCAAAGTTGCCTCGGCTCAGGAACTTGGGTACGAGAGGGGAAGGTCATGCAATGAGCACCCCTGCTCGCTCGATCAAAGATCGGCCTTTACTAACATGATATCTTGTTTTTGAAAACACATGTGCTCTTATTCCGGTTATTAACCTAGAATTACTATGTGATGCGCACAACATACAAGTATAGACTAGATTGCCTAAGTTGGAACAAAACATCTCATGTTTGTTTTTGAAAGCGGTTTGCTACTCGCAAGTAGGCTAAAATGCGGATTTTGCCTCCCTCAAGTGGGCTTAGAAAACATGGTGATTTGCCACTCTCAAGTGGGCTTAAAACTCGCAATCAATGAATTGTTCCAATTCAAGTAATCCAACCTTCACCCACAGGCATTCAGGCAGTTATATCACATAAGCAGTTAGCCTCATGGCAAGCATGCTATCATGGCAGTCACTCACACACATGCAAGGATGCTAAAGCATAAACACTTACCGAGTACTCTGAGCCAAAACAAAAGCTATGTTAGAAATCAATGCATGATCCTAGCTATGTCAAGAATGCCTAATGCAACACATACAAAATGCAACTAAGATAGGCTTGGCTATTCTAAAATGTCATGTGAAATGCAATTTGATACATGTATTCAAACAGGAATTGAAATACAATGCAGTTAGTATGATGCGCCGAGCCCGGTGCATGCAAGACAGATGAATGGATGCAAACATGCGAGCATAAGGATGCTAATTGAAACATGCCCTAAAACTAACCATCATAAGCTAGTAAATAAAAGGGAGAAAGAAATGGGGGTTGGAAGACATGCATCACACACACGCACACTTATTACAACAGTTGTGCCCTCTCGACGGAGGGTCCAAATGAATAATACAGAACCAACTAGCTAATCTAAGCTAATCTAATTAAACTAGTTATTACACAACAGAATGAATAACAAGCTACAGCTAATTATTACACAACTCTAACTAATTAACAAATTAACTAAGTTAGCAATTAAATAAGCATATAAACTATATGATGTAGGCTGCCTCAGCTCTGCTTTGGATGACAAAGGATGCATGCATGCTTGAGTCACCTTGTTTGGAAATCTCTCGTGACGCCCCGATTTGCCTCTGTTTGCAATTGATCTCGGAAACTTGCACCAAGCTCCAGAGAGATGAAACTCCACCTTGGGAATCTGTAGGGATGCTGCCGACCAGTTGTTGGCTTTGGAGACCACCTGCTGACCACTTTTTGTGGTGAAAACCAAAAAAGTGGTCGGCCTGCCACTTTATCTGGTCGGCCGACCAGTTTTTGCTGCTGGTTTTTGGTTTACTGCAACAGAGAGCAAGAAAGGGGCATGGCAAAGTATTTGCAAAACATGTATGCACAACCATCCTCCCTATCATTACATAAGCTCAAGGGAGTATAGTTCTCTACCCTCGGGCCACCAATCACGCATCTCGATGCATGATGGCCGAGGAGCCAAATTGCACGACTCAATGTGACATGAATGCATGCACGAACACATAAAGCCAAAACTCCATCATGTGTAGTCAAGAGTGTCGGTGACCGGGAATCGAGGCACGTTTCATCACTTCGAGTATGAAACGTCCCTCGTTTCCCATGTTTGGACTAACGCCTATTCCAAACACAATGCAACAAACATGGCATGCACAATGCGACTTCAAGTATGCAACCTAATGCGATACAACTTAGACATGCAAACATGCAAGGGATGGACATGCAAACATGCGACTAGCATACACAATGCTATGAATTACATGGCATACACAATGCTCATGACGCTTGCATACACAATGCACATGGTAACTAACATACATAATGCGATGAAAATGGCATGCACAAGTGTAATGATCAATCATGCAACAACATGGCATACTCAATGCTATGAACCACATGGCATACTCAATGCACAATGGACTTAAACCAAGATGGATAGGCCTCAGCCATGTCCAAATCAGTGGCCAATGGTGATGAAACCAAGGCACTAAAACACATACAAGCATGCACAATGCAAGGGCCCAAGCCTAAGGCACAAGACACAACTTTCCAAAAGCATTGAAAGGATGCAACATGGAATACGATGGCATATGTTCCAGCACTGAAATGGCATGCAAGATGACTTAGAATCATGCAAAACAACTCATGTAATGCATGTTGAAAGGCTCAAGCATCAAAAGCTAGTGAAGCATATTACACTAGAGGCATGCAAGGCGATGCTCAAATGACCAAACCAACCCCAAACAGACCCTATGCAGGCCAAAACAGTAGCAAAATGAGTTGGGATGATGGCTTTGAAAGGCACAAAAATGGGGCTCATGCAATGGCTCACAAATAGGGCATAAAAGCATAACTCTAAAGAGCACTTAAAGAGTGGAAAATATGGAAGTATAGCAGCCCTACATGCTCTGAAATAACATTCCCAATGATGCCAAAACATGCAAATATCTCAAGTTAAGCATGCAAGAGACCTCAAAACTCAAAGCTAGTCAAGGCTATTACACAACAAGCATGCATGGCAAGCATCATTCGACCAAGAGGCCTCAAAAAAGAGCTAAGGCAGCCCAAAATATGAACAAAACCATGTTGGAGCAAAGCCAAAATGTGCTAGAATAAAGAGCCAAAACATCATGCGAACCAAGCTAGTAAACAAGATTTACACTACAAGCATATGGAGCATGTGAGAGGTTACCAAACCAGCCAAAAACAGAGCCATGACATGTCAAATGATGACCAAAAACCCACTGAAATGGAGCTAAAACATGCTAGATTGACATGCTACCTTGATGAGCCATAAATGGAAATACACTACACATATGAGAAGCATGCCAAGGGTGACCAAACCAACCATGGACAAAGTCTAGGCAGGCCCTAAAAGTCACCAAAAGGTGCCTGAACCAAGCCTTAAAAGTATGAAAATGTATGCTCCTTTGATAGGCCAAAAATGCAAGCAAACAAAACCAAAAGAGAGGGGATCACCCCCCTCTGGTTTTAGGCCTCAAAACCACATGCCTACCACTGAAAATCCACTGGATTTCAGTGGCTAGGAGGCCAAGCAAGGACTAGCTCAAAGGCCTTAAGGCATGGCACAAAACAAGGCTAAATAAAGCATGCAAGAGGGTAGAAGACCCTCAACACCCAAGAGGCCTTAAAAAAACATCACAAGCACCTTAAAACAAGACTTTTTTTAGTTGGAAGCTAAGCCCAAATAAGCATGCAAATGGGACCAAGAGAGCAACCAAAACAAAGCTTAAAAGGGAGAAAAGAGGTTACCCTTGAAGCACTGCAACAACAGCTTCTTTCTTAGCCAAAAACCAGCCTTTTAACCTCAAAAAAGGTCCTCCAAGAACCTCAGTTCAATGGTGGGGTGTATGGTTAAGAGTTGTGGTGTAAAGGTGAAGAACAACACACACTTTAGGCACCAAATATAGAGATATAGAGGGAGATATACACTTGTGCCTTAGGAAATTTTCTGAACCTGTGGAATGGAGAGGGAGACCCTTTCTTATAGAAAAACAAAGGTTCAAGCTTCTTAGAGAAGCTAAAACTTGGATGCAATCCCTCCATACACGTGTATGGAGGATACAGTCTGTGCCCTCCAGCTGGCACAGCTGGCATCCACACAGTCTGCCAAAACAGGGGGAAAGCTGCCGACCAGAAAAGGTGGTCGGCCTGCTACTTTTAGTGGTCGGCCGACCACCCAAAGTGTCTCCCAGGTAAAAAAGTGGTCGGCAGGGGGAATTGGTGGTCTCCACACTGAAAGCAAGCCAATGGTGGGGTGGGAAACCAGAAAAATGTGGCCCACAGACCAAGAAAACCAGTTTCTCGACCAGAAAACCGGCTGGCGGGGAGAAAAGTGGTCTCCAAGGATAAAAGCTGGTCTCCCACCCTTGTACCACTTCCCAAACAAGGAAAGTAAGTTTTGTACCCAAGAAAAACCAAAACGGATGCAATATGAGGGTTCGAGAGGCAAGACGCGCGGCCGGGAGCCCCGAAAACCAGCTGCCGAGCATTAAAAGTGGTATACGACCACAAAAGTGGTCTCCCGGACCACAATGTTCCTCTAGGCAGAGGTAACAAGGTGTGGTTCAAAAACCATGCCAAACGGAGAACGTTAAGCGGTCTCGAGACAAGGCGCATGGCCAAAGGCTCCGAAAACCAGAAACTAATCTCCAAAGGGGAAAAGTGGTCTGCGACCGCGAAAAGTGGTCTACGACCACGGAGAGATGGTCTACAAGACGTTTCCCTCCCTCCGGGAAGAGAAAATAAAACTTGGTCCACAAACCGAGCTAACGCTCGAAAAGTTCCGAGGTCCAGAGGCAAGGCTCCCAGCCAAAACTCTAAAACTCGAAACGAGCACAACATGCACTAACATCGAGCGCTCAATCGATGACGCCTGAGTCTTAAGGACGGTCAAAAATAGGGTGTCTACACCTAGGTTACCATTGCCCTCACTAGTGGTCGATGTATTGAACCGCCTAGAAGTGTCGCCAGGGAAATTGATGTCGAATGCATGAAAGATCCTATTTGCCTGCGCAATCGCGTGACCGAAGGCAATCGAGGGAGAAGCGATGATGGTGGATGAGTTTTTTTCAAGCTACAAGGCCTTGGGGCAACAGAAGACTTAGGTGACCCTGCAAGTGATAGCGGGGAGGGGACTCGTTGCGGGATTTCCCTTACCAGTAAAGGGGTGGAGGCTAAAGTAGTTTTTTGTGTTGGCAAATGGCGAGACGGGAGTGCGTACGATTTGGAAAGTTCCCATCTAGTCTTTGGAACCAAAGTTGGATGCTGCGGTGGAGAGGAGGGTCAAATAAGTAAAGGAGTGAAGGGAGAAGAAGGGATTGAAATTGGACAACCTTGTCCAGCCCTCAGTCCTATTTGCCCTAAATCTGGGACCTGAGCCGACCGAAGGAGATCCTGCTCTAAAGAAGGTGGAGGTAAGGAGGAGGGCGCAAGAGGCGGAAGACAAGCGCATTTTTGCGTTGGCCAAAAAATACAAGGAGAAACAATTAGGCCCAGTGCCTAAGCTGGTCATGAAAAGGTTGGTCCGACGACGACCAAAGCCCTTGGGAGATAATGACTTAATTGACTTTGTGACCCTACAAACACTAGTAGATCCACTGAAGGAAAGAAGCAAGAAGGAGGTGGAGGAGGTGGAGGAGGTGTTAAAGAAGAAGAAGAAGAAGAGGAAGGTGATTAGGGATGGTGGGGAAGAAGGGCTCATGGGGAAGAAGATGAAGGAAGTGGTGGTGGAGATGTCCCCAGAGGTTGTAGACGAGGGGGCCAAGACTGGTTTGGAGGCAGAGGGGGTGCCAAGTGTCGATTAAGAAGAGAGAGTAATAGGGGACCGATCAGCAAGCCTGCCAGCTATGGACTTGGCCTCAACAGACTTGCCTTCCAGCCGAAAGTTTGGGAAGGAGCAGGGGAGCGAACCAGAGAGTAACACCATTGTGGGGTCACTGGGGACTGCCACTTATCATGTGAATGTGGTGGCTGGCCGCTTAGTGATGGATGAGGGTGACCCCTCTAAGGTGCAATAGCAGGCTAGGGCTGGTGTAAACCATTTGTTGGGGAGCATTAAGGATGCGACCGTGTGAGGTGTTGCACAATTTGTAGAGGTTGACCTCATGAGAGGACTCTGCTCAGCGCAGATGGAGGCAACGACCCTAATGGCTGCTCTGCTGGGCAAGGCAATGGGGGCAAAGGTGGAAGTGGAGCCGTTTAAAGCCCAATTGGAAGAGGTATGGGCACAATTACAGAATGTAAAGGTAGAGACGGCTGGCTAGAGGAAGGCAGCACGGAGCGCCTGTGCGAAAGGTCTAATGTACACTGAGAGGGCGAAGAAGATGGAGATGTTAGGGGTAGTGCAGAGTTACTTAGCTGATCGCGCCAGGATAGGCCAAATAGAGGTTGCTGCCGAACTAGCAGTCGTTAAGGCTGAGATTGAAGTGATGCGCCACAAGGCGGTGTCGCTAGAGTTCGAGCAGGTGGGCAAGCAAAAGAGGGCGGATGAGGCCCAACAAACTCGCACAACTGCCAATGACAGATTGAAGGAGGCCTTCGTAAATAATGAAGAACTGCATGATCAGGCCTTGAAAGATAAGGAGAAAAGAAAGGCACAAATCGCTGAGTTGGAAAGGGTCGTGGAGGAAGAAAGAGCCAAGACAGCAGAGTTAACCATGAGGATGGCGTTTGAGAAGGCTGCTTATCCAGACCTGTGTACCATTGCAGTGGAATAGTTTAAGTTATCTCCTGAGTTTCAAATGGCCACTGACGCAGCCGTGGCGAGGAGCTTTGGCCAGAGAAGGAGAAGATGGTGCTGGGCCATCAAACGTGGTTGTTGTTGAGCTGGTGGAGGAGCAGACAAAAAAGGACATAATCTAGAGCTTTCAGCGGTTTGGCTACTATAAGCATGAGATGAGCATGTACTGGGATAGTGGTTGGACGAGTTTCAAGTACAGGGCGCAGGAGCTTTCCCAGACATTGATTTTAACCTCATGGAGCCAGGAGAGGGGGATATCGCCCAGACCCCACTGGATGAAGGTGTGGAGGAGGAAGACTTAGCATCCAGTGAAAAAGATAGAAGGAGGGTAGAATAAAGACTGGGCCCAAGCTGGTGTGTTTTGTTTTACTTTACGTTACTTGTGTAAAGATTTAAGTTGTATTTATAAAAAGTTGTATAGTTTGTAAGAAATTTAATTTATAAAAATTGGCCTCGTAATCCTAGTGGTGCGTTGGCGAATTGTCTTTGTGTATAAAAACTTATGTGGTTTAAAATAAATCTGTCTATGCAATGGTAATGAAGCGGGTGATAATATAAGGAAAGATTGTGAACATTGTGAACTTGTATTTTAGTAAAGAAAAGTGACATAGGTTTTGACTTGAAAGTGGATTAGTAAAGCATGCAACTAGCTGAAAAATGAACTTGTGCAAAAGTTAGTTTGGCTGAGGCTAGATGGAACTCAGTCTGGCTGAGATCCAAGAGAACTCAGTTTGGTTGAGGCTTGATAGAACTCAGTCTGGCTGAGGTATTCACACTCAGTCTAGTTGAGGTCTACATGCTCAGTTTGACTGAGACTTGATAGAACTCAGTCTGGCTGAGGCCTTCACACTCAGTCTGGCTATGTCTGCAAGCTCAGTTTGGCTGAGGTTTGATAGAGTTTAGTTTGGCAGAGGTTTGCATGCTTAGTTTGGCTGAGGCTTGATAGAACTCAGTCTGGCTAAGGCCTTCACACTCAGTCTGGTTGAGGTCTACATGCTCAGTCTGGCTGAGGCTTGATTTTAGCGAAAAATGAACATTTATGACGTATGCAACACAGTTATTAGAGGTTTAATGATGGTTTTCATTAAGACGAAGTCTTGCAATGGTGGATTTACACAGTTTATTGAAAAGACAAAAAGCTAGTAAGTTAACAAGCAAGTTGAGCTGGCCAAAGGGAAAAAGAGACGTCGGAGGAGGGGAGTACTCCATTTTACTAAAAATATTGCTTCAAATGTTTAGTATTCGACGGGTGGGGCATATCTTGGCCTTCCATATCTTGTAAGCGATAAGTGACGGGTCGGGGCCTAGATTTGACAATGTAAGAACCGTCCTATTTAGCGGCTAGCTTGCCCTCGGTCAGATTTTTGGTGGCCAAAGTTGTTGCTCGGAGAACTAGATCACCCATGGCGAAGCTTTGGGGTTTGACTCTGCTGTTATAATGCTTCCTCATTTTCTGTTGGTACGAGGCCAATCTGATAGCGGCTGACTCGCGTAGCTCTTCGATTAGGTCCAGCGTGGCCCGTTGCAGCTCTTCGTTTTGTTCTGAGTTCGGATATAGTGCCTGGGGGCTCGGAAGACCGACCTCCACTAGGATGACCGCCTCGGCACCATATGTTAGGCAAAAAGGGGTTTTCCTAAGGGGGGTTCGTGCTGTTGTTCGATAAGCCCAGAGTACTTTCGGTAATTCCTCTGCCCAGAGTCCCTTGGTGGCTTCTAATTTAGTCTTGATGATCTTCAATAGGGAGCGATTGGTGACTTCAACTTGCTCATTAGCTTGGGGATGACTTGGAGAGGAAAAACATGGTGTGATGCTGAGCTCTTCACAGAATTTCCTGAACTTGGCATTGTCAAGTCGTTTGCGATTATCTGACATAATAGCCTGAGGGATTCCGAATCGGCACACGATTGACTGCCAGATGAACTTGGTGGTGTTCCGTTCACTGATTTTAGCAAGAGGTTCTACTTCCACCCATTCAGTGAAGTAGTCAATGGCAACCACAACGAACTTGACTTGGCCTCTACTTGTGGGCAATGGACCGATTAAATCGATGCCCCACTTGGCAAAGGGTAGGGACTGCTGAGTGTGATTAGTTCCGCTGGCGGTGCACGAGGTTTGTTGGCGAAGTGTTGGCATTTATCACACTTGAGCACAAAGTCACTGGTGTCTTAATTGATTGTGGACCAGAAGTAGCCCATGCAGAGAATTTTATGGGCTAGAGATTGTTTGCCTGAATGGTTTCCACAAACACCTTCGTGTATTTGATGACATAGTTAGACAACTGAGCCTTGACTTTATCAGCCTCCTTCTTAATGTCGGGAAACACTCCTTGTTCTAAGAATGGGATGATATCTTGGGCCCATGGGATAAGCTCGTTCTGGAGGAAATAGACCTCTTGTAGATCTGGTGAAACTGCTGGATGGGTCAGGTATTCGACTCGGACGCCGTGACTAAGGTCTGATTAGTCGGTCGAGGCTAATTGTGCCATGTCATTCGCCTGAGAATTTTTTGACTTATGGATGTGCTTGATCTGGAAACTACCGAAAAGGCAGGTGAGGGGAAGAGCAATGTCCCTGTACGCTTGCATTGTCTCTTCCTTCGTGCCGAACTCCCCAGTTATCTATCCGACAACCAATTGGTAATCATTGAACACTTGGATATGATATACTCCAACGTCCTTGGCCAATCGAAGACCTGCTATCAGGGCCTCATACTCAGCCTCGTTATTACTTGTGTCGAACAGGAAACGGAGGGTACACTTAACGTATTCACCTTCTGGGGTGATGAGGATTAAATCAGCTCCGCTACCTTCTTTTCGGGATGAACCGACAACATTAAGGGTCCAAGAATGGGGATTAGTGGTCTCCGGAATGGCTTGTGGTTGTGGAGGGAGAATGTGCGGGGTAAGATTGGTGAATTCCAAGATGAAGTCGGCAACGACTTGGCCTTTGATGGCTGTTCGAGGTTGGTAGGAAATCTCGTATGGGCTTAATTTGATAGACCATAGCATGAGTTTTCCTGAAGACTTTGGTTGTTACAAAATTTTCTTTAAAGGTTGGTTAGTGAGGACAACGATGGAATGGGCTTGGAAATAAGGTCAGAGGCGTCGAGAGGCGATGACCAGAGCAAGAGCCATCTTCTCTAATAAGGGATAGTGTTGTTCGGCCCCCCGGAGTGCTCAGCTGATGTAGTAAACCGTGCGCTGGACCAAGTCTTCCTCTCTAATTAGGACAACACTGATCGTGGTGTTGGAAACGGCTAGGTAGAGGAAAAGGGTCTCCCCTAGGACTACTTGGGAGAGCAGGGGAGGGTTCACCATACATTGTTTTAGTTGTTGGAATGCCTCCTCGGACTCGACGTTCCAGTCGAAGGCCGTCCGAAGAACCTTGAAGAATGAAAGGCACTTGTCGGTTGCCCTGGCTATGAAGTGATTGAGGGCAGCTACTTTACCCGTGAGGCGCTGAACCTCCTTCACCGTTCTGGGAGATTACATTTCTATCAAGGCTTTGATTTTTTCGGGATTGGCTTCAATACCTTTGTGGCTGACCATGAACCCCAAAAACTTACCAGACCCAACACCGAAGGCGCACTTCTCTGGATTGAGCTTCATCTTATACTTGCGCAAGGCTTGAAAGGTTTTCTTATAGGCCAATTAGGTGATTTGAGGAGAGTTTGCTTTTGACGAGCATGTCATCAACGTAGACCTACATATTCCTACCTATTTGATTTTTGAAAATGGTATTAACTAGTCGTTGGTAGGTGGGCCCCACATTCTTCAAACGGAAAGGCATCACATGATAATGATAAGTCCCTCTATCAGTAATGAAAGAGGTGTGCTCCTGGTCGGCTGCATGTATTAAAATCTAGTTATAGCCTGCGAACGCATCCATGAAACTGAGCATCTAGTGTCTTGTTGTTGCGTCGACCAATAAATCTATTCTGGGTAGTGGGTAGCTATCTTTAGGGCAAGCTCGGTTAAGATCGGAGTAGTCGACGAAAAGTCTCCATTTGCCGTTACTTTTTCGATCCAGTACCACATTAGATAACCACTTGGGATAGTCCATGTTTTTAACAAATTGGGCTTTCAATGGCTTATATACCTCAGTGGCGATGAGATTGTTGTGCTCTGGGTGGAAAATGCGTTTCTTTTGGCGGAATGATCGGAACTGAGGTTCGATACTGAGGCGATGAGTAATGAAAGAAAGATCAATGCCTGGCATGTCTGAATGAGTCCAAGCAAAGACATCTCTGTGCTCGATTAGGAGAGCCATGAGGTCTGCCTTGGCCTGAGGAGACAGTTGGCTACCAATCTTAGCCGTCTTCATTGGATCATTAGAGTTGATGGGCACTTCTATTAACTCTTCAACTGGTTCTCCCTTGATTAATTCCTCCTCATCCCTAATGTCAAGACCTTTTATAATCATGGCTTCTTTCATTTTTACTTCTTTTAACGAAGCGACATAACATTCTCTAGCCACGGTCTACTGGCCCCTTACAGTGCCGACCCCATGATCGGTCAGAAATTTTATCGCCAAGTGATAAGTGGACGTCACAGCTTGAAAAGCATTGAGAGCTGTGTGTCCAAGTATGACATTGTAGGCAGAGGGGCAATTGACAACCAGAAAGGTGAGAATCTTCATAGTTTGCCTTAGGTGCTCGCCGATAGTGATTGGCAGGTCGATGGATCTGATAGAGATTACTCGGTCTTCGGTGAAGCCAACTAAGGGTGTTTGCAGAGGTGATAACTTTTCTTCTCCAATCTAGAACTGCTTGAAAGCATTGAAGAAGATAATGTCTGATGAGCTGCCATTGTCGTTGAGCACACGTTGAACGTTGTAGTTGGAAAGGAGAGAGGAAATGACTAGTGGGTTATCATGGGGGTATCAGATGCCTTCACAATCCGCATTTATGAAGGTAATCGGTTTCAACCACCGCTTGGGTTGCTCGGGAGGTCAGTCGACCATTGTTACTTCCTTGTCAGATCTCTGTCTGATTCGTCGGAGCTCGGCCCATTGTGCCGACTGAGATGGTTCGCCGCACGTAAGTCCCCCAGCAATGACCCCGATTTCCCTAGCTGGGGAAGCGGGGACTCCTGGAACTCGAGGTTGGTGTTAGGCTCTATCACCATCCCGCCAGGGTTGGTCAGCCGGTCTTGGTGGGGTGCGTCTGTCATTCCGCTTTGGGGGGTTGGTCATAGGCCTTTGGTGAGGTCGGGGCGTAGTGAACCGAGTTAAGCATCACTGATGGACCGGGTCCTTGACCTAATCCTTGAGATTGATGCATTCATCCATGTTATGGCCATGGCTGCGGTGGAAACGACAGTATTTAGGCTGGTCCCGTTGGTTGGAAGAAAACTTTGAAGGTTGGTGCCATTTCAAGTTATAATCTTGTTGGATTTGGTTTAGGACGTGCTCCATTGGCATGTTAAGAGGGGTATACCGCTTGAAACGGTTGGGCGGTCGGGGAGGAGCTGCTCAGTCGAAGTGTGGAGGTCGATTGGTATAGGTGTATTGGGGATCTCTAGGTTCTGACTCTTTTCTTTTGTCTTTGGGTTGTGAGGATTTAGGTGTAGAGTCTTGGCAGGTTGCCAAAGAGTCCTCGACGTTCATGTATTTCTGGGCTTTAGTAAGGAGGGTGGCCATGGCCGCTGGAGGGTTTTTGGAGAGGGAGAAAAGGAAATTTGATAGGCGCAGATCAACCATGAAGGCTGTTAAGATGACCTTATCATCATTCTCCTCAATTTGGAGGGCTTCCAAATTAAAGCGAGTGACACAGCTACGTAACGATTCCCCGTCGGTTTGTTGAATGTTCAGAAACTGAGTCGCCAGACATCGTTGATGCTGAGCGCCAATGAAATGACTCAAGAAAGAATCACTTAGTTATTGAAAAGTGGTGACAGAGTCCGGCAGTAGCTAACTGAACCATAGTTGCACCGACGCCTTAAGTGTCACAGGGAAAGCATGATACATGATTTCGTCAGGGAAAACATAGAGGATCATGAGGGTCCTGTAAGGTTCCAGATGGTCGATCGGATTAGTTGTGCTGTCGAAGGTGTCGATTGATGGCATTTTGAACTTGGACGGCAGGGGTTTCCCTGATGGATGTGACAAAGGGGGAGCTGGCTGTTATGGAAGGTTTGTTCTGTATGTTCTGCATGACCCCTTGAAGTTGGAGCTTCATGGCTCGGAGTTCTGCGTCCCAAATAGGAACATTGTCTCCTCTAGAGGGAGGTGGGGATTGAACGCTGCTAGCCTCACCTTCTAGGACGGGAGTGTGGTGTGATGGATGCGATGCAAGTCCTGAGGTGGGGGCCATAGACCCTCCAAATTTGACAGGTGAGCTTATAGGATGAAAGGTGAAGGAAGAGGTCTTCAAGGAGCATGTGGTTAGAATGGGTGGCTTGGGGTTTGTTCTCGATTTGGAGGAATGTCTTGTGGTGGTAGAGGAGGGACAGGGAGATCCTGCTAGAGCAAGGCATTGATCAAGGCCTGGTTTTGCTCGGTCAAGCGATTGATGCTGTTGGTGAGTTCTGTGAAATATACAGGTGGGTTATTTGGGTTGGAGAACTCAGCTTCAGGGTTACCAGTATTGTGTTGTGAAGCCATGGACCTAGTCATGACCATCCACCTTGACATAGGAGATAGGTGATAACGGAGTTCCCTCTGGTGACAACGAACACAACTGTCGACTAGAGATGAATTTCCATAGATGGCACCAACTGATAATGCAATAACTTCAATGGAGGATGGGTCAGATTGATCCACGCTTCCAACAGGTCTGCTGACCTTGATGTTCGTGAAGGGTGACTGCAAAAGGGTCCAGAGGGGGAGATCGTCTCTCGATGGACGCTCCGACGACCAAGTTAGGTTAGGGTAGATTGATTTTTGAGAGAGAGAGAGAGAGAGAAGTAAAAGGGATAAAACTTGACCTCTAACATATCTCCAAGGCTTCCTTATATCATTTGCTCATCATTTCCTTGTCCATTCTAAGCTGTCTTGTTGGCCGAAAGTATATGGTCAAGCTAGCATCGTTCAAGGTTATTTTGCATACTCTGGCGTGAGGGGTCTTGCTGCATTTAATGACTGATGTGTGGGTGCAATAACTTTGCAGGATCTTTGTCTGCTCACGTGGTTAATTCCCTACCTGACAAGTGTTTAAATGCTATGGGTCCTAGACTAGCATTGGCTTCTCAAAGTTACTGGGCTTACTGGGCTTTAACACCTGGGCCGCGAGCTGGGCCCCTTGGGTGCCCATCAGTATCAGGCATAATTATAATATATATATATATAAAGTCAAAAGATAATATCAATGAGGTAAAATCATATAAATAAATAAATAAATATATTTTAGTGTAAAATAAATAATAATATTATTTTTTATTTATATGACTAAGATATTATTAATAAAAGTAAAAACAAATATTATATAAATTAAAATTTAAAAATAAAACTTAAGTTATTGTACGAGCACGAAATAATCATTCTCGTATAATATTGTTGATCAAGTTTGCATTCCTCCAAACATCGTTGTATTATCACTTGAAAATACAAACGTGAGCTAGCCGACAGGTGTGTGCCAGAAACCCCTCCAATGCCTAAATTAGCAAGTTGACAAAAGATACTAAAGCTCTGTGAATTCAGGAATACCAATTGCCATACCTTAGATTAGGGTTTAGTTTGAACTTTTGTAGATTCTGCATGGCACAATCCTAATAGGACTAACTCTTCTATGTAGAGTCCTCTTAGGAATCATATTCCCAAAGGATAATGCTTATCCTTTAACACCCTCCTGACTGCAAGTCAAGCGAGATGGCACAAGTCGTTGCTCGCCTTTTTGCCATGCAACCAGGCTACTTTTTCTTTGTCTGCTAATGGCTTAGCCGTGTAACACGCAGCACCATACAATGTTTGCATGACGCATCACTAAGCTAACATTGTGTGACTCTCCTCCTAACTCGACTCTCCTCCTAGCTCGGCTATCCTCTCTATTTGACTATCTTGCTTGGTAGCTCGGCCATGGCATTAACCGCCACTAGGAAGTAGCTAAGTCCAAAAATTAGGCATTTACTAGTTCGGCCAAACATCTTTGACCGCCACTAGGAAGTACCTAGGTCCAGAGATATGGACATTTCTTAGTTCAGTCAAACATCTTTGACTACCAATCCAACCTAGCTCAGCCCAATTCGGCTACACAAATTACCCTCTCAACTACTGCAGTGCATGATTGGGATTACTTTGTCCAGTCGAGCTACTTTGCCCCATCCAACTGAGCTTATCAAAATTGCTCAATCATAGATTTCTTATAGTTAGACAATCTTGCCAACCTACTTTATCGAGCTGGCAAACCTGGCAACCTTAGCTTGGCAAAAATTTACCAAAGTTTTTCAATCTTGTCAACCTACTTTGCTGAGGTAACCAGCTCGGCAAAGGTTTTCTGAAGTTGGTCAAACCTGCCAACCTACTTTGCTGAGCTAACCAGCTTGGCAAAGATTTTTCAAAGTTTGTCAAACCTATTAACCTACTTTGCCGAGCTAGGGTTTTCCAGAGTTGGTCAAACCTGCCAACCTACTTTGCTTCGCTAACCAGCTCGGTCAAAAGATTTTCCCAAGGTTGGTCAGACCTGCCAACCTACTTTGCCGAGCTAACCAACTTGACAAAGGTTTTCCAAAGTTGGTCAATCATTGTCACAACCCAAACTCATCCTTATAGGTTTAACATCGTAACCGGCCAGTAATCTTGAATTACTAAAGGCATCTGAACGGATTAGTACAATTAAGGGGCTAGCGGAAACAATCATTACAAATACAATGTCCATAGAGCTGTATAGACATACATGGGATAGAAAATTTCAAACTTATATTTACATATATGACGTCAACTTATGTACAGATAAACCAAAATGGGCCTTAGCCCATGTGGGGAAGTGGTTTTGGAAATACTCTTTGGGTCCAATGGGGCACTCGAGATCCTCAGCTGGCAACCTGAAAAAGGATGAACACTCCGGTCGGGGGTGCCAGAATTAGCACTCCGACAGATAAGTCAGTATAAACTCTCTTGATTGTTTGTATTTTAAGTTAAGCATACTAGTTCTCACATACCTTTCTCTGACTGATGATCCTGTATTTATATTATTCTCTTTGGGCCTTAGGGCCAGGCCCATCCTCGATCCAGTACATGTACTTCTACTTGGCCTTTGTTCTACTGGCTGGAATGCCGATTATTTTATTCGGCTTTTCAATTGATTAGGATTAATGCTGAATAAAGGTTATGTCCCGGACTGGATTCGTCCATTCATCCTTATTGACCCAATTGAAATTCGGCTCCCACAATTGCCTCCCAAACACCCCACTAGCATCAGTTAGTCGGCGTGTTTGGCTTCGAACTTGGAAAGTCAAAAATTCGGCGGTGAATCCACTTCCCAATGCGTGTCAGAACGCGTACACGCTTTTTGGTCATTATAGCAATTTCCCACCCCTTTTGAATACTGAAAAATATCTGGTTCACCTTCTAGTGCAACTCCTTCATTTCGCGACTTCTGCAACTCCTTGTTTCTCGTTTTCCCCTTCGTCTTCTGTAAGTTTTCTTCTCCTTCACTTCTGATCCCACTTCCTTGTTTGCTTTTAGTTTTCCATAATCCTTAGGCTGGCCGGGATGGCAAAACATCTGAAGGAGCTCCTTTCAGCGGATCGAATCTCCGGCTTTCGACGCCATTTTTTCATCCCCGACGATGTCCATCTGTCACTTTTGGCAGACAGCACCACTGATATGGAGAGGGCTGATGAGAGCACAATCGTCTTTCCTCTCTTGTCAATTGCTGAGGGCGGAGTCCGCTTTCCCCTTCGCCCATTTTTAAGGGCCGTTCTTCGATACTGGGGTCTAATCCCTTCCCAGCCCAACGTGAATTTTTTTTGCATCATAATGGGGATTATAGAGCGAAACCGGCGTCTTAGGATTAATTTAGGTATACCCGCCATTCGGCATTGTTATGTCCTAGCCAAATCTACTGGCCGGCTAGGACGCTACTTTCTTAGAGCCAAGGATACCGATCATCACTTAGTGACTATGCTTGCCAGCTCTGGCAAGCGTGTTGATGACGTGATGGTCGTTGTTCGGGGCAATTAGGAATTTGGCAAGGGTGAAGATCGCCTAGACCCCGTGCCAAGGCGAAAAGGCAAACCAAGTGGCCGATTAGATCACTTTTGTTTATGTTTTTACCATATCTGTATTCGGCCCTATATACATCTAATCTCTTTGTTTTTGTAGGCAGCGACTTGAAAAGAGTGTTGGTTTCAGACGACGACGCTGTACTTGCAGAAATTAAAACCGCGCTACAGTTCGTTGGCTGTCCAAACCTTCAAAAACAAGGGAGGGCGGCCCACATTCTCCTGCGGTACGAGCCGACTTACACGACATTTTCGGTGGCAGACAACATTCCAATCCTGAGAGGCGACAACCATCTTACAGCCCTTATTTTTCCCAGCTTCAAAAACTTAAGACAGATCGGTTTAGAAACATCCGATTCGGAACACGTAGAAGAACAAGCCGCCGAACCAATCGCCGAGGACCCGAACCAGTTGGCAGCGGAGGTAGACGAAGCCCTTAACTCGGCCTTTGAGAAAGCCGGACTTAACTCGTCCGACCCTTCGTCCACATCCGGCCGAGGGGACGTCTCCTTCGAAGATATTTTTACAAACTTGGGAGACCTTCCCGGCGCTTATTCTGAGGGTATGACTGGGGAAAATCTCACGCAACTGGCACGAAAGAAAAACGCCGAACGCATGGACCTGCCCTGACTGAATCTTTCGAACCTATTATTGTAGAAGAAACGACTCAAATTGATGTGGCCGAGACGGAGAAGGAAGCCGAACGGCCGATTCCAGATCGGGGAGAGAAACATACCGTCGACAGCGAGGCCGGCTCTGAGGAGAATCCCGTTGATAAACGGCCACGCTTAGAGGAGTCGGATGTGGTTGCTCCTTTTATTGTTGAACCGAAGATAAAAAACATGCCGATCTCCTCTGAAGCGTCGGCCTTGAAAGATCCAGCTGTGGCATTGAGCTTGGCCGCCTCGGTCTCATTGCCGGCTGACAAGGCAACCTTTCGGGCGGAGCCGGATTTGGTAGCAATAGCATTAGTTACCTAGTCGGCCCTTCTGGTATGTGATTTGATCCTAACTCCTTGTTTTGGTTTGGTTTGTAGACGGTATTTCTGGTATGTGACGATCCCAACTCCTTGTTTTGTAGACGGTCGGAAGGGTAGCCGAAATAGGCTGCCGCCAGCATGACGCCATTGAAAGAATTGGCCGTTTGAAATTGGAAGTCGAGGGTGAGAGGAGCAGGGTCGAGTTCGAGGCAGTAAGAGCGACAATGGAAAGTGCAAGGGCCAAAGCTGAGAAGGAAAGGGCACGGACTGCTGACCAGCTCAGATCCGCCACCAAAGAGAGGGCAAACACGAGCGAAGAATTGCACAAGTTGGCCAAGGAGGCGCTTGCCAAGCTGGAGGCCGAATTGGAAGAGTCGAAGAATGTGAAGAAAAAAGCTGACTCCGAGGCTTCCGAAGCGTTCGAGGCTGGAAAAAGTGCCGCCCTTGAAAACTATGTAGAAGAAGTCCCCAAATTTGAGAATCGGGGATTCAAACACGGCTGGCTCAAAGCCCTTGCTGCCGTTGGAGCGACATTGGCCACGCCAATTCCATACGAGCAAGTGGACGTTGAGCCGCTTGAGTCTGATCCCGAGGATTGATTTGCAAGACACTTTAGTTTTGTTAGATATTTTGAATGTATGTTCTAGTAAACATGTTTTGTTTTCTTAGTAGACATCTATTTACTTAGGGTAATCTTCATGTATAAAATGGTGACTATCTGTATTCACTTTATGAATGAAAATTTCCCTTGCTTTGCATTATTTCCTGTATTCAATTGTTGTTATCAATGAAGATTACTGTTTTTTTGCTATTTTGGGTAAAACTACTGCTGTCTGTTGCGCGGTAGATAAACGTTCGTGTACACTTGCCGATTAGATAACTAAGCAACTTGGTAATTTATCCTCTTCGAATAGTCAATCAGATTAATAAATGTGATCTTGTCGAATATTATTAGTTCATGGAGTGACTATGGCTTAAATCAATTGGCATCGGGCTTAGATATTTGGCCGATCATATTAATAAATCTGCCCTTGCCCCAGCCAATGTATGAACTCTGAAAGCCGAATATCATTAGTTCGTGGAGTGGCTAGGGCATAAATCGATCGGCGTCAAGCTTAGATATTTGGCCAATCAGATTAATAAATTTGCCCTTGCCCCAGTCAATGTATGAACTCTGAAAGCCGAATACCATTAGTTCGTGGAGTGGCTTGGGCATAAATCGATTGGCGTCGGGCTTAGATATTTGGCCAATCAGATTAATAAATCTGCCCTTGCACCAGCCAATGTATGAACTCCAAAAGTCAAATATCATTAGTTCGTGGAGTGGCTGGGGCATAAATCGATCGGCGTCGGGCTTAGATATTTGGCTGATCAGATTAATAAATCTGCCCTTACCCCAGCCAATGTATGAACTCCGAAAGCCGAATATCATTAGTTCGTGGAGTGGCTGGGGCATAAATCGATCAGCGTCGGGCTTAGATATTTGGCTGATCAGATTAATAAATTTGCCCTTGCCCTAGCCAATATATGAACTCCGAAAGCCGAATACCATTAGTTCGTGGAATGACAGGCACGTGATCTCTTCCAGATCGGAATGAATCAACAATGCCGAATATCGGTGGTTGCAGGAGTGCGCGCATTGATGAGGTTGCCTCGGGAGTGAGGTGCACTCCTGAGTGATTAAAAAGGGGGCGAGAGATTCCATCTAAGTTTCATAAAGTGACTCGATTCTACTTGTCCTTCGTGGCCGGAAAAGTGTGAATGTCAACTAGACTTTTCTTTAATAGCAAGGGAGAGGGCAAGACACTGGCGGAGCTGGACTCATCAATGAATCGAGGTGGCGGGAGGTAGGGCACCTGCAGAACACGAGAGGCGCCGCTTTCCGCGTCGACGAAGCAGGTCACCAAGGAAGGAGAAGTGCCAGCGAGGGAGCTCCCCTCGTTTGAGAAGTGAGGCCAGTGGACCACCACGCCCATTGAGCTTTTCTGTTTTCATTGGGAACAAACCAATGATAGAGGCAGATTCCATCATCCGTGACCCGAACGTGGCAGTCGAATTTGCACGACAGATTTTTCTGCCAGACGTCCAGCAGTCGATGGTTGGTCGACCTGACTTCGAGGTGTTTCGAGAGGGTGTTCATGGAGCAGTGAAAGGGCTGTACACCGCCTATGAAATCGGCATGCGCCTTCGTGCTGCGAGAAGAGAAATTGAGAAGAAGGATGAACGCATTCAAAACTTGGAAGCTCGCGCGGAAGCGGCTGAGTGCGAGCTAAAGAAGGTCAAGGCCACTCAGACACAACCAACCAGACAAGCTAACCCAATTGTGGAAGAAAGGGTGACCCAACGGCTTATCAGTAATGCAATTGCCGATCGTGATACGGCGAGCATGTTTGCAATAGAGTTCGCGAAGGGGAGGGCTTATGAAAAAGGCCCCCATGAAGGCCGGAAAGTCGGGATAGAGAAGACCAGGGAAAAGCTCACCGAGGAAGTTTACCGATGTGAAAATCGTGGATTTAAACACGGTTGGATCAAGGCATTTCAAGCCGCGGAGGCTCTCTGAGCAGCGGGCGTTGATTCGGCGTTGCCGCTATACCAACGTGATCACTTCCCCTTTTCTGCCTTCGAAGTCGTGAAGAGTGACGATGAGGGAGACGCCGGATAATAGTAGACATTGTAATGCTCAAACGCAGATTGCGTGCAAAATTTTATTTTGATTGTTCGCATGTTTCAGCCAACGTTTATACGGCTTATACGGCATGTTTCAGCCTATGTTTATACAGCTTGCCCCATTTCATTTTGAATGTTTGCATGTTTCAGCCTACATTTATACGGCATGTTTCACTATACGTTTATACGGCTTGCCCCATTTCATTTTGAATGTTTGCATGTTTCAGCCTACGTTTATATGGCATGTTTCACCATAAGTTCATACGGTTTGCCCCATTTCATTTTGAATGTTTGCATGTTTCAGCCTACGTTTATACAGCATGTTTCACCATAAGTTCATACGATTTGCCCCATTTCATTTTGAATGTTTTCCAATCATGCACTAATGGGGCTCCGAATTCGGAGACTTAATCGGCCCAAAAGTATCATGCACTAATGGGGCTCCGAATCCGGAGACTTATCTTGGCCAATCGTGATATCCACGAACGGCGCTCCGAATCCGGAGGATTAATCGGCCCAAAAGTGTCATGCACTAATGGGGCTCTGAATCCGGAGACTTATCTTGGCCAATCGTGATATCCACGAAGGGCGCTCCGAATCCGGAGGCTTAATCGGCCCAAAAGTGTCATGCACTAATGGGGCTCCGAATCCGGAGACTTATCTTGGCCAATCGTGGTATCCACGAAGGGCGCTCCGAATCCAGAGGCTTAATCGGCCCAAAAGTGTCATGCACTAATGGGGCTCCGAATCCGGAGACTTCTCTTGGCCAATCATGATATCCACGAAAGGCGCTCCGAATTTGGAGGCTTATCTTGACCAATCGTGATATCCACGAAGGGCGCTCCGAATCCGGAGGCTTAATCGGCCCAAAAGTGTCATGCACTGATGGGGCTCCGAATCCGGAGACTTATCTTGGCCAATCGTGATATCCACGAAGGGCACTCCGAATCCGGAGGCTTAATCGGCCCAAAAGTGTCATGCACTAATGGGGCTCCGAATCTGGAGACTTATCTTGGTCAATCATGATATCCACAAAGGGCGCTCCGAATCCGGAGGCTTATCTTGGCTAATCGTAATATCCACGAAGGTGCTTCGAATCCGAGGCTTAATCGGAACACTTTTGAACTGGATTTCACAGTGAGCAAACAGGAATCTTTGCATTACAAAAGTGGACTGTGTACATGGTGGACCATTCAAAACTAGTATCATTCCCCATAGGTCGGGTTTTAATGATAGAATTTACGCAAGTGCGTTGAATTCCAAGGCCGTGGCAGACTCCTTCCAGACATGTCTTTGAGCCGATATGCCCCTACTCCTACGATCGAATCGATCTGATAGGGGCCATCCCAGTTGGGACCCAATTTTCCATTAGCCGATTTCCTGGCAGCTGGAAGTACTTTCTTCATGACCAACTCTCCTGGTGTGTAGCGGCGTAGCTGAACATGTTGATTATACAACTTAGCAAGCTGCTGCTGGTACCGTGCCATGGATGCAAGGGCACGGTCTCTTCGTTCTTCAATAAGAATCAAATCCAAGGCCAGCATCATGTCGTTTTGGCCCATATCAAAAATTTCGATTTCAAGGTTGGGAGGCTGACCTCCAGGGGTATGATTGCCTGGGTTCCAAAGCTTAAAGCAAACGGCATATCCCTAGTGGATCGCCTCGGCGTAGTTCGATGAGCCCACAATACACTTGGCAATTCTTCGACCCATTTTCCTTTCGCTTTCTCCAGCCTCTTCTTGATGCCGTCCAAGATGGATTTGTGAGAGGCTTCGGCTTGACCATTGCTTTGTGGGTAAGCCAGAGTGGAAAAGTAAGGCCGGATACCATACTTGCTGCACAGCTCTCAGTAGACGCCACAATCAAACTGGGTGCCGTTGTCTGAGATAAGTGCTCTTGGAATGCCGAATCGTGTTATGATAGTTCTCCATACAAAGCGCTTAACATCAGCATCCTGAATGTGCGTTAGTGCCTCCGCTTCGACCCATTTTGTGAAGTAATCTGCCGTGATGATCAAGTATCGCTTGTTTCCTAGGGCCCTCGACAATGGTCCGATGATATCAAGTCCCTACTGGGCGAACGGCCACGGACTGGTGATAGAGCTTAACTCTTTAGCAGGCAGATGGGTTAACGGGGAGAACTTCTGGCACTGTTTACATTTTTTCACATAACATTCGGCATCAGCTCTCATTGTCGGCCAATAATACCCCCGTGTTATAGCTTGATGGGCCAAAGAGTGCCTGCCAGAATAGGCACCACAGCTACCTTCATGTATTTCAGTCAGTAGTTCCTCAACTTTATTCGGATGAACGCATTCCAGGTATGGACCAGAAAGGGATTTTTTATAAAGCTTTCCTTGCGGATCCAAGTAGTATAGCAGGGCTTTGTTTCGCAGCTTGTGCGCTTCGTTCTTGTCCGCTGAGAGCTGTTCGGAAGACAGGAATGCAGCAATGGAGTCCATCCAACTCGGTCTTGACTCTATGACATTGACCTGGACTTCCTCAAAAGGGCCAATGCTCGGCTCTAGGATGAAACCAACTTTAATGGTCCATTTAATCTCTGAGTTGATGGTGGAGGCTAGGCAAGCTAGGGCATCTGCATGTGTATTCTGGTCACGGGTTATTTGGTTCAATTCATGATGGTCAAACTTTGCTAGCAAGGAATTTGTCGTTTTCATGTAAGCAGCCATACGGTCGTTTCTTGCTGCGTACTCCCCCTTTAGCTGATTGATCACCAATTTTGAATCGCAAAATATAAGCAGACGCCGGGCACCTAAGAGATGTGCATTCCGCAAGCCGGTTAGCAGGGCCTCATATTCGGCCTCGTTATTTGATGCCTCGAAGCCGAGTTTGACAGCCTGCTCAATTATTACCTCATCGGGAGCCATTATCACTACTCTGGCCCCGCTGTCGCGTTAATTGGACGATCCATCACAGTACAACTTCCAAATGTCCCCAACATATATTCTCCAGTTCGGCTTAGGTTGAATTTCATCAAACTTGAAGTCGGCAAGACCCCCGGTGAATTCGGCCACAAAGTCGGCAAACACCTGTCCCTTGATTGAGGTTCTAGGAAGAAACTGGATATTGTACTGGCCAAGTTCAAGAGCCCACTTTGAAACGCGCCCTGATGCTTCTGCACTATGGAGTACCGACCGGAGGGGGTGGTCCGTTAGTACCCCGATGGTATGCCCCTGAAAGTAATGCATCAACTTTCTTACTGCCATGATGAGGGCCAAAATGAGTTTTTCCAACGGAAGGTAGCGTGTTTCGGCATCAACCATTGCCTTGCTCACATAATACACTGGCCGCTACTCCCCCAGCTCCTCCTTTATCAGTACGGCGCTGATGGCTCGGTCGGAAACCGCTAGATACAAAATGAGCGGGTCGCCTGCCGAAGGTGTTGTTAAGAGTGGAACTGATCGGAGGTAGGTCTTGAGGCCGTTGAAAGTGGCTTCGCACTCGGAGGTCCATTCAAAAGCCTTGCCCTGTCGTAGAGTGTGAAAGAATTGTCGGCAGCAATCTGTGGACCGACTGATGAACCTGTTGAGTGCGGCGGCCATCCCCATCAACTTTTGAACCTCTTTCACTGAACGAGGGGAGCCGAGCTCCAAGATTGGTTTGATTTGCCTCGGGTTGGCTTCGATTCCTCGGTGGTTGACAATGTAACTCAAGAATTTGCCAGAGCCAATCCCAAATGCACACTTGGAAGTGTTCAGCTTCATTTTGTATTTGCGTAAAATGCCGAATGTCTCTTCCAGGTCGGCTAGATGAGTTTCCTCTTCTTTGGACTTGACCACCATATCGTCGATGTACACTTCCATAGTGTGGCCGAGCTGCTCCTTGAACATGGCAGTGACTAATCTTTGGTAAGTTGCCCCTGTATTCTTCAACCCAAAAGGCATAACCTTGTAACAATAGGTTCCTCTTGGGGTGAGGAATGCAGTCTTGTCTTGGTCCTCCAGATGCAAGGCAATTTGATGGTAGCCTCTCTAAGCATCGAGGAAGCTCATACGCTGATGGCGTGCCATTGCATCTACAAGTTGGTCTATTCTGGGCAGAGGAAAACAATCTTTGGGGCAGGCTTTGTTGAGGTCCGTGAAATCAATGCACACTCGCCAAGTCCCATTTTTCTTCTTCACAACCACAGTATTAGAGAGCCATGTAGGATAGGTCACTTCCCTGATTGCCCTGGCGTCAAGCAACCGGTCAACCTCTTCAACAACAATGGCAGTGTGCTCTGCGGCTGACCGCCGACTTTTCTGAATAATCGGCTTGCATTTAGGGTCAACATTTAAACGGTGCTGCGAAACAGATGGATCTACACCCGACATCTCATATGGAGTCCACGCAAATACATCAATGTTGCCAAGTAGGAAGGAAATCAGTTGCTGCCTGTCGGCTTGATTCAGGGAAGTGCCGACCATGAAGAACCTGTCTAGGTTTCTGTCAATTTCAACTCGGTCTAGGGCTTCCGTGGCCTTTTCACTTGGGAGCTGCCCAACAACATCAAGGCTCTCTCGATCCGGTACCTCAATAGAATTCACTTGTAACTCTTTTGGCGTCTTTCCAGCAAGGAGATAACATGCTTGTGCCGATTTCTGGGAGTCACGGATTTGCTCAATGCCACGTTCTGTCAGGATGTAGCAGCTGATGATAGGTGCTTGGCATGGCCTGCATAGTATGCAACCAAGTTCGCCCCATGATGAGATTATACGGCGATGGCACCTTGACGACCAAGAATTCCACATCCACTGTTCGGGAGCCTGCTTGAACGGGTAGTGTGATTTTCCCCAACGGGTACTCTAGATTTACGTTGAAGCCGAATAATGGATAATGAGCCAAAGACAGATCTGATTCGTTGAACCCGAGTTTGATGAAATTCTTGTAATACATAACCTCTGAAGTACTCCCCTGGTCCATTAGAACGCGTTCAATGGTAAATCAGTTTGTGCGTAGTTCAATGACCAATGGATCAATGTGGGGGAGTGTTACGCCGATCAAATCAGAATCGTCGAAGGTAATATTCGGAGCTTCATGGGGCCGTTTTGCTGGTGTGATTTGCTTTTGAGGGATTGGATGCGACTGAATTGCATGCACGGTTGGGGCTGTATATCATATGGATGATGCCGAGCGGAGTTGAATCCTGCCGAAGGGCAGCTGTCTTGGTTGCGTTCTTTCGGACATGTTGCTGGAGCCGACCGTCTTGTACCAACTCTTCAAGGTGGTCTTTCAAAGCATAGCAACTGTCAGTATCATGACCGTGATCTTTGTGATATTCGCACCGCCTATCCCACCTTCTAGTGTCGGGAGGTCCCACCATTTTTTATGGCCATTTGAAAAACGGAAGGTGCTGAACCTTGGCCATAACCACACTGATTGGATCCGATAACTCTATGTATTTCTTGTCGGCGCGCGTCGGGTGCCTGCTATCCACTTGAAGTTGCTCATTAGCTCGGTATGGACACTGGTCGTTTGATCGGCGTGAATCCCTTCTTCTATCTTGCTTAGCCTGATTCTGTGATTCAGGGCTCCGTGGTGGTACAGCATTTATCGGCTGTATGACTTCAGGCTGGGCCGTCTTAGCGGCTTTATGCCCATCTTTGACCCGGAGGGCATCGTCTTCTACTTTGCAGTATTCCTCAACTTTTTTCATCAACGCCCAGACCGTTTTTGGGGGTCGTCTGGTCAAAGAGCTACAGAGGGCACTGTCTGGATGTAACCCCATTTTGAACGCGGTGATGGCCATGGAGTCATTGCAAGCATCATCTACCAAATTAAAGCATTCCCAATACCGCGCCGAATACGCACGAAGGGTTTCCCCCGATTGAATCTGCATTGCCCACAGAGAATCGGCTTGCTTCGGTTGGACCTCATTAGTGATGAACCTTGCCCTGAAGGATTTTTGGAGTTGGTGGAAGCTTTTGATCGAAGCCGGCTCCAGTTTATAATACCACCTGACGGCCAATGGTCCGAGACTGCTGGGAAATATTCGGCACATGAGGGCCTCATTGTTTGTCATGGCTTGCTTGTAGTGACGGATGTGATCGGTGGGGTCTGATTTTCCATCATAGAGAGTGAACGACGGAGCTTTGAACTTTTTGGGTAGAACCACCCTTGCGATTCGTCGCACAAAGGGATCATGCTGGTCTTCTTCGTCTGAACTGTTTCTTCTTCGCTTATGCCTTATACGTACACTCTCTTCAGAGGAACTGGCAGCTTTGAGTCGACCCCTCTTTTTGGGCTCCGGGGATAATGAGTCAGAGTCACTGTCAGTGTCTTGTTTTCGGGCTTGAGGTCGTCGACCACCTGCCCTCAGAGGTCGTTCCAGATCTTGGTGTACAGCTTGTTTGGACTTCGCCGCTTCCAAGGCTAAATCGTGACGGAGACATGCGTTCTTAGCGATCATGTTCTCCAACCTCTGCTCGTTTTGCTTTGCTTGCTCCATAATCGCTTGCATTGCCTCATGTGTTGATGTCGAGGGTGGATCAAAGTTCAAGGCCCTTCTTGTGGTAATGTTCTCTGGCCCAAGCATATTGCTTGGAGTGGTTTCATCTTGCGGCGTAGGGTCGACAGCGACTGCCGGAGGATCTTCCGTCACGCCTGCCACGGATGTGCTTGAGTATTCCCACAGACGGCACCAATTGTGGGGAAGTGGTTTTGGAAATACTCTTTGGGTCCAATGGGGCACTCGAGATCCTCAGCTGGCAACCTGAAAAAGGATGAACACTCCGGTCGGGGGTGCCAGAATTAGCACTCCGATGGATAAGTCAGTATAAACTCTCTCGATTGTTTGTATTTTAAGTTAAGCGTATTAGTTCTCACATACCTTTCTCTGACTGATGATCCTGTATTTATATTATTCTCTTTGGGCCTTAGGGCCAGGCCCATCCTCGATCCATTACATGTACTTCTACTCGGCCTTTGTTCTACTGGCTGGAATGCCGATTATTTTATTCGGCTTTTCAATTGACTAGGATCAATGCCGAATAAAGGTTATGTCCCGGATTGGACTCGTCCATTCATCCCTATTGACCCAATTGAAATTCGGCTCCCACAGCCCAATACACAGATAGTACAGAAACTTGTTCAGACAAAACAAAAGAAAACCAAAGTCTTAAACATGGTTTACCAAACTTGACCACTTCTTAATTTGGGAACCTCTTCGTGAGGCACGGTGGTTGGCTTGACAAAATAGAACTCTAGGCTAGTAACTTAGGCCTGGTCCCGCTCCTGATCACCTATATACATAAATAATATAGTGAGCTAGAGCCCAGTGAATAAAAGCAGAGTGAAGGGTTTATGAATGATGTCCATCACAGATTCAAAAATCAGAGTTCATATCAGAAACGGATTGAAACTCACAAACTTATATAGATTTCACAAACAGTTATACGTGGTACATTCGTTAGCTAACATATCAAATTGGTCATACAGACCCACGTGTATAGTCGGTAACGACGACCATAAAGGTTAACATCTTTGTGCACATATAGCCATGGTATTGTTACCTCCAAGCAAGGGCCACGTGAACATAGGCCTCGGTATCGTTACCTCCAGGCAAGGGCCACATGAACATAAGCCATGGTATTGTTTCCCCCGGGCGAGGGTCACGTGTATATTGGCCACGGTATTGTTACCCCCGGGTGAGGACCACATGAACACAAGCCATGGTATTGTTTCCCCTGGGCGAGGGTCACGTGCATATTGGCCATGGTATTGTTACCCCCAGACAAGGGCCACATAAACATAAGCCACGGTATTGTTTCCTCCAGGCAAGGGCCACGTGCATATTGGCCACGATATTGTTACCCCCGGGCAAGGGCAACATGAAGATAAGCCATGGTATTATTTCCCCTAGGCAAGGGCCACATGTATATTGGCCACAGTATTGTTACTCTTGGTGAGGGCCACATGAACTAAGAATGCCACAAATACATTTCAGAAAAATGGACATTCATTCATGTTTCATAAAATAGCATTTCAGAAAAAAGATCATATCATTTTAGTCCAAAACTACTTATAATCAAACATAACTTTATGAAGTTGTTACGTACAGATTGCTCCAGAGGCTGAACAGATCACTTGAACAAAACAGATTGATTAGGCGGGTGTTAACACGTGACCTACATAAACATGTGACAGATACTTATTGGACACACATCACAAAGGTGTTTAACTTATCATTCTTTTTCTTTAGCGTGTGTTTTTACTCTTATCCTCATTATTAGGATACAATGAGGATGCAAAATTGTACTTTTAAAACACTTAGCCAAATTTTGAAAAACATAGCAGTTTGCTCGAGCGGTCTGCAAAGTCTATAAAAGTACTGGGAGCTCTCATTTTACACACAAGCCAACTTTTGATCGCTTAAGCCAAGTCTGAAAATAAAGGGTGGTCGCTCAAGCACAACTTTGGTCGCTCATGCTAACCCCTGAACTTTGCAAAACTTCCGAGACCTCGAATTTTATGCTTGAGCGTGTAGCACTCGACTTTCTTCGTGTGCCCCCCTTTCGGAGAGACGCGAATTGGTCCTGCAGTTCGGACTCCTGTCACGGTTCTGAATCTAACCTCACAAAGTGCAATGTAAGACTGATAAATCACCAAAGAGTCCAATCCGGCAAATCATTTTGGAAAATCAAATTTTGAATCAAATAATGCCAAACTGGATTGCATTACCAAATTATAGAGTCGCCACCTAAATATTGTATTTTGGGGAAATTTAGGAAATCCTGACTCATGCCAAAGGCCACGTGTCCGTCATCACCGAAGTTGCCTCGGCTCGGGAACTTGGGTACGAGAAGGGAAGGTCCTGAAATGAGCACCCCCGCTCGCCCGATCAAATGATCGGCCTCTACTAAGCGTGATATGTTATTTTATAAACCTCATGTGTTCTTGTTCTGATTTTTGGCTAACTTACTACGTGATGCGCACATCATACAAGTATAGACTAAAATCGCAAGAATTGGAACAAAACAACTCATGTTTGTTTTTTGAAAATGGTTTGAAAGTGCCACCCTCAGGTGGGCTAAAGCACGGATTTACCACCCTCAAGTGGGCTTAAAACATGATGATTTGCCACTTCACAAAGTGGGCTTAAAACTCACATTTGATGAATTGTTCCAATTCAAGTAATAAAGCCTTCTGTAGACTGCCCGAAACTCCCTCCGCGCGCCTCCCTTTCGGAGAGGCGCTGATTAGGTTCTAGCTACTACAGTTTGGACTCCTGTCACGGTTTTGAATCTAATCTCACAAAGTGCGATGTGAGACTGATAAATCACCAAAGAGTCCAAATTTGGCAATTGGTTTTGAAAAAACAATTTTGAATCAAAAGGTGCCAAACATGGACTGCTTTGCCAGATTACAGAGTCGCTACCTAAATATTTTGTTTTGGAAAATTTAAGAAACCCTGACTCGTGCCTAAGGCCACGTGTCCGTCATCACCAAAGTTGCCTCGGCTCGGGAACTTGGGTACAAGAACGGAAGGTCCTGAAATGAGCACCCCCTCTCGCCCGATCAAAGATCGGCCTCTACTAAAATGATATGTTGTTTTGAAAACACATGTGTTCTTATTTGATTATTAGCTAACTTACTATGTGATGCTCACAACACATAAGTATAGACTAAATCACTCGATTTGGAACAAAACATCTCATGTTTGTTTGTTTGAAAATAGTTTTGAAGGTGCTACTCGCAAGTAGGCTAAAACGCGGATTTGCCACCAAACAAGGTGGGCTTAAAACATGATGATTTGCCACTTCAAGTGGGCTGAAAACTCACATTTTGATGAATTGTTCCAATTCAAGCAATGAAACCTTCATCCACAGGCATTCATGCAGTTATAGTAGTTAAGCAAATAGTCTCATGGCAAGCATGCTATCATGGCAGTCACTTACACACATGCAAGGATGCTAAAGCATAAACACTCACAGTGTACTCCGAGCCAAAGCAGAAGCTAGTTAGTAATCAATGCATGATCCTAGCTATGTTAAATGTCTAGTCTAACACATGCAAAATGCAACTAAGTAGGCTCGGCTATCTAAAATGGCATATGAGTACAATTTGATACACGTATTCAAAGAGGTATTGAAATACAACGTAGTTTGAATGATGCGCTGAGCCCGATGCATGCAATACAAATGAATGATGCACGTATGCAAAACATAAGGATATGCTGATTGAAATATACCCTAAACTAACCATCAAAAGCTGGTAAATAATTGGGAGAAAGATGTGGGGTTGGAAGACATTCACACACACACGCACGCTTATTACAACATTTGCCCTCTCAACGGAGGGTCTGTATAAATAAGCTAAGCTACATCTAAGCTAAGCTAGCTAAATAATCTAATAATCTAATTAGACTAATTATTACACAACCAAAATGAATAACTAGCAATCTACTTACCAATTATTACAACACTTTAATTAATTAACAAATTAATTAATTAATTACAAATTGATACTAACTAATAGGTAAGCATAAAACTAAGCTGCTCCAGCTCTGTTTGAAGAGGAAGAGGATGCATGCTCGGTTGCCGCCCCGAAAAGCTCTCCGGTTGTTCTCTTGAGGCTCTGTTTGCAGGGTGTCCTTGAGAACTTGTTGCTGAACCTTACCAAATCAAGGCTGAGGAATCCACCAGTGGCCTGCCGGCCATGAAAGGTGGCTGTCGGCCACCTGCCAGCCAAGAGTGGGCCTCTGCCAGCCAACAATGGAAGGGTGCCGGCCATCTATGTGGCACTGCCGGCCACTGGTGTGCTGTGACACCATTCTGCAACAGAGCGCAAAAACAGAGGAAATGGAGGGTCTCCCAAGGGTATGTACATACTATGCCACCCTATATCACTTCAAAACATCAATGGAGAGGCATTATTGGATCTAAGACCATCAATTGAGCATCTCAATGCTTGATGGCCAAAGATCCAACCTTGCACACATTCAATAAATGCAATGCAAACAAGACTCAAAGACCACGACCTTATCATGAGAGGTCAAAGGCAATGGAGACAAAGGGGATTGGCTCACTTTCATCACTTTGAGTATGAAGTGGGCCAATTCGCCTTGTGTTCAACATAATGTCTAGTTGAACACAATGCAATACAAACATCATGCTATGCAAACAACATGCTATCTTTCAAAGCTAAAGTGGCATGCACAAGACTCTATTATGTAAGCAATGTATGCAAGACATGTTAAAGGCCAAAAGTATTGAAACTTGTGAAGGACACAACATTAGAGGCATGCCATACAAGGCTCAAACAGCCAAACCATCTATGAACAGAGCTTAATCATGCCAAAACAATGGCCTAAACATGCTGGAAATGAAGCTCAAAAGACTAGACAAACATGCACACATGTTAGCCTATAAGCAAGGGATAATACACAACCTTCAAAAGCCATGAAGAAGTGAAGTATATGAGAGTGTGACTACACTATATGCACTAAAATTACATGCTAAATGGTGCCATACCATGCAAACATCACATGTACAACATGTTAAAGGCCCTAAAACTCAAAGCTAGTCAAGGCCCTTTACACTACAACCATTTTAAGCAATGTTAAAATGACCTTAACCATTCAAAACAGACCTAAGGCAGGTCAAAACAGTAGCAAAAACATGCTAGGCTCGCAGCATAGATGACAAGAAAAATATGCTCATTTGATGGCTCACAAACAAGGCATGAGGCTCAACTTCTCAAAAGCATTGAAAGAGCAATAAACATGAGAGTATGACAGTGAAACATGCTCTGAAATCACATATTAGATGATGCCATATCATGCACACAACCCAAGCAAAGCGTGCTAATGGACTCAAAACACAAGACTAGTGAAGCCTATCATGCTATAGCTATACAAAGCAAGCCTCAAAGGACCTAAACCACTCAAGACAGAGTTAAAGCATGCTAAAACAAGGTCAAAAGCATGCTGAAATAGAGCCAAAACAAGCTAGAATGATAGGCTTAGACATGAAGCATGTTAGGCTAGCAAGTAGGATTACACTACAAGTGTATGAAGCATGCAAGAGGTGACCAATCCAACCAAAAATAGAGTCATAGCAGGTCTAAAAAGTCACAAAAACATGCTCAAGCTAAGCTTAAAAAAAGGAGAAAAGCATGCTCAAGTATGAGGTCAACAAGGCAAGCAGGCAAGGCAAGAGGAGAGGGGATCACCCCCTCTCATTTTGGACCTTAAAACCACCTTTCCACCACTGAAATTCCCCTGAATCTCAGTGGCAGAAAGGCCATACAAAGGCTACTACAAAAGCTTCAAAGGATGGCTTACAAGCCTAACAAATAAGGCATACAAGGGGGTGAAACACCCCCAACTCCCACAAGGCCTCAAACAACCATCTTAAGCACTTAAAAACAAGAGTTTTTGCAGTTGAGAGTAAGGCCTAAAAGAGCATGCAAGGATGGTCAAATACTTAAGCAATACAAAGCTTAAAGCGGGTAACTACTCATCCTTGAAGAACCACTGCAAAATAGCAAACTCTGAGGCAAAAACCAACTTAAAATCACTCAAATAAAGCTTCCAAATACCTCAGCAACAAGAGGAAGGTGTTTGAGTAGGTGTTTGTGTGCAAAAGTATGAAGAAACACACACTTTAGGCACTATTGAGCACAATATAAAGAGAGAGAGAGAGAGAGAGAGAGAGAGATTTTCAGCCCTCCAATTTTTTGTGAACCCCCTATAAGGGGGAAGCCCTTCCCCTTATATAAGCAATGCAAGCTAAAGCTTGCTTGACAAGCTTAAACCTGCCTTCATCCCTCCATACACGTGTATGGAGGATGGCTCAGTGGGCCACAGCTGGCCCAAAATATCTAACAAAATATCTGTTGAAACAAGGTGGCTGCTGGCCATCAGTGGTGGCCGGCAGTGCCTCATTGATGGCCGACAGGACCTATAGATGGTCGGCAGGGCCCAACCCATGGCCGGCAGCCTTCTCTGATGGCTGGCATGCCATCAAGGACATCACAAAGCAAAGACCAATTCATGGTCCAAAAACGAGACAGAATGGAAATGGGGTTTGGAAGGATCAAACCTGGAACATCTTGCCGCGAAAGTTGAACACTTGACGAGCAATCAAACCTGTTGCTGAATGAACCTGCAAGAACATCCGAGTCTTGAGGACGGTCAAAAATGGGGTGTCTACACCTTCATCCACAAGCATTCATGTAGTTAATCATATAAGAACATAGCCTCATGGCAAGCATGCGAAACATGGTAACACTCACACTCATGCAAGTATGCTAAAGCGTAAAACTTACAGTGTACTCCAAGCCAAAACCGAAAGCTAGTTAGAAATCGTGCATGACCCTAGCTATGTTAAGATGCCTAATGCAACACATGCAATGATGCAACTAAGTAGGCTTGACTATCTAAGATGGCATATGAATGTAACACTTTGATAACATGCTGTAAAACATGTATTCAAATAGGTATTGAAATACAATGTAGTTTGAATGATGCGCCGTGCCCGGTGCATGCAAGACAAATGAATGATGCACGCATGTGAGCATAAGGTATGCTAATCAAAACGTGCCCTAATCTAACCATCGAAAATGGATAAATAAAAGGGCTAGTTTGATCATTTACGCTTGTTAATGCATGCCTCTAGTGTAGTGCTTTTCACTAGTTTCAATGCTCTTGGCTTTTATCATGTTGTGCGTGTGTTGCTTGTATGTTCTAGCATTCTTTTTCATGCCATCTCAGCACTGAAATTCTGCAACCTCCCTCATTTTTTCACTTTTGATTTGCTTTGAGGGTTGGTTAACCTTATGCATGTGTTTAAGCTTGAGGTAGAGTTCATGCTCAATGGCTGTAACTCTCTTTTGAGGGTTCCTACTAGCCAAAGGCATGAGCTCTCTCATGTCTTAAACCATCCTTTGGTTGACTCTTCTCTCATTAGAGGACAATCATCTTGGACAAACAAACTAAAGAATGGCTTGGTAATGCTAAAATGAGTAATTAAAATGAACCAAGTAAAACATGACCAAGATAAGCATGTTATGTATGCATTGCATTGTGTTCAATCGGACGTTATATTGAACATGAGGAAGATTGGTCCATTTCATACTCAAAGTGATGACAATGAGCCAATCTCCTTTGTCTCCATGACCTTTGATCATCCATGATAAGGTATTGGACTTGAGTCTTTGTTTTGTGCATGTATTGAATGTGTGCAAGTTGGATCCTTGGCCATCATGCATAAAAAATGCTTGGTTGGTGGCTTTAGATCCAATAGCCCCCCTCCTTTGATGTTTTGAGATGATAAGGAGAGGGTGCAATACAAACATGTCCTAGAAAAACCCTCTATTTTCCTCTGTGTGTGCTCTGTTGCAGTTTGGTGTTACAGCACACCAGTGGCCGGCAGTGCTTCGTTGTTGGCCGGCAGAACACTCCTTTGGCCGGCAGGTGGCCGCCAGCAAGCCCTTATGGCCGGCAGGCCATTGGTGCACTCCCCAGAGGTGATTTGGTAAAATGGTGCAGAGAGTTCTAGGAGTAACCCTACAAACAGAGCCTCTCAAGAGCAAACCGGAGAGCTTTTCAAGACGGAAACTGAAGCATGCATCTTCTACTTTCCAAGTAGAGTTGAGGCAGTGTAGTTAGAGTTTTATATGTTTAGTGTACATTGGTTTTGTAATTTAATTAATTAGTATGCTAATTAGTTAAGTGCTGTAATAATTAGTAAGTAGTTTACTAGTTATTCAAATTATTGTGTAATAATTAGTCTAATTAGTTTAATTAGATTAGTTTAATTAGCTTAGCTTAGTGTAGCTTAACTTATTCAATCGGACCCTCCTTCGTGAGGGCACAATGTTGTAATAAGTGTGCGCGTGTGTGTGCATGTCTTCTAATCCCACGTCTTTCTCCCTTTTATTTAACTGCTTTCGATGGTTAGATTAGGACACGTTTCAATTAGCATACCTTATTCTTGCATGTTTGCATCCATTCATTTGTCTTGCATGCACCGGGGCTCGGCGCACTATTCAAACTGCATTGTATTTCAATGCCTATTTGAATACGTGTTTAACAGCATGTTATCAAATTGTTGCATTCATATGCCATCTTAGATAGCCGAGCCTATTAGTTGCATTATTGCATGTGTTGCATTAGGTATCTTGTATAGTTAGGGTCATGTATGATTTCTAACTAGCTTTTATTTTGGCTCGGAGTACACTATAAGTTTTACGCTTTAGCATACTTGCATGAGTGTGAGTGTTGCTATGATCGCATGCTTGCCATGAGGCTATCTGCTTAAATGCTAAACTGCATGGATGCCTGTGGATGAAGGCTTTATTACTTGAATTGGAACAATTCATCAAATGTGAGTTTTATGCCCACTTTGCGAAGTGGCAAAATCATGTTTTAAGCCCACTTGAGGGTGGAAAATCCATGCTTTAGCCCACTTGAGGGTGACACTTTCAAACCATTTTCGAAAAACAAACATGAGTTGTTTTGTTCCAATTCTTGCGATTTTAGTCTATACTTGTATGCTGTGCGCATCACGTAGTAAGTTAGCTAAAAATTAGAACAAGAACACATGTGTTTATAAAACAACATATCATGCTTAGTAGAGGCCGATCCTTTGATCGGGCGAGCAGTGGTGCTCATCTCAGGACCATCCCCTCTCGTACCCAAGTTCCCGAGCCGGTGCAACTTTGGTGATGACGGACATGTGGCCTTTGGCACGAGTCAGGGTTTCCTAAATTTTCCAAAAATAAAATATTTAGGTGGCGACTTTGTAATCTGGCAAAGTAGTCCAGTTTTGGCATTATTTGATTCAAAATCTGATTTTCCAAAATGATTTTCCGGATTGGACTCTTTGGTGTTTATCAATCTCACATTGCACTTTGTAAGATTAGATTCAAAACCGTGACAGGAGTCTAAACTGTAGGAGACCAATTCGCGCCTCTCCGAAAGGGGGGAGCGCGAAGAAAGTCGAGTCTACAAGAGGTCAATGTCATGACCGTGCTGCTGATGGAAGGCGCAATACTTGGCCGGGTTATGTGTAGGAGGGAGGGGATTTGGCAGTAGGCGTGGTTCTAGAGGCTTTAGATGCCCCTTTCTGATTAGAACCCCCAGGGATTTGAATAGAGACATATAAAGTGGGGTAAAAGTCCTCTGGCCCCTAGGTGGGTAGTTTACAGGTTGTATGGTGGCTCCCGATGTGCCGGTGAAGGATGTAGTTGTTTTTGGCGTGGTGGTGACCATGCCGACGTCAGAAGTTCTTGTAGTTGCATTGCTAGTTGTAGCTGCATTCGAACCGCGTGTAAATGCCCTATTGGGCTGCCTCTTTTCTTGGTCAATCAGACCTTGTTTCATAGCATCTTCTATCTATAGCCCTATCTCATGCAAGTCAGCAAAGGTGGGGAGGGTAAGACAATCATCTTCTGCATCAGCTTTGGTTACAGATTTCTCACAACCATTCTTATTTGGTCTTTCTCAGCTGGCCTGGTGGTCATCATGGAGGCCTTGGCCCTCCACCGAGTGACGAAGTCAGAGAAGCCCTCCTTCAGCTCTTGCCTGGTTGCCTTAAGATCACGAGTTGTGACCTCGATTTGGGTGTTGTAAGAATATTGGGCGATGAAGGCCTCAGCCATCTCCTCCCAGCTCCTTTTCACTAAATCCTCCAGCTTGGCATACCAGATGGCCGCAATACCCGACAGGGTCCGACCAAAGAGGGATAATTTCTGCAACCTAGTCAAGCCCATCGGGCGCAGAATATCTAAAAATAACCTCAAATAAACCATAGGATCGCCTGAGCCGTCGAAGCGGTCTATGTGAGGCATTTTGAATCTATCCGGTAATGTCACCGCTGAATCCGTATAGCCATCCTCTATGTCTGGGATCGAGTTGACTCCCTGAGCTCGCTTGAACAGCTTTTCAAGCTTGCTTACTTTCAAAGCAGTAGGATCGACCTCAAATTTGAGCGGCGTGTTAGTTGGGAAGGCCGGCGCTTTAGAGATCTGAGGTGGGACTGGCCCTGTTGGAACGTTCGTATTCTCCTGGACGTTGGCTGTATCCCGAGGTATTGGAACCCTAGGTGGGGGTGTGTGCGAAGCAGAAGCTCCGGCTTGTTGTGGTTGCTGCTGCTGTTGAAGCTTAGCAATTAGTTGTGCCTGCTGGGCTATAACCTCTGTCTGACGAGCAGTAACCTCCACTTGGCGAGCAGCATCCCGCTGCATGGCCTCCATAGTCTGTTGGACTTGACGCATCATTTCCTCCATACTATCTGTAAAGTGCTGATTTGTCTTGACATGTGTATTTTCTCTTTTGAGGTAGAAACAGAAATCTCAGCCCAACTGCGCACAGGTGAAGTAGACAATGACCACTGAACTAGTGACTGTTGTACCGGTACTCTATGCCTGACTGCCTTCCATCTTGTAACCGGGGGTAATGAAGCAAACACTGGTTGTCCTCCAATAAGATCCTCAATTTGTGAAGCCTTCTACCTCTGGTCCAGAGTGCTCGGGGGGTATCTGCCTCGTCAGAAGCAATTGTGAAACACTACCTTGCAAAAAGAAAAATAAAGCAAAAAAGAAAACAACAATCAGAAAACGGACAGCATCTCGGCTTAGATAAAGACAACACACAGCAGATATCATAAGCTGGACAATCTGTACTCAAACATTGATTTCTGTTGCCCCCCTTTTGGAGAGGCGCGAATTGGTCCTACAATTCGGACTCCTGTCACGGTTCTGAATCTAATCTCACAAAGTGCAATGTAAGACTGATAAATCACCAAAGAGTCCAATCCAGCAAATCATTTTGGAAAATCAAATTTTGAATCAAATAATGCCAAACTGGACTGCTTTGCCAGATTATAGAGTCGCCACCTAAATATTTTATTTTGGGGAAACTTAGGAAACCCTGACTCGTGCCAAAGGCCACGTATCCGTCATCACCAAAGTTGCCTTGGCTCGGGAACTTGGGTATGAGAGGGGAAGGCCTTGAAATGAGCACCCTCGCTCGCCCGATCAAAGGATTAGCCTCTACTAAGCATGATATGTTGTTTTATAAACCTCATGTGTTCTTATCCGGTTATTAATCTAACTTTACTATGTGATGCGCACAGCATACAAGTATAGACTAAATCGCAAGAATTAGAACAAAACAATTCATGTTAGTTTTCGAAAATAGTTTGAAAGTGCCACCCTCAAGTGGGCTAAAGTAAGGATTTGCCACCCTCATGTGGGCTTAAAACATGATGATTTGCCACTTCGCAAAGTGGGCTTAAAACTCACATTTGATGAATTGTTCAAATTCAAGTAATAAAGCCTTCATCCACTGGCATTCATGTAGTTAATCATATAAGCACATAGCCTCATGGCAAGCATGCGAAACATGGTAACACTCACACTCATGCAAGTATGCTAAAGCGTAAAACTTACAGTGTACTCCAAGCCAAAACTGAAAGCTAGTTAGAAATCATGCATGACCCTAGCTATGTTAAGATGCCTAATGCAACACATGCAATAATGCAACTAAGTAGGCTCGACTATCTAAGATGGTATATGAATGCAACACTTTGATAACATGTTGTAAAACATGTATTCAAATAGATATTGAAATACAATGCAGTTTGAATGATGCGCCGAGCCCGGTGCATGCAAGACAAATGAATGATGCACGCATGCGAACATAAGGTATGCTAATCAAAACGCGCCCTAATCTAACCATCGAAAGCAGATAAATAAAAGGGAGAAAGATGTGGGGTTGGAAGACATGCACACACGCACGCACAACATTGCGCCCTCTCGAAGGAGGAGCCGAATGAATAACAGCTAAGCTAATCTAAGCTAAGCTATACTAACTAATCTAATTAAGCTAATTAGACTAATTATTACACAACAATTTGAATAACTAGTAAACTACTTACCAATTATTACAGTACTTAACTAATTAGCACGCTAATTAATTAAATTACAAAACCATGCTAACTAACAAGTAAAGCATTAAACAATACAGCCTCAGCTCTGCTTGGAAATTAGAAGATGCATGCCTCGGTTTCCGTCCCGAAAAGCTCTCCGGTTTGCTCTTGAGAGGCTTTGTTTGCAAGGTTACTCCAAGAACTATTTGCACCATTTTACCAAATCACTGCTAGGGAGTGCACCAGTGGCCTGCCGGCCGTGAGGGCTTGCTACCTGCCACCTGCTGGCCAAAGGAGTGTTCTGCCGGCCAATGATGAAGCACTGCTGGCCACTGGTGTGCTGTAACACCGAACTGTAACAGAGCACACAAAGAGGAAAATGGAGGGTTTTTCTAGGATATGTTTGTACTGCACCCTCTTCTTATCATCTCAAAACATTAAAGGAGGGGGAGGCTCTTGGATCTAAAGCCACCTACCAAGCATTTTTTATGCATGATGGCCAAGGATCCAACTTGCACACTTTCAATAAATGCACAAAACAAAGACTCAAGTCCACTACCTTATCATGAATGATCAAAGGTAATGGAGACCAAGAAACGTGACACGTTTCATCACTATGAGTATGAAACGTCTCACATTTCTTGTGTTTGGATTAACGTCCAATCGAAACACATGCAATGCAACACAAATGTTATCTTGCACATGTTTTACTTTGCTCAATTCTTGTTTACACATTTTACATTACTGAGCCATTCTTTAACTGGTTAAGTCCAATGTGAAAATCCTCTAATGAGAGAAGAGTCAACCAAAGGATGGTTTAAGACATGAGAGAGCTCATGCCTTTGGCTAGGAGGAACCCTCAAAAGAGAGTTAAAGCCATTGAGCATAAACTCTACCTCAAGCTTAAACACTACCCTAAAGCCAACCAACCCTCCAAACAAATTAAAAGTGAAGAAATGAGAGAGATTATAGAATTTCAGTGCTGAAATGGCATGAAAAAAAATGCTAAAACATGCAAGCAACACATGCACAACATGGTAAAAGCCAAAAGCATTGAAACTAGTGAAGAGCACTACACTAGAAGCACGTAATAACAAGCTTAAATGATCAAAACAGCCCTAGACAGAGCTTAAACATGCTAAACCAGTAGCCAAAACATGCTGAAATTTAGGCATAAAAGGCAAGAGAAGCATGCTCACTTGTTGACTCATAAACAAGGCATAAGGTACAACTCTCAAAAGCAATGAAAGAGTGATATATGTGAGAGTGTGACAGAGGTTTATGCACTAAAATCACATGCTAAATGATGTCATGGCATGCAAACAACACAAGCAAAGCATGTTGGAGACCTTGAAACACAAGGCTAGTGAGGCCAACTACACTATAGCTATACAAAGCAAAGCATATATGACCAAGGCCACCTAAAACAGAGTTAAAGCATGCTAAATCAGTAGCAAAAATATGCTGGAGTTAAGCTAACACAAGCTAGAATGATAGGCTAAATCATCAAACATTCTAGGCTAGTAAGCATGATTACACAAGTGCAAAAAGCAAGTAAGAAGTGACCCAACCAACTAAAAATAGAGTTGAAGCATGTCAAAACAAAGCCAAAAAAATGCTTGAACTAAGCTACAAGAAGGTAGAAATACATGCACATATATTAAGCCATCAACACATGCAAACAAGATACAAGGAGGGGAGGCCACCCCCTTCTATTTTGGACCTCAAAACCAACTTTCTACCCCTGAAATTCCCCTGGAATTCAGTGGTTAAAAGGCCAAGAAAAGATTGTTTCAAAAGCTTTAAAAGATGGCACAAAACTTAGCACACAAGCTATAAAAGAGGGTGGACCACCCCTAACTCCAAAGAGGCCTTAAACCATCATTTTTAAACCTTAAAAACAGAGGTTTTTGTAGTTGAAAACTAGGCCAAAAACAGCATGCAAAGGTGGCCAAACTAGCAGCTAAAACAAAGCTTTAAATAGGGTAAAGCTTTACCCTTGAAGCACAGCAACCAACAGCACAAATTTTGAGCTCAAACCAAGCTTATGACCTCAAACCAAGCTTCAAGAGACCTCAGCTCCAAGGTTCAGGTGTTTGGTCAAGGTTCTTAGAACAAATGTGTAGAGAATTCCCATTTTCAAGCACAAAATCAAGAGAGAGAGGATTCTAGAGAGAGAGAGGAAATTTTGCTCACCAGAATTTGTAACCCCTCACATGGGGGAGAGACCTCCCCTTTTATAGAAATGCAAGCCAAAGCTTGCCTTCATCCCTCCATACACGTGTATAGAGAGGAGCACCAGTGCTCACCAGCTGGCTCAAAATATCTAAAAATATCTACTGATGCACTAGTGGCCGGCCGACCATCAGTGGTGGCCGACAGTGGCTCATTGATGGCCGGCATGGCCCATCAATGGCTGGCAGGCCTAAATGCATGGCCGGTAGTGCCCAAAAGTGGCCGACAGTGCACCTAAAGAAGCATGCTGAAAGGACCAACACGTGGTCCAAAAATGAGACAAAATTGATGTAGGGTTTGGAGAGTTCAAACTTGTGGCGTTTCGCCGCGGAATTCGAGCGCTCGACGAGCAATCACACTTGTCACTGGATGTACCTGCAAGAACATCCAAGTCCCGAGGACGGTCAAAAATGGGGTGTCTACAGAGCGGTGCGACCAAATTATTGAATTTCTAGATTTGTTCTTCAAGTTCAAAAGCCAACTTTAACTTATCAAAACTCATCCTTTTAAGCGAAAAGTGTAGAAAACATGTAGAAACTTATGGAAAAACATGGAATAAAGCTCAATTCACAAAATCAAGCCCCAAAAGCATGCCAATTCTTCAAAATTAAGTTGCAACTTTGTATGTATATAACATGCATGTATTGATTCACGTTCTCAACTTCCAAAACATGATCTCTTGAAGTAAAATGGTATGAAACTTGATGAATTTACAAAACCAAGCTAGAATGACTATATGTATGTGAGAATTCTTGAAAATTAAGCTCAAAATGTAAGGAAATATGCATGCATACATGGTATGACATAAATTCCTTTATTTCTAGCTCAATTCTTATACTTGATCACAAGGCCTTCTCAAATTCTCTTCATTAATGACTAAGATACAAAGATTAGGAGTCAACTACTCATCTAAGGTCATCAACTGAATTTTAATCAACAAATTCTTAAGCTCTTACAAGCCAAACCTTCAATTTCCAAGCTAGAATGCCAAATTCCAAACCTTTCTCACTCACTCTCTCCCTTCACACATTTTTTAGACCAAGGATGATAAGAAACTTAAGGGGTCTATTTATAGGTCTAACTAAGTTAGCTTAATTAAGTTGGATTAATTCTAATAAATATTACTTACATCTAATTAAATCTAATCATTTTATTCTAATTATTTGATTCCGAATTGAATTCTAATTAAACTCACCATAAAATTCTAAAAATTCTAAATAACACATACACTTAGTCAATTTTGTGATCGGATGTTGATAAGGCCTTTAATTCGCATACCGAAACAGAATCTCAAACAGATATTACCACCATAGATAGATATAAATACAATTACCACAAAACACAGGCAATTAACTTAGGTTTTCATCGTAATTACTTGTTAGACATTCTAAATTAAGGATTATTGACTAATCACATTTTGGGGTTGCTACAATCCTACTAACCTATTTTGCCAAGCTAACCAGCTCAACAAAGGTTTTCCAAAGTTGGCCAATCCCGCCAACCGACTTTGTCGAGCTAACCAGCTCGGCAAACATTTGCCAAAGTTGGTGTAAACGTGCCCCGAGGGCCCCATGCTACAGTTCGGACTCAAATGTCACGGTTCTGAATCTAATCCCGCAAAATGCAATGCGAGGTTGATAAATCACCAAAGAGTCCAAATCCGGCAAATCGTTTTGGAAAACTAATTTTTAAGAAAGAAGTGCCAAACATGGACTGCTTTGCCAGATACAGAGTCGCCACCTAAATATTTTGCTTTTGGGGGAATTTAGGAAACTCTGACTCGTTACCTAAGGCCACGTGACCGTCATCACCAAAGTTGCCTCGGCTCGGGAACTTGGGTACGATTGGGGAAGGTCATCTATGAGCACCCCCGCTCGCTCGATCAAAGATCGGCCTATACTAAGCATGATATTTTGTTTTTGAAAACACATGTGTTCTTATTCCGATTATTAGCTAGAATTACTATGTGATGCGCACAACACACAAGTATAGGCTAGATCGCCTAATTTGGAACAAAGCATCGCATATCCGTTTGTTTGAAAATGGTTTGAAGGTGCTACTCACAAGTAGGCTAAGACGTGGATTTGCCACCCTCAAGTGGGCTTAGAAAACATGATTTTGCTACAATCAAGTGGGCTTAAAACTCGCATTTCAATGAATTGTTCCAATTCAAGCAATCTAACCTTCACCCACAAGCATTCAGGCAGTTATACACTTAAGCAGTTAGCCTCATGGCGAGCATGCTATCATGGCAACACTCACACACATGCAAGGATGCTAAAGCATAAAAGATTACCTAGTACTCCGTGCCAAAACAACAACTAGTTAGAAATCAATGCATGATCCTAGTTTATGTTAAGATGGCTAATGCAACGCATGCAAAATGCAACTAGAAATAGGCTCGGCTATTCTAAGATGGCATGTGAAATGCAACAATCGATACATGTATTCAACTTGCTATTGAAATACAATGCAGTTTGTATGATGCGCCGAGCCCGGTGCATGCAATACGAATGAATGGATGCAAACATGCGAAGCATAAGTATACTAATTGAAACATGCCCTAATCTAACCATCAAAAGCAGGTAAGTAAAAGGGAGAAAGACGTGGGGTTGGAAGACATTCACACACGCACCCACACTTATTACAAATTTGCCCTCTCGACGAAGAGTCCGAAAGAATAATACAAATCAACTAACTAATCAACTAACAAGCTAATTAATTAATTACACAACCAAATCGAAATAAATAACTAGTCTAAGTTATTAAAACACTGAAATGGCCTCATGGCGAGGGATGCATGTGCGCTCGGACGGCTTCGCTCGGAAATCCATCGTCGTGCCACATGTTGCCTCTGTTTGCACTGCTCTGTACCTCTGAAAATTGTGCCAACTTCTGTGACACTTCTAAACCACCTTTTGGGCATTGTGTGAGGTCATCGACCAAGTGGTAAGGCCATCGGCCAATGGACAGGTTCCATCGACCAATTATGATGCTATCAGCCAACAATGGTTAGCCGATCGGCACTGAAAGTAGCCGATCGACACTAAAAGTAGCCGATCGGCGATTTCTTCTTGCAGAATGCTGTTTTTGCTGCAGCAGAGGACAAACAGAGCATGGCAATACATTTGCAAGAAAAGATGTATGCAACTACACCCCTTATCATGTCTAAGGCTCAAAGGTGTGTAGTACTCGACCCTCGGGCCACCAATCACGCATCTCGATGCATGATGGCCAAAGAGGCCAAGTGTGCACTTCAATGTAAAATGAATGCACAAAAACACAAAAATGCCTTAACATCTATCATGCCTGATCAAGAGGGTCGGCGACCGAGAATTGGGGCACGTTTCATCATTTCAAGTATGAAACGTCCCTCGTTTCTCGTGTTTGGCTTAACATCCAAACCAAACACAATGCAATGCATGTATGCCAAATATAATGTAATGTATGCAAGTAAGCAAAATGGCATGCAACAAACATGCAACAATATCATGCAATACAACTAGATTGACTTAGTGACACTAATGGCACGTGAACAATGTGATACAGCATGATTAGCTTATCGAAGCCAAAGGCATGTCAACTTGATGCAATGCAACCTAAGCATGCGAACAAAGCCAATGCAACACGAGCATGTCAACAACCATGTAAACAACAAGTATGCAAACAAGCATGTAAGATGGACTTAAATCGGATATAGACAGACCTCAGCCATGCCCAAAACAGTGGCCAAAATGTTGAAATGATGGCATGAAATGCAAGACAATGCATGCACATGCTCTAGCCCACCAACTAAGCATAAAAGCATAACTCTCAAAAGGGCTCAAGGAGTGACAAATGTGAGAGTGTGACAACACTATATGCTCTCAAATATCATTCCAAATGGTGCAATGCCACGCAAAAGGCTCAAATAAAGCATGCCAAGCGACTTGAAATACAAAGCTAGTCAAGGGCTTTACACTACAACCATACTAAGCAATGCTCAAATGACCTAAAGCACTCAAAACAGACCTAAGGCAGGTCAAAATGGTGGCAAAAACATGCTAGACTCACAACAAAGATGACAAGAAAGATAGGCTCCCGAATTAGCTCACAAACAAGGCATAATGGCACAACTCTTAAACACAATTAAAGAGTGATAAACATGAGAGCATGGCAGAATTTTATGCTCTGAAATTGCCTACCAAATGATGTCTTATCATGCAAATAGCTCAAATATGACATGCTAGGGGGCCCAAAGTGTAAGGCTAGCAAAGCCAAATACACTATAGCTATACAAAACAAGCCTCAAAAGGCCAAGAACAACCAAAACAGCCCTAAAGAATGTCAAAATAACACTAAAACATGTATGGAGTATAGCCAAGACAAGCTAGCATGAAGGGCCAAAACATCAAGTAAGCTAGGCCAATGAGCTTGTTTACACTACACCTACCAAAGCCAAGCATGAGATGACTTTACTAACAAAAATCAGAGTTATGGAATGTCAAAATAACACCAAAAATGCACTGATATGGCGGCCCACAAGCTTAGGCAAAAAGGCATGCATACTTAACGCATAAAGCATGACTCATCAAAAGCATTGAAATAGTGAAGCATGAGAGATTATGGCCACACCATATGCACTGAAATCATATACCAAGTGATGCCAAATCATGCAAATAGCCCAAACAATGCATGCTAGTGGCTTGGAAACTCAAAGCTAACAAGCTAGAATGCACTATGGCTATACAAAACAAGTCATGCATGACCAAAGCAACTTCAAACAGAGCTTAATCATGCTCAAATATGAGTAAAATCTTCCTTGAATTGAGCCAAAATCATGCTAAAACCATGGCTTAAAGCACAAAGCATGTTAGGCTAATGAGAAGATTTGCACTACAAGTGCAAGGAGCATGCAAGCAACAACCAAACCAGCTTAAAACAGAGTTAGAGTAGGCCCAAAAAGTCACAAAAACATGCTTGAAAAGAGCTAACATAAGCCACAAAAAGATGCTACTTTATAGAGCTAACAAGGCATGGCATGGAGAGACAAGGAGGGGAGGCTATCCCCTCCCATTTGGGACCTCAAAATAGAGTTTTTACCACTAAAAATCCTCTAGATTTTAGTGGTTAAAAGGCCACGAAAAGTTGGTTTCAAAAGCTTAGGAAGTTGGCTCAAAAAGCTTTACAAGCCAAAGAGCAAAGGGAGAGACAACCCCCTTGCCAAACAAGGCACAAACCAAGGCTCCTAGAACTAAAAAATAGAGGAAAAACAGCAGTTTTTGTAGTTCAACACCACCCCAAAAGACAGCCCCAAAGTAGTTGAAAACTATGGCCAAGCTAGTATGTAAAACAAGCTAAGAAGGAGAGAGATATACCTCTTGATGCACAGCAGCAAAACAGCCACTTTTCTAAGCCAAACAACCTTCAATCAGCCCAAAAATAGGTTCCAAGGCACCTCAACCCAATGGTGATCAACTTTGATGAAGGATGCTTAGGCAAACTAGTTGTATTTCTCTACTTCTATGCACTTCTATGCACCAAAGGAGAAAAGAGAGAGCAAACTAGAGAGAGAGAAGCAGAGATTTAGGTCTGAAATTTCTAGAGAGAGAGGACTTTTTAGTGTGAGAAGCTCCCAAACTTGTTCAAGAAGTTCTAACCCTTTAGAAATGAGATATTTGTCTCCATATATAGCAAAAGGCAAGGGTTTGGTCGAAAATATCTAAGCATGGGACAGCTGGAGGTTGTGTGGAACAGTTGAAGATGAAATATCTTCAAAAAATCTGAGTTTGGGTCACTCTTGGCCGGTCGACCATCTTTGGTGCCGATCTGCCATTTATCTACTACTTTTTTGGCCGATCAGCCAACAAAATCTGCTTTCTAGGCCCAATTTCAAATGGGCATAACTCCTTTATATGAACTCCTTTTTAGGTCATTCTAGTGTCCAAATTGAAGCCCTGGAAGTAAACTTTCCAATGGTGGCAGCCTTGCATAAAACTTCCAACTGTGAAAAAAGTTCTGCCTCTTTTAGTGAAGACTACTCAGTTTCGGTCCAACCAGAATGATGCCCAACTTCAACCAAACATATCTCCTCCATCCGGAATTGGTTTTAGGAGATTCTTGAGTGTAAAATGAAGCCCCAGAAGTATTATTTCCAACGGTGGTGGCCTCATAGCTTAAATCCAAGTGCATAGATAGATAGGCCTGATTTAGCGAGGACCGCTCGACTTTCTCTTAGCGATTCATACCCATCTTCTTCTCCAACTTGGTCTCTTCCCCCTTCTCCTCTTTTCTTCAACTCTAAACCCCTAAACAAGGTGTTTTGAAATATTTTTCAATGATTTCATCTCTCTTTCATTCATTTCCACTTTGTCCTTGCTCGGTTTACCGAAAAGTGCAACATTTGACAAAATGCGAGTCTTGGAACATTGCAAAAACCTTTTTCAAAATATTTTGAAAGAAAGGAGTTTAAGATCTAAAATATTTTTGGTCTAAAAATGGGGTGTGAGGTTTGGATTTGACTCTCTCCTTGCCTGAGAAATCGAACCTTTGCACTGCACACCTTTCATCACCAAGTAAACCATCAGTAACGCCCAAGTCTTAAGGGCGGTCAAAAATGGGGTGTCTACAGTTGCCCCTTTTTGACAGAGCTCGAAGTCATGAAATGATGTGAGTGAATGTCAAAGCCCAGAGACGACCCATTTTTGACAAGGCCGAAGACTTGAACAAACAAACAAAATATAGATAAATAAATGGTTGTGCCTGCAGGCTGCCTACGTATCCCTTTGCAAGGAATCAAACCAGCGTAGTTCAGGGGCAGGATGCAACATGATATGCAATATTACGAAACAATGTAATAATATACAATGTATTTTAATCATCAAACCACAAGCAGTGCAAAACCACACAAATATAATAAAGGGATGGAGATGCAAAATTAAACTACGTGTAACATAGAAAAGGTGCCGGAGCGCTCTAACCACAATTCTCTTAGTGGAATAAGTGCATGCACAGACAGAACTATGTGTTTCGCAGAAAGAATACAAGTAATTGGGTGGCATGATATTATTGAGGGGTGATCTGCTGAGGAAAGATCGTGATCCTACATGCTGAATGTAAGAAAACAAACTACAATGCAATGGATGAAGTGAATAAGGCGCACAGCCAAACCACATTTTGCCTAGAAAAGGCATAGACACAAAACAGACCACGTCTAACACAGAAATGGTGCCGACACCCTCAGACCACAATTCTCTTAGTGGAATAGACGCGTACACATAATCACAGAACCATGCTTCAACGCAAAAAGTATAGGCACATGCCAGACTAAGCTTAACATGGAAAGGATGCAGGAGATAAAACAGATAATGCAGTAGATGCATGCGATAAATGCTATATACAATGCGATAGATGCAATAGACGATGTAGTAGCTAGGAAGTGAAGGTACCTCACAGGGGCAATTGGCAATGACTTACCTCATGTTGCTGGGGATCTTTCGCTTCTTCTTGGTTGAACCACAGGTACTACTTTTCTCTCTGACTATGGTCACAGCTTTCCCTATTCTCCAATAGGGTGACAGACTAGGTTGGTTCAGTATCCAGAATTGAGGCGCATACACATGCTATCTCAATCTATGGGGCTGCCATATATATTTCAAGCCGAGGATACACCCCTGGGTATTTAAACCAGACTTTAGTCTCGGAAAAGTCGAACCTTTGCGTTCTAGGCATGAGCCATTCGAACTCTAGTTTCCACCGTCTCAGTTGATCTCCTAGGAACTCACCGCTAATACAGGCAGGTGGCTATACTAGACCACTGGAAGTCGTTCGGGCACGACAAACACTAAAGGAATTGCACCTTTAGAGGATTTAAGGTCTCCTAGACCAGAGAGTGCACAAGACAGTGCGAAGCAGAGTGAATGCACAAAACAGTGCCAAGAAGATGCACAAAACAGTGCGATGCAGAGTGTATGCACAAAAGAGTGCTAAGAAGATGCACAAAACAGTGCGATGTAGGTTGAAATGCACAAGACAGTGCGATGCAATGCACTAACAAGTACAGGTAAGGTGCGCAAGATAGTGCGATGCAATGCACTAACAAGTGCAGGTAAGGTGCGCAAGATAGCGCGATGCAAGTTCAATGCAAAAGATACAAGCATTTTCTATGCAAGATGAGAGCATGTAATGAAATGCACAAAATAGTGCGATGCGCAAGAGAGCGCGAGTGTAAACTGCACAAAACAGTGTGATGCGCAAGAAAGCGCGAGTGATAACTGTACAAAATAGTGCGATGCGTAAGAAAGCGCGAGTGACAAACTGCACAAAATAGTGCCATGCACAAGAAAGCGCGAGCGATAAACTGCACAAAACAGTGCAATGCGCAAGAAAGCGCGAGTGATAAACTTCAAAAAACAGTGCAATGCCCAAGAAAGTGCGAGTGATAAACTTCACAAAACAGTGCAATGCGCAAGAAAGCGCGAGTGATAAACTGCACAAAACAGTGCAATGCGCAAGAAAGCACGAGTGATAAACTGCACAAAACAGTGCGATGTGCAAGAAAGCGCGAGTGATAAGCTGCACAAAACAGTGCAATGCGCAAGAGAGTGCGAGTGTAAACTGCACAAAAAAGTGCGATGCGCAAGAAAGCGCGAGCGTAAACGCAGGATTTTAAGGTCTCCTAGACCAAAGAATGCACATGACAGTGCGATGCGCAAGAAAGCGCGAGTGAGACACAAAGTGTAAGTGCACAAGACAATGCGAGTGAGATACAAAGTGTAAGTGCACAAGACAGTGCGAGGAAGGTGCACACACAAAAAAAAGTGCGATAAAATGCATTTTCTATGCAAGTGAGGTGCACAAAAAAGTGCGATGAAATGCATTTTCTATGCAAGTAAGGTGCACAAAAAAGTGCGATGAAATGCATTTTCTATGCAACATGGAAAGCATATTCTATGCAAGGATGGGTGCATTTTTCATGCAAAGGATTCGAGCATTTTCTATGCAACTATGGAAGAGTGCATTTTCTATGCAATATTGAAAGCAAGCATATTCTATGCATGAATCATAACGATGCGCGGCACGCATGCAATAGAAGTGTATATGAAAGTGCACATTCTATGCAATAGAGGGGCATCAAACACGTATTCTAGTGGGTCCGATTTGTCTCTCGGAGGGCTTTGTAACACACTCAGCTCGAAAAGGGTACACCCTATTTATATTGGCGAGAGATAACATCTGCTGCTGCTTCAATTGCCATTCTGACTTGAAGCAGGCTTAAGCTTGGGGTTGAGATACACTCATACTCCAGAGAAAGGCGAGGCCTGACAAGATACACCTGGAATGCAGTCTCGGAATTTGCTAAAGTTAAAACATGCTAAGATGCTCCAAATTTTCCCTCTTTTCTTTTGCTTTGCAGTTCGAAACCTATATAGCTTCAGATAGGTCCTTGTTCTACTGTTCTCATATGACCTGGGTTGAACCCTGCAGTTCATGAAAGAAAGAATCTTATTTTGCCTTTCCAAATCCGCAGCTGACATCAGCTGACGATCTTAATTGGGTGTGTAGCCAATCTGCAGCTGACATCAGCTGACGATGCTCTGCTAGGGAGTTTGGACGGGATCAGATGTGTCCAGACGAGGGAGTGGAATATCTAGATCCATTCCAGTTCGTGCTTCGCACTTGGCTTGATACCTCACTGCTTGGAGGATGAGAGAGCTTTCGACATTTTGGTGTTAACTTCAGTTATGCCTTGTTCTGGCAGGTGGAGTGCCCTTCTGGCGGGTAGAGTGCCCTTTCCGGCAAGTATGTTGACAATGGGGAAAAGACAGAACACCTGACTTAACTGTGCCCCTAGTTCATCATTTTGACCATTTTTTTGTTTTGGCTTTCTACTAAAACAATTTTGACCAACATGAGAGTTAGATTAACATGTTTGTTCGATTTTCTGATTCAAAATCATGCAAGTTAGGTTATGAGCACTGAAAATTTTCCTTTTTTGGGTCCAAGAAATAGTCCAGTTTTGGAAAAATGGAATAATTTTCGAGAGAATATTAGTCAACCTCATTAAAAATTCTCGAAAACTATTTTTGCAAACGGCCACCGCTCGACCAACATGGAACTTACTCTTGAGATGCACATCCTCAGATCCAAAACAATGGAAAATTGCCCCTTGTTTGAAATGTACCGCAGCACACTGTATGGCAACGGAAAGTTGCCCCTTGTTTGAATAGCACTACAGCACACTGTAACCAATTCTCATAGTGAAGGTCACAACCGAACTCTTGGATACATAAATGACAAAGTTGACCCGTTCAATCTCATGGACAGGACAGTTGAATTTGAAATGTTTATGGCTGGACTTCAGAATGAAGTTGCCTACGTATCCCAAACATGGGAATCAAGCATGACGTAGTTCCGGGTTAAGGTACACTCGTGTATTAACCTCTCCTTTTGCGCTCTAACTTTTGCAAAGGCCGCCCTTCTGGGTTTTCAACCTTGCGAGCTATGTTTTTCTTTTATTTTCATTCTTTTCATTCTTTTCATCTTCTTTTCTTTGTTCAGTTCTGTTCATTTTTTTCATTTCTTTTTTGTTCTTTTTCTCTTGCTCTAACTTTTGCCTGGGTCGCCCTTCCGGGTTTTCGGCCCAACGAGCCTCTCAAGGGTAAAAAGTGTAACAAGTCCATGTTGAATGGTCGTAGGATCTCGAATCCATCTGAATCCGACAGAATGGCTGATGTTTACTGATGATGTAGGAGTCCATCCAACCGGGTCTGAATTGCCCCCAGTGTTGTGGATAGGAACTCGGTTGTCCTTCAACAAAAACTTTCTTCTTTCCTCCCTTCTGGGATTTGGCATTCTTGCCAGTCTTCGTTAGCTTGAGAAATGTCCCAATTTTTGACTCTTCGAGCACATCTGACATTTTTTTGCCCCTAGTTCAAGGGCTGCTTCTGATCTAGCTTTGCAAGCTTCTTTTGACGACGTCTGACCTTCTTTGCCTCTAGTTCGATGGCTGCTTCTGATCTGGCCATGCAAGCCTCACATCGTGGTTGACAGTTGAACATTCTGAATCCAAGGTTTAAAAGCAAAGGGTCGAGTCACAAGGCTGAGAGTGACAAATCGCTCGCGCTTAAGACAGTGTAGAACCAATCTGGATCAAGCCAGGATCCTTCTTAGTACTCACATTAACAAACATGATTTCATTCATTAAGGCTTAGCATGCCTCTCTCTCTCTCAATTGATCAAATTTTGCAAAACCCGAGGAATTCCTCCCTCTTTGTTTTCACCACAGTGTTCAAAAAGTTTTGAAAAACTTAGGTCAATGCAATGATTTCAAGGCACAGAAAAGTAGGTGAAAAACACTGCCATTTCATTCAAACTTGCTAGCACAACTGGCTCAAGGTAGAAACAAACTCAAAAGTGCAAAAATCACTGCTGTTTCATTCAAGTCTTCTGGTGCAACTGGCTCCATGGCAGAAACAAACTCAAAAGAGTGTAAAAGACAAACACAAAACAAGATAGTGATGTCCGAGGTAACACCCTCGAAATCACCTGACTCCAACACAACAAGACTGACTCGATACAACAAGACAGACTCAACTGACTTAGCACAAAAAGACTTACTCAATACAACATAACCAAACTGACTCAATACCCAAGTCAGAAAGTACAAAACTAGCATTTGCACAATGCTCAAAACAGTACGGGCCATCCATCGCATCTGGAGTAAACTAGGTGCCATCCGCAGGTGATTCATCCCCCCGATCACATAATCACATTATCCCCCAAGTTCAACGATCCGGTGCTGATAGACTTTGCAGGACTTGGTGCGGTGATGACCCCGTTGTCAATCAGATCTTGTATTTCATGGCTGAAACGAAAACACAGGTCAGTGTCATGGCCGGCTTGTTGATGGAAGGCACAGTACTTGGCCGGATCATGGGAGGCAGGAAGTTTATTCGGGAAAGGCCAAGGCTCAAGGGGTTTGAGATGGCCCTGTCCAACAAGGATTTGGAAAGCTTTGGACAAAGGCGTATAGAGGGCATGGAAGACCCTCTGGCCTCAGGGTGGATACTTCGAGGTTTGTGATTTTTTACTGGATGCACCAGCAAAGGGATTGATAGGCGCCGATTGGGTTTGCTGATCCCTTCTGAGTGCAGGATTAGAGCTGAAAGGAACGTTTCTGGTACAACAACCCTTCTCCCGGCTTGCCCCTTGATTCAAACTGCCCCCAACTTGAGTGGCGAAAGTGTCATCCGCAGTTTTTGCAACAACTGCGAGTACTTGCTATTTGTTCAGCCCTTCGGCTTTCAAAGCCTCAATAGCCCACTGAAGGTGTTCATGGGGACCAATGCATGCCCCTACCTTGTTCTTTCCACTTGCCTCCACCTTGCCAAGGGATTGGGTCGCTATATCAGAGCGAAGCCCAGTTGTTGTCAACATGTCATCGCCCAGATCTGGGATGGCTTTAGGTTGGCCATTTTCAATTTCAAATGTAGCTTGCCCCGAGACTAGAGAGCCTTTTCTGGCATGTGATGCGGTCAATGATGGAGCCAATATCCCGAAGGCTAAATCTGCCACAGTTCTCTGAAGATCTTCGATCATTCTCATAAGCTCAGAAGTAGTGGGCTCACGGGTTTGAGATGATTGGGGTTCAGATGTACCCATCATGCATAAGTCCATGCTGACTGGAATGAACACCTCAGGCTTGGGTAAATGGGCCGGGCTGATGTATATGCTGGGGTTGTAGCCAGATGGCAATATATGGATGAGGTTGAGGTAGGCAGGAGATGTTTGGTCATTGGGGTCTGGAGGTGGAGCTATAGTCCGGTTGTCGATGAGATTCTGGACCTCATGACGAAGACGGTAGCAACGATCGGTGCCATGACCGCACTGTTGATGATACACGCAGTATTTGGAGGGGTTATGCCTGGCAGGGAGTGGGTCAGGCAGAGGTTGAGGATCAAGAGGTTTGAGATGCCCTCTTTCCATCAGAACTTTTAGTGCGCTGGTTAGGCTCATATAGAGGGGAGTGAAAGTTCTACCCTATGCTCGGGTCAGGCCGGCTGTTTGTAAGCTTGGATTGGCAAAAGGGTCGGCTGTGGCAACTGTATTAATTTCGATGGGTTCGAGAACAGTGCTACTACCAGCATTGGTACTCCCTGCAAAAACTCTCCTTATCGGTTCACTTGTTCTGGGAATGATCCCACTGTTGAACGCATTCTCGACCTGAACCCCCAGTTCATGCAAACTTTTGAAAGTGAATAGTGGAGCGACTATCAACTTTTGCAACATATCATGCTCGAGGTTTCGCACTACTATCCGCACTTAATCCCTTTCAGAACGGTGATCTGTTATCTGTGCTGCCTTTGCTCTCCACCTTGCAACAAATTCCTCAAACGGCTCTGTTGGGTTCTGGCGGGTTGTTTCAAGCTCTTACATGGTCATTTCAACTTGGGTATTGTAAGAGTACTGTTCAACAAAGGCCTCACCCAATTCTTCCCAGTTTTGCTTCACTGTATTCTCCAACTTGGCGTACCAAACAGCTGCTACACCCGACAAGGTTCTTCCATACAAAGAGAGTTTCTGTGGCTTAGTCAGACCCATCGACTTCAGGACATCCAAGAAAAGCGGGATATGTACCATTGGATCTCCAGACCCGTCGAAATGGTCAATATGTGGCATTTTGAATCTGTCTGGGAGCCGTACGGGCAGCCTCGGTGTACCCGTCCTCAATGTCGGGAATGGAGTTAAGGCCCTGTGCTTTTTTGATTTGTTTCTCAAGGTTAGCAACTTTTACTGAGGTCGGATCATGCTCATTAGCATCAAGAGGACAAAGCCTCTCATTAGGTTGCATCAAGGGTTTGAAAACTCAAGCTTGAGCCAACCCTTCTCGGGGATCTGGACCTTGCAAATCTTTAGCTGGCGGAAGTGGATCAAAGTTCGGCTCGGGTCCCGAAGCTGGATGTGAGGCAGACCCCCCAGATGGGCGTTGCGTTTCAGCACTGGTCTCATCCTGCATGGCAGTTCCCTGATTTAACACAGTTATCATGGCCACAAATTCTTCCGAACCCTGTGCCATCACGGGTCTGCTGATGATGTGACTGGTGACTGTCGGATCAGTTGAACTGGTGAACCCTGACTGGCATTTTTACCCTGCCTCAGCGGAGGAAACACTGGTTGCCCTTGAACTGAATCTCTGATCAACACAAGTCCGGTGTACTCGGGGGATATTGGAGCCTTCTGAAGCTATGGATCCAAGACTACCTAGCAAAAAAAGAAAACAGACAGCATCTCAGCCTGATTTCACCAAAACAGATATGAGCACAACTGAATGACTGCACTCTTTACTGAATTCTGCCCGAAAATTTGCCTGAAAACTGATACCCTCAGGCCGATACTCAGACTTGCAACTGATACATATAACCTGTAGAGACGCACTCTGACAGCACATACCAAGCAAATAAGAGCCAAAACACCCCTATGGTGGGGTAGGGTTTCCCTGTCCTATTTTGTCAGGAGCTAGGGTTTCACTACGCACACAGCGGTTTCAAACAACCTATAATCGGGTAAGTAACCTGTCCTAGCTTGGAATGGTCACTACAGTTTCCGATATGCACTAGATTGAATGGTCAAAAAGGGTGCCCCGGTAAAAATCGGGGTTTGTGTTCCCAACGTGACAGAGCCCACAACCGGTCAGCCTTATGGCACGCTTCTCGAAGCGAGCCTCCGGCAAATCATTCAGGAATAGCATACGGCAAACACGGTGTCCTAGGTGCACCAATGCACATGCAATGCAAAAAAACAAATAAGTGTAATCAAAACAAGATATCATGAGTTCGAGTCAAGTTCTCTAACTCCCCAGCAGAGTCGCCAGAAACTGTAGACACGCCCCGAGGGCCCCATGCTATAGTTCGGACTCAAATGTCACGGTTCTGAATCTAATCCCGCAAAGTGCAATGCGAGGTTGATAAATCACCAAAGAGTCCAAATCCGGCAAATCCTTTTGGAAAACTGATTTTTAAGAAAGAAGTGCCAAACATGGACTGCTTTGCCAGATACAGAGTCGCCACCTAAATATTTTGTTTTTGGGGGAATTTAGGAAACCCTGACTCGTTACCTAATGCCACGTGTCCGTCATCACCAAAGTTGTCTCGGCTCGAGAACTTGGATACGATTGGGGAAGGTCATCTATGAGCACCCCCGCTCGCCCGATCAAAGATCGGCCTGTACTAAGCATGATATTTTGTTTTTGAAAACACATGTGTTCTTATTCCGATTATTAGCTAGAATTACTATGTGATACGCACAACACACAAGTATAGACTAGATCGCCTAATTTGGAACAAAGCATCACATCTCCGTTTGTTTGAAAATGGTTTGAAGGTGCTACTTGCAAGTAGGCTAAGACGTGGATTTGCCACCCTCAAGTGGGCTTAGAAAACATGATTTTGCCACAATCAAGTGGGCTTAAAAGTCGCATTTCGATGAATTGTTCCAATTCAAGCAATCTAACCTTCACCCACAGGCATTCAGGCAGTTATACACTTAAGCAGTTAGCCTCATGGCAAGCATGCTATCATGGCAACACTCACACACATGCAAGGATGCTAAAGCATAAAAGCTTACCTAGTACTCCGAGCCAAAACAACAACTAGTTAGTAATCAATGCATGATCCTAGTTTATGTTAAGATGGCTAATGCAACGCATGCAAAATGCAACTAGAAATAGGCTCGGCTATTCTAAGATGGCATGTGAAATGCAACAATTGATACATGTATTCAACTTGCTATTGAAATACAATGCAGTTTGTATGATGCGCCGAGCCCAGTGCATGCAATACAAATGAATGGATGCAAACATGCGAAGCATAAGTATACTAATTGAAACATGCCCTAATCTAACCATCAAAAGTAGGTAAGTAAAAGGGAGAAAGATGTGGGGTTAGAAGACATTCACACACGCACGCACACTTATTACAAATTCGCCCTCTCGACGGAGGGTCCGAAAGAATAATACAAATCAACTAACTAATCGACTAACAAGCTAATTAATTAATTACACAACCAAATTGAAATAAATAACTAATCTAAGTTATTAAAACACTGAAATGGCCTCCTGGTGAGGGATGCATGCGCGCTCGGACGGCTTCGCTCGGAAATCCACCGCCATGCCACATGTTGCCTCTGTTTGCACTGCTCTGTACCTCTAAAAATTGTGCCAACTTCTGTGACACTTCTAAACCACCTTTTGGGCATTCTGTGAGGTCATCGACCAAGTGGTAAGGCCGTCGGCCAATGGAAAGGTTCCATCGACCAATTATGATGCTATCGGCCAACAATGGTTAGCCGATCGGCACTGAAAGTAGCCGACCGGCCATTTCTTCCTGCGGAATGCTGTTTTGCTGCAGCAGAGGACAAACAGAGCATGGCAATACATTTGCAAGAAAAGATGTGTGCAACTACACCCCTTATCATGTCTAAGGCTCAAAGCTGTGTAGTACTCGACCCTCGGGCCACCAATCACGCATCTCGATGCATGATGGCCAAAGAGGCCAAGTGTGCACTTCAATGTAAAATGAATGCACAAAAACACAAAAATGCCTTAACCTCTATCATGCATGATCAAGAGGGTCGGCGACCGAGAATTGGGGCACGTTTCATCACTTCAAGTATGAAACGTCCCTCGTTTCTCGTGTTTGGCTTAACATCCAAACCAAACACAATGCAATGCATGTATGCCAAATACAATGTAATGTATGCAAGTAAGCAAAATGGCATGCAACAAACATGCAACAATGTCATGCAATACAACTAGATTGACTTAGTGACACTAATGGCACGTGAACAATGTGATACAGCATGATTAGCTTATCGAAGCCAAAGGCATGTCAACTTGATGCAATGCAACCTAAGCATGCGAACAAAGCCAATGCAACACGAGCATGTCAACAACCATGTAAACAACAAGTATGCAAACAACATGTAATGCAAACAAGCATGCAAGATGGACTTAAACCGGATATAGACAGACCTCAGCCATGCCCAAAATAGTGGCCAACATGTTGAAATGATGGCATGAAATGCAAACAATGCATGCACATGCTCTAGCCCACCAACTAAGCATAAAAGCATAACTCTCAAAAGGGCTCAAGGAGTGACAAATGTGAGAGTGTGACAATACTATATGCTCTCAAATATCATTCCAAATGGTGCCATGCCACGCAAAAGGCTCAAATAAAGCATGCCAAGCGACTTGAAATACAAAGCTAGTCAAGGGCTTTACACTACAACCATACTAAGCAATGCTCAAATGATCTAAAGCACTCAAAACAGACCTAAGGCAGGTCAAAATGGTGGCAAAAACATGCTAGACTCACAACAAAGATGACAAGAAAGATAGGCTCCCGAATTAGCTCACAAACAAGGCATAATGGCACAACTCTTAAACACAATTAAAGAGTGATAAACATGAGAGCATGGCAGAATTTTATGGTCTGAAATTGCCTACCAAATGATGCCATATCATGCAAATAGCTCAAATATGACATGCTAGGGGGCCCAAAGTGCAAGGCTAGCAAAGCCAAATACACTATAGCTATACAAAACAAGCCTCAAAAGGCCAAGAACAACCAAAACAGCCCTAAAGAATGTCAAAATAACACTAAAACATGTATGGAGTATAGCCAAGACGAGCTAGCATGAAAGGCCAAAACATCAAGTAAGCTAGGCCAATGAGCTTGTTTACACTACACCTACCAAAGCCAAGCATGAGATGACTTTACTAACAAAAATCAGAGTTATGGAATGTCAAAATAACACCAAAAATGCACTGATATGGCGGCCCACAAGCTTAGGCAAAAAGGCATGCATATAGACTCATACTTAAGGCATAAAGCATGACTCATCAAAAGCATTGAAATAGTGAAGCATGAGAGATTATGGCCACACCATATGCACTGAAATCATATACCAAGTGATGCCAAATCATGCAAATAGCCCAAACAATGCATGCTAGTGGCTTGGAAACTCAAAGCTAACAAGCTAGAATGCACTATGGCTATACAAAAAAAGTCATGCATGGCCAAAGCAACTTCAAACAGAGCTTAATAATGCTGAAATATGTGTAAAATCTTCTATGAATTGAGCCAAAATCACGCTAAAACCATGGCTTAAAGCACAAAGCATGTTAGGCTAATGAGAAGATTTGCACTACAAGTGCAAGGAGCATGCAAGCAACAACCAAACCAGCTTAAAATAGAGTTAGAGCAGGCCCAAAAAGTCACAAAAACATGCTTGAAAAGAGCTAACATAAGCCACAAAAAGATGCTACTTTATAGAGCTAACAAGGCATGGCATGGAGAGACAAAGAGGGGAGGCTATCCCGTCCCATTTGGGACCTCAAAACAGGGTTTTTACCACTGAAAATCCTCTAGATTTTAGTGGTTAAAAGGCCACGAAAAGTTGGTTTCAAAAGCTTAGGAAGTTGGCTCAAAAAGCTTTACAAGCCAAAGAGCAAAGGGAGAGACAACCCCCTTGCCAAACAAGGCACAAACCAAGGCTCCTAGAACTAAAAAATAGTGGAAAAACAGCAGTTTTTGTAGTTCAACACCACCCCAAAAGACAGCCCCAAAGTAGTTGAAAACTATGGCCAAGCTAGTATGTAAAACAAGCTAAGAAGGAGAGAGATATACCTCTTGATGCACAGCAGCAAAACAGCCACTTTTCTGAGCCAAACAACCTTCAATCAGCCCAAAAATAGGTTCCAAGGCACCTCAACCCAATGGTGATCAACTTTGATGAAGGATGCCTAGGCAAACTAGTTGTATTTCTCTACTTCTATGCACTTCTATGCACCAAAGGAGAAAAGAGAGAGCAAACTAGAGAGAGAAGCAGAGATTTAGGTCTGAAATTTCTAGAGAGAGAGGACGTTTTAGTGTGAGAAGCTCCCAAACTTGTTCAAGAAGTTCTAACCCTTTAGAAATGAGATATTTGTCTCCATATATAGCAAAAGGCAAGGGTTTGGTCGAAAATATCTAAGCATGGGACAGCTAGAGGTTGTGTGGAACAGCTGGAGATGAAATATCTTCAAAAAATCTGAGTTTGGGTCACTCTTGGCCGGTTGGCCATCTTTGGTGCCGATCTGCCACTTATCTACTACTTTTTTGGCCGATCAGCCAACAAAATCAACTTTCTAGGCCCAATTTCAAATGGGCATAACTCCTTTATATGAACTCCTTTTTAGGTCATTCTAGTGTCCAAATTGAAGCCCCGGAAGTAAACTTTCCAATGGTGGAAGCCTTGCATAAAACTTCCAACTGTGAAAAAAAGTTCTGCCTCTTTTAGTGAAGACTGCTCAGTTTCAGTCCAACCGGAATGATGCCCAACTTCAACCAATCATATCTCCTCCATCCGGAATTGGTTTTAGGAGATTCTTGAGTGTAAAATGAAGCCCCGGAAGTATTATTTCCAACGGTGGTGGCCTCATAGCTTAAATCCAAGTGCATAGACAGATAGGCATGATTTAGCGAGGACCACTCGACTTTCTCTTAGCGATTCATACCAATCTTCTTCTCTAACTTGGTCTCTTCCCTCTTCTCCTCTTTTCTTCAACTCCAAACCCCTAAACAAGGTGTTTTGAAATATTTTTCAATGATTTCATCTCTCTTTCATTCATTTCCACTTTGTCCTTGCTCGGTTTACCGAAAAGCGCAACATTTGACAAAATGCGAGCCTTGGAACATCGCAAAAACCTTTTTCAAAATATTTTGAAAGAAAGGAGTTTAAGATCTAAAATATTTTTGGTCTAAAAATGGGGTGTGAGGTTTGGATTTGACTCTCTCCTTGCCTGAGAAATCGAACCTTTGCACTGCACACCTTTCATCACCAAGTAAACCATCAGTAACGCCCAAGTCTTAAGGGCGATCAAAAATGGGGTGTCTACAGTTGCCCCTTTTTGACAGAGCTCGAAGTCATGAAATGACGTGAGTGAATGTCAAAGCCCAGAGACGACCCATTTTTGACAAGGCCAAAGACTTGAACAAACAAACAAAATATAGATAAATAAATGGTTGTGCCCACAGGCTGCCTACGTATCCCTTTGCAAGGAATCAAACCAGCGTAGTTCAGGGGTAGGATGCAACATGATATGCAATATTACGAAACAATGTAATAATATACAATGTATTTGAATCATCAAACCACAAGCAGTGCAAAACCACACAAATATCATAAAGGGATGGAGATGCAAAATTAAACTACGTGTAACATAGAAAAGGTGCCGGAGCGCTCTAACCACAATTCTCTTAGTGGAATAAGTGCATGCACAGACAGAACTATGTGTTTCGCAGAAAGAATACAAGTAATTGGGTGGCATGATATAAGTGAGGGGTGATCTGCTGAGGAAAGATCGTGATCCTACATGCTGAATGTAAGAAAACAAACTACAATGCAATGGATGAAGTGAATAAGGCGCACGGCCAAACCACATTTTGCCTAGAAAAGGCATAGACACAAAACAGACCACGTCTAACACAGAAATGGTGCCGACACCCTCAGACCACAATTCTCTTAGTGGAATAGACGCGTACACATAATCACAGAACCATGCTTCAACGCAAAAAGTATGGGCACATGCCAGACTAAGCTTAACATGAAAAGGATGCAGGCGATAAAACAAATAATGCAGTAGATGCATGCGATAAATGCTATATACAATGCGATAGATGCAATAGACGATGTAGTAGCTAGGAAGTGAAGGTACCTCACAGGGGCAATTGGCAATGACTTACCTCATGCTGCTGGGGATCTTTCGCTTCTTCTTGGTTGAACCACAGGTATTACTTTTCTCTCTGACTATGGTCGCAGCTTTCCCTATTCTCCAACAGGATGACAGACTAGGTTGGTTCAGTATCCAGAATTGAGGCGCATACACATGCTATCTCAATCTATGGGGCTGCAATATAGATTTCAAGCCGAGGATACACCCCTGGGTATTTAAACCAGACTTTAGTCTCGGAAATCCCGAACCTTTGCGTTCTAGGCATGAGCCATTCGAACTCTAGTTTCCACCGTCTCAGTTGATCTCCTAGGAACTCACCGCTAATACAGGCAGGTAGCTATACTAGACCACTGGAAGTCGTTCGGGCACGACAAACACTAAAGGAATTGCACTTTTAGAGGATTTAAGGTCTCCTAGACCAGAGAGTGCACAAGACAGTGCGAAGCAGAGTGAATGCACAAAACAGTGCTAAGAAGATGCACAAAACAGTGCGATGCAGAGTGCATGCACAAAAGAGTGCTAAGAAGATGCACAAAATAGTGCGATGTAGGTTGAAATGCACAAAACAGTGCGATGCAATGCACTAACAAGTACAGGTAAGGTGCACAAGATAGTGCGATGCAATGCACTAACAAGTGCAGGTAAGGTGCGCAAGATAGCGCGATGCAAGTTCAATGCAAAAGATACAAGCATTTTCTATGCAAGATGAGAGCATATAATGGAATGCACAAAATAGTGCGATGCGCAATAGAGCACGAGTGTAAACTGCACAAAACAGTGTGATGCGCAAGAAAGCGCGAGTGATAACTGCACAAAACAGTGCGATGCGTAAGAAAGTGCGAGTGGAAAACTGCACAAAACAGTGCAATGCACAAGAATGCGTGAGTGATAAACTTCACAAAACAGTGCAATGCGCAAGAAAGCGCGAGTGATAAACTGCACAAAACAGTGCAATGCGCAAGAAAACACGAGTGATAAACTGCACAAAACAGTACGATGCGCAAGAAAGCGCGAGTGATAAGCTGCACAAAACAGTGCAATGCGCAAGAGAGTGCGAGTGTAAAATGCACAAAAAAGTGCGATGCGCAAGAAAGCGCGAGCGTAAACGCAGGATTTTAAGGTCTCCTAGACCAAAGAATGCACATGACAGTGCGATGCGCAAGAAAGCGCGAGTGAGACACAAAGTGTAAGTGCAGAAGACAATGCGAGTGAGATACAAAGTGTAAGTGCACAAGACAGTGCGATGCGCAAGAAAGCGCGAGTGAGACACAAAGTGTAAGTGCAGAAGACAATGCGAGTGAGATACAAAGTGTAAGTGCACAAGACAGTGCGAGGAAGGTGCACACACAAAAAAAAGTGCAATAAAATGCATTTTCTATGCAAGTGAGGTGCACAAAAAAGTGCGATGAAATGCATTTTCTATGCAAGTAAGGTGCACAAAAAAGTGCGATGAAATGCATTTTCTATGCAACATGGAAAGCATATTCTATGCAAGGATGGGTGCATTTTCCATGCAAAGGATTCGAGCATTTTCTATGCAAATATGGAAGAGTGCATTTTCTATGCAACATGGAAAGCATATTCTATGCAATATTGAAAGTAAGCATATTCTATGCATGAATCATAACGTTGCGCGGCACGCATGCAATAGAAGTGTATATGAAAGTGCACATTCTATGCAATAGAGGGGCATCAAACACGTATTCTGGTGCCTCCGATTTGTCTATCGGAGGGCTTTGTAACACACTCAGCTCGAAAAGGGTACACCCTGTTTATATTGGCGAGAGATAACATCTGCTGCTGCTTTAATTGCCATTCTGACTTGAAGCAGGCTTAAGCTTGGGGTTGAGATACACTCATACTCCAGAGAAAGGCGAGGCCTGACAAGATACACCTGGAATGCAGTCTCGGAATTTGCTAAAGTTGAAACATGCTAAGATGCTCCAAATTTTCCCTCTTTTCTTTTGCTTTGCAGTTCGAAACCTATATAGCTTCAGATAGGTCCTTGTTCTACTGTTCTCATATGACCTGGGTTGAACCCTGCAGTTCATGAAAGAAAGAATCTTATTTTGCACATATGTGAAGAATGGCACAGCACTCTGAGCACAAAGCGATTTGAAAATTGAAATTGAAATAAGTTTTTAACCGGGTATCGAGCCTACGACTAACCACAGCCAAAACGACTCAACAAAAGAAAACAAAAGGTAAACAACCTAAACACATCTATTGACGCTCAAAACGACTAAAAACAAGAATCGAGACAAACAAAAACACAAGACTCAAATGCGCACAGGGAGCCTGTTTCTCCGGGTATTGTTTCCCACCCTTTCTCATTTGTGATTCTCCAATCACTCTGGCACTCAATCTCTTGTTTTCTGAAAAAGCCCTTTTCTCACTTTTCTCTTAGCGCATATCTCTCTATTCTTCAATCTCTCATTTTTTATCCCTCCCCTGGGTGGTTGATGGATAAACAAGAAGTTATGGGCTCGTGCCCCTAGCATTCTGCTAGATTCTTTTTCTTCTGCTCACAACAGTGAACTTTCTCACAAAGGGGTTGCGCTATAACTGGGTATGTAGCCAATCTGCAGCTGACAACAGCTGACGATGCTCTGCTAGGGAGTTTGGACGTGATCAGATGTGTCCAGACGAGGGAGTGGAATATCTAGATCCATTCCAGTTCGTGCTTCACACTTGGCATGATACCTCGCTGCTTAGAGGATGAGAGAGCTTTCGGCATTTTGGTGTTAACTTCAGTTATGCCTTGTTCTGGCAGGTAGAGTGCCCTTCTGGCGGGTAGAGTGCCCTTTCCGGCAAGTATGTTGACAATGGGGAAAAGACAGAACACCTGACTTAACTGTGCCCCTAGTTCATCATTTTGACCATTTTTTGTTTTGGCTTTCTACTTAAACAATTTTGACCAACATGAGAGTTAGATTAACATGTTTGTTCGATTTTCTGATTCAAAATCATGCAAGTTAGGTTATGAGCACTGAATTTTTTTCTTTTTTGGGTCTAAGAAATAGTCCAGTTTTGGAAAAATAGAATAATTTTCGAGAGAATATTAGTCAACCTCATTAAAAATTCTCAAAAACTATTTTTGCAAACGGCCACCGCTCGACCAACATGGAACTTACTCTTGAGATGCACAACCTCAGATCCAAAACAATGGAAAATTGCCCCTTGTTTGAAATGTACTGCAGCACATTGTATGGCAACGGAAAGTTGCCCCTTGTTTGAATAGCACGGCAGCACACTGTAACCAGCTCTCATAGTGAAGGTCGCAACCGAACTCTTGGATTAAAAATGACAAAGTTGACCCGTTCAATCTCATGGACAGGACAGTTGAATTTGAAGTGTTTATGGCTGGACTTCAGAATGAAGTTGCCTACGTATCCCAAACATGGGAATCAAGCCTGACGTAGTTCCGGGTTAAGGTACACTCGTGTATTAACCTCTCCTTTTGCGCTCTAACTTTTGCCAAGGCCGCCCTTCTGGGTTTTCAACCTTGCGAGCTATGTTTTTCTTTTCTTTTCATTCTTTTCATCTTCTTTTCTTTGTTCAGTTCTGTTCATTTTTTTCATTTCTTTTTTGTTCTTTTTCTCTTGCTCTAACTTTTGCCTGGGTCGCCCTTCCGGTTTTTCGGCCCAGCGAGCCTCTCAAGGGTAAAAAGTGTAACAAGTCCATGTTGAATGGTCGTAGGATCTCGAATCCATCTGAATCCGACAGAATGGCTGATGTTTACTAATGATGTAGGAGTCCATCCAATCGGGTCTGAATTGCCCCCAGTGTTGTGGATAGGAACTCGGTTGTCCTTCAACAAAAACTTTCTTCTTTCCTCCCTTCTGGGATTTGGTATTCTTGCCAGTCTTCGTTAGCTTGAGAAATGTCCCAATTTTTTACTCTTCGAGCACATCTGACATTTTTTTGCCCCTAGTTCAAGGGTTGCTTCTGATCTAGCTTTGCAAGCTTCTTTTGACGACGTCTGACCTTCTTTGCCTCTAGTTCGAGGGCTGCTTCTGATCTGGCCATGCAAGCCTCACATCGTGGTTGACCGTTGAACATTCTGAATCCAAGGTTTAAAAGCAAAGGGTCGAGTCTCGAGGTTGAGAGTGATCCTATGCTGTATAATCTCAAGAGTGATTCCACACAGGTCTTCGCAGGATCACGCAAAACATTTTTTGAAATCTTTTAAGAAAGTGACAAATCGCTCGCGCTGAAGACAGTGTAGAACCAATCTGGATCAAGCCAGGATCCTTCTCAGTACTCACATTAACAAACATGATTTCATTCATTAAGGGCTTAGCATGCCTCTCTCTCTCTCAATTGATCAAATTTTGCAAAACCCGAGGAATTCCTCCCTCTTTGTTTTCACCACAGTGTTCAAAAAGTTTTGAAAAACTTAGGTCAATGCAATGATTTCAAGGCACAGAAAAGTAGGTGAAAAGCACTGCCATGTCATTCAAACTTGCAGGCACAACTGGCTCAAGGTAGAAACAAACTCAAAAGTGCAAAAATCACTGCTGTTTCATTCAAGTCTTCTGGTGCAACTGGCTCCATGGCAGAAACAAACTCAAAAGAGTGTAAAAGACAAACACAAAACAAGATAGTGATGTCCGAGGTAACACCCTCGAAATCACCTGACTCCAACACAACAGGACTGACTCGATACAACAAGACAGACTCAACTGACTTAGCACAAAAAGACTTACTCAATACAACATAACCAAACTGACTCAATACCCAAGTCAGAAAGTACAAAGCTAGCATTTGCACAATGCTCAAAACAGTGCTGGCCATCCATCGCATCTGGAGTAAACTAGGTGCCATCCGCGGTGATTCATCCCCCGATCACATAATCACATTATCCCCCAAGTTCAACGATCCGGTGCTGATAGACTTTGCAGGACTTGGCGCGGTGATGACCCCGTTGTCAATCAGATCTTGTATTTCATGGCTGAAACGAAAACACATGTCAGTGTCATGGCCGGCTTGTTGATGGAAGGCACAGTACTTGGCCGGATCATGGGAGGCAGGAAGTTTATTCGGGAAAGGCCAAGGCTCAAGGGGTTTGAGATGGCCCTGTCCAACAAGGATTTGGAAAGCTTTGGACAAAGGCGTATAGAGGGCATGGAAGACCCTCTGGCCTCAGGGTGGATACTTCGAGGTTTGTGATTTTTTACTGGATGCACCAGCAAAGGGATTGATAGGCGCCGATTGGGTTTGCTGATCCCTTCTGAGTGCAGGATTAGAGCTGAAAGGAACGTTTCTGGTACAACAACCCTTCTCCCGGCTTGCCCCTTGATTCAAACTGCCCCCAACTTGAGTGGCGAAAGTGTCATCCGCAGTTTTTGCAACAACTGCGAGTACTTGCTATTTGTTCAGCCCTTTGGCTTTCAAAGCCTCAATAGCCCACTGAAGGTGTTCATGGGGACCAATGCATGCCCCTACCTTGTTCTTTCCACTTGCCTCCACCTTGCCAAGGGATTGGGTCGCTATATCAGAGCGAAGCCCAGTTGTTGTCAACATGTCATCGCCCAGATCTGGGATGGCTTTAGGTTGGCCATTTTCAATTTCAAATGTAGCTTGCCCCGAGACTAGAGAGCCTTTTCTGGCATGTGATGCGGTCAATGATGGAGCCAATATCCCGAAGGCTAAATCTGCCACAGTTCTCTGAAGATCTTCGATCATTCTCATCAGCTCAGAAGTAGTGGGCTCACGGGTTTGAGATGATTGGGGTTCAGATGTACCCATCATGCATAAGTCCATGCTGACTGGAATGAACACCTCAGGCTTGGGTAAATGGGCCGGGCTGATGTATATGCTGGGGTTGTAGCCAGATGGCAATATATGGATGAGGTTGAGGTAGGCAGGAGATGTTTGGTCATTGGGGTCTGGAGGTGGAGCTATAGTCCGGTTGTCGATGAGATTCTGGACCTCATGACGAAGACGGTAGCAACGATCGGTGCCATGACCGCACTGTTGATGATACACGCAGTATTTGGAGGGGTTATGCCTGGCAGGGAGTGGGTCAGGCAGAGGTTGAGGATCAAGAGGTTTGAGATGCCCTCTTTCCATCAGAACTTTTAGTGCGCTGGTTAGGCTCATATAGAGGGGAGTGAAAGTTCTACCCTATGCTCGGGTCAGGCCGGCTGTTTGTAAGCTTGGATTGGCAAAAGGGTCGGCTGTGGCAACTATATTGATTTCGGTGGGTTCGGGAACAGTGCTACTACCAGCATTGGTACTCCCTGCAAAAACTCTCCTTATCGGTTCACTTGTTCTGGGAATGATCCCACTGTTGAACGTATTCTCGACCTGAACCCCCAGTTCATGCAAACTTTTGAAAGTGAATAGTGGAGCGACTCTCAGCTTTTGCAACATATCATGCTCGAGGTTTCGCACTACTATCCGCACTTAATCCCTCAGAAGGGCGATCTATTATCTGTGCTGCTTTTGCTCTCCACCTTGCAACAAATTCCACAAACGGCTCTGTTGAGTTCTGGCGGGTTGCTTCAAGCTCTTACATGGTCATTTCAACTTGGGTATTGTAAGAGTACTGTTCAACAAAGGCCTCAGCCAATTCTTCCCAGTTTTGCTTCACTGTATTCTCCAACTTGGCGTACCAAGCGGCTACTACACCCGACAGGGTTCTTTCATACAAAGAGAGTTTCTGTGGCTTAGTCAGACCCATCGACTTCAGGACATCCAAGAAAAGCCGGATATGTACCATAGGATCTCCAGACCCGTCGAAATGGTCAATATGTGGCATTTTGAATCTGTCTGGGAGGCGTACGGCAGCCTCGGTGTACCCGTCCTCAATGTCGGGAATGGAGTTAAGGCCCTGTGCTTTTTTGAATTGCTTCTCAAGGTTAGCAATTTTTACTGAGGTCGAATCAAGCTCATTAGCATCAAGAGGTCAAAGCCTCTCATTAGGTTGCACCAAGGGTTTGAAAACTCGAGCTTGAGCCAACCCTTCTTGGGGATCTGGACCTTGCAAATCTTCAGCTGGCAGAAGTGGATCAAAGTTCGGCCGGGGTCCCGAAGCTGGATGTGAGGCAGATGCCCCAGATGGGCGTTGCATTTCAGCACTGGTCTCATCCTGCATGGCAGTTCCCTGATTTAACGCTGTTATCATGGCCACAAATTCTTTCGAACCCTGTGCCATCACGGGTCTGCTGATGATATGACTGGTGACTATCGGATCAGTTGAACCGGTGAACCCTGACTGGTCTTTTTACCCTGCCTCCGCGGAGGAAACACTGGTTGCCCTTGAACTGAATCTCTGATCAACACAAGTCCGGTGTACTCGAGGGATATTGGAGCCTTCTGAAGCTATGGATCCAAGACTACCTAGCAAAAAAAGAAAACAGACAGCATCTCAGCCTGATTTCACCAAAACAGATATGAGCACAACTGAATGACTGCACTCTTTACTGAATTCTGCCCGAAAATTTGCCTGAAAACTGATACCCTCAGGCCAATACTCAGACTTGCAACTGATACATATAACCTGTAGAGACGCACTCTGACAGCACATACCAAGCAAATAAGAGCCAAAACACCCCTATGGCGGGGTAGGGTTTCCCTGTCCTATTTTGTCAGGAGCTAGGGTTTCACTACGCACACAGCAATTTCAAACAAGCTATAATCGGGTAAGCAACCTGTCCTAGCTTGGAATGGTCACTACAGTTTCCGATATGCACTAGATCGAATGGTCAAAAGGGTGCCCCGGTAAAAACCGGGTTTGTGTTCCCTTCGTGACAGAGCCCGCAATCGGTCAGCCTTGTGGCACGCTTCTCGAAGCGAGCCTCCGGCAAATCATTCAGGAATAGCATACGGCAAACACGGTGTCCTAGGCGCACCAATGCACATGCAATGCAAAGAAACAAATAAGTGTAATCAAAACAAGATATCATGAGTTCGAGTCAAGTTCTCTAACTCCCCAGCAGAGTCGCCAGAAACTGTAGACGCGCCCCGAGGGCCCCATGCTATAGTTCGGACTCAAATGTTACGGTTCTGAATCTAATCCTGCAAAGTGCAATGCGAGGTTGATAAATCACCAAAGAGTCCAAATCCGGCAAATCGTTTTGGAAAAGTGATTTTTAAGAAAGAAGTGCCAAACGTGGACTGCTTTGCCAGATACAGAGTCGCCACCTAAATATTTTATTTGGGGGGAATTTAGGAAACCCTGACTCGTTACCTAAGGCCACGTGTCCGTCATCACCAAAGTTGCCTCGGCTCGAGAACTTGGGTACGATTGGGGAAGGTCATCTATGAGCACCCCCGCTCGCCCAATCAAAGATCGGCCTGTACTAAGCATGATATTTTGTTTTTGAAAACACATGTGTTCTTATTCCGATTATTAGCTAGAATTACTATGTGATGTGCACAACACACAAGTATAGACTAGATGGCCTAATTTGGAACAAAGCATCGCATATCCGTTTGTTTGAAAATGGTTTGAAGGTGCTACTCACAAGTAGGCTAAGACGTGGATTTGCCACCCTCAAGTGGGCTTAGAAAACATGATTTTGCCACAATCAAGTGGGCTTAAAACTCGTATTTCGATGAATTGTTCCAATTCAAGCAATCTAACCTTCACCCACAGGCATTCAGGCAGTTATACACTTAAGCAGTTAGCCTCATGGCAAGCATGCTATCATGGCAACACTCACACACATGCAAGGATGCTAAAGCATAAAAGCTTACCTAGTACTCCGAGCCAAAACAACTAGTTAGTAATCAATGCATGATCCTAGTTTATGTTAAGATGGCTAATGCAACGCATGCAAAATGCAACTAGAAATAGGCTCGGCTATTCTAAGATGGCATGTGAAATGCAATAATTGATACATGTATTCAACTTGCTATTGAAATACAATGCAGTTTATATGATGCGCCGAGCCCGGTGCATGCAATACAAATGAATGGATGCAAACATGCGAAGCATAAGTATACTAATTGAAACATGCCCTAATCTAACCATCAAAAGCAGGTAAGTAAAAGGGAGAAAGACGTGGGGTTGGAAGACATTCACACACGCACGCACACTTATTACAAATTTGCCCTCTCGACGAAGGGTCCGAAAGAATAATACAAATCAACTAACTAATCAACTAACAAGCTAATTAATTAATTACACAACCAAATCGAAATAAATAACTAATCTAAGTTATTAAAACACTGAAATGGCCTCGTGGTGAGGGATGCATGCGCGCTTGGACGGCTTCGCTCGGAAATCCACCGCCATGCCACATGTTGCCTCTGTTTGCACTGCTCTGTACCTCTGAAAATTGTGCCAACTTCTGTGACACTTCTAAACCACCTTTTGGGCATTCTGTGAGGTCATCGACCAAGTGGTAAGGCCGTCGGCCAATGGAAAGGTTCCATCGACCAATTATGATGCTATCGGCCAACAATGGTTAGCCGATCGGCACTGAAAGTAGCCGACCGGCCATTTCTTCCTGCGGAATGCTGTTTTGCTGCAGCAGAGGACAAACAGAGCATGGCAATACATTTGCAAGAAAAGATGTGTGCAACTACACCCCTTATCATGTCTAAGGCTCAAAGCTGTGTAGTACTCGACCCTCGGACCACCAATCACGCATCTCGATGCATGATGGCCAAAGAGGCCAAGTGTGCACTTTAATGTAAAATGAATGCACAAAAACACAAAAATGCCTTAACCTCTATCATGCATGATCAAGAGGGTCGACGACCGAGAATTGGGGCACGTTTCATCACTTCAAGTATGAAACGTCCCTCGTTTCTCGTGTTTGGCTTAACATCCAAACCAAACACAATGCAATGCATGTATGCCAAATACAATGTAATGTATGCAAGTAAGCAAAATGGCATGCAACAAACATGCAACAATGTCATGCAATACAACTAGATTGACTTAGTGACACTAATGGCACGTGAACAATGTGATACAGCATGATTAGCTTATCGAAGCCAAAGGCATGTCAACTTGATGCAATGCAACCTAAGCATGCGAACAAAGCCAATGCAACACGAGCATGTCAACAACCATGTAAACAACAAGTATGCAAATAACATGTAATGCAAACAAGCATGCAAGATGGACTTAAACCGGATATAGACAGACCTCAGCCATGCCCAAAATAGTGGCCAACATGTTGAAATGATGGCATGAAATGCAAGACAATGCATGCACATGCTCTAGCCCACCAACTAAGCATAAAAGCATAACTCTCAAAAGGGCTCAAGGAGTGACAAATGTGAGAGTGTGACAACACTATATGCTCTCAAATATCATTCCAAATGGTGCCATGCCACGCAAAAGGCTCAAATAAAGCATGCCAAGCGACTTGAAATACAAAGCTAGTCAAGGGCTTTACACTACAACCATACTAAGCAATGCTCAAATGACCTAAAGCACTCAAAACAGACCTAAGGCAGGTCAAAATGGTGGCAAAAACATGCTAGACTCACAACAAAGATGACAAGAAAGATAGGCTCTCGAATTAGCTCACAAACAAGGCATAATGGCACAACTCTTAAACACAATTAAAGAGTGATAAACATGAGAGCATGGCAGAATTTTATGGTCTGAAATTTCCTACCAAATGATGCCATATCATGCAAATAGCTCAAATATGACATGCTAGGGGGCCCAAAGTGCAAGGCTAGCAAAGCCAAATACACTATAGCTATACAAAACAAGCCTCAAAAGGCCAAGAACAACCAAAACAGCCCAAAAGAATGTCAAAATAACACTAAAACATGTATGGAGTATAGCCAAGACAAGCTAGCATGAAAGGCCAAAACATCAAGTAAGCTAGGCCAATGAGCTTGTTTACACTACACCTACCAAAGCCAAGCATGAGATGACTTTACTAACAAAAATTAGAGTTATGGAATGTCAAAATAACACCAAAAATGCACTGATATGGCGGCCCACAAGCTTAGGCAAAAAGGCATGCATATAGACTCATACTTAAGGCATAAAGCATGACTCATCAAAAGCATTGAAATAGTGAAGCATGAGAGATATATGCACTGAAATCATATACCAAGTGATGCCAAATCATGCAAATAGCCCAAACAATGCATGCTAGTGGCTTGGAAACTCAAAGCTAACAAGCTAGAATGCACTATGGCTATACAAAACAAGTCATGCATGACCAAAGAAACTTCAAACAGAGCTTAATCATGCTCAAATAGGAGTAAAATCTTCCTTGAATTGAGCCAAAATCATGCTAAAACCATGGCTTAAAGCACAAAGCATGTTAGGCTAATGAGAAGATTTGCACTACAAGTGCAAGGACCATGCAAGCAACAACCAAACCAGCTTAAAACAGAGTTATAGCAGGCAAAAAAAGTCACAAAAACATGCTTGAAAAGAGCTAACATAAGCCACAAAAAGATGCTACTTTATAGAGCTAACAAGGCATGGCATGGAGAGACAAGGAGGGGAGGCTATCCCCTCCCATTTGGGACCTCAAAATAGGGTTTTTACCACTAAAAATCCTCTAGATTTCAGTGGTTAAAAGGCCACGAAAAGCTGGTTTCAAAAGCTTAGGAAGTTGGCTCAAAAAGCTTTATAAGCCAAAGAGCAAAGGGAGAGACAACCCCCTTGCCAAACAAGGCACAAACCAAGGCTCCTAGGACTGAAAAACAGAGGAAAAACAGTGGTTTTTTTAGTTCAACACCACCCCAAAAGACAGCCCCAAAGTAGTTGAAAACTATGGCAAAGCTAGTATGTAAAACAAGCTAAGAGGGAGAGAGATATACCTCTTAATGCACAGCAGCAAAACAGCCACTTTTCTGAGCCAAACAACCTTCAATCAGCCCAAAAATAGGTTCCAAGGCACCTCAACCCAATGGTGATCAACTTTGATGAAGGATGCCTAGGCAAACTAGTTGTATTTCTCTACTTCTATGCACTTCTATGCACCAAAGGGGAAAAGAGAAAGCAAACTAGAGACAGAGGTAGAGATTTAGGTCTGAAATTTCTAGAGAGAGAGGACTTTTTAGTGTGAGAAGCTCCCAAACTTGTTCAAGAAGTTCTAACCCTTTAGATATGAGATATTTGGCTCCATATATAGCAAAAGGCAAGGGTTTGGTCGAAAATATCTAAGCATGGGACAGCTGGAGGTTGTGTGGAACAGCTGGGGATGAAATATCTTCAAAAAAATCTGAGTTTGGGTCACTCTTGGCCGGTCGGCCATCTTTGGTGCTGATCTGCCACTTATCTGCTACTTTTTTGGCCAATCGGCTAACAAAATCTCCTTTCCAAGCCCAATTTCAAATGGGCATAACTCCTTTATATGAACTCCTTTTTAGGTCATTCTTGTGTCCAAATTAAAGCCCCGGAAGTAAGATTTCCAATGGTGGAAGACTTACATAAAAATTCCAACTGTGCAAAAAGTTATGTCTCTTTTAGTGAAGACTGCTCAGTTTCGGTCCAACCGGAATGATGCCCAACTTCAACCAATCATATCTCCTCCATCCGAAATTGGTTTTAGGAGATTCTTGAGTGTAAAATGAAGCCCCGGAAGTATTATTTCCAACGGTGGTGGCCTCATAGCTTAAATCCAAGTGCATAGACAGATAGACCTGATTTAGCGAGGACCGCTCGACTTTCTCTTAGCGATTCATACCCATCTTCTTCTCCAACTTGGTCTCTTCCCTCTTCTCCTGTTTTCTTCAACTCCAAACCCATAAACAAGGTGTTTAGAAATATTTTTCAATGATTTCATCTCTCTTTCATTCATTTCCACTTTGTCCTTGCTCGGTTTACCGAAAAGTGCAACATTTGACAAAATGCGAGCCTTGGAACATCGCAGAAACCTTTTTCAAAATATTTTGAAAGAAAGGAGTTTAAGATCTAAAATCTTTTTGGTCTAAAAATGGGGTGTGAGGTTTGGATTTGACTCTCTCCTTTCCTGAGAAATTGAACCTTTGCACTGCACACCTTTCATCACCAAGTAAACCATCAGTAACGCCCAAGTCTTAAGGGCAGTCAAAAATGGGGTGTCTACCGTTGTTCAAACTTACCAACTTACTTTGGTAAGCTAACCAACTTGACAAAGATTTTTCAAAGTTGGTTAAACCTGCCAACCTACTTTGCCAAGCTAACCAGCTCGGTCAAAGATTTTTTCAAAGTTAGTCAAACCTACGTTGCTGAGCTAACCAGCTCAGTCAAAGATTTTTCCAAAATTGGAGATACCTACCAACCTACTTTGCCATGCTAACTAGCTCAGCAAAGATTTTTCCAACATTGGTCAACCCTACCAACCTACTTTGCCGAGCTAACCTGCTCGACAAAAGTTTTCCAAAGTTGGTCAAACCTGCCAACTTACTTTCCCGTGCTAACCAGCTCAGTCAAAAGATTTTCCCAAGGTTGGTCAAACTTGCCAACCTACTTTGCTAAGCTAACTAGCTCGACAATGATTTTTCAAAGTTGGTCAAATTGCCAACCTACTTTGCGAAGCTAACCAACTCAGCAAAGATTTGCCAAAGTTAGTCAATCTTGCCAATTACATGCTCCTTGCACTTGTAGTGCATTTTCATTTACTAGCCTAACATGCATCATGCTTTAGACCATCATTCTAGCACGATTTTGGCTCTACTCCAGCAAGCTTTTGTTCATGTTTTACCTTGCTTGAGCTCTATTTTATGTTGTTTTAGTCATGCATGCCTTGCTTTGTATAGCCATAGTGCATTCTAGCTCACTAGCTTTGAGTTTCCGAGTCACTAGCATGCATTGCTTGGGCTATTTGCGTGATTTAGCATCATTTGATATGTGATTTCAGTGCATGTAGTGTGGTCATGCCCTCACATCTGTCACTCTTTCAATGCTTTTGGAAGCTTGTGTTTTATGCTTTAAAAATGAGCCATTATGTATGCCATCTTGCCTAGGCTTTTGGGCTGCCATATCAATGTGTTTTTGGTCTTATTTTGCCATAATACAACTCTAATTTTTGTTGGTGAAGCCATCTCATGCTTGGTTTTGGTAGGTGTAGTGTAATCATGCTCATTGGCCTAGCCTACTTGATTGTTTTGGCCCTTCATGCTAGCTTGTTTTGGCTTTGCTCCATGCATGTTTTAGCATCATTTTGGCATGCTCTAGGACTATTTTGGGTTTCCTTGGTCATATGGTTCTTGTATTGCATAGCTGTAGTGCAATTGGCCTTGCTAGCCTTGTGTTTTCATGCCTCTAGCATGCTTCATTTGTGACATGTGCATGATTTGGCATCATCTACCATGTTATTTCAGAGCATATAGCATTGCCATATTCTCACTTCTTTCACTCTTTGAGTGCTTTTAAAGGTTGTGCATTATTGCCTTGTTTGTGGACCAATGCGTATGCATGCATGCCTAGACTTTTGAGCTCCTATCCCAGCATGTTTTGGTCTTTGTTTTGACTTAATTGAGCTCTGTCCATAGCTGGTTCAGTCATTCATGCCATGTATTGCATGCCTCTTATGTAGTCCCTCTTGGTGGCCTTGTGCCTTAGGCCCTCTTGCATGCTATACTTGTGTTGTTTGAATGATTTGGCATCATTTCATACATGATTTCAGAGCATATAGTGTTGTCACACTTCCATGTTTGTCACTTCTTAATCATGTTTGAGAGTTGTGCTCTTATGCTTAGTTGATGGGCCAAGGCATGTGCATGCATTATCTTGCTTTTCATACCATCCTTTCATAGCATTTTGGCCACTATTTTGGGCATGATTGAGGTCTATCCATATTCGGTTTAAGTCCATTGAGCATGTTGTTTGAATGTTGTTGTTTGCATTGTGTTTGCATGCTTGTTGCATTGCATTATGTTTGCATGCATTGCATTGAGTTTGCATGCCATTAGCATTGATAGGTTGATCATGTTGCATTGCATTGTGTTTGGATAAAGTGTTAATCCAAACACGAGAAACGAGGGACGTTTCATACTTGAAGTGATAAAACGTGCCTCATTTCTCGGTCGCCGACCCTCTTGATCATGCATGATAGAGGTTAAGGCCCTTAAGTGTTATTTGTGCATTCATTCACATTGAATTGTGCAAACTTGGCTCCTCGGCCATCGTGCATTGTGATGCTCGGTTGGTGGTCCGAGAGTCGAGAACCGCACTCCCTTGAGGTTAAGAAATGATAGAGAGGGTGGTTGTGCACACATACCTTGCAAATACATTGATGTGTCTCTTCTTGTTCTCTATTGCAGCAAAATGGAGTTGTGCAGAATTTTCTGGTCGGCAGACCAGAAAAAGTAGCTGGCCGACCACTTTTTCTGGTTTACAGCAAATGTAAGTGGTCTACAGGTGGTCTACACCACCAATAAGTGGTCGGCAATGCTCCTGGAGGTCTCCATGTTGGAGTAGAAGCTACCTGGAGCTTTGTGCAGTGTTCTGAGATCAAATGCAAACAGAGGCAAGTTGGGGCATAGCGATGGATTTCCGAGTGAGGCGATCGAACATGCATACACTTCTCGCCCCGAGGCTCCTCTTTTACTACTTTACTTAGCTTCTTTGCTTAGCTAGCTAATGCTTTGGTTTTGTACTTAATTAGTTAACGCACTTAACTAATCAATTTGTGTTGTAATAACTGATTAGTTAACTAGGATTAGTTAATTAGTTTTGATTTATAATAATTAGTTTAATTAGCTTAGCATAGCTAGTTAGCTTACTATTCGGACCCTCTGTCGAGAGGGCACATTGTTATAATAAGTGTGCGTGTGTGTGATGCATGTCTTCCAAGCCCCATTTCTTTCTCCCATTTACTTATCAGCTTTCGATGGTTAGTTTTAGGGCATATTTCAATTAGCATACTTATGCTTTGCATGCATGCATCATTCATCTGTTTTGCATGCACCGGGCTCGGCGCATCATACAAACTGCATTGTATTTCAATTCCAATTTGGCATTATTGACATAGTTCGGATCATGCATTGATTACTAACTAGCTTTTTTTTTTTTGGCTCAGAGTACACTGTGAGTGTTTACGCTTTAGCATCCTTGCATGTGTGTAAGTGGTTGCCATGTATAGCATGCTTGCCATGAGGCTATGTGCTTATGTGTTTAAATGCATGAATGCCTGTGGATGAAGGCTTCATTGCTTAAATTGGAACAATTCATCAAAATGTGAGTTTTAAGCCCACTTGAAGTGGCAAATCATGTTGTTTTTCTAAGCCCCCGCATCTTAGCCTACTTGCGAGTAGCACTTTCAAACCATTTTCAAACAAACGAACATGAGATGTTTTGTTCCAACTTGAGCGATTGAGTCTATACTTGTATGTTGTGCGCATCACATAGTAAAGCTAGCTAATAAACCGGAATAAGAACACATGTGTTTTCAAAAAACAACATATCATGGTTAGTAGAGGCCGATCTTTGATCGGGCGAGCGGGGGTGCTCATTTCAGGACCTTCCCCTCTCGTACGCAAGTTCCAGAGCTGAGGCAACTTTGGTGATGATGGACACGTGGCCTTAGGCACGAGTCAGGGTTTCCTAAATTTCCCAAAAACAAAATATTTAGGTGGCGACTCTGAAATCTGGCAAAGCAATCCATGTTTGGCACTTTTGATTAAAATCGATTTTCCAAAATGATTTGCCGGATTTGGACTCTTTGGTGATTTATCAGTCTTACATTGCACTTTGTGAGATTAGATTCAGAACCGTGACAGGAGTCCGAACTGTAGTAGCTAGAACAACGATTCGCGCCCTCGTGCGCTGAGTGGAGTTCGGGGCGGTCTACAGTTGGCTTCAAATCTTCTAAAAGGTCAACCGGTGTGAGCTCCAAGGCTTCCTCTTGCTATCATCTGTATTGTTGCTCTCGCCCGGACTGGCCTCTTTGTCAGAAACCTCATATTCTTCATCACTTTCATAGAGCTAGCAGCCAAAGAAAATTTCAAACCTAGGGAGACGTTTCTCTGTCTCACGATCAAACCATGGTTCAAGAAAGCCACCAAAAGGGGAAGTCATCCCCCTCTCTGACGAAACACCTATTTAAAGTCCCCCAATGTGGTAACCTCTGGTAAAGGGTGAATGGATGAATTCCCAAAAACATCAGTGACACCTTCATTATGCGTGTACTTTACTATCTAGTGTACCGTATATGAAACAACTCTTATTTGGTGCAGCCATAGCCTTTCCAAAAGAAAATTGAACGTTGAGGGAACATCCATTATGTGTAACTCCACTTCGTGCCCAAACAAACCTACCACTATCTGCATTTTGATGGACCCCGTGACCTCCTAGCCAGTATTGTCGTATGCCTTGATCCGTTAATTAGTGGATATGAATTCGGCTAGTTTTAGCCCTATCGTGTAAGTAGTGTGCAATGGGCATACATTGATGGCTGATCTGGTGTCAATTAAAACAACCAAGACCCACTTTTTCCTGCATTCCAGAGACACATATAAGGGTTTATTGTGCTTTGATCCCTCTGGTGGCAATTCTTTATTCGAAAATGTCAGGGCCAAGACTGGATCTGTTGGTGTGATCAATGATACTAATTGATTTGGTGTGGTATTGATCGAAAACTTTGATTTGCTCAAAGCCGTAAGCATCACCTAATGATGTTCCTGCAAAGCCATGAGTAATCCTTAGATCAAAATGTTGGCCTGGATTTTCTTTAACTGTTTCAGGACCAAGTCTTCTTCTCCTTCTCCTTCTATCTTCTTTTCTCCACCCCATTGTCTTTACCCGAGAGCTATTCTTGGTCTAGGTGTGAGGGCTAGAAGTAATGCCCGCTCTTAGTTAAGTGGTCAGTCTCCTCTAACTACCATGTGTGTTAAGGGCATTGCTTTCCCACCCTTCATCGGTATAAGCAAGATGAAGATCATTATCATCCCCTTATTCGCCAGCATTAATGGATTAGGCAATTATCTAGTTCGACATAGATCATTTCAATGCTATGATCATCACCCTAAGGTTGGTAGGGTGACATCGACCAAATTTTGGAGAAAACTTCAGCCCTTCTAATTTGCTGCCAAACTTGGTTTGCTTTTTCCAGTTCCTCTTTTCTCACTTGTCGATACCATTCTCTCGCATTTTCTCTTTCAATCTTTCCTTCCTCGGGTTCCCTTTTTTGGCCCATCTCCTTGGTTTTACTACCCTCGCTCACTTTCATTTTGCTGTTGGCTTTTCGAGCTCTTTCATTTATCTTTTTCTCATCCTACTCTGTTTCGAACTCTCCTTCACTATTTATCCTATCGTGGCTGGTCTATGATTTGTTTGGACTCCACTATCAGATCTGTACATTGTCCAGATCATGTTCTTCAAAGAAATAAAGATTGTTCAGGTCCACTTCTAGACCTGTCAAGTCATCTAAGCCCTGTCCGGGCCCATCTTCTCTAATGACATTGATGTTGAAAGAATCCAACAACAATACCTTCAGTTTCAACTATCTAACAAGCATAATATATTTACTTGGGTCGTACCCCTCTTCTAGCAACCTCCCATTCTCTGTCATAGGTACTTCGTCTGCCTCTAGCCTCGATTCCTCCTCCTTTATGGCCAATTTCTCCTCTTTTTCCATCCTTATCTCTCTTTTATTGAATTGTGACAATGCACCCAGCACAAGATTTTTGGGTAATGGCTGGGGTTTGGGTATAGCCATCATGTATAGATCAGTGCTTTCTAGAATGACGACCTCAGGTTTAGGCAAGTAGGATGGTGTGATATATATGCTGGGGTTAAAGGTGGGTGGTAGTGTATGGATTAAGTGGAAGTGAGGAGGTGGCGGTACTCGATCATGGGTTGGCAGAGGGTTAAGGGTAATATTGGGCCTCTAGGGTGGGACTATGATTTTATGGTCAATAAGATCCTAGATTTCATGGCAGAAATGCATGCAAGACCATGTTGTTGATAAAAGACACAGCACTTAGAGGAATAATGCCTGAATGGAAAAGGGTCAAGAAGAGATCGGGGATCAAGGAGCTTAAGATGCCCTTTTTCTAGTAGAACCCTCATGGCTTGAAGCATTCAAATTGCAAATAAAGGTCTTTCTTATAGGTTTCTTCTCATCTATGATAATGCCCTACTTGATGGCATCTTCAATTTGAACTCCCATCTTATGCAACTCTTTGAAGGTAAACAGTGGAAGGATTGTCATCTTTTGCAGTATTTTCTCGTGCAGGTTTCTTACTACCATGCGGATCTGATCCTTCTTAGGGGGCCTATTGGTCATCATGGCCACTTTGGCTCTCCACCTGGTTATGAATTCCATGAAACTCTCCTCGGGCTTCTATCGAGTAGCCTCCAACTCTCAAGTGGTAACCTCAATTTGTGTGTTGTAAGAGTGTTGAGAAATAAATGCCTCAGCTAACTCCTCACAACTCTGCTTCACCGAATCCTCCAGTTTAGCATACCAAGTTGCTGTTACACTTGACAGAGTCCTTCCAAATAGAGACATCTTTTGAGCACGAGTCAAGCCTATGGGTTTTAAGACATTTGAAAAGAGACGGATATGGACTATAGGATATCTGGATCCATCGAACCTATCTACATGCAGTATCTTAAATCTCTTTGGCAATTTCACAGCACTTTTTGTATATCCATCCTCAATGTCAAGAATAGAGTTGATGCCCTGTGATTTCTTGAACAATTTCTCTAACTTGGCTATCTTCAGCATAGCCGGGTCAAACTTAGTAAGGTCAAGAGGGAACAACCCCTCAATCTGGTCAAAAAGTGTACCTCAACAAGACCCTGATATACCTACCCTACCGAACACCTACAAGTGAAGAGAGGATCAAGCAATACGTTGGTGATCCAGATCTGAGGCTTGTATTCCCACCATGACAAAGCCTACGTCTGGCGGGCCGTCCAAGATATCAGATGACAAGTACAGTGACTTAAGAGCACCATGCATGCAAATGCAATGAATATGTAAGCAAAATAAAAAAAAATAATAATAAAATAAAATAAAAAAACTCACACCATGAAGTTCAAGTCAAGCTCTCTTAGCTCCCTAGCGGAGTCACTAGAAACTGTAGGATGCCATCTCGGGGTTATCGAGTTTGCCCAATAGTTTAGACTCCCTATCTCCTGATCGAGTTCCACAAGTGCAATGTGAAACGTAAATAAGAGTCCAGATCCGACAATTTGTATAGAAAATCCATTTTATTGCGAAAATCGTTGCCAGAAAATGGAACACATCACCAAATCTCAGAATCGCTACCTAATTTTTTAGAAAAACTAGGAAACCTGTGACTTGTGCCAAAGGCCATTGTCTGTCATAACCAAAGTGTCTCGGTTCGGGAACTTAGGTATGAGAGGGGAAGGTCATGAATTGAGCACCCCATTCATCCAATCAACAGATCGGCCTCTACTAAGTCATGGTGTGATTTTTATAATCTCCATATATTTATGTTTCAATTTTAATAATGCTAGCATTACTATCCGAGGCATATACAAATATACATCATGTCGCTTATTCTAGTTATGCTTTGATGTCATGCATTTTTGAAAGTATTTTGTACAACTCGGCATAAAAAAATAAAATAAAAAAGCAAATCAGCAGCATAAGACTTAACAACATTCCAGCACAAGCATCAGAACCTCCATCCACTAGCATCCATACAGATATTTCAATTAAGCATCTAGCTTCATGGTATGGCAAGGGGTATGATAAATAACATGTACACACAAAATGTTAAAGTGGAAAAATACTCACCTAGTACTCCATGCTAAGCAAGAAAAATGGTAAATAAATGCATAATCCTTTATATAAATAGCTAATGCAATACACCCACAATATGTAACTAAGGATTCGGTTACTACCAAATGGCATGTGTATCATTTCAAAACATGAGATAGTGCATAGAACCACCTTTTGAATTGCAAATGAACCGAATCCATATATATGGAAAAAATGGATGCACCACATGGTTATGATAAATAAAACATGATGCTATATACAACATCCACGGAAAGCATGTAAATAAAAGGGATTAGAAAGATGTGGGGTTGGAATTTATTACAACAATTCAAATGAAAAAGAAAGAGAGGTGAAAAGAAGAGATTATTACAAACAAAACAAATAAATGAATATGACGTGGGGTTGGAAGAATTATTACAAAAAAATGAATTGATCTAGCCAAATTATTGTTGAATCTAACATATCATACTAAATAAATCAAGAACTACAAAATAGTAACTCAAAATGCCAGGAGAACACTCCCCCAGAAAATGTTTGGTTTTGCTCTACTCTGCTTACGAATAAGCCTTATTGGGTAGGCTACAAAATCATCCAGCCGATCAAATAGGGGTCTAGCCGGTCCAATTCTCCGGGCTGAACATTTTTTTTGTCTAAAAGGAATAGAACGAAAACAAAACATAACTTCCAAATGGTATTCATCATTTCTACATCTCCCCCTTGCAGAGAGCATTTAAGGAGGGGGTAGATAGGCCCCAACCCTTAGTAAATAACTATATACAACACATATTCTACAACAATCCAACTGATTAAATGAATTAAACAAGACGAAATGCAAGCCTAAGAAATAGATAGAAACCTACAATCATCTCTTTGTGAATAAGGGTAGGTTAGTACTCAAATCCATGCTATCAATTGGAGAGAGTAGGTTAACGCCCATTATTTCTTAGTAGAAGCTTTGCCTGTAAAGTAATAAATCCATCAAAGGCTAATGAAGCTTCCCATTTTATTCATGGAACAAGGTTGTTTCCACCATTTTCCATGTTCACAAATGATATAGAAGAGAGTTTTCAATCTTTGACCTAAAACTTCTTACTTTACTTCCAAGAAAAATCAATGAATATGAAGAAACACTTCCTCAACATCAAATCTCAAAGATCATCCCTCTAGTCCTATGAAACAACCACTTTCACTTATTTGGCTTGAGCATGGGTCAAAATATATGGACCAATATGATGGAATGATGAGATATCTGATGAGAAAGCATAAAGAATGAAAGAATTTACTTTACATGATCATACTTGTGGATGGATGGCTAATATCTACCTCCAATCACTCCTACAAGGTTCCAAATATACCACAACAAAAGATTATATCTCTAGAAAGTAAGAAAATAGATTAATACTCTAGAAAAGTAAAGAAAACTATCAGCTCAATGGATGGGTGGCTATTCTCTACCCCCAACACATCCATGAGGGCTTATTACAAGATTAGAACAAGCCTACAATAGAATTCAAAGCTTAGTAATGAAGAACAAGCGAGAAAAGATGTTACAAGTTCAAAAGTTCATCTATTTAAAGAGGATGATCTTCTTCGTTTTCAAACTCATTCTTGACACCCTCAAGGTCCTTTAGATGTAGCTTAGGATGTTCAAGATCCTCAGAAGAAGCATAGAGTCAAGCTTTAATGGTGTTTTTGAGGTTTGAAATTGAGAAAATGGAGGTTGACGATGAATTAAGGGAAGGAAGCTCTCAATTCTCTTCTTAGGTCTTGGGAAAAATTTGGTAACCCTATCAAATGAACATTCGTCCTTTATTTATAAAGTTTTGGACATAAATATCTAAGATATTTATGAAAAACTCATAGAAAATGCAAAAATGCTTTGTTCCCAGACAATTCAGCCGATCGTACCATTATATATCCGGATGACTATATTCCCATCCGGCCATGAATTATTGTCCAACCAGCTGGAATATACATCACTGGATAAATAAGGTAAGGTTAGCACGAATTGAAAGGAAAAACAAGTATTTTAAAGGATTCCACCCTCTCCATTCCCTTTGCTAAGTCCGTTTGAAAGGAGACAATGTTTTAAGTTTGAAAAGATGAGCCTTAGGACATTATGGAAATATCTCGAACTGTGCAACCAGACATATGTTGGAAAGGTTTTCAATCGGTCAGAAAAGCATTTTGGCCAAAACAGGTACTTGGTTAGGATTTAAAGCTTAACTCTCGGGTTTCTTGCTGAGGAACTTATATGATTAGCACATCTTGGTTTCATCTTTGGGTGTTCAGAAAAGAGTGCATAAGTCTTATGGTCAATCAAAATAGGGTATAGTTGTCCCTCTTTGACAAAACTCGGTGCGTCATTTCATGATGTGAGTGGATATCAAAGTCCGAAGACAATCCTTTTAACGAGGCTGTAAGACTTTGGGCAAACAAACAAAATGAAAATGCAAATGGTTGGACTCGAGGGTTGCCTACGTACCTCTTTCCAAGAAATCAAACTAGTTATTTAGTTTTGTTCACTTTCTTGTCTTTTTTTGCGTGGTTTATTTATTTTTATTAAACAACATGTTTAGGTTATCTTAGTCTCCTTCTTTGCATGCATATGGCCCGGTTTAAGCATCATGTATATTAGTTTGCATTGTTTTACGTGTTATTTGCTTTTTGTGCATCAAATCATGTTAGAACCCTTAAACCGAGCCTAGGTTGCATTTTGTATGTATTAGTTGCACATTAGATCATATTTAATTTATGTACTACATGAAAGACGTGTAAGTGGGCATCCGGGTAAGTTTTCTCTATCGCCATAGCATGTGCTTGCTATTTGCATTGTCTTTTTAATAATGCAAATTTATATATTTCTCTATACAAAATTGTTTGATTTGGATGCTATTATGAATATTACTTATTTTAGATTGGGTTTATAGCCATGGATTGATAAAGTCCAATTTTTATTAAAAAATCACTATTTATGGAAAAACATGACTTTATTCCTTTAATCTAAAATATATGATTAGGTTAGTTAAGAAATTTTAGGTTCAAAATGACTTGTATGAATAATTAATCATTAAAACTATAAAATAGAGAATTAGTAGAGGCAAATATTCGGATTGGACAAAAGGGTGCTTTCATTCAACAACATTTCCGTTTTATACCTTAACTCCCAAACCTGTAATTTCTAGTTATAACGGATTAGGTCCTTAGCTTAGTTTTCATTGTTAAAGATTTCTTAATTCTCCATTAAAAATTAAGCGGCAACTCTATGTTCGTTAAAGCCAATTGGCATAACATTCGGGTGTAAACGAGCGTAATACCCAAAAAAATGGCATGGCATCCACACTAATAAGGAACGAACATGACTCAATTTGCAAGGCAGCAAATATCACACCTATGTTTGACCTCATGCCTCAAAAGGAGCGACCATGACTCAAATCACAAGACAACGAACACGGCATCCATATTAGACCTCATGTCTCATAAGGGGTGAGAATGACTTAGATCACAAGGCAGCAAACATGGAACAGACCTACAAAATCTTTCAAACCCATTAATTGTCCTAGCTAGGCATCATAATATTGGCATCACTTTAATAACACTACGGTGTGTATTATTGTTTGGAAATTGCTTTCTTTTAGATATTTGCGGGATTAGAACGGAGTGGAAACTTAGCATAGCTTCAACACGGCAAAGTGAGCATAGCAAGTATTGCCCTATCCCCTTTTCCAAAAATTGGATGCTTGGATAAATATTTGAGTGCTTGTTGCACACACGCACTCACAGATGAATTGCTACACAACAGCCCTTGAACTACACTGATTTGATTCCTTGCATTAAGGATATGTAGGCAATCTGCAAGTTCGATCACTTGCATGATTGTTTGGCGCTGCCTTAAGCCTTAAGGTCTAGTCAATTGGAATGGTCTTGGATCTTAACATCATTCCACATCACTTCATGGTTGTTTGAGTTATGTCAAAGAGAGGCAACTGTAAACACCCTATTTCGACTGATCCTAAGACTTCATGAGCTTATAAACCTCTCAATGATGAAACGGTAATTATTTCATCTTTAAAATGTTTGAGCTTGTTAGCCAAAAGTTAACTTTTTTTGCAAAAATAATCATTTTACCCCTGAACCCGTTTTTAGCCAAAAACTAACATTTTAACCCCAAAAGAAAGAGGAAAGCCTGGTTGTGTCTTAATTAATGATTGTTTCCAAAATTTGTAGCCAGTTTTATCAAAAACATTAATCGAGTGGCAATTCGGGTTTACTTGAACCACAAGCAAGGCAAGGGCATGAGACCTTGCACTTGTGCATGCATGGATGGCATATGTACCAAGGTAGGTTATGCACACACACATCCATTCGTGATAGAGCTAGTTTTGAAAATTCAATCTTGTTGGAACTAAGGAGATATGTGGCAAGGGAATATGATGAGAAGCCACCCTAGGGTGCTCCCCAAAGCTTTCCCATTGCCTATAAAAAGATCCCATCCCCATTCCTTGCAAAGGGTTAGAGTGGTTTTTTATAAGTTTTTGATAGAGCTTCATCACCCTTCTTCCTTTTCTTGCCTTAGCTCCGAAATACACACACAGTAACTTTAATCAACTAAAGAACAATCTAAAGCTTGGAACTTGGATTGTAATCTGAAACATTTGCTTGAGGGAGGCTTGCAAGCAAGAAAACTTAGTTTTCTCGCCTTTGTCTTCTCATGGTCTTTGGTTTTTTGAAACCACTGGATAAATCCTCTTCTTCTTTCAATTTCAGTACATTTTCTTGTCTCTTTTTCAATATATGTAAGCATATAGGATAGTTCGTATGCCATGATCATCATGTAGTTCTTTCATTCTTTAAAGTTTTCTTCCTTTCTTGCATGTTTTACATATTTCCTTAGAACAACATGTTTACGCTTGTTTAATCATATAGAAATCATGCATTAAACCTGGTTTAAATCATCATTTGTACTTGTTATCTGCTTTTTTATACATAAGCATTATTCTATTAGTTTCAAACAATTCTTAAGTTCATATTTTGTATGTATAGTTGCATATTACGATCATATTTACTTTATGTCTTGCATGTAAAACACTTGAGTGGGCATCTGAATAAGTCATCTATTCTTCATAACACGTGCTTGCTTGATGGAAATGTTTTTCATTAACTCAAGTTAAATGTTTTTCTTGCAAAATTGTATGTTTCGGATGTTTTTATGAACATTGTTTATTTTAGGTTGGATTTTAAGAATATTCTTTTTATTTAGAAATCAATAGTTTTAGAAAATATGATTTTATTCTCTTAATCTAAAATAAATTGCATTCATCTTTTATTCAAATCACATAGTTTTAGGGTAGTAAAGGTTTAGGCTTAAAATGAATTGTATGGAATAATTAATTATTCACTAAAATCATAAAATAGAGAATTAGTAAAGGCCAATCTCCGGATTAGGCAAAATGGGTGCTTTCTATGACATTCCCCCTTTTATACCTTAGCTCCCGAACCGATAATCTCTAGTTATGACAGATCAGGTCTTTAGCTTAGTTTTTATTGGTAAAAGTTTCTTAATTTCCCATAAAATTAAATGGCGACTCCTCCGATGTGGGATAAAGCAGTGGGCACGACATGGGTAGAAATGTGCCTTATACTCAAAAAAGGCACGGCATTCACAAATTCGATTCATGATTTACTAAAATTGAACCAATTTGATCCATGTACACTTCTAATCTCAATGATACACCATAACTACTTTCTCGATCTCAAATTATTTGTCCAATATGAAAAACAAAAATTTTAAAATAATATATTCTCATATTGATATTTTTATTTATTTTTTCAAAAATAAAATATCTCATTAGCTGTTTTTAATTTGTGAATTTTTTTGAAAAAAATGAAAATAAAAATATATTATTTTTCAATTCTTATTTTACGTGCCAAACAAACAATTTATATAACAATAATGGTTAGGCTCATAACGTCCCAAAGTGGATTAAGATTCTCAAGAATAATCATCATTGCAATAATTTGGCAAGGAAATTTCATTTTACTACTCAAATTGTATTTTGATGATCAATTTAGGCCCTAGATTTCTTATAATTTCAATTTGAACATAAATTATTCAATTTATTATCAATTTCACCGTTGTCATTAGCTACCATGTATAATTAGATGCCACTTGTTACTATCTTCATTTTCATTTTACCGTCCAAATTATTTCCAAAATATCAATTAGATCCTAAACAATACGAAGTTTGGAGGTCTAGTCGATATTTTCGAGATAGTTTGCGGGGCAAAATAAAATTTCAAACGAAATTTCGATGCCATGTCAGCAACTTTCATTTGTTTATAAACGACAGTTAACAGAAGGGTTGAAATTGATCCAAAATCAAATAGTTTAGGTGTAAAATTAAAAATATAAGAAGTATAAGATTTAAATTAATCATCGAGGTATAGTTTGAATGGTAAAATGAAATTTCCTCTAATACAGCAATGGTAGTTTAAAGGAAAAGGATACCATGTGTAGCTCAAAAAAAGTTGCGTATAGTATGCACTTTATACGAAAGTGTAATTTTTATCACAACAAGTATAATTTTTATTGCAAACTTCTTGTTTATCATAAAAAATATATATAAATATATATATATTTTGCTGATCACAAAAAATATAATTTTGTCATTTATAATTTTAAGGGTGTGCGCCACAATTTCATTATTCATAACTTCTACTACAGAACTTCGTAACTTTCACCATAAAAATCGTTGTAACAACTTTTTACGATGTGCACCTTTTTAATATAAACAGGTGATTTAAGCTTAAAGCATAATTAAATAAATGTTTGAAGTTCAAAACACAATCATCCTCCTAATAATTTTAATTATTACAAGTATATTATTGCAAAGAGAAATATTATTTGTGTCAAAAGCTTTCAAATAAAGAGGGTCTCACATGGGTCCCACATGCATGCGTTCCACTTTCATGTGAACTTTTGTGCAAAAATTGCAATGCGACTTTAATTGATAGTGTTGTAGTGGACAGTGAAATTAATTTTCAAATTAATTCATCCAGTGGACCGAATATCGAATTATCAAAAATATATATATATATATTATAAAAGAATCATATTCTGTTCAAAAGTAGGCCAATCCATTCAAAGAATTGGACGCTAAGCCTTTATCTCCTCCCCCACAAAAACCATTGCAAAGTGAAATAGTATCAACTAATAAGCAGATAGTATGTATTTGTGTGTTTTACACCAATAAATTTTCTTTGCCACAAAACAAAAAACAGAAAAAGACAAACCAAAAAAAAAAAACAAAAGAGTTTACTAGTTACACTCCTGGAAAGAATCACAGCCCGCAGGGTCACACCGGTGGGCGACTAATCTTTGCTATAACCCAAAAGAGTAATCACCACTAGTTTCCCTGCAAGCAGTTCATACCCCTGAGATTAAACATAATTATATTTTATATAAAATGTACGATTGGTTTTTTGGTGCATAGTTCTTTTTTCTCAGATTATACATAAATGCAAACTCCTATTATCTAAATCTGAATAAGTATTTAATACGAAATTAACCATCATAATTAAAGTTCCGACAACGATAAGATTTTTAGTTAAATACCTAAATTAACGGTCATAACAAAACTTCAACAAAGATTTTTTATACCAAAATTAACGGTCAAAACAGAAGCTCCGACAAAGATTTTTAATACGAAAATTTGCTGTCATGTCAGAATCTCCATCGAAGATGAGATATTGTCGATATCATTAGATTTTTCCTCCTCCGAAAATGAGATATTGTCAATTTCTTAGATTTCTCCATTTTTTGAAAAAAAAAAAAAAAAAAAAGACGAGTAAATTTGCATGTTGTTTTGATATATGTCAAAACTCCGACATACTGAAATTTAATTAACACTTAAAATGTACAATGAACAATGTTGAAAAAAAATAATAAATAAATAAATAGATTGCATTGTGAAGATTTTGTGCCCGGGATACCATTCATGAAAATAAGAAGTAATGATACAATCAAATAATAAAGTGTGCACAGTATATATAGGAACATCATTTGAATAAACTACAATTTATGAAAAAATGCTAGACCGCAAAAGATAAGTGGCTCCATACTTATATAAGACATGTAGTAAAAATTTTGCTAAATCTGTAAATTACAATGAAAACAACCGTCAAATTTACAGAGCCTAATAGGATGCTCGACTAACTCTTTATGACTTCTTCTCATCAATTTATTGATGTATCCTTCAATCTTAATGGTCTCATGAATAAAATTTTATTTTTCCGATCAAAAAATAAATAAATAAATACATCACATCATTATGTTCATAACAATTTTTAGTAAATTTGAACCCAAAAAAAGTTTAGTAAATTAAATTAATTTGTGCAAGTTAAAAGCATAATGTTTTTAAATTTTTATTGAAATGAGAATGCAAAATCTTTAAATATTTTTCAAAAAGAGTAAAATGATTTGACAAATTTAGATAATTACAATATTGTTAATTTTCAAAATATTTCTCTCTTAATTCTTTCTTTCTATTATTGTTATTCTTTTCTTGTTTTTGTTGACCTACGATTTTTTCTAAAGAAGTAAATAAAATTTAAACAAGAAAAAAATATTATTTGTAACATCTTACCCTTTTGTTATTTTTATTTTATTTTATTTTATTTTATTTTGAGTAATACTATGCAAATTCATAAAAAGTTTCATGAAACTAATTCAAGAGTTATTGTATGACATATAATAAAACACTACTATTAATCCAAGGGTGAACAATTTTTAAGAAAGTTTTTCATGATCCCTAGCATTATTTATTTTATTTTTATTTTTTTGGAGAAAAATCTGTCAAATTTTTTTTCCCCCCTAATTTTCACTTAATTTTCTCGTTCCCTCAATATATCATGACATATGAACGAAATTTACAACTAAGCTTCTACTTCAAATTGAATGCTAGCATTAATTTCTGTTACATTTTGATTGGTTAATACACACTTAAGATGCCAAAATTTGAACAGGGTGATTATCTGGCAACCCAAAACGTAACCGTTTTGTGGACCCATCTAGCTCAGCTTCACACTATGCTCGCTTTAGCAACCAAACCAATCCCAGCTTAACCCCATTACCATTTCCCTAATTTCTCAATTTAGGCACCGAGTCTCGGCTAAAGTTATCAACCCTCCACACCTCTATATCTGAAAACAAACGGAGCCTAATGCTTTTAGGCCTCGGTATCATCGAATCACAATAACCCTACTTAGGGTTGCTTCTCTCTATATATATACCATCTTTTCCTTCAAAGATCTGTCTGAAAATTAGTGTTGTTAGTGCAGTCACTTTCACTCAGATTTCAGTTCATAAAAAATTGGGTAAGTTTTTCTTCTTTTCTTCTTTTTCAAGCTTTTTGCATTTTCATTTTTAGTCTTTCTTTATATAATATTTTTATAGTTCAGTTTTTGGGTTTGAATAGATTACAGTAATTCATCTCTGTATCAAAAATTTAAACTTTTTGATGCCGATATTTACAGATATATGGGCTGATATTTTATCTAAAATCATGAGCTGGACCTAGTTATATCTTGCTTATCCAAGCAGATCTTAGTTGTGAAATTGGAGAAGAAAAGTCAGATTTTTCGTACATTTACTTGAACTTGATGTATAATTTTTTTTTTCTTTTTTTTGCACTTAGTGGTATATGTGGGTAAAACAATCAATGAAGTTTTCTAGTTGGGATCATTTAGCTCATTGTGATACTTTTGCACTTCCTTTTTCTTTGTTGATGCAACTTGCCTAGTATATTGTACTTGTTTATTCCATCAATGAAGTTTCTTTTTTGCCGATTAAAAACCAAAAAAAAAATGTGGGTAAAACAATCAATGTATACAACACTTTTTGGTTCCCTGATGGGATAAGCTTAAGAATTCACTAGTTCCGCCTTCCTTTCCATCTTTTATCATTTTCTTTATGTCTTGTCTATCCTCATAGATTTCACTTTTGAAATTGGATTCAATCAAGGTCTTCATATATTTGACCTCTAAAGGTTGATCTCATCCTCGTAGTTTGCATGTGTGTGTGTGTGTATGTGTGTGTGTGTAATCATAAATTTAGTTTTGGTTGCCTAATAGGTTGATACAAACACTAGGGTACAAATGCAAACTACCTGGATTTGATATTTCACAATTTTTTATTTTTTTGCATCAAACATCTGTATGAAAGTTTGTGTTGTAAGACAATTCCAGATCGAGTTTAAAGACACCACTCAATCCTAGTAGCACTCAGAAATCATCTAACAACTTGGTAGTGCTTTTTTTTCCTCGATCTGCTCTCTCTCTCTCTCTCTCTCTCTCTGTAGATGATTTATGGTAAATGAATCTCTATTCTTTGATGTTTGAACAATCGAAGTTAAATTTATTACATAAAGGCTGTATGAATTTAAATTTCATTGCTTATCTTACTTAATTATGTATCATATTCATTTAAACCAATTTCACCTTAAATTGGATCAGAAAATTTTAATTTTCATATATTTCCCTTAATGAGTTAATCCTGTACTAATTTTGCATCTGTGTATTCTAATAAATGTATACTAATTTTTGGTTTCCCAATGGATTGATTTGATGCTGAATAAAAAGGCCTAAATTCAGTGTTCATCACATATCAACTCTTGGTTTATATTTTGTTTATATATCCTCCTAACAGATTTTGCTTGTGAATTGCATTCAAGAAAACAAATTTTCAGGTATTTGGCTTCAAAAATTTGATCCCGTTCTAGTTTGCACATGTTCGTATCATGTTCATATACATCATAAATGTTAATTTTTGGTTCCTAGACAAACTTGATACCAGTAATTGTAGAGCAAAGAACCAACCACAAAATAAAATATTAGAAGAAAAAAAAAAAAAAAAAGATTGTTTCACTTGCTCAAATTGCTTCCCTTGTATTTTGTGCGATTAGTTCTGTAGTTGGTTCTATTCTGTGGTGGTTTCTTGATACTCAAGTCCTTGAAACAGTGAATGGAGGTAGAGAAAGAGATGGAAGTTATTCCGGATTCGAACTCAAACTCAACATGGGCATGGCTTCCCCAGAACCTTGTTGACAATATTTTGGACAAGGTGGTGTCTCTCCAAGACTACATCCGCTTTGGCGGTGTCTCCCCTAACTGGCGTAGGATCACACATGAGAATCACCACAAACGAATTGAAGTAAAAAATAATCTTCAGCTACCTCTCCTCATGATCTCCACCAGCAATGACAGTCGCATGAGACGTGGTTTATACAGCCTCACCAAGCCCGGAATATGCGAAACTGAGCTTCCCGTACCTTACCGGAGGAGGTGTTGTGGCTCTTCTCATGGTTGGTTAATCACTTTAGATGTCAGGACTGCTGTTATTGGCCTTATAAACCCATTCTCCAGCAGAATGAAGCTTCTCTTCCCGTCATTCATGGGAGACATTATCATCATTGATGATGATACCAATTCCGATCGTTTCAGCGAGTACTACATCCACAAGGCTGTATTATCAGCCGACCCTGATTCATCGAATTACGATATTGCCATCATCTATGGCAGTGGGCGAAAATTGGCGGTACTTCGAATTACTACTACTGTTAATGCTAATGCTAATGCTAATTCTAATGCTAAAGAATGGCGTTTTATTAATGGCAAGCCTTACAGGTCGTTTCAGGACATTATTTACCACAAAGACAGGTTTTATGCAATGGATGTTTGGGGAAAAGTATACTCTTGTGATGTTAGAGGACCGAGTACTATAATGCATGATGAGTCTGTTGCACCAACCATTTGTGTTTTTTTGCATCCGGATAGCAAGAAGTACCTTGTGGAATCACCTAAGGGAGATCTTTGGCATGTTATAAGGCTAATTGATCCAGCAGAAGGTGGAAATTATTGGACTACTAAGTTTAGGGTTTACAGGCTTGTTGAACGTGATCATGCTAGTAGTTCTCGTAATCGTGATCATTTGAAATGGGTTGAGATGGATAGAATCGGTGATTGTGCTTTGTTCTTGGGGGATAACCATTCACTCTCTGTGGTGGCTTCTGATTTCCCCAGAGGGTGCATGCCAAACTGCATTTACTACACAGATGATGGCACTGCTGCGTTTATGACGGGGACATCGTATGATGCTACAGGGGCTTATGACATTGGTGTCTACAACATGGTGGATAAAACTATCTCGCAGCATTATGTCCCAAATCAAGCTCACATGTTCCTGCCTCCACCAATCTGGATCGTCCCAACATTAAAATGAACCACCTGGGTTCTGTTTCATCAATAAGTATCTGTGCTTGTTATTTGTTTTCTGTGTGCTTTTGTGTGATGTGCTTCTTCTTATGAACTTGTTAAGGAAGATGGTATGTGAGTGTGAGACTTTGTTTGTTATTGTTGTTTGTTGCTGTTTTGTTATTTTCTATATGTTATGAACTTGTGAACCAATGATTGTATTCTGTGCCTCTGCTGTGTTTTCTTTCGGACTATGCTGTGCCTCTGCTGGGATTATTCTGCTGTGCCTGACTTCTTTTACTAAGGTGTATGCCGTTATCCTCCTCTGTTTCCTGTTAGTTTTCCTCTTGTTGGTTTCTCACCAACGATTGTATTACTAGCGGATGTTCAGGCTAGCTCATTGGTGCCAAGTTTGTTTGGTGTCAATCGCTATGCTTATGATGTTTGGTGTTCATTTATATATATATATTCTCTTTCAGTAATGCTAGGTATCATGAAAAACTTTTCATAAAAATAATTATGAAAGCTATGTGACCCTTGGATTATACTTAGAATAAAGCACCACACACTAATCAAGGTAATTCAATGATCAAGACTTTTTCGTGATCATTTTCATGAAAAAATTTTCATAATTCCTAACTTTTCTCATTCTCTTTTGTTTGCTGATCAAAAAAAAAAAAAATGAAGTTGTGAACCAATGTATAATATAAACTGCTTTATGTAAGGCTATTTAAAAAGCTTGTTTTTCGTTGTACTTCAGAATGAAAATCCCTACTGCCTTCTGAAATGGAAGTTTACTCAATCTACAAAGTTGTTGTTGGTGTGCAGACTGATTTGAACAGTGACTGCTCGAAGTTCAAAACTCCTGTGGTAGTCTTATTATTATCAATTTTGTTTCACCGCCTAAATGTATCGACACTATAAAAACTAAGTAGGACTTAATATGCTAGACTTGCTAGACACATCATATTTACACACTATTTGGTATTCTTTATATTAGCATATTTTTTTTAAGTCATACTACCTCTCTATTTTTTTATTCATATTTTTATAAAAAAATAAAATATACTTATTTAGACAATTCCAATCATTCTCTTAATAAATAATGGGACTATATAAAGGTATAGATTCTATATATAGGTGAAGAGTTTTGGTTAATTATTTCATTAAAATGTAGTAGCTCTCTATTTCTTGTGGTAACTAGTAGGAAACAAACTTCTCTTGGACTTTAAGGCCAAGTTTGGCATCTACTAAATAATACAAAAAGTCAAAAAGTCACTATCCTATTTAAGTCACATCATCTTATTTAAATCACATCACCTCTCTAACACATCACATCAAACCCAATCCAAACCCACCCATATAAGCCAATAAGTCAAAAAGTGCACTTTTTTAGAACATCCCAAACCAACCCTAAGTAAGAGAAATAATATTTATCACCTGATTTATTTTATTATATTTTATATTCATGTACTAAATATCATTTAGTGTAAAATTCACTTTACCTGTCTATGATTTTGCCTTGAAACACTCTATCCCTTTATATTTCAAATATAGGCAAAAAAATCCCTTATGATTTTGGATTAAAGTACGAAGCTAACTTTGTTAAAAATAAAGACAAATTATCTAAATACCCCTATAATATATTCTCTTTCTCTATTCTTTAATACATATAACTTTTTATCTTAGTCACATATTTAACAAATAAAATCATAGTAAACTAAACACCTTAATTTATTATCATAAAATTATTTTAATCTAATTTTTAATTTTTAATCTTTAACCCAATTTCTTATTTAATAAAATTTTAAATTAAACATAAAACTACCATAAATTAAATTATATAAAATTAACATAAACACCTTAATTTATTTCCATAAAAATTATCTTAATCTAGTTTTTAATTTTTAATCTAATTTCTTATTTAATAAAATTTTAAAATAAGCATATATACAACTAATTAAATCATAAATTAAACTAAATACCCTAATATACTACCATAAAATCACCTTTTTTTTAATAAGATTTTTAATTAAACATATATATATATATATATATATTTATTTATTTAACAACTTTTTTTGGATAGGGTATATATTTAACAACTTAAAATATAAATTAGCCTAAATACCTTGATTATAAAATAAAATTTTACCTTAATCTAATTTTTAATGTTTAATCCAATTTATTATCTAATAATATTTTAAATTAAAATTTACATATATATACATATGCATACATACATATAAATATATATTAAATTAAACCATAAATTGACCTAATTACTGTAATTTATTACCATAAAATTAGCTTAATCTACCATTTATTTTTCAACCCAATTTCCCATTTAATAAAATTTTAAATTAAATTAACCTTTTAATAAAAGATGACAATTAGGATTAGGGTTTGGTTATGATTAAGATTTAATTTTAATAACAAGATGAATATGAGGGCATATTATTGATATTTGATTCAATTTTTTACTTTGACTTAGGATTTATGCATTGCCCACTCTCAATTTGAGAGATGGTGTGATACATCTTAGGTTATATTTAATGGAAAGAACTATGGCACTTTAATAAAAAAAAAATCATAAGAGATGTCTCTGTCTATATTTGAACCATGAGGAGGTAAAGTGTTCCAAGGTAAAACCATAAGGAGGTAAAGTGGATTTTACCCAGCTATCTATATGTTCTCATCCTATTTAAAAAATAATAGGACCTACTCTGCCACATTAGAAACTACAGAGGTTAAGACTATGTCAAATAATTTTATAGAGTAATTTGTTACACCAACAAAATTCTCATATAAAATTAGAATTATGGTACTTCTTGTAATCCCTTTATTCATAATCAAAACACACACCATTGTCATTATAATTTTAAAAATGCCATTGACCATCATCATTGGACAAAAATACCATTCAACATCACGTAGATGTGTTTTGTATATAAACTTTCTGTTTGCAAATCATTTTCCATTTTGATAATGTAATTTATTTATTTATTTATTTTTTATCAGCAAAGAACACTTCATTGATGAAATCAGAAAAACCAAAGCTTACAAGAATGCATCAACCAAGGGAAAGGAAGAGATTCCAAGTTGGAGAGATTCCAACCAACAACACAACTGTGGAAGATGAAGATTTATTTCATTTCAATTACATTCAATTATGATTACAGTAGAGAGATTATATATGCAACTGACTAACACTAACTAACTAATTCACTAACAAACACTTCTAACTAATTAACAAACTTTACAACTGCTACAGATATTATAATGAGGACTGCTATCAATACAGGACTGTGATAGACAACATATCAATGCTGACTCTGATGCAGTAGGGAGTTGCTGTGACTGATGAGTGAACTGTGAAGATACAGTTGAGAGCTGCTGTGACTGATGAAGCTGTTTTGCCTGATGAAGCTTGGACTGAGTGAACTGTGGAGATACAGAGTCAGTTACAGAGGCAGTTACAGATTGAATCTTATCAGCCCCCTGCAAGCTGATGGGGCAAGGAAGCATAAGAAGCTTGTCTTTCAAATACTGAAATCGTGAGGTAGGAAGAGGTTTGGTGAAAATGTCAGCCACCTGATCAGTGGTAGGCACATACTGTAAATTAATAAGCTTGGCAACAACCTTATCACGAATAAAGTGACAATCAATTTCGATATGCTTAGACCGAGAGTGGAAAACAGGATTAGTAGCCAAGGCCATAGCAGATAGATTGTCACACCAGAGCTCAGGAATAGAAGGAACAGAGATGTGCATATCTTTGAGAAGTTATTGCAACCATGTGAGTTCTACAGTGGCATTAGCCAAAGCTCTATACTCTGCCTCAGTTGAAGATCTAGAAACAATAGATTGTTTCTTAGCACTCCAAGATATTAAATTAGGACCCAAATAGACACAGTATCCTGAAGTAGATCGACGATCAACATTGTCACCAGCCCAATTGGAATCTGAAAAAACATGAAGAGAAAATGGGCCAGAAGTAAAATGAAGATCATGATGAAGAGTACCCTTCACATATCTCAAGAGGCGTTTAACAGCTTGAAAATCAGCATTGGTGGGAAAATGCATGTGCTGGCAGGCCTGATTAACAGCTAGGGCCAAGTCAGGACGGGTAATGGTAAGATACTGTAAACCTCCAACAAAGCTACGATAAAGAGAAGGATTAGAAAATGAAAGATCATCACCAGCAGAAAGAGAAGATTTAACAGCTAAAGAGGTAGAACAAGGTTTGCAATCAGTCAAACCAGCTTTATGAAGAAGTTCAAGTAGCATATTTAGCTTGAGACAAGAAATAACCATGAGGCAAAGATTGAACAGAGATGCCTAAGAAATAGGACACTGGACCTAACTCTTTCATGGAGAAAACAATATGCATGTGATGAATAAACTTAGTAAGAAGAGAAGAATCACTGCCAGTAACCAAGATGTCATCAACATAAACGACAAGAATGATAAGACTAGTTTTGGTATGTTGAACAAATAGAGAAGAATCTGAGTGACTGTTAACAAAGCCCTGAGAGATAAGAAATTTAGAGAAGGTAGAAAACCAAGCTCGAAGAGCTTGTTTGAGTCCATATAAAGCTTTCTTAAGCTTGCATACTTTGTGAGAATCATGAACAAAACCTGGGGGTTGAAGCATATAAACCTCTTCATCTAAGGTGCCATGAAGGAAGGCATTAGAAATGTCTAACTGGTGAATAGGCCATTAAAAATGCAGAGCTAAACACAGAAAGATGCGAATGGTGGGTTGCTTTGCCACAGGACTGAAGGTTTCATGAAAATCAACTCCTTCTTGCTGTAGGTACCCTTTAGCCACCAACCGGGCTTTGTATCGAGCCACAGAACCATCAGAATTACGTTTGATTCTATACACCCATTTACATCCAATTGCAGTTTTATAGGAAGGAAGAGACACAAGATCCCAAGTACACTGTTGGTGCAGAGCTTGAAACTCCTCTTGCATAGCAGAAAACCATACAGGAGAGGCTAAGGCAGCTGCAACAGTTGGAGGTTCAGAATGAAGATAAGAGGAATCTGATACAGTAGTAAGACAAACAGGAGGTTTTGTCTTGGATCTGGTAAGCATAGGGTGAATATTGGAAGAAGGTAGAGCAGAAGGTGGAAGAAGATCAATAGTAATAGAGGTAATAGGAATAGCATGAAGAGATGAAGAGAACTGTTGAGGAGAAGATGAGGAAGCTTGAGACACAGATAAAGAGAAAGGAGTGTGAGAAGAAAAATGAGAAAGAGAAGGCTGAGACGAAGAGGAAATCTGAGATACAGAAGAAGTAGAAGAAGGCCAGAAAAATTGATGTAGATGTGGCAAAGAGAGAGAAGGAGAAGTAGATGAAGCAACAGTAGTTGTATATGGAAAACAAGATTCATTGAAGATAACATGTCTAGAGAGATATAGTTTGCCAGTTGGAGGATCTAAGCATCTATACCCTTTAACAGTTGGATGATAGCCTAAGAAAACACAGGAGATAGACTTAGGTTGAAGCTTGTGAGTAGTATAAGGTTTCAACCAAGGGAAGCATTGACAACCAAAGACTTTGAAGAAGGAATAATCTGGAAGTGTGTGAAAAAGAACCTGAAATGGAGATTTATTTGACAAAATAGAACTAGGCATTCTATTTATTAAAAAGACAGCAGCAGCTACAGCATCAAACCAGAATTTTAAAGGAAGAGAAGATTGATGAAGAAGAGTGATAGCTGTTTCAGTTATATGCCTATGCTTCCTTTCAGCCACACCATTCTGAGCTTGAGTATAAGGACAACTTGTTTGGTGAATAATACCATGAGAAGAGAAGAGGGCGGCAATTCTTTTGTTAACAAATTCAGTACCTCCATCAGTTCTTAGAATTTTAAGAGAAGTATGAAATTGATTTTCTGCATAGACTTTAAACTCAAGTAATTTTTCATAGACTTCACTCTTAAAGTGCAAGGGATAGATCCAAGTGAATCTAGTACAATCATCAACAAACAAAACATAAAATCGAAATGGGACATTATCAATAGTAAAAGGTCCCCAAACATCAGCATGAATAAGAGAAAATGGACTATCAACAGATGAACAAGACAATTTGAAGGGAAGTCTATGACTTTTGGACACATAGCAGTCAGTACAAGCTATGGCTTTATTGAGACTATTTTTATTTGGAAGATGTGATGCCAAGTGTTGCAGCTTGACAGTTGAAGGATGCCCCAACCTTTTATGCCACAGCAGATCAGAAACTGGAGCAGTAGAACCAGTGAAAGACTTAAAAACCTGTGGTTGCTTGGAACAAATAAAAGAAGATGGAGACATTTGATAAAGGCCATTGACATTGGAGCCTTTATGCAGAACTTTATGTGTGTGTTTGTCCTGAATGATAAAAGAATCAGAATCAAAAATAACAAGACAGTTGTGATCCTTGGTTAATTGATGAACAGATAGGAGATTGGAAGATATAGAAGGAACATGTAACAAATTGGAAAGAAGGAATGAAAAATGTTGTGTAGGAAGAATACCATTGCCAACATGCTGAATAGGGAAACCTGAACCATTTCCAACTTGAACTTGATCTGATCCCTGATAATCTTGATATTGCTGAAAATTGGTCAAGTCATGTGTGAGATGATTTGTGGCTGCTGAATCAATATACCAAGGAGGCATAGTAGAGTCAGATGATGATGAAGGCACTGCTGCTGTATAGGCTTTTGGTGTAGTAGTGGAAGTAGATGGATAAGCATTATCATGTCTATACCAACAATCTAAAGCAATATGACCTGATTTTCCACAGATTTGACACACAGATGCAGAAGCTCCAGGATAATCTGATTTAAATCGATTTCCAGAAGAATATCGATTAGTTCTGTTTCCACCGCCAAAATTAGTCTGATATCTGCCACCTCGGCTTCCTCTGTGCTGAGTTCTGCCTCTAAAATTATTGAAGGGAGGATTTGAACCAAAGTTGGAAGATGAAGTATCAAAAACAGAACCAGATGAAGAACCTTTTGTTGTTGAATAGGCAACATGCAAATCTTGATTAGATGAATGCTTGATTTTACTTTCAATATGAATTTCTTCTGATCTAAGGAGAGAACACAGTTCTTCCATTGACACTGAAGTAGATCGAGTTCGAATGGATGTTTTGAATGTATCATATTCATCTGGTAAGCCATTTAATGTGAGAAAAATTAGGTCTTTATCATCAACCTTCGTACCAGACAAAGCTAACTGATCTGAAATAGCTTTGATCTGTGACAGATAACTGTCAATTGAGGAAGATTGCTTCTGTATGGTGTGAAGTTTGTTCTTTAGCTGATGAATATGAGATCGAGAGACAGATGTAAATCTCTGTTCAAGTGCTTTCTAGACTTGTGAGCAAGTTTGTAGATGAAGAACAGAGGAATATACAGAAGGAGAAAGAGTTGCAATGAGACATGTGAGAAGATTGGCATCAATAGCCTCCCATTGAGCATATGCAGGATTAAGAACTGTTTTGCCAGAGGCATCAGTAATTTCGGATGAAGGACAAGGAATTGCTCCAGTGACATAGCCCAAAAAACCAGTGGCTCGAAGGATATTGTGAAGTTGATTTCGCCAGATAAGGAAATTACTGACATCAAGTTTAACAGTGACAAGAGAACTAAAATTTGATAACAGAGAAGTAAGACTAGACGGAAGAGAAACAGGATCAGCCATGGATGAATCAGCATGAGCTGCCATGGATGAATCTACTTGTGAGAGCTCTAAAGCTCTGATACCATATGGAAGATGAAGATTTATTTCATTTCAATTACATTCAATTATGATTACAGTAGAGAGATTATATATGCAATTGACTAACACTAACTAACTAATTCACTAACAAACACTTCTAACTAATTAACAAACTTTACAACTGCTATAGATATTATAATGAGGACTGCTATCAATACAAGACTGTGATAGACAACATATCAATGCTGACTCTGATGCAGTAGGGAGCTGCTGTGACTAATGAGTGAACTGTGAAGATGCAGTTGAGAGTTACTGTGACTGATGAAGCTGCTTTGCTTGATGAAGCTTGGACTGAGTGAACTGTGGAGATGCAGAGTCAGTTACAGAGGCAGTTACAGATTGAATCTTATCAACAACAACAAAAAAAGAGAACAAACAAGATAGGTATGGCCTAAACAGCAAAACACCAAAGGTGAAATTCTGGACAGCAGAGCCAAAGGCAACAACACCAAGCAACACAGCAGACCAACAACCCAACAAACACAGCAGACCAAACAGCACTTACTAATAGAACCCTGCTACACCACTAGAATAACAGCCAACTGAAGGATGGCTGAGAAGGTGAATGTTATTGACCAAATCATGAACTAAATATGCACAACTCGGATAATGATATTTAGTCCACATTAATTACAACCTTGATCTTAATCTCCTCCTGCAAAGATTAATGTATAGTTGCACTCTTTCAATAAATATGGTGTTGGTGTGGTCTCTCCTCTCTAATATGATTAGTTAATTACATGGATGGAACCAAGATTTTATCCTTGAGGAGGACAAATATTATAAAAAAATTTAGACAAATAATATAAACTATATTTACACTTTTATATTGTAATTTGCAATGCGTTAAAATATATTAGACAAAATTATTCAATATAATAAACATAGTAGAGGACCAAATAAACATAATCATTTGGTCGTCTATTGAAAAAGAAGAGTCATACATAAAGAGAGTGTTAGACTGAGAATAAGTATTGAAGATTGCTTTCACAATTCCATTAACAAATTGAAAACAAAATGATGTATAAATAATTTTTGAACTTTTTTGAGATATTATAAAAAGACAACTCGAGGAACTTAAGAATTTAATAGATTTAGGTTGGTGTTTGCTGAGCCCAATCTTAAAGTATGATGTACTGCACCATAGATGAGTATTACTTACAATAGAATTAGTTACAGAAGTGATTAGTCAGTCAGGAGTATAGTTAGTTAGATAGGAGGTTAGTGTTTGTTATGATATTGTATTCAATGTATACTAATTGTAAGGTTTTGGTAATTCAATAAGAAAGATTAGAATCTTCGTCATGGTATCAAAGCTTGCATAGCTCCAGCAAGCATTCAACAATGGTGACTGCTACAGAATCTTCATCTTCTTCATCTGCTTCCTCTCTTCCTTTGAATCTCAATACAATTATATCAAACCGATTCTCAATCTCAGAATTCTCCAACTCCTCCTACTTGGTATGTGGATTCTGCAGCAACTAGTCATGTCACAAATGACTTAAATCAACTCTCTGATTATCAGCCTTATCAAGGTACCGATCAAGTTACTATTGACGATAGATCTACTCTTCCTATTCATCATATTGGTAATGGTTTACTCCCTACTCCATCTTGTCCTCTTCAACTTCATAAAATTCTTCGTGTCCCTCACATATCTTTTAACTTGCTCTCTGTTCATAGGTTAGCATCAGATAACAATTGTTATATTACATTTGATGCTAATGGCTTTCTTGTTCAGGACAAAGCTATCAAGAAGATTCTGTATAAAGGTCTTCATTCTCAAGGTCTCTATCATGCTCCATCTATTCCTATGCTCTCTACATCCTCACCTGCTCCTCAACCTTGCTTTAGCAGTACCAATTGCATCTGCATCTGTTTAAAGTACCGGACCAAATCGGTATCTTCGGCTTGGTCATTCTTCATCAAAGAAGCTTCGGCACATTGTTAATACTTTTCATTATCTTCACACACTTACCTGGTGTATGTACTGATTGTTGTGTCTCCAAAACACATAGACTTCCATTTAGTTTGTCTAATTCCACTGTTAATAAACCTCTTTCCCTTATTCATTCAGATGTTTGGGACCCATTTTTTGCTTCAATATCAGGCTACAAGTATTATGTTGTTTTCATTGATGATTTTAGCAAGTTTACTTGGTTGTTTCCTCTTCATTACAAAAGTGAGGTATTTTCTAAATTTCTTGAATTCAAGGCCTTTGTTGAAACTCAATTTTCTACAACTCTTAAGATCCTTCAAAGTGATAATGGAAGTGAATACTTATCAAATGAATTTCAAAATTTTCTTAAAGAAAAAGGCATTTTGCATCATCATACATGTCCTTACACTCCATCTCAAAATGGGGTGGCTAAACGTAAGCACAGACACCTCATTGAGACAACTATTGCCTTAATGCATCATGCATCTTTGCCTTTACATCTCTGGTTTGAGGCCCTAGCTACAGCAGTGGTGCTTATTAATAGGCTACCAACTACTAAACTTCAATTTTCGCACTCCTTTTGAGGTTTTGTTCTATACTCCTCTCGCTTATTCTTTCTTATGAACATTTGGTTGCCGATGTTATCCTTGGTTATGACCTTATACTAAGCACAAGCTTCAACCTCGATCCGTTCCATGTATCTTTATTGGTTACCACCCATCAGTGATAGGTTACAGGTGTCTTGATCCTATTTCTGGTAAAATCTATTTTTCTCGCCATGTTGTCTTTGATGAACACTGTTCCCCTTTTTCTTCTACTCTTGTTTCTTCTTTAGCCCCCTCCATTGCTCAGTCGCATTCGTTTTTTTGGTCTTATCTTTGATGAACACTGTTTTCCACTACTATAAAAATAGTTAAAAATCACACTTTGATAAATGAAAATATTTCACTTTTATTGGAAGTGTAAAAAAAAAAATTAAATTGATATTTTAATCACACTTGATTTAATTGAGTGTGACATTATTTATTTTTTGTCACTTTTCAATTAAGTGTGATTATATATATATATATATATATATATATTTAATCACACTTTCTAATTAACATATGATTATATTTATTTTATGTCACTTTTCAATTCAATTAAGTATCATTTTATATATATATATATTTTTTTAATGACACCTTTCAAAAAAAATTCTAGACCATTGAACTTCCTTATTAGGTTAGTAGATATTTTTTCCTAAACCCTATTATATCCTCTCTCGCAGCAGTCTTCACTCTCTCTGTTTTTTGGGGTAACTGCGGCCTTCACTCTCTCTCACTCACTCTCTCGTTCTTTCATCTCTCGCAATCGGTGATTGGCCAGCGAGACAACCGGTGGTGATCGAATCAGGTTTGCCTTCGCAACACATTCGGTTAATCCAATTAATTCCAGATCGAGATCATACGACCTCGCTCTCAAATTCGATCCGCCAAATTTCAAAGGTAATTTTACAGTTTTTTTCTTTTTTGGGTTTGATCTTGCAAAAGCTGGACCTTAAATTAGTGGAATATCGATCTTCATCAGTTTATTTATGGGTTTTCAATTATTAGGTGGTGAGAGGGAGATTTACTTGCCTGCTCGGCAGAAGGCCAACCGCAGTCAAGCGGACTGACCAGCGCCCGGAAAGGCGCGGTCAGCCGAGATACCCAATTGCTCGGCAGGGAGGCCGGCAGCAGGCGTTCGTAAGACATCTCTGGCTCGGCGGTGCCGAGGTGCTTCCTAGCCCGGTTCTCTTGATAGAAGCCAGTAGAGTGCTAGGGCGTAAAGCATAGCCCGGCCGTGGATAGAGCAGCTCGGCTGCCGGGCTTCAGCAGAGAAGGCTGGTATTTGGGATTAGGTAATGTCCAGCATGGTACGACCTGACAGAGGCATGGTTTATGTGCTGACAGATGGGATAGCAGAGCCACGTGTAGAGAGATCATTGGGAGTAGATATGAAGCGCAGAGAGGTATATAAACAAGTCGGCGCCACCCCTTACGGGGATGGACAATTTTTGTAAGTAAGACTTACACTCAAACACTCTCCCTTCTCTCTAGCCATTTTCCCAGGTGTGTGGTTCTAACTTGAGCGTCGGAGGTGTTTTCCGGCCACACACCGCCGGGTAGCTCACCGCTTTTGCGCTTTCAGGTGATCGGACAGCTGAGGAACTGGGAAGAAAGGAAGTGCGGGTAGCCGGAATATTTTCCCCCCGTACAATTGGCGCCGTCTGTGGGAAACTTGCAGATAAAACCTTATCTTCTGGGTTCATCTGATCGTCGTTCATGGCGCACAACGAGGAGTTTCCGTTGTCCGCCGTTGACGGAGCTACCCCTGAGTTTGTCCGGCAGAGAGAAGGACTCCCGTCCGTCTTTCCAATGGCGAACCTGGAGACAGCCACCGGAGGACAGGCGGGAGACACGCGGGATAAGCGCGGGAGAAGTCATGGCTGTTCCCGTAGTCCAGACGGTCACCGACGGCGGAGAGAGTCACACTCCAAACGCCTGGAACACAGGTTGCGGGACCAAGATGCCGTCATCCGGCGAATGGCGGCGGAGATGGAGGAGCTCAAGCGGCGTTATAAAGGGAAGGGTGTAGCTGGAGTAGGTGACCCCAGTAAGCGCACCCCATCCCGCCGTTCAGCCCCCTCCCGCCGTTCTGCCAGCCAAAGTCAGAGGCACACTCTGGCAATCTCTATTACCAGGAGCTACAGAGATGGTGACTCCGACTTGCACGCAGAAAAGTCCAGCGCGCAAGATAGTACTTACAGACCCTCACGTCCGGATACGACGTCGAGGTATTCCTATTCTGCCTGCACAGAGGATTTGCGGACAGTTCTAAAGGAACGGGCTCGCCGGCGGGAAGCTCAGAGGGTGCCGGCGTTCCAGCGGTTATCCTACGGAGCCCACGCCAGCGAGGAGGTCGGAATGCCTCCACCGCGCCAAGCGGCGCCACTCCTTTTAGATACAGATTTGGCCAGGTTGAGCGCCACTCCTTTTTCACTGGAGATAGAAGCAGCGCCGCTTCCGGCAGGATTCCACCAGCCAAAGTTTACCCTTTACGATGGAAAGACAGATCCGTACATGCATATAAGTCATTTCCGACAGGTTATGGCCGGACACCGGCGGAATGATGCTCTTATGTGCCTTATCTTTCCGTCGAGTTTGGGCGAATTGGGATTGAAGTGGTTCGGAAGGCTCCCGGAGGGAAGTATTGAAAGGTGGCAACAGCTGGCAGAAGCCTTCGTAACGCGCTTCACGACTAACACCAAAACTCCTAAGGAAGTTGATCACCTCCTGAGTATCAAGATGGAACCGAGCGACACACTCAAGGCGTACAACTCCAGGTATTGGGAGACTTTCAATGAGATACTGGACTGCCCGGTCAACCTTGCTATCGTACAGTACAAGCGTGGGCTCCCGGTCGGACATAGGCTGCGAGACTCACTTACCATGCAACAACCTACGACCATGGGACAGCTTATGCAGCGCATCAATGAGCATATCCGGGTAGAGGATGATGCCTCGGCCTCAACTGAGAAGGCAGCCCCGGTCGAAACGCCCAAGAGGTTGGCAGGAAAAGTGCATGCAGTCGGGCAAGAGTCCGGCCGATCTAGTGACCGAGCTGAAGAGTCTGACCGAGGTTCAAACCGCAAGAACCGGGGAAGGGAGCGGCGTAATGACAGGAATGATTACCGCCGGGATGACTACCCCCAAGATAATGTGGCCGATGCAGGCAGAAGGTTGAAAGCAAGAACAGGCATCACCACGGTCTTCAAAATTCCAATCTATCGCATACTTAGTGAAATCCGTGACGAGGAATACGTCCGGTTTCCTGCTAAGTTAGGCGACGGGCAGAGAGGCTTCAACTCCAAGTACCGTTGTACCTTTCACCGGGAACGTGGCCACCGAACAGAGGACTGTCTGCCTTTGAGGCAGCACTTGGAAGAGCTAGTGGCAGCTGGGCATCTGGACCTCTACATTGATGGAGGAGTTAAGGCAAATCAGGTTCCAGTTGATCCACGCGGACCGGATGACCGGATGCACCTCCGCAAGGGGTTGTAAATGTCATCCACGGCATAGTGGAACCGGCGCGTGTTTGCGAGCTTCGTGGTATGATTAAGAAGGCAGAACACATGAGGGAAGTTTTGTCAGTTCAGCCTGCGCTCAAGAGGGGGAAGACAGAAGTAAAGGATGTAATCAGCTTTTCCTCAAAAGATTTGGAGCGCATACAGACACCGCACAATGACGCCTGGTAGTAACTCTCCGCGTCAATGATTTTGAAGTTAAAAGGATCTTGATCGATCAGGGAAGTTCGGTCGAGATCATGTATTACGACGCTTTCAAACAGCTCAAGCTCCGAGACACGGATTTGGCCCCAGCAACTTCGCCATTGGTCGGTTTCAACTCACAACCGGAGTGGCCTTTGGGAAAAAATTATCCTGCCGGTTAAAGCGGGATCAGTGGTCAAACAGGTTGAGTTCTGGGTATTGCAGGTGCCATCTACTTACAATCTGATCCTTGGCAGGGGCTGGCTTCACGCTATGCAAGCCGTGGCATCGACCTTTCACCAAGTGATGAGATTCCCCTCAGTTGAGGAGATTGGGGGCGATCAGGTTATGTCAAAGCCGTGGAAGGATTGGTGGAAGTACGAATTGATACCGAGCCAGCGGACAAGTTCTTCTTGCTCGGCTCACCACCCTCACAGCACAAGAAAGGACCGAGATGGTGGAGTTCCTTATGGCCAACATTGAAGTTTTCGCATGGTCGCCTTATGACATGCCCGGCCTCGATCCAGACTTTATCTGCCATCATCTCAATGTCTTCCCCGGAGCCACCGGTCATTCAGCGAACAAGGAGGTCAGCATTGCACCACGCCGAGGTAGTGGCGGAGGAAGTCAAGAATCTCTTGAGGCGCGAGCAATTCGGGAGTTCACTACCCTCGGTGGATTTCAAATACAGTCGTTGGACCGAAGAAGAATGGGAAGTGGCGGGTTTGCGTTGATTACAAGACCGTCAACCGTGCCTGTCCGAAAGACAGCTTTCCTTTGCCTAGAATTGACCAGCTTGTTGATTTGACGGCTGCCATGACAGGCTAAGTTTCTTGGACGCTTACCGGGGCTATCACCAGATTGCCATGCACGGCCCCGACCAAGAAATCACTTCATTTACTACACCAGGGGACTCTTCTGCTACCGAGTTATGCCTTTTGGTTTAAAAAAGACGCCGGGGCAACTTTCCAAAGGATGGTGACCAAGATGTTTGCTCCTTTGCTGGGCCGGACAATGGAGGCTTACATTGATGACATGGTGGTGAAGAGCAGGCAACAAACAAATCATTTGTCCGACCTAGCCGAGATGTTTGCCATCCTTAAGAAGCATAAGTTACGCCTGAATGCGTCTAAGTGTGCCTTCGGTGTGGGATCCGGGAAATTTTTAGGATTCTTAGTCACAAACCGAGGTATTGAGGCGGACCCTACACAAATCAGAGCCGTACAAGAGTTGAAGCAGCCTCTCGGTGAAAGACGTGCAACATCTGGCCGGAATGGCCGCCGCGCTTAATCGATTTATAAGTCGGTCATGTCATCTATCGTGCCGTCCTTCTTTCAGTCCTTGAAGTCCAAGTTCTCATGGGATGAAGAATGCGACCGAGCGTTGGCCAGCTCAAAGAATATCTGTCTTCGGCGCCGTTGTTGGTCACGCCGGTGCCTGGAGAAGAGCTTTATCTTTATCTGGCCGTATCGCAGCACGCAGTCAGTGCGGTGCTTGTTCGGGCTGAGGGAGTCAAGCATCTCCCCATCTTTTATGTCAGCAAGACCTTGCTACCGGCAGAGACTAGGTACCTGCCTCTTGAAAAACTTGCTTTGGCATTAATGATGGCTTCAAGAAAGTTGGCACATTACTTCCATGCACACACTATCGTTGTCTTGACCGAGTTCCCCCTCAAAGCTTTATTTGAACGGGCGGATTTTTCTGGCCGCGTTCTTAAGTGGGCGGTCGAGTTGGGGTAGTTTGATGTGAAGTTTCAGCCGCGCACTGCCATCAAAGCCCAAACTTTGGCTGACTTCGTTGCCGAATTCTCACCTGGAACTCATCCGGTATGCCCGGTCGATATTACCGCGGCAGATGATGAGGTGCGCGCCAGTTCCTCAGAGATACTACCACCTGGTGGGGTTCGCGGCGCGGACTTGCGCGCACCACCGCAGTGGCCTACACTTCTACAATGCCAACAACCGGTGACGCGATGACAGAGTTAGGTGTTGATATTCCACCAACTCTGCCCGGTACCGCATCACCAAGGGGGGAAGTCATGGACCTACTCAGCACAAAGCCTGCGGCCGCCTAATACCGCAGCCTGGTGATTCGCCTACGGACTTAGGCGTGGCAGACCGACTTGCTAAGTCCGGTGCCGAATCACCAAGGGGTGCTGGAGTGGGGCCAGTGAGCGCAGAACCTGAAACCGGACTGGCAGAACCTGAAACCAGACGGCGAACAACCTTGATCATTAGCACCCCTCACCAGTCGCAGGATCCATCAGTTTGCTGGAAGCTTTTTGTGGGGAAATGTGGAAGCTTTTTGTTGACGGGGCGTCCAATCGTCACGGTGCTGGGCTGGGTATTGTTCTTATCTCCCCAGATGGCCTAAGCATTGAACATTCTATCACCCTTGGCTTCCCAGCATCTAACAACGAAGCTGAGTATGAGGCCCTTCTGGCCGGGCTCGATAGCGCAATCCAGATGAAGGCCGCCGAGCTAATGGTGTACAGTGACTCCCAACTTGTGGTTAACCAAGTTTCTGGGATCTACGAGGCAAAGGATGACCGCATGGCGAAGTACCAAGCTCTGGTCAGAGAGCGCATCAAGCAGTTTCAGGCAATCAGAGTCCAACAGATCGGCCGAGAAGAAAACAGCCGAGCTGATGAGCTGGCCGGCCTGGCATCGATGGTAGATAGTACGTCTCCAAATCCCTTGTTAATTGACTTTCTTCCACGACCAAGCATTGAAGATACCGGGCAGACCGAAGTACTCTGCGCCGAGCTGGGTCCGTCGTGGATGGATTCAATCATTTTGTTCCTCCGAGACCGGATTCTACCAACCGAGAAGAAGGAAGCACACAAATGCCGGGTAAAGTCAGAGCGTTTTTGGCTCTCTCCGTCTGGCGCGTTGTATAAGAGTCCTTCTCTGGTCCTTACTTAAAGTGTGTGCACCCGAGCAGTGTGGATGCATTCCTGCACGAAATTCACGAAGGCATTTGTGGCAGCCACACCGGGGGCAGATCCTTGGCTACCGAGCTATTTCACAAGGCTATTGGTGGCCGTACATGCAAGCTGACGCGCAAAAATATGTCCGGAAATGTGAGAAGTGCCAGAAATTTGCACCCAGATCCACCAGCCGGCCCGAGAACTTCTTTCCCCTCACCAGCCCTTGGCCTTTTGCAATGTGGGGGCTAGATATAGTGGGACCCCTCCCAACTGCACCAGGCAACCGCAAGTTCTTTATCGCGGCAACGGACTACTTCACCAAATGGGTTGAAGCCGAACCTTTGACAACTATCAAGGAAAAGACGTGAAGAGGTTTGTCTGGCAGAATGTGGTAACGCGGTTTGGCGTCCCCAAGATCTTGATTTCTGACAACGGCACCCAGTTTGACGGTCGCCTATTCAGAGGTTTTTGCGAAGATTTAAGATTGAATTCTACAACTCCACTCCGGCTTACCCACAGTCCAACGGTCAAGCCGAGGCGTCGAACAAGATTATATTGGATGGGTTAAAGAAAAGTTGGAAAAGGCAAAGGGAAAGTGGGCCGAGGAACTTCCCAGCGTCCTTTGGGCATACCGGACTACCCCGCGGCGCTCCACCGGGGGAAACTCCATTCGCTTTGGCTTATGGCATGGAGGCAGTCATTCCCTTGGAAGTCGGCATGCCCACCCTCAGAAGTGAAAGCTTTGAGCCCGCTCTGAACACCGAGCTATTGCTCTGGAATTAGACCTGGCTGAAGAGCGCCGGGAAAAGGCTCTCATCCATGTGGCAGCCTACCAGCAAGAACTCTCCAGGAAGTACAACAAGATGGTGCACCCCGACCGTTCAAGGTGGGTGATTGGGTCCTGAGGAAAGTTATGGGAAATACCCTGGTGCCAGGAGAAGGCAAGCTAGGGGCAAATTGGGAAGGACCATACAAAATAACCGGTCTGGCGGGCAAGGGGGCATACCACCTGGAGGACTTGGATGGTAGAACAATACCTCGGCCATGGAATGCGGCCCCTCAAAGTGTACTATTTCTAGCTATTGTTTTTTAGCAAAGGAGCTTTTTGCATTACACTTCAGAATGTAATTCTTTTTTGTCAATATATACAAGTGTTCTTTGCCTTCGTTAATTTGATATTTTGTTCAAATTAAGCATGCCCAACCGGGACGTTTTTTGCTCCGGTTGGAAGAGTTGGTGTTTTGCCCAACTTTGGATTCCCAACCGAGATGTTTTTTGCTCCGGTTGGAAGAGTTGGTGGTTTGGACCAACTTTGGAATTCCCAACCGAGATGTTTTGCTCCGGCTGGAAGAGTTGTTGTTTTTCCCAACTTCGGATGCCCAACCGAGATGTTTTGCTCCGGTTGGAAGAGTTGGTGGTTTGGACCAACTTTGGAATTCCCAACCGAGATGTTTTGCTCCGGTTGGAAGAGTTGTTGTTTTTCCCAACTTCGGATGCCCAACCGAGATGTTTTGCTCCGGTTGGAAGAGTTGGTGGTTTGGACCAACTTTGGAATTCCCAACCGAGATGTTTTGCCCCGGTTGGAAGAGTTGCTGTTTTGCCCAACTTCGGATGTCCAACCGAGATGTTTTGCTCCGGTTGGAAGAGTTGGTGTTTTGCCCAACTTCGGATGCCCAACCGAGATGTTTTGCTCCGGTTGGAAGAGTTGGTGGTTTGGACCAACTTTGGAATTCCCAACCGAGATGTTTTGCTCCGGTTGGAAGAGTTGCTGTTTTGCCCAACTTCGGATGTCCAACCGAGATGTTTTGCTCCGGTTGGAAGAGTTGGTGTTTTGCCCAACTTCGGATGCCCAACCGAGATGTTTTGCTCCGGTTGGAAGAGTTGGTGTTTTGCCCAACTTAGGATGCCCGACCGAGATGTTTATTCCGGTTAGAACAGTTGATGTCTTGTTCAACTAGATATTTCTCGCCGAGATGTTTTGCTCCGGCTAAGAAAAGTTGATGTTTTGTTCAACTAGATATTTCTTGCCGAGATGTTTTGCTCCGGCTAAGAAAAGTTGATGTTTTGTTCAACTAGATATTTCTTGCCGAGATGTTTTGCTCTGGTTAAGAAAAGTTGATGTGTTGGTCAATTAGATATTTCTTGCCGAGATGTTTTGCTCCGGCTAAGAAAAATTGGTGATTTGTTCAACTTTGTTATTACTAACCGTGATGTATATTCCGGTTCACGTAGTTTTGTTCTTCTTAAATACTTCAACCGAGTTATGCATTCCGGTTAACAATGTGTTCAAGTTTATGATATATACTGCGGTGCTTGGCTGAAGACAGAACTGGTGACAACCGTGCAAACACTTAGCAAAAATATCAAGTTTTTTTTTCATTAACAGAAAGTTCATACAATAGGTGGGGTCAGAGCCCGGTTACATCAGGAAAGCAGCAAGCCAACACAAAAAGAAAAGAAACCTAAGCTAGGGGGGAGAGATCAGGGAACTCCTCGTCAGTCTCCAGGTTAACCGTGGTGGTTTGGTCCTGGACACCAGTCTCGGCTTGGCCGGGCTGTTCCTGCGCGGCTTGGTCCTCTCCCTCAGCACCTTCCTCACCTTCTTCTTCAAGTCCTTCCTCGGCCTCGGCTTGCAGTGCACTGAAGACGTCATTGGCGTAAGGAATGAGGTATGTCGGTAGGAAGGAAGCCGGCGGAGTGGCAAACACATCGGTATCCGGGCCCTGACCGAGCTGTTCGCAGGCAGCCTTCCATCCGGCCTTGAAGTAAATATCCTGCGAGGCGAAGACTTGCTTTTTGTAATTTTCCTCGGCTTCGTTGAAGCCGGCATTGTTGGCATCCTCGCAGTCTTTTTTCCGGGATTCCTTAAGAGCGTCCAGCTCGGCTTGGAGCTCGTCCCGTTTTTTCTCGGCCGCATCTAGTTGACCGAGCAGCCGGTTGTTGTCAGTGTTTGCTATTTCCAACGACGACTTTGCTCGGCCAAGCTCGGTCTGGAGGCTTTGCACTTGGCTGGCACTGTCAGACGCCTTCTGCCGCAGCCGGTGAATACGCTCCAGAACCAGGTGTTGTTTTTGAATGGCCTGCAAACATCAAAGTTAATTAGAGAAGGAACCGGACAAACACTTGGGAAAATTCTGGAGGAAGATTGACTTACCCTGGCCATGGACTTAACAGAAGATTTCACCAACCGAATGTCTGGGACGTGGTCGCTGCCAACCACGTCGCTCGGTAGTAGGAGTGCCTTGGAGAGATCGAAGGCGAGCAGGTGCTCCTTGTCAGCCTTGATCGAAGCGTTTGCCGGGATGTCCTGACCCCGGTGTTTCAAATGTGGGCGCCAGGCAGGTATTGGGTTGGCCGTTTCAGTTGGTTGCTCGGTTGTGAGCTCGGCCACCAGCTCGGCGGATGGGTCCGCGCGTGCTCTTTTTCCAGCCCGGCGAGCAGTTGGTTGCTTGCTGGATTGACCGGCTGCCGGGGAAGAAAGAGCGATCACGGCATCGCCTGGTTGTCCGGCCGCTGGCGAACGGAGAGCAACGGTTGGTATCTCGGCCGATGTGGCGGTCATCAAGTTCTTGATTCTGCTTCTTTTGGCCATCTCTTGCTCCTCGGTCAGACGGATGAATGGAACGTCTGGCAAGGTTGGGTCTGGTGGAGGTGATGGAGCGCGAAGGAAGTCAGTGACTTTACTCCGGCGGGGAGCAGAATATCTGTAGGTGGGAGTATAGCCAAGCAGTTGGTTGCAATCTCGGTCGCGGTAGCGGAGCGCGGTCCTTATTGCCTCTACGTTGGGAACTGATAGTTGGCTTGTAGGGCTTGGATTGCTGCAACAGAAACAAAGAAAAATCATTAAGTACAGAAACATAAGGTAAATCAACCGAGCTAATGTACGCGGCTTACATGATCTGCCGAAGTTTTTGCTTATCATCCAGCCTGGTACCTCGGCTGTCTCGTAATTGCCGGACACCCAGAAGAAATCATCGTCGTGAAGATCCTTGTCTGGTGTGCCGGTCACGATTTTCTCTCTGCCCGGTCTAATTTTAAGATAATAGGCGAGATCGTCGCCGGTATGGCCTAACGTGTATTGGCGAAGGATCTCGGCTAAACCTAGGCTTATGCCTAGCCGGTTATTTATTTCGTGCACACCGTTTATTATCCGGTATGTGTTCGTGGATACTTGGGTTGGAGCTAGGCCGGTCCGGCGCAAGAACTCGGTCATCAGCGGATTAACGGGAAAGCGAAGGCCCCCTTCTACTATTGATAGCACGGTGAAGGGGCATCGGTCGAGTCTGCCCCAGGGTGTTGTCTTCTCGGGCGCCAGCTCTAAGTGGACGTCGGCCGGGATGCCGTACTCCTCTCTAAACGCGTTCAACGCGACTGGAGTGTCCACTAGATAACGAAATTTCCCCATATGGCCGAGCTAGTCTATCTCGACCAGGGTGGTTTGGCACTGTGCTAAAGGTGGACGTTGCTCGGTCTTGAGAGCCTCAGATGTGGTCAAGGTCCCCTTGGACTCTGCAGGAAAAGGATGGCAAGGGTGAGTGTGAGCGCGGTCGCGCAAATTGAGCTTGACTTTAGCTCGGTTATGAAGAGTGCCAAATCACCTCGGTTGTCAAAACTTAGCAAGGAGCTCGGTCGCCCAAGCGGACCAGATATTAGCCCGGTTGAGCGACCAGGTCCTTTTTGCTACCACGGTTTTTGCTGGGTTGGAGATAAACATGTTACTTGCTCGGTTCTAAGAGTTTTTTTTGGATCAAATGGAGACCAGGAGCCCGGTCCGCACCAGTTCTTTAGTGTTCTTCAAGGGAAATGAAGAACACCATGAACGTTTGAAGGTCATGGGTGGTATTTGGTGCCCAAGCCCTAAAAACTACGTTTTTCTACCCTAACGTGTGAAATATCATAGAGAATGACCATAAAGAGGGAGTTGAAGGACTTACCAGGCTGGGGCAATGAGTTCCTCTCCTTTGAGCTTGAGATCAGCAACGAAGAGGGAGAGGCAAGGGCTCTGTAGAGCTTCGAATGGCGGGGGATCAGTAAGGAAGGAATGAGAAGGGATTGTGGCCTGTATATAGGCTGAGAACCGCCAAAATTCGAATTTCATTCGACGGCGGTTGGCCGCTCGAGGACGAATGGGGGGGCGCCACCTGTTATCATTAATGACGGCATCAGAGTTGAAGAGACGTGGGGCAGGTGAGGCGTCAGCCGAGAAAAACGAAGAGACGGGCTAGAGTCGAGGAGTTAACCGGGCTAGACTTGAAACAGGAATGTCCAACTAGCCCGGTCACCATTTCGCGCTCCAACAACCGAGGAGGTGTAATCTCGGTCGAAGTGTATAATCCCAGTCACGCTTTTGCGGACGGAATTAAGGGGCAATTGAGAGGGAGATTTATGATCCGGAATTGGGCCGAGGCAACGGCCGAGAAGATTGGCAGCCGAGTGGATCATGGCACCGAAATGATCCCCGGTCCAACTAGAATTGGGCTACTGGGCCCTGGGCTGGGCGAGTGTTGGGCTGGGTATGCGCCGCCCAGTCCGTATGTATGTTGCTCGGCTAAGGCGACGACCGAGGTACTTGCCTGCTCGGCAGAAGGCCAACCGCAGTCAAGCGGACTGACCAGCGCCCGGAAAGGCGCGGTCAGCCGAGATACCCAATTGCTCGGCAAGGAGGCCGGCAGCAGGCGTTCGTAAGACATCTCTGGCTCGGCGGTGCCGAGGTGCTTCCTAGCCCGGTTCTCTTGATAGAAGCCAGTAGAGTGCTAGGGCGTAAAGCATAGCCCGGCCGTGGATAGAGCAGCTCGGCTGCCGGGCTTCAGCAGAGAAGGCTGGCATTTGGGATTAGGTAATGTCCAGCATGGTGCGACCTGACAGAGGCATGGTTTATGTGCTGACAGATGGGATAGCAGAGCCACGTGTAGAGAGATCATTGGGAGTAGATATGAAGCGCAGAGAGGTATATAAACAAGTCGGCGCCACCCCTTACGGGGATGGACAATTTTTGTAAGTAAGACTTACACTCAAACACTCTCCCTTCTCTCTAGCCATTTTCCCAGGTGTGTGGTTCTAACTTGAGCGTCGGAGGTGTTTTCCGGCCACACACCGCCGGGTAGCTCACCGCTTTTGCGCTTTCAGGTGATCGGACAGCTGAGGAACTGGGAAGAAAGGAAGTGCGGGTAGCCGGAATATTTTCCCCCCGTACAGGTGGAAAATAATTTATTTCCTTATAATTTTGTTTATAGGGTTTGCGATTGTTTTTAATTTATACTATTCTTGTTATTTTTGTGTCGACATTTAGTTTTTTTTGATAAATTTCTACTTTAATTTTTTTTTTTAATCTGCATGTTGACATTGATTTTGTTTCAGAATGGGAACAATTTTCAATTTTTTTCGACATACTAAAGTTATAAACAATTGGCTTTAAGAATTGCAAAAGACTATGAAATCTCTTTGCTGAGAATTTTTTTGGGGCATCGCCTCATTTGTTGGGTATTTTTCTAAGTTATCTATATTGATATGAAATCTCTTATTGGTTAGCATGTGGGCCACAAGCAGTGATTAACAAGGGTTTTGGGTGCTTTATGAGGGGCATCAAATTATTTATTTATTTTTTTTGGTGATTGTATGGCGGTCCAATGCAATGCGGCATCAAAGTGCTTGGACTTGAATTGTTAGTTTTATTCAACTATACATCTTATTCCCATCATCATGCATAGGGGAAGAGCATGTGTTCACGGTCAAATCTCCACAAATGAGAGTTGTTGAAGCTTAGAGTTATTGAAGTTTAGTTCCTTAAGGGAATTTTTGATCTTAAAATGTAAATAACTATCATATATAAATGCAGAAACCTTCTAGGTTTTTTGAAAGTTAGACTATGTTGACACAATTCTTAAAATTAAAGATTTAAATTGTTCAAATTAAAACTGGGGACTAAATTGAAACCGACCAAAACCATATAGAGGGTAAAACTATAAACAAAATGTTTTGCATTGCTATTTTGCGCTCTTTTCTTTTGTTTTTTTGACTTTGTTTAGAACAGATGTGGATTTGAGGGCAAGGGTGAGATTTAGGTTGAAGACATTCTTAATCTTGGTGTTTTGTGAGTATCCTTTTCTGTTGTTAATTTATATGATGTTATACAACTGTTATTATATTATGCCATGCCATACCAAAAATAAATAGAAGAATTCTGTGTCATGTTTTTCTTTCTCACAATGTGACTTTCAGTTCAAGGACTATTTCCTTGCCTAGAGAATGAAGTATCTTTTAGAAATTAATATTGACTTATATGAACTCCCAAAGTGTGCCCTCACCAGTTATCTATATATGAATACCTATATTTCTGCACCTGTTGTTTCTCCAGTCAGACTTTAGGCATTAGTTAAGCATAAATGTGTGATTATATATTTCTTTTAATCAAGTATGTGGGTAACGAAAGAACAGGAAACGAGAAAGGAAAAGACCATTGAGCCTTAATATCATGCAAATAGCACATGCACTTTGCTAAACTTCCATGAAGTTGAGTTTTAGTAGTTCATGCTTTGTTTTGTTTTATATTATTAATTTTATTTTATTACTTACTGTGACATGTTATATATTTATATATATTTTATCAAAGAACTAAGCAGTCTTGCAATGATTTAATGAGAGGAAAATTGGGCCTTGCTTCTGTAACTCAATGCATCATTATGATTTGTTTATTTCTCTGTTATTATAGGCCTGCAAAGCTTATAGAGGTCATGAAAAAAACATTTTGTTTCTTTCTCTATTTTTGATGGGGTTGTTTATCTGTGAAGTTGTGTACTATTTCATTCTAAATAAGGTTGTTTTGTTATTTTCTTTCCTTCTTTTTAAACCACAAGCTATGTTTCTCTTATTTTTCCCTGCCTGTATTAAAATCTCCTGGCTCAGTTTTTAAACTTGAAACATTAAGAACTCTCTCTCTCTCTCTCTCTCTCTCTCTCCAGGGAGTCTCTCTTGATGATCTGGAGATTTTGAGAGTTATATTTGGAATATTTCCTACATATTGTGATAGGTAAAGATGCAAACATCACATGAGCTATATTCAAAATTCTCTTTGGTTCTGTTAAATAGATTAATACTCTTCTAATAATCAATATGTGAAAAGCTTGGTAATGCACTAGCAAACACCTATGTTTTCGATATGTGGAACGTGTTAAATAATGTTGTGGGTAATTTGTGTCGCCAATGTGCTCACATATATTCAGTTTGCAAATGTCGTTGGCATATATTATTGTTGATACATGCAGGGGTCTTCTTATACTTATCTTGCTTTGGAATTTTTTGGGCATATACTCTTGCAATCTGACCCATTTCGCTTCTTAATTAGGAGGATTGATTCGACAGTATATTGCCAGTAGCTTTTGATCGTGTTTTATAAGTTTTCTTTAGACCCTTTTCAAGACTCGATCAAATCATGGCCGTATAGTAATGGAATGCATATTAGTTACATTATTGTCCGCTACAGTTTGGCGATGGTAGTGGCATACAATCTCCAATTTCCTTTCGTGCTTTGGGAAGCTTGACTAGGCCCTTCAAGATTTCATTTTAGATTTGTTGATTCTATGTATATTTGATTTTATGACTTTAAAATATATGACCATGCATTTAAGATTTTCATTTTGGATTTATTGATTCTATATATATGTCATATCTATATGGTAATCCAAACATTTATACTAGTAACAATAAAAAAAAGGTTTTGTTTTATGTGGATTGTATTTGCATATACGTTGAGACTATTGAGATCTTGAATTTTTGCTAATTTTTCATTATGACATTGCTTTTATGGGGCCATTGAATTATCTTATTAATTTTGAACGTGTTTTGTTTATGTTTTAAAATTTCTCGATCATTTCTTAATACCTCAAGAAATATTTTTGCCCCTGAATCGTTGATTTTTGTACTTATGTGAAGTTTCCTTCGTCATGCAAACAAGAAATGCAACAGGGTTAGTTGCTCCAGCTATTGTCGCGGGTTTAGGTTCCTTAACACATATATTGGGCACCCTCATCCCTATGATAAGAGCAAGTGAATTTGCTACAGCTACAGCTACAGCTACAGCTGCAGCTGCAACTACTATAGAAACTATTGTCGATAGTTTTAGATAATCTCTTAATAGTTGTCGATATGTTTAGAAAGTTTGATATGCATAGTTTTGGATGGTTTAAACTTTTTGTACAGTTTAGAACTTAAGGATATAGTTTTCGAATGTTTGAAATGTATAGACAATTGTTGAATGTTTATAATTTATGGATATAGTTTCTTTTTGATATTTCAAATAATATTTTGGTGGTTGATTGATGTTTTATGATGCTTGTTTGTAATATTTGTTAGATTGTACAAAATTGGTAGAATAAAGCCTGCTGAATTTAAAAATAAAAAAAAACTGCATATTCTACGGCAGACATAATAAGTCGTTACATTACATATTTTACGGCACGCAATCAGCGTCATTATTTGTCTCACCAATTAATGGCGTGCAAAAATAGTCGTAGAAAATGTAACAATGACGCACAAAATCTGCCGTTAAATAATTTTTAACGGCATACTATAGCATGTCATAGAAAAAGTAATAACGACGAACAAAATCTACCGTTAAATAGATTTTAACAGCGTACAAAGTATGCTATTGAAAGTGAATGACTTTCTATGACTGGTCATAATATGACATGTACTGCACGTTGTAGATGGGTTTTTACGACATGCATTGCACTTCGTAAAAATCCTTTTTTGTTGTAGTGTAAAATATTATTGTCTTAGTAAAATTTTACTGTCTGTGTATCTTTCTTATAAATTTTTACTTTTTGTGTTGATAGTGGATGTAGTCGTAGATAAGTTACTCTGCTGTTATAAATGAACAAAAAAATCTTCAACTTGATTGATCTAAAATCTCCTAATAAATCCTCACCCGATTGATCTCAAATCCTTGCCAATGTTCAATACCCATCATCATCTCAAAATTGCCCCTTTGATGTTGATTTCTTGACTTGATTCACTTCTGAACACTTCTAACAGAGTGATTCACCAAATTGCTCGAAATCCAACGATTGAAAGCTCAATTGAAGATAGTAGTAAAACCTTTTGAATTGATTCATCATATGCAACCAAAAAAATAATAAATAAATAAATAAAATAATTTGAGAAATCATCTTCAAAATATCAAGGGAAATATTGATTACACTCTAGGTTCACACTCTATGTTTTTTCGTACTTTTTTCAAGAGAGAACTAAAGGAATCAATCCAAATCTGATAAAATTTTGTTGTAACAAATTCAGATCGAACACATTGCTTGAGCGAACTTTACATTGGTCTAGTGAGCATAAACAACATCTAGCATTTTTTGCAAAGAACTAAGAAGTTGAGAGAGTCAAAAGTTTGATTAAGCGAAGGTTTTATCACTTAAGCAAACAAAACACACAACCAAGAAATGCTAGAGAAGACTAAGAAACTACAAAGCTAAACAAATCACTCAAGCGAATAAACCAGTGCTCAAGCGATGATCTTCAAAACTTCATTATCAAAATGGTGCAAGAATTCGTCACTAAAGATCTCTCAAACTCACAAGTACAAAAATATCAAAATACAACTCAAATATGTTTCTCATACAAGATTGCCATATACACTAAGTCCTAACAGGGAGTAATTTTGTAACATCAAATCATACCACATAAGTAGCCTATGTCGTCGGCTTATGTATTTGTACGAGGAGTAAATATTATTTACTTCCGTACTCCATGCAACTAAGCTTCTTGCCACTCCGAATGGCATCGTGTAGCTTGAAAACACAACGACTGTGAGCTACCCAGCGCGTGTGTTATCGAAAAACCCCTCTGATGGTCAAGTTAGCACTCTTAGAGAGAAAACAAAGAAGGATAGCTCAGTGTAAGAAATTGCAAACCTTTTGCATGGAGGCGTCGTAGGACTTATATAGTTTGTGTGCGCACTACCTTGCTCGTCCTTTCTTGGATGCGTGGATGTACTATCCGCCTTGTCTTACATGAGTATGCATCAATACTGCCAAACAGTATTAGCTAAACATCCAAATGGTATTGATGCATACTACTAGTGGGTTTTCTTCCCAACATTCCAATTGGGCCACGTAGCATATGTCTACCGAGCTATCCACAGCTTGGTTGGATATTAACCAAGCTTTGGGACCAAGTTATCCCAAGCCAGTCCGAATCTGAGATGCTTAGTTAGTTACTTCTAACCCGATCAAGCTATATTGTAGACTCGACTTTCTTCGTGCCCCCCTTTCAGAGTGCTCAAATTGGTCTTACAGTTCGGACTCCTGTCACGGTTCTAAATCTAATCTCACAAAGTGCAATGTGAAATTGATAAACACCAAAGAGTCCAATCCGGCAAATCATTTTGGAAAATTAGATTTTGAATCAAATAATGTCAAAACTGGACTGCTTTGCCAGATTACAGAGTCGCTACCTAAATATTTTATTTTTGAAAAATTTAGGAAACCCTAACTCGTGCCAAAGGCCACGTGTCCATCATCACCAAAGTTGCCTCTGCTCGGGAACTTGGGTACGAGAGGGGAAGGTCCTGAAATGAGCACCCCCGCTCGCCCGATCAAAGATCAGTCTCTACTAAGCATGATATGTGGTTTTATAAACACATGTGTTCTTGTTCTGATTATTAATCTAACTTTACTATGTGACGCACACATAAGTATAGACTAAAATCGTAAGAATTGGAACAAATTCAACACATGTTTTCTTTCGAAAAAGGTTTGAAAGTGTCACCCTCAAATGGGCTAAAGCGCGGATTTGCCACCCTCAAGTGGGCTTAAAACATGATGATTTGTCACTCCGCGAAGTGGGCTTAAAACTCACAACCATCGAATTGTTCCAATTCAAGCAATAAAGTCTTCATCCACAAGCATTCATGCAGTTTAGCAAATAAACACATAGCCTCATGGCAAGCATGCGAAACATGGCATCACTCATACTCATGCAAGTATGCTAAAGCGTAAAAGCTTAGTATTCCAAACCAAAACAAAAGCTAATTAGAAACAATGCATAATCCTAACTATACAAAAAGCTTAATGCAACACATGCAATATGCAATTAAATAGGCTCGGCTACTAATATGGCATATGATTCAACTTGATAACATTCTTTGAAACACGTATTCAAATAGGTATTGAAACAACAATGCAGTTTGAATGATGCACTGAGCCTTGGTGCATGCAAGACAAATGAATGATGCACGCATGCGAGCATAAGGTATGCTAATCGAAACATGATCCCTAATCTAACCATCGAAAATAGTTAAATAAAAGGGAGAAAGACGTGGGGTTGGAAGGCATGCACACAAGCACGCATGCTTATTACAACATTTTGCCCTCGCGAAGGAGGGTCCGAATAAATAAGCTAAGCTAATCTAAGCTAAACTAAGCTAACTAATCTAATTAAACTAATTAGACTAATTATTACAAACCAATCGAATAACTAGTAAACTACTTACTAATTATTACAACACTTAAATAATTAGCACACTAATTAATTAAATTACAAAACCAATGAATACTAACTAAACATGCAAAACAAATGTTAAAACTACACTGCTTCAGCTCTGCATCGGGAAGCGGAGGATGCATGCATGCGGTTTTTCGCCTCAAAAAGCCCTCCGGTTTGCTCTTGAGAGGCTCTGTTTGCAGGGTTACTCTAAGAACTTTCTGCTCCACCTTACCAATTCCATGTCAAGGAATGCACCAGTGGCCTGCCGGCCATGAATGTGTAGACGTCCCCGAACGCCCCGGGAGGATGAGTCCCGTTCTGTTCATTTTGGGCTCACTACAGTTCAGGACTCAAATTGTCACAGTTCTTAATCTGAACCAAAGAGTCCAAATCCGGCAAATCGTTTTGAGAAAACAAATTTTTTTTTAAAGAAGTGCTAAACATGGACTGCTTTGCCAGATACAGAGTCGCCACCTAAATATTTTATTTTTGGGGAAACTTAGGAAACCCTGACTCGTTTGCCTAAGGCCACGTGTCCGTCATCACCAAAGTTGCCTCGGCTCGAGAACTTAGGTATGATTGGGGAAGGTCACTTCGTGAGCACCCCCGCTCGCCCGATTAAAGATCGGCCTCTACTAACCATGATATCTAGCTTTGAAAACATTATGCGTTCTTATTTCGGTTATTAGCCTAGAGTTACTATGTGATGCGCACAGCATACAAATATAGACCGGGTCGTCTGAATTGGAACAGAACATTTCATGTTTGGTTTTGAAAGATGGTTTGCTACTCACAAGTAGGCTTAAAATGCAGATTTTGCCACCCTCAGGTGGGCTTAGAAAAGATGGTTTTGCCACTATCTAGTGGGCTTAAAACTCACAGTCAATGCATTGTTCCAATCCAAATAACCCAACCTTCACCCACGGGCATTCAGGCTGTTATATCACATAAGCAAATAGCCTCATGGTAAGCATGCTATCATGGCAGTCACTCACACAAATGCAAGGATGCTAAAGCGTAAAAACTTACCGAGTACTCCAAGCCAAAACAGAAACTACATTAGAAATCCATGCATGATCCTAACTATACAGAAATGCCTAATGCAACGCATGCAGAAATGCAACTAAGATAGGCTCGGCTATTCTAAACATGGCATATGGAATGCTACAGCTAACATGTATTCAACTTGGAATTAAAATACAATGCAGTGAGTATGATGCGCCGAGCCCGGTGCATGCAAAACAGATGAATGGATGCAAACATGCTATCATACTGTGTGCTAATTGAAACATGCCCTAATCTAACCATCATAAGCTGGTAAATAAAAGGGAGAGAGATGTGGGGTTGGAAGACATACATCACACGCACGCACACTTATTACAGTTGTGCCCTCGCTCGGAGGATCCGAATAAATAATATACAGTCCGAATGAATAATACAGTCCAAATAAGTACAAAATCCTAATTAATTAATAAATTGATCTAGGAAAGCAGTAAATTGCACGCAAATCCGTGGACCACCTCAGCTTTGTTCCGAATGATGGATGATGCATGCTTGAGTTGCCTGGCGCGGAAGTCTATTGCGATGCCCCAATTAGCCTCTGTTTACAATTAAGCCCGGAATATTGCACGAAGCTCCAAAAGACTGCCGGTTTTTGATTTGCTGCAACAGAGAGCGAGAAAAGGGCATGGCAGCGTATTTTCGCATATGTATGCTTACCTCGATCCTCGTGCCACCAATTACGCATATCGATGCATGATGGCCAAAGAGTCGAATTGCACCACTCAATGTGAAATGAATGCACGTATAAACACAAAAAGACCGAGACTCCATCAGGGTTAATCCGGAGTGCCGGTGACCGGGAATTGAGACACGTTCCGTCACTCGGAGTACGAAACGTCCCTCGTTTCCCGTACTCGGGCTAACTCCTATCCCGAACACGATGCAATATGCATGACATGCATGAATGCGATCCTAACATACAACCTAGCATACGCAATGCTATGAAATGGCATACACAATGCTTGATGTAACATGGCATACATGATGCTCTAACATGCAACCTAGCATACGCAATGCTATGAAATGAAATGGCATACGCAATGCACGATGGACTTACACCAATATGAGTGGACCTCAGCCACACTCACATCAGCGGCCATAAGATGAAAATGAGACACTCGAGATGCGTGCACACATGCACGCAAATCGAGGACCGATCCTAAGGCACAAATGCCACTCTAACAAGGCATGGCAAGGCATGAAATATGGCGTACAAACACGCAAGTTTCAGCACTGAAATGTGATGCAAAATGATCCCGAAACATGGCACCCGATGCATGGAATGGTCCCGAAACACAAAACTAGGCACATGTATTGACCTATAGCTATACAAAGCATGCATTATTTGACTATGAAGCGCCAAGATAGAGCCAAGGCAGTCCCAAAACATGAACATTTCTAGTTCAAAGCATGGCCAAAAGATGCTAGCAAGATGGACTAAAATAGCATGTAACTTTGACTAGCAAACATGGTTTACATGGCATGTATATGAAGCATATGAAATCTCACCAAACCAGCAAAAATCAGTGAACAAAACATGTGAAAATATGCCCAAATAAACATGGAAATGCAGCCAATGCATGTAAAAATGAGGGGCTCCTTTGGAAGGGCATACAAGGGATTATTAAGCACATGCATCAAGGACACTTAGCATGGCAAAATAAACTCTGGAAACCAAATATGATAGTCCTAAAACTCATCAAATTGGCCCTGAAATCAGTCAACAAAGCATGCAAGATAGGGCCTTTTTGGAAGGCCAAAAAGACCATTAAGCAAAACAACGTGAGAGGGGGTCACCCCCCTCTAATTTTGGCCTTCAAGAACACACCTAAGCCACTGAAAATCAACTGGATTTCAGTGGCTAAGAGGCCAAATCATGGCCAATGCAAGTGCTCTAATGCATAGCCCTAATCATGAAAGAATGAAGCATGCATAGGAGAAGATGACTCCAAACAAAGAATAGACATTAATCAAACATGAAGATGATGTCAAAACAAGACTTTTTTCAGTTTAGGTCGAAGTCCAAAAAGGCTCACAAATAAGGCTAATGTATCTTGCAAAAACAGCCCTAAAAGAGAGATTGAACAAACAGGACAGCAAAAGACCTCAAACAGCAAAGAGCCCTTCAACAAAGTTGAATAGGGACTCAAAACAAGATACTTTACAGTTTATGGAAAACCTTGAATATGCTCACATGTAAGGCTACAATATAATGCAAAAATAGCCCCAAAAGAGAGATAAAAGGAAAGAGGCAGTAGCTGGCCTCAAACAGCAAAGAGCCCTTCAACAAAGTTGAAGAGGGGTTCAAAATAAGGCACTTTACAGTTTGGCTCGAAGCTCAGAAATGCTCACAAGAAAGGCTAATACATCATGCAAGAAATAGCCCTAAAAGAGAGATAAAGGGAAAGGGGCAGCAGATGGCCTCAAACAGAAAAAATTCCTTAATCAAACATGAAGATGAGCTCAAAATAAGGCTGTTTCCAGTTTGGGTCGAAGCCCAAAAATGCTTGCAAGTATAGCTTATAGATGAAGCAAAAAAATGCAAGTTTAAGGGAAATAGGTGCTTACCCTTGAAGAGCTGACCTCCAGCAGCTTTTGGTCCGAAATTCTGAGCTTCCAACCTTTGCAAATGGCTTCCAAGGTGCTGAAATGGATGATGGTGGTGTTGTGCTATGGGTTGTAGTGCAAATGGCACAAGAATCTTAGGGTTTTGGAGCTTGGAATAGTGAAAATGGAGGGAGAAGGGGAGGGAGCCTTGGCTGATTTTTTCTAACCCCTAATCATGGAGGAGGGGTGCTGGTTATATAGAGGGAGAGGAGTGAAGAAAAGGGGGGAAAACAAATTCAAATTTCCCCTCCAAAAGGGCAGACCCTCGGGCAGGGATCTGATGCAAAACAACTGGCACAGCTGTAATGCATCAGGAGAGAGAAACATGGCCGGCCAGGTGCAGAAGGTTCAGGTGGCCGGCCGGCTAGGGTCAAAAGGGTCAAGCTCAATTGTTGGCCGGCCACCCCAAAAAGGTGGCCTCCCATGTGTGTACAACACAACTGTATGGTCAAAAACTGGAAAAAGTGAACCAGGAGAGAGAAAAACCAACTTTTTAGAGGGGTTCAAAAGGGTCAGGGGAAATTAATGGCCGGCCTACCCATATTGGTGGCTTCCCAGGTGTGTACAACATAATGGTGTGGTGGAAAGTCAGAAAAAGTGGCTCGGGAATAGAAAAAGTCAGCTTTCTAGTGAAAAAAAAAGGGCGATAAAGAGCGATGAAGGAATAAAGCTGGTCTTCAGAACAATTGCTGGCCTCCCACCCTTCTACAACCTTCCTAACAATGAAAATAAGGTCTCCGCCAAAAATGAACCCAAACCGATGCAAAACGAAGGTTCGGGGGCCAAAACGCGCGGCCCGGGGCCCCGAAAACTGACTGTTAAGCACCGGAGGTGGCGTTCGACCACGAAGTTGGTCTCTCGAGCCACAGTGTCCCTCAAAAGGGAGGAAATAAGGTGTATGCCAAAAACCGGAGCAAACGGAGGTGGTTAAGCGGTCCCGAACCGAGGCACACGGCCGACGGCTCCGAAAACCGGGAACCGGGCTCCAAACGGGAAAAATGGCCTACGACCACGAAACGTAGCCTACGGCCACTGAGAGATGATCTACGAGACCTCTCCCTCCTTTCGGAAGAGAAAACAAAGAAAAAGGGCCTGGTTCGCAAACCGAGGCAAAGCACAAAAGAGTCCGGAAGTCCGGAGGCAAGGCTCGCAGCCGAGACTCCGCAACCTCAGAACGAGCACAACATGCAACATCACCGAGCGCTCAGTCGGTGACGTCTGAGTCTTAAGGTCGGTCAAAATGGGGTGTCTACAGTTGCCCCTCTTTGACAGAACTCGAAAGTCATAAGTGACGGGAGTGAATGTCAAAGCCCAGAGACGACCCATTTTTGACAAGGCCGAAGACTTAGATAAACATACAAGATAACAAAGAAACGTGCCCGCAGGCATGCCCGCAGGCATGGGGCAAAATGCAAAGCGATATGCACAAAGCCGGATGTAACTTAATGGTCATACGAAGCAGCAAGCTGTAATGAAGCAAATATTCACAATAGATGCAACAGTTTTAACCAAGAATGCAAAGTAACAACTACATTTCATGCAGTTAAGAATGCGGAGAATTGTTCAATTCTCGCCACGTCTCACACGGAGAAGGTACAATACCTGTGCGGCTCGTCTGGTCGCACCAGCCTCAAATGAACCGTACATACAATATCGTGCCTGAAAAAGAAGAAACTCAACAAGCACAACATTTTAGCAACATATGTTCAACGTGATATCGAATGCAGACAAACGCGGTGTTGATGGGTGAGTGCATCGCAATGCGAGAAGCAACGCGCGTGACAACGCAAGTTAAGCATGGAGGCATGACAATATCAGGAAATGCATAACAATGCAAGTGGTGTGCATGAGAATGCAAGTGACGTGCATAACAATGCAGAATAAGTGTAAACTCGAATATGTTTGTCACAAACAACGAGCAAAGAAATGCAAGTTTCGACGAGGGTGACTCAATCGCGACCTCCGGTTTACCTCCCGAAGGGTCACAACATATTCAAAAAGGATACATCTTGCTCTTGGCGAGTAATGATGAAACACATCGAAAGTTGGAGTTGAAGTTCCCGCGGAGGGATTTCGCGACAAAAAGTGCACTTTCCTTGTATTTTCCCGGGTGCCGGGGACTCCAATCATCACCAAAATTTGCAGGGACCTTAGAGACCACCTTGGGGATGCTGCCGGCCATGCTTGGTCCAAGGGGGAGGCTGCCGGCCAGGGGTGAGGGAGAGGGATGGCCGGCCTGGCCACCTAGCCCAAATCCGGGGCAGTTTGGTCTTTTTGCTCCATTTTCTTTAAATGTGCTTATCCAAAGCACTTGTCCTCATAACATCAGCTCCAAAATTTCCTCCTCTTCCTTCCTAGACCACTTTCTCTCTCAGATCTGTGCTCTATACGTGTTTTCCAACACCCCACGCAAGTTGTTTTCGCGAAATCTTTCAGTTTTCGTCACTTTGAATCGATTAAATTTTGATTTCGGTGCTTCTTTTCTCATTTTCACCACTTGAGGTAAGTTTGTCTCAACATTTGGAAGATTTTCTCGGGGTTGACTTTTGTTGACTTTTTCATTTCCCGAGAGTTGACTTTTGTTGACTTTTTCCAATTTTTGCTCATTTTGCTCATTTTTGCTCCTTTTTGCAGATTTTTCGAGATGGCTGGTCATTTCCCTCATGGTGGAGGTTCTCCAGGCGCCGGAGGTGAGCCGGACATCATGTCTTTACCTCCGAGGGTTCGGCCATTCATCCCCGAGAGGTACGAGCCCCCGACACACGTCCTCCCGCAGGCAGTTTTTTACCACTTTACTGATTTCGATGAGCGAGCGCCTGTAGATCTACTACTGCAGGAGCCAGAGTCCCACCTCTCTTACCAGGCACGTGAGGTATGTACTTCACTTCTATATTTTCTACAATGTATTCTGCATTTTCCGTGCATTTCATGCTTTCGCTATGTTTATCTGCTCACTTAAGCACACAGCTTGTTTTGAATGTTTAGTTTATAACACCGTATTTCGTTTGCATCTTGAACACACAGTTCAAACACTATAACTTTCTGAACACGCGGCCCGTATATCGATTGTGAACACACAGCACACACTTGTTGAGAATTGAACACACAGCCCAAACTTTGAGATGAACACATAGCCCACTGATTTTGAAATTTGAACACACAGCTCAAATACTTGACGTTGACGTTGACGTTGAACACGTAGTTCGAACTTTGAGATGAACACAGCCCAAAATTTGTCAGTTGAACACGCAACCCAGACTTTGAGATGAACACACAGCCCACTGATTTTGAAATCTGAACACACAGCTCAAATGCTTGATGTTGAACACACAGCTTGAACTTTGAGATGAACACACAGCCCAAAATTTATCAGTTGAACACGCAACCCAGACTTTGAGATGAACACACAGCCCACTGATTTTGAAATCTGAACACACAGCTCAAATACTTGATGTTGAACACACAGCTCGAACTTTGAAATGAACACAGCCCAAAATTTGTCAGTTGAACACGTAGCCCAGACTTTGAATTTCTGAACACACAGCCCACTGATTTTGAAATCTGAACACACAGGTCAAATACTTGATGTTGAACTCACAGCTCGAACTTTGAAATGAACACAGAGCCCAAAATTTGTCAGTTGAAAACGCAGCCCAGACTTTGAGATGAACACACAGCCCACTGATTTTGAAATCTGAACACACAGCTCATTGTTGAGGTGAACACACAGCACACACTTTGAGGTGAACACACAGCCCACTGATTGAGAGTTGAACACGCAGCCCAAACACTTGAATTCTGAACACACGGCTTATATACTTGACGTTGAACACACGGTTCAAACTTTGAGGTGAACACACAGCCCACTGATTCTGTATCTGATTTGATTTTGCACACAGCTCATACATTTCATTTGCACGCAGCTTATTCATTTCATTTGCACGCAGCTTATACATTTCTTTCTGAAACTAAATACATGTGTTCATCCTGAATGCAGGTGACTTCTCGTACTACGCGAGGATATGGCTCCATCGCGGCGAGAGAGTGGTATGCGGAGCTTCCGGAGGCTGTCCGGGATTTGGTTGACGTGGCAGGGTTCGGGCGCTTTTGCACTGGGATCTCCCGCTGTCCTGCTAGTAGGACGCTGATGGGTGCCTTAGTAGAGAGATGGTGGGACACCACCAACTCTTTCCACTTCTCTGCTACCGGGGATATGACTATGACCCCGTTTGACTTCGCCGTACTGACGGGCCTTGATGTGGGAGGCTGGGCCATCCCATATGACGAGGATATGGGCCAGTGGGAGGCCGCCTGGATCTACTTATTGGGAGCTCGCCCGCCAGTTGACAGATCTTCGGGTAGAGTCCGATATACTTGGTTTTCTTCCCATTTCAGGAGGGCGGAGATGGAGCCTGAGACTCCTGAGGAGGTGGCACAGTACACCCGCGGATTTCTGATGTTCCTTTTCGGGACCACTCTGTTTGCCGATAGGGGGAACACTGTCGGGCTCTATCTGTTGAGTGCTCTAGTGGACCTATCACAGGTCAGCCGATATGATTGGGGTGGCGCCAGCCTGGCTACTCTCTATTGCTATATGAGCGCGACCTCCCGCGGACGGGGGAACATGGTTGGCGGCTATTGGAGGGCCTGGGAGGTACTTTCTGCCCTCTTGATTTACATTTCTGCTTCTCATTATTTGTACATTGCACACACGGCGCACTTTACACTCTGTACCTTGCACTTTGCTCTCAGCATTTTGTATTTACATTCTGCACTCAGCATTCTGTATTCTGATGGCTACTGCTCTGTTTCTCACAGTTATGGGTCTACGCGTACTTCCCGACACTAGCCCCAGAGCTTGAGGTGGAGGTGCCCCTCGTGACCCCATATTCACTTGTATTCGAGGGCCAGTACCGGCCGAGACCTCGGGAGTCTTTCCTCTACCTGCGGCAGTACTTCGATACAGTGCGGTCGTCAGAGGTATTTCAGAACTCTCAGTTCTTCATGTTTCCAATCTTTGATTTATCTTGCACATTCACAATTTCTGATCAGCTTATGCATTGGTTATCCGCAGATCACATGGCAGCCTTGGGCGCCTTTAGGTAGAGACCTCCGATTCCAGTTTGCCGGAGCATGGGGTGCCTCTCGGTATAGGATCCTGTTCGAGGGGCCAGTTGGTAGGGCCTGGTTTTTGGGGGATCGCTTCTTGCGTCAGGTATGGGGCTACCCTACTCAGGACATTCCTTCAGCGCCTCCAGACGATATGCGGACCGCTGATAGGCTCTCTCCCCAGGGTGTCGTTAGTGCTATGCAAGGTACCGATGCATTCCTACATTTGGAGCAGGGGGAGTACGCGACCTACCGTCATACATACTTGATGCCACCACTAACGGGAGTCCGTACCCTGACGAGGAGGTCTGCTGGTATGCCCTCATCGAGTCGGGCTCGAGCTGCAGATATCCCTTCCACCAGCAGGGCTGGCACATCTAGAGGTGGGGGTGGATTGGTTCCCTCGATTCCTCCGACTCATCATCACCCTGGATGGCCAGATATGCCGACTGAGTTGATGGGATGGCGATATGGGACTTCCTACCCGATTTCGATAGAGCCTCCTATGCCTGACCACCGATATGTCAGTGACCCTAACTCGCCACCGGTATGTTTCACTGTTTTCTGTTTATCACTCAGATACTTTGGTATTTGTTTATTCATTGATGATTTGAGCTTGCATCTACAGCCATCCAGGGAGTACATGGACGAGGTGCTCGGGATGGTAGCCTCACTTGAGGGCATGGTCCTGCGGAGAGAGGCGCAGTTGTCCATCATGGGTGTCCAGGTACTCTTTAGTTTTCTTGCCTTTATCATACTTCCGATGACATGTTGATCTTGAACATCTTACTGCATTGATAGGCTGCCTGTGTAGAGCACATCTGACACACACCATATTCATGTACTATATCTGCACACATCCACTCTGTGTAGTTTGCTTGCATCTGCATCTGATATACATGTTTTGGCTGATGTATTCAAATTGCACTCTTCATTTTCAGATGCCTCCGGTGTATGATCAGTCACAGGCCGGGCCATCCAGGCCTTCCCGAGGAGCTGGGCCATCTAGGCCTTCTCGAGGAGCTGGGAGAGGGGAGTCGTCTCGCGGACGAGGCGGACGCAGGGCGCACATCATAGAGGAGGAGTCCAGCGAGGAGGAGGAGGCTGCAGATCCCCAGTCAGAGACATCTGCTGACAGAGAGGGTGGCTCTGATCCTGGTTCCGGTAGTGGAGATGAGGCTGAGGAGGGTTCCGAGGATGGCAGCCCCGACTCAGATGATGGTGATGATGGTGCAGAGGCTGTTCCGCAGAAGAGGACGAAGAGGGCCTCTCATTCTTGCTCTTGAGAGCATTGATGCAGTTGTTCCCTGCTTTATTTACCTTTTTACTAGTAGTTGTAGCACATTGTACATTGTTAGGCAGTTTTATTTTCTGTAAAACTTGTACCCTTGTTGTAAAATGTTGTAACAAAGGAAGCATGATGGAATGAAACAGCTTTTGAAAAAGTGTTGTATTTTATGTTCTTAGCATCGCATCGCATCATTTTGCACCAAAATGAGATTGAATGGAAATGTGCATTGTGTATTTGCCAAGTCAGGTAGTGAACCGACGCAACAAACTAAACAACCTAACTTACTAAGAAATAACAAAACCTTAGCAAGTTTACAACTCGATAAGCAAAACACAACAAAGTTGATAACTCGATAAGTAAGGCACAACAAAATTGATTAAACAAAAGTAACAACTCAATGCACGAAACTCGACAGCTCGACAAAACTTAACAACTCGATAAACAAGACATCTCAGCAAACAAAACAACAACTCGATAAGCAAAGCAACAACTCGATAAGCAAGTCTTAATAACAACTCTATAAACAAAGTGCATTTCGGACGATATGCGTGACGGAACGCATCCGAAACTGAGGGAAATAGAGGCCTTCGACACTCCCGATGCATGGAAAAGCTAGGGACTTTCTTCTAGAGGGTAGAATAGGACCAAAGACACACTTTGCAGCATGGCCGGCCACCTTTGGGGACTGGCCGACCAGCTTTTTGCATTGGAGGGGAGAGGGGTGGCCGGCCTACCAGAAAAGGTGGCCGGCCGGCCACCTAGCTTGGCAGCCACCAATTTTTGACACGTGTCCCCCGAACAGTGTCTTATCCTCTTTAAAAGTCCTAGCTCGTGGTTGATTCATTTCATCTCAGTTTTGCACCAAAATGGAGGCGTTTCTCGTCGAAAATCTCACAGCTTGGATCGCCTCTCTAGATGGCTCGGAAAAGTTGAACTTCCGGGGCTTCGGCTTGAATGCACTATTCATGCTGAGCCGTACTCCGCTGCACTTTCCCTTCTTTCATGCCGCGGCGAGGTTTTGGAACCCAGTAACATGTTTTTAGCTTCGGCGGGCAAGAGGTATGTCCAACTTTCGAGGATTTTCAAGTTTTGATGGAATCTGAACGTCATGAAGAAATTTTGCCTCAGTTTCGCTTCGGCCACGCCCAAGCTTTAGGGCGGATGTGTGGGCTCACCATGCATGACGCTCGGTCTCTGATCTGCAATGGGGAACTGGACATCCTCGGCTTGATTCATCGCTTTTCTGATGCCGGTGACCGCGGCAACCATTATTGGCAAGGTTTTCGGCAACACGCCCTTTGCTTGTGCATGCTATCTCACTTTTTGCTTGCCCCAGGCTTTAGTGGATCTAGCATTCGTCTGATTGAAGTTGCTCAAGGCTTGAAGGAAGGAAAGAGCTGCATCGCCATGACATTGGCCGAGACACTGATGGGCTTAGATGCTTTCTATCGCCGGGAGACGACCAGATTTGCGGGGAGTCCACTACTGCTGCAGGTAATGTTTCCCACCCAATCTCACATATGTATTGCTCACATCACTCGGCCCTCAGGCTCGGTTTTTCTCACAAAACCCTTTTCTTACTTTTCTCTCATCGTACATCTCTCTATTCTTTATTCTCTCATTTTTCATCCCTCCCCAGGTATGGTTGATGGATAAATTGCAGGTTGTGGACTCTTGCCCAGCCTACTCAGCTCGCGGCTACTTCTTTCGACAACGCCTAGTCGATGCCCTTGATGAGGGATGGTGGTTCGACTGGATGTGCAATTTGTCTGCAGATCGCATTGCTTGGCGCTGTCCTTGGCTCAATCTCCCAGCAATGAGCTATAGCATGTCCCGGCAGACCGGGATCCAGTTGATTGGTCTGACCCACTGTGTGTTCTACTTTCCGTTCCGGTTCCAGCGCCAGTTCGGTCATGATCAGACTTGCCCGCCAGAGGGGATAGAGTATCCTGCCACATTCCGGTTCGAGGCGCACAGCTTGCCCGGTATGCCACAGCATGGAGGACTAGAGAGCTCCTGGCCCCCGCTCCCACTTTCAGTTGCACTTTGTCTGACGAGTGCTTGGATTGGCTCAATGAAGAGGCACAGATTGGGCCCAGCTTGGCATCAGAGGCTTCGACCAGCTCTGGGAGGGGGCGCAGGGACACCTGACTTATCTATGCCCCGGATTTATTGCTTTATTAGTACTTTCAAGTTTTCTTTATGAATGTAATAAAAAGCAACTTCAATTTGTATGCAAGAGCAGGAGAACTCTGTTTTGAAATCAATGAAATTGAAGGTTGTGGGTACTGAAAATTTTCCGCTTTGGTCCAAAAATGGTCTTAGTTGTAAAAAGATTAATTTGAACAAAGTCAACTTTTATTAAAACTTTTCAAAACCATTTTCGATATGGATCAGAACTGGACACGCCTGAGATCTGTCACTGAGATGCACAACCCCGGATCCTAGCAACTGGAAAGTTGCCCCTAGTCTGAATAGTACCGCGGCACTGCACAGCAACGGAAAGTTGCCCCTAGTCTGAAAAGCACTGCACCGGAGATTACGATGAATGCTGATAGACAAAGATGACTGAGATGATCAAATGGACAAAGTTGATCGGGGAAAAGTTTATGGCTGAACTTCAGGATGAAGTTGCCTACGTATCCCAAAGATGGGAATCAAGCCTTACGTAGTTCAGGCTCGGGTTCACTCGGGTATTTTCACTCTCCTTTTACGCTCTAACTTTTGCCAAGGCCGCCCTTTGCGGGTTTTCAACCTTGCGAGCTCAGTTTTTATAATTTCAAATTTTTTGTGCTCTGAGTTTTGCCTAGGTCGCCCTTTCGGGTTTTCGGCCTAGCGAGCCTCTCAAGGGTAATATTTCTTCAACTTGTCCATATTGATCGGTTGTGAGAACTCCAAGCCATCTAGATCCATCAGAACCACAGCTCCACCTGACCAGATAGACTTAATGATGTAGGGACCAGTCCAATTGGGTCTGAACTTGCCCCTTGGGTCGTGGATGGGAGCTCGGTTGTCCTTGAGCACCAAATCTCCTTCCTTTAGATTCCTGGACTTAACTTTCTTGTTGAAAGCCCGGGCAATTCTGCGCTGATAACCTTGAACATGGTACAGTGCTTTCAGTCTTCTCTCATCAAAGAGCATGAGTTCCTCAAACCTGCTCTGCTGCCAATCTGCTTCGGCTATTTGACACTCAGCCAATACTCGCAATGACGGAACCTCAATCTCGATAGGTAGAACGGCCTCCATCCCATAAACCAATGAATACGGAGTCGCCCCAGTAGAAGTTCTGATTGAAGTCCGGTAGCCCCACAGAGCAAACGGCAGCTTATCTGGCCAATCCCGGTAGGTTTCCACCATCTTCTGCAGTATGTGTTTGATATTCTTGTTGGCGGCCTCAACCGCTCCATTGGTTTGCGGCCGATAGGTAGATGACTTATGAAAAGCCACGTTGTATTTTTCCAACAAGTCAATCACTTCCTTCTTGAAGTGGGAACCGTTATCTGAAATTATCTCGTTTGGGACTCCGTAGCGACAGATGATGTTGTTTCTGATAAACTTCGCAACATGTGAAGCCTTCAACACCGCATAAGATTGGGCCTCGACCCACTTCGTGAAATAATCTATCGCGACCAGGATGAACTCATGCCCATTCGACCCCTTCGGAGTGACAGCCCCGATCACATCAATTCCCCAGACTGAAAATGGCCATGGCGAAGTCATATTGTACAGCTTCGACGGCGGAATGTTCATGCGATTTGCATGAATTTGACATTTGTGGCATCGCCGAACAAAACCGATACAATCCTCCTCCATGGTGGACCAGTAGTAACCCTGTCTGAGGATCTTCCGTGCTAGCATTACTCCGTTCATATGCGCACCGCATTCCCCTCCATGGATGGCTTCCATTAGACGCTTTGATTCTTCGGCATCGACACACAGCTTATGCATTCCCAGATGACCTCTCTTATACAGCTTACCCCCACAGATGATGAACTGAACGGCCATTCTTCTGATTGCCCTTTTATCCTTGGCATTTACCCCTGGCGGGTATGCTTCCTTCTCCAGGAAATTCCAAATGTCGTAATACCAGGGGTTTTCGTCCTGAACCTCATCTATAGCAGCAATCGACTCGTAGGCTGGCGCAAATTTCTGGTCAATGATGACTGGACGCATCCGGACTCCGAACGGGATGTCTATCATGGAAGATAGAGTTGCTAAAGAATCTGCGAACCTGTTGTTCTCTCTTAGTAGATGAGCAAAGTTTAGCTTCTCAAACCGAGGAATTAACAAGTCCAAGGTCTGGTGATACATCATCATCTTTTCTTCTTTGACTTTCCAGTCTCCTTTTGCTTGAGACACAACAAGGTTCGAGTCCCCGATGACGTCCAACCGTCTTGCCCCTAGTTCCAGGGCTGCTTCTAGACCGGCAATGCATGCCTCATATTCTGCTTCGTTGTTCGAGACTTTGAACCGGAGTTTGAAGGCTAGAGGGATACGGGAATTGTCGGGTGCTATCAGCAACACTCCTATCCCATACCCGTACTGATTTGACGCTCCGTCAAAGTACATCGTCCAAGTTTCATCGTCGATGTGCAAAATGGCTTCATCTGGGAATAAGTACTCGACTGCTTCACCCCCTTCCACTGGATGGTCGGCTAAGAATTCTGCTACTGCTCTTCCCTTGACTGACTTGCGTGTCACATATTTCAGATCGAATTCGGAGAGCAACAGCAACCAACGAGCTAGCCTACCCGTAAGTGCTGGTTTCTCGAAAAGATATTTGATGGGATCGAGTCGTGAAACCAACATTACGGAGTGAGCTAACAGGTAGTGCCGCAGCTTCCTGGTAGCCCATACCAAAGCTAAGCAAGCCTTCTCCAACGGTGTGTAGCGAGTCTCATACTCTAGCATCTTCTTGCTCAGATAGTAGATGGCTCTCTCCACTTTGTCCTCTGATTCTTGCGCGAGCATACAGCCCATTGTAGTCTCAGTCACTGAAAGGTACAATATCAACGGTTTCCCCGGCTCTGGTGGTGACAACACGGGCGGGTTCTGTAAGTATTCCTTGATCTGTTCAAAAGCAGCTTGGCATCGGCCGTCCCATTGGAATTTCTTTCCTTTCTTCAGGAGACCAAAAAGTGGTTCACAAGTCAAGGTTAATTTTGAGATAAACCGTCTTATGAATTGCACTTTACCCAGAAAGCCTCGCACCTCCTTTTCAGTCCTTGGTGGGGCATTTCTAAGATGGCCTTGATTTTGGAAGGGTCGACTTCGATACCTCTCTGTGTAATCAGAAACCCCAGCATTTTTCCCGCTGTAACACCAACGTACATTTCTGAGGATTCAGCCGCAACCGGAATTCTCTGATCCTTTGGAAGAACTTTTGCAAGGCGGTGTAGTGGCCCTCTCTTTCTTTGGACTTGACAATCATGTCGTCCACATACACCTCAACCTCTTTGTGGATCATGTCGTGCAATATTGTGGTCGCGGCCCGTTGATAAGTAGCTCCAGCATTCTTCAACCCAAACGGCATCACTCTGTAGCAGTATGTCCCCCACGGGGTGGTGAATGCAGTCTTTTCCCGGTCTTCGGTGCCATCACTATCTGGATTGTACCCTGAGAAGCCATCCATGAATGAAAGCAAAGCATGCCCGCTGTGAAGTCCACTAACTCATCAATATGCGGCAAGGGAAAGTCGTCCTTCGGACTAGCTCTGTTCAAATCCCTGAAATCCACGCATACCGGATCCTGCCATCCTTCTTCGGCACGGAACAATGTTGGCCAACCAAGTCGGGTATTCGGATACCAGCAGGAAGCCTGCGTCGATTTGCTTGGTGACCTCTTCCTTAATCTTGAGAGCCCAATCCGGGCGGATCCTCCTGAGTTTCTGCTTGACGGGTCGGGCCTCGGGGTCAAGAGGGATCCGGTGCTGTACAATCTCAGGATCGATCCCAGGCATGTCTTCGTAGGACCACGCGAAAACATCTTTGAAATCTTTTAATAAAGCGACTAAGCGCTCGCGTTCCTCCGAAGACAACGTGGACCCGATCTGGACCAGCCACGGGTCCTCCTCAGTACCAATATTCACAGTAGTGATTTCATCCATTAAGGGTTTAACAAATCTCTCCTGCTCTTGTTCAATTAAGCGTTGCAAAACCGGAGGAATTTCGTCCTCGTCGTTTTCATCAAAATTTTGAAAGTCTGAGTTAATGCAATAAATCAAGGGCACAGAAAAGTACTCAGAAACCACAGTTACTTGATTCTCATTAAGCACATCCAAATCGTCCGATTCCTCGGTTACAACAGACTCAAATGAGAAAGAAAAAGACGACCTGGACAAAACTGTGGCATCCGGGTTATCATCCCCAGGATTACCAGACTCAGACTCAGTCGAGCTGGAACCTGATTCCGACTCACAAGATTCGGTGGAATCAGATTCCGGCTCACTACCTGACCCGGTGCTGCTGGACAAAAATCCCTCTTCGTATTGCCAAGTGAGAGAGGGTGCGATAGATGCATCCAAAATAGTTGCTGGTAGGCCCACAGCCGTTTCATTCCCAATCATGGAAACCGAGAAGTTATCCCCCAAGCACTTATGGTCGATCGGAGGATCTGAAAGTAGACATGCCAGTGCTACCCCCATTTCAATTTCAGCGCCCTCGGAATCCACTGCCTTACACTGCTCAACCTCAGCTGATGGGTCTGTCTGCTCTTCGGCAACGTCATCCCCGGATAATTGCAGGTCGAAGAAGATCTCGAAACCTGGCACGCGCTTCTTCTCCGCGTTCAGCCATGGCTCTGGGAAGCCACAAAACGGAAAGTCCTCCCCCTCCCGGACGAAGCGTCCGTTTAGGGTACCCTGAATGGGCCTATGCATCAGCTCAAAAGGCTTCCCAGCCTGCTTTGCTCTGGCTCTTCCAGCCATTTCCTTTCCCTTTCGCATCCAATCCTCTTTGGTGGGCAGATAACCCAAGCCAAAGGTATGAGGGTTGTGTGGCACTTCGGCCAATGCTGCGACGCCCTTCCGGCCGCTCCTTCCTAATCCCATCCCGGGGATGTGTTGTAGCTTGTTCATGAGGTATACAGATTGAGCACTGACGTACACTCCCTCATTAACAGCCATGATATTCTGCACAACCCGAGCCTCAGCCAGAGTAAACCCTGATAAGAACACATCCTCCGTGCCGTGCTCGATTTCCAAGACTGGTGTAGACACTTCTGGCGGTGGATGGATTGATGAATTCCCGAAAACAATGGCCACCCCCTTCCCATGAGGGTACTTCAACATCTGATGCAAAGTGGAAGAGACTGCCTTCACTTGGTGCAACCACGGCCGCCCCAAGAGTAGATTAAAGGTTGCAGGAACGTCCAAGACATGGAATTCAATGTTGTGTTGTCCTGGACCAACCTGGGTCTGAATTTTGACAGTCCCCATCACCTCCCTGCTGGTGTTATCATAGGCTCTGATCACTTGAGTAGTTGGCACGAAGTCCGCGGGCTTTAACCCGATTGCATATGCCGTCCTTGACGGGCACACATTAATGGCGGATCCCGTGTCGACAAGAACCACTGGCACCCACTTGTCTCTACATTCCACAGAGATGTAGAGGGGTTTGTTATGATTTGCGCCCTCAGGCGGCAGTTCTTTGTCCGAAAAGGTTAATGTCGGGGAACCTCCTCCCGGAAAGACCAGTCCAACTAGCTGCTCTGGTGTGGTATCTATAGAGAGTTTAGCCTTGTCCATAGCAGATAGGACAGCCTGTCTGTGCACTCGTGATGCCATAAGCAGTCCCCAGATGGAGATGTCTGCTTGTATCTTTTTTAACTGCTTCAGCACAGCTTCTTCTTCGATCTGCTTCTCTTTCTGCTTTTCAGTTTCCTTGTCCTTCCCAGATGCTTCTGGTTGGTCTAGGTGCGGGGGCTTGAAATACCGCCCATTTCTTGTCATGTGATCAACCTCATCGAGATACCAGGTGTCGTCTGGTTGATTGCTCCCCAAATCCTCATCTGTGTGGGCAAGACATAAATCATCGTCTTCCCACCACATTCCGTGAGCAGCCAACAGACATCTGACTGGCTCCGGTGTGATTGTACCAGCAGTACTTTCAGCCCACATGCTCACAACATCTTCTGTCCTTGTGCCCGCAGCATTTTCAATCCTCTCATGGGTTTTGGCTTTCCTGGTTCTCTCAGAATCCTGTTGTTCCACCTGCATCAGCACAGTTTGTTGTTCAGCTTTCCCTGTATTCACAATGCTCCTGTCCTGAGCGAAATTCTTCGTACCGGCGCTCTCCGGCAATGTACTTTGACTTTCGGCCCTTCCGGCCACCACTGTTACCCTCGCCCCTGCCGGGCCTTGTTCTGGTTGGAATTCTACAACATCCGGTTGATCATCCAGCCATCCGGTAGCCTCTGCCGATTCCTCAAACCAGTTGACTGCCGTATCCCCTGATTCTTGGTCATTGAAGAACTGGAGGTTGGCGAAGTCCTCTTCTACAGCCGTCAAATCCTCTGTCCCCTGCTCAACTCTATCCCCCTGGATCATAAACAGTTCTGTTCTCTCTGGCAATTCTACACTTGGCTCAGACTGGCCTGTTGACAGGATGTAATCACTCGGATCGTAGGTTTCCCCAGCAAAATTCCCAGACTGCTCAAACCCTGACTCAACAGTTCCATCCTCCTCTGCAATCTCCCATGCACCGTCTTCCACAGCCACCACCATTGGCTCAGGTTGGGTTGTGGAGATGTCCAGCATGCACAAAAAGTCAGTGCAATCAGGAAGGAGCACCTCCGGCTTAAGTAGATGGGAAGGAGTGATATAGATGCTAGGATCGTAAGACACGACCCCAGTCTGGATAAAGTTGATTCTTTTGGAAGGTGGAGCTTGGTTGTGTGTAGGGAGTGGGTTGGTTGTAACATTGGGTCTTTCTGGTGGCAAAGTCACCTGTTTGTCAACGAGATCTTGAATCTCGTGACGCAATCTGAAACATTGGTCGGTGTCATGACTGTGTTGCTGGTGATATACACAGTATTTGGCTGGGTTGTGAGTGGGGGGTAGTGGATTTGACAACGGCCTCGGCTCCAGGGGTTTTAGATGCCCTTTTCTGATTAAGACCCCTAGAGCCTTGGATAGGGGCATGTACAATAGGGTGAAGGTTCTTCGGCCTCTGGGTTGGTATTTGGTGGGCTGTGTATTGCTTCCGGATGCACCGGAGAAGGGTGTGGCTGCCATGGGCCTTGGAGGGGGAGGGGGGATGGTGGCGACCATGTTTACCTCCGAAGTTCTTGCAGTTGCAGCGCCACTCGGGCCTGCATTGTTGTTTTGGTTAAAGGTTCTCCGGGGTTGCTCCTTGTCTTGGTCAATCAGACCCTGTTTCATTGCATCTTCAATTTGTACCCCCATCTCGTGCAGATCTGAAAAGGTGGGGAAGGGGAGCACAATCATTTTTTGCATCAGTTTTGGCCGAAGATTGCGCACAATCATCCTAATCTGGTCCTTATCGGTGGGCCTTAAAGTCATCATCGAGGCCTTCGCTCTCCACCGGGTCACGAAATCCGAGAAACTCTCTTTGGGCTCTTGCCTTGTTGTTTCGAGATCACGAGTTGTAATCTCAATTTGGGTGTTGTAAGAGTATTGCGCAACAAAGGCCTCGGTCATTTCATCCCAACTCCGCTAGACATCATCCTCCAACTTCGCATACCAGATAGCGGCCACACCTAACAGGGTCCGGCCGAATAGCAAAAGCTTCTGGGGTCTGGTGAGGCCCATTAGCCGTAATATATCTGAGAATAGCCGGAGGTGGACCATGGGATCACCAGATCCGTCGAAGCGATCGATCTGCGGCATTTTGAATCTATCCGGCAGCGTCACAGCCACATCGGTATATCCGTCCTCGATATCCGGGATAGCCTTTACCCCTTGGGATGTTTTGAATAGCTTCTTGAGCTTGCTCAATTTCAGTGCCGTAGGGTCTACTTCGAACTCGAAGTGAGAGTCCGGGTGGTTGGCGGGTGTGTGTGCCTTGGATAACTGAGGTGGAAGTGGGGGCGGAGCTAGCCCCGTTGGAATGTCTGTGTCCTCCTGGACGGCATGGACATTTGGCAAAATATTCTGGGCATTTGGCAGGACATTCTGGGTAGTCGGTGTCTGCTCGGGTAGTGGGATCCCTGGTGGGGGAGGAATTGGATGTGAGGCTGATGCTCCGGCTTGCTGCTATAGCCAGGTAATTAGCTCCGCCTGTTGGGCCATGATCGTGGCCTGCTGTTTAGAAAACTCTACTTGGCGGACAGCATCCTCCTGCATCTGCTTCATACTCTCTTGGAGTTGGCGCATCATTTCTTCCATTCCGGCCATATTCTGCTGATCTTCCTGACTGACTGGTATATGTATCTCTATGGCAGAAACTGAGACCTCAACCCGACTGTTCACTGCTAGGGTAGACCACTGCTCTGGTAACCTCTGCTCAGACACACTGCGTTTTCTCGGCCTCCATCTAACAACCGGGGGTAGAGAATGAAACACTGGCTATCCGTCAACTAAATCCTTAGATCGATTGAGCCGACGACCTCTTGTCCAAAGTGCTTGGGGAATATCTGCTGGGGTCGGAAGCAATTGTGCTAAAACTGCCCTAGCAAATAAATAAATAAAGCAATAAGGAAATAAATAACCAGATAAACGAACAGCATAACAGCTTAAAATAAATACACAACACACAGCTGGGCATAACAACACACAGTCGATAAGCTAAATACACACTGTCCTCAAACACTGATCATTATCCCTGAATTACTGTCCCCGAAAACTGAATCTGATACCCGCAGATAACTGATTCTCAAACACTGACTGATGCCCGCAGGCCTGATGCCCAAACTCATAAACTGATACATGCATTTCCCTGTAGAGACGCACTCTAAGAGCACATAACAGATAAGTGAGAGCCAAAACACCCTATGGTGGGGTAGGGTTTCCCTGTCCTATTTTATCAGGAGCTAGGGTTTCACTACGCACGCAGCGGTTTCAAACAACCTATATCGGGTAAGCAACCTGTCCTAGTTTGGAATGGTCACTACGGATCCGAATATGCACTAGGTCGAATGGTCAAAAAAGGTGCCCCGGTAAAACCGGGGTTTGTGTTCCCATACTGGCAGAGCCCGTAACCGGTAAGCCTTATGGCACGCAGCCTCTGGCAAACCGCTCAGGAATAGCAGATGGCGAACACAGTGTCCTAGGCGCACCAATGCATATGCAATGCAAAGAAACACATAAGTGTAGTCAAAACCAGATATCATGAGTTCGAGTCAAGTTCTCTAATTCCCCAGCGGAGTCGCCAAAAACTGTAGACGTCCCCGAACGCCCCGGGAGGATGAGTCCCGTTCTGTTCATTTTGGGCTCACTACAGTTCAGGACTCAAATTGTCACGGTTCTTAATCTGAACCAAAGAGTCCAAATCCGGCAAATCGTTTTGAGAAAGCATATTTTTTTTTCAAGAAGTGCCAAACATGGACTGCTTTGCCAGATACAGAGTGGCCACCTAAATATTTTATTTTTGGGAAAATTTAGGAAACCCTGACTCGTTTGCCTAAGGCCACGTGTCCGTCATCACCAAAGTTGCCTCGGCTCGGGAACTTGGGTACGATTGGGGAAGGTCACTTCGTGAGCACCCCCGCTCGCCCGATCAAAGATCGGCCTCTACTAACCATGATATCTAGTTTTGAAAACATTATGCGTTCTTATTCCGGTTATTAGCCTAGATTTACTATGTGATGCGCACAGCATACAAGTATAGACCGGGTCGCCTGAATTGGAACAAAACATTTCATGTTTGTTTTTGAAAGATGGTTTGCTACTCGCAAGTAGGCTTAAAATGCAGATTTTGCCACCCTCAGGTGGGCTTAGAAAAGATGGTTTTGCCACTATCTAGTGGGCTTAAAACTCACAGTCAATGCATTGTTCCAATCCAAATAACCCAACCTTCACCCACAGGCATTCAGGCAGTTATATCACATAAGCAAATAGCCTCATGGTAAGCATGCTATCATGGCAGTCACTCACACACATGCAAGGATGCTAAAGCGTAAAACTTACCGAGTACTCCAAGCCAAAACAGAAACTATGTTAGAAATCTATGCATGATCCTAACTATACAGAAATGCCTAATGCAACACATGCAAAAATGCAACTTAGATAGGCTCGGCTATTCTAAACATGGCATATGGAATGCTACAGCTAACATGTATTCAACTTGGAATTGAAATACAAGGCAGTGAGTATGATGCGCCGAGCCCGGTGCATGCAAAACAGATGAATGAATGCAAACATGCTATCATACTGTATGCTAATTGAAACATGCCCTAATCTGACCATCATAAGCTGGTAAATAAAAGGGAGAAAGACATGGGGTTGGAAGACATACATCACACGCACGCACACTTATTACAATTGTGCCCTCGCTCGGAGGGTCCGAATAAATAATATACAGTCCGAATAATAATACAGTCCAAATAAGTACAAAATCCTAATTAATTAACAAATTAATCTAGGAAAGCAGTAAATTGCATGCAAATAGGGACTGCCTCAGCTCTGTTCCGGATGATGAATGATGCATGTTGAGTTGCCTGGCGCGGAAATCCATTGCGATGCCCCAATTAGCCTCTGTTTACAATTAAGCTCGGAATATTGCACGAAGCTCCAAAAGACTGCCGGTTTCTGATTTGCTGTAACAGAGAGCGAGAAAAGGGCATGGCAGTGTATTTTCGCATATGTATGCTTACCTCGATCCTCGTGCCACCAATCACGCATGTCGATGCATGATAGCCAAGGAGTCGAATTGCACGACTCAATATGAAATGAATGCACGTATAAACACAAAAAGACCGAGACTCTATCAGGGTTAATCCGGAGTGCCGGCGACCGGGAATTGAGACACGTTCCGTCACTCGGAGTACGAAATGTCCCTCGTTTCCCATGCTCGGGCTAACTCCTATCCCGAACACGATGCAATATGCATGACATGCATGAATGCGATCCTAACATACAACCTAGCATACGCAATGCTATGAAATGGCATACACAATGCTTGATGTAACATGGCATACACGATGCTCTAACATGCAACCTAGCATACGCAATGCTATGAAATGAAATGGCATACGCAATGCACGATGGACTTACACCAATATGAGTGGACCTCAGCCACACTCACATCAGTGGCCATAAGATGAAAATGAGACACTCGAGATGCGTGCACACATGCGCGCAAATCGAGGACCGATCCTAAGGCACAAATGCCACTCTAACAAGGCATGGCAAGGCATGAAATATGGCGTACAAACACGCAAGTTCCAGCACTGAAATGTGATGCAAAATGATCCCGAAACATGGAAACATGGCACCCGATGCATGGAATGGTCCCGAAACACAAAACTAGGCACATTCATTGACCTATAGCTATACAAAGCATGCATTATTTGACTATGAAGTGTAAAGACAGAGCCAAGGCAGTCCCAAAACATGAACATTTCTAGTTCAAAGCATGGCCAAAAGATGCTAGCAAGATGGACTAAAATAGCATGCAACTTTGACTAGCAAACATGGTTTACATGGCATGTATATGAAGCATATGAAATCTCACCAAACTAGCAAAAATCAGTGAACAAAACATGTGAAAATATGCCCAAATAAACATGGAAATGCAGCCAATGCATGTAAAAATGAGAGGCTCCTTTGGAAGGGCATACAAGGGGTTATTAAGCACATGCATCAAGGACACTTAGCATGGAAAAATAAACTCTGGAAACCAAATATGATAGTCCTAAAACTCATCAAATTGGCCCTGAAATCAGTCAACAACGCATGCAAGATAAGGCCTCTTTAGAAGGCCAAAAAGACCATTAAGCAAAACAAGGTGAGAGGGGGTCACCCCCCTCTGATTTTGGCCTTCAAGAACACACCTAAGCCACTGAAAATCCACTGGATTTCAGTGGCTAAGAGGCCAAACCATGGTCAATGCAAGTGCTCTAATGCATAGCCCTAATCATGAAAGAATGAAGCATGCATAGGGGAGGATGACTCCAAACAGAGAATAGACCTTAATCAAACATGAAGATGATGTCAAAACAAGACTTTTTTCAGTTTAGGTCGAAGTCCAAAAAGGCTCACAAATAAGACTAATGTATCATGCAAAAACAGCCCTAAAAGAGAGATTGAACAAACAGGATAGCAAAAGACCTCAAACAACAAAGAGCCCTTCAACAAAGTTGAAGAGGGGCTCAAAACAAGATACTTTACAGTTTATGGAAAACCTCGAATATGCTCACAAGTAAGGCTACAATATGATGCAAAAATAGCCCCAAAAGAGAGATAAAAGGAAAGAGGCAGTAGCTGGCCTCAAACAGTAAAGAGCCCTTCAACAAAGTTGAATAGGGGCTCAAAATAAGGCACTTTACAGTTTGGCTCGAAGCCCATAAATGCTCACAAGCAAGGCTAATACATCATGCAAGAAATAGCCCTAAAAGAGAGATAAAGGGAAAGAGGCAGCAGATGGCCTCAAACAGAAAAAATTCCTTAATCAAACATGAATATGAGCTCAAAATAAGGCTGTTTCCAGTTCGGGTCGAAGCCCAAAAATGCTTGCAATTATGGCTTATAGATGAAGCAAAAAAATGCAAGTTTAAGGGAAATAGGTGCTTACCCTTGAAGAGCTGACCTCCAGCAGCTTTTGGTCCAAAATTCTGAGCTTCCAACCTTTGCAAATGGCTTCCAAGGTGCTAAAATGGATGGTGGTGGTGTTGTGCTATGGGTTGTAGTGCAAATGGTGCAAGAATCTTAGGGTTTTGGAGCTTGGAATAGTGAAAATGGAGGGAGAAGGGGAGGGAGCCTTGGCTGATTTTTTCTAACCCCTAATCATGGAGGAGGGGTGCTGGTTATATAGAGGGAGAGGAGTGAAGAAAATGGGGGAAAACAAATTCAAATTTCCCCTCCAAAAGGGCAGACCCTCGGGCAGGGGTCTGATGCAAAACAACTGGCACAGCTGTAATGCACCAGGAGAGAGAAACATGGCCGGCCAGGTGCAGAAGGTTCAGGTGGCCGGCCGGCCAGGGTCAAAAGGGTCAAGCTCAATTGTTGGCCGGCCACCCCAAAAAGGTGGCCTCCCATGTGTGTACAACACAGCTGTATGGTCAAAAACTGGAAAAAGTGAACCAGGAGAGAGAAAAATCAACTTTTTTGAGGGGTTCAAAAGGGTCAGGGGAAATTAATGGCCGGCCTACCCATATTGGTGGCCTCCCAGGTGTGTACAACACAATGGTGTGGTGGAAAGTCAGAAAAAGTGGCCTGGGAATGGAAAAAGTCAGCTTTCTAGTGAAAAAAAAAGGGCGATAAAGAGCGATGAAGGAATAAAGCTGGTCTTCAGAACAATTGCTGGCCTCCCACCCTTCTATAACCTTCCTAACAATGAAAATAAGGTCTCTGCCAAAAATGAACCCAAACCGATGCAAAACGAAGGTTCGGGGGCCAAAACGTGCGGCCTGGGGCCCCGAAAACTGACTGTTAAGCACCGGAGGTGGCGTTCGATCACGAAGTTGGTTTCTCGAGCCACAGTGTCCCTCAAAAGGGAGGAAATAAGGTGTGTGCCAAAAACCGGAGCAAACAGAGGTGGTTAAGCGGTCCCGAACCGAGGCACACGGCCGACGGCTCCGAAAACCGGGAAACCAGGCTCCAAACGGGAAAAATGGCCTACGACCACGAAACGTAGCCTACGGCCACTGAGAGACGGTCTACGAGACCTCTCCCTCCTTTCGGGAAGAGAAAACAAAGAAAACAGGGCCTGGTTCGCAAACCAAGGCGAAGCACAAAAGAGTCCGGAAGTCCGGAGGCAAGGCTCGCAGCCGTAACTCCGTAACCTCAGAACAAGCACAATATGAAACATCACCGAGTGCTCAGTCGGTGACGTCTGAGTCTTGGGGTCGGTCAAAAATGGGGTGTCTACAGAATGCTTGCTGCCGGCTATCTGCCGGCCAAAGATGTGCCATGTCAGCCACCAATGAAGCACTGCCGGCCACTGGTGTGCTGAATCACCAAACTGCAACAGAGCACAAACAGAGGAAAATAGAGGGTTTTCCAAGGACATGTTTGTACTGTGCCCCTCCTTATCATCTCCAAACATCAAAGGAGTGGCACTCTTGGATCCAAAACCAACAATGAAGCATTTTCAATGCATGATGGCCAAAGATCCAAGTTGTACACTTTCAATAAATGCACAAAACAAGACTCAAAGTACCACTACCCTATCATGCATGATCAAGGGTGATGGAGACCAAAGGAGATTGGCTCATTTCATCACTTTGAGTATGAAATGAACCAATCTACCTTGTGTTCAATATAACGTCCGCTTGAACACATGCAATGCACACAAAACATGCTTATCTTGGTCATGTTTTACTTGATTCAATTTTGTTTACTCATTTTAGCATTACCAAGCCATTCTTTAATTGGTTAAGTCCAAGATGAATGTCTTCTAATGAGAGATGGGTCAACCAAAGGATGGTTTAAGACATGAGAGAAATCATGCCTTTGGCTAGGAGGAACCCTCAAAAGAGAGTTAAAGCCATTGAACATAAGCTCTATCTCAAGCTTAAACACAATCATAAGATTAACCAACCCTCAACACAAATGGAAAAATGAAGAAATGAGGGAGGTTGCAGACTTTTTTAGTGCTGGAATGGCATGCTCAAGACACTAAAACATGCAAGCAACACATGCAAGACATATTCAAAAGCCAAAAGTATTAAAGCTAGTGAAGAGCACTACACTAGAGGCAAGTAATATCAAACTTAAATGACCGAACTAGCTCAAGACAGAGCTCATACATGCCAAAACAGTGGCTAAAACATGCTGAGAATGAAGCATAAAAGGAAAGAAAAACATACTCACATATTGGCTCACAAACAAGACACAAAGCACAACTCTCAAAAGCAATGAAAGAGTGAAATATGTGAGAGTGTGACAGAGATATATCCACTGAAATTATGTGTAAAATGATGTTATAACATGCAAACATCTCATGCAAAGCATGTTAGAGGCCTTAAAACTCAAAGCTAGTAAAGGCCTTTACACTACAACCATGCAAGATGAAGCTCATATGACCAAGACAGCTCAAAACAAAGCTAAAGCATGCTAAATCAGTAGCAAAAACATGCTGAGATAGAGCCTCAATGAGGTAGAAAAACATGCTCACATGTTAAGCCAACTACAGATGCAAACAAGATACAAGGAGGAGAGGCCACCCCCTCCTATTTTGGACCTCAAAACAAACTTTTTGCCATTGAAATTCCCCTAGAATTCAGTGGTTAAAAGGCCAAAAAAAGATACTTCAAAAAGCTTTGAAAGGTGGTTCAAAAAGCTTTACAAGCCAAATAGCAAAGAGAGGAAACCACCTCCTAACTAAACAAGGCTCAAACCATCATTTTAAAACCTTAAAAACAGAGTTTTTTAGAGGTTAAAACCAGCCTCAAAGTAGTGTAAAAAGATGGCCAAGCACTTAGCTAAAACAAAGCTTAAAAGAGGTAAGCTTATACCTTTGAAGCACAGTAACAAAACAGCTGAAATTCTGAGCCAAAACCAAGCTTAAGACCTCAAACCAAGCCTCAAAGAATCTTAGCTCCAAGGTGAAGGTGTTTGGTCAAGGTTCTTAGAACAAATGTGTAGAGAATTCCCACTTTCAAGCACAAAATAGGGAGATAGAGTGAATTCTAGAGAGAGAGAGAGAAATTTTGCTCACAAAATTTTGTAACCCCCTACATGCAAGGGGATGGCTTCTATATATAGAAGATACAAAATCCTCTTGAAAAGATCCAACCATCCACGTGCAAGCAGATGCTCCAATCTGTGTAATAGCTGGCACAAAAATATCAAAAAATATCTACTGATGCACTAGTGGCCGGCCGACGGCCGGCAGGGCTCATCAATGGCCGGCAGGCCAAAGTCCATGGCCGGCAGTGCCCAAAAGTGGCCAGCAGTGCACCAAAAAAAGCATGCTGAAAGGACCAACACATGGTCCAAAAATGAGGCAGAATTGATGTAGGGTTTGGAAAACTCAAACCTGTGGCGTTCCGCCGCGGAATTCGAGCGTTCGACGAACGATCAAACTCGTCAATGGATGTACCTGCAAGAACATCCAAGTCTTGAGGACGGTCAAAAATGGGTGTCTACATATATCTACTCGCCAAAGCTAACCCCACCAGACTCCAAAGCTCGATTGAAGGACTTAGCCCTGTTGAGAGCGGGATCATCATTCAACCTAGCTCGGCCCACTTCCTTTGGCTCGATTGAACCCCATTTATTCATCAAGGCAAATCATGCCTAACTTTGAAGCTCGACTAAAGCATTTAGCCTGGTTAAGGTGCCATTCACTCGTCAAGGCAAATCTTGCCTGACTCCGAAATGTGGTTAAAGTACTTAGCCTGGTTGAGGGCAAGGCCATCACTTAACCTAGCTCGGCCCTTGGCCCAAACCGATTAGCTAGCCTGGCCTAATATCTGGGCATCCTTTTAGCTCAATTGTGTAGTCTAGGACAATGGCCTAAATGTGACTTGCTTGGTCCATTTGTTCAGTACACATCCCTTTCTCAATTGCCCCTTAATTCCGTCTATGTCTGTGTGACTGGAATTACCTTATTTTGCTGAGCTAAGACCCCACCCTGGTTTCTAACTTCTCTCGGTCCAGATATCTTTCATCTCCAGAATGATCTCAATGACTAACATCACGTCTCTTCGAAGACATGTGTCTTCCATCATTGGTCCGATACAGTTGATGCAGCTGGCATGCACTATTTCCTAGAATTTGAATCATATCACCTTTTCACTTTTCGATATACATAGGTGGGATACATACAGTCTTCCTACCCTTATTGTTCATCTTCTCCGACGAAAAACGCTATAGACCAGAGCGTCTATCCCTGATTTCTTGCATCTCGTGCCCAAATCGAAGAATTCTTCTCGCAAATACTACATCGCCATCGTTGTAACGCCCCCAAATTATCAATAATAAAACATTACTTATAACATAATCAATTCTAAACCATTCATCACTAACTAACAATATTAATCCAGCACTCTCTTTTCCATTGAACTATAATCTCAAATGGTACAAATTTCATATTCAACTTTTAATTACATCAACATTAACATGGTTTAAAAAGTTAGAGGAGATGATACAAAAATGCCCTATTGGCTTGCAAATATCAAGGTCATGCCTTGTTACAGCAAATGGACTCGCGGTCACAAAACACGTATGCTCAGAACTTCCACAAAATACATCCATGAGCTTTCGTGCTCCAACCAACACTAAATTTCCACCTCCTTCTCACTGGGGTGGTGGTATATCACCAAGTCCTGAAATGTTAGATAGAAATGAACTAGATGCCTAGTAGAAAAACTTTTAACAAAGTATCTAGTTATTCAAATATCCATATGGCATCATCACAACCTAAAACATATTTAATTCAACTCATAATATTACCTTAAAAGAGAAAACTAGAATTCACAATTTTTGCAAAATTGATAAATTCAATACCAGGGGTAAATACACCATGAAGTCCCTAAGGAGAGTCCCAACACATACATATACATAGGTAATCCAAAATACTCCCACATGTGCTGACTATTAATACGACAGGGAATGGGCATCCAAAATCATTCGTTTTTTCCACTTTTACCGACTACAATACAACAGGACCAGTGGACACCCAAAAACATTTTCCCACATTTGTACGGCAATAAGCTCAAGGTAGGGCAATTGGGCACCTAGACCTCCCCGTGTGGGTACTGACCATACACAACACTTTTCCAAAACCGACTCTATACCTGGACTCGCATGCTATTTACCTCCCCCTTAATAATCTTTTCAAAATTTTCAAGTATTCATACATTCATTAGAATAAAAGTAATATTTCACCATCCAAACAATTGTGACGAATATAATGTTACAATATCCAACATTTCAAGAACATTCCAAGTTCACAACTCGCCATTCAAATGCCACTTTAATATCATAAGCCAATCATCAATTTAAAGAATTAAGGGTCAATTTCATTTTTGTTACATCATTTCTAAAAATCTAATATTAGGGTTTTTTACAAGCCCCTCTATACATAATTTATCATCAAAATCTTCCATAATCCAAGGCTAAAAGTAAAAATCTTAAGACAATTGTAGGAAAAGTACTACATAATCCCAATTTATAACTCAAACATTCATTAACTCATCAATGTCATGGCAACACTACATAATCATCTTCAAATCAAAGAGATACAAGATTAAAAGTAGTCCTACCTCAAGATTCAAGACCAAAAAGCTAGATTATCAACGAACTCCTTGTGAAATCCAATCTAATCGGTAGCAAGCTTGATCTGTACCCAAACTCAAACCTTTGCAAGCAATGGGGTTGTGAATCTACGTATAAATGAAAGATTTATAGATAGAGATAGCTAGGGTTTTCGGAGCTAGAGAGAGAGAGAAAAGAAAAAGTGAAGAAAATGATCTAAAAGTCACTTTTTAAGTGGTTGATATCGCGAAGACCGCTCAAGCGGTCTTTTCACTACTCAAGCAGTGAATGAACCTTCTCAGTATCTGTGTCTATAAAATGAGATACTAGGGACCCCCTCTTCTTTGCTCGAGAGCCCGTTTGATAGCTCAAGCGGTCCCTCGACCTGTAAAGTGAACTACTAGGAGCACTTCATCTCTGCTCGACCAGTCTTTTCACCACTCGAGTAATCACCTAGGACAAACTGTCAAAATTGTCATCAGAGCATCTTCTACTGATTGAAAAGCCAATTGGAGCACTAACTTGTAAGTTCTTCGTGCCCTTGAGCATTCTTCATTGTTGTTCATGATGTTCTTGAACCCCAACTTTGATGTTCACACCCTGAAACGAAGTAACAACATCCAAAACAGCTAAAACCTAGGGCAGCAGAGGCCTTGAATCATCTTAGGAGTTTAAATGATCCCTGACCCTTCATCTTTCAGTGCATAGTTCATCTTATGAGATGAAATGGAAAAATCTGGCCAAGCCAAGCAAAATCTTGATTTTGATCGATAAATTGAACATGACCTAGAAAATTTGGTATTTGTAGCATTACTGGAAAGAACCGAGCTAGAACCAAGCACATTTGTGCAATAGAGCTAAAACCGAGCTCACTTGCACAATTGAGCTGAAATCCAGGTCACTTGCACGACCGAGCTGACATTTAACTCTTATGCGCAATCAAGCTAACAAGCACTTAATTCTGGTTTTCCACAGTGCAGAATCCTAGGATAACAGGCACACCAACACGACTAATAGTTCTTAAAGACCAAGCAGTCGCTATTCATTAGGCCATCATGATTTGCTGAGCAAAGTCACACAAATCAGTTTGGCGTTGAGTCGAACCAAGCTCTATGGGGCATTATCGCTTCTTGGTTGCGACGCCAGGTATGATAGAGGAGTTCAAGAAGGATTACGATATCCTGGCAGATGTCCATTTTGAATGGTTCGAAAAGGGGATCCTATCTTAGGTAGACATGACGCTTGCCCCTTCACCATGCTGTCAATAGTAGAAGGAGGTCTTTGCTTCCCGGTGCAACCCTTAATATGCGAGTTCTTAAGGAAAACCAGACTTTACCCCACTCAAGTGTCAACCAATACTTTTTAGAGAATAAACGAGGCAGCCGAGCTAAACGGAAAATTAAATTTGAACCTTGGTTTAGCCAAGATATTACGTCACTATAAGCTTGGTCACACAAGCAAGGTTTAATTGGTATTTAAAAATAAAAAGCAGTTATAAGCGTCTAGTGAATGGCACACCGGACAAAGATCTACACGACGACGACGACTTCCTCTAGGTTACCGGCAATTATGAGGCTGCTGATGTGCCCGGTTGATTTATAAATCACAAGAGCGGGTAAGACAAATAGTTTAACAACCGGTCAAACTTTCATTTTTCTTGTAGCACCGAGCTAATACTTTGTCTTTTTGCAGATTTGGAAAGACTCCAAGCTCAATATTCTCACCCCAACGAAGCTGCAATTATTGTCATGCTAAAGTGCAAGGAACGTGACTGTCACGACCTCTTTAATTACAAGTCGACCTATCGTTATTTGGCCAACTGCAAAAGCAGGGTAACTAACTTTCTAGCTGAGCCTTCTCCTCCACTAGACCCAACCTTTCCAGATGTTCTATTGATTCACTAGACCGAATAAGAAGAAATGGTGAAGAGGAACAGGATCAAGAATCTCATGGTTACTACCTCTTCTGAGAGGGCTACGAGCTCATCCCCGCCTGTGGAAGCAACCAGGCAAAGTTCTGGGATTGTGCTAGCTTTGGCCACCACCATGGTCCAGTCAACCAACTCTGAATCACGTTGAGCTAACCAGGGGGCCCAAGCAGCTGACCCATCTACTGAATTGGTAACCAAGTTGAGTACCAAGCAACCAGTTGAAGAAGTCATCCCCGAGCCCGCCTGGTAGCCCGAACTAAAGCAATAGGGTAAGGCTATCCCCCACCAATGCTTTTATTAGCGAAGACAAAAAGCATCTAATCGCCTTTGATTTATAAAAAACATTGCTCCTGCCGACTGACATGACCTAGAGCGATCACGTTCCAAACACCCGGATGGTCAAATCTGAAGTCCATGACTAGGGTAAGTGTTTACTCTCAAATACTTTTTGCAAAGTTTTAGCTGCTAATATTTTACATCTTGTAAGAAGTCCAGAAGACCCAAATTCTCATGGACCAAGTTGTAAAGCTGAAGCAGAAGGTGCTTGACAAGACTGCACAAAGGAAAATTCCCTAAGGGCGAGCTAGGGCGAGCTCAGGCTTCATTGGAGATGGCCAACACTAATAATGCCAAACTTCTTGGCCAAGTTGGTAACACCGAGTAGGCTAGGGATGTAGCGTGGGTTGAGCTGGAACAACTAAAGAAAGATAAGTCTGATGTCGAACAGGCCACCAAAGATAAGGGTTTTGAGGAGGCTGATGAGAGCTACACCAAGCAGGTTGATGCTACCAAAAATGTCTTTTTCCAGTTTGGCTGGAAGGCAGCTTATGAGAAGCTCGGCCATAGGTCTGGCACCAAGAAGTTCAATACTTCTCCCCCCTCTACTTCTTGCCGAACTACATGACTTTTTATGCTCAAGATGTCTTCAAGGCACTGGAAGAGGAAGATGAGGGTGAGAAATTTAAGGAATGTGAGAACGCCGTGCAGAAGAAGCCCAATAAAGTTACCAAGATTGTCGTCACCGATTAGAGAGACAATGCAATCAGGAAAGATATCACTAAGGATTTGTTCCCACCTATTTGAGTAAATATGAAGCTGGTGTATTTTTATTTTTATTTTTTTAACCATGTAACCGGGCTACATGCCTCTACTCTTGAACTGGGCTATTCAATCAATGAAAATTTAATAACTTTTGTTGTTTCGTGAAAATGCCGAACAAAATCCATTCCGCTGGCTAAACAAAATCTAACCTGTGGAGCAAAAACTACTTGGCAGGGAACTTAGTTTCAACTTCATCTTGACGAGCAAAATCAACTCGGCAAGGAGCTCTAAGAAAAACAAAACATCAACTTCGTCTTGCTGAGCAAAATTAGCTCTGCAAGGAGCTCTAAGTTGAACAAATCATCAATTCCACCTGCCAAGCAAAATTAGCTCGGCAAGGTGCTTTAAGTTGAACATCAACTTCGTTTTGCCGATATAAACCAACTCGACAAGGAGCTCTAAGTTGAACAAATCATGGACTTCACCTGCTGAGCAAAATCAACTCAACAAGGTGCTTTAATGTCATGACCCGAACCCGCCCCCAAGGGTTAAGGACATAACCGGCCAGTAATCATGAGATTACCTACGGCCTCAGACCAAACCAAACGTATTTTAACAGAGTTAATAGGGGCCAAACGGAAGCAATTTAAAACTTTGTCCATAGAGCTGTGCTTACATGGCACATCATCACAAACCATATATATACATATTAATAACTCACAACAAAATATGTACTACACAAGGTTCTGTACATACAGGATCATATAAGTCTAAGTCAACCCAAGAAAACTATATACAACATATTCTAAGACTTCGCCCACATGACAAAATAAAACAGAATGACAAAAAGGCGAAGACAGGTCTCGTGCGTGAGACGCGAGGGCTGACTCTTCAAAACCCTTTGTTGTTCCTCACAGACTTCACTGGGGCTGGGTTTGGACTTCTCTTGGCTCACCTACAAACACATGAATGAGCGTGAGCGATAGCCCAGTGAATAATATCAAGTAAAGAAGTTATACAAACGATATGTAGAACAACATGCTTCAAACGGCCTTGGGCCCAATTGTGGACGTCCCCGAACGTCCCGGGAGGGAAAATCCCGTTTTGTTCGTTGGGCTCACTACAGTTCGGACTCAAATGTCACGGTTCTGAATCTAATCCCGCAAAGTGAAATGCGAGACCGATAAATCACCAAAGAGTCCAAATCCGGCAAATCGTTTTGAAAACAGATTTTTTGAAAGAAGTACCAAACATGGACTGCTTTGCCAGATACAGAGTCGCCACCTAAATATTTTGTTTTGGGAAAATTTAGGAAACCCTGACTCGTTGCCTAAGGCCACGTGTCCGTCATCACCAAAGTTGCCTCGGCTCGGGAACTTGGGTACAATTGGGGAAGGTCAGCTATGAGCACCCCCGCTCGCCCGATCAAAGATCGGCCTCTACTAACCATGATATCGGGTTTTGAAAACATTATGTGTTCTTATTCTGGTTATTGGCCTAGAATTACTATGTGATGCACACACCACACAAGTATAGACTAGATCACCTAAGTTGGAACAAAGCATCGCATATCCATTTGTTTGGAAATGGTTTCGAATTTTGCTACTCGCAAGTAGGCTAAAACACGGATTTCGATGAATCATTCCAATTCAAGCAATCCAACCTTCACCCACTGGCATTCAGGCAGTTATAACACATAAGCACATAGTCTCATGGCAACACTCACACTCATGCAAGATGCCAAAGCATAAATACTTACCGAGTACTCCAAGCCAAAACAAAAACTAGTTAGGAATCGTGCATGATCCTAGTTCATGTTAAAATGGCTAATGCATCACAAGCAAAATGCAACTAGAATAGGCTCGGCTAATCCTAAGAATGGCATGTGAAATGCGACAACTTGATATACGTATTCAACTTGGAATTGAAATACGATGCAATTAGTATGATGTGCCGAGCCCAGTGCATGCAATACAAATGAATGAATGCAAACATGCATAGCATAAGGATGCTTATTGAAACGTGCCCTAGAACTAACCATCATAAGCAGGTAAGTAAAAGGGAGGAAGACGTGGGGTTGGAAGACATGCATCACACACACGCACACTTATTACACAATTAGCCCTCTCTCGGAGGGGCCAAAAGAATAATACAAACCAAATAAATAATTAACCACTCTAGCTAATTAAATATTACAAAACCTTAATTAATTAACAAATTAATTAAGCTACTAAAGCAATAAAACAGCCTCCGGAAGAGGGACGAATGCATGCATCCTCGGCTTCGCTCGGAAAATCCATCGCCATACTCATGCTGCCTCTGTTTACACTGCTCTGCACTTCTGAAAACTGCACAAGTCTCCAGGATGTTTCTGAACTTCTCCCTGAACACTGTGGGAGGTCACCGACCAAGAGGAAACACCACCGGCCATGGGAAACTGGTCATTGACCATGTGTGAGGCTCTCGGCCAACAATGCATAGTCGGCTGGCACTGAAGATGGCCGACCGGCCATCTCTTCTTGCAGAATCTTGTTTTGCTGCAGCAGAGGACACACAAGGCATGGCAATGCATTTTCAAAGCAATGTATGCACGACCACCCTCCTTATCATGTTTGAGACTCAAAGGAGTATGGTTCTCAACCCTCGGACCATCAATCACACATTTCAATGCATGATGGTCCAAGAGGTCAAGTGTGCAATTTGATATCAAATGAAATGCACACAAAACAAATGAGGGACCCCCAACCTCTATCATGGTTTATCAAGGGGCGAGGGATGTATGCTTGATACTATGCAACCTTGGCATGCAAGCAAACTAATGCAATGTGAGCATGTGAACAAGAATGCAAACATGCAAACATGTAACAACATGTCAAACACATGACAAAATGCAAGCTAACAAGCATGCAAAATGCAACTTAAGCATACAACAATATGCAATGGGCCAAGTATAAAACAACATGCAAGGCAAGCATGCAACAACACGCAGAGGATGGGCTTACACCAAGATGGACAGCTCTCCAATATGTCCAAAACAGTGGCCATTATGGTGCAACAAAAGCATGGAATTGATATGCGAACATGCATGCACAAAGGCCTACCATCTAAGGCATAAAAAGAGCAACTTTTAAACACATTTAAAAGAGACTATTATGGACAAATGGCAAGCATACTAAGCTCTGAAAACATGCAAAGGATGATGCCAAATCAACCTAATAATGCAAACAAGTCATGCACAAAAAGCTTGAAACTAGTCCAAAGGCTCAAACCATGATCATGTGACACATGAAGCAAATGACCAAAGTGGACCAAAACAGTTCCAAATCATGCTAAAGTAAGCCTAAAACATGCAATGGCCAAAGCTAAAACAAGCTAAAACAAAAGGGGCAAGGCATGAGGCATACAAGGCCACCAAAGAGGTGTTACACTACACCTAAGACAACCAAACATGGCATGATTTAGGCGACCAAAATCAGAGACATGACATGCTAAAATGAGCCCAAAAAACCACTTAGATGGCATCCCAAATGGCCTAAGTCTAAAGGCATGAACAATGACCCAATCATGGAGCATAAAACACCAACCTTTTAAAGCATTAAAAGAGTTATAAATGCAAGCATACAAGCATACCATATGGACTAAAATGACATTAGAAGTGATGCCAAACCACTGAAATGATTCAAATAGAGTGTGCTAGTAACTTGAACACTTAAAGCATACAAGCTAGGATTGCATGGTGGCTATACAAAACAATGCAAGCATGACCAAAACAATTAAAAACAGAGCTTAAGCATGCTACAACAAGCTTAAAAGCTTCAAGGAGTTGAGCCAAAATCATGCTAAAAACACATGTTACAACATGATGCATGTTAAGGCTAAAACATGGGATTACAAGACAAGTGCATGAAGCATACATAGCATGTCTAAACCAACTTGAAACAGAGGTATAACATGGCAAAGCAAGGCCTAATACCTACTAAAATGAAGCTAAAACAAGCTAGGCATACAAGCCACAACACAAGCCATTTGTGCAAACATCAAAGACAACAAGGAGAGAGGATGACCCTCTCCAATTTAGGACACCAAAACCACCTCTCCACCACTGAAAATCCTCTGGATTTCAGTGGTAAAGAGGTCATGCAAAGACCAAGACGATGGCCAAAAGGTATGGCCTAAAACAAGGCCTAACAAGGCCTTGGAGGGGGGAAACAACCCCAAACCTCAAAGCAACCTTAAACAAAGTTCTAAAGCACAAAAAATCAGAACTTTTATGAGTTATAGTCGAAGCTTAAAACAATAAGCAAGAATGGCTAAAAGCATATGCAAGAAGGGGGTATATAAAGTAAAGATGCTCACCCTTGTAGACCCTCTTCAAGAACAATGCTCCAGCAGGTTTTTTCAGTTCAAAGTAACCCAAGAACACCAAAATCAACCTCCAAGGACCTCAGCTCCAAGAGGATAGTGTAATGCTAGGTGTTTGTGTGCAAAAGTGTGAACAAAACAACCTTATACACACAAAATAGGATCAAAAAGGGGAATATAGATACAAAGTTGTATCTCACTCTCTAACCCTAATTCTCTGAACCTTTGGAACCCTTGAGAAGGGAGGAGAAGCTCCCTCTTTATAGAATTCCAAAATTGCAAAGCTTCTAAGAGAAGCTAAACAAGAGGCAAATCCCTCCATACACGTGTATGGAGGGGGTGTATTGTGGATGCTAGCTATGACAGCTGGCATAAAATATCTGCCAAAAGCAGATGGAAGGGGGTCGACCAGCCAAAATGGCCAATTGACCAACAAAGGTGGCCGACCGACCACAAAAGGTGCCGACCGGCTACAACTTTTGGCCGATGGCAAGGAAACAAGGCCGGTGGCATCATGCCATGGCCGGTGAGGTGTGGGGATGGCCAACAAGCCATTCCCTGCCCTCAGAAGCAAAAACACAAGTGTTTGGTGCATAACCAAACACAAAGCAAACAAGTCGAGAGGTCTTGAGGCAAGGCGCGTGACCGAAACCTCCGAGAACTCAAGACGAACACAAACATGGATGATCACCGAGTGTTCAAACGGTGACGTCCAAGTCTTGAGAACAGTCAAAAATGGGGTGTCTATACCAATTCATATTTCTATTTAACATATATACACAATTTAGGTCGAGTGACTACGATTCCGAACAAACTGGCCTTGGGCCCATTCAAACTTTCATTTGTGTCAAAACGGCCTCTGGCCCATTCATTCTTGTCAAAACAGCCTCTGGCCCATTCATTCTTGTCAAACATTTGTCCATAATTCAAACTGGCAAACTCATAAGGCTTATAAGGAAATAAGCAATTGGACAAATGACAAGTTTTAAATATCGATATTACTCACAGTAATCGGTTGGTTGGTTTGCCCTGGAGCTCGACCCTACACATTCCATGAACACAAAAGGGTCACAAACAATTCAATCCGTTCTAAATTCACATTTTCCTCTTTAGGCTTCATTCTTATCTCTTTAACTCAATTACAATGCTCAATGCATGCCTAAGAGTACTTAGAAGTGAAAGATGACGGAAAACGAAACACAGAATGCATAAATAAAATTTCAGAAAACAGGGTCCTCGCTCGAGCGTGGACTTCCCCGCTCGAGCGGACCCAATAGGTCTGCAAAAGTGCTGGTTGTATCATTTTTACGCTCGAGCGTGAACTCGGACGCTCAAGCGGAAGTTCATCCTACATAGCTCCCCACTCGAGCGTGAACTTCCCCGCTCGAGTGGGCACCATGCCTGCAAGAAAGTACTGGGAGCTCGTATTCCCCGCTCGAGCGGCGGTTCCCCCACTCGAGCGGACGTCAAAGTTTCTGGGTTTTCCAACAATGTTCTTGAGCTCAATTTCAACATTCCAACCAACATTTCTTGCATGCCATGGCTCAAATTTCAAATATATTTATGCTATCATGATACAGACACCCAATTACATCAATATGGAGCTCAATTTCATGAATCAAACACATGCATGTCCCAAATTGACACCAAACTCATTTCCATCATAACACATTTATACATTCAAAGCTCATATTCTCATAAATTGTACATGCATGTGATGTATTACTCTCACTCTCAACTTAGATGATACAAATGGTGATTACAACATGAGCTTTAACCAAAACTCTACATGAATCATATATTTCAAGCTCAAACATGCAAATTCAAAACAATTTCTTACATGCATGCACATATTGGCCCTCAATTCAACAAAACCAACTCAATTTCATCATGCTTAATTAAATTCATGTTCTTGACCATTATCCCAATTTGAATTCACAAAATTACAACTTAATATTCATGAATCCACTTACCTAGAGGCTTTACTCTTCCCAAATTATGGTCAAATCTAGAGTTTAATCCTCCACTCTTCACAAACTTGAGCCAAACACCCAACTCTCCTTCTTCCTCTCTCTAGCCGACCCCTTTTCTTTTCTTAGAGTTTATAATCAGCCAAATGAAGCTAAGGAGAGAAATTGAGTGTATAAGGGCCCCTTATAAGGCCCCACTCAACACATTATTTTATTATAAAACAATTGGGCACTTAATTCATTAATTTAATCAATTTAATCAATTTAATCTGATCCAAATCAATTTCCAATTAAATTTCACCGTAGGCTCTAAAAATTACGCTAATCACAATGGCGTAATTAATTTCGGGTTCTGTGACCGATAAGGCCTTCAATTTAATTTTCAAAGCAGATAATCAAACAGATATTCCTACGGTGAACAGATAGAAATTCAAAACCACATATTTTCACATAATGGCACACAAAATCATATTAAACACATAATCATATTCAAAATAAGGACCAATTAGCACAATACAGAACAGGGTTATCACATTTAAGTTGAAATCAACTTTGTCTTGCCAATATAAACCAGCTCGACAAGGAACTCTAAGTTGAATAAATTATCAACTCCATTCTGCCAAGTAAAATTAGCTCAACGAGTTACTGTAAGTTGAACAGAACATCAACTTTGCCTTCTAAGCCAAATCAACTCAACAAAGAGCTCTAAGTTGAACAAATTATCAACTCCATCTTACCAAGCAAAATTAGCTCGAAAAGGAGCTCTAAATTGAATAGAACATTAACTTTGTCTTATCGAGCAAAATCAACTCGACAAAGAGCTCTAAGCTGAACAAATCATTAACTTCATCTGGCCGAGCAAAATCAGCTTAGCAGGGAGCTTTAAGTTGAGAAAATCATCAACTTTTTGTCAAGACGAATCTTTTTGCTTTGCTGAGGTAAGTTCGCTCGGCAACCTCTTTTTGCCTGGCTGGACCAAAGCTTCTCGACAGGGAGCTCTAAAGGGACTTGGTGATCATTTTCCCCTTAGACCGTGCTACTGTATTAAACCGAGCAAAAAAAGTATGAAAGTACAATCAATTTCATTACGAAAAGTAACAGAGGATTACATCACAAAATGGGAAAAGTTACATCAAACTATTGTACGAGTGGAATTAGAAATAAAACAACTTCAAGTTAGCAGTGTTCCACAGGCTAAGTATAGCTTGACTGTTCAAGTCAACCAAGTGATATGCTCATTTGCCTGCCAGACCAGTAATCTTGTATAGCCCTTCCAAGTTTTCCCACAATTTCTCTTCACCAGGCACCAAAGTGCTGCCCATCACTTTGCACAAGATCCAATCTCCAACCTTAAATTGTCTAAGGTGCACAGTCTTGTTGTACTTCTTTGACAACTCTTGTTGATGCGTCACGATGTGGACCAGCACCCTTCCTCTACTTTCTTTGACAAGGTCTAGCTCCAAAGCAATTGCTTCTCTATTTAAGTCTGGCTCAAAATTTTCTCTTTGGATGGTTGGCATGCCGATTTCAAGTAGGATGACCACTTCCATGCCTTAAGCTAAAGTGGACCGCCTAGGGGTTGTTCGGTACACCCAAAGCACATTGGGCAATTCCTCAACCCACTTCCCTTTAGCCTTCTTCAACCTTTTCTTCAATCCGTTGAGAATTGTCTTGTTAAAGGCTTCAGTTTGGCCATTCGATTAGGGGTAGACTAGTGTGGAGTTGTAAAATTCTATTTTTAACTCTTCACAAAATCCTCTAAAGAGCTTGACGTCGAATTGCGTGCCGTTGTCTGAGATTAAGGCCTTTGGGACTCCGAACCGACTTATCACATTTTGCCATACAAACTTCTTCACGTCTGTAGACACCCCATTTTTGACCGACCTTGAGACTCAGACGTCACCGATTGAGCGCTCGGTGATGTTGCATATCGTGCTCGTTCAGAAGTTTCAGAGTCGCGGCCGTGCGCCCTGCCTCCGGACTTCCGAATCCTCTTCTGTGCCTTGTCTCGGTTTGCGAACCAGACTCGGTTTTCTCTGTTTTCTTTCCTGAGGGAAGAGAGTAGTCCTGTAGACTATCTCTCGGTGGCCGTGTGCTACATTTCGTGGCCGTAGGCCATTTTGCCCATTTCGGAGCCCGGTTCCCGGTTTTCGGAGCCGTCAGGCCGTGTGCCTCGGTTCGGGACCGCCCAACCATCTCCGATTTCTCCGGTTTTTGGCAGGTACCTCTGTTTTATCATTCCGAGGAACACTGGGGCCCCTGATGCCCACTTCGTGGCCGTGTGCCACTTTCGGTGCTTATAGCCGGTTTTCGGGCCCCGAACCTCGCGGTTTGGCCCCCGAGCATTCATTTTGCATCGGTTTTCTCCGGTTTTTGGCAAGTGCCTCTGTTTTATCATACTGAGGAACACTGGGGCCCCTGATGCCCACTTCGTGGCCGTATGCCACTTTCGGTGCTTATAGCCGGTTTTCGGGCCCCGAACCTCGCGGTTTGGCTCCCGAGCATTCGTTTCGCATCGGTTTTCTCCGATTTTTGGCAGGAACCTCTGTTTTGTCATTCTGAGGAACACTGGGGCCTCAGATGCCCACTTCGTGGCCGAACGCCACTTTTTATTTAGAGCAAAATATCTAGATATTTTGAAAGATATTTTGAGAAAGATATTAGCAAAATATCTAGATATTTTTCCCTCCTTTTTCACCCCTTTTCTTGGCCATATAAACCAACAGCCACCAGCTGGTTTAAGGGAGAGAAAAAATCCTTTGAGCCTTGCATATACATCTCCTCCATTCCTCTCTTCCAAAAAGCTTCAAACATCCAAGTCTTGGCACCATTTGTTCATCAACACCTAGCATCACCATCACCAACTCCATTCCAGCAGCAAGGAGGGGTTCTTGAGAAGCTTAGAAGCAACTTTCATCAAGCAAAGAGCAACCAAAGTCTTGATCTTCAAGGGTAAGTACACTTCACCCTCTTTTGAGCTCATTTTTGCTTCAAATCTTAAGCCTATTTGCTTATTGTGTTGAGCTCCGACCCCTACTGAAAGTGGTCCTCTTTTGAGCTCATTTTCATCTTTGTTTAAGGGCTCAACCCTGTTTGAGCCCTCTATGGTGCACTTGCTTCAATAGCATCTTGTATGCCTTTATTTTGCATTGAATATTTGGCTTATGAGTGATCTGATTTCGAGCATGAGGTAAACTGTGAGTGGGCTCATTTTGAGCCCTATTCAACATTGAAGAAGGGCTCAACCCTGTTTGTCCTCTCTATCATGCACTTGCTTTGTAATTACTTCAAATTACCGTAAAATTGCATGATTTCTTTGGCCTGTTTATGATCTGATTTTGAGCATGCCATTAACTGAAATTGAGTTTATTTTAGGTCCCTCTACAACATTGTAGAAGGGATCAAATTGGTTTGAGGCCTCCATGTTGTACCTCTCTTTATACCTCTCTTTGGCCCCATCTTGAATGCCTTTTCGAGCTTACTTAGCTCCTGTTTTGAGCCATCATCAGTACTGAAAATATCCTTATTTTTTCCTATTCTTCATGTTTTGTTAAGGGTCCAAAGTGGTTTGATGATTGGTTTTGGTACTTCATGTTATATCCTTCATATTTTCCGTAAAATTGCATGCTTTGTTAGGCTTGCTTAGTTGCTGATTTGAGCCTTCATCAGGCTTAGAAAGTGTCTTGAAATGACCCACTCTTCATGTTTTATTAAGGGTCCAAAGTTTTTAGGTCATTGCTTATGGTACCTCATGTTGCAGCCCTTTATTGGCTCATTCTTGCATGCTATGTTAAGCATCTCTACACACTGAATTGGAGGATCTCATCTATTGTAAATGTGCATATTTTGGTCCCTCTTTAATTTTGTAGAACTGATTTTTCTGGTTTGAGCATTGTATATACTACTTGCTTTGTAATTCCCCTCTTTTTCCCCGTTTTTGCATGCTAATTTTACCATACTTGTGGTTGTTGTTTAGCCTTGCTTTGTACTGAAAAAATGCCATAGTTGGGGCTGCCTTGCTACTGGTTTGCATGTCATGATCATGTTGTACATGTTTAGTATGGCTATAGGCCATTTCGGGTACTTAAAATCACATTTCGGGATGATTTCATGCATTGGTCGTCATTTCGTATCATTTCGGGGCTTTTTCCCTTTCATTTAGGTGCTGAAATTTGGTTTGCATGCTTGCATATCATTTCCCGTACTATTTCATGCCTTCGGGCCATGCCTCGGTTTGCGCGCCCGTGGGCATGCACTTCGAGGCACCTCTGTTTTATGCGACGGCAGCTTATGTGAGTGTGGCTGAGGCCCTCTCATGTTAGTGTAAGCCCAATTTGCATTTTCCATGTCATTTCATGCTCTAATGCATCGCCTCGGTTTGCGCGCCCGTGTGCGCGCATTTCGAGGCTTCTCATTTTATCCGACGGCCTCCCGTGTGAGAGTGGCTGAGGCTCTCTCATGTTGGTGTAAGTCCATTCTGCATTCCGTATGCCATTTTTAGTCCCGTTGCATTCCGTATGCCATCGTCTCGGTTTGCGCGCCCGTGGGCACGCATCTCGAGACATCTCATTTTAGTCTTATTACATATCATTTTCATGCTATTTCATGATTTCATATCATCGCCTCGGTTTGCGTGCCCGCTTGCGCGCATTTCGAGGCATCCCATTTTCATAGCATTGTGCATGCTAGAATTGTATATTAGCTGCATTTCATACATATCATGCATATTGCATCGTGTTCGGGATAGGAGTTAGCCCGGCCACGGGAAACGAGGCACGTTTCACGGAACGGGTCTCGATTCCCAAGTCACCGACACTCCGGATCACTCATGATGGAGTTAGGTTTTGTTATAGCATTCATCTGCATTGCACCCTATATTGAGTTGTGCAATCCGATTCCTCGGCCATCATGCATCGATATGCGTGATTGGTGGCACGAGGATCGAGGCATGCATATATCTGTGAAATACATTGCTATGCCCCTTTCCTGCTCTCTGTTGCAGCAAAATAGAGAATCTGCAACTTTTCGGAGTTTGGCACGCTTTCCGAGGAACATTGCAAACAGGGGCTAAATTGGGCATCCCAGTGGATTTCCGCGCAAAAGCAGCCCAACATGCATCATTTTATTATCCGGATCAGAAGCGAGGCAGCCCCTGGCTTGCAAGCCAATTTTAAAGCTTTCTTAGTTTAATTTGTTAATTAATTAGGAAACTGTATATTTTCGGACTGTATTATTCTTTTATTTCGGACTGTATTATTTATTCGGACCCTCTGCGCGAGGGCATAATTGTAAATAAGTGTGGGTGTGTGCGATGTATGTCTTCCAACCCCATTTCTTTCTCCCTTTTATTTATCCGCTTACGATGGTTAGATATAGGGCATATTTCAATTAGCATACATATGACAGCATGTTGCATCATTCATCTGTTTTGCACGCACCGGGCTCGGCGCATCATACAAACTGCATCTGTATTTCAATTCCAAATTGAATACGTGATAGTTGTAGCATTTCACATGCCATGTTTAGAATAGCCGAGCCTGCTATAGTTGCATTTTTGCATGTGTTGCATTAGGCATTCCTGTATAATTAGGATCATGCATGATTTCTAATAAGTTTCTGTTTTTGGCTTGGAGTACTCGGTGAGTTTTATGCTTTAGCATCCTTGCATACGTGTGAGTGTTGCCATGACAGCATGCTTACCATGAGGCTATATGCTTATGTGATATAACTGCCTTGAATGCCTGTGGGTGGAGGTTGAGTTATTTGAATTGGGACAATTCATCGAATGTTTGTTTTAAGCCCACTAGATAGTGGCAAAATCATGCTTTCTAAGCCCACCTGAGGGTGGCAAATCCGCGTCTTAGCCTACCTGCGGGTAGCACCATCAAACCATTTTCAAAAAAAACAAGCATGAAATGTTTTGTTCCAATTCAGGGGGCTCAGTCTATACTTGTTTGCTGCGAGCATCACATAGTAACCTAGGCTAATAACCGGAATAAGAGCATACAAGGTTTTCAAAATAAGATATCATGGTTAGTAGAGGCCGGTCTTTGACCGGGCGAGCGGGGGTGCTCACGATGTGACCTTCCCCAATCGTACCCAAGTTCCCGAGCCAACTTTGGTGATGACGGACACGTGGCCTTTGGCACCGAGTCAGGGTTTCCTAAATTTCCCATTTTAAAATATTTAGGTGGCGACTCTGTTATCTGGCAAAGCAGTCCATGTTTGGCACTTCTTTCAAAAATCTGTTTTCCAAAACGATTTGCCGGATTTGGACTCTTTGGTTCAAGATTAAGAACCGTGACATTTGAGTCCTTGAACTGTAGTGACCCCAATATGAACAGAACGGGACCTAACCCTCCCGGGGCGTTCGGGGACGTCTACAGTTTCTGGCGACTCTGCTGGGGATTTAGAGAACTTGACTCGAACTCATGATATCTGGTTTTGACTACATTTGTGTGTTTCTTTGCATTGCATTTGCATTGGTGCGCCTAGGACACCGTGTTTGCCATATGCCATTCCCGAACGATTTGCCGGAGGCTTGTCTTGTCAAGGCATGTCCATAAGGATGATCGGCTCTGGGCTCTGACAGCATGGGAACACAAACCCCGGTTTTACCGGGGCACCCTTTTTGACCATTCGACCTAGTGCATATTCGGATCCATAGTGACCATTCCAAACTAGGACAGGTTGCTTACCCGATAGGTTGTTTGAAACCGCTGCGTGCGTAGTGAAACCCTAGCTCCTGACAAAATAGGACAGGGAAACCCTACCCCAACATAGGGGTGTTTTGGCCCTCACTTGCTTGTTATGTGCTTTAGAGTGCGTCTCTACAGGAATGCATGTATCAGTTTGCGAGTTTGGGCATCAGGCCTGCGGGCGCCAGTTTAGTATTTTGGAATTCAGTTTACCTGAGGGTAATAGTTTACAGGCAGAATTTTGGGGGCAGAATTCAGTAGAGGGCACACTCATTCAAACTTTGCTCGTATCCGTTCAGGTGAAATTAGGCTGAGATGCTGTCCATTTTCTCTTTTGCTAGGTAGTCTGGGAACCATAGCTTCAGAGGGCTCCAATATCCCCCGGGTACACCGAACTTGTGTTGATAGACTTTGTTGGGTCAGAGACTCAGTTCAAGGGCAATCAGTGTTCCTTTATCAGAGGCAGTGTGAAAAGGGCCGGTCAGGCACAGATCACCAGTTCAGCAGTTACCAGATCAGTGGCCCTTATCCACCCCACCAGTAAACAGTCAGGCTGAGGTCTCAGTTTTTACTGTAGGGATAGACATACCAGTCAGTTGGATGGCTCAGCAGAACACGTCAGGGTTAGAGGCAATGATGCTTCAAATGCAGGAAAGTATGAAACTCATGCAGCAGGACACTGCCCGTCAAACGGAATTTGCTAAAAGCCAGGCCGAGATTATAGCCCAACAGGCAGAGACAATTGCCAGGCTAGAGAAGCAAACTGGAGTATCTACTTCACACCAGGCTCCTCCCCTACTCAGAGTTCCAACGCTTGGGGAGACAGCTAATGTCCAGGATGATACAGACATTCAAGGCAGGCCAGCTCTGCCCCTGGTTCTACCCCAGCTATCTAAAACACCCACCAACCTACCAGACCCCCCTCTGAATTCAAGACGGACCCCACAGCATTGAAAGTGAGCAAGCTTGAGGAATTGTTCAAAAAGTCTCAGGGGCCCATTCTATTCCTGACATAGAGGATGGTTTTACCGACTCAGTGGTGACATTACCGGAGCGGTTTAAAATGCCGCATATCGATCGATTCGATGGCTCTGAAGACCCAATGGTGCACCTCCAACTGTTTTTTGATATCTTAAGACCAGTGGGTTTGACCACAGCCCAGAAACTGTCACTATTCGGCCGAACCCTGTCTGGGATAGCCGCAATCTGGTATGCAAAATTAGAGAGCTCTGTGAAACAGAACTGGGAAGAGCTGGCTGAGGCCTTTGTTGCTCAATACTCCTATAACACACAGATCGAGGTCACAACTCGTGATCTCGAAGTCACCCGCCAAGAACCAAAGGAGGGTTTCTCAGAGTTCGTGATGAGATGGAGGGCAAAGGCCTCAATGATGACTATAAGGCCTTCCGACAAAGATCAGATCAGGATGATTGTTCGGAATCTGCATGGCGAGTTGCTGCAAAAGATGGTCGTTCTACCTCTGTTTACCTTTCCAGCCCTTCATGAAATGGGGGTTCAAATCGAGGATGCCATCAGACAAGGGATCTTCGCAGAAGATAATGAGCCTTTGAGGAGGAATGTTGCTCGCAGTTCCAATGCTACTGCTGATGGTAGCACAGCTGCGAAATGCTCAGAAGTAGACACTATCACCACTTCCCCCAATGACCAAAAACCAACCACTTCAGCTCGGCCCCAAGCCCGAAAATTCCATCCTCTTTACATGAGTCTCTCCCAAGCTTTGAAAAAGCTGCAAGAAGAAGGGCACCTAGAACTCCTAGAACCCCAACCCCTCCCAAATCCTCTTCCACCAAGGTATGACCCAGCTAAATACTGTGCCTACCATCAACAGCACGGTCATGATACGAACCGTTGCATCCGCCTCCGTCATAAGATTCAGGACCTTATTGATGAAGAGACCTTAGCTCCACCAAAAGGACCTCAAGTTAGTACCGACCCATCACCTCTACATCTCAACCTCATCAATATACTGCCATCCACCTACGACCCCAGCATATACATCACCCCAACCCATCTACCCAAGCCTGAGGTGTTCATTCCGGAAGGCATGGACTTATGCATGATGGATGCACCTGGACCCCAATCATCTCAAACCCGTGAGCCCACTACTTCTGAGCTAAAGAGAATGATCGAAGATCTTCAAAAAACTGTAACAGATTTGGCCTCTGGGACATTGGCTCCATCATCGACCATACTACATACTGGGAATTTCATGTCAAAAGGCTCCCCAGTCTTGGAGCGGACAACATCTGAGGAAGGCCAATCCCTGAGCAAAGTGGAGGCGAGTGGAAAGGACAAGATAGGGGCGGATATGGATCCCCATGAGCATCTTCTGTTGGCTGTTGAGGCTTTGAAAGTCGAGGGACTGAACAAAGAGCAAGTCCTCGCAGTTGTTACAAAAGCTGTGGATGACACTTTCGCCACTCAAGTTGGGGGCAATTTGAATCAAGAGGCAAGCCGGGAGAAGGGCCGATATACCAGAGGCAGTCCTGTTAGCTCTAATCCTCCATTCAGAAGAGATCAACAAACCAGGCCAGCACCTGCCAATCCCTTTGCTGGTACGCCCAGCAAAAATCCACAAACCCAGAAGTACCAACCCCGAGGTCAGAGGGTCTTCCATGCCCTCCACATGCCTTTATCCAAAGCTTTCCAAGTCCTTGTTGGACAAGGCCATCTCAAACCCCTTGAGCCTCGGCCTCTCCCGAACCCTCTTCCGGCTACGCATGATGCTACCCAGTACTGCGCATACCATCAGCAAACTGGCCATCCTACCAACAATTGCTCCCGTCTTCGCCATGAAGTACAGGATCTATTGGACAACGGGGTCATCCTCCCGCCGAGCTCAGCAAAGTCTATCGGCACTGGGTCAGTGAACTTGGGGGATAATGTTATGTGATCGAGGGATGAACCACCTGCGAATGGCGCTCAGATTAGTCCAGCTGTGGTGAATGGCATGCACTGTTTTGAGCAATGTACAAGTGCTGTTAATTTTGCATTCTGACTTGGGTATTGGGTCAGTTTTGTTGTTATGTTTTGAGTTTGTCCTTTTGTTTTGAGTCAGTCTCTTTTGTTTTGGGTCTGTCTTGTTGTATCGAGTCAGTCCTGTTGTATAGGAGTCGGGTGATTCCGGAGGTGTTACCTCGGGCGTCACCATTTTGTTTTGCGTTGTCTTTTTGTTTTGTTTTGATTTGTTTCTGCCAGGAGCCAGTTGTGCCAATAGATTTTGAATGAAACAGCAGTGATTTCCACACTCTCGCATTTGCTTCTGCCGTGTGCTAGTTGTGCCGGGATTTGAATAAAATGGCAGTGCATTCCACCTGCTCTCTTGTGCCTTGAAGTCATTGTAATGACCTGAGTTTTTCAAAACTTTTTTTGAACACTGCGGTGAAAACGAAGAGGAAGGAATTCCTCGGGTTTGCAAAATTTGATCAATTGAGAGAAAGAGAGGCGTGCTAAGCCCTTAATGAATGAAATCATGCTTGTCAGCGTGAGTACTGAGAAGGACCCTAGCTTTGATCCAGATTGGTCCTACACTGTCTTCAGCGCGAGCGATTTGTCGCTTTCTTAAAAACTTTCAAAAAAATGTTTTGCGCGGTCTTGCGAAGACCTGTGTGGAATCACTCTTGAGATTGTGCAGCTTAGGATCACTCTCGGTCTCGAGACTCGACCCCTTTGCTTTCAAACCTTGAACTTGAATTCAAAAGGTTCAACGGTCAACTACAACATGAGGCCTGTGTGGCCAGATTTGAAGCAGCCCTCGAGCAAGAGGCACCAAAGTCAGATCAAGAGGATCAGATGTCGTCAAAAGAAGCTCACAAAGCTAGAACAGAAGTACCCCCCCGAACTAGGGGCGACAATGTCCTATGTGCTCGAAGAGCCGAAGATGGATCCTTCTGCAAATCAACAGCCACTCTCCTGGATACGGATGACTTCAAAACCCTACAACCATTTGGCATGGACTTGTTACACTTTTACCCTTCGAGAGGCTCGCTGGGCCGAAAACCCGTAAGGGCGACCCAGGCAAAAGTTAGAGCAAGAAAAAGAAGAAAAAGAACAAAAAAGAAAAATGCAAAAAAGAACAAAAAAAGAGAAAAGGAAAAAATGCAAAGAAAAGAAAAAAAAGAAAAGATGAAAAAGAAAAGAAAAAAAAGAAAAAAGAGAAGAAATGAAAATGAAATGAAAAGAAAACAAAGCTCGCAAGGTCGAAAACCTGCAACAGGCGCCTTGGCAAAAGTTAGAGCATAAAAAGGAGAGGTTAAATACCCGAGTGTACCTTAAACCCCGAACTACGTAAGGTTTGATTCCCATCTTTGGGATACGTAGGCAACTTCATTCTGACGTCCAGCCGTAAAACAATTCAAATTCGATTGTGTTCATGTAATGGTTCTGATCATCTTTGCCTTCTCTGTATCTGAGAGTCTGGTTGTGTTCGTCACTCCGAGGACTGACTACAATGCACTGCGGCACCATCCAAACAAGGGGCAACTTTCCGTTGCCATTCAATGCGCCGCGACGCCATTCAAACAAGGGGCAACTTTCCGTTGCCATTCAATGCGCTGTGGTGCCGTTCAAACAAGGGGCAACTTTCCGTTGCCATGCAGCTCTCTTCAAGCACGGGGCAGTTTTCCCTTGGATCCGAGGTTGCGCATCTCAGGAGCAGGTTTCATGCTCGTTGAGCAAGTGGCCGTTTGCAAAAATAGTTTTTGAGAATTTTTACTGAGGTTGACTAATTCTCTCAAAAATTATCCCATTTTTCTAAAACTGGACCTTTTCATGGACCCAAAAAAGGAAAATTTTCAGTGCTCATAGCCTAACTTGCATGATTTTAAATCAAAAATCGAACAAGCATGTTGATCTAACTCTCATTTTGGTCAAAACTGTTTTAGTGGAAAGCAAAAACAAAAAATGGTCAAAATGATGAACTAGGGGCACAGTTGAGTCAGGTTTTCTGTCTTTTCCCTTTATCAACGCGCTTGCCAAGAAGGGCATCACACCTACCAAGAAGGGCACAATTGAGGTTAATAACAAAGTGCTGAAGGCTCTCTCACCCTCCAAGCAGCAAGGTATCAAGCCAAGTGCGAAGCACGAACGGGAATGGATCAAGATATTCCACTCCCTCATCTTGACAGATCTGATCACGTCCAAGCTCCCCGGCAGAGCATCATCAACCGGTGTCAGCTGCAGATTCGCTACACACTCATTTGTAGCACAACCCCTCTGTGGGAGGAATTCACTAGCTGCATGCAGAAGAAGAAGAATCTGGTAGAATACCAGGGGCAAAAGCCCACAACTTTCTGCTTATCCATCAACCACCCAGGGGAGGGATTGAAAAATGAGAGATTGAAGAATAGAGAGATGTGCGATGAGAAAAAAGTGAGAAAAGGGCTTTTTCAGAAAAACAGAGCTTGAGGGCCGAGTGATGTGAGAACCACAAATGAGAAAGGGTGGGAAACACTACCCAAGGAAACAGGCTCCCTGTGCACGTCTGGGTGTCGTGTCTTTTCGTTTTATCTCGATTTTGTTATGGGTCGTTTCGAGTGTTACTCGATGTGTCTAGGTTGTGTGCCTTTTATTTCCTTGTTGAGTCGTTTCACTGTGTTCAGTCGTAGGCTCAATACCCAGTTGAGAACTTATGCTCACTCCCAATTTCAAAAATCGTTTTGTGCTCCGAGTGCCGTGTCGTTCTCCACATTTGTGCAAAACAGAATTTGTTCTTTCAAAAAAAAAAACGCAAGGTTCAACCCAGGTCATATGAGAACAGTGAAACCAGGACCTATCTAAAGCTATGAGTTTCGGGCTGCAAAGCAAAAGCAAAAGAGGAAAATGTCGGGCATCTGAGTTTGCTCCAACTTCAGTAAGTTCCGAGACTGTATTCCGTGTGTATCTCTTCAGGTCTTGCCAATGTTCCGAAGTATGAGTGTGCCTCTACCTCAAGCTCAAGATCAAGTCTACTTCAAGCCAGAATGGCGATCAGAAATGCTCTCTCTGAATACCAGCCCCTGCCAGATGCATCTTGGCCGTGTTTGCGATGAGTTCCTAGGAGACCAACTGCGACGGTGGAAATTAGAGTTCGAATGGCCGTGGCCTAGAACGCAAAGGTTCGGGATTTCCGAGACTAAAGTCTGGTTTAAATACCCAGAGGCGTGCCCTTGGCTTGAAATCTGTATGGAAGGCCCATAGGTTGAGATAGCATGTATGCACCTCAATTCTGGATACTGAACCAACCTAGTCTGTCACCCCGTTGGAGAATAGGGAAAGTTGTGAGTATGATCAGGAAGACAAGCGGCAGCCGTGGCTCCCACATGCAGATATTTTTACTTGTTAGCATTCCAGAGCCTTTGTGCTGTGTGTTCAAGGTAAAGTGTTCGAAGAGCACGAGGGGAGATCCCCATCAGAGTAGAGCGGTTCACCGCCACTCACCTCATGAGGTGCTTTCTAAAGCGCGGCTTTGTCCATTTATTGCTTTCCGTAAGCATCATGTATTATAATGCATTGTACCCATCAAATTTCTTTCTTAGTCATGCGCGTTATTGTATGTACGGTTCGTTCAAAGAAGTTCCGTTTAAGATCATTCACTCAGTGTATCTAACACACTTCATTTGCCTTAGTGTATCAATCACACTTTATTTGCTTCACCTAGTGTATCTAACACACTTCATTTCATTCAGTATATCAATCATACTTCATTCACTTAGTGTATCAATTACACTCTCATTTATTTAGTGTATCAATCACACTCTCTTCACTTAGTATATCAATCATACTTCATTCACTTTGTGTATCTATTACACACATTCTCATTTTTGTGTATCTATCACACACATTCTCGTTTTCTGTATCACACTTTCAGTATCTCAATCACACTTCACCTTCAGTATATCAATCATACTTGTTCACTAAGTGCATCTATCACACTTTGTGTTCGCTTTTAGTATATCCATCATACTTGTTCACTAAGTGCATCTATCACACTTCGTGTTCACATTCAGTATATCCATCATACTTGTTCACTAAGTGCATCTATCACACTTTGTGTTCACACTCAGTATATCAATCATACTTTGTTCACTAAGTGCATCTATCACACTTCGTGTTCACCTTTTAGTGTATCAATCACACTCTGTTCACATAGTGCATCTATCACACTTTGTGTTCACACTCAGCATATCAATCATACTTTGTTCACTAAGTGCATCTATCACACTTCGTGTTCACCTTTTAGTGTATCAATCACACTCTGTTCACATAGTGCATCTATCACACTTTGTGTTCACACTCAGCGTATCAATCACACACTGGTTCACATAGTGCATCTATCACACTTTGTGTTCACACTCAGTATATCAATCATACTCTGTTCACTAAGTGCATCTATCACACTTCGTGTTCACCTTTTAGTGTATCAATCACACTCTGTTCACATAGTACATCTATCACACTTTGTGTTCACACTCAGCGTATCAATCACACACTGTTTCACATAGTGCATCTATCACACTTTGTGTTCACACTCAGTATATCAATCATACTCTGTTCACATAGTGCATCTATCCCACTTTGTGTTCGCTTTTAGTGTATCAATCACACACTGGTTCACATAGTGCATCTATCACACTTTGTGTTCACACTCAGTATATCAATCATACTTTGTTCACTAAGTGCATCTATCACACTTCGTGTTCACTAAGTGCATCTATCACACTTTGTGTTCACACTCAGTATATCAATCACACTCTGTTCACATAGTGCATCTATCACACTTTGTGTTCACCTTTTAGTGTATCAATCACACTCTGTTCACATAGTGCATCTATCACACTTTGTGTTCGCTTTTAGTATATCCATCATACTTGTTCACTAAGTGCATCTATCACACTTCGTGTTCACCTTTAGTATATCAATCATACTTTGTTCACTAAGTGCATCTATCACACTTCGTGTTCACCTTTAGTGTATCCATCACATTTGTTCACGTAGTGCATCGATCACACTTCGTGTTCACTTATTGTGCGTCTATCACACTTTGCATTTGCCTTTTGTGTATCCATCACACTTTGCTCACTTCCTTCACTTAGTGTATCAATCACACTGTGTTCATATTGTGTATCAATCACACATACTTGCTTTGTATCTATCACACTATGCCTGCTTTGTGTATCAATCACACACACTCGCTTTGTATCTATCACACTATGTCTACTTTGTGTATCTATCACACGTTCGCTTTGTGTATCTATCACACACTCGCCTAGTGTATCCATCACACTTTCCTTCATATAGTGTATCCATCACACTCACTTCACTTTGTGTATCTATCGTACACGTTCGTGAAAATTCCATGATTTTCTTACATCCTTTCTGCATGAGGTATAGTTTGGTTTGAAGTTTACTTGCTTGCCTAGCATTCGCTTAAAATGGTGCATTTATTTTGCATAATTGCTTCATTACAGCTCTCTTTGCATGATCATGAGTGATATCCGGCTTCGCGTAGCGTGTAAGTCCAATTTTCAAACCGGCTTCGCGTAGCGTATAAGTCCAATCTTCAAACCGGCTTCGCGTAGCGTGTAAGTCCAATTTTCAAACCGGCTTCGCGTAGCGTATAAGTCCAATCTTCAAACCGGCTTCGCGTAGCGTATAAGTCCAATTGTCAAACCGGCTTCGCGTAGCGTATAAGTCCAATCATCAAAATCTCCCTGCATATCATTTTGCATTTTGCCCCTGCCTGCGGGCACGCCTGCGGGCACATATCTCCGTTTACCTTGTATGATTGTCTGAGTCTTCGGCCTTGTCAAAAATGGATCGTCTTTGGGCTTTGACATTCACTCCCGTCACTTGTGACTTCCGACTTCTGTCAAAGAGGGACAACTGTAGACACCCCATTTTTGACCGACCTTGAGACTCAGACGTCACCGATTGAGCGCTCGGTGATGTTGCATATCGTGCTCGTTCAGAAGTTTCAGAGTCGCGGCCGTGCGCCCTGCCTCCGGACTTCCGAATCCTCTTCTGTGCCTTGTCTCGGTTTGCGAACCAGACTCGGTTTTCTCTGTTTTCTTTCCTGAGGGAAGAGAGTAGTCCTGTAGACTATCTCTCGGTGGCCGTGTGCTACATTTCGTGGCCGTAGGCCATTTTGCCCATTTCGGAGCCCGGTTCCCGGTTTTCGGAGCCGTCAGGCCGTGTGCCTCGGTTCGGGACCGCCCAACCATCTCCGATTTCTCCGGTTTTTGGCAGGTACCTCTGTTTTATCATTCCGACGAACACTGGGGCCCCTGATGCCCACTTCGTGGCCGTGTGCCACTTTCGGTGCTTATAGCCGGTTTTCGGGCCCCGAACCTCGCTGTTTGGCCCCCGAGCATTCATTTTGCATCGGTTTTCTCCGGTTTTTGGCAAGTGCCTCTGTTTTATCATACTGAGGAACACTGGGGCCCCTGATGCCCACTTCGTGGCCATATGCCACTTTCGGTGCTTATAGTCGGTTTTCGGGCCCCGAACCTCGCGGTTTGGCCCCCGAGCATTCGTTTCGCATCGGTTTTCTCCGATTTTTGGCAGGAACCTCTGTTTTGTCATTCTGAGGAACACTGGGGCCTCAGATGCCCACTTCGTGGCCGAACGCCACTTTTTATTTAGAGCAAAATATCTAGATATTTTGAAAGATATTTTGAAAGATATTTAGAGCAAAATATCTAGATATTTTTCCCACCTTTTTGCCCTCCTTTTTCACCCCTTTTCTTGGCCATATAAACCAACAGCCACCAGCTGGTTTAAGGGAGAGAAAAAATCCTTTGAGCCTTGCATATACATCTCCTTCATTCCTCTCTTCCAAAAAGCTTCAAACATCCAAGTCTTGGCACCATTTGTTCATCAACACCTAGCATCACCATCACCAACTCCATTCCAGCAGCAAGGAGGGGTTCTTGAGAAGCTTAGAAGCAACTTTCATCAAGCAAAGAGCAACCAAAGTCTTGATCTTCAAGGGTAAGTACACTTCACCCTCTTTTGAGCTCATTTTTGCTTCAAATCTTAAGCCTATTTCTTATTGTGTTGAGCTCCGACCCCTACTGAAAGTGGTCCTCTTTTGAGCTCATTTTCATCTTTGTTTAAGGGCTCAACCCTGTTTGAGCCCTCTATGGTGCACTTGCTTCAATAGCATCTTGTATGCCTTTATTTTGCATTGAATATTTGGCTTATGAGTGATCTGATTTCGAGCATGAGGTAAACTTTGAGTGGGCTCATTTTGAGCCCGTATTCAACATTGAAGAAGGGCTCAACCCTGTTTGTCCTCTCTATCATGCACTTGCTTTGTAATTACTTCAAATTACCGTAAAATTGCATGATTTCTTTGGCCTGTTTATGATCTGATTTTGAGCATGCCATTAACTGAAATTGAGTTTATTTTAGGTCCCTCTACAACATTGTAGAAGGGATCAAATTGGTTTGAGGCCTCCATGTTGTACCTCTCTTTATACCTCTCTTTGGCCCCATCTTGAATGCCTTTTCGAGCTTACTTAGCTCCTGTTTTGAGCCATCATCAGTACTGAAAATATCCTTATTTTTTCCTATTCTTCATGTTTTGTTAAGGGTCCAAAGTGGTTTGATGATTGGTTTTGGTACTTCATGTTATATCCTTCATATTTTCCGTAAAATTGCATGCTTTGTTAGGCTTGCTTAGTTGCTGATTTGAGCCTTCATCAGGCTTAGAAAGTGTCTTGAAATGACCCACTCTTCATGTTTTATTAAGGGTCCAAAGTTGTTAGGTCATTGCTTATGGTACCTCATGTTGCAGCCCTTCATTGGCTCATTCTTGCATGCTATGTTAAGCATCTCTACACACTGAATTGGAGGATCTCATCTATTGTAAATGTGCATATTTTTGGTCCCTCTTTAATTTTTTAGAACTGATTTTTCTGGTTTGAGCATTGTATATACTACTTGCTTTGTAATTCCCCTCTTTTTCCCCGTTTTTGCATGCTAATTTTACCATACTTGTGGTTGTTGTTTAGCCTTGCTTTGTACTGAAAAAATGCCATATTTGGGGCTGCCTTGCTACTGGTTTGCATGTCATGATCATGTTGTACATGTTTAGTATGGCTATAGGCCATTTCGGGTACTTAAAATCACATTTCGGGATGATTTCATGCATTGGTCGTCATTTCGTATCATTTCGGGGCTTTTTCCCTTTCATTTAGGTGCTGAAATTTGGTTTGCATGCTTGCATATCATTTCCCGTACTATTTCATGCCTTCGGGCCATGCCTCGGTTTGCGCGCCCGTGGGCATGCACTTCGAGGCACCTCTGTTTTATGCGACGGCAGCTTATGTGAGTGTGGCTGAGGCCCTCTCATGTTAGTGTAAGCCCAATTTGCATTTTCCATGTCATTTCATGCTCTAATGCATCGCCTCGGTTTGCGCGCCCGTGTGCGCGCATTTCGAGGCTTCTCATTTTATCCGACGGCCTCCCGTGTGAGAGTGGCTGAGGCTCTCTCATGTTGGTGTAAGTCCATTCTGCATTCCGTATGCCATTTTTAGTCCCGTTGCATTCCGTATGCCATCGTCTCGGTTTGCGCGCCCGTGGGCACGCATCTCGAGACATCTCATTTTAGTCTTATTACATATCATTTTCATGCTATTTCATGATTTCATATCATCGCCTCGGTTTGTGTGCCCGCTTGCGCGCATTTCGAGGCATCCCATTTTCATAGCATTGTGCATGCTAGAATTGTATATTAGCTGCATTTCATACATATCATGCATATTGCATCGTGTTCGGGATAGGAGTTAGCCCGGCCACGGGAAACGAGGCACGTTTCACGGAACGGGTCTCGATTCCCAAGTCACCGACACTCCGGATCACTCATGATGGAGTTAGGTTTTGTTATAGCATTCATCTGCATTGCACCCTATATTGAGTTGTGCAATCCGATTCCTCGGCCATCATGCATCGATATGCGTGATTGGTGGCACGAGGATCGAGGCATGCATATATCTGTGAAATACATTGCTATGCCCCTTTCCTGCTCTCTGTTGCAGCAAAATAGAGAATCTGCAACTTTTCGGAGTTTGGCACGCTTTCCGAGGAACATTGCAAACAGGGGCTAAATTGGGCATCCCAGTGGATTTCCGCGCAAAAGCAGCCCAACATGCATCATTTTATTATCCGGATCAGAAGCGAGGCAGCCCCTGGCTTGCAAGCCAATTTTAAAGCTTTCTTAGTTTAATTTGTTAATTAATTAGGAAACTGTATATTTTCGGACTGTATTATTCTTTTATTTCGGACTGTATTATTTATTCGGACCCTCTGCGCGAGGGCATAATTGTAAATAAGTGTGGGTGTGTGCGATGTATGTCTTCCAACCCCCATTTCTTTCTCCCTTTTATTTATCCGCTTACGATGGTTAGATATAGGGCATATTTCAATTAGCATACAATATGACAGCATGTTGCATCATTCATCTGTTTTGCACGCACCGGGCTCGGCGCATCATACAAACTGCATCTGTATTTCAATTCCAAATTGAATACGTGATAGTTGTAGCATTTCACATGCCATGTTTAGAATAGCCGAGCCTGCTATAGTTGCATTTTTGCATGTGTTGCATTAGGCATTCCTGTATAATTAGGATCATGCATGATTTCTAATAAGTTTCTGTTTTTGGCTTGGAGTACTCGGTGAGTTTTATGCTTTAGCATCCTTGCATACGTGTGAGTGTTGCCATGACAGCATGCTTACCATGAGGCTATATGCTTATGTGATATAACTGCCTTGAATGCCTGTGGGTGGAGGTTGAGTTATTTGAATTGGGACAATTCATCGAATGTTTGTTTTAAGCCCACTAGATAGTGGCAAAATCATGTTTTCTAAGCCCACCTGAGGGTGGCAAATCCGCGTCTTAGCCTACCTGCGGGTAGCACCATCAAACCATTTTCAAAAAAAACAAGCATGAAATGTTTTGTTCCAATTCAGGCGGCTCAGTCTATACTTGTTTGCTGCGAGCATCACATAGTAACCTAGGCTAATAACCGGAATAAGAGCATACAAGGTTTTCAAAATAAGATATCATGGTTAGTAGAGGCCGGTCTTTGACCGGGCGAGCGGGGGTGCTCACGATGTGACCTTCCCCAATCGTACCCAAGTTCCCGAGCCAACTTTGGTGATGACGGACACGTGGCCTTTGGCACCGAGTCAGGGTTTCCTAAATTTCCCATTTTAAAATATTTAGGTGGCGACTCTGTTATCTGGCAAAGCAGTCCATGTTTGGCACTTCTTTCAAAAATCTGTTTTCCAAAACGATTTGCCGGATTTGGACTCTTTGGTTCAAGATTAAGAACCGTGACATTTGAGTCCTTGAACTGTAGTGACCCCAATATGAACAGAACGGGACCTAACCCTCCCGGGGCGTTCGGGGACGTCTACAACGTCCTTCTCTTTGATTGACGCCAAGGCTTCAACTTCCATCCTTTTGGTGAAGTAGTTTGTTCCTGTGATAAAATATTTTCGATTGCCCGGGACGATAGGTAAGGGCCCCACTATGTCCAATCCCCAAAGAGAAAATGGCCATAGGCTCATCAAGGGTAAGAGTTCTCTATCTGGCTGGTGAATTTGGTGCGCAAACTCTAACATTTCTCACATTTTTGGATGTATTTTGGCGCGTCGACCTACATACATGGCCACCAATACCCTTGTGAGATAGCACAATAAGCAAGTGATCTCCCCTCAATGTGTCTTCCGACATGCCTTTATAGATTTCAACCAAAAATGCTTCAACCTTGCTAGGATGGACACATTCAAGTATGGCTTTGTGAAAGACATTTTATACAATGCCCTGGACGGAGAGAGCCAAAACTGCTCAGACTTGGTCCAGATCTTGTTTGTTTCTTTCGTTTTTGTTGGCAGAATCCTGTCCCTTAGAAAGATTATAATTGGGTCCATCCAAGAAGGCCCCAGCTCAGCGTAAAGTGCTTCGGCTTCTTCAAGCTCTTCAATGTTGGGTCTTGGTAGGAACTCCATTAATAAGGGATTAGGGTTTGACTTGTCTGCCATCAAGGCTATGCCAGCTAGCTTATCTGCTTTGCTATTTCCATCGAGGCCAATTTGCTCTACCTTTACTACTTGGAACTTCTTAATTTATTCTCTTACTAACATCTGGTATTTGGCCATTCTATCGTCTTTCGCTTTATATTCTCCTAAAGACTTGGTTGACAACGAGTTTAGAACCGGTATGCAGCATTAGCTCGGTTGCCTTCATTCTGAGAGTGCTTTTTAACTAGACTACTAGCACTTCGTACTCTGCCTCATTTTTTGATACTAGGAACCCAAGTGTGATTATGTGCTCCACGGTCAATTCTTCCAAGGAAATCAAAATGATGCTTAGCCCGGCACCATGCTTGTTTGAGGCTCTGTCAACGAATAGTTTCCACATTTCTCCAACGAACAATTTCCAGCATTCAGAAGGGTCGTGTGAATTCTTTAAGTCTAGAGTGTGGACCACTTCCTTGAGTGTCTTTGATGATTGGACCCCCAAATTTTTGTCTGGTTGTCTGGCTGTTTCTTCAAGTTTCTCATTGTCTTCTTGCCCCTGTGCTACTTGCAAGGCTACCTTACCCCCGGCAGCGAGGCATTGGGAATATCTATTTGCATGGCTGATTCCAAACCCAATGGTGCGTTTGTTGAATGGACAAAAGGTGGCAAAGATTCATAAATTTGTAGAGCGATAGTAGGCTACGCAACTTCCGCGACGCCTACCCTATTTGCTCGACTACTTGAGGCAAGTCATGTTGGAAGATGGTTGCAGGTCATGCAACTTCTGCGGTATCTACCCCCATTTTCTCTGCTACCCCCCTAAGGTCAACCAAGCAAACCAGGTGAGTCCTAGGTGTGAATTCAGCAACAAAATCATCTAATGCTTGAGTTTTTATTGCGATTCTAAGCTGGAATTTGATGTCGAACTGCCCCAACTCGACTGTCCACATTAAGATCCAACCAGAAAAATATGTTTGTTCAAACAAGGCTTTTAATAGGAACTCAGTTAACACCACTATCGTATGAGCATGAAAATAGTGGACTAATTTTCTGGAAGCCGTCATGAGGGCCAAAGCAAGCTTCTCCAGGGGTAAGTATCTTGACTTAGTAGGGAGTAGTATTTTGCTTGCATAGAAGATTGGGAGGTGTTGTATTCCCTCGACTCTAACGAGCACTATACTGACAGTATGTTAGGAGACAGACAAATAAAGAAAGAGTTCTTCACCTGGCTTTCACGTCACAAGAAGTAGAGTAGAAGGCAAGTATGTTTTCAATTCTGCCAATGCTCAGTTCCACTTCTCATCCTAAGAAAACTTTGACTTGTGGGCTTGGAAGAAAGGGCGGCAACAATCTGATGACCGGTTTATAAATCTATTGAGTGTGGTTGCCATTCCGACAAGATGTTGCAAGTGTCCTAAGGAGTTTGGTCATTCTAGTTCTTGAATGGCTTTGATTTGAGAGGAATTCGCCTCTATCCCCCGATTAGTCACCAAAAAGCTTAAGAATTTACCAGATCACACTCTAAGTGCACATTTTGAAGCATTCAAAAGCAATTTATGGTGTTCGAGAATACTGAACATTTTGACTAAGCCATTGAAATGATCAGACTCAAATCTGCTTTTAACCACTATATTTTCGATGTAAGCCTTCATAGTTGGGCCAAGCAAGGGGGCGAACATCTTGGTGATCATTCTTTAGAAGGTGGCCCCGCGTTCTTTGACCCAAAGGGCATGACCTTGTAGCAGAATAATCCTCTCGAGGTCATGAAAGAAGTGATTTTCGGGTCTGCTTCATACATGGCAATTTGATGGTAGTCGTGGTATACATCCAAGAAACTAAGTCTTTTGTGCCCAGCCGTAGGTCCACTTATTAGTCAATTCTGAGCAGCGGGAAGGTATCTTTGGAGAAAGCTTTGTTGATCGTCTTGTAATCAACACACACTTGCCACTTCCCATTATTCTTAGGGAATACCACCATGTTTGAGATCCACCGTGGGTAATGCACCTCCTAGATTGCCCCCGCTTCCAGCAAGTTCTTTACTTCTTCTACCACTACTTCAGCATGATGCAGGGCTGATCGCCGAATTCTTTATATGACTAGCCGAACGTTTAGGAAAACATTTAGCTAGTGAAAAATGAAGTTAAGATAGACACCAGGCATATCATAAGGCATCCATGCGAACATTTTTATGCATGACACAAGAAACTTCACAATTTATATCCTCTCTTAGGTGGACAAAGATAATCCGAGCAAAAAGAACTTGCTTGGATCACTTTCGTCAATTCTTACTTCTACCAATTCTTCAATGGCCTTTTCTTTGACTTTTCTACCAACATCATCCAGGACTTTCTTGTCATCTAGTCCGTCAATCATTTGTATGAAGCCTTTGGCAGCTCAACTTCCATTCACGGCCACGAAGCATTGTTTGGCCATTACTTGGTCGCTCCCAGACCTTTTATATTACTGTGGCTATAGAAGAAACCTCATCACTTAGTGGTAAGTCGACGCCACAGCTTGCATGGTGTGAAACCATCCTTTACCTAAAATTAGGTTATAAGTGGAGGGCACCTTCAATACCTAGAACTCCACTTACTTGATCATTGACCCCGCCTTGTAACGCCCCTGTAGACGTCCCCGAACGTCCCGGGAGAAATCCCGTTTTGTTCACTGGGGCTTACTACAGTTCGGACTCAATGTCACGGTCCTGTATCTAATCTCGCGGAGTGCAATGCAAGACTGATGAATCATCAAAGAGTCCAAATCCGGCAAATCGTTTTGAAAAACTGATTTTTAGAAAGAAGTGTCAAACATGGACTGCTTTGCCAGATACAGAGTTGCCACCTAAATATTTTATTTTGGGGGATTTAGGAAACCCTGACTCGTGCCTAAGGCCACGTGTCTGTCATCACCAAAGTTGCCTCGGCTCGGGAACTTGGGTACGATTGGGGAAGGTCACTTCGTGAGCACCCCCGCTCGCCTGATCAAAGATCGGCCTCTACTAACCATGATATTGAGTTTTGAAAACATTATTTACTCTTATTCCGGTTTATTAGCCTAGGATTACTATGTGATGCACATAGCATACAAGTATAGACTAGATCGCCTAAGTTGGAACAAAACATCTTATATTTGTTTTTGAAAGCGGTTTGTTACTCACAAGTAGGCTAAAATGCGGATTTTGCCACCCTCAAGTGGGCTTAGAAAACAGGGTGATTTGCCACTCTCAAGTGGACTTAAAACTCGCAATCGATGAATTATTCCAATTCAAGTAATCCAACCTTCACCCACAGGCATTCAGGCAGGTATATCACATAAGCACATAGCCTCATGGTAAGCATGCTATCATGGCAGTCACTCACACGTATGCAAGGATGCTAAAGCATAAATACTTACCGAGTACTCCAAGCCAAAGAAAAAAGCTAATTAGAAATCATGCATGAATCCTAACTATGTTGAAATGCCTAATGCAACACATGCAAAAATGCAACTAAGATAGGCTCGGCTATTCTAAAATGGCATATGAAATGCAACAACTGATACACGTATTCAACTTGGAATTGAAATACAATGCAGTTAGTATGATGCGTCGAGCCCGGTGCATGCAAGACAGATAAATGGATGCAAACATGCGAGCATAAGTATGCTAATTGAAACGTGCCCTAAACTAACCATCATAAGCTGGTAAGTAAAAGGGAGAAAGACATGGGGTTGGAAGGCATGCATCACACACACACACACACACTTATTATAACATTGCCCTCCTCGGAGGGTCCGAATGAATAGTACAGAATAAACTAGCTAATCTAAGCTAATTAAACTAATTATTACACAACATTAATTAATTAACGAATTAACTAAGTAAGTAAGGAAACTAGCATGCAAATTAAAAAAAATGGACTGCCTCAGCTCCATTCCGAATAATAGGGATGCATGCATGCTCAAGTCGCCTTGTCGAGAAATCCATCGCAATGCCCCGATTTGCCTCTGTTTGCAACTGGTCCCAGAACACTGTATAAAGCTCCAGAAGGCTATTGACCAGTTTTTGCTGCTGGTTTCCGGTTTGCTACAACAGAGAGCGAGAAAGGGGCATGGCAAAGTATTTTCAACATATGTGTGCATGACCACTCTCCCCATCAATGCACAAGCTCCAGGGAGTGTAATCCTCGATCCTCATGCCACCAATCACGTATCTCAATGCATGATGGCCGAGGAGTCAGATTGCACAACTCGATGTAAAATGAATGCACATATAAACACAACAAGGCCTAAACTCCATCATGGGTAATCCGGAGTGTCGGCGACCGAGAATCGAGACACGTTTCGTCACTTGGAGTACGAAACGTCCCTCGTTTCCCGTGTTTGGACTAAACCCTATTCCAAACACAATGCAATATACATGGCATACACAATACGACTAGCATGCAACCCTAAACGTAATGCAACCTAATCATGCTAGCATGCGAGGGATGATATGCAAACATGCAACTAGCATACACAATGCTATGAACTAAGAATGGCATACTCAATGCACATGAACTATATGGCATACGCAATGCACATACGAAGATGGACATGCACGAAGGCATAAACAAGGCATACACAATGCGACGATCAAGCACGCGACAACATGGATATGGCATACATAATGCAAGATGGACTTAAACTAAAATGAATGGGCCTCAGCGACACTCAAATCAGTGGCCAAACATGATGAAATTAGGCAACAAAAACACATGCAAACATGCACAAATGCAAGGGACCAAACCTAAGGCACCAAATGCAACTCTACCAAAGCATGACACGGGATGAAATCTGGCATACAATCACACATTTTTCGGCTCTGAAATGACATGCAAGATGGTCCCGAATCACGTAAACACCTCACACAATGCATGCTAGATGGCCCGGATACCGAAACTAGTGAAGTGCATTACACTAGAGGTACACAAAGCAATCCTCAAATGACCCAACTAGCCCCAAACAGTCCCTATGCAGGTCCAAGACAGTGGGAAGATGGCCTAAAATGATGGCTCAAAATGCATAGAAATGAAGCTCATGCAATGGTCCATAAATGAGGTATTCATGCACAACTCTCAAACACGTTTAAAGAATGGAAAACATGGGAATATGACACAAGTATAGGCTCTGAAATGACATGCTCAATGGCCCCAAAACATGAAAACACCTCAGTATAAGCATGCAATAGGCTTCAAAACTCAAGGCTAGGCAAGGGTATTGAACTGCAACCATGCATAGAAAACATCATTCGACCATGAGGCCCAAAAATAGAGCTAAGGCAATCCAAAACATACACAAAATCAGTTTAAGGCATGGCCAAAAAGTGCTAGAATCAAAGGCCAAAATAGCATGCAATATAAGCTAGTAAAGAGGATTTACACTACAAGTATGTGAGGCAATCAAGAGGCCACTAAACCAGCAAAATTCAGAGGTATGAAATGCCAAATAAAGCCTAAAAACCCACTGAAACATGGTTAATGCATGCAAGAATGAGATGCTCCTTTGATATGCTATGAGGAGGGTTATTCTATACATGCAAGATGGACATCCAATATGGCAAAAAAAGCTTTGGACAGAGCCTATGCAGGTCCTAAAACTCATCAAAAATGGCCTGAAACATGGCTTGGAAGCATGAAAATAAGGGCTCCTTTGTAAGGCCAAAAATGCTAGAAAACAAAACAAGGAGAGAGAGGGTCACCCCTCTCTGATTTTGGCACTCAAAACAGCATGCTAGCCACTGAAAATCCACTGTATTTCAGTGGCTAAAAGGCCAAACAAAGGCCAACACAAATGCTCTAAGGCATGGCTCAAAACAAGGTAAAATGAAGCATGCAAGGGGGTAGATGACCCCCAACAGAAAAATGATCTTAAACAAACATGTTAAGGGCCTCAAAATAAGACTTTTTTTAGTTTACACCAAAGCTCAAATATGCTTTCAAGTATAGCTAAAAGATGAAGCAAAATAAAGCCTAAAAGAGGGAAAATATGTGTTACCCTTGAAGCTCAGCAAGACAGCAACTTTGAGGCCAAAAACTCAGACCTTCAACCTCTGAAAATGGCCTCCAAGGACCTCCAAGCAATGGTGGAGGTGTTAGGCTAGGAGGTGGTGTGCAATAGGCCAAGAACCAAGCAACTTTTGAGCCAAAGTGTAGAGATATAGGGAGAGATGTATGGTATGCCTTCAAACCAAAATCTGAACCTTTTCAAATGAAAGAAAGGGTCTCTCTTATAGAGATACAATCCCTTAGCTTCTCAAAGAAGCTAAAAAACAAGTTTGAAGATCCTCTATACACGTGTATGGAGGATCTATTCTATGCCTTGTAGCTGGCACAGCTGGCAACAACTCACAGAGACAGAGCTGAGGGAGGCAGGCCGACCAGTTCAAAAGGGTCAAGTGGTCGGCAGCCTCCCAGGGTGGTCTCCACATGAAATGCAAGCAAGTGGTATGGTGGGAGACCAGTAAATGTGGCCCAAAAACCAAGGAAACCAGCTTCCTGTCAAGAAAACCGGTCGGCGAAGAGAAAGGTGGTCTCCAAGGAGAAAAGGTGGTCTCCCACCCTTGTACCACCTTCCAAACAATGAAAATAGGGTCCATGCCAAAAATGAACCAAGACGGATGCAAAACGAGGGTTCGGGGGCCAAAACGCGCCGCCGGGTGCCCCAAAAACTGACTGTTAAGCATCGAAAGTGGCGTGCGACCACGAAGGTGGTCTCCCGGGCCACAGTGTCCCTCTAGAGAGAGGAAACAAGGTGTGTGCCAAAAACCGGAGCAAATGGAGAAAGTTAAGCGGTCCCGAACCGAGGCGCATGGCCGACGACTCCGAAAATCGGAAACTAGTCTCCAAACGGGAACAGTGGTCTACGACCACGAAAAGTAGCCTACAACCACTGAGAGATGGTCTACGAGACCTCTCCCTCCCTTCGGGAAGAGAAAACAGAACTTGGTTCGCAAACCGAGGTAAAGCACAAAAGAGTCCCGAAGTCCGAAGGCAAGGCTCTCAGCCGAGACTCCGAAACCTCAGAACGAGCACATCATGCACCATCTCCGAGCGCTCAATCGATGACGTCTGAGTCTTAAGGTCGGTCAAAAATGGGGTGTCTACAGTTGCCCCTCTTTGACAGAACTCGAAAGTCATAAGTGACGGGAGTGAATGTCAACGCCCAGAGACGACCCATTTTTGACAAGGCCGAAGACTTAGACAAACAGGCGAGATAAACAAGAGATGGGCCCACGGGTGTGCCCTCAGGCAGGGGCAAAATGCAAAACGACATGCACAAAGCTGAACGTAACTCATGATCATGCAAAGCAGCAAACTGTAATGAAGCAAATATTCACAATAAATGCAACAGTTTTAAGTAAGAATGCAAAGCAAAACTACATTTCATGCAGTAAGGATGTAAGAGAATTACAATTCTCGCTACGTCTCACATGGAGAAGATACAATACCTGTCCGGTTCGTCTGGTCGCACCAGCTTCAAATGAATCGTACATACAATATCGTGCCTGCAAAAGAGAGAAACCTAACAGGCACAACATAGTTAGCAACATATGTTCTACACTATATCGAACGCAGACAAACATGGTGCCGATGAAAAAGTACATCGCAATGCAAGAAGAAACGTGCGCGATAACGCAAGTTAAGCACGGATGTATGACGATACCAGTGAAACGTGCACAACAATGTGAGCGATGCGCATAATAATGCTAGTGACGTGCATAACAATGCAGGATGAGCGCAACTTCAAAAGCATGTTTGAAACAAAACATTGAGCAAAGAAAAGCAAGCCTCGACGAGGGCAACTCAAACGCGACCTCCGGTTTACCTCTCGGAGGGGTCGCAACGTACTCAAAAAGGATACACCTAGCTCTTGGCGAGTAACGATGAGCCATGCGTCGAGGATTGGATTTGAAGTTCCCGCGGAGGGATTTCGCGCCGAAAAGTGCACTTTCCTTGTACTTTCTTGAGAGCCGGGGACTCCAATCACCACCAAAATTTACAGGGAGAACAAAGAGTCATTGGAGACCACCCAGGAGGGCCACTGGCCACCTAGGGAGGCCACCGACCAGGTTTTGTGCAAGGGGGTGGTCGGCCTACCAGGAAAGGTGGTCGGCCGACCACCTGTCCAAATCGGGGACAGTTTTGTCTTTTTACACTTGTTTCTTTAAATCCACATGTCCCAATCACTATTCCTCACACCCTTAAGGCCGAAATCAGTTCTCCTTCCTTCCTAGACCATTTTCTCTCTCAGATTTACGCTTTATACGCGTTTTCCAACGCCCCACGCAAAGTTGTTTCGCGAAATCTTTCAGTTTTCTTCACTTTGGACCGATTAAAATTTGATTTCAGAGCTTCTTTCTTCATTTTCACCACTTGAGGTAAGTTTGTCTCAACATTTGGTACATTTTCTCGGGAGTTGACTTTTGTTTGACTTTTTCATTTCCTGAGAGTTGACTTTTGTTGACTTTTTCCAATTTTGGCTCATTTTTGCAGATTTCTTCAAATGGCGGGTCATTTTCCTCATGGTGGAGGTCCTCCAGGTGCCGAGGGTGAGCCAGACATCATGTCCTTGCCCCCGAGAGTTCGGCCGTTTGATCCCAAGAGGTATCATCCTCGAGAGCACGTCCTTCCTCAGGCCACTTTCTACCATTTCACTGACTTTGATGACCGAGCGCCTGCGAATCTGTTGCTGCGGGAGCCAGAGACTCATCTCTCTCATCAGGCACGAGAGGTACGTACTTCACTTTTACATTCTCTGCAATGTATTCGGCATTTCATGCACATTTCATACTTTCGCTATGTATGCTTATCCGCTCGTTCTGAACACATTTGCACACCATATTTCTACTTATTTTAGCACATATCTCACAGCACAGAATTCTGTTGAGTGGGCATACAGCTTGTTCTGAACACTTAGTCTATAACATAGCATTCTGTTCGCATTTTGAACACACAGCTCAATCACTCGAATTTCTGAACACGCAGCTCATACTTTTTATCGTGAACACGCAGCCCACAATTTTTGAAAGTTGAACACACAGCCCAAACTCTTGATGGTGAACACACAGCCCACTTTTTTGAAAGTTGAACACGTAGCCCAAACTTTTGATGGTGAACACACAGCCCACATTTTTTTGAAATCTGAACACGCAGCCCAAACTCTTGATTATGAACACACAGCCCATAGTTTTTGAAATCTGAACACGCAGCTCAAACTCTTGAGGTGAACACACAGCCCACTGTTTTTGAAATCTGAACACGCAGCCCAAACTCTTGAGGTGAACACACAGCCCACAGTTTTTGAAATCTAAATACGCAGCTCAAACTCTTGAGGTGAACACACAGCCCACAATTTTTGAAATCTGAACACGCACCCCAAACTCTTGACGTGAACACACAGCCCACAGTTTTTGAAATCTGAACACGCAGCGCAAACTCTTGAGGTGAACACACAGCCCACAGTTTTTGAAATCTGAACACGCAGCACAAACTCTTGAGGTGAACACACAGCCCACAGTTTTTGAAATCTGAACACGCAGCTCAAACTCTTGAGGTGAACACACAACCCACAGTTTTTGAAATCTGAACACGCAGCTCAAACTCTTGAGGTGAACACACAGCCCACAGTTTTTGAAATCTGAACACGCAGCTCAAACTCTTGAGGTGAACACACTACCTATAGTTTTTGAAATCTGAACACGCAGCCCAAACTCTTGAGGTGAACACACAGCCCACAGTTTTTGACATCTGAACACGCAGCCCAAACACTTGAGGTGAACACACAGCCCACAGTTTTTGAAAGTTGAACACGTAGCCCAAACTGTTGAGGTGAACACACAGCCTACAGTTTTTGAAATTTGAACACGCAGCCCACACTCTTGAGGTGAACACACAGCCCACAGTTTTTGAAATCTGAACACGCAGCTCAAACTCTTGAGGTGAACACACAGCCCACTTATTTCATTTGCACGCAGCGCATATTGAACACACAGTTCTTACATTTCACTTTTGAACTCACAGCTCATTCATTTCATTTGCACGCAGCTTATACATTTCATTCTGAAACTGAATACATCTGTTCATTTTGAATGCAGGTACCCTCTCGTTCTACGCGAGGTTATGGCTCGATTATCGCTAGGGAGTGGTATGCAGAGCTCCTAGAGACCGTTCGTCACATGGTAGACGGGGCAGGATTTGGGCCCTTCTGCGTGGGGCTACCTCGCTACCCTGCGAGCAGGACCTTGATGGGGGCACTCGTGGAGAGATGGTTGGACACCACCAACTCTTTCCACTTCTCAGCTACCGGAGATATGACGATAACCCCGTTCGACTTTGCGATGCTGACTGGCCTTGATGTGGCCGGCCGACCGGTCCCCTACGACGAGGATATTGGCGAGTGGGAGGCTACCTGGATCTATCTGTTGGGAGCTTGCCCACTGATTGACCGATCTTCGGGCAGAGTCAGGTACACTTGGTTCCCCGTGCAGTATAGGGGGAATATGCCCGAGACTCTTGAGGAGATAGAGCAGTACACTCGAGGTTTTTTGATGTTCCTCCTTGGGACCACTTTGTTCTCCGACAGGGGGAACACAGTTGGACTGTATCTGCTCAATGCTTTGGTGGACCTATCACAGGTCAGCCAGTATGACTGGGGTGGCGCCGGCCTCGCTACCCTCTACTGCTATATGAGTGCGACCTCCCGCGGATGGGGGAACATAGTTGGCGGCTACTGGAGAGCCTGGGAGGTACCTTCTGCCCTCTTGATTTACATTTCTGCTTTTCATTATTTGTACACTGCACACGGCACACTTTACATTCTGTATTCTACATTCTGCACTCAGCACTCTGTATTTTCTGTGTATTCTGTATTCTGATGGCCACTGCCCTGTTTTCCACAGCTATGGATTTACGCGTACTTTCCGACGCTAGCCCCGGAGTTCGAGGTGGAGGTGCCTCTTACGATCCCTTACTCTCACGTATTTGAGGGTCGATGCCGGGCGAGGGCTCAAGAGACTCTGCCCTTCTTGCGACAGTTTTTTGACATGGTGCGGGCGACCGAGGTACTTCAGAACTCTCAGTTCTTCATATTTTCAGCTTTGATTCATCTCGCATATTTATGACATCTGATTGGCTCATGCACTTGTTATCCTCAGATCGCTTGGTGGCCCTGGGCACCCTTGGGAGGAGATATCCGTTTCCAGTTTCCGGGGGCATGGGCTTCTTCTCAGTATAGGACTTTGTTTGAGGGGCCAGTTGGCAGGGCCTGGTTTCTGGGAGATCGCTTCATGCACCAGACGATGGGCGTCCCTGAGCAGAGTGTCCCTTCAGTACCTCCAGATGACATGCGGTCCGCTGAGAGACTCACTCCTGAGGAGGTCGATGTCGTTATGTTGGGTACCAATGCAGCTCTGCACACGGAGGAGGGGGAGTATGCGACTTACCGCCACACGTACTTGATGCCCCCAGTGATGGGTGTCCGTACTCCTACTAGGAGGGCTGCTGGTACATCGTCATCAGCTCGAGCCCGGGCTGCAGACGTTCCTTCGTCTAGCAGCGCCAGCATATCGAGGAGTGAGGCTAGACAGATTCCCCCGATTCTCTCGACTTATCAGTACATCGGGTGGCCAGATCTTCCGACCGAGTTGACTAGATGGCGATACGGGTCATCTTACCCGATTCCAATAGAGCCTCCTATGCCCAATCACCGATATGTCAGTGATCCTGACTCACCACCGGTATGTTCCACTACTTTTCATTTATCACTCAGATACTTAGGCATTCATTTATTCATTGATGACTTGAGCTTGTATCTGCAGCCTCCCAGGGAGTATTCTGATGATCTGCTTGGATTGGTGGCCTCACTTGAGGACATGGTCTTGCGGAGGGAGACACAGCTTTTCATCGCCGGTGTTATGGTATTTTTCAATTTTCTCGCATTTATCATACTTCTGATGACATGCTGTATTTAACCATTTCACTGCATTGCTTAACTGTATGCGTAGAGCACATCTGACACACACCATATTCATACATTACATCTGCATACACCCACTCTATGTAGCATTCTTGTCTCTGCATCTGATATACATGTTGGCTAATGTACTCAAATTGTCCTTTTCAGATGCCACCACTACAAGCCGAGCCATCCAAGCCTTCTCGAGGAGCTGGGAGAGGGGACTCATCTCGCAAACGAGGCAGGCGCAGAGCACTCGTCATAGATGACGAGGAGTCCAGCGAGGAGGAGGAGTCTACGCATCCTCAGTCGGAGACATCCGCAGGCAGAGAGGAGGATTCTGGTTCCGGTTCTGAAAGCGAAGGTGATACCGGGGAGGGTTCCGAGGACATCAGCTCCGATTCAGATGGTGGTGCTGGTGGAGGTGGTGTAGGGACTTCTCAGCCAAAGAGGACGAAGAGGGCCTCCTATTCTTGCGCTTGATAGCACTGATGCAGATGTTCCTGCTTTGTTTTCTTTTATTACTAGTAGTTGTAGCACATCAGCTTTTAGGCAGTTTTATTTTCTGTAAAACTTGTACCCTTATTGTAAAATGTTGTAACAAAGGAAGCATGATGGAATGAAACAGCTTTTTGAAAAAGTGTTGTATTTTATGTTCTTAGCATTGCATCGCATCATTTTGCACAAAAATGAGATTGAATGAAAATTGAGCATCGAAAATTGCCAAGTCAGTTAGTGAACCAACGCAATAAACTAAACAACTTAACTTACTAAGAAACAACAAAACCTTAGCAAGTTTACAACTCGATAAGCAAATCCCGACAATGTTGATTAAACAAAGAGTAACAACTCGATATACGGAACTCAACGACTCGATAAGCAACGACTCGATAAACAAAACTTTAACAACTCAATAAGCAAAACCAAACGACAACTCGATAAACAAAGAACAACAACTCGATAAGCAAATGCATCTCGGACAATTGGAGTGACGGAACGCATCCGAAACAGAGGTAAACTCAGACCTTCAACACTCCCAACGCATGGAAAAGCTAAGATCTCTCTTCTAGAAACTAGGAACAGACCAAAGACCAACTTTTCTCCATGGCCGACCACCAGAAGGGGCCGGCCGACCAGCTATTTTCCTTAGAGACCAAAGGGGTGGTCGGCCTACCAGAAAAAGTGGTCGGCCGATCACCTGGTTTGGCGACCACCAGATTTTTGACACGTGTCCCCAAACAGTGCCTTATCCTCTATAAAAGTTTCAGCTTTGTGGTTCTTTCATTTCATCTCAGTTTTGCATCAAAATAGAGGCATTCCTTATCGAAAATCTCGCAGCTTAGATTGCTACTTTAGACGGCTCGAAAAAGTTGAACTTCCGGGGCTTCGGCTTGAATGCACTATTCACGTTGAGCCGCACTCCGCTGCATCTTCCCTTTCTCCATGCCGCAGCGAGGTTTTGGAATCCGGTAACACATGTCTTTAGCTTCGGCGGGCAAGAGATGTGTCCTACCTTTGAAGATTTCCAAGCTTTGATGGAGTCCGAGCGCAACGAGGAGATCGTGCCCCAACTCCGCTTCAGCCATGCTCAAGCCTTAGGACGAATGTGTGGGCTCACTATGCACGACGCTCGGTCTCTGATCTACAACGGAGAATTGGACATCCTCAGCTTGATTCAACGTTTTTCTAATCCTGGTGACCGCGATGACCATCATTGGCAGGGCTTTCGGCGACATGCCCTTTGCTTGTGCATGTTATCTCACTTTTTGCTTGCCCCGGGCTTCAGCGGGTCTAGCGTTCGTCTGATTGAAGTTGCCCAAGGCTTGAAAGAGGGTAAGAGCTGCATTGCCATGACATTGGCCGAGACATTGATGGACTTGGATGCTTTCCATCGCCGGGAAACAACCAGATTCGCGGGGAGTCCACTACTGCTGCAGGTAATGTTTCCCTCCCTATCTCACATATATATTGCTCACATCACTCGGCCCTCAGGCTCGGTTTTTTTTTTCTCACAAAACCCTTTTCTCACTTTTCTCTCAATGTATACCTCTCTATTCTTTAATCTCTCATTTTTTCATCCCTCCCCAGATGTGGTTGATGGACAAGTTACAGGTTGTGGACTCTTGCCCAGCATACTCGGCTCGTGGCTACTTCTTCCGACGACGCCTAGTCGATGCCCTGGATGAGGGATGGTGGTTCGATTGGATGTGCAATTTGTCCGCAGACCGCATTGTTTGGCGCTGTCCTTGACTCAATCTACCAACAATGAGCTACAGTGTGTCTCGCCAGCCCGGGATTCAGTTGATCGGCCTGACACACTGTGTGTTCTACTTTCCTTTCCGGTTCCAGCGCCAGTTCGGCCATGATCAGATTTGCCCGGCAGAGGGGATAGAGTACCCCGCTGCATTTCCGGTCCGAGGCACACAGCTAGCTCGGTATGCCACGGCATGGAGGACGAGAGAGCTTCTGGCCCCCGCTCCCACTTTCAGTTGCACTTTGTCTGATGAGTGCATAGATTGGCTCAATGAAGAGGCGCAGATTGGGCCCAGCTTGGCATCAGAGGCTTTGACCAGCTCTGGGAGAGGGCGTAGGGACACCTGACTTAGCTATGCCCCGGATTTATTGCTTTATTAGTACTTTCAAGTTTTCTTTATGAATATAACCAAAAGCAACTTCAATTTGTATGCAAGAGCAGGAGGACTCTGTATTGAAATCAATAAAATTGAAGGTTGTGGGTACTGAAAATTTTCCATTTGGTCCAAAAATGGTCTAAGTTGTAAAAAAATTAATTTGAACAAAATCAACTTTTATTAAAACTTTTCAAAACTATTTTTGACATGGATCAGAACTGGACACACCTGAGATCTGTCACTGAGATGCACAACCCCAGATTCCAGCAACTGGAAAGTTGCCCCTAGTCTGAGTAGCACTGCACCGGAGATCACAACCGAACTCTTGAATGCTGAATAGATAAAGATGACAGAGATGATCAAATGGACAAAGTTGATCAGGGAAAAGTTTATGGCTGAACTTCAGGATGAAGTTGTCTACGTATCCCAAAGATGGGAATCAAGCCTTACGTAGTTCAGGCTAGGGTTCACTCAAGTATTTTCACTCTCCTTTTACGCTCTAACTTTTGCCAAGGCCGCCCTTTGTGAGTTTTCAACCTTGGGAGCTCAGTTTTTGTAATTTCAAATTTTTCATGCTCTAACTTTTGCCTAGGTTGCCCTTTCGGGTTTTCGACCTAGCGAGCCTCTCAGGGGTAATATTTCTTCAACTTGTCCATGTTGATCGGCTGTGAGAATTCCAGGCCATCTAGGTCCATCAGAACGACAGCTCCATCTGACCAGATAGACTTGATGATGTAGGGACCAGTCCAATTGGGTCTGAACTTGCCCCTAGGGTCATGGATGGCGGCTCGGTTGTCTTTGAGCACCAAATCTCCTTCTTTCAGATTCCTGGACTTAACCTTCTTGTTAAAAGCCCTGGCAATTCGTCGTTGATAACCTTGAACATGGTACAGTGCTTTCAGTCTTCTTTCATCAAAGAGTATGAGTTCTTCGAATCTGCTCTGCTGCCAATCTGCTTTGGCTATCTGACACTCGGCCAATACTCGCAATGACGGAACCTCAATTTCGATAGGTAGAACGGCCTCCATCCCATAAACCAATGAATACGGAGTCGCTCCAGTAGAAGTTCTGATTGAAGTCCGGTAGCCCCACAGAGCAAACGACAGCTTATCTGGCCAATCCCGATAGGTTTCTACCATTTTCTGCAAAATGTGTTTGATGTTCTTGTTGGCAGCCTCGACTGCTCCATTGGTTTGCGGCCGATAGGTGAATGACTTATGAAAAGCCACATTGTATTTTTCCAACAAATCAATCACTTCCTTCTTGAAGTGGGAACCGTTATCTGAAATAATCTCATTTGGGACCCTGTAGCGACAGATGATGTTGTTCCGGATGAACTTTGCAACATGCGAAGCCTTCAACACCGCATAAGATTGGGCCTCGACTCACTTCGTGAAATAATCTATCGCGACCAGAATGAACTCATGCCCATTAGACCCCTTCGGAGTGACGGCCCCGATCACATCGATTCCCCAAACTGAAAATGGCCATGGCGAAGTCATATTGTACAGCTTCGACGGCGGGATGTTCATGCGGTTTGCATGGATCTGACATTTGTGGCATCGCCGAACAAAGCCGATACAATCCTTCTCCATGGTGGACCAGTAGTAACCCTGTCTGAGGATCTTCCGAGCTAACATTACCCCGTTCATGTGCGCTCCGCACTCTCCTCCATGGATGGCCTCCATTAGGCGCTTCGACTCTTCAGCCTCAACACACAGCTTATGCATTCCCAAATGACCTCTCTTATACAGTTTTCCTCCGCAGATGATGAACTGAGCAGCCATTCTTCTGATTGCCCTCTTATCCTTGGCATTTACCTCTGGTGGATACGCCTCTTTCTCCAAGAAGTTCCAGACATCGTAATACCAGGGGTTCTTATCTTGAACCTCTTCTATGGCAGCAATCGACTCGTAGGTCGGCGCAAACTTCTGGTCAATGATGATCGGACGCATCCGGACTCCAAAAGGAATGTCTATCATGGAAGATAAAGTTGCTAGTGCATCTGCGAACCTGTTGTTCTCTCTTAACAGATGAGTGAAGTTCAGCTTCTCAAACCGAGGAATCAACAAGTCCAAGGTCTGACGATAGATTCTCATCTTTTCTTCTTTGACTTTCCAGTCTCCTTTAGCTTGAGATACAACCAGGTTCGAGTCCCCAATGACGTCCAACCGTTTTGCCCCTAGTTCTAGGGCGGCTTCTAAACCAGCAATGCATGCTTCATACTCTGTTTCGTTGTTCGAGACTTTGAACCGGAGCTTAAATGCTAGAGGGATGCAAGACTTGTCGGGTGCTATCAGCAACACCCCTATCCCATACCCATACTGGTTTGACGCTCCGTCAAAATACATCGTCCAAAACTCATCGTCGATATGCAAAATAGCCTCATCTGGGAATAAGTACTCAACTGCTTCATCCCCTTCAACTGGGTGATCGGCCAGGAACTCCGCCACCGCTCTCCCCTTTACTGACTTGCGAGTTACGTACTTTAGATCGAATTCGGAAAGCAAAAGCAACCAACGAGCTAGCCTACCCGTAAGTGCTGGTTTCTCTAAGAGATATTTGATGGGATCTAATCTTGAAACCAACATTACAGAGTGAGCTAACAGGTAGTGCCGCAGCTTCCTGGTAGCCCATACCAAGGCCAAACAAGCCTTCTCGAGTGGAGTATAGCGGGTCTCGTATTCCAACATCTTCTTGCTCAGGTAGTAGATAGCTCTCTCCACCTTGTCCTCAGACTCCTGCGCAAGCATGCAGCCCATCGTAGTTTCAGTCACTGAAAGGTACAAAATCAATGGTTTTCCCGGCTCAGGTGGTGACAACACGGGAGGGTTCTGTAAGTATTCCTTGATCTGTTCAAAAGCAGCTTGGCATCGGCCGTCCCATTGGAACTTCTTTCCTTTCTTCAGGAGACCAAAAAGTGGTTCACAAGTCAAGGTTAATTTTGAGATAAATCGTCTTATGAATTGCACTTTACCTAGAAAGCCTCGCACCTCCTTTTCAGTCCTTGTTGGTGGCATTTCTAAGATGGCCTTGATTTTGGAAGGGTCGACCTCGATACCTCTCTGTGTAATAAAAAACCCCAGCATTTTCCCCGCTTTAATCCCAAACGTACACTTCTGAGGATTCAGCCGCAATCGGAATTCCCTGATCCTTTGGAAGAACTTTTGCAAGACGGTGTAGTGGCCCTCTCTTTCTTTGGACTTGACAATCATGTCTTCCACATACACCTCAAACTCTTTGTGGATCATGTCATGTAATATTGTGGTCGCGGCTCGTTGATATGTAGCTCCAACGTTCTTTAACCCAAATGGCATCACCGTGTAACAGTAAGTCCCCCACGGGGTGGTGAAAGCAGTCTTCTCCCGGTCTTCAGGTGCTATCACTATCTGATTATAGCCCGAGAATCCATCCATGAACGAAAGCAAAGCATGCCCTGCTGTGAAGTCCACTAACTCATCAATACGCGGCAAGGGAAAGTCGTCATTCGGACTGGCTCTGTTCAAATCCCTGAAATCCACGCATACCCGGATCCTGCCATCTTTCTTCGACACCGGAACAATGTTGGCCAACCAAGTTGGGTATTCGGATACCAGCAAGAACCCTGTGTCAATTTGCTTGGTGACCTCTTCTTTAATTTTGAGAGCCCAGTCTGGGCGGATCCTTCTGAGTTTCTGTTTAACGAGTCAGGCCTCGGGGTCAAGAGGGATCCGGTGCTGTACAATCTCAGGATCGATCCCAGGCATGTCTTCGTAGGACCACGCGAAAACATCTTTGAAATCTTTTAATAAAGCGACTAAGCGCTCGCGCTCCTCTGAAGACAACGTGGACCCGATCTGGACCAGCCGCGAGTCCTCCTCAGTACCAACATTAACAGTAGTGATTTCATCAACTAAAGGTTTAACAAATCTTTCCTGCTCTTGATCAATTAAGCGTTGCAAAACCGGAGGAATTTCTTTCCCGTCGTTTTCATCAAAATTTTGAAAGTCCTGATTAATACAATAAATCAAAGACACAGAAAAGTACTCAGAAACCACATCCATTCCATTCTCATTAAGCATTTCCAAATCGTCCGATTCTTCTGTTACAACAGACTCAAAAGAGCAAGAAAAAGACGACCTAGACAGGACTATGGCATCCGGGTTATCACCCCTAAGAATACCGGACTCAGACTCAGACGAGCTGGAACCTGATTCCAACTCTACAGACTCGGTGGAATCAGATTCCAGCTCACTACCTGACCCGGTGCTGCTTGACAAAAATCCCTCCTCGTATTGCCAGATGAGAGAGGATGCGATGGATGCATCCAAAATACTTGCAAGTAGGCTCGCAGCCATTTCATTCCCAATCATGGACACCGAGAAGTTATCCCCCACGCACTTCTGTACGATCAGAGGATCTGAAAGTAGACAAGCCAGTGCTACCCCCATTTCAACTTCAGCGCTCTCGGAATCCACATTTTTACACTGCTCAACCTCAGCTGATGGGTCTGTCTAATCCTCGGCAACATCATCCCCGGATAACTGCAGGTCGAAGAAGATCTCAAAACCTGGCACGCGCTTCCTCTCCACATTCAACCATGGCTCTGGGAAGCCGCAAAATGGAAAATCCTTCCCCTCCCGGACGAAGCGTCCGTTTAGGGTACACTGAATGGGTCGGTGCATTAACTCATATGGCTTTCCTACCTGCTTTGCTCTGGCTCTTCCAGCCATTTCCTTGCCTTTCCTCACCCAGTCCTCTTTGGTGGGCAGATAACCCAAGCCAAAGGTATGCGGGTTGTGCGGCACTTCGGCCGATACTGCGATGCCTTTCCGGCAACTCTTTCCCAATCCCATCCCGGGGATGTGTTGAAGCTTGTTCATGAGGTATATTGATTGTGCGCTGACATACACCCCCTCATCAACAGCCAAGATGTTTTGCACGACTCGAGCCTCAGCTAGAGTAAACCCCGATAAGAACACATCCTCCGTGCTGTGCTCAATTTCCAAGACTAGTGTAGACACCTCCGGGGGCGGATGGATTGATGAATTTCCAAAAACTATAGCTACCCCCTTCCCGTGAGGGTATTTCAACATCTGGTGCAAGGTGGAAGAAACTGCCTTTACCTAGTGCAACCACGGTCACCCCAAAAGTAGGTTAAAGGTTACAGGAACGTCCAAGATATGGAAATCGATCTCGTGTTGTCCTGGACCAACCTGGGTCTGAATTTTGACAGTCCCCATCACCTCCCTGTGTAGACACCCCATTTTTGACCGTCCTCAAGACTTGGACGTCACCGTTGGAACACTCGGTGATTATCCATGTTTGTGTTCGTTTGGAGTTCCCGGAGTTCTCGGCTCGCGCGCCTTGCCTCAGGACCTCCGAACTCGACTGTTTTGTGTCTGGTTTTGCACCAAACACTTTTGTTTTGCCTTGGAAGGGCAGGGAGTGCCTTGTGAGACATCCCTACACACCACCGGCTGGGGCTAGAGGCCACCGGCTGGCTAGAGTTTCCATCGGCACTATATTGTGCCGGTCGGCACTCTTTTTGGCAAAATGACCATTTTGCCCTGCCGACTACTGTGCACTTGCTTTCTGAGATATTTTCAGACAACTTTGTAGCTTTTTCTCCCCTCCATACACGTGTATGGAGGGGATGCACTCCTTCCAAGCTTGTTTGACAAGCTTTGCAAATGCCTATAAGAGGGGAGCTTCTCCTCTTGGTTTAGGGTTAGCTTCTTGAGAGTCAAAACCAGAGCTTATATACATATACCTCTGTCATATATCTATATCAAGATCTCCCTCCCTTTGTGTGTGTGATCTAAGGCCAAAAAGTGTGATTTTGTCCTAGTTTTGCTCCTTTACACACACCATTACACCTTAGCTTGAGTTTGAGAGGCTTGGAAGGTTATTTGTGTTGGTTTTGGACTGGTTTTGAGCACTAGGGAGGGGCTGCACCATTTGATCTTCAAGGGATCTTCAAGGGTAAGAACATCACTTTATATTCCCCATTCTTGCAACCTTTTTTTACCCTCTTTGCTTTGTGTTTTTGAGTTTGTGTTTAAGATAAAAAAGTCTTGTTTTTACTAGCCCAAGAACATTCTTTAAGGTCATTTGTCTATTTGAGTGAAGCCTCACTCTTTTAGGCTTTGTTTTGGTCCTTTTGTGCCTTTTCTTGGAGGCCTTGTTTGCTTGGTGTCCTTTGGCCTTCTCACCACTGAAAACCAGTGGGTTTTCAGTGGTGAGGATGTTATTTTCGAGCCTCATTTAAGGGAGAGACACCCCTCTTCCCTTGGTCCTTGTTTGCCTTTGTTTTGGGTTCAAAGAATAGCATGTATGCATAGTCTTGTTTGGCTTCATTTAAGAGTTTTTTTGAGTGTTTTGGAGCATGTCTAAATTCTGTTTTTGGTCGGATTTGTCACCTCTAATATGTCTCTCATACTTGCTTTGAAATGCCTTCTTATGCTTAAAAGCATGCCATACTTTGAGACCTTGATTTTAGCATGTTTTTAGCTTAGTTTCATGGAGATGCTAGCATTATTTTGCCATGTTAGAGGGCTGTGAGCCACTGTTTTAGTCCCATTTGGTGTGCTTCACATGGTTGTTTTGTACTTTAGGCTTGTAAGCCTTGTATGTTTTGGCTCCTAGCATGCTTAACTTGTCTTGATCCCATGATTTGGCATCATCTAGGGACATTTTTCAGTCCATAAATCATGCTTGTATATATGCATGTGTAGCCTATTTCATGCCATAAGGGTGTGCTCTAGTATGTCTAGGAATAAGCATTGTGCATGCTTCTATGTTTGATGCATTTTTGGGGCTGCCCTATATGGGGTTTGGGTGTCATTTCACATGCTAAAAGCCTGTTTTTGGTTGTTAGATGCATGCCATGAGTGGTTGTGTAAGTGGTGTCAAGTTACTCTCTTTGGTGCCTTAGACTTAGGTCCATTGACTAGCATGCTTGCATAGCATTTTATCTATGTTTTGGGGTACACTTTGCCACTGTTTTGGGGGGTTTGAGGCCTCCCCCATGGTGGTTAAGACCATCATTATATGCTCATCACATGCTAGTTGCATACTTGGTTGATCCCATTGCATACTTAGCTCATTTTTGTATCACACTAGCCTCTTTTACATTCTAACATTTTGCATGATTAATGTGTTAGTTGTGTGGTACTTAATTTGCTAACATCCTAGTTTGCATGTTTGCATGTTTGCATGTTTTGCATAGTTGCATTTCATCACTTGGTTTGGGGTGTCAAACCAAGTATGGAAGTTGAGGGGTGTTTGTACTCCAAGTGACTAAACACACCTCAACTCCCATGTCACTAAGGCCCTTGACCTCCACATGATAGGGACTTAGTCTTCATCTTTTGTGTTGCATGCATTTCAATTAAAACATGCAACCTTGGTTCCTTAGGCTATCATGCATCAAATGCATCATTGATGGCCCTAGAACCAAGGGTCAAACCTCCTTGAGTCCCCAAGCATGATAGGAGGCAATGACCATGCTTACATGTCCCCCAAAACCCATGCCATGCATTGCTGTCTTGCTGCTGCTGTCAATCTGTCTGCTGCAGGGACTTTCTGCCGGCCGGCAGTAAATAGTGCCGACCGGCACTATTTTTGGGCCGATAAACCATATAAGTGGCCGGTGGAATTTGTAGACAGCCGGTGAACTCTCTCTCCAGCCGATGACATTCAATGGCCTGCAAGGAAGGTACTATGGAACTTTGGGAATTTTTGGAGGGGCAGGGCAGCAAAAGCAGAAGCAACAGTGCCATGGCACGGGTTTTCCGGGCAAGACGGATCGAGCACGCATCACTCGCACATCCCAAGGCAGGGCTGAGGCCCCATTTCTTTTAGTTATTTGCTTTAATTTTAATATTCAGAATTTTGTAATAATTAATTTATTCGTTTATTTCTTTCGGGTCTGTATTATTTATTTATTCGGTCCCTCCGAGTGAGGGCAAAAATGTAATAAGTGTGGGTGCGTGGGCATGTATGTCTCCCAACCTCCATTTCTTTCTACCCCTTTTATTTACCTGCTTACGATGGTAGATTAGGGCACGTCTAATTTAGCATACCTTATGCAATGCATGCGTGCATTCATGCATTTGTTTACATGCATCGGGCTCGGCACATCATGCAAACTGCATCGTAATTTCAATTCAAAATTGAATACGTGATAGTTGTTGCATCTCACGCGCCATGTTTAGGGTTAGCCGAGCCTGTTTAGATTACACTCCTGTATGTGTTACATTAGCCACTTAACATTGAACTAGGTCATGCATGTTTGCTAACTAGTTTACTGTTTTGGCACGGAGTACGATGTAAGTTTTTATTGCTTTAGCATATCGCATGCGTGTGAATGTTCGCCATGACAATAGGATTGCCATGCGGCTAAATGCTTATATGTGATATTACTGTTTGAATGCCTGTGGGTGGAGGTTGGATTGCCTGAGTTGGAACAACTCGTTGAAATCCGAATTTTAGCCTACTCGCGAGTAGCACAAAAACCAACACGTTTTTCGAGACAAAACGGATACGCAATGTGTATTTCCAAATTAGGCAATCTAGTCTATACTTTTGTGTTGTGCGCATCACATAGTAATTCTAGGCTAATAACTGGAATAAGAACGCATAAAGTTTTCAAAAACGGATATCACGGTTAGTAGAGGCCGGTCTTCGGACCGGGCGAAAGGGGGTGCTCATAGCTGACCTTCCCCGATCGTACCCAAGCTCCCGAGCCAAGACATTTGGTGATGACGGACACGTGGCCTTCGGCACCGAGTCAGGGTTTCCTAAATTTCCCCATTTTAAAAATATTTAGGTGGCGACTCTGTAATCTGGCAAAGCAGTCCATGTTTGGCACTACTTTTTCAAAAATCCGTTTTTCTTCAAAACGATTTGCCGGATTCGGACTCTTTGGTTGAGATTTAGAACCGCGACGAAAATCGAGTCCGAACTGTAGCGAGGTCCACCGCGGACGTGCTACACCCTGCTTGTGTTATCATACGCCCGAATCACCTGGGCAGTTGGTACGAAGTCCGCGGGCTTTAACCCGATTGCATATGCCGTCCTTGACGGGCATACGTTAATAGCGGATCCCGTGTCGACAAGAACTACCGGTATCCTTTTGCTTCTACATTCCACAGAGATGTAGAGTGGTTTGTTGTGATCCGAGCCCTCAGGCGGTAGTTCCTTGTCAGAAAAAGTCAACGCTGGGGAACCTCGTCTCGGAAAAACCAATCCCACCAGTTGTTCAGGCGTGGTGTCTATCGAGAGTTTGGCCTTGTCCATTGCCGATAAGACGGCTTGTCTATGAACACGTGAAGCCATAAGCAGTCCCTAGATGGAGATGTCTGCTTGTATTTTTTTCAACTGCTTCAGTACAGCCTCTTCTTCGAGTTGCTTCTCTTTCTGTTTCTCTACCTCCTTGTCCTTCCCGGACGCCTCTGGCTGATCTAGGTGCGGGGGCTTGAAATACTGCCCACTCCTAGTCATATGGTCAACTTCACCAATGTACCAGGTATCATCCGGTTGATTGCTTCCCCAGTCCTCATCCGTGTGGGCAAGACATAGATCATCGTCCTCCCACCACATTCCATTGGCAGCCGACAGACACCTGTCCGGCTCCGTTACCACTGTCCTTGTACTCACGGTACCTTCTGTCCACGTGCTCACAGCACCTTCTGTTCTTGTGCACACAGCACTTTCAGTCCCCACAAGGGCCTTAGCTTTTCTGGCTCTCTCAGAGTCTTCACTTCCTTCCCGTTCTAGCTGCGTCAACGCAGCCTGCTGTTCAAAATTTCCTATATTCAAAATGCCCAGATCCCGAGCGAAATTCTTGGCACCGACGCTCTCTGGCAATGTATTCTGATCCCCGGCCCTTTCGGCCACAATTGATGTCCTTGCCCCTGACGGGCCCCTTTCCAGCTGAGATTCTTCAACAATATCTGGTTGGTCGTCAAGCCACCCTGTGACCTCTGCTGACTCCTCAAAATCGAACCAGTTGACTGTCATGTCCCCCGGATCTTGTTCGTTGAAAATCTAAAGGTCGGCAATGTCCCCTTCCAGAACTGCTAAGTCATCTACCCTCTGATCAAGTCCATCCCCCCGTAGTACACAAATTTCTACCCCCACCGACAATTCCACATTTGGCCTAATCTGACCCGTTGACGCAATGTAGCCACTCGGATTGTACACCTCCTCAGCAAAGCTCCCCAATTCCTCAGTCCCTAAATCCACTGTACCACCTTCCTCCGAAATCATCCCTATTCTGTCTTCGACAACCACCACCATTGGTTCGGGTTGGGTTCGGGAGATGTCCAACATGCACAAGTCAGTGCTGTCGGGAAGGAACACCTCCGGCTTGGGTAGGTGGGACGAGGTGATATATATGCTGGGGTCGTATGACATGACCCCAGTCTGGATAAAGTTGATTCGTTTGGGAGGTGGAGCTTGGTTGTGTGGTGGGAGAGGGTTGGTTGTGACGTTAGGTTTTTCTGGTGGCACAATCACCCTGTTGTCAACGAGATCCTGAATCTCGTGACGCAATCTAAAACAATGGTCGGTATCGTGACCATTGATGAAAGGCGCAATACTTCGCCGGGTTATGAGAGGGAGGTAGTGGATTTGGCAATGGCCGCGGCTCCAGGGGCTTCAAGTGCCCTTTCCTGATTGAAACCACCAGAGCTTTGGACGGGGGCATATATAATGGGGTGAAGGTCCTTTGGCCTCGAGGTTGGTATTTGGTTGTTTGTGGGTTGCTACCGGACGCACCGGTGAATGGTGTATCCGCAAGGGTTCTTGGGGGAGTGGTGGTGACCATGCTTACTTCTGAAGCTCTAGCAGTTGCGGCATTGCTTGTGCCTGTATTGTTGTTTCGGTTGAAGGTTCTCCTGGGTTGCTCTTTGTCATTGTCAATCAAGCCCTGCTTCAAGGCATCCTCGATCTGTACTCCCATCTCATGCAGATCTGAAAAGGTAGGGAAGGGGAGCACGATCATTTTCTGCATCAGTTTGGGTTGGAGGTTGCGCACAACCATCCGTATTTGATCCTTATCCGTCGGCCTTATGGTCATCATTAAGGCCTTGGCCCTCCAATGGGTTACGAATTCAGAGAAACTCTCCTTAGGCTCCTGCCTTGTTGTCTCGAGATCACGGGTTGTAATCTCGATTTGCGTGTTATAGGAGTACTGTGCAATGAAAGCCTCGGCCATCTCATCCCAATTCCGCTTGACATCGTCTTCCAATTTTGCGTACCAGATGGCCGCCACACCCAACAGGGTCCGGCCAAACAATGAAAGCTTTTGTAGTCTGGTGAGGCCCATTGGCCTTAGTATGTCCGAAAACAAACGTAGATGCACCATGGGATCCCCGAACCCGTCAAAGCGGTCGATTTGTGGCATCTTGAACCGATCTGGTAGCGTCACAGCCGCGTCAGTATACCCGTCCTCAATGTCTGGGATGAACTTTACCCTTTGGGATTTCTTGAACAACTTTTCAAGCTTGCTCAACTTCAACGCTGTAGGGTCCACCTCGAACTCAAAGGGAGAGTCCGGTTGATTGATAGGCGTAGGTGCCTTGGATAGTTGAGGTAGAATCAGGAGCGGAGCCGGCCCTGTTGGGATGTATGTACCTTCCTGGACATTTGGTGTTTCCCCGGGTATTGGAACCCTCGGTAAGGGAGGAGCTTGGTGTGAAGCGGATGCCCCGGCTTGCTGCTGGAGTCTGGTGATTAACTCTGCTTGCTGGGCCATGACCTCGGCTTGCTGTTTGGCAAATTCCGCTTGGCGGATAGCGTCCTGCTGCATGATTTTCATACTTTCTTGGAGTTGACACACCATCTCCTCCATCACTGCCATGTCCTGTTGATCTAACTGAATATCCGTTATATGTTCCCTCTCTGTGGGAGAAACAGAACTCTGATCCCTACTATACTCAGGTGGGGTAGACAAAGCCCTCTGAACTGATATCCTCTGCCTAACTGCCCTCCGTCTAGTAACCGGGGGTAAAGAATGAAACACTGGTTGTCCGTCTACCAGATCCTCAGATCGATAGAGTCTGCGACCTCTAGTCCAGAGTGCTTGGGGAATATCTGCTTGGTCTGAAGTAATTGTGCTAAACTACCTAGCAAAAAGATAAATAAAGTAATAATAAGGAAATAAACAACCAGAAAACAGACAGCATAACGGCTTAAATAAACACAAGACACAGTTGGGTATAACAACACGCAGTTGATAAGCTGAATACACTGTTCTCAGACACTGATCATTGTTCCCAAATTATTGCCCCCAAATCTGAATCTGATACCCGCAGATAACTGATTCTCAAAACACTGGTGCCCGCAGGCCTGATGCCCAAACTTGCAAACTGATACATGCATTCCTGTAGAGACACACTCTAAAAGCACATAGCAAACAAGTGAGAGCCAAAACACCCCTATGTTGGGGTAGGGTTTCCCTGTCCTATTTTGTCAGGAGCTAGGATTTCACTACGCACGCAGCGGTTTCAAACAACCTATAATCGGGTGAGCAACCTGTCCTAGTTTGGAATGGTCACTATGGATTCCGAACATGCACTAGCTCGAATGGTCAAATAGGATGCCCCGGTGAAAACCGGGGTTTGTGTTCCCATCGTGGCAGAGCCAATAACCGGTCAGCCTTATGGCACGCTTCTCAAAGCGAGCCTCCGACAAACCGTTCAGGAATAGCAGATGGCAAACACGGTGTCCTAGGCACACCAATGCAAATGCAATGCAAAGAAACACATAAGTGTAATCAAACTAAGATATCATGAGTTCGAGTCAAGTTCTCTAATTCCCCAGCAGAGTCGCCAGAAACTATAGACGTCCCGAACGTCCCGGGAGAAATCCCGTTTTGTTCACTGGGGCTTACTACAGTTCGGACTCAATGTCACGGTCCTCTATCTAATCTCACGGAGTGCAATGCAAGACCGATGAATCATCAAAGAGTCCAAATCCGGCAAATCGTTTTGAAAAACTGATTTTTAAAAAAAAGTGCCGAACATGGACTGCTTTGCCAGATACAGAGTCGCCACCTAAATATTTTATTTTAGGGGATTTAGGAAACCCTGACTCGTGCCTAAGGCCACGTGTCCGTCATCACCAAAGTTGCCTCGGCTCGGAAACTTGGGTACGATTGGGGAAGGTCACTTCGTGAGCACCCCTGCTCGCCCGATCAAAGATCGGCCTCTACTAACCATGATATCGAATTTTGAAAATATTATGTGCTCTTATTCTGGTTTATTAGCCTAGGATTACTATGTGATTCACACAGCATACAAGTATAGACTAGATCGCCTGAGTTGGAACAAAACATCTCATATTTGTTTTTGAAAGCGGTTTGCTACTCGCAAGTAGTCTAAAATGCGGATTTTGCCACCCTCAAGTGGGCTTAGAAAACAGGGTGATTTGCCACTCTCAAGTGGACTTAAAACTCGCAATCGATGAATTGTTCCAATTCAAGTAATCCAACCTTCACCCACAGGCATTCAGGCAGGTATATCACATAAGCACATAGCCTCATGGTAAGCATGTTATCATGGCAGTCACTCACACGCATGCAAGGATGCTAAAGCATAAATACTTACCGAGTACTCCAAGCCAAAGAAAAAAGCTAATTAGAAATCATGCATGAATCCTAACTATGCTGAAATGCCTAATGCAACACATGCAAAAATGCAACTAAGATAGGCTCGGCTATTCTAAAATGGCATATGAAATGCAACAACTGATACACGTATTCAACTCGGAATTGAAATACAATGCAGTTAGTATGATGCGCCGAGCCCGGTGCATGCAAGACAGATAAATGGATGCAAACATGCGAGCATAAGTATGATAACTGAAACGTGCCCTAAACTAACTATCATAAGCTGGTAAATAAAAGGGAGAAAGACGTGGGGTTGGAAGGCATGCATTACACACACACGCACACTTATTACAACATTGCCCTCCTCGGAGGGTCCGAATGAATAGTACAGAATAAACTAGCTAATCTAAGCTAATTAAACTAATTATTACACAACATTAATTAATTAACGAATTAACTAAGTAAGTAAGGAAGCTAGCATGCAAATTAAACAAAATGGACTGCCTCAGCTCTGTTCCGAATAATAGGGATGCATGCATGCTCAAGTCGCCTTATCGAGAAATCCATCGCGATGCCCCAATTTGCCTCTGTTTGCAACTGGTCCCAGAACACTGTATAAAGCTCCAGAAGGCTACTGACTAGTTTTTGCTGCTGGTTTCCAGTTTGCTGCAACAGAGAGCGAGAAAAGGGCATCGCAAAGTATTTTCAACATATGTGTGCATGACCACTCTCCACATCATTGCACAAGCTCCAGGGAGTGTAGTCCTCGATCCTCGTGCCACCAATCACGCATCTCGATGCATGATGGCCGAGGAGTCAGATTGCACGACTCGATGTAAAATGAATGCACATATAAACACAACAAGGCCTAAACTTCATCATGGGTAATCCAGAGTGTCGGCAACCTAGAATCGAGACACGTTTCGTCACTTGGAGTATGAAACATCCCTCATTTTCCGTGTTTGGACTAAACCCTATTCCAAACACAATGCAATATACATGGCATACACAATACGACTAGCATGCAACCCTAAACGTAATGCAACCTAATCATGCTAGCATGCGAGGGATGATATGCAAACATACAACTAGCATACACAATGCTATGAACTAAGAATGGCATACTCAATGCACATGAACTATATGGCATACGCAATGCACATACGAAGATGGACATGCACGAAGGCATGAACAAGGCATACACAATGCGACGATCAAGCATGCGACAACATGGATATGGCATACATAATGCAAGATGGACTTAAACTAAAATGAATGGGCCTCAGCGACACTCAAATCAGTGGCCAAACATGATGAAATTAGACAACAAAAACACATGCAAACATGCACAAATGCAAGGGACCAAACCTAAGGCACCAAATGCAACTCTACCAAAGCATGATAAGGGATGAATCTGGCATACAATCACACATTTTCCAGCTCTGAAATGACATGCAAGATGGTCCCGAATCACGTAAACACCTCACACAATGCGTGCTAGATGGCCCGGATACCAAAACTAGTGAAGTGCATTACACTAGAGGTACACAAAGCAATGCTCAAATGACCCAACTAGCCCCAAACAGTCCCTATGCAGGTCCAAGACAGTGGGAAGATGGCCTAAAATGATGGCTCAAAATGCATAGAAATGAAGCTCATGCAATGGTCCACAAATCAGGTATTCATGCACAACTCTCAAACACGTTTAAAGAATGGAAAACATGGGAATATGGCACAAGTATAGGCTCTGAAATGACATGCTCAATGGCCCCAAAACATGAAAACACCTCAGTATAAGCATGCAATATGTTTCAAAACTCAAGGCTAAGCAAGGGTATTGAACTACAACCATGCATAGAAAACATCATTCGACCATGAGGCCCAAAAATAGAGCTAAGGAAGTCCAAAAAATGCATAAAATCAGTTTAAGGCATGGCCAAAAAGTGCTAGAATCAAAGGCCAAAATAGCATGCAATGTAAGCTAGTAAAGAGGATTTACACTACAAGTATGTGAGGCAATCAAGAGGCCACTACACCAGCAAAATTCAGAGGTATGACATGCCAAATAAAGCCTAAAAACCCACTGAAATATGGTTAATGCATGCAAGAACGAGATGCTCCTTTGATATGCTATGAAGAGGGTTATTCTATACATGCAAGATGGACATCTAATATGGCAAAACAAGCTCTGGACAGAGCCTATTCAGGTCCTAAAACTCATCAAAAATGGCCTGAAACATGGCTTGGAAGCATGAAAATAAGGACTCCTTTGTAAGGCCAAAAATGCTAGAAAACAAAACAAGGAGAGAGAGGGTCACCCCTCTCTGATTTTGGCACTCAAAACAGCATGTTAGCCACTGAAAATCCACTGGATTTCAGTGGCTAAAAGGCCAACACAAATGCTCTAAGGCATGGCTCAAAACAAGGTAAAATGAAGCATGCAACGGGGTAAATGACCCCCAACATAAAAATGATCTTAAACAAACATGTTAAGGGACTCAAAATAAGACTTTTTTTAGTTTACACCAAAGCTCAAATATGCTTGCAAGTATAGCTAAAAGATGAAGCAAAATAAAGCCTAAAAGAGGGAAAATATGTGTTACCCTTGAAGCTCAGCAAGACAGCAACTTTGAGGCCAAAAACTTAGACCTTCAACCTCTGAAAATGGCCTCCAAGGACCTCAAAGCAATGGTGGAGGTGTTAGGCTAGGAGGTGGTGTGCAATAGGCCAAGAACCAAGCAACTTTTGAGCTAAAGTGTAGAGATATAGGGAGAGATGTATGGTATGCCTTCAAACCAAAATCTGAACCTTTTCAAATAAAAGAGAGGGTCTCTCTTATAGAGATACAAGCCCTTAGCTTCTCAAAGAAGCTAAAAAACAAGTTTGAAGATCCTCCATACACGTGTATGGAGGATCCATTATGTGCCTTCCAGCTGGCACAGCTGGCAACAACTCACAGAGCTAGAGCTGAGGGAGGCAAGCCGACCAGTTCAGGTGGTCGACCGGCCACTTCCCCTGGTCGGCTGACCAGTTCAAAAGGGTCAAGTGGTCATCAGCCTCCCAGGGTGGTCTCCACATAAAATGCAAGCAAGTGGTATGGTGGGAGACCAGTAAATGTGGCCCAAAAACCAAGGAGACCAGCTTCCAATCAAGAAAACCGGCCGGGGAAGAGAAAGGTGGTCTCCAAGAAGAAAAGGTGGTCTCCCACCCTTGTACCACCTTCCAAACAATGAAAATAGGGTCCATGCCAAAAATGAACCAAGACAGATGCAAAACAAGGGTTCGGGGGCCAAAATGCGCAGCCGGGTGCCCCGAAAACTGACTGTTAAGCATCGAAAGTGGCGTGCGACCACGAAGGTGGTCTCCCGGGCCACAGTGTCCCTCTAGAGAGAGGAAACAAGGTGTGTGCCAAAAATCGGAGCAAACGGAGAAAGTTAAGCGGTCCCGAATCGAGGCGCACGGCTGACGGCTCCGAAAATCAAAAACTAGTCTCCAAACGGGAACAGTGGTCTACGACCACGAAAAGTAGCCTACGACCACTGAAAGATAGTCTACGAGACCTCTCCCTCCCTTCGGGAAGAGAAAAAAGAACCTGGTTCGCAAACTGAGGCAAAGCACAAAAGAGTCCCGAAGTCCAAAGGCAAGGCTCTCAGCCGAGACTCCGAAACCTCAGAACGAGCACATCATGCACCATCACTGAGCGCTCAATCGATGACGTATGAGTCTTAAGGTCGGTCAAAAATGGGGTGTCTACACCCCAAAAATAATACAATAATTCAACAATAAAGACTAATACAAAATGACATAAATAGGGTATTAGGCTTTCATTAATCAGAGTCCATCTATAAAAGGGGCACAGGCATTACACGTTCATAAGCTCCACCCTAAATCTATAGCATGTGGCACCAAACTAAATAATCAACGAAATAAATGCCTACAAGCTTACATCTTTCCAAGACGACGCTTAGTTACAACAAAACAAGTCAAAAGCTCAATACAAAATGAAGCCCTAGGCTTGTACAAAAGCAAATACAAAATAAATAAAAGTGAGCTCTCAGCTCCACAATCCTCCCAAGCTACTGCCTTGGTGGAGATATATCACCGACACCTAAAAATGGTTTTTTCCAAATAGAGTAAGCTAAAGCCCAATAGAAACAATCTAGCACAATATATGAACTTTAACAAGGTTATAAACATGATGCACATGACCAATGCTCAATGATGAAATCATTTACAACCCTTTTTCCAAAACCATATTATGTCAAATATTATGTCCCAATCCATTTTGTATCAATTCATTTCACGTCATTTCATATCTCCTCAATTCATGAGTCATATACATTGTTAGCCAAACAACCCAATTGAAATTTCAACTCAATGGTTTTCTTACCACACAACCATTACACAAACACTTCAATTTTCCATTTTACAGAAATTTCATCCGCGGGAATCGGCACCCATATATACACAATGTTTTCGGGACTTTCACCCTGGACGAACAGGCTAACTTAATTCAATGGAGTCCATCCCCTTTCTCCTCCTAAACATGAAGTACATCCCCTTTCTCCTCCCAAATATCATACATATACAATGTATTAAACACGGTTATGTTCAATGACAATCAATAAGAGATTAGTTTCAATTCACTTAATCCTCATGCAATTTCTATAACAATCATGGCTATCCTCCACCGATAGCCCAAAACAGATATTTCTAAACAGATATACAATCTTTAAAACAGATAAATTATTCAAATTTCCATAGGTGGGAGATGATACACATCCAACTTCACCATTTATATAAACATTCATCTAATTTCATATTCCCATTTCTAATTTCATTATTTATGCAAAATAATTACGAACACTTTAGGAAAAAACTTCCATTTTTCCCAATCTCATTCCAATCACTAAAAATCAACCATTTTAACTTAAACTAAGGTCATATCCATCCCCACAACCATTTCTGAGACATCCATTTGAAAAACCCTCTTTGGAATTGAAACCCCAAACCCTAGGTTTGTTAAAATTACCTCAAAACGCACTATTTCTCACATATCAAGAAATAATCAAGTTAAAACTCATAGAAAGTGTAGAGAGTCCTTACCTCAAGCTTAGATGACCAATGCAACAATGGAGGAACTTCAAAACACCGAAACTAAGCTTTAATCGGACCAAAAGAGAGCTCTTGAGATGCACTACCTTTTTAACAAAGGCACACGGGTAGAGAGATCCTTAGATCTAGGTGAAAATGTAAAGAGAATGTGAGTTTTAGAGAGAGAGAGAGTCCCGATCTAGGGTTTTGGTGGAAAAGGGTGTGAAAAAGTGATGTAAAAAGATGTTGCTGCGAACTGATATATGCACTGTCTGCTCGAGCGCAAGAGTTGACGCTCGAACGTCAAACACAATAAGTTATTCCGCTCGAGCGCAAGTCTTTGTCCTCCAGCTTAAGCTGCTTGAAAGCATCATAATACATGATCTCAACCGAGCTACCTTGGTCAATCAGAATCCGCTTAATATCAAAGTCCTTGACGTGCAATGTAACGACTAGCGCGTCATTGTGTGGAGTTTAGATTCTTTCCAAATCCTTATTTGAAAATGTAATGAGGCCTTTTACCTTGGCCCTCCCCTTCTTGATGGTCGGTTGAACGGCTAAAACCTCCCCCATATATTACGTCTTCTTGATCATCCCCCTAAGCTCACACACCCTCGTTGGCTCGATGATCCCTTGAATTATGTTGATGACGCCTTGGAGGGGTACATCCAAAATGGCTAGGTCGTTAGGCTCAGCCTGCCCTTGAGGCACCGCTCTTAACACCTCCATCAATAGATTAGTCCAAATGCCCGGCTACAACTAATTCTTCAAAAGTGTTGTTTCAAAGGCGAGTGGTTTTCTGTATGATGGCCTCTCTCGTCATGATAAGTGCAGCGATATCTTTGGTTGAATCCTCACTAAGCATGCCCCAACTTGGCAGGCCATCAAACGTATGCGTCATCGCGAATTTTGCTCAAGATACAGTAAATCGCTATTTTAAAAACTATCGTGATACCAGTTCATGCCTTTAACTTTCTTTTGGCATTGTCCTTCGCGTTGTGAAGGTTGTTATCCCGATTGTTATTGCGAATTTTATCTCGGCTATTACAATTGTTACCATGGTTTTAATCTCTCCCGTGGTTGTTAAGACGACTATCTTCCTATCTGACCGCGTGAACTTTTCCTGCAACTCTTTTGTTCGCTGCTACTTGATTTGTCTTCTCGGTAGCTGCAGCCACGTCATCCTCAACTCAATGTGTTCGTTAATCCTTTGCATCAACATCTCCATTGTCGTGGGCTGATTTATTGTGAGCGAGTCCCTCAGTCTATGTTTGACTAGAAGACCACGCTTGCATTGAGCGATTGTCAAGTTCATGGGTTAGTCAAGAATCTCATTGTACGTTTTCCAATACTTGGCGTTGTACGCCATCAATGAATTGCCTGGTTTCATTTTCAAGTCCAAAAGATGATCAACTTCTTTTGGTGTCTTTATGTTCATCTTGAATCTAGTGACGAACGCCTCGGCTAACTGTTGCCATCTTTCGACACTTTCCTCTAGCAACCTTTCAAACCATTTTAGGCCCAATTCACCTAAACTTGATGGGAAAATAAGGCACATCAGGGCATCTTCCATCTATGCCCAGCCATAACCTGTCGATACTGGCTAACGTACATGTACAAATCCGTCTTTCCATCATAAAGCATAAATTTTGGCTAGTGAAAATCGGCGGAAGCAGCGTATTCTCAATCTCAAGGGAAAATGGGGTAGCGTTCAGCCTCGCCAAGTCTCTATCCACTAGTGCATTCACCACTAAGCATGGCAGCGACATGGTGATCTCTTCACTTGCATAAACTCTAAAGGCCAACCTCTGTAGCATCGTTGCCCTCAGGGCCTCCCTTCGACGTGCTCAGTCCTCCAGGACATCCCTCAGGTAATCCAAACGAGCGGAGCATGAGTATCCTAATGTCGGCATTAGACATAAAGGGCGGTAGCTATTATCCTGAGTGTAGGACCTCTCTGTCGGCAGTACGAAATCGCTGCCTCTGTAACTCCTGGTGATGGAAAGTAAGGGTGTCCCTCACTTACTCCGACTATATAACAACCCTCATTCTTGTCTTAGTCATGCTCATATGAATTTACATGATTTTATCTTGTTAAGCTTGCATCTATAGATTTTGATACTTTACCTAGTAAAGGTTCCCTCTTGTCTTGATACTGTTATGTTTTGCCTAAGTGTTAAATGTATGCTTTGTTCCTTGCTTTGTGTGTTGAACCTAGGCTATCTATCTTTGTTGCCTCACGCCTAGGTCATACCTTTCAACCTCTTACACCTAAGCCATTGTGTGTCAACACCTAGGATCATCTTGGAAGCCATCTTGGTAGACATTCGCCTTCACCCTGGCATCTTGGCCAAGATGTGCATCACCTAGGCCGAGGTGTGCATCACCTAGGCAGAGATGTGTATCATCTAGGCCGAGATGTTTATCATCTAGGCATTTGAGATCTTTGATCCTTGAACCTTGCAGCCTTGTTATGCACCTTAGCCAGCACCTAGAAATCTTGTTCCTTGGCTTATATAACCTAGGCCAAGGTATGGCATACATAGGCTAAGTGTTATCCTCCCTAGCCGAGATCAAGGAGACCTTACTTATCCAAAGCCTATGTTTTGATCTAAGATCATTGCCTTGTCAAAATACCCGTGCCACCTTACTTGTTATACACACTTTGACCTACTCTTGTCTTTTCACTCTGGCACCTTTTTGAGGAGATTTGATCAAATGATGCCACGTGACCCAATAGTGGGTTAAGTCAGCTAGCTATTGAGAAACTCATATCATTTTCCATATCTTTGCCTTGTGGAGAGAGAAGCTCTAGGAAAAAGAAGTTCTTAGAGTGAGAACTAGATTTCCAAGCTTGATTTTCGTATCTTGAACCATTGGATTCATGTTTTGAGGTTAGACTCTTGATCTACTCTTGTTGTTCTTTATGGTCATCTAATCACATTGCATGATCTAGCATGATTCAGGAGCCATGCATTGATTTAAAGTTTTGTTTTAGAAATAGAAAGTGATGTTCTCATGTTTTTGAAGAAAAGCTTTGTTTTGATCCAAAAGTATGTAACAAGTTCCATGTTTTTGTACTTGTTTTCATGAAATCTTCAAGTATGGGTACCTAGGTCCATGTTTTTGAACTCATATCATGAAATCTTATATTTTGAATAAAAAGTTATGATTTAGCATTCATGTTCTTTATGTTCTTCATGTCTATGTTCTTCAAGAGGAAACCTAGATTTCCAGACTTCATTATTTCCCTAAGTGTGGTCACCGAGACCCACTCTTGTCCAGACCTCACACCTAGGCCAAGCATTGCATCTCACCTTGGCCTACCTTGTATGATCACTTATACACCTAGGCTGACCACTGCACACCTAGGCCGACCACAGCACACCTTGTCGGCACCTTGTAATATCTCAGCAGGTAGCCCCACACCTAGGCCTAGTAGGCCACACCTCAGCCAAGAGGTGTGGAACCTCGGCCAAGACCTCCTAAGTTGACCCAGCTAGGCCATTTTGGCCCAGCTCATCTCTGTGAATCCATTCCGAGACATGGTTTGTACCTAGCATGTTTTTCCAAGAAGAAAAACAATGATTTGACTCCCAGCACATGTTTTCCTTGTCTTGACTTGGTTTTGGAAAGAAATGTCGGGATCTTTCTTACTCATTTAAAGCTTGTTTTAAGAGTGCATTACATACCCATCTTCGAGCTTCTCTCTTTGTCTTCTTGAAATGCATTCAGTGGACTTTGCTATGTACTTATAGGTCTTGGATTCTTGCCCTAATTTCCTACATCCGAAGAGCTATTGTGAGTGATATTTTTAATAAAGTTATGTTATAAAGTTTTGATAAAAGCTTTGCTTTGTTTTGGAAAAGTATTTGATCAAGCATGAATGATTATCCTTTAGCTTTTTTATCAAGTATTATGTTTGTTTTGATGACATTCTTGAAAGGTCCTTAGACGAGCCCACCCTTGTTTGAGATATCTCCCCTGCCACCAACAACTTCGGCGGATGGGCTCGTCTAACCGATTCCAAGTCGGTTATTCCCTTGTTTTGTCAATGAATGTCATCCCTTGGTATTATGTAGATGTTAGTAAACATCCCAAGAAGCTTTGAAAGACTTTAATTGATGAACTCGAATTCATCCCTTGTTTTGTTACAAGTTATGATATGTATGGTTTTGGCAAAATCCCGGATATCATTCATTCAAACCTTTATTACTTATATCATTCACAGAGTTTTCAGATCACCCCTCTCCCTTATATATATGTAGGTGATGAACAAGAAGGCAGTGTCGCCTAAGCTTTATTTGGAAGATATTTTGGTTCTTGTTTTTGTTGCATCTTGAAGATTATGCTTCTTAGTTTTGTAGATCATTTGTTTTGTATGTATGGGCTTGAGAAGCCTTTTGATCAAGATGTAATGTTAAGTTTATTTTATTTTGTATTTAAGTTGTAAGCCATGTTAATATGAATGCAATTTCATTTGATCTATACACAGCTCTTATGGACTAAATAGAATTGAATTTATGCTTCCGCACATGTATGCTCCGTATGTATATTCTGTGTGAATCTTTATAAGTTGGCCTTTGGTAATCTCGGATTACTGGCCATCATGGCATTATTCTACTAGGGGCGGAATGGGGCCGTGACAGACTACCTGAGCCACAAGATTGGGCGCGCTTACTCTGGTTTCCCACTCCAGCGATGCCCTTCCCTTTCAGCTATTGCTTCACGGCCTCCATCTCCATCGCCATTCTTCGGATGATGGCATCCTGGTCCCTCAGATTACTCTCAAAGTGCTGAGTGTGCGTCCTTCGCTATCAATGACACCCTTCAGGGCTCAGTGAGTGCTGAGAACTCCTTAAGCATTTATCTCGTTGGTCTCTTGGTAGCGCCCTCATATGGAGGTCTCAAAACCAACCATTATCGAAACGGTGAGCAAGTCATCGCGCCGTCAGATAGACTCTGGTGTGATGTCGTCGACGGTGGACAACGGAATGTCGTCGTTGTTCGCCATTGAAGTTGATCAAAAAAACTTAGAGGACAAGGTTTTGAATATTTTGATTCCCACAGACGGCTACAATTGTACAGGGAGTAAATATTCTTTACTTTCATATTGATTGCGACCAAGCTCCGTGCCACTCCGAATGGTGTCGTGTAGCCTGAAAACATAACGATGGTGAGCTACCCCCGGCAAGTGTGTTGCCGGAAAACCTCTCCAATGGTCAAGTTAGTACCCTTAGAGAGAAAACAAAGAAGTAAGAATAGCTTAGTGTAAGAAATTATAGACATTTTGCATGGAGGCATCACAGGACTTATATAGTTTATATGTGCACTACCTTGCTCATCCTTTCTTGGACGCATGGATGTACTATCATCTCCTTGCTTTACACATGTATGCATCAATACTGCCAAACATCCAAACAGTATTCACGCGTACTACTGGTGGGTTTTCTTTCGAGCTATCCACAGCTCGGTTGGATGTCGACCAACCTTCAAGACTGAGCTATCCCTAGCCAGTCTAGATCCGAGATGCTTAGTCAGTTATTTCCAACCCAGTTAAGCTATATCCACTCATCAAGGCTAACCCTACCAGACTCCGAAGCGCGGTTAAAGTACTTAGCTGGGTTGTGGGTGGGATCATCACTCAACCTAGCTCGACCCACTTCCTTTAGCTCAATTGAACCCCATTTATTCACCAAGACAAATCCCGCCTAACTCCGGAGCTCGGCTGAAGCATTTAGCCCTGTTAAGGTGCCATTCACTCGTCAAGGCAAATCCCGCCTGACTCCGAAGCACAATTGAAGTAATTAGCCTGGTTGAGGGCAAGGCCATCACTTAACCTAGCTCGGCCCTTGGCCCCAAGCCTATCAGCTTACCTGGCCAAACAGCTGGGCATCCTTCTAGCTCGGTTGCGTGGTCCAAGACAATGGCCCAAATGTGAACTTGCTCGATCTAAATAGCATAACTCTTTTAAATATTATAAAATCGTTGTGTTGCTCACATGTTACATACATCAACAAAAGGAAGAATGGTGGTTTCTTAAACTTCATGGCTATGGCTACAATAGATCCATAAACATTTGAAGCCTCACATTCTTTGTGGTTATTTGAATCATCCATGGAATTACAAATTGAAAAGCAAGCTTTCCTCCACACAGCTCACCAACTAAAGCTGATTGATTCGAAATGTAGGTTATCTGCCTCACTAGATGAGCAAATTGCTGCAACTTCTTGCCTCATCTTCTTTGGACCGCTAACAATAACCCCAATGCTCGATCCTTCACACTCTAATATTAATTCTGCATTGAAAAAAATAAAATAAAAACCTAGTTTACACAATATAAGTCATAGCCAAGTACCTTGTGATGAAATTAAGAGTAATGTTATATATATATATATAAATAAAAATTGAGAAAGTTTTCTTACTCTTAAGATTAGGTCTTTGACCATAGTGCACCGTAGTATTTTGAGCAAGGGACTGGTGGGGAAGGCTTTCCAATTCTCTATCATCCACGTCATAGCAGCTTGACACAACTTGTCCTGGCGATGCCATTGGTGTTGGCATGTCCAAGTTTTGAATCTTTTGTCTCATTTCCTTACCACTCTGTTTCTTGTTCCATACAAAAGCCGCACTTGCAGCCATAGCTATGGAGATGCACATGAACAACACATTCAGAGCTGATCTTGAAGTGTATGAAAATCTCATCTCAGTGTTGTGATCTATAGGGTATATGTAGTACTGTGTGAGAATGCCAATGAGAACAAGGAATATGAGAAATGATGATGAAATTATAACTCCAAGCCAGAGCCAGCTGTTTGAGCCTAAAATTGCAGAAATTGGAGCATCTGCGGCACTGGGCTTGAACCACATGGTTCGGCAGGGGTTCTGGTCATCTGTGGTGGTGGCGGGTTCTATTTGTCTTGTTACGTATGCCTCGATCCTGAGATGTAACCTGGAAATGTCGTAGGCGGTGGCAGAAGCTGGGAGGAGGAGGTCTAACATGGTGAGATCTACAGATTTCTTGAAAGCAGTGATGAGGAGAACCTGTGGGGGGTTTCTCCTGCAACTTCCTATGCTGCTAAAGAGGAGCTCACGGAGGATGGAGATAAAAGGAGTGATGCCACTTCCTCCGCTTACCATTACCAGTGTGTCATGCCTGCATATCATATGTTTGTCTCTTTACAGTCCTTTTGAAAATTGAGTGGATAAAAGTAGGCTCAACAATTGATCAGCAGGAGCCTAAAACTTAAGTTTAAGATCTAAGTCCATCACTTTGGACTGGTCAACGCATCGAGCTTCAAATGAATGACCATCTTAAAATTTCTAAAGTACAAAAACCTTTGTTATACACTTCAAAATATGAGATTATGGGCTTCAGGCTAATCTTAACCCATATGGCCTAATTTGGTCTTAATTTAGATTCAATTTGGGTTATTTGTTAACTAATTCAAAATTTATTGAAAAAACTAAAAGAATTATAATACAAAATTCTAAACTACATCATTAGTACAATAAGAATTGCGCTCTATAATGAAAAATACAAAAAAATAAATAAATTTTATGAAAAAAGGAAAGAAATCATTATTGAAGTTCGAAGGGGATAAAGAAAAAAGAAAAAAAGAGCTCCTCGTTTATTTAAACTGCACATAAAACTTTTGTTCTATTTACTCTTTGATCGAGAGAAATGTCTCATCCCTTGTTTTTAACACCTCCAATTATGTCTATTTAAAGTGTGTGATCACTTTACGTGAGAGTGAACCACGTCATTAGAGATGAAATTAACTATGCAAAATTAGAGGAATGTAGCACCAATCTTTGTTCGGAAAAGAAGTGACTTATATTGTTTTACCAAAACAGAAATATTTTGTGGCACTAAAAAACTGGGCACTAATGCCCCTAATTTCTAAAACTGGTAACTTTGTTTTTTTTTTTTTTTTTTTTTTTTTTTTTTGCCTTGTTGGGAAATTCGGGGCATTAGTGCCCCCAAATTCGGGGCACTAATCACAACCGTTACCAAAATAATCTCCTATTTTTAAATTTATTCTATGTTTAGAAGGATAATTTCGCTCAGAAATATGAAAAGTTAACCTTAGCTAATTTTCTTCTCTCAATTTCTTTCTATTTTTTCTTCTTATTTCCAAATAAGAGTTAGGATCAATAGATTTTTTATTTTTTATTTTTTTTGTCAAATTACACAATCCAAATGGCTCAAGATCCGCCATGACATTCATCAAAGTTCAAAACTAGTATTGAAGTTTGCATGCTAAAATGAAGGAATTATATGGTACACAACCCTCTATATGTACTTTGTCATTTGTTTTTGTAGTATATGTTACGTATTTTATAATAAATGTTATATTTTTTTTGGATAAAACTTATGTCAATTTGCGTTTCAAAAATAAAGTTATGTATTTTTGTGATAATGTTACGTATTTTGTGGTATTATTGCATATTTTGTGGTTAAAAAATGTTTAAATAAAAATTTGTATAATATTACCATAAAAATGTATAATTCTATCCCAAAACGTAACTTCATTTCTAAAATATAAATTGTCGTAACTCTTATTAAAAAAATATATAATATTTATCACAAAAATTGCATAACTAATACTATATAAATACATAACAAACTGGAAGTCTGATAAACTCTAAAATGTTATGCGAATTTGTTTGGATGAAGTCTGATAAGGAAGTCTTATAAGAAAATCCTCTGGTATATGTAATTTGGCATAATTTACAACAGTGTACTTTTTTATCTTTTTTGAGTCAAATCACTTCCCTATTTTTTTACGCATCTTTTTCGTAAAAGTCAAAAAGCATAGTTAAATCATCTCAAACACCCTCTTAATTACGTATTTATGTTATATGTTATGGATTTTAGTAATAAATGTTACATAATATTTTAGTACAGTTAACTGTTGTTTGGCAACGTATTATATAAATGCACTTATTTGTTTATTTATATAAATTGTCACATTATTTTTTTATTTTTTTACACATCTTTTTATAAATAGTCAAAAAGTTACTAAATAAACAAATCACAAACCGTATACGATTTGTGATTAAAAAATGAAATTACATATTTTTTTATTGAATTTTTGTTAATCACAAAATATGTAACATTGTCGCAAAAATACTAAGATAAGTTTGGAAACTTGAAAAAATAGCCAAAAAATAAAAAGTCAAAGAATTATATCAAAAAGTTAAAAATTTCTTTTCTTTCTTGCTTTTGTATTTTTTTTTTATTTTTTTTTGTAAAAAGTCAAAAAATCATCTTAAAGTACTATTTTTTTTTATCTCATATTTTAGCTAAAAAGATTAAAAAAAAAAAAAAACTACTAAATAACTTATTTTTACAAAAGTGCATAAATCGTTTCTCAATTACAAATTATTTTTAACACTATCAAAAAATATGTAACATTAATTACAAAAATGCGTGACTAGATGCCTATGGGCTCTATAAGAAAAGAGTTTTTGTCTGGAAAATTTCGAAAAATGTTTGAGACTTCTAATAAAATTCTTGTAATTTTATTCACAATGATATGAAATAATAGATGATAATTTTTAATTTATCATACACTCAATTATGTGAGGCTTTACTTCATTATCATATCATTGAGAGTATATTTGAGTCAAACTCGAAAGTTTTTGTTACTGTCAAAACTTCGGATGACTTGCCTATGATGACTTGCATGTTGCCACTTTCCTTATTAATTAGAGTAAATTATATTTAAAAAACAAATTATTTTTCCGTGATTTAAAAAATTATAAATATCTTATTTTCTGGATTTTTTATATAATAAAATTTATAAAAAAATGAAATTCCTAACTACTGTTCTATATAATGATAAAATTATCTGTATTAATATTTGAAATAAATTTTTGACATCATAAATTTTTTTTAATTAAGTCAATTATTTTCGCATCTAAATTTTTTTATTATTATTTATTAATAAAATGAGTCATTTGTTATGAAATTAAAACTTCAAGCAACGGGATATAAACTACAAAAAACAAATCATATTTTTACCTTTAACATTTTAATTATGGATATATCTAAAATGTTATGAATTATGAAAAATTATTTTAAATCATACTCTCTGAAAGTGAGTGTGTAGTGTTGATTTGAAGTTAGTGATATATGAATTACACCCAATAACGAATAAATCATTGATTCCTTTTTTTTTGGTAATTTTCAGAATAATAGCATTGCTGATGAATAAATACCTCAGGAAATGAGCTGACGCAGGTCCATAAGGTCCTTCAATGGAGGCCTCAAGGCGGTCCGGCAGAGGAGAAGACACAGAAAGTTTATGATAGAGCTTGTGAGACCAGCTTCCTTCGGTTTTAATGACGACACTTAGCTTCTCAGGATCAGTATTACAGTTGGATGTAATTGTAAAAGGATGCCATTCAAGCTTGGAGATTCCAGGCATGTTTATGAACATGCTGCTTGTTGGATTATAACACAGCCCTGACAACAGATTCAAAGAAGACAGCATAAAATCAATCAATCACCCACATTTTCACCATTGGAACTGTGCTTAAATGAAATGATGATGATGACAACTTTGAATTGAATCATTGAAGTCAATCTCACCTGGGCTTTTAGAGAAGTTGAGTTCTACAGCTTGACAAGGCAGAACACGGGCAGAAACCAGGCAGACCCTTTGCTGGGATTGTAAGAGGCGTAGATACCGGTCGATCAAGAAGAGATAGAAACCGGGAAGAACGATGCAGAAGTAGGCAAACCCCACGTGTAAAATATAGAATATAATGAAGAGAATATAGAGGTAATGAGTGTAGAAGAAGAGTTCAAAAATCTTGCGCCGGGGGAAGCTTGTTGCCCACATGGCCAATCCAAAGAGCAGAGCTATTTCTCCGGCCAAATTTGAGATCCCCACTTTTCCCCATTTGACCATCTGCAATCCCACAAATTTCCATGTCTCAAATGTTTTATATATTACGACCTCTTTTGGCAACATCTAACAAAAAAAACTTACTTTATTAGTTACTAGCTTATTTTAGTCATATCACCTCTCTACTTTTCTATACATCTTTTTGTAATAAGAAAAAAAAATCTGTTTTGAGGACTTTATTTTGGCCATTGTGGTTTGGGTGAGAAAAGTTTCAAATAGTTTTTGTAGGTATTGTACCTGAGAAATTTGAGGTGTGTAGTCCCAAATGATGACAAAACACAAGCCGTGTGCAGTGAAAAGGGTCATAGTAAGATGGCCAAGCCAAATATGATATTTGATGCTGGACTCTGATGTGAGACCGACGAGCCGCAACACCGAAGATCCTCTGGTCACCGGGAAGAAGAGAAATGCTAGGCAAATATTACCAACAAGGCCTAACAGCAGCCCTGCACTGTACAATTTGGCTTCCCATCTGCCAAAACCCACCCGTCGTCATCATTGTAAGTCATCGCAATTTTTATATGAAAATCAAAAGGCTTGTTTCTTACACTTTCTCTCCCATCTCAGCCGCAGATTGTCTGGTGATATTGGCCATCATACTGTGCAAGTAAGAAGAGAAGGACCAGATAAGGAGTGCAATGAACATTGATAAGAAGCTGAGCTCTGTCCATGAAACAATCCCCAGAGGGCCCTTTACAAATGCCGGCCGTTTCCATTGGGCAAAATAAGAATTCTTGGCACTGCTACTGTCACTGAAGAGGAAAAACACAACACCAATAATTAATAAGAATCACACATTGTTTTTTTCTTTTTTTTCTTCTTTCACACATTGCAGTTTTGATAAGAATTTGGTAGTGATGAATGATTAAAATTGCTATTACTATGAACATCTATCTACCTTCCATTTTTGTGTTCGACGTCTTTCTTTCCAAGATGGAGGTATAAACATCCCAAAACAGAGATGAATAGGATTGGGAATGTATAAATCAGAATGTTTCCACCTGCAAGGTTTAAGAAGATAACTTACAATTAAAACTCAAATTCGTTCCATAAGAGCATCTCTAACCGTGCATCAATATTTTCACTAGATTTGAATAAAAATTTGAGTAAAAGATTTCTTTGATATCAAGTATTCCAACGGAGGGTTTTGGAGTTTCATCAAACCACCGGTCAACCAGTCAGTGTAATTTTTTTACAAATTTTTTTCTTGAGGTGATCATCCGGGGAGATCACCGGGAGGACATTCAGGAGGACATTTGGCAACAGGAATGAACAGTGATTTGATAAAAGGCACATTGGTCATTAATTTGATGAAAGAAAAGTGAAATCCTAGATTTGATACGTATTTGATGAAATTGTTGGAGCAGGTTTTGAAACTATTTTTTATCAAATTTAAATTTGATGACAGTTTTAAATAACCATTGGAGATGATCTAATAAAACCTAATAAATAGACGGAGCTAAATAGGGTCTAAGCACTACTACAAAAACAGATAAAGATCACACTTTTTTTGTGTGATGTATGTTATTTAATCACACTTTTTAAGTTTTATTAAAATATGATATTTGGGAGTGTGATTAAAAGGGATTATTTTTAATCACACCTTTTAAGTGTGATTTATAACATTTAGATCACATCTTTTAAGTGTAATTAAAAATATTTAGATCACACTTTTTAAGTGTGATTAATAATATTTAGATCACACTAAAAGATGTGATTAATAACATTTAGATTACACCTTTTAAGTGTGATTAAAAATATTTAGATTACACTAAAATGTGTGATTAATAACATTTAGACTACACTTTTAAGTGTGATTAAAAATATTTAGATCAAACAGTGAAAAAAAAAATTATTACACTCACTAGCTTCTCATTTGCTCTTGTGGAGATTTGAACCATTAACTCTCGCACACTCTTTCCACTACACCTCTATAACATCATATGATTATATATGCAACATATATTATTTATATAGTACATAAACCCGTATTAATATAAAAGTATATATATAAAGATAATTATTTTTTATTGAACATAATTTATGTAAAAATAAATTATTTACTAGAAAAAAAAAAACCACTTTTGGCGACTAAACATAATTTTAGTCGCCAATTTTATACTTTTGCCTACTAATTATTTTTTAGTCGTTAAAAAAATTAATTTCCGAGCTAAAATTACCACTTTTGGCGACTAAACTTCTTTTTAGTCGCCAAAAAGCCTCACTTTTGGCTACTAACATCTTTTTAGTCGCTTAATGCCTCAGTTTTGGCTACTAAATTTTTTTTAGTCGCCAAAAAATATCACTTTTGATTACTAAAATTTTTTTAGTCGGTAAAAGTCTCACTTTGGCCGACCAAACATCTTTTTAGTCACTCAATACCTCACTTTTGGCTACTAAATTTTTTTTAGTCGCCAAAAAGCCTTACTTTTGGCTACTAAATTTTTTTAGTCGGTAAAAGCCATATCTAGGCAACCAAACAGATTTTTAGTCGCCAAAACCTATGCTTTTGGCTACTAAATTTTTTTAGTCTCCAAAAATCTGTACTTTTGGCTACTAATGCTTTTTTAGTCGCCAAAACCTATACTTTCAGCGACCAAATGTACTTTTTTAGTCACCAAAGATGTTTTTTCTTGTAGTGGAGTGTGATTAAATATATATATATATATATATATAATTACACTTATTTAAAAAGTGTGATTAAAAAGTAATAATGTATATATAATCACATTTTAATTAGAAGGTGTGATTAAATAATATATAAATAATCATACTTTAATTAGAATCTGTGATTAAAAAATATATATATAATCACACTTATTTAAAAAGTGTGATTAAAAAGTAGTAGTGTATATATAATCACACTTTAATTAGAATGTGTGATTAAAAAATATATAAATAATCACACTTTAATTAGAATGTGTGATTAAAAAATATATATCTAATCACACTTATTTAAAAAGTGTGATTAAAAAGTAGTAGTGTATATATAATCACACTTAATTGAAAAGTGACATAAAAAATGAATATTATTACACTCAATCAAATTAAGTGTAATTAAAATATCAATCTAATTTTTTTTATCACACTTCCAATAAAAGTGAGATATTTTTTTTGTCAAAGTGTGAACTTTAACTATTTTTGTAGTAGTGAAGGGGGCACATGCCCCCTCTCATTTTTTGAAAATTACACTTTCACCTCTAATTAAAAAAAAACCATTTAACTCCCTTTTAATTTTAAATATGTTTTAAAAATTTTATATCTCATCTTTCTTTTCTCTTTCCTCGTAATTTGCCACTATGAATGTTTAATTTTATCAAAATATTCTTTTATAATTATTTATATCTCTCTCATTTATCGCTTGCATTTCCTCATATCTATCTTCTTCTTTTTCTTTTTTTTTTTGTATATATGTTATTACATTTTAAATCGTAATTATCATCATATTTAGTAACTAAAATAGCAAATAAAAAAATAGGGCACTCAGTCCATAAATCTAAATTTAAATTTTGTTAGGCTAAAAGTCTAGACGTTAAAAAACTTTGTCCATAAAAACAGACTTAAGCAAAATGACCAAAATACCCACATACATATATATTGGTATACACGGTCAATGTGTAAAACAAACCAAACAATCTCTCTCTCTCTCTCTCTCTCTCTCTCTCTCTCTCTCTCTCTCTCTCTCTCTCTCTCTCTCCTCCATATATAAAGGTTTTGAGCTAGGGTTCTTCAATCTTCGTTGGGCTCTGTTGCCACCGATCCGCGAGTCCGTTGGATGCCGCCGGCCCGAATCGGCCGGAAGCAGCAGAAGTAAAAGGAGTCTGTGGTCGCTACTCGGCTTCCGACAGTGACGCTGCTAACGGAGTGCAAGCTGCTAACGGAGTGCAAGCTGAGGTTGTTGAAGCTATAGCGAATCAAGGACTATCTTTTGATGGAAGAAGACTTTGTGACCAATCATGAGAGATTAAGCCCCAAGATGAGAAGACCGAGGAGAATTGATCAAAGGTCGATGATCTACGAGGCTCGCTGATGAGCGTCAACAATCTTGAGGAGCTGATCCATGAGAATCACGCTATCATATCGTCGTCGGTGTGACCGAAGTACTATGTCGAGATCTTGTCGTTTGTTGACAAGGATCAACTCAAGCTTGGTTGTGCAATTTTGATGCATAATAAGGTACTATTCTTCATGTTTGATTATGATTTTATTGAAATTACGGTTTTAAATGATCGAACTAGGGTTAGGGTTTGTTATTAGAATGTTGATTTCTAAAGAAATCGAGAATTTAGGGTTCGAGATTTGAAATTGTTTTCCATTAATGGTGGATTTGAGCAAGTTTTCTATAATTATTGTAGATTAAAGATCCTCTGCTACCTATGGTGGTTGATTGTTGCGAAGCGATCTTCAATGGCAAAATTGAAGAAAAGAAGTTGAAAAGGGAGATTGTGCTTGGGAGCTTCTGGTCTTCCAAATCTGGTCTCACAGCTTTTGATTGGTGTTCAATCACACTATTTGTATAGATAAAAGGCTGTGATTTTTTCAAAAATTGATCTGTTTATTTTCGATCTTCTCAAGTTCTTTTTTTAATTATTATTATTATTATTATTATTATTATTATTATTATTATTATTATTATTATATTATTATTATTATTATTATTATGTTAGTTTAGATCATTTTTTTGTTGTTGTTAATGATGATGAAGAAACATATTGTAACCGATACTTTTTTTTTTTTTTTTTCTTGTGTTGATATTGATGAAAATGAGACAGATTGCAATAGATATGGAGAGAGACGAACAAATCGAGAGAAGAGAGATTTGAACAGATAGAAGAAAAAAATTGAACTGATAGGGTTTGGTAATTCAGTTTGGCTTTGTGTTTAAATAGATTAAAAAAATTGAACAAATAAAAGAATTTTAAGAAAAAAAATTGAACAAATAGAAAATTTACATAGAAAAAATTTGAACAGATAGAAAATTTATACAGATAAAATTTGGATAGATAGAAAAAAAAATAAACAGATAGATATAAATTTGAACATGTAGGAAAAAATTTTGAATAAATGAAAAAAATTAGAACAGATAGTCAGTGAAAGTCAATAGATAAATTAAGAGTAAAATTGGAAACAAAATGTCTTTCAAAACAAATAAAAAGATTTCTCACCAAACTATTTCACAAATGGTGGATCTCTCACTAACAAAAAATATCTACTGGATCTAATGTATTATACACTTATTAAATTGGACTTTTCAACAATTATCTCAAAAAAATATCAATTAACTAAAACATATCCAAGCCACATAATTTTAATATTATGTTGATCTTTAGTCATTCTATTACCAAATGAAAATTGAATTCGATTAAGTTTTGTAATTGATATCACTAAGAATTAATGATGCCTCCATGAATCAAAATCAAAATCCTGGCTCCGCAAATAACAGGCATAATATTCTATTGTTTATAAGGTTGTTTTGGAAAATATGTTAAAAGCTAATTTTTGGTTTTTTTTTTTTTTAAAATGTGTAAAAAAGTAAAGAAATGAGGTGACCTAAAAAAGATTAAAAGTCATGAAGGCTTGGTTTGGGAAGTAGGTTGACTTTTTAGCTTTTTTGGTTATTTTAGCCTGAGGCTAAAAAACTTGGTTTGTGAAGGACTTTTGGCTTTTTTGACTTATTTGATTTTTTTGTAAAAGAAAGAATGTAATGATTATGAATTGAATGTGATATTTTGTCTTATTAAACTAAAAAATCTATTTTATTTTTTGTGACTATTTGGCTAAAATAGCCACAAAAAGCCCCAAACCCTCTTCCCAAACATAGGCAAAATTGATTTTAACCTCTTTTCCAAAAGACGCCACAGTAATAACATAACCAATAGTGCTAAAACTCAATAATTAAACATAGAGGGGCCATTTGAGAACATGAATAAAAAATCAAAAGTCAACTTTTAACTCATTTTAAGTCACATTACTTCTAACATAAAAAAAAGTTTAAAAAATTAACTTTTAACTATCTTCTCAAAACACTCTATAATTAGATACATAAAACATATGAATACACATGATTTGTTGATCAGTTTAGAAAGAGAAAAAAAAAAAAAAAACATGATTTGCTTATGAAACTCACATTTTGTGTTTGGTTCATACATTTCTAACGTTAATGAAACTAGATAATAAGGGAGAATTCGAACCTTCTTGTCCAAAGTATGTGGAGTCAGCCTTGGCTTGGATATCAGGAAGCCAGTGAAGCCAAAATGTATTAGTGGGCATCATTAACCACATCATGATGTACCCAAGAAAAATCACCAAGACCAGCACCTCTATTGCTAATCTGGTTTTCTTCTTGATTCCTTCATGAGGACTTTGTTTAATTTCCATTGCATCCATCTCTCTCTCTCTCTCTCTCTCTCTCTCTCTCTCTCTCTCTCTCTCTCTCTCTGATGATGATGATGATTCCTGGTTGCAGGGAGTACATTCCTTAGGGACTTGTATATATGCCAAGTATTTAATGTAATTTAATAATGAGTAATGCTAGAAATTATGACAAAAATATCATGAAGATCATCATAAAAGATTTTTCACTTTTAAATTACAAATACAATAAAATACTATACACTAATCAAATAATGAAACATTTTCATAAAACATTTCACGATTTTTTTTCGTGATTCTTAATATTATTATTTAATAATATATAGAGATAGAAAGAGGGAGAATAAACAACAAAAACGGTTTAGTTGATTATTTATTTTTATTTTATTTTTTTGACTATTTTAATCTCGTTAAAAAATTTGTATTTGAAAAGTTGATTAATTTTTTTATAATTGATTTGATAGTTGTAAAAGAAAAAAATAAAATGATTATGAATTGAATATGATTTTTATTTTATTAACTATTTTAACATATTTTATTTTTTAATGAATTATTTTAACTCAACTCTCTTTCTAAAGAGGGCCAAAGTGTTGGGCCTCTTTTGACATGTAGATTAAAAACTAGTTTATTAACTTTTAAAAAAATTTAAATCTTTTTATCGCTTTACTTTTTTATATATTTTTTTAAAAATAATAAAAATTAATTTTTAACTTATTTTTCAAAAAAAACGTTTAGTACAGGAGAAGGTATGATTTGCAATTGGAGCTATTTTTTAGGGCAATAATGATAGAGACTATTAATTTTGGAACTCTAAAAAGATCACTAATGACATGGCACTCAATAAAAAAAGAAAAAAAATACAACACCAAGATTAAAACATCAAATTATTCATGATGGATCCACTGTCACATCATTAGTGGTAGCACTAATTAGTGCTCTCACTCATTTTCCTTTTTAGGGTATGAATATTTGTCACGTGGGTTTGTGTAAGTTTGACTTTTAGACAAGTAGGGACACCATACATGGCTTTTTTGGGTTCCTTCCAAAGCAATTGCCATCGAATAGGGGTGAGCATGGTCCAGATTGGATTGGATTGGATTAGAGTAAAATTAAGGTCAATTCATTATTTACAATTTTTAAAAAATTATAATCAATTCAATCCGTTTAAATCGTGGAACCAATCCGAATCAATCCATTTAAACACGGATTGGATCGGTTTAGGACTACGGGTTCATATAATTAAATTAACAAAAAATATATATATAACACTTTAATTTCATAAAAATATAAACATAGCACTATATTAATTCTACAATAGTAACATGTCTTTTTATAATAGTGATATACTGTTTTAGAATTTAAATAACAATAAGAAAAGTGGTTCTACCATAAGTATTTAGATCATTACAAATCAAAATTAAAAACTAACAAATAAAAGTAATAAAAAAAAAGATATTATGCGGGTTTAGGTTTGTATTTAAGTTTTATATAGAATAAGAAAAGATATTATGCGGGAGAGTGTATAATAAAAATATAGACTATTTGTATACGGTCCGGATCGGTTCTAATCCGGAACCGTGGGGTTCAATCCGAAACCAATCCGTGGATTATGGATTTTTAATTCTTCAATCCGGAACCGAACCACGGATTCAAAAAATAATCCAAACTACCGGATTGGACTGGACTGGATAGGATTACGGATTTCACGAATTCTTTACTCAGCCCTATCATCGAATGCCTATTTTGGCAATTGAATTAAAAGTTAATTTTTTTAATTTTAAAAAAAAAAATTTAGATTATATTTATTTTATTTTTTTACATATTTTTGTTAAAAAAATCAAAAAAAGAAAAAACGTTGATTTTTAATTTACTTCTTTAAATAAGTCAACGCCTATTTTGGTAATTAGATTAAAATAATTTTTAGTTTTTTTGAATTATATCACCTCTTTATTTATTATTTTTGTATATTCTTTCATAAAAAAATCAAAAAAATTCAAAAAATAAATTTTTAACCAACTTTTCAAAATAGACCAAATTGTAAGTGTTCCTCCCAAAGGAAACGCCTTTTTAATATTTTACTAACTAGCATACACGGATAGAATTTGGATCATCGGCAGCCCTTTTTGGGCAGCCGTTCCATCAGCCCCCAAAACGACGTCGTTTTGGGGGGTTTTTTTTTTTTTTTTTCTTCTTCTTCTTCGTTCTTGCCGAGCTCGCCCGTCTCCAACGCCATGGCTGCTCGCCCGTCTCCGTCGCCAGCTCGTCGAGCTCGCCAGCCTTCGTCGCCCCTCGTCGCAGCTCGTCGAGCTCGCCGTCGCCAGCCTTCGTCGCAGCAGCCTCGAGCTCGCCGTCGCCAGCCTTCGTCGCAGCAGCCGCACCGCCGCGCCTCCGCCTCCGGCCCGCCTCCTCCTCCTCCTCCTCCTCCTCCTCCTCCTCCCCCGATGATTATGGCCCCCTCCAGTCCGGCCCACCGGCGGCTCTTCTTCCCCTCCCCTCCCCCTCTCTCTCCTTCCCCTCCCCTCCCCTCCGTTCTATCGAGCTCGACGAGGAAGAAGAAAAGAAAAAAATTCAAAAAAAATCAGAAAACCCCCAAAACGACGTCGTTTTGGGGGCTGATGGAACGGCTGCCCGAAAAGGGCGGCCGAGGATCCTTGCTCACACGGATATAAATAAATAATTAAAAATTAGTTTTAAATTAAAATAATACTATAAAATTATTTAAAATATGTAGGAAAAATGATTTATAATTAATTAAATTTTATTAATTTATATCAGAGTTACATATAAGAGAAAGTTTTTAATCTAATGTCATTAATTGTGTTCTAAGGATGTGTTTGATTGAACGGACTGGATAAGAAGAGATTAGAATCCGTCGGACTTGAATCCTAAGACTGTGAATCGCTCGGATTATTTGGTTGGATTGGATGTATATCCCGTGTTTATTTTCTCATGTGATTAGATGTCTGAAAATGACTATTTTTAGTGAATCTAATATTTGGTTAGAAGGACTGGATATAAATGTGCAAAAGACTATTTTACCATTTTTTAATTGTTTACTAAGTAATAGCAACATTAAACATATCTTTAATATTTTAATTATTTTTAGTTAGATTAAATAAAAGTTTATTTTTTTTTTTACACAATTAAATAAATTTATTTTTAAAAAATTAAATTAATAAAATATCAACAAAAATATATGTTATTTTTAATTAAATTTTAAATAAAATAATTTTAAAAAATAATAATAATTAAATAATAAAATTAAATAAAACATCTATTAAAATTTAAATAATGAAATTAAATAAAATATAAACAAAATTTTAAAATAAAACATCAACAAAATATTTATAAAAAATAATTTTTAAAAATTAAATAAATAAAATATCAATAAAAAGTTAAATAAAATTATTTTATTTTTAAATTGAGACATTTAAATTTTATTGAATTTTACTAAATATAATACATAATTAAATAGTAGAGGGTCAAAATGGTCATTTCATCACCTAATCTCAACAGTAAATAATCCCATAAAAATAATCCCACCCCCCCCCCCAAGGATACAATAGTCACTCATATGAGGGATATAGAGTCCGACGGATTAAAAAAAAATAAACGATGGACATCTCCCTCCTTCGGATAAGCAATCCGAACAGTAAATAATCTCTCTCAATCCCCCCAATCAAACACACTCTAAGTTCTTATTAAAAACCCGTATGTCATAATTTAATTGGTAAAAATTAAATAATAAATTACAAAAAATTTATTTACAGTAAAATATAAATACGTTTCGTTTTATAAGTTTCGAAATTTTAATTTACTATATGATAGTAATAAATTATATTTTTTTAATATACTAATTTTTTATTATTTTATAAAGCCTAAATATTTGTCTACTTGAAATTGTAAATTATCTTGTGTTACAACTCTTATGTGAAAATATATTAGGATTGACTTATGGTGTTAGACTAAGGGGTACTTACCAATTAGTCCTATTCACTAGACTTATTTACCTACAGGTCCTAACTAATAAATTTAACACTATAAAAATAAGAGAGTGATAAATTTATCACTAAAAAATTATTCATAAAAAAAGAGATTGATAAATTTATCACTATAAAATTATTCATAAAAAAAAAGACTGATAAAATTTGTCTTTATCACTTAATAAATTATATCAAATAGGACTTAATGGGTAATAAGTCTCAAAGTAGGACCTATTGGGTAATAAGTCTCCCAAGTAGGACCTATTGGTAGTTTACCCTTAGACTAAACATTAAAAGTGACCTAAAAGCTAATTGACTTAATATTTTTGCCCATGTGACATTCACCTACTCATTAAAAATTGTCTTGATTAGTTAAAATTATCTTTATCGGTTTATAACTGATATGAGCTAGATTGGGGGTTCCAATATTGTATTAAATATTAAAAATAAATCTAGAAAATCTAGTTCGAATGGAATTTTTTTCCCAACGATTCTTGATTTAAGCTTATAATACATCCTATTTTAATAACTCAATATGATAAAATAATAATAATAATAATAATAATAATAATAATAATAATAATAATAATAATCTTAGGGGCTGTTTGGTTACCATTTCGTTTTTAGTTTTCAATTTATATTTACAAAAATTTTAAAAACTGTCACAGAAACTTGTTTGATAATTTTTTTGGTTTATAAATGGTTGTCTCAGTTTATAAATTTGAGAAAAAAATAAGTTTACGTTGATTTTTAAATAGAAATTTAAAATTTTGACTAACAAAATTTTTGTTTCAATAAATTTATTTTTTCAATTTTTTTTTTTGAATAATTTTTTTCAATTAATTTTTTTTCAATTAATTTTTTTTTCAATGATAATGTGTATGATCCCATTGTCATAAATAATAAAAAAATAAATATAAATATTTTAAGTCTGAACAAACATATTTTTTATAAAATATTTTACCCCCAACGTATCACCGTCCCCGACCCGAAAATCATCAGGGATTTATTTTCGAATATCATCCTCGGCATGTTGGGAGTATTTTTTGGAAAAAAAACCGCTCTAATAAGAGTTCGGGGAGCAAGTCCCCGTTGGGCGGAATTCAAATTGCCATCCCTACTTCTCAATAAAAACCTTCTTTTCTTTAATATATATATATATATATATATTCTCTCTTACATTTCTTACAAAATAATTATAAATTACATGTGAAATTTTATTTTATTAATTATTTTAATTTATTTTATTTTTTAATAAATTATTTTAACTAAACTCTCCTCAGAGAGGAAGTGCAAAGTATTTGTCAAAGTCCGGCTACAATGGCCCTGTTTGGCTTTTTTTAACTAAAATTCAAAAAAAAAAAAAGATAAATAGGCTACAATAATTAATAAAATAAAATGTCACATTATATTCATAATCATTTTATTTTTTTTCTCATAAATATGATATCTAATTACAAAAAAAATCTAACTACCATTATAAATATAAAAATTTTAACTTACTAAAATAATTAAAAATTAAAATAACCTATTAAAATAAGTAACTTCTTCTCAAATGAGATCAATGTATACGTACACACATGTTAGTACAAGGGGAGAATGGGATTGGCTATTGAAGCTATTTTTTAGGATATGAATATTTGCGACGTGGGTTTGTGTAAGTTGACTTTTAGAAGGCTAGGGACCCCATACATGGCTTTTTGGGTTCCTTCCAAAGGAATCCGGATCGTCGGTAGCATAAGCCTGTAGCACAAGCCTGTCGCCCCCAAAACGACGTCGTTTTGGGGGCTTTTCTCCTTCTTCTCTTCGCAGAACCAGAGGGGGCAGAACCAGAGGGGAGGGGAGGGGAGGGGAGGGAAAGAAGAGAGAGAGGAAGGGGAGGGGAGGGGATCCGGATTCGCCGAGGAAGGGTGGCGGAAGGAGAGCCGACGGACGGGAGGAAGGGTAGCGGAAGGAGAGCCGACGGACGGGAGGGGAGCCGCCGAGGCCGTTGCAGCCACTCCGGCCGCCATGGCTGCTCGCTGCTCCTTCGACCTCGCCACCGGTGACTGCGGCGGCCCGCCGAGGCCGTTGCAGCCACTCCGGCTGCCATGGCTGCTCGCTGCTCCTTCGACCTCGCCCCTCTTCTTCTTCTCCCTTCCTCTCTCTCTCCCTCCCCTCCCCTCCCCTCCCCTCTGGTTCTGCGAAGAGAAGAAGGAGAAAAGCCCCCAAAACGACGTCGTTTTGGGGGGCGACAGGCTTGTGCTACCGACGATCCGGATTCCCTTCCAAAGCCACTGTCATCAGAGTGTAGGTGTAAAAGTTTTCCTTCCAAAGCAAGCCTCATTAAATAGCTTAAGGGGTTGTTTGGGGTGTCCTAAATAAGTGTACTTTTTATCTTTTTGGACTAAAAAATTGAGGTTGAAAATATGGATGTTTTGGTTAACTTTTTGACTTTTTATGAAAAAATGTGTAATAAAAAATTGTAAAAATTGATTTGTAGAGAAAAATTCGAATTGGGGGTTGTGCAGCCGTAATTGTTAACTTTTGGTGAATAGTGTTAACTTTTTAACTTTTTGAGTAACTTTTTGTCTTTTTATCTTTTTTGAAAGATCCCAAACTTGCCCTAATTCTCCCTTTTTAATATTTTAGTGAGAGTAATGTTAGCAATTTTAAAAAAATTATCAAATATTTTATGTAAGTGTGAGATTTATATTATATGGATTTTATGTAGATTTCATATTTATGTGAGATATTTGACAAAATTTTTAATAAAATTTTTAAAATCTCTAACATTTTTAATTTTTGTAATTCTTTCTAACATTTCCTTCAAAAGAATGAAGCATATTGCCTAAATTAAAATGGGATATTTACCAATAAATCCTATTTTACAAACAGTTTTACCAATTGGTCCTAATGTTATTTCTATTGTTCTGATTAGTCCTATTAGTGGAAAAATATCTTACCAGTTGTTCCTATTTCCTTTGTTTAGTAACATTGAGTGGTCAATTATACCCTTCCGTGGGTGTGTCGCGTGACATACATCATTCCAAGGCAAAAAGCATAAAGAGCCTTAGTGTACTTTGTTGATGTGTCGCACCCATTGTGTGTGTCACGTGACATACATCATTCTAAGGCAAAAAGCATAAAGAGCCTTAGTGTACTTTGTTGATGTGTGACACCCATTGTGTGTGTCACGTGACACTCCAAGGCAAAAAGTATAAAGAGCCTTAGTGTACTTTGCTGATGTGTGACACCTATTGTGTGTGTCACGTGACATATTGTGTGTGTCACGTGACACTCCAAGGCAAAAAGCATAAAGAGTCTTAGTGTACTTTGTTGATGTGTGACACCCATTGTGCGTGTCACGTAACATATTGTGTGTCACGTGACACATCCTCATGAAGAGCCTTGGTGTACTTTGTTGATGTGTGGCACCTATTGTGTGTGTCACGTGACATATTGTGTGTGGCACGTGACACACCCTCATAAAGAGCATGCATCTTATAACATCTAAATGAGGGCATTAAGGTCCCTTAAAATATCCAAGGATTAAATGGTTTATTAGAAAAAAATTGGGACCAATTGGTTCATAAGTTTAACATTTGGGATTTATTGGTAAATCTCCCAATTAAAATTAGGGTAATTACACTCACAGGTTTAAAAAATATAAAAGTATTTGGGATGATAATAAATATATTTTTTTAATTTTTTATAGAAAGATATAAAATATAAATAGGATTTGAAGTGATGTGGTAGAGAAGTGATATAACTCAAATAAGATGATTGTGATCTAAATAAGATAATGTGTTAAAATAACATGTTCTATTTTAACACATGCCAAATACCTCTATAGTTAGAGGGTGTATGGAATGATCTAAATAAATATATTTTTTGACTTTTACTAAAAGTCGTTGAAAAAAAATAGAGAAGTAATGTGACTCAAAAAATAAAAATTAAAAACTACACTGTATACTTACTATTTATATATACAAAAATGTTGTGAGGGGTTTGAGTTTGAACTCTTAACACAATTTTTCTAATTTTTTGAGTTTATAAAATGCATAAATGCATGTGTCATTAATTCATTGGTTACTGCATTACAAATATAATTAATAATCGATTAGTTGATTTATATAGTAATAATCATCAAATCATTTAAATTTAAAAATTAAATCAAATTTTTAATTGTTATTAATTTTAGAACACATTTATTTCTACTAATTTTTATTAATATGGTACTGTTAGTATACACATAGATATATTAAAAAAATTTATATTAAAAAATAAATAATTTTAATTTTTTTAGAAATAAGCTCACGAACTATATTTTTAATTTTTTGAATTTATCAAAATCTGAAAACATATTTGTCATTTATTCATTGGTTTATGATAATTTTTTGATAACAATTAAATATTGGGAGAATTGCCAAAATTGGCATCAACACAAAATAATGGTAATGTCATGAAAATACAATCAATTTATGCATTAAATTGTGCAATTAAGCCTTGTACTTCTATTTCTTTGTAATTATTTTGAGTTTACATCATTTTTTTTTTTTTGCAATTATCCCTTAAATCTTTGCACTTTAATTTATAAATGCATGTTATAAATTGAAGATATTCATAAAAATCATCTTTCAACTTAAGCAAAAATCATGATATGAATTGAAGCATGTACAGGAGTTTATTAACATTAAACTATAGTTCATTATTACTAATTTGTTTGAAATGACCTAAATAAGTACATTTTTTATCTTTTTATGAAAAGATGTGCAGAAAAGTAGGGAGGTGATGTAATGAAAAAAAGATAAAAAGATGGATTATTTTGTAATAGCCAAATAACGGATTTTAAAACTATCACCAACCTGCCACTCATTCATAAAAAGTTAAAATCAGGAACATAATTACTAATTAAAATAGGGTAATTACACTGACCTAGATTGAGGTTTATCTTAATTATAAATACCTCCTTGTAGTTTTAGAAATGACACAGACCTCCCTTACTTTTAAAAATAATAGTCAAATTCTCCCTTTTTGTTAAAAGAGTCTTAATGACATTAACTTGACGGTGAAATTGACTATAATACCCTTCAACCTTCAATTACATTGTGAAAAAGACATAATTGACCTTTAAGGTAAAAAAAACCCTTCTCTCTATCTCCCACAAGATCTACTTTCTCTCTCTACCTCTACTTCTCTCTCTCTCTCCAAACCCCAGACCTCCGCAGTCTCCATTGAGAGAGAGCACAGTGTGAAACGACTTATCTATTTTGTTGTCTTTTCTAGTGGGTCATGTGAGTTAATTTAGTGGGGAAGTGCAAGTCAAAGATCGGGGTGTAAATTTTAAAATAAAATAAATTTTAAAAGTTTTAATTAATTAATTTTTATATAAATTGGTTAATTTTTTAATAGATTTTAACAATTTTATCAATATATATTGTTTTATTTCTAAAAAGTATGTTTAAACTTTATGACAAACTTTAACATAGAATAAACTAAAACTAAAAAATTTATAAAATGAAATTTATTTTTATTTTATCATAAATATAATTTTTTGAATTTATTCTATTTTTTTTTTCATATTTACCAATTAAATTATGACATCTATTTTTTATTATAAACTTAAAATATACAATTAATAACATAACAATTGCAATATATATTATAATACAATAGTTAAAATTTAATTCATTCTAAATTACATTTTATACTTTTTAAATAAATTTTATATTATTATTTAATTTTAAAATTATTTTTAATTATTTATTAAGCCCGTACATTGCACGGGTTCATATGTAGTATTATTTAAGTAAAAAGAAGTTTCTAATGAGAAGGGATGCAAGAGCTCTACATGCTCAATATAAATTTTCAAAATTTTTGAATTATTGTAAAAGCAAGAAAATACATGTATTAAAATAATTGCTTTTTTAATATCATTAATATCACCAATTTTTGTTCTAAATTAACTCTAAATATTCAAATAGTCTGCTTTATTGTATAACTATATTATTAATACCATAAATAGATCTTCTAACCTTTTAAATTTTTATTCCTAAATGAACTCCTAAATATTTTCAAATGGTAGAGAATTTATATATTAATATTTTAGTATATTTGATTTTTTTTATATTTAAATTAACAATCTTCAAATGTTTTGTCTTCATTTAATATTTTTATCTCTACATAAACTTCTTCACACCCCATCAATAACAGTGGTATTAAAAAATTTGTAATTACACATATTTAATTTCTTTGCACACTTAGATGTACTAATATTTATGCCCAAATTATAAAATTTATAATGCATGAAGCGGGTGTGGAGAACAATTAAGTGTGTAATTAGAAGCTCCTGTAATATTAGTCTTAATTTATATTACAAAATCATATTAATATTCTAGTATCTTTGTTTGTTTGTTTGTTTGTTTTTGTTTTTGTTTTTATTTTTGATTTTGATTTTTTTTTTTTTTTTTTTTTGGGGGGGGGGGGGGTTTAAATTAGGAATCTTCAATTGATTATTACCAACTGTTTTTACTAGTTGGACAAACAATTTTTTAGGTTGGGTCCAAGGTTGGGTTAGAACAAGGCACATTTTTTAAATCAACACAACATTTTATAATAGTGTTTGTTGAATAAATTCTTAGATGAAGGTCATCTTTGTTACACTGTTGGGTTGGTTTGCCACTGTTTGGGTTGTTGAGGCATATAGGTGTTCCTTCCGTTTGGTCTCAAAATTTCGGGGACGAAATTTCTTAAGGTGCGGAGGTTGTGATGACCGAGTATGTAACCCATCTAGTTTTTCTTTTATTTGTGATTAGCTTACTCGTGTTAGAAGTGTTGGGGATTAATTTGAGATCTTATTGGCCGTTTTGGGTTTACCGTTTTTGAAACCTTCTTCAGATTCTCGTCCATATTTTATTCCAGAGTTGAGTTTCGCTTGTTTCGGAAGGCGTGAGGTTGGATCAGGGGTGTCTCGGGTTCAGCTAGTAAAATTTCTGGCAGGGAGACAGGACCGCGCATATGGGGCTTGGGCCGCACATTAGGTGAGGATAGGCTGTCAAGGGTGCAGTACTGCTTTTATTGTACAAGAAAGGGCAGGTGCGGGAAGTGGACGACACGTGCAGGGGAGGAGGTCGCTCGTGCTGTGAAGGACGTGCCGCACGTGTGGAAGAAGGCGCATACGTACGGGAAATGCTGAGTCTGAATTTTCTTTTCCTTTTCTTCTGCTTGGGTTGAGTGTATCTCACTTTTCTCTCATCTCTCTCTCTCTAAAACACATTTTGTCTCTCTTCTCTCTACTTTTCCCTCACCAAACTTCATTAAATCCTTAATTTCTCCAAATCCATTAAAGTTTTGACCTTAGTTCCTTCATCAAAGTTGGAGAACTCTTCGAGGGCTACGTTGTGTGAGGTGGAGATCGGGTTTCAACACTGTTGATTTTTGGGGTTTCTTCTCTCTTTCCTTCAAGAACTTAAGGTAGGGATTTTCTTGGAGTTATATACATTTTTGCAAGAATATATTGATTTTGGAACTCCCTTTGATGATTTTAAAAATGGGTTTACCCTTTGTTTTCTAAAAACTCTTGAAGGATTGAATTATAGTGTTAAGGAGGGTTGTTGTCTTGGAAAAACCCTTTCAAAAATGGGGGAAATATCTAATTTTTGGTGAAAACCTAAAAATTGGAGATTTTGGGAAAAAGGTTGAGTTCTCTTGAGATTTTGTTTTGATAAGGTATTATGGTGATGAATGATTGAGGGTTGTTTTTTATCTTTATTTTTGTATATAATGAGAAATTTCATGGCATATGAGAAAAGGTTGTTTTTTTTTAAGCTTATTGTATAGCATACTATTGATTGGTCTTGAAATGACCAAGTTGAAATGCACGCAATGTGATGATGTGATTTATTCCTCGATAGACATATATATGTGTATATACATATTTTGTGAAATTACAATGAGAAAGGAGGTGGGAATGTTGATCACAATGAAAGGTTGTGTGGTGGAATTGAGAAGTGGAAACTTGATAACAATAGAAGATTGTGTGGCGGAATTGAAAATGGAACCATTATGTAGTTGCATTGGCAGATTTGAAACTATTGCATTAAGAAAGAAATTGTTTATGAAACAAGATCATATTGGATTGTTGTTGGTGTAAATACACTCGCGAATGAGGTACCACGTGTCTTTCGGTTAGCTACTGGTAAAGTGGGAATTTGGTAGTGCTTTTTAAGCCTACTTGTAGACACCAAACTAGGAATTACCTAAGTTGTATTTACCGTCTTCCTTGAACTATATTGAAATTATCGAATTGTTAATTTTTTTTTAAAAAATTTGCATTGTGCACCAGGGTTTCAAAGGATAGTGATGCATGTTTTTTAACATAACATGGCATTTGCATTCATCTCATGAGATTGTATAAAATGTATATACTTTGTTAAGATTTTTCTACTGGGCTTTGTGCTCACCCTATGGAATTTTGTACAGGAAAAGATGTAGCGATTTCGCCGAGTTAAAGGCGTGTAATATGTTTTGAGAGCACTAGGCTCTTTTCTTTTGTTGCAATTATTTTTGGCTAGCCAAGGACTTATGTGTATGGGTTAAAACTATTTTTGTGTAATCGGACTTAAGCCCTAGAAATTGTAGCCCTTAAGAGCATTTAATTGTATTGAACTGTCATATCACATGCTATATATTCATATACTAGGGATGTTGAATGTATATTTTCATGTGGAACATCTTTTGTAAATCCTTTAATGATTAATGAATACAAACGTTGGAGATTTGTAGATGATGTTAACATTGAGCACTTCTCATGTTTATATTTAGTCATGGGAGTTGGTGGATATTTATTGTGAGAATGTTTGAGGCGTGAAAGATAATTAATGACTTTTTCTGTGATGAATTTTTCAAATTGTTGTTAAAAGTTAAAAATTAGCGACATCTTTTTGTGAAGATTTTTTTAAATTGTTGCTAAAACTTATAATTAGTGACATTTTGTGATAATTTTCAAATTGTCGCTAAAAATTAATAATTAGGGACTTTTGTTTTTAATAATGTTTGATAAAAAAAAGTGTCATTTATCATAGGACCTATTGCATATTAAGTCCACCTATTAAGATCTAAACATAAGTCCACCTATTGCATATTAAGTCCACCTATTTAAAAAGTGTCATCTATGTACTCTTTAATTCACTTTGAATGGAAAAAAAAAAAATGGGGACAAATAGGTCAAAATTTGGAGAAAGATGGGTTCAATTATGGGGAGAGATAAATCCAAATATGAAAAAAAAATACAGGTTCAAATATAGAGACACATAGATCCAAATATGGGAACTGATAGGTTACAAATATAGGGGGACATATAATATAAGTTTAAAAATATGAGAACATATACGTTAATAAATAAGCACAATTAGGTTTAAAATATGAACACATAAAAAAGAGACGTGTGTCTATTTTTAAGGCCTATATGTTTATTTATAAGGCATGTGGACATGTTTGATTGATATGATTAGAGTATGATATTGAGATTATTAATTCGTGAGTCCAATAATTTTGTATTTATTTTGAAATTTTGTCTCAGGATTATTAATTCAATGGATAATTAATCCAACAAATTTGTAGGATTATTAGTAATGGGATAGGGGTGAGATTATATATCCTGAGCTGGAAAGTAAAATAAAAAAAGCTCTTTTATCCTTGACTAAAAATTAAAACACTTATTATTTTTATATAATTTTATATTTTAGAAGGTTGAAAATAATTTTTAAAAAATTTGAAAATATTTTTTGATATTTATTTTATCAAATTAGTTTATATTTTAATTTAAAAAAAAAAAACCAAACATGGCTTTTGTATTTTTATTTTGCTTTTATTTATTTATTTATAATTTTTTTCAAAACCACGTTTACGAAGAAATTTTAATAAAGTAAAGAAGACTGTGAAAAAACATTGATGGAGGGTAAGATTAGAAAAAATAAATAAATATAGTTGTAATCTTACGTTTATATATTTTCTTATCTAATGCAAATCAAACAATGAACAAGGGGACAATTTATCATACTAATCTAATTGGATAGTGAATATCACACTAATTTAATTGAATTATTAATACTTTTATTATTAATCTTGTGAATCAAATATGACTTATAGTTTATTTTTAAAACATATATGTTCATTTCTATGTCATTTCAAAGCCTGTCTATCCATTAAGATGAAAGCTTTTTTCATGGGTATATCTCTCCCCATTATATATATATATATATCCATTTTTAATGCCTTCAAAGAACATAAATTTGAAAATACTCTTTAAAAAAATTATTTATAGTGTTAAAATTTTAACAAGTCATAAGTTTGCACCTGGTCATCCGTTTTGAATGATTTTTTTTTTTTTTTTGAATTTCATATATATATATATATATATTAGATCTATCTAACCAAAATAGTCAGAGGCAAATTTTTCACTTATTTTCTACATAATAATAATAATAATAATAATAATATAATAATAATAATATTAGCTTGTTTGATTCTGGTTTTCAGAAAATAAATTTTAGAATATTTTACTTTTTTATTTTGTGTTTTAATGTTTTCAATGATTTTTTTAAAATATTTTAAGCAATTCTTTTTTTTTTTTTAATTTTTAGAGACACCTAACATAAATATACTTAAAAAGTATAATATTTGTGAAAAAAATCTTTAAAAAATGCACTAAATACCAAAAAATACAAAAAAATATAAAATCACAGTACATTTTTCGTATTTTTGTGTATTTATTAATTTTTTATAATACTTTTTTACAAATATTTTACTATTTAGATAAATCTAAGTAAGGTGCATCTAAAAATGTAAAAAAATTACTTAAAATTTAAAACATATTTACTAAAAACAAAAAGAAAACAAAAAATAAAAACTCAATTTTCAACAAATTGAATTCAGAAAACTGAAATCAAACACACTGAATAATGTTGTTTTCAGCTCTAAATTTGAATTCTTTTTCGTTTAAATCATGAGGTACAATATCAAAACATCTATCCATTCAGTTACATAAATTTCATATTAAATATTAATATTATTTTAAATATTTCAAAAATATAATTCTAAAAATATTAATTATATTAAAAACATATTTATAGAACTCAAGTTATAGCATTTTAAAGTTTTTTAGTACAAAATTTACATGAAAATAAAACAATTATCAAGAATTATTCTTAGCACAACATATTTGAACTTACCAACTAGAAAATATTATACGTGTGTCCCTATAATCAATAAAAATCAAAGTTTGGACTTCCGTCCTAAAATACTCCACTTGGTGAACATTTTACTATTTTTTTCTATTTATTTTGTAGTATATAATTTTTTCCATCGTACAATTTGAAATCTATATCTCCTTTTCTATTAAATAAGAGATTCTTTAATAATGAATTTAAAAATGTTTCAAACTTGAACCATAATTCTTAAAATTTAAACTTATTTACTTTTACTTTTATTTTTATTTTTATTTTACATAAATCTTAAATAACCATAATTTAAGTGATTTTAAAAAAAAAAAATACGTTTTAAGTCCAAAGGCCTCACAATGTGATAGATAATTTTCTAGATTAAACAATTTAAATATATATTTCATTTTTTATTTTCTATATAAAAAAATATTTGAAAGGTACCGAATTAAAAAAAAAAAAAAAAAAACCATATATATTAAGGCTTGACCATCATTCAAATATGAGCTTCAACGTAATGTTCAGACTCGTGGATACATTGTAATCCTATTTTGAAGATCCGAACAGGTTTATTTTGTAAATTTTTTCATATATATTATCTATAAAACATAATTAGGTCGATCAGATAATCAAAACCACTTCATTGATTAAAAACCACTTCATTGATTAAAAACCACTTCATTTATTATTTTTGTTTTTGAAAAATAGACGATATATGTGTTTTTTATTACACACCATCTATTTTTTAGAAACAAATGCAATAAAATAAAAATATTAAAATTATCTTATTGACCAAATTTTTTTTATAGACACGAGCCCAAACATAATGTTTAAGTTCAGAATTAAATGTGAGAAAATTACAACCCTGATTAAAAAATATTTGAAAGGTAACGAATTTAAAAAGTTTCCATATATATTATACAACTTGTCCCATAGTGATAGATTCTTAAAATAACAATTTATTTAGTTTCTTTATATAAATAACAATAGATTTCAAATGACATTCCATCTAATTAACACCTAATCTTACCTAATCAAATTGATTTTCCTTTTGAAAATGGGTTGGCTGTTGTGCTCTTTTGCACAACAGTCACGGTTGTTCCCTCCGTGGGACTCACTTCGGGTTATATTTTGATAATCCGAATTGTTCACCTTTCAAGAGTTTGTCCAATACTATATCCCTATAAAGAGATAAAGTTAATCGGACATTGATATTCTTTTGATGAGCGCCTATTAATATTCAGATTAATATTCAAAATCACACGTCTCATTTATTTTTTTAGATGCAATATGTTTTGATCAAAAGGTTTCCAATTTGTGATTGAATAGATTTTTTTATAGGGATATACTATTCAACGAACTCAAAAAGTTAAATGTTTCGGATAATCGAGTTAGGAACTAGAGTGAGTTTTGCACGGACAGAACAACTGTGGTTGCATGGCACAACAGTTACCCTATCTCCTTTTTGAAATCATTTATACAATTACTCAATATATTACATCTACAAACAAAACAAAAAAATATTTCTCGTGTAAATCATGTGCAGTGAAAAATCTCGGATTAGCAATGAAAAATATAGATAGAGGAAAAAATCTCTATTCCTTGTTCTGATGCATTCTTAGTTGTAGGATGTGATAAAAATTTTAAAATACGAAAATCTCAAAGTGAATACATTGACAAGAATTTTGAGACTAAAGAATCCTGTGCCACAATGCGATAATTCTATGATGCTAGTACCACACCCTTGAAGACAAGCTAATACCATGTATTATTTTGTTATGAAACTTACCTTGGAGAATGAGGTGAAGTAGGCCAGTAGGGTCCTTGAAGAGAGAGACCAGGAGATGGTTTACAGAAGAAGAAATTACTTCTTGGTGGTAAAGCTTGATTGTGATATACACCCAGCTTTTCTGCCTCTATATATACAATTGGAAGTCACACTAAAAGGGTGCCACTAGAGTTTGGAAACGCTAGGGACATGTACAAATAAGATCCTTGTGGGATTATAATTCAAACCTGAATGGAAAAAAAAAAAAGAAAGACAATTAACAATTGGGGATTGATTTGGAAACCAAATAATTTATTAGAAAAACTACTAGGGATACAAATCGGGTAGATTGAGTCGAATTTATATCTGTCTAGGCCCAATCTGAATAATTCTCACACAATTTATTTTTAGACACTTCTTTTTCGATGTATTACATAAATTTGCATAAAATTTGGCACAATACTAAAATATCACATCAACCCACCAAATAGTTATAGCGATCTCGGTTGTCCCTTTACTGTTCAGTTGTATTCCGGACTCGGTTCCGTGAAGTTGTTAGTTGTAATTGTCTTGTTGTCATCCTTTAAATCAATTTGCTTGGGTTTTAGGATGTGTTGGGCTTAGTTGATTCAGGTTGGTAGAGTTTTGGCTCCCATTGTTGTTGCACAGTTTTTGGATGGTCCGCTCGAGCGGGTCTTCTTGCGCTCGAGCGGGGTTTACACTCTTCCAGTATTTTGTGTCCCTGCAAAACTTCTGCAGGTGTGTTTTCTACACTCGAGCGGATTTTCTGCGCTCGAGCGGGTTGCGCTCGAGCGGTCTTATTGGCGCTCGAGCGGGTAGTACATTTCTAGTGTATGTTCTGAGAGGGGGGAATCCACGCTCGAGCGGACTGGTTTTCGCGCTCGAGCGGATGTACTTTATTATTGTGTCTTGGCGCTCGAGCAGTACTTCTTGCGCTCGAGCGGACCTAGTTATTTGTTCTTTACGCTCGAGCGTTGTGTTCTCTGCTCGAGCGGGAATGTCGTATAACAGAAGGCAGTTGGGAATTTCTAAATCACTTTTTCATCCTCACTCTGTCTCTTACTTTTCAAAAACTCCATTTGAGAGCTTCTCTCTCTAAAGTTTTCACTTCTCTCTAAGTGTTGATCTAGCTAGAGTGTTTTCCAAACCTTTGGCCTTTACAAAAAGGTTGTTGATCGTCGTGGGCTATCTTTTGATCCAAGAATCTCGGGATTTGGTGCATCTTCATTTCGTCATCTTCTTCGTTGGGTTTCATATTTTGAGGTAGGGATTCCTACTCACTACTATGGGTTTTGACATAGATTTTTGGGCATTTTGTTAAATGGTTGAGTTTGGGAGTTAGGGTTTGAAAATGTTGAAAAGGGGTTTGTTATGTTGATTCTAAAAATGTGTATTTTGAAGTTCAAGATAATGATATTATTATTGGTTGTTGATATATAGACCTTTGGGTCAATATTTGGAAATGGGGTAGAAAACCCAAATTTGTTGTATAAATTAATTGGTATAATTAATTTGGGATAATTGTGGTTATATGGAATTGAGTTGGAAATAATGAAATTGACTCGTTATATTGTAAAATGGTGGAGTTGGATTTATTTATCGCTCACTTTTGAAAACATTGATATTTTATCTATTGGAGCTTTTATTATCTGTTTAGAAATAATTGCTTGGGCTACCGGTGAAGGGTAGTTTTGATTGTTGTAGACAATGTATGATGATTAGGCAAACTAAAACTAATCAATTGGATATGTCATAGAGTATGACAGCTGATAGAATACATTAACGTTATGTATTGATTGATTGCGTGTATGACCTTTGTGTATATACGTTGTGTGTGTGGGAGGAGATAGGGGATGTACTCCACGGTTTAGGGGAAGATAGGGAATGGACCTCTAAACCGGATGTTGTTTGGGAGGAGATAGGGGATGGACTCCACTGATACAGCTAATATGCTTGTCAGTTAAAGTATTGATACAGCTCATATGCTTATCATTGGAAGTGTTGATATAGCTAATATGCTTATCATTGGAAGTATTGATATAGCTAATATGCTTGTCAGTTAAAGTATTGATACAACCCATATGCTTATCTTTGGAAGTGTTGATATAGCTAACATGCTTATTTGTTGAAATGTGGATACAGCTTGTATGCTTATTTGTTGAAAGGTTGATACAACTAGTACGTTTATCTATTGTAAAACGGGAAGCGTTTAATATGAGTCATTGCCTCATATAAGTGGTTGGCCAGGTTCTGAGCCGTTGATGTAAATTGGGAAAATGATGAGAAATGGAAAATGAAATGAAAGATGAACATAGTTGTCGTGTAATAGAAATGGGTTATGAATTGATTTATGGAAATTAAACATTTATCAATTGCTAATGTCTTAGTTACAACTCATACTGTGTTTAGCATATCTCTACTGGGCGTTGGCTCACCCTATATGGGACATTATTTTCAGGTACAGGTAGCATGCCACCTCCAAGGACTTAGCTTGGATGGATATGAGAGTTGAAGACTTTCTTTTGATTCTTTTGTTTGTATTACATGTATATCAAGCCAAGGGCTTATTTTGTATAGAGTTAGTACTCTTCTTTTGTGTACCAAGTGTTAACTTGGAAAGCTGTAAGCCTGTAGGGCAATTGCTTTTGTTGTTAACATGTAATACTGTTGTAAGAACTACTCTGATGAATGGAAAGGTGTGATTTCTTTATACCATTGCATGTCTAAAATGATGGGATCTATGTATTATTTTGAGGGCGTTACAATTGCACCTAAACCTAAATATACTTTAATGAACTTGATATGCACAACACCAGGGAATTGGCCTCAACAACAGCCGCTGATGATGCTAAAAAGACAAACGATGCATAACAGTTCAGAGTACCATTGCAATCCAAGCCAACCCATGCTGCACCAGCTTGCAAAGAGTGCTGCTGCCAAGCACCATCTATAAGCAACTTGTCAAAGACTGCATCTGGACACCAAGAAGAATTATTAGAAACAATAAAACAGTTTAAAATCATGCTTGGGCCCTTGATTACAAGTGGAGATTTGATTGTACAAGTTGTCTTTTGTGGATGTTTACTGGTTGCACAAATTTAAAGTCGAGATGAATCCCTCAATTGTAAAAGGATGAACCGATTCCCTATTGAAACAAGATTCATTTCGAAAAATCCAAATACTCCATAATTCCTTAATAGCTTCGACAATATCTACCTCATCAGGAGCATTTTTGAACCATTGCATTAACCAGTCTTGAACCAACAGTTCTTCACCCACACCAAAGTCCAAGCCTAGCTGTGACCCTCTCCATACATGTTTGGATATGGACACTGAAAACAGAGATGTTCAAGAGACTCCTCAGACTCCAAACAAGTAGGGCACATGGCTTGCATGATGATTCTCCGTCGCAACAGAAGGGTTCTAATAACAGGCAGAATTTTCTATGACAAAGTTTCGAAATAAAAAGAGACCACTTGGAAGGGATGTTAAGTTTCCAAAGTTTCTTCCAGAACTCACAACTCGCCTCAATCCCAACACTTCTTCAGTTGTTACCAAACCCCAAAGCAGTAAGCTATTCGGGTTTGACTGAATATTCACCACTCTTGTTTTCCTTCCAGATAACCTGGTCTAGAGTATCTCCACACGGGATATAGATATTAAGGATATGGTTTACCATTTCAGGCGGGAACATAGGACGAACTAATGGTACCCTTCAAAGTTAATCGGATGGCCAACTCTGAAGTTAGTGAAATGACCTCCAATCCCACGTCCTAATAACTCCTTCATTAATGTAGGAATCCAATGATCCTCGAACGAGTCTATCTTTTGTCCATCCCCCACTTTCCAAAAGAGCCCCTTCTTTAGCAAATCCCTACCCCACAAAATACTTTGCTACCCTCAGGAACAACCATTCATAGGCTTGACCTCTAAGAAATTAGGCTTTTTGCAATACTTTGCCAATCCTCCAGGCTAATATAACAAGCAGTGCTTGATTTAATTTACCAGGGTATCGAAAGCCCAAACCACCCTCGCGTTTTGGTAAACAAAGACTAGACCAAGATTTCCAAAATAGTCCACGACGCTCTCTTTCTAGATAAAGTGATTAATAACACTCTGAAGTTTGATAAAATAATTTGGAGCTTTAAAAACCGAAAGTAAATATAGTGGAATGGATAAAAGAGTGTGTTTAGCCAACACACATCTACCCGCAAAGGACAGTAAACCCCTTTTCCACCCAAGTGATGATAGAGAACACTAGAGTTAGAACTCTAATGCCAACTCTAATGATGTGGCAATACATAAAATTAAAAAAGAAAATAAAAAAAAATTGCAACATCACAAGCCAAAACATCAAATTATAAAGTGGGACCTACCTCTAAAGCTCCTCATTTATGTTGTGAAGTAATCTTGCTTCACCTATAGATTGTTTTTTTCCACCGGCCTAAGAGTAGGCATGCGAAGTCTACAATTAAGTTTGTCAGAAAATGGAGGCTGCAAAACAAGTTTGTCAACAATAGTTGCGATTCACGCCTCAGCCGTAGTTGCATTTGCTGTATTCACATTGTTAGTTTTATCTATATATAGTTATATGTTTTGAGAATTTAGAGAGTGTGGGAGAAAGAAAAAAGAGAGAAGAGTGTGTTCATGCTTTGTATTTGTTTCAGAATTGTTGTGAGTCAATTTAATTTCAGTTTGGTTCGTTTTTAAATCTCTCATTGTGAATCACCAACAATGGTTTGCACCCCACTTCCATCAACAGTGGTATCAGAGCTGAAGGTAACTTGAATTTGTAGAAATTCTGCAAAACTTTCAAGAACAGAGTGTGTTTTCGAAAATTGCTCAGAAATCAAAGTGGTCGAAATCCATTTTTGATCACATCGGATTGAAACTCTCGACGAGACGAGCACAACCGTGAAAACCGCGTCAAAAACGAAGATCAGACGGCCCCGCACGTGCCCCACGCGCTTCCTGACGCCGTTCTCACGCGTCCCACGCGCAATATGCTCCCCACGCGCTTCCAGAGGAAGACGACGGGTGATCCCACGCGCCACACGCGCGCGTACCAGAGCCCACATCATTCACTGACGTCATCTAGCCGCTGACCAGCTTTGACCAAGCCGAGCCACGCCGCCGTTGACTTAAGCCGCTAACCGAGCTGAGCCTCCGTTGACCTAAGCCACTGACCGAGCTGAGCCTGAGCCGAGCAGCCGTTGACTGAGCCGCTGACATCAGTGCACGAAAAAATAATCCGGTGTGCCGCGGCTAAGTTGCAGCCACAGATCTGAGCCGTTCAACTTGTTTTGGCTTGATCTGACCCATTCGGAGTCTGTTTCGGGTGATCCAATAGTGCTTTCCAACTATTTGGAGTATTCCAGACACATCTGTACGGTCAGAATTTGCAAATTCCATTCTGAAAATTTGCAGATTGTTAAAGACAACCAATGGCCAATACAAACAATTTCTTTCAGCTCCAGTTTCCAAAACTCAGCAAGGAGAACTATGAAAATTGGAGTATTCAAATGCAAGTCCTACTAGCCTCACAAGATTTGTGGGAGTTAGTGGATCGAGGATATGACGAGCCAGCTACTCTCGAAGATGAAGGAAATTTAAATGATACTTAGAAGACGGCGTTAAAAGATTCAAGGAGGAGAGATAAAAAGGCCTTGTATCTACTCTATCAAGGCATTGATGAGTCAAGTTTTGAGAAGATTTCAGCAGCAACAACCTCTAAAAAGGCATGGAGTATTCTTCGTAATTCACACCGTGGAATTGAAAAGACGATCAGAGTTCGACTCCAGGTGTTACGTGGCGAATTCGAGATGTTGCACATGAATGAGAATGAGTCAATTTCTGAGTACTTTAACAGAACATTGACCATTGTTAATCAGATGAGAAGATATGGAGAGAAGATGGAATCTCTTCAAGTGATAGAGAAGATTCTCCGATCACTCAGTTCCAAGTTTGAGCACGTGGTTGTAGCAATAGAAGAGTCCAAGGATCTCGGTGCCATGACCACCGATGAGTTGATGGGCACACTTGAGATTCATGAACAAAGGATCAACAAGAAGACTTCCTCAAGTTCTCTAGAGCAAGCTCTTCAATCAAAGCTGTCTTTTAGAGATGACAGAAATGAGCAAGGGGGGACATCACAAAGAAGCCGATGAAGAGGTCGTGGTTACAATAACCGAAATTCTGGTTTTCGAGGAAGAGGCGGAAGAGGTCTAGCCAGAGGAGGAAGAAGTCAACCACACTTTGCTCCAAGAGGAAGAGCAAGTGGCAGAGGAGGTGGTTACAACAACCGACCAGTTTTTGACAAAAGTAATGTTCAGTGTTACCAGTGCCACAAGTTCGGGCATTACAGCAATGAATGTCGAAGTAGAGCAACAACAGAAGCCGGCGAGCAAGCAAATTTTGCTGAGCAGGAAACAAACAAAGTTGGACCTACAGTCCTGTTTGTTCACCATGGAGACACTGAAAACCAAAACAATGTTTGGTATCTAGATTCGGGAGCCAGTAATCACATGTGTGGTAAAAGAGAGCTGTTCATTGAGCTTGACGAGACTGTACAAGCACAAGTCTCATTTGGTGATTCTTCAAAGACTCCAGTGAAAGGAAGAGGTAATATTCTGATCAAGCTCAAAAATGGAGATCATGATTACATCTCCAATGTTTATTATGTTCCTGCCATGAAGAACAACATTTTGAGTATGGGACAACTCCTAGAGAAAGGATACGACATCAGCATGAAAGATTGTCATCTTACCATCAAAGACAATCCTGGTAATTTGATCGCTCGGGTGAGAATGTCCAAGAATCGGATGTTTGCATTGAACATCCAACATGATGCTGCGAAGTGTTTAAATGCCATCATCAAAGACAAAGACTGGCTATGGCATTTGAGGTTTAGACATCTCAACTTTGGAAGCTTGAAGCTGTTGTCAAGCAAGAATATGGTGAAAGGGCTCCCTCATATTACTCATACTAATGAAGTTTGTGAAAGCTGCATTCTTGGCAAGCATCACAGAACTAGCTTTGCCAAAGAAGTGAAGTGGAGAGCAACAAAGCCGCTGGAGCTAGTGCACACTGATATGTGTGGTCCATTGAAGCCAATGTCAAATGGACAGAATAGATATTTTCTCAACTTCATTGATGATTATAGCCGGAAGACATGGGTGTACTTTCTTAAAAGAAAGTCGGAGGTGTTCAACATCTTCAAAGAATTCAAAGCTTTTGTAGAAAAGCAAAGCGGCTACTACATCAAGACATTGCGATCAAATCAAGGTGGAGAATATACATCAGATGCTTTTGAGAAGTATTGCAAAGAGCAGGGAATCAAGTATCAAACAACACCATCCTATACGCCACAGCTGAATGGTGTTGCTGAAAGGAAGAATCGCACAATCTTAGATATGGTAAGAAGCATGTTGAAAGGAAAGGGACTGCCCAAGCAATTTTGGGCTGAAGCCATATCATGTGCTGTGTATCTACTAAATAGATGCCCAACCAAGAATCTTCATTCTATGACTCCAGAAGGATGCTTGGAGTTTACATAAGCCAAGTGTCAACCATCTCAGAATATTTGGGTGTGTTGCGTACACCAAGATTCCAGAAGCAAGAAGAACCAAGCTCGATGATAAGGGAGAAAAATGTATCCTTGTCGGATATGGAGATAGAACAATGGGATACAAGTTGTATAATCCCATTACCAGGAAGGTGATTATCAGTCGAGATGTGATATTTGAAGAAGAAGAAGCTTGGAACTGGAATCAAGATGAAGTTGTCAAAGATGCAGAACTCATTCTTGAAGATGAAACATCAAAAGCTCCTATTGAAATCACAAGAGAAGTTCAAGATGAGCCACAAACTCCTCCACATAGAATTCCTGCACCTAGAATTCCTGCACCTAGATCGCCAGCTTCTCACAGAAGTGCTGCATCATCGTCATCATCAGCTTCATCAGATGATAGTTTTTTCAAATAACCAAGACCAATGAGAAATTTGCAGGAAATATATGAAGCTACAGAAGAAGAAGATTTGAATTTGTTCTGCCTACTCGCAGATAGTGATCCACTTACCTTCTCAGAAGCCATCCAGGAAGATAAATGGAAGAAAGCAATGGATGAAGAAATTCATGCCATTGAGAAAAATGACACATGGAAGCTTACCAGTCTACCAGAGGGGCACAAACCCATTGGAGTGAAATGGGTATACAAGACAAAGAGGAATGCACAAGGCGAAGTGCAACGCTATAAGGCAAGGTTAGTAGCAAAAGGTTACAAGCAGAGAGCTGGAATTGACTATGGAGAGGTGTTTGCTCCAGTTGCCCGATTAGAGACTATCAGGCTAATGATTTCTTTGGCTGCCCAGCACAAGTGGCAGATTTATCAACTTGATGTGAAATCTGCATTTCTTAATGGTTTCCTGGAAGAAGAAATCTATATTGAACAACCTTCGGGGTATGTTCAGAATAGGCATGAAGACAAAGTGTACAAATTGAAGAAAGCACTTTATGGATTGAAGCAAGCTCCGCGTGCATGGAATACTAGAATTGATCAGTATTTTCATGACAATGGTTTTGAAAAATATCCATATGAGCACGCACTATATTTGAAGAAGGAAGCGGATGGAAGCATGTTGCTTGCTTGTCTTTATGTTGATGATCTAATCTTCACCGGAAACAATCCAGCCATGTTCAAAGAATTTAAAAGAAGCATGGTCCAAGAATTTGAAATGACAGATATTGGATTGATGGCTCATTTTCTCGGCATTGAAGTGGTACAAAGAAAAGATGGAATTTTTATTTCCCAAAGTGGTTATGCCAAGGAAATTCTCAAGAGATATGGAATGGAAAATTGCAATCCAGTGAACACTCCTGTAGACAGTGGAGTGGAGCTCAGAAAAGGTACGAAGACAGGTGATGTGGATCCAACTTATTTCAAGAGCCTAGTTGGAAGTCTTCGCTATCTTACTTGCACTAGGCCAGACATACTCTATGGAGTAGGACTGATTAGCAGATATATGGAAACACCAGATCAGTCACACCTTTATGCAGCAAAGAGGATTCTTCGCTATATCAAAGGTACAGTCGATGATGGTTTATTCTATAAACCAACTGATAATTTCAGTCTTGTTGGCTACTCAGATAGCGACTGGGGACGTGACTTGGATAAACGGAAAAGTACTACGGGGTTTACTTTCTTTATGGGAGATACAGCCTTCACATGGTCATCCAAGAAGCAAGCCATTGTGACATTATCAACTTGCGAAGCTGAGTATGTTGCAGCTAACTCAGCTGTGTGTCATGCAATATGGTTACGGAACATGCTGAAGCATTTGGGATTTCCACAAGAAAAACCCACTGAGATCTATGTTGATAATCGCTCAGCAATTGCATTGGCAAATAACCCAGTTTATCATGAAAGAAGTAAGCATATTGACACCTGCTATCATTTCATCCGAGAGCATGTGAAAAATAAAGAGGTGGAATTGTTGCCTTGCAAATCCCAAGATCAGCTTGCAGATATTTTCACGAAGCCATTGAAAAATGATCTGTTCAACAGAATGAAGTTCATGCTTGGAATGAAGCAGCATGGAGAACCAAGATTAAAGGGGGATGTTGTGAAGTAATCTTGCTTCACCTATAGATTGTTTTTTTCCACCGGCCTAAGAGTAGGCATGTGAAGTCTACAATTAAGTTTGTCAGAAAATGGAGGCTGCAAAACAAGTTTGTCAACAATAGCTGCGATTCACGCCTCAGCCGTAGTTGCATTTGCTGTATTCACACTGTTAGTTTTATCTATATATAGTTATATGTTTTAAGAATTTAGAGTGTGGGAGAAAGAAAAAAGAGAGAAGAGTGTGTTCATGCTTTGTATTTGTTTCAGAATTGTTGTGAGTCAATTTAATTTCAGTTTGGTTTGTTTTAAATCTCTCATTATGAATCACCAACAGTGGTTTGCACCCCACTCCCACCAACAATTTAGAAGCCTCAAACATTTTTGTTTTCCACCCTTAGAGTTTGGACTTAAATTTATGAAGAATAGAACTAAAAACTACCCCATTTTTCCCAGTAAAATCAAGCAAAGCCCCTAAATAAATCCCTTGCTTGGCCACTTCTCTAATACCAAGACAATCCCTTAAAAACTCCCGATGGCAGTGATTTATAGATTAGGGCTAACAAATAGCTCCAACTTATGGAAATCAATCCTTGGCCCCGATTGATGACAAAAAGCTTATAAGAACCATTTCAAGCACCACACCTCCTCCATAATGAAAGGCAGAAAAATCAAACAATCATCAGCAAAAGGTGAATGAGAAATTTGTGGGCCCTGATGACTGATAGAAATACCTCAACAAATCCTATGAGAAGCCATACCCTTAAACCCGGACGAGAGAACTTGGATGACAAAAAGGAATAAGTACGGTGATAAAGGATCACCTTGTCACAATCCATACTTAGGTTGAAACCATTCCGTTTTATGGAAATTAATCAACAGTGAAAACAAAACTTTTGATATACATTGAGACACTAACTGAAGCCACTTATGACTAAAGCCCATAACCTCCTAAACTTCAAATAAAAATTCCCAATTCACTGTGTCATAGGCCTTATTCATGTCTAATTTTAGCGCAAAAAAGCCCTGCTTCCCTGTTTTCTTTTACCGATAAATTCTAAAAAATCATGAGCAATAAGAACATTATCTACAATCAATCGTCCAGGGACAAAATCATTTTGAGCTAGGGTTATCAAGGAATGGAGAACCTTTCGAATCCTTATTGGCTAACTCCTTCACAATGATCTTATACCCGACATTACATGAACTAATAGGCCGGTAATCATTAACAAATTGCGGGAATTTCCTTTTAGGTATAAGGGACAAAAAAGTTTGGTTTAATTCCTTGAGCATGAACCTCGAATTGAAAAATGACAATACCACCCGACATACCGAACTACCCTCTACCCCCCAATGTTTTTGGTAAAAAGAAGTAATCATACCATCAGGCCCAGGAGCCTTCAACCCACCCATCGAAAAAATGGCATCTTTAATCTCTACTTCCTCAAAAGGGCATCCAACAAAGTTTTTGCTCAGTGGTCAAATGACAATTAATCATATTTAGGCATTGAAAATTAGAAGGATATGAAATGTCAGCCGAGGTACCTGACTGAGAACATTGAAAAAGCTGTATGAAATGATTCACAAAAAGCTTGCTAAATTTTTGATTGTGTTGATATGCTTGAGCCATTCTTCTTCAGCAGAAAAAATATTCTTTTCTCATAAAACCTAAGGGTGTAATCATGCGAAAATATGTTGTATTTCTATCCCTCAACTACGACCACCATTGTTTAGCCCTTTGTGCCCAATACAGCTCCTGCTTTTCCAACAACCCATCCAATTCTTGCCTCAAGCTTTGGTTCTTGACATATTTGGACATTACATCATGGACACCTTGTATTTCCCATAGTAGGTGCAAATTTCCTCAATTTTTTTAGCAAAACTGCGACTTGACAAATTATTTCAATTACGTAGATGCCCGATCAACATTTTCTGATGTTGCAACAATCAATATGCTTGAGAGCCCATAACTGGAACTTGCCCAAACTTCTTAACAATCTTTTTAGTGGCAATAACCATCAACCAAAAAGCTTCACACCATGGCCCTCTCCAATTCTTCAGATCTCTAAGAGATGTATCTAGGACAATAAGGCCATGATTAGACCTTTGTAAGAGAAGTGAAAGAAGACAAGCTCTCCGAAATCTGTCTAACCAATAAACTAAAGCCATGGCCCGATCCAAGCGCTCATATGACACATTTACACCAACTTGGTTATAAGACCAAGTGAATCTCACCTCATAATGGGGTATATTAGCCATGCCAATCTCACTCCAGAATGGGATATATCAACCATGCCATTCCATTCTACGAAATCAAGTAGCCATTGAACACCTTGAATTATGGACGTAGCTTTACTCTGCCATTCATACGGATGCAAAACTTGATTAAAATCCCCCAGTAAAACAAAAGGTAACCCAATCATTTGTACAACATCTAAAACACGATCCCACGTTTTCTTTCTCATTGCAACTTGCGGGTGCCCATAAAACAAAACTAGCAACCCATCCTTAGTCCCTTCCTCCTTAACCTTTACGCTATGTTTGGTTGAGAGATTTGAGAAGGGATTTGGAAAGGGAAAGGGAAAAGTTAGGTGAAACGTGAATAAAATATACCTATATTTCACCTAGTTTCACACACATTTCATTTTCCCTTTCCAAATCCCTCTCCAACTCCCCAACCAAACACAACATTAAAGCAATAAATCTCTTACATTGTTGAATTACTTGTAAATCCAGAGGATGATCCCATGCAGTCCATAAACTTCCACTCTACCTATGAGAACCCAGGTTTTCACACAACCATTTATTTCAATGACCTTATTGTATCGTGATTTTTTCTAGATCAATTATAAAATTAAATTAAATTATATTACGTCACTTTGATAGCAACAATTCAATTATTAAGTTATAAAATTTATGTTTTATGGTTAGTAGTGGTCACAAGCCCAATCCGCCCAATCGGCCAATAATCATAGATTACCTACAATCTCAAACACAAAATTCAAAAATATTTAAATGATATCGGGGCTTGAAGCGGAATTAAAATAAAAGTAAAGTGTCCATTGAGCTGTGTGTACAAGATAGACTAAAACAATTAAAACGTTTATAATACGCCTTCACATACACAAGACATATCTTATACATCTCATACACATATATACATAAGACTCAAGCTTTGACAAAATAAAACTAAAAAGCCTCAACACGGAGGCACTGTTTGAGTGGTTTGACAAAGGGGCAGACTCCGAGGCAAACTATAATACCAATCTTTCAGTTGCTCACCTACATATATATAAGGGAGATGGGTGATTTAAAGCCCACTGAGTAATACGGTAGACATCCCATTTTTGACCGTCCTCAAGACTTGAACGTCATCATTTGAACACCCGATGATTGTGCTTGCTCGTGTTCATTTTGAATCCCTGAAGGTCTCTGCCGAGCGCCTTGCCTTGGAGCCTCTAATCTTGTTTGTTTTGTGCTTGGTTGTGGACCAAGAGCTTGTTTCTTCAATTCTGGATGAAAGGGTGGCCTGTCGGCCATCCCCCTAGCCTGCCGGCCATGACTTGTGCCTGTTGGCCACCAACGGTGGCCGGTCGGCTACACTGATGGTCGGCGCCCATTTTTCTCATTTTTCAGATATTTATTTGCCAGCTGTGGCAACTGTTATTCACTAAAGCTCATCTCCATACACGTGTATGGAGGGATGAATACAAGCCTTTAGCTTGATTTTCTATATATGGAGGGGGGGTCTCACCCATTTTGAGAGGTTAGACAATTTAGAGCAAAAGTTTCTCTCTCTCTCTTACTGTTTTGTGCTTGATAGTTGAGTTTCTCTACACCTTTGCACACTAGCCCTTAACCAAATTGGACCACCTTGGAGCTAAGGTCCCTTGGAGCCTAATTTTAGCTATTGAAAGGTTGTTTGAGCCTAAAGAGGGCCTGTTTTGTGTTGTGCTTCAAGAGGTATATTACTTACCTTGTAAGCTTTATTTTAATCACTCGCTTGGCCATCTTTTTATACTATTTTGGGCCTAGTTTTCAACTACAAAAAGCTCTAACTTTTTAGCCTTAACATGTTGGTTTGAAGCCATTTTGTGCTAAGGGGTTGTCTACCCTTCTTGTTGCTTATTTGAGTGAGCCTTTGTACCATCTTTTAGCATATTAAAGTCAAACTTTTTGGGCCTTTAAACCACTAAAATTCAGAGTTATTTCAATGGAAAAAAGCATGTTTTGAAGTCCTAAAATGGAGGGGTTTGCCTCCCCTCCTTGTGTCTCACTTCCATGCCTAGTTAGCATCACATGGTAGCATGTTTTTGTGGCTTAACTTAGCTTATTTTCAGTATGTGTTTGCCTTTGTTTTGGTATGATTTAACTCTGTTTTGGGCTGCTTTGGTCATGTGAGCCTTGTTTTGCATAGTTGTAGTGCAAATGGCTTCATTAGCTTGGCATTTTAGGCCTCTAAACATGTTTTGCTTGGAATGATTGCATGTTGTAGTGTCTTTTAACATGTAATTTTAGTGTATATAGCTCTGTTACATGCTCATTTGTTTCACTCTTTCATTGCTTTCGAGAGTTGTGTCTTGAGCCTTGTTTGCAAGCTAACATGCGAGCATGTTTTTCTAGCATTTTGAACCTCAATCTCAGCATGTTTTAGTCACTATTTTGACTGGTTTTAACTCTATTTTGAGTTGGTTTGGCCCTTTGAGGCTTTTATTGTGTGGTTGTAGTGCAACTTCTTTCACTAGCTTAGTGAGTTAGGCCTTTTAGCATGTATTGCATGAGTTGCTTGCATGTTTTAGTGTATTTTTTTGCACTCCATTTCAGCACTGAAATCTTTGCAATCTCCCTATATTCTTCACTCTTTTATTTGTTTTGAAAGTGACTTCGAACCCCTTGTTGGCTTGAGTGTGGAATTGAGACTCTCATGCCTAATGGTTTTAATCCTCTCTTGAGGGTTTCTACTAACCAATAGCATGAAGCCTCTTTCATGCTCAAGGTACTTGTGGTTCAAGCCCTCTTTCCAGTAGAAGACAATCACCTTGGCCTTAATCGATTAAAGGACTAATCGGTAATGTAAAATGTGTAAACAAAATGAACAAAGTAAAAGAGGCAAGATAAGCATCTTTGTGTTTCATTGCATGTGTTTGGATCAGACGTTAATCCGAACACAAGAGAAATGGGACGTTTCATACTCAAAGTGAGGAAACGTGCCACTTTTCTTAGTCACCATCACCCTTGATCATGCATGATAGGGTGGTGGTTGTTTTGGTCTTGTTTGTGCATTCATTGACCTTGTACAAGCTTAGTTCTTTAGCCATCATGCATTGAAAATGCTTGGTTGATGGCTAGAGAGCCAAGAGCTACACTCCTTTAAGTTTGAGAGATGATAAGGAGGGTAGCAGTACATATATTTCTTGAAAATGCCTTGCTTTGCCTCTGTTTGCTCTCTGTTGCAGCAAAAGAAGAAGTCCAGAAAAGGGAGTGGCCGACAACAAGAACATCAAACACATTCTACAGAAGATGGTGGAAACCTGCAGGGACTGGCCAAACAAGTTGCCATTTGCTCTCTGGGGCTACAGGACATCAATTCGAACATCTATTGGGGCAACTCCGTATTCCTTGGTTTATGGGATGGAAGCTGTTCTGATGATTGAAGTTAAGGTTTCTTCGCTGCGAGTTATGGCTGAGTGCCAGATAGCAGAAGTGGATTGGGAGCAGAGCAGGTTTGAGGAACTAATGTTGTTCGACGAGAGGAGGCTGAAAGCACTGTACCATGTCCAAGGTTATCAATGAAGAATTGCCTGGGCTTTCAACAAGAAAGTTAAGTCCAGGAATCTGAAAGAAGGGGATTTGGTTCTCAAAGACAACCGAGCTCCCATCCATGGCCCTAGGGGCAAGTTCAGACCTAATTGGATTGGTCCTTACATCATCAAATCTATTTGGTTGGGTAGAGCTGTCATTCTTATGGACTTAGATGGCCTCGAGTTCTCCCAACCAATCAATATGGACAAGTTGAAGAAATACTACCCTTGAGTGGCTAGCTAGGCCAAATATCCGAAAGGGCGACCTAGGCAAAAGTTAGAGCACAAAAAATTTGAAAAAGAAAAACTAAGCTCGCAAGGTTGAAAATCCAGAAAGGGCGGCCTTGGCAAAAGTTAGAACGCAAAAGAAGAGTGTTAATACCCGAGTGAACTTGAACCAAACTACGTAAGGCTTGATTCCCATCTTCGGGATGCGTAGGCAAGTTCATTCTGAAGTCCAGCCATAAACACTTCCAAATCAACTGTGTTCATAAGATTATTTTGGTCATCTTTGTCTTTTCTGTATCCAAGAGTTCGGTTGTGATCTTCACTATGAGAGCTGGTTACAGTGCAGTGCTATTTAGACAAGGGGCAACTTTCTAGTTATTGGATTCGGGGTTGTACATTTCAAGGATAGGTTCCGGGTGTGTCTAGTTGTGATCCTTATCGAAAATGATTTTGAAAAGTTTTAAGAAAAGTTGATTTTGTTCAAATTAATCTTTTTACAACTTAGACCATTTTTTGACCAAAAGGAAAATTTTCAGTACTCACAACTTCAATTTCATTGATTTCAATACAGAGTTCTCTACCGCTTGATACAAATCAAAGTTGCTTTTTATTACATTCAAAAGGAAAACTTGAAAATACAAATCAAAACAATAAACTTGGGGCATCGATAAGTCAGGTGTTCCTGCACCCCCTCTCAGAGCTTGTGGAAGCTTCAAATGCTAAAGTAGGCCCGGTTTGCGCCTCATCGTTAAGCCGAGCTATGCATTCGCTAGAAAGGACGCAACTGAAATTGGGAGCGGGAGCCAGAAGTTCTCTTGTCCTCTATGCAGTGGGATATCGAGCTAGCTATGAACCTCAGATGGGAAATGAAGCAGAGTACTCTACTCCCTCTTCTAGACAAGTCTGGTCCAGTCCGAACTGACGCTTGAATCGGAATGGAAAATAGAAGACACAGTGTGTCAAGCCAATCAACTAAATGCCGAGTTGTTGGGCCATGCTATAGCTCATCTCAGGCAAATCAAGCCAAGGGCAACGCCAAGCAATGTCAATAGCAAATCTGTTGCACATCCAGTGGCACCACCATCCCTCGTTCGGGAAATCAACTAGCCGTTGGCGAATGAAATAGCCGCGTGCTGAATATGCGGAGCAAGAGTTCACTACTTTCAACCTGTCCATGAGCCATATCTTGGGAGGGATGAAAAATAAGAGAGATTAAAGAATAGAGAGGTATATGTGGAGAGAAAAAGTGAGAAAGGGTTTTAAGAGAAAAACAGAGCCTGAGTGCCGAGTGATGGAAGAAACACATGTGAGATAGGGTGGGAAACATTACCTGTAAGAGTAGCGGACTTGCTGCGAACTTGGTTGTCTCCCGGCGATGGAAAGCATCCAAGCCCATCAAAGTCTCGGCTAATGTCAAGCCAATACAGCTTTTGCCCTTTTTCAAGCCTTGGGCTACTTCGATCAAGCGAACGCTAGACCTTCCGGAGCCAGGGGCAAGTAGAAAATGAGCCCACATGTACAAACAGAGAGCATGCTGCCGAAAACTCTGCCAGAGACGATCGCCGCAATTGCCGGCATTAGAAAATCGGTGAATGAGGTTGGGAATATCCAACTCTCTGTTACGAACCAAAGATTGGGCATCATGTAAAATGAGCCCACACATCCTTCCTAAAGCCTAGATGTGACTAAAACGGGACTGGGGCAAGATTTCCTCGTCACGCTGCAATTCCATCAAAACTTGGAATTCTTCGATTGTAGGGCATATCTTTTATCCCCGAAGCTGAAAACATGTGTAACCTGGGTTCCAACATCTAGCCGCGACATGAAGAAATGAAAAACACAACAGGGTACGACTTAACGGGAATAGTGTATTTATCCCGAAACCCCAGAAATTCACTTTTTTCGAGCCATCCAGAGTTGCAATCCAATTTGAGAGTTTTTCGTTGAAGAATGGCTCCATTTGTGGCAAAAACAGAGCTGGAATGAAGAAACTACGAAGTCCAAACTTTTGTAGAAGATAAGGTGCTGAGTGGAAGACAAGTGGCAGCAATCTGGAGGTTCCCTGCACTAGTGGCCGACCGACCACCTTTTGTAGCCGACCGGCTACTACTAATGGCCAATAGCTATTTTTGGTGGCCGGTAGCATCTGTTTATGGCTGATGGCCTCCTATTTTTCCCTCTGGTCCATCCATGTGTTGAAAGTGCTAAGAACATGTGTCTTGTTCTACTCTTGGTGCATTTTGCCGTCTCTCTTTAAGAATTTTGTCGAGTTGCTTATCGAGTTGTTGTTTTGCTTATCAAGTTGTTGATTTGCTTATCAAGTCGTTGTTTTTCTTATCGAGTTGTTGGTTTGCTTATCAAGTTGTTGATTTGCTTATCGAGTTGTTGTTTTACTTATTGAGTTGTTGCATTAGTTATTCACTGAGTTGTTTTACTCTATTTATTATGTGTTGGTTACTTCACTACCTGATTGAAAAAATTGCCAATACAATGTACAGCATCCAATTTCCATCAAATCCCGTTTTTGTGTAAAATGGTGCAATGCGATGCTCAAAATATAAAATGCAACATGTTTTTATCAAAAAGCTAATTTTTCATTCCAATCATGGTTTCTTTTCACAAAGAGTGCAAGTTTTTAAGAAAATAAAATTGTCTAAGCCATATAATGTGCTAACATTTCTAGCTAAAAGAAAAAGGGCAAAAGAGACTAAGCAAAACATCAGTGCCATCCACCTTAGGATCGAGAGGCCCTGTTCGTCCTCTTCCTGGGCATGGACTCAAAGCTATCGCCATCGGCGCCACTGTTCGAATCTGAGCTGGAGCCTGAACTAGAGTTGTCTCCACTTCCCTCCTCGAAGCCCTCCTCAGCATCGCCACCGCCCTTAGAACCCAAGCCGGTGCCGTCGTCTCCACCCTCAGATGACTCTGACTGGGGACTCGCCGACTCCTCGTCCTCATCTGTCTCATCATCATCTGGGACAGGCTCTGATGGGCCGCTCTCGGCACGAGTACGTCTTGCTCTGCCTCAGCTGTGCGCCAAAGCCCCTTGTCTCTCTTTCGCTACTGCCGGAGAAGGCACTGATGGTCCTGTTGTAACTCTTGCTGGAGCGCCTAGTGTGGCTGAGATCTGAAAAGAACAATTTGTCGAAAACATTAATTACGGTATATATCATATGCAAAGATGGAATGCAGCATGCAGTGAATGAATGCAGTGTATTGTATCAGTACAGTATGGAGCAGATTACAGTTGAAATGCTAATGTGTCAGCAGAAGGTTTGATGGCATGAAATGTAAGTTGAAGAAACTTACCAGAATGCCGTAGATGCTGAGCAGGTTCATACTCGTCTGCACCATCCCCATCAGAGAAGCCACTAGCTCGAGAGCCTGCCCGGTGTACTCTATGGATGCCTATAAATGTGTTGAGATGATCAGCGGTCTATAAAGCATAACTGAAATGAATTGAATGTGCAAAATGTAAAGTATGGTACATACCGGGGTCGGGCCTCGAACTCCGACAAGCTCGTGACCAGCTGGTGCAGGCTCAATGGGAATCTGGTAAGCCTCCTCTGTGGGTCGCCAGCAAGTCAATGTAGTAGGCAGCTCTAGCCAGCTCACCATCTGCCTCGTCTGAGAACCTCTCATGTCATGGGCCCTGGTCGCCCTGGACCCTCCGGCTCTCCCTCCCACAGCTGGAGCTCTAGCTCTCTTACCCCTACGAGCACCGGTCAGAGGCGGCATGAGGTATGTCTGGATAAAGGCAGTGTAGTCACCCTCGACTCTGAAGAAGTCAGCACTCCAGCCTCTCGTAAAATCAATCATCTCCTGGAAAGTATATCTCACGTTGGAGGTGGCATGGGAACTACCGGCTTGGGCAGGCCGGCAGTCTGGTGTAAGAACTGCTCACCCAAGAACCATGCCTGACAAATCGGGCCCTCAAGAAGAAGTCAAAATCGGGAAACCTCCTGAGCGCCGGCAAACTGATCTCTGACCCTGTCAGGCATCACCGCCCATGGCTGCCAGGTGATCTACAAATAGTGAATATACAGATTGTTAGCTGCCATTATCTATGCAATATGAAGTAGAGCTGAAATAACTATAAGGTTTAAGTTACCTCTGCTGCGGTCACGGTGTCGAAGAATCGTCAGAAAAATGAAAAGGACTCCCGGGGCCTCCGCTGGCACCGACTGTCGTATCGATGCGAGTATGGTACTATGGGAGGCATCTCCACCCCTAGCTCTGGGGCAAAGATCAAAAAATAGGCGTACACCCATAGCTGCAGAAGGCGAAAGGACAATAGTGAGTATACCACAGATGAATACAAATGATGCAGAAAGTAGATTGTGTATACAGTGTATAGAGAATGCAATGCAGAAGGCAGACAGTGTGTGCAGTGTGCCAATAATGTAAAGCATAAAGTAGATTGTATGTAGTGCAGTGTATGGTGTATGCAGTGTATGGTGTGTGCAGTGTATAGAAAATGCGAAGCAGAAGGTATAATGGGAAATGTAAAAACAGAAGGGTAAGACATACCTCCCAGGCCCTCCAGTAGCCTCCAATCAGATGCCCGCTCTAGCGGGAGGTGGAGCTTATATATCTCTATAGTGTGGCCAAGCCTGCGCCGCCCCAGTCGTAGAATCGGACACGAGATAGGTCCACCAAGGTGCTCATGAGGTAGAGCCCGACAGTGTTCGCCCGGTCGGCAAACAAGGTAGTACCAAACACGAACATCAGGAAACCTTAGGCATACTGCTCGGTCTCCTCTCGACTCTCTGGTGCTGTCCCTCTGAAGTGATCAGTGAACCATGTATATCGGACCATCCCTAATCGAGAGATGGGTGGGTGAGTCCCCAGCAGGTAAATCTGAGCGGCCTCCCACTCGCCCATATCTGTGTCGTAAGGAATCGGATGACCCCCTACCTCTATGCTGGTGAGCATAGAGAAATCAAAGGGAGTCATCGTCGTCTCCCCTACAATAAAGAAGTGAAAGGAATCGGTGGTATCCCACCACCTCTCTACCAAAGTGCCTAGCAAAGGCTGGCTCGTTATGAGGCATGAGAGCCCCATGAAAAATGCGCCGAAGCCGGCCTCGTTGATGATGTGACGGACTGTGTCGGGAAGCTCCATGTACCACTCCCTCGCGGAGATGGTCCCGTATCCTCGGATGGCGTAAGAATCCCCCTGCGAGCAGGACAAGTAGATGAAAAGTATTGTAAGGAAATACAGTGTAAGAGTATTCTCGAAACAAACGGATGCAAGGCAGTGTAAGAAACACAGTGCATAAATGTATTTGGGATGAACAGATGAAAGATAGTGTGAGCTATGCAAGAAATGCAATGTACATTCCGGAAAATGAAGAAGAAGTGTATATCTCGGAGGCGCCATGAGATAAATGTGACTCCGGCTCGCGCAGTAGGAGGTCCTCCGGTGCGCCTCGTGCAAACCCCCTGAACTTAAGAATGCTATTGGGAGGTAGCATGTGTATCTCGGGATGATATATCGCCAGATCGAAAGGTCAAATGCTGAGTGGCAATGGCTCGAACTCTGGATCCACCCCCATCTCCGGAGAAGCTCTATCGTGTGGGATGTCGTCCGCCATCTCAAGAGAAGATGAGAAAGTGGTCGAAAATGGGAAAAATGGGCGAAGAATGCCAAAAGTCAATAAAAGTCAACTCTAAGAGAGGAAAAATGGAAGAAAAGGTCAAAGCTTGGAAAGGGCACCAAACTCAAGGGTAACTCAAGGGAAACAAACCTCAAGTGGTGGAAATGAAGAAAGAAACACTGAAAGCAACTTTCAATCGGTTCGAAGTGGTGTAAACTATGAGGGTTTAGCGAAGGAAATGTTTACGGGGTGTTGGATAAAGCACGTGATGCTGGGATCTAAGGGGCGAAATAGTCTAGAGTGAGAGGAGAAGGATTTTCGGGCTTGAGGTAGTGTGGACAAAGGGTTTGGAACCCTATTCTTAAAGACCTGAGGTGAATTGGCAATTTTGCCCCGAGTCTGCCATCGGTGGCCGACCGGCCACCAGTGGTGGCCGACGGCCACCATTTGTGGCTGATGGCATTCTTTTGTGGCCGATGGATGGCCAATGGCTTCCCAGAGTGGCCGACAGGCCTCCAATGCTCTCCTTGGATGTTTTTCTGGTGTTTTATGCCCTAATTCCTCAAGAAAGTGCAAGGAAAGTACACTTTTAAGCTCAAATGGCCTTTGCAGAAGCTCCGAACTGTGTTTTCAGTGTGTGATACTCAAAACGTGCGAGGTGTATCCTTTTAACTTGTTGCAACTCCTCCGAGAGGTAAGTTGGGGGTTGCGATCGAGTCATTTTTACCGTGCACCGCTTTTGTCATTGCATAGAACGTGCACCTCTTTGTCATTTCATGGAACATGCCTTTCACATGAGGTCTTGCATAGTCTCTTGTTCGCATAGAGCATGTACTTGTACTTTCGCATAGAGCATGCATCCTGTACTTTCGCATAGAGCATGCATCTTGTACTTTAGCATATAGCGTGCTTTTGCTTGGGCATTAAACACGCGTTTTGAACTTTAGTGCGTAACATGCTTGGCATAAGATATGTATTGTTGTTATCTCGCATGGAAAGTGCTCGCATGGCATCATGTTGTATATGCTCTTCATCTCGCATGGAAAGTGCTCACATGGCATCGCGTTGTATATGCTCTTCATCTCGCATGGAAAGTGCTCTCATGGCATTAAATTGTATATGCTCTCACATTCGTATGAAAGTGTTTGTGTCTGTTGTATAGAGCATGAGTTTGCTAGTATGGCATAAAATATGCATTTTGATGTTGCATGGAGCATGCCACAATTTTCGTTGCATAGAATATGCACTTTTCACTAGCATAGAACATGCATTTGTTAATCTTGCATGGAGCATGCATTTGCCACGTTTGCATAGAATATGCACTTCTCACACTTGCGTAGAAAATGTGCTTCTCACATTCGCATAGGACATGCATTTGGTATTTAGCATAGAACATGTTGTTAATCTTGCATAGAACATGCATTTTTATCTTGTTATATCTGTTAAATCTCTTTCTTATGCAGGCACGATATTGTATGTGCAGTTCATTCAAAGCTGGTGCAACTAGACGATATTGTATGTACGGTTCATTCAGAGGGATTCTAGGTAAGATCATTCCTGCCCCCTTGAACTCCTTGTTTTGGTTAAAAGCATTTGGGTACGCCCAGTGTTTATACCACATTGCTTTGGTTAGAAACATTGGGACGTGCTCCGATGTTTATACCCCCCCCCGATTAGAAGCATCTGGAACGTGTTCCAATGCTTATACCGCCCTGTTTTGGTTAGAAACATTGGGACATGCTCCGACATTTATACCCTCCCAGTTAGAAGCGTCTGGAACGTGTTCCGATGCTTATACCGCCTTATTTTTGTTAGAAACATTAGGACGTGTTCCGATGTTTATACCACCCCTTCGGGTAGAAGCGTTGGGAACATGTTCCGATGCTTATACCACCTTGCTTAGGTTAGAAACATTGGGACGTGCTCCGATGTTTATACTCCCCCCCCCCCGGTTAGAAGCGTCTGGAACGTGTTCTGATGCTTATACCGCCCTGTTTTGGTTAGAAACATTGGGACGTGTTCTGATGTTTATACCACCCCTTCGGTTAGAAGCGTTTGGAACATGTTCTGATGCTTATACCACCTTTCTTTGGTTAGAAACATTGGGATGTGCTCTGATGTTTATACCCCCTCGGTTAGAAGCATCTGGAACGTGTTCCAATGCTTATACCGCCCTGTTTTAGTTAGAAACATTGGGACGTGTTCTGATGTTTATACCACCCCTTCGGTTATAAGCGTTTGGAACGTGTTCCGATGCTATACCACCTTATTTTGGTTAGAAATACTGGGACGTGCTCCGATGTTTATACCTCCCCCTACCGGTTAGAAGTGTTTGGAACGTGTTCCGATGCTTATACCGCCCTGTTTTGGTTAGAAACATTGGGACGTGCTCCGATGTTTATACCACCTTCTGGTGTTTACACCACTCCATTTTCCTCTCGCGTACGACGTGCTAGGATGCTTTGTTTAGAGACACGCGAGCGCGCCCCGGTGTTCTCGAACCCCTTTCTCCTCTCGCGTGCAACGCGTTAGGATGCTTTGTTTAGAGACGTACGGGCGCGCTCTGGTGTTCTCATTATTCTCTCTCTCTCTCGCGTGCAATGCGTTGGAATCTTGTTTGGTACCTCGGGTGCGCCCGACGTTTATGTTGTTCTTTGTCTTTCCTGCGTGATGCGTAGTTAAACCTGTATAATTTTCTTACATCCTTTCTGCATGAAATGTGGTTTGGTTCAGGTTTACTTATTTATGTATGAGTTTACTGTAGCATTTCATTGCATAACATTTGCATTTAGATACTTCATTACAGGCTCATTGCATGATCGTAAGTTATGTTCTTGCATCGTGCATATCATTTGCATCTTGCCCCTGAACTATGCTGGTTTGATTCCTCACAAAGGGATACATAGGCAGCCTGCGGGCACAGCCGTTCTTTGTTTTGTTTGGTTGTTTATCTGAGTCTTCGGCCTTGTCAAAAATAGGTCGTCTCTGGGCTTTGACATTCACTCCCGTCATTTCATGACTTCCGAATTCTGTCAAAGAGGGGCAACTGTAGACACCTCATTTTTTACTGTCCTCAAGACTTGGACATCATCGTTTGAACACCCGATGATTGTGCTTGCTCGTGTTCATTTTGAGTCCCTGAAGGTCTCGGCTGAGCGCCTTGCCTTGGAGCCTCTAATCTTGTCTGTTTTGTGCTTGGTTGTGGACCAAGAGCTTGTTGCTTCAATTCTGGAGGAGAGGGTGGCCTGTCGGCCATCCCCCTATCCTGCCGGCCATGACTTGTGCCTGTCGGCCACCAGTGGTGGCCGGTCGGCTATGTTGATGGCCGGTCAGCTACATTGATGGCCGGTCGGCCACTGATGATGGCCGGCGGCCATTTTTCTCCTTTTTCACATATTTATTTGCCAGCTGTGCGAACTGTTGTTCACTGAAGCTCATCTCTATACTTGTGTATGGAGGGATGAATACAAGCCTTTAGCTTGATTTTCTATATATGGGAGGGGGGGTCTCTCCCCCATTTTGAGGGGTTAGACAATTTAGAGCAAAATTTTCTCTCTCTCTCTCTCTAAAATTCTCTCTCTCTCTCTCTCTCTCTCTTCTTGTTTTGTGCTTGATAGTTGAGTTTCTTTACACCTTTGAACACTAGCCCATAACCAAATTGGACCACCTTCAAGCTAAGGTCCCTTGGAGCCTAATTTGAGCTGTTGAAAGGTTGTTTGAGCCTAAGGAGGGCCTCTTTTATGCTATGCTTCAAGAGATATATTACTTAACTTGTAAGCTTTATTTTAATCACTTGCTTGGCCATCTTTTTATACTGTTTTGGGCCTAGTTTTCAACTACAAAAAGCTCTAATTTTTTAGCCTTAACATGTTGGTTTGAAGCCATTTTGTGCTAAGGGGTTGTCTACCTTTCTTGTTGCTTATTTGTGTGAGCCTTTGTACCATCTTTTAGCATATTAAAGTCAAACTTTTTGGGCCTTTAAACCATTGAAATTCAAAGTTATTTCAGTGGTAAAAAGCATTTTTGAAGTCCAAAAATGGAGGGGTTTGCCTCCCCTCCTTGTGTCACACTTCCATGCCTAGTTAGCATCACATGGTAGCATGTTTTTGTGGCGTAACTTAACTTATTTCCAGCATGTGTTTGCCTCTATTTTGGCATGATTTAACTCTATTTTGGGTTGCTTTGGTCATGTGAGCCTTGTTTTGCTTAATTGTAGTGCAAATGGCTTCATTAACTTGGCATTTTAGGCCTCTAAACATGTTTTGCTTGGAATGATTGCATGTTGTAGTGTCTTTTAACATGTAATTTCAGTGCATATAGCTCTGTCACATGCTCATTTGTTTCACTCTTTCATTGCTTTTGAGAGTTGTGTCTTGAGTCTTGTTTGCAAGCTAACATGCGAGCATGTTTTTCTAGCATTTTGAACCTCAATCTCAGCATGTTTTAGTCACTATTTTGACTGGTTGTAACTCTGTTTTGAGTTGGTTTGGCCCTTTGAGGCTTGTATTGTGTGGTTGTAGTGCAACTTCTTTCATTAGCTTAGTGAGTTAAGCCTTTTAGCATGTATTGCATGAGTTGCTTGCATGTTTTAGTGTATTTTTTTGCACTCCATTTCAGCACTAAAATCTCTGCGATCTCCCTCTATTCTTCACTCTTTTATTTGTTTTGAAAGTGACTTCGAACCCCTTGTTGGCTTGAGTGTGGAATTGAGACTCTCTTTCCTAATGGTTTTAATCCTCTCTTGAGGGTTTCTACTAACCAACAGCATGAGGCCTCTTTCATGCTCAAGGCACTTATGGTTCAAGCCCTATTTCCAGTAGAGGACAATCACCTTGGACTTAATCGATTAAAGAACTAACTGGTAATTTAAAATATGTAAACAAAATGAACAAAGTAAAAGAGGCAAGATAAGCATCTTTGTGTTGCATTGCATGTGTTTGGATTGGACGTTAATCCGAACACGAGAGAAATGGGATGTTTCATACTCAAAGTGATGAAACGTGCCACTTTTCTTTGTCACCGTCACCCTTGATCATGCATGATAGGGTGGTGGTTGTTTTGGTCTTGTTTATGCATTCATTGACCTTGTACAAGCTTGGTTCTCTAGCCATCATGCATTGAAAATGGTTGGTTGATGGCTAGAGAGCCAAGAGCTACACTCCTTTGAGCTTGAGAGATGATAAGGAGGGTAGCAGTACATATATTTCTTGAAAATGCCTTGCTTTGCCTCTATTTGCTCTCTGTTGCAGCAAAAGAAGTCTAGAAAATAGAGCGGTCGACCGGCCACTCAAGGTAGCCGACCAACCAGTTAAGGTGGCCGACAGCCACTTTTTGTAGCCGACCAGCCACCAGTCAATTTTTGTACAAATGTGTTCCTGTGTTGGAGCAGACGCAATCTGGAAGTTGGTACAATTTTCGGTGATCAAACGAGTGCAAACAGAGGCATCCGATGGCAAGGCAATGACATTTTCGGATGGAGTAACCGAGCATGCATGCATCTCTCGCCCCAAGGCCATTTAATTGCTTTTGCTAGCTTAGAATAAGTTAGCTAATTCCTTCATACATGTGTTGTAATTAATTAGCCTAATTCGTTTTGTAATATTTTAATTAGCTTAGGATAGCTAGTTATTTAATTGTGCTATAATAATTAGTTAATTAGAATAGTTAATTAGTTTCGTTTTATAATTAGCTTAGCTTAGTGTAGCTTAGCTTATTCATTCGAACCCTCCTTCGCGAGGGCGCAATGTTGTAATAAGTGTGCGTGTGTGTGTGTGTGCATGTCTTCCAACCCCACGTCTTTCTCCCTTTTATTTAATCGCTTTCAATGGTTAGATTAGGGACACGTTTTGATTAGCATACCTTCTGCTTGCATGTTTGCATCATTCATTTGTCTTGCATGCACCGAGGCTCAGCGCATCATTCAAACTATATTGAATTTCAATACTTATTTGAATACGTGTTTCAAAGCATGTTATCAAATTGTATCATATGCCATATTAGTAGCCGAGCCTATTAATTGTATTATTGCATGTGTTGCATTAGGCATCTTAACATAGTTAGGATCATACATTCTTTCTAACTAGCTTTTGTTTTGGCTTGGAGTACTCGGTAAGCTTTTATGCTTTAGCATACTTGCATGAGTGTGAGTGTTGCCATTATAGCACGCTTGCCATGAGGCTATGGCTATTTGCTTAAATGATTAACTGCATGAATGTCGGTGATTGAAGGCTTGATTGTTTGAATTGGAACAATTCAATGAGTGTGAGTTTTAAGCCCACTTTGTGAAGTGGCAAAATCATGTGCCCATCATGTTTGATGGCAAATCCACATTTTAGCCCACTTGAGGGTGGCAAATTCAAACCATTTTCGAAACCAAACATGAGTTGAATTCATTCCAATTCTTACAATTTTAGTCTATACTTGCTTGTGTGCGTCACATAGTAAAGCTAGCTAATAATCGGAATAAGAACCCATGTGTTTATAAAACAACATATCATGATAGTAGAGGCTGATATTTGATCGAGCAAGCGGGGGTGCTCATTTCATGACCTTCCCCCCTCGTACCCAAGTTCCCGAGCCAAGGCAATTTTGGTGATGACAAACATGTGGCCTTTAGCATGAGTCAGGGTTTCCTAAATTTCCCAAAAACAAAATATTTAGGCGGCGACTCTTTAATATTTAGGTGTGCACTTTGTGAGATTAGATTCAGAACCATGACAGGAGTCCGAGCTGTAGGACCAATTCGAGCTCTCCGAAAGGGGGCGCGAAGAAAGTCGAGCTACAAATACCAAAATAAAGAGATTAATGAATGAAATCTAGCATAATATAAAAACATGTTTTACAATTCCAAAACAAAATTATATTTCACATTCATGTCAAAACATTTGCTATAACAAGGTCCATCTTCTCATAAATCATATCTTTTAATTTCCAAAACAATTCATATATCCAATCATTTCAATATTTGCAATAACAATAACCCATTGAGTCTTATACGTGGTACATCCAATAGAGTAACAATATAACAATATGCTGAAACCAATAGGACCACTATGGTCAATCTAATAGAACCACAACGGGTCAATCAATAATCCATAATTCAATGTGGACCATTAAGGTCTTACATCAGAGATCTATGTATTCCAATTAATCCAATGGGCCATGGTATTGTTTCCCCCCAAGCGAGGGCCTATTAATCCATGGGCCACAGTATTGTTTCCCCCAGGTGAGGGCCTATTAATCTATGGGTCATGGTATTGTTTCCCTTAGGCCAGAGCCTCACTAAAGGATGCCACAAATATATTTCAAAAAGGGAACATACATTCATTCATATAAACTAACATTTCAAAATCATCATCATGTAACAATTTTCAAAACATATTTCAAACATATCTTTATAAGGATATTACTCATAGTGGGCTTGATTCGAATATGTAATGCCTCAAAATAAAAGATAATAAACCATTCATAATATTAACAAATGACAACAATGCATAAATATAGTTTTTTTTTTTTTTTTTTGAAATAAGTATCATTTCATTTCATATGATTCAGTGATACAAAAGATAGCACATGCAATTATACATTCACAAGTTCTAACTCTGAATATATACCATGTGTTACAAGTTAAAAATATGAAATAAGAGTGAAAGCAAACAAGAAATACCCTAAAGGCTTACAACTTTCCAAGGCAATGCTTGGTTACAACAAAAAGTGAATTTTAAACTCAATACAGATAAAGCCCTAGGCTTGTACAAAAATCATTACAACAAGTAACCAAAAATGAAGCTCTTGCTCCAAATCCTCCCAAGTTATTGCCTTGGCAGAGGTATATCATCAATACTTGAAAACGGTTTCCCACATAAGGTAAGCTAAAGCTCAGTAGAGATGCTATAATACAGTTTATGAATCTCAACAAAGATATAAGATGAATGCACATGCAATGCTCGTTTCAAAACATTTTCATTTCTCTTTCCAAGACCGTCCAATGCCAAGTTTATATCTCAATTCATGATATCATTTCCTTTATAACAGAAAACAGGGCAATAAATACAACACTGTGAATCTCTAGGATGTGTCTGCAAGTAGGCTACAAGCACTATTAATTTGTCATTTTTACTAGTATTAATCGGAAGGCTCGACACCTAACTGCGCGGGTTTTTGGTCTTTCAGCAAAGATACACAGGCCAACTTAATACAATAACTACACTCCCACCCAGATTCACCAAGTTATTCACCTACTTTTCTCAAAACAACAACATTTTCAAATATGTTAAATATGCAACAATGCTCAATGCAATGGATGAGAAAATAGTTTCAATTATCCCAATTCTCCTAATTCTCATGCAATTTCTACAACAATCATAGCTATCCTCCACCGATAGCCCAAAGCAGGTATCTCTGAACAAATAATTAATTTTCATAAAGATAAACTTTCCAAATTCTAAGATGTGAGTGGTAATACATACCGAACTCCACCATCCTCATCAATATCAATCCAATTTCACATTTCCAACATCAATTCCATTTATTTATACAAAATTAACTTTTGAGATATTTAGGGCAAAACCCCATTTTTTTTCCAAAATCAATTCCAAGTATAAAAACCAACCATTTTATCACAACTCAATCGCACTTCCAATCCCACACCCATTTTCAAGAATCCATTTGAAGACCCGTCTTTTGAGTTTTAACCCAAAACCCTAGATTTGTCAAAAAATCCCCAAACCACAATATTGTTTTAGAAATAGCAAATAACTAAGTTAAAAATTAAAAGGAAGAGTGAATAATCCCTACTTCAAGCTTAGAAGACGAGAAAGAGAATGGAGAAACTTCAAAAACACTGAAACCCAACTTTGTTCTGATTAGAACGAAGCTCTAGATGAGCTCTACCTTTTTATCAAAGGGACACAGGTGAAGAAATCAATGGATCTAGGTTTATTTGTAGAGAGAATGTGAGTTTTAGAGAGAGAGGCTCTTGATTTAGGGTTTTTAGAAAGTTTAGAGAGATATATATGAAAAAGTGAGCCCAAAAGGTGACTTTACGGATTGATATATGCGCAGACCACTCGAGCGCAAGAAGTGTCGCTCGTGCGACTAGACACAATGAATGAGACCGCTCGAGCAAAGAAGTTTACCACTAGAGCGAAGAATACAAACTCCTAGAAGTTTTACAGATATAGAACCATCGCTCGAGCTCAAGAAGGATCGCTTGAGTCAACACTGCTCAAATGCAAGAATGACTACTCGAAATGAGTCTCAAAATTTATCAGAGTAATTCAAAAGGTTATTGTCATAATTAACGCTTGTTTCGAAAATATGTAATAGCAAATACGGTTACCAAACCTTTCATAAATTATCACATTGAGATGTGCTCGAAGGCTTTATGTCACTTATCAAAGTACCATACGAAATATTCATATTGAATGAGTTCATTCGGAACACCTATATTAGTGACTCGTACGGAACATCACATTTGATAACTTATGTAGAACATTATTCAGATGACTTATACAGTACATCACATTTATGGCCCATACAAAACATCACATCTGATGGCTTACATAGAACATCACATCTGATGGCTTATATAGAATGCAGAACATCATACTTGATGGCTTATACAGAACATCACACTGATGACTTATACTTGATGAGCTCATACAGAACGTCTTATACGTGTAGATTCCATACAAAATGATTACCATCGAAATCATACAGAACAATCATCAAGATCGACATCATATAGAACGTTTACAACGGTTCAATAACTTTTACAAAACGCCACTTACGGACCATAGACAAAACAGTAGTTATCGAATGATCAAAGCACATTTTCATGTCATCATTCAAAAGGAAACTTATTCATTCTTAGCAAATCTCATTTTGAGAAAGCTTATCTCATTTTACATAATTCGGAGTTTCAAAGCATAGCTTAGTGTCTCAAAGTACTTGTTCGAAAATCTTGAATCGTATTTCATTACTTATATAAAGCATAGGTTTCATAATTCATTGCATAGTAAAACTACTTTCAAAGTAATTCATACTAAAATGCCTTTACAAAGACATTACTCACCTTGATTAATCCGATGGTCCTCTTCAACGTTCTGACCTACACATTACATACAATCATTCACATTGGAACACATTGTTTAAATCGAATGAATCTTCTTCTCTATTCTAATCATTTACTTATGTTGTTTCTTAGTTTATTAATCCTTAATAGGTCATAATTCATGCCTAAGAATGTCCAGAAAGAGATGAGAATGAAGATATGAACCCAAAACATCTTTTAAAAACATGCTAAAAATGAGCTGATGGCTAGAGCCAACTTTTGGTCGCTAGAGTCATTTAAAGACATAAACTGAGTTCGCTCAAGCCCCCATTTGGTCGCTCAAGCCAACTTTTGTAGAGTGAAAAATACAAGGAGCTCGTAATGTTAGCTCGAGCCACAACTTGGTTACTCGAGCGGTCTGTGAAATTCTAGGCACCAAGCTTAACAAAAATGGCTTCCAAACAACCTTTCAAAGCTTGGGGTCTTGCATGGCTTGTTCAAATACATGGAATAGCTTTAGAAAACTCAAATACAAACCCTTAAAGAATCCTTTATTCAAAACTTCATCAATTGGTCAAAGATTTGAACAAAAACTCATTCATACAAGATTTTTCAACTCTTCTCATGATTTTTCAAAACATGCAAATGGTGATCAACAAACTCATGAATTTCTAAAAAAATGGACATGATTTAAACTCACATGCATGTAAGGGCTTCAAAAATCAAACTCAAAATGATGGAACCAAAGGTTAATGTGATAACTCTGTCCCGTGTTATGCTAATTGATCTTAATTATGATTGTGATTATGTGCTTAATATGATTTGAGTGATAATTACATAATTATATGCAATTTTGAATTTCTATCTGTTCACCATAGGAAAATCTGTTCCACTTACTGTTGTAAATTGAAAATTGAAGGCCTTATCGGCCACAGAAACCGAAATTGACTACGCCATTGTGATTGGCATAATTTTTAGAGCCTACGGTGAAATTTAATTGAAAATTTATTCAGATCAAAATAATTAGATTCAGAACGATTAAATTAGGCTCAATTACTTAGCCTTAATCAATTTGATTAGCCAAGCCTATAAATAGGCTTATATGCACTCAATTTCTCTCTTTTGAACTCATATTTGTTGAGATTACACTCTAGAGAGAGAGTGTGTGCCGATTGTAGAGAGAGAGGGAGCTCCAGTTAGAGAATTGAACAAGGAGCTTAAAGATCTTGAAGATTAACTCAAGAATTAACTAGAACTTGGAAGGTTGGAGCTCATAGTGAGTAATTGGGCATGAATTCATGAGTTTGAGTAGTAATTATGTGAGCTCAAAGATGAATTGTAATCAAGAGTGTGAATTGAGTTGACATTTGATGAATTTGAAGTTGGTATGTACATGCATGCAGAGAATTGCCATGAATTTGCATAATCTAGCATGTAACATGTTAATTATGAAAAATTGAGCATTGAATCATACATGCAAGCATGGTTTCTTTGAGCTTCATGAGTATAAACATCACTTGTGCCATTTGTAATGGTATTAGGGTCTATATTACATATGCATGTATAATTCATGAAGTTATGGAGTTGGTTATATGTGTATTGAAGTTTAATTATAAAGCTATGTGTTTTGTTGAGATAATTTGAGAATTAGATCATGGTTTTGGACAATTGGTTTTAAATGACCTATATTCTCATGCTATGTAATGTTTTTCCATGATTTTGTACCAAAAACACGAACTTTGAACCTTTGAACATCAAGTTTGAGCTTTAAGAACAGTTATGGAAGTTCCAGAATTCATCGAGTCCGCTCGAGCGGGGAAAGCGCCGCTTAAGCGTAAAATGTTAGCTCCCAGAAGTTTTACAGACATCGATGTCCACTCGAGCAAGAAGAGTCACACTCGAGCATCCAGTCACATGTTTGACTTTCAGCTTAAGCGTCCGAAGTCACACTCGAGCACAAAATCGAGGCAACCAGTACTTTTGCAGACCCAAGTGGTCTGCTTGAGCGGAGAGCCCTGTTTTAGGAATTTTAAAAATGTGTTGTATGATTTGTTTTCCATTCTCTTTCATTTCTAAACACTCTTAGGCATGCATTGAACACTATAAATGAGTTAAAAAGATAAGGAAGAAGCCTAAGAAGGATATATGAATTAAGAACGGATTGAATCGTTTGTGACCCATTATGTTTATGAAATGTGTAGGGTCAAGCACAAGGGCAAACCATCCAGCAGATCACTGTGAGTAATATCTTAGTAAAGATATTTTGAAGTATGCTATTTGTCCAATTGCTTACTCCTATTTGAGTTTCATAAGTTTGTTAATTTAAATTGTGGACAAATATTTGTTATACCATATGATTGATATAATTGATTGGGCCAAAAGCCATTGGATATGAATGATTGGACCAAAGGCCGTTTGACATAATTGATTAGGCCAAAGGCCATTGGATATTAATGATTGGGCCAAAGGCCGTTTGACATGAATGATTGGGCTAAAGGCCGTTGGATATGAATGATTGAGCCAAAGGCCGTATGACATAAATGATTGGGCCAAAGACCGTTTGATGTGAATGATTGTGCTAAAGGCCATTTGACGTGAATGAATTGGGCCCGAGGTCGTCTGTTAAATATGAAGTGGGCCAGAGGCCGTTTGATACGTCTGGGTTTGTAGCCGTTTAATGTACTAAATAGAACTATGAATGGGCCTAAGGTCGTCTGATATATCTGTTTTAAATTTCATTCATGTATCTTCTTTATTTGATATTATTCACTGGGCTTTTACTCACTCTCATTCATGCGTATGTAGGTGAGCCAAGAGATGTTCAAACCCAGCCTTGGTGAAGTATGTGAGAAAAAGTCAAAGTTTTGAGGAGTTAGCCCAAACGTCTCACGCACGAAACTTGTTTGTTTCTTTTGTCTTCCTTTTTGTCACTTTGGTGAAAACGTTAGATCACCATGCACATAAGCTTTTGGTTTGACTGACTTTGACTTGAATGATCCTGATGTGTAAAAGAATTCTAGGCCATTTCCCTTTGATGTGGGTTATTAATGAGTATATGTGAAATGTTTTGACGTGCCATGTAAGCACAGCACTATGGACAAAATTTTTGAGTTTGCTTCCGGTTTGGCCCCTTAACTTTGTTGAAATATGTTTTAATGAGTTTGACACCATAGGTAATCTCTTGATTACTGGCCGGTTATGACCTTAATCCATAGGGGCGGGTTCGGGTCATGACAGTTAATCTCCAAGAATATGCATACAAGTCACCTACAAGCTCAAAGTCCTATTTCTCTTACTAATTTTCATGAAATTAGTTCAAAGACATGTTGAAATCATGATGCATGAAAGGTTAGCTATAGAAAATAGGCTCAAGATTCTTATCTAGAGCTTTGATTTCAGAAATGTGAGATGAATCTTCCTGGTTTTCTTCTTCCTCTTCAAACTCCTGAGCTCTCTCTCTCTTTAAAGCCAAACTCTCTCTCTCCCTCTAGAATGACTCTCAGCTCAAAAAACCAAAGGAATGTTGCCTACATTCCCTCACATCTCAGCAAAATATACACAACACACACCTTCACATCTTGAATACACAACAGGTGCACACACATGCATTATTCCAACACACCCGGAAGAGTAGTTGTAATCCCATACACTCAACATCACAAAATACCCAACTCGTACTACACTTAATCAGATGTTGATTCATAAATAGGATTAGATTAGGCATAAATCATGCATCACCTTAACTAAACACAAGCAGCCTTAATTAATCAAGGTTAGCACACAACTCAATTAACTCCAAAATTGTTCCAATTAAGGCTCAATTTAAGCACATGTGATTCTACTAAACTGAAACAATTTTTAACAAAACTTCTCAGATGGTTCTAAAAATTCCAATTAATCTATCCATGTACTCAATTTCTATTTCTAGAACCATTAAGGCTATCAATTTCAGATTCAAAGCAAAAATCATGATAGATAATTTTCAAATCAGATAGATATGCACAAGTTAACCACAAGGCACATATCACAATTAATAAATAACACGTAATTAAACTATTATAATTATGATATGCATGTTGGGGTTAGTACAGTAGTCCTTTGGAGTAAAAAGATTGAGTACGTCGAGGGCTTCATTCTAATCGGAGAAGTTAGTGTTTTCAGCTCCATCAAGTTCTACCCCTTGTTTCTTTTGCATCTTCTACTCTGAGGTAGGGATTTTTTTTACCTTTAATATGATTTTTCGCTTAATTATTTTCTTTTTGAAGGGTTTAATGATTTTGGGGATTTTTAGGGAAACTTAGGGTTTGATTTTGAAATCAAAACAGGGGTTTTCTAAATGGATTCTTGAGAATGGTTGTGAGGATGTGCTTATGGGTAAGATATGTTAAAATGATGGATATCTTTTCTTAAAATTGATTGTGTAAGAAAATGGGGTTTTATTCTAAATTTTGGATATTTGGATTTGTGGGATTAAATGGAAAATGATGTTGGCTTTTGTAAGATTGGAATAATGATTCTGTTGATGATGACGGTGGAATTGGATATGTAATATTACTTCCATTGTAAAAGGATGGAATTATATCTTTTAGTTGAAAAATATCTATGTATAGAAATATTTGTTTTGGGTTATTGGTGGATGATAGTTTTGATTGTTGTAGACATTGCATGAGGATTAGGTTGAATTGAAACTAATTTCTCATACATTGTGCATTGAGCATCATTTCATATTGAGCATGGTAAATGTATTGATTTTGAGAAAAATGTGTGAATATCTTAGTGAATTTGATTAGGAGGTGTGGTTATGGTTATGATGTTGGCCTGTGAGTTCTTAGTAAAAGTCCAGAAACCCGCGCAGTTAGGTGTCGATCCTTCCAGTTAGTATCGGTAAAATGGCTTTGGTAGTGCTTGTATAGCCTACTGGTAGACACGTTCCTAGAGATTCCCAGTATTTTATATCCACTGCCTTGTTTTCTGTTATAAAAAGATTATTTTCATAAATTGATTTGTAACCTAGCATTGCATTGTTTTTAGATGAAAAAAGAGGAATGTTTGACAAATGGCATGCATGTGCATTCACCTTATAATTTTTCTAAGATTCATATACCGTGTTAGAGCATCTCTACTGGGCTTTGGCTCACCCTATGTGGGAAACAACTTTCAAGTGCTAATGATATGCCTCCACCAATGACGTAGCTTGGGAGGACTTGGAGCTAAAGGCTTCACTTTTGTTTATTGATGTAATCATTTTTGTTTAAGCCTCGAGCTTTACCTGTATTAAGTTAAACTCATTTTATTATACCCAAGCATCAACTTGGAAAGTTGTAACCATTAGGGCATCTAATTATTTGGTTTACTTTTACTTTTACTCTTGTATCTTTGCCATATACTATAGATCCAGAATCTAAGGTTTATATATTGCATATTTCATCTTTTATATTGATCAAAGTTATGAATGAAATGGAAAATATGATTTTGTTGATCATTTGTAAATAATGTTATGAGTTGGATTATTGTTAATTTTTTTTGGAGCGTTACAACTTGGTATCAGAGCTACAGAGTTAGAATACTTTGGGATCATGGAATGTAGTTTTTACCACAATGGATTCTCTTGCTAGATGGTATTAGAAATAGACCTGGTATGCTATGTGATAACATGCTTATATGACTAAGTGAGTATGAGATTTAATTTTTTAGATATTGATTGGGTCTACGAGTTTTTAGAAATCCTGTTAGAAGAGCATTTGATCGCTATTATTTCTAACTGAAAATCTAGCAATGTTGCAGGATGGCCACTATCTAGAAAGAAAATTCATTTGTGTTTATGTGATTAAGTGCTTATGTGGAGTGAATTACTTTTGGTCCACCACAATAGGACATGAGTGAATTAGCTTCGGCACATTTGTGAATGTGATAATAAGTTATGTTACCTTTATTAGGATGTTAGGACGTGGATGTGGTGGTGGTAGGCGTGGTAGGCCGAGGCGGCAGGAGTTGTTACCGGATGACATTCCGGTGCAGAAGAAGGAGTTGATCATGCTAACGTGGCCGAGCCAGTAGGTTAGCAAGCCATGGGTGCTTTGGCCCAAGAAATGGTTGGTGCTTTACAAGAGTCTATAGACATTGTCAGGGCTAAGAGTCAAGTCCATGCCCATGTTGCCAAGACAGGGCCGTTCTTTTTTAAGAGGGAGTTCTTCCAGTCGAATTCGGATGAGTTTTTGGAGGATCCGAAGGAACCATTGAAGGCAGATGAGTGGCTTGAGCAGATGATGAAGAAGTTTGAGATGCTTGGCATCGAAAATGATGGTTTGATGGTGACCTTGGCATTCTTCCAACTAAAGGGAGATGTAGGTCAATGGTGGAAGTATGTACGTGGGCGCATTGGGGTGACTTGGGAGGCCTTTGACAACGCCTTCCAAGACAAGTTTTTGCTTCCTACTACTAGGGAGAAGTTGAAGAATCAGTTCTTGAAGCTCAAGCAGCTGAGGCCTTGTATGGCCGAGCATGTAGATCTCTAATGTATTGGGCCAAGGTGGGTGATGCACCTATATTAGGTCCTGAATTAGTCTAAGAAATGACGGAGAAGGTCGTTCTTGTTCATAAGAGGTTGGTTTCGGCTTAGAGTCGCCAGAAGAGCTACGCCGACTGTAGGAGGAGACCCTTATCTTTTGAGGTAGGAGATCACATGTTCCTAAAGATATCACTGATGTAAGGTTTAATGAGATTTGGGAAGAGTGTGAAGTTGTCTTCTAGATTTATTGGGCCTTTTGAGATTCTAGAATGGATTGAAAAGGTAGCTTATCGTTTAGCCTTGCCAAAGGCAACTTTCTAGGGTTCATGACATGTTTCATATTTGTATGCTTTGGAAATATAAGCCTGATCCTTCACACATGTTGTATTGGACCGAGTTTGAGGTAGATGAGGATGCCTCGTATGAGAAAAGACCGGTATGGGTTTTAGACTCTCGGAACCAAGTCTTGCGAGGCAAGACTATTCCATTGGTTAAGATGTTGTAGGGACTCTGAGGTTGGGATTTCTTTGACCTTGTTTCCTTTGTGTCTTCTACTCTGAGGTAGGGATTTCTTTGACCTTCAATACGATTTTTAGCTTAATTATTTTCTCTTTGAAGGGTTTAATGGTTTTGGGAATTTTTGGGAAAACCTAAGGTTTGAGTTTGAAATCAAAAGAGGGGTTTTCTAAATGGTTTCTTGAGAATGGTTGTGGGGATGTGTTTATGGGTAAGATACGTTAAAATGATGGATACCTTTTCTTAAAATTGATTTTGTAAGAAAATGGGGTTTTGTTCTAAATTTTGGATATTTGGATTTGTAGGATGAAATGGGCAATGATGTTGGGTTTTGTAAGATTGGAATAATGATTATGTTAATGATGATGGTGGAATTGGATATGTAATATCACTTCCATTGTAAAAAGATGGAAATGTCTTTTGATTGAAAACTATTTGTGTATAGAAATATCTGTTTTGGGCTATCAGTGGAAGATAGTCTTGATTGTTGTAGACATTGAATGAGGATTAGGTTGAATTGAAACTAATTTATCATACGTTGTGCATTGAGCATCATTTCATATTGAACATGGTAAATGTGTTGATTTTGAGAAAAATATGTGAATACCTTAGTGAATCTAGTTAAGGGGTGTGGTTATGGTTATGATGTTAGCCTGTGAGTCCTTGGTGAAAGTCAAGAAACCTGCGCAGTTAGGTGCCGATTCCGGTTAGTACCGGTAAAATGGATTTGGTAGTGCTTATATAGCCTACTGGCAGACACGTACCTAGAGATTCTCAGTGTTCTGTATCCACTGTCCTGTTTTCTATTATAAAAGGATTATTTTCATGAATTGATTTGTAATCTGGCATTGCATTGTTTTGAAATGAAAAATGAAAAATGAGGAATGTTTGATAAATGGCATACATGTGCATTCACCTTATAATTTTGCTAAGATTTATATATTATGTTAAAGCATCTCTACTGGGCTTTGACTTACCCTATGTGGGAAACAACTTTCAGATGCTGATGATATGCCTCACAAATGACGTATCTTGGGAGGACTTGGAGCTAAAGGCTTCATTTTTGTTTATTGATGTAATTATTTTTGTTTAATATTTTATTGTTTAACCCTCGGGCTTTACCTGTATTGAGTTAAACTCATTTTATTGTACCTAAGCATTGACTTGGAAAGTTGTAGCCATTAGGGCATCTAATTATTTGGTTTACTTTTACTCTAACTCTTGTATCTATGCCATATGCTATAGATTCAGAAGTTAGGGTTTATGAATGTATAATGGATATGTCATCTTTTATATTGATCAAAGTTATGAATGAAATGGAAGATATGATGTTGTTGATCATTTGTAAGTAATGTTATGAGTTGGATTATTGTTAATTTTTTTTGGAGGCGTTACACAACATGGGAAACAAAAGACGAGATGAGACAAAGATACCCGGATCAATTTCTGATACGAGGTAACACAAGTTTTGGAGGACGGGGGAGAGGCTATGACAACCACACTTTGCATATCATTTTGCATTCATTTAATTCTAGGGGTTTTGATTTTATGTGCATATTTTTGTGTATGTTGTTATATGTGAATTATTTGTTAGGAGGTTGTGATTTGAATAAGTATAATGTGTAATGCCTAATAGGAATTCAATTAAAAATTTGAGTGAAATTAGTATTAATTAAGATGGATTCAATTAAGATTAGATTATGGTTATTTGGATTAATTAAATTAAGTGCTAATTATAATTAAGTAGGATTAAGGAGTGATTAATTAAGTTTAAACAAAATTAAAACCTTTAGCTAATTCTAATTCAATTCTTTATATATATATATATATGTTATGTTGAGAGTGTTGAGTTCATTTTTAGTAATCTTTTGCTGGAGAGAAACATTAGAGTTAGAGAGGGAGAGTTCAAGGAGTTGAAGATTAAGAGAGGATGAGAGAAATTGAAGAAGAAATTGAGTAGAAGAAGAAGAGAAGCTTAATTTCATCAAGTAGCTCAAGAATTCAAGACTTTAGGTAAGGAATTGAACCTTAAAACTTGTAGTTAATACTTCATATATCATGAATTAAGTAAGAAATGGAGTTGATTTGCTCATAAATGCATAAATATAAGATGAAGATGATGAATTTGAGTTAGGATCATAACCTATAGAATTAATTTAGAAATTTATTCATTTTGAGTTTGAATTTTTGTTGTCTTGCATGAAATTGAACTCATGTCCACATACATGGAAGTTTTTAACTTGTAAATTTTCAGAAATTCATGAAGTTATGCTTTTAATTTCATGTTTTGAACATCAAAGGAAGAAGATTTTGAAAACATAGCATGAATGGAGTTTTGGCTCATGTTTTGACAAATTGAATGAAGTTTTGATCATGTTTATATGTTTTCTAAAGTATTTTCATAATTTTGGACAAGCCATGTATCTTCCTTATTTGAAATTTTGTTTGGAAGTTTTTTGAAACAGAATTTCGAAACTAGAGTTCGCAGATCGCTCGAGTGGTCTTGTTACCGCTCAAAGTGAACTTTTGTTGCAACTAGAAAATTGTTTTGCAGACAAAAATACTGAGACCTTGCATTCACCGCTGAGAAACCACTTGAGCAGACTTCTCTGTTTTGGAAAATTTTTGAAATGCATCGTTTTGTTTATATTTTCTTTCTTATTTGTTTCTGAGCATCTTTAGACATAAATTAAGTCTCATTAAGGATGAATTAAGTTAGGAATCAACATAAACTGATTGGTTAAGAATTTAATTGAACATTGTGTGTTATCGATATTTGTGTGTGTTATGTAGGTCAAACCACTGAGGAGTAGCTATTGAACTAAGTCTCTTGAGTAATGTTTTTGTAAAGATATTTTCATATTATGATTTCTGAAATGTTCCGATTTAGATTTTGAACTAGTATTTTGAAATAAATGAATGATATTTCCTTTCTGAATCTATTATGGCATCCTTAGCGAGTTCTAGCCATTGGGGGACATTTATATGCCTTGGCTATGGGAGATCTCCATTTTGTTATCGATCCAATGTGATCATTTTGTTATCGACCCTAGTGGTTGTTCTCAACCTTTATAGTCATCTGTATATCCTGGACCTATATGGTCGTTCTGCTTAATGATAATGGATGTACGACATACTCTCTTTAGTTATGAATGTTTGATTAAAGTTATGTATACATTGATATATATACATCTTTGAAAAGTTCATGATTTTAACAAGAATGTTTTGATGGTTTAAAACTCATTCATTAACCTTTTTATACTAACGTTACTCATTGGGTTTTAGCTCACTCCGTTCCCCTATATGTACGTAGGTGAGTATCAGGATTATCAGCCATAAGTTTGCTTCAAAGTTTACCCCTTTTGTGAAGCCTTCGAAGAAGTGCTTGTCAAGTCATGTATATGAACTTGTGAATGTAATTTTGTACTAATGTTGTATTTAATGTCAATATTATAAGTTATGTTATGAAAGTTTGTGTGAGTTTTAATTATATGTCATTTATACACTGTTCAATGGACTTATTATTGTTCGTTTGCTTCTATTTTAGGCCCCATTATATTATATATTTTGTATTCTATCAAGTTAGACCATAGGTAATCTATGATTACTGGTCGATTATCGCTCTAACCTCTAAGAGCAGGTTAGGGTCGTAACATTGTCACTGAATGTTTCACTCCACATAAAGAGATAGTACTAACCCATGATTGTTGATCATAAGAGCGGGTTAGGGTCGTGAGACCGTCACTCAATATTTCACCCCAGATAGAACCTTTTTCCTGACTTAAAAAAATTTAGTCGCTAATTGATTTTCCGACCCTGTATTGGTGACTAAAGTGGCGACCAAAAAAATTAGTTCCGACTAAAAATAGACTTTTGCCAACTAAATTTTTAGACAAAAAAAGTACAACTTCCTATAGTGAACACGAGAAGGAACATTGTCCCGATCACAACTACAAGCTGCCCATCTTCACTTTAGTGGTCGTAATATTGGTACGATACCCTCTCACCGTAATTGAATTCATCTTTTATTTGATTTACTCAAACCTTTTTGATAAGCTCTCCGAAAACCTTCTTTATGTGCCCATTTATAATGCAAATTTTAATGTATATCCTTTAACTGTCACTTCGTATCACTTTATTTCTTTCAATTAAAATATATTACAATTTATCATTTAAAAGTACCAGTGATATGAGTGTAAGTTTTTCATTGAAGATCCATTACTTAAATTGATGGATATTGACATATAACTTGTAAATGATATCTCAAATATTATAAAATACTTAAATAAACTTATTTTATCTTTCTCCTTCTCATGTCAACAACCATGGTTGCCTATATTTTGGTTGTCGTGGTTTCTATTTTAAAAAAAGAAAACAAGGAAAGAATGCTATTTCTTTGTCATTGTTGCAAATTATATAGAAAAAAAAAATTACGAATAATTCCTATTTTACTCTTATGATTATAAAGAAATCCTATCAAACTTTTAAAAATGTTTCGAAAATGTTTATTTCTCCATAATGATGTACCTTATCTCAATTTTACCCCATATTTAATATGACCAATAACTTCATTAATATTTTTAATCTAAGTAAAATTATATCTTTGAATTGTAAAAATAATGATATTGTATTAAAAATATCATAAATTACAATGAAAAAATCACCAACACATTCTATTTTGTTTTGAAAATTATTATTGAGTTATATCAAATTTCAATATTAATAAATAACTGCCTATTTTATTTTTTATTTTATAAATTAAAAAAAAAAATCAGTTATTCATGATAGCAGTTTATTTAAATTTATTTTTTCTCATTAAAATATGAACTAAAAGATTTATAAATACTTTATTTTGTATAAAAAAATTTAATAAAAATATTTTGATTGTTCAAATTAAATGAATTTTAATGAGAAAAAAAAACAAGTACAAAATTCATCAACTATTTCATGCATTGAGAAATATATAAATTTTTCATAGTATTATTTTTCATAACTCTTTGGAATTTTAATAGAATTATCTAGTTTAGATTGTTTACACTAAAAAATAAATAAATAAATAAAAAAATCATAATTTGAAATAACAAAAAATGATGCATTTTATACTATAGTTTTTCGATTCAACTGTTATTTATGATTTTTTAATATAACATTAATAATTTTTAATTTTAATTAAGTTAAATAGTTTATAAAATTGTTATTCATATTAAATGAGAATGGTAAAACTGAGATAAGATATACTATTATGAAAGAATGGACTTTTTGGGAACATTTTATGAAAAATAAAAATTAGTTGTCCATATTAAAACTTGATAGGATTCAATAGTAACTTTAAGAGCAAAATAAGACTTATTGATAATTTTTCCAATCATATATCCAATTTTCATCCATTTATGTAATGAATTCTTAACATAGGATTTGCATTAATGCAAACTAAGAGTTTAATTTGATAAAGTGTAGTGGCTTTTTTTTATTATTAAAAGGAGTAAAGTGATAATAGTTCAAGGGAGGTAAAATACTTTATCAGTGAAGTGCCAAGTTATTCTTTTACTTTTTTTTGGTAAATGATAGGATATTAGTAGATTAATAAGTTAAATTACAACGAAATAGACACTGTCATTCCATTGACTCTAACCTTAAACCTCTAACCTTCTCATAATCCTAAGAGATAGTTTACATAAGACCACTCGGCCAACTCCCCTTTCCATATAAAAGTTCACTTTAAATATAGTGATTTTGATATTTATCATAAATGCAATGCATTTGGGGAGGAAAAAACTAAAAAGATGTCCACAAAATAAAATGTGTATCAGATTCATTTGATATGGCTCACTACATTAAATTTGAATCTACATTATGCACATCATTTTTTTTAGCAATTCTTATAATACATTTTTTAAGTTCGTAGCACTTTAAGATATTTATAGAAAGAGAAATTATATTTCAGTAGAAAAAATTTTAACTAATTATAAAAACATGAAGGTGCAAGTAAAATACGTGTTCTCATGCATGCAAGACCACAATCTTTATTTACATTAGAATACAGACTCAATTATACCTCCATATTATTGCAATTACTTTAAATTCTTCATATTGAAACACAATTTTGTTGTAAATTGGCTGTAGATTCTAGCCAACCACATGGTGGGGAAGATGGCAGCTCAAATTCACATGGTAGGGAAGGAACTCTTCTGGCCATTCACATGGTGGGACAGCATTGGAGTTGGCCATGTGAAGCTTTCAACTGGAAAGCCACCGAAAGGAGAAATGTGGGCTGGCAGCCAGCTCACATTAAAGGCCTCTCCATTCTCTATTCTTGTGTATATATAGAGAGGGTGAGTACAGAGGAAAATACAGCAGAGAGAAAAACACAGTGAGGTGTGAGTTCAAGAGAGAAAACAGAGAGAGAGAATTATTCAGAGCTTGTATAATTCTTCAATTTGTTCAATATAGTGAATCCGCTGCCCATGGACGTAGGCGACTTGCCGAACCACGTTAAATCTTGTGTGTTATTGCTTGTTTGAGTTCCCTGGTGTGCCCCCGATCCACAACAATTGGTATCAGAGCTCGGGTTACGAAAAATTGAATATTTTCCGAAAGTGCCTAGATTTCGAAGTGCTCGAAATCCACTTTTGAGCATACTAGGAGGAAGAACTCCAGGAGAGGAGTCCAACCAAGCAAAGCAGAGACCCAGAAACCACCTCACGCGCCCTCACGCACTCTCTGAAAAAAAGCGCGTGAAGGCCACTCTCTGCACGCGCCACACGCGCTGCTCAGGGGAGAAGACGAGCCACGTCAGCGCCACGTCACGCCACGTCAGCGACACGTCAGTCCACGTGTACGCCACGTGTCCCAGCCACGTCAGCCTGAGCCGCTGACCAAGCCGAGCCGCCGTTGACCGCGCGCGAGCCTCCGTTGACCGCCGTTGGCCGCGCCGTCAAGCCGCCGTTGACCGTGCCGCCGAACCTCCGTTGACCGCACCGCCTGCGCCGTTGACCGAGCCGTTGACCGGAGACATTATCCGGTGCATCTCAGACGCACCAGATTCTGCAGATCTGAACCGTTCAAACTGTTTTGGCCATTTCTGAGTCATTCGGAGTCCGTTTTTGACGATCCAATAGTGTTTTCCAACTATTTGGATATTCCGGACACATCTGTACGGTCATTTTTTGAATTGAAGTTTCTAAAAAATGGCAGAATCTAGATCAACCGAGTCCGTAAGTAATTCAGCCAGTACAAGCAACTCTAGGCATTGGACCCCGGTGTCCCATGCTAAGTTCGAGGTAGAGAAGTTTGATGGAAGCAGCAACTTCGGCATGTGGAGATGCGAAGTTAAGGATATGCTTGTCCAGATGAACCTGCACTTCACTCTGGGAGACAAACCAGATGACATGGATGGGATAGAATGGGAGAGGGTGAATCTCCTGGCCTGCAGTTCCATCCGACTTTGCCTTGCAAAAGAGGAGAAGTATGCCTTCACAGAATATGATATTGCGAAGAAGCTTTGGAAGGCGCTGGAAGATAAGTTCATGACAAAGAGCATTGAAAACAGGCTCTACTTGAAGAAGAGGTTGTTTCGTTTCGACTACAAGAAAGGTATTTCGATGAACGAACACCTAAATAACTTCAACAAAATTCTTACGGATTTGAAGAATTTGGATGATCACATTGGTGATGAAGACAAAGCACTGTTATTGTTGAATTCCTTGCCTGACTCGTATGATCATCTCACTACTACTTTACTGTACGGTAAAGAGAAGATCAAGTATGTTGATGTTGCAAACGCCTTGGTGAACAATGAGTTCAGAAGGAAAGATAAGTTTGCAAACAGGGACTCAGCATCTGAGGCATTGACAGTCAGAGGCAGAACAAATAACAGAAGATATGCAGGGCGAGGAAAGTCTCGCTCAAAATCCAGAGGGAAATCTTCAGACAGAAGACGTCTTGCAAAAGACGAGTGTGCTGCTTGTCGCCAGAAGGGGCATTGGGCAAAAGATTGTCCCAATAAAGACAAGACAGAAGAAAAGGTGAACATTGCACGAGATGGAGATAATGATGAAGGAGCAGCCTTCACAGTTTCATCATATGGCCAGTCTGATGAATGGATAATAGATTCCGGATGTTCCTACCATATGTGTCCTAACAAGCAGTGGTTCTCGAGCTTACGAGAGTTCGATGGAGGAGTTGTGCTGATGGGCAACGACCAAGCTTGCCAGACAAAGGGGATTGGAACATTCGACTGAAGATACATGATGGAACAATCAGAATTCTTGAAGATGTACGGTATGTACCAGATCTAACAAAGAATCTCATCTCAGTGGGAGTTTTAGACTCCAAAGGTTACAGAGTAACCATGGAAGGTGGAGTCCTCAAAGTTGTTCGAGGAGCATTTGTTGCAATGAAGGGTACTCGACAGGGAAATTTATATTTCCTAGATGGCTCTACAGTCACAGGGAGAGTGGCTGTCTCCACCAGCTCAGAAGATGATGCATCAGACACTTCCAGACTTTGGCACATGCGCCTAGGGCATGTCGGTGAGAAGGCTTTACAAGGGTTGGTAAAGCAAGGCCTGTTGAAAGGCGCCAAGACAGGGAAGCTTGAGTTCTGCGAGCATTGTGTACTGGGAAAGCAAACAAGAATCAAGTTTGGTACTGCTATTCATCGTACCAAAGGAATTCTAGACTACGTCCACAGCGACGTATGGGGTCCTTCCAAGAATGCTTCGTTGGGAGGTAAACACTACTTTGTGTCGTTCATTGATGATTTTTCAAGAAGAGTTTGGATTTACACAATGAAGCACAAAGATGAAGTCTTAGACATCTTTCTTATGTGGAAGAAGATGATTGAGACCCAGACAGGCAGAAAGATCAAGAAGCTCAGATCTGACAATGGTGGAGAATACACATCAGATCCCTTCTTTGAGGTTTGCCAGAATGCAGGGATAGTGAGACATTTCACAGTTCCTGGAACACCGCAGCAGAATGGAGTTGCAGAACGCATGAACCGCACTTTGGTGGAGAAAGTCCGGTGTATGCTGTCACAGTCTGGATTGAGCAAGGCATTTTGGGGCGAGGCATTGAACTATGCTCGTCATCTTGTCAACAGACTACCTACTGCAGCACTAGATGGTAAGACTCCCATGGAGGTATGGTCAGGAGTCCCAGCTACTGATTATGATCAGTTACGTATCTTTGGATGTCCAGCTTATTTTCATGTTACAGAATCTAAGTTGGATCCAAGAGCCAAGAAAGCCATCTTCTTGGGCTTCGGTGACGGTGTCAAGGGATACAGACTTTGGTGCCCTGAATCAAAGAAAGTTCTCATCAGAAGAGATGTTACCTTTGATGAGTCTGCAATGCTGAAGCAACCAGATCCTCAACAGAATGAGGAAGCATTGAAGAAGTCAGTGCAGGTGGAGTTTGAGACTCCAGCAAAGACTAGTCAGCCAATCAACCATCCTGAAGAAGTCTCAGAGGATAGCTCTGAAGAGAGTTCAGATGAAAATGAAGAGGCTCCGCAACAATCAGAACCCATTGCAATCAGGAAAGGACAAAGGGTTACTAAGCAACCCAGTTGGATGACCGATATGGTAGCCTATGCACTTCCAATCATTGAAGACAATGTTCCTTGCACTTTCAAAGAAGCCGTGCAGAATGCAGAAAGTGTCAAATGGAAGGAGGCTATGGATGAAGAGATCGGGTCACTTCATAAGAACCAGACTTGGGAGTTGGTGCAACTTCCAAAAGGCAAGAAAGCAATTGGGTGTAAGTGGGTTTACACCAAGAAGGAAGGCATTCCAGGCAGAGACAACATCAGATTCAAAGCTAGATTGGTAGCTAAAGGCTATGCTCAGAAGGAAGGAATAGACTACAATGAGGTATTCTCACCTGTTGTGAAGCACACGTCTATTCGCATCTTGTTAGCTTTGGTTGCACAGTTTGATCTCGAGCTCGCCCAACTCGATGTCAAAACTGCTTTCTTACATGGAGACCTTGAAGAGGAGATATACATGTCCCAGCCAGATGGTTTCAAAGTTGCTGGAAAAGAGAATTGGGCCTGTAAGCTGAACAAATCGTTGTACGGATTGAAGCAATCCCCGAGACAGTGGTACAAGCGATTTGATCGGTTCATGATGGAGAAAGAATACACAAGAAGTCAATTTGATCATTGTGTATATTTCGTAAACTTCCCGACGGTTCCTTCATCTATTTGCTCTTATATGTAGATGATATGCTGATTGCATCTACGAGCAAGGTGGAGATTGACAAACTCAAGGCACAGTTAGCGAGAGAGTTTGAAATGAAGGATTTGGGAGAAGTAAAGAAAATTCTTAGCATGGAGATCAAGAGAGACAGGAAGAAGGGCACGGTTTGTCTGACACAAACCCAGTATCTGAGAAAGCTGTTAGACAGATTTGGCATAAATGGGAAAACCAAAGCTGTGAGTACACCATTGGCCCCTCATTTCAAGCTTAGTGCTTCGATTTCTCCACGCACAGAAGAAGAACGGAAGCATATGGCACAAGTTCCATATGCAAATGCAGTTGGTGCATTAATGTATGCTATGGTTTGTACACGGCCTGACATCTCGCATGCTGTGAGTATGGTAAGCAGGTATATGCATGATCCAGGAAAAGATCACTGGCAGGCAGTGAAATGGATCCTAAGGTACATACATGGCACGGTCAATCTGGGATTGAAGTTCGAGAGAGATAACCGACTCGGGCAGAATTTGGAAGGATATGTGGACTCAGATTATGCTGGTGACTTAGACAAACGCCGGTCAACAACAGGGTATTTATTTACGCTTGCTAAAGGGCCGGTGAGTTGGAGGTCAACGCTTCAGTCAACGGTGGCTTTGTCTACTACAGAGGCAGAGTACATGGCAGTGACGGAAGCCTTTAAGGAAGCTATTTGGCTACATGGGTTGATTGAAGACTTGGGAATTGTTCAGAAGCACGTTGAGGTGTATTGTGACAGTCAGAGTGCCATTTGTTTGGCAAAGAACCAGGTTCATCATGCCCGCACCAAGCACATTGATGTCCGTTTCCATTTCATCCGAGAAATTGTGAATGAAGGGGATATTCTGCTTCAAAAGATTGGTACTGCAGATAATCCGGCCGATATGCTCACAAAAGTGGTTTCTGGGATCAAGTTCCAACACTGTTTGGACTTGGTCAACATCTCTCGGAACTGAGCACCTTCGGGTGCAAGGCAGTGTTGATCGATCACTATGTTGGATAAGAGAATCCTCGCCAAGGTGGAGATTTGTTGTAAATTGGCTGTAGATTCTAGCCAACCACATGGTGGGGAAGATGGCAGCTCAAATTCACATGGTAGGGAAGGAACTCTTTTGGCCATTCACATGGTGGGACAGCATTGGAGTTGGCCATGTGAAGCTTTCAACTGGAAAGCCACCGAAAGGAGAAATGTGGGCTGGCAGCCAGCTCACATTAAAGGCCTCTCCATTCTCTATTCTTGTGTATATATAGAGAGGGTAGTACAGAGGAAAATACAGCAGAGAGAAAAACACAGTGAGGTGTGAGTTCAAGAGAGAAAACAGAGAGAGAGAATTATTCAGAGTGTGTAATTCTTCCATTTTTCAATATAGTGAATCCGCTGCCCGTGGACGTAGGCGACTTGCCGAACCACGTTAAATCTTGTGTGTTATTGCTTGTTTGAGTTCCCTGGTGTGCCCCCGATCCACAATAAATTTCCCATTACAGAAAGTCAAAATATTTTCATTCAAATGTTGCATCTTATAATCAGGAAGAGTCATTATACAACTCTAATGTTTGTTAGTCATTTTGTCCTTTCAAGGGCCATGATCCCAACCCTTGGTGAGAAAAAGTTTTTACACATGGCAAGGGGACCCTTTCACCTACATAACATTTTTTTTTTTTTCTTGCGAAAGTGATTTTGAATAAGGCTCACACTTCAAAAACATCAGATGCAGCTAAGGCCATACTGATTGAAAAACACAGTTTAAGAAACCAATTGACTGCTGCTTAGTGATGATTTTAGTTTTATGAATCACTTTTTTATAAGCCCATGATGATTTAGTTTTATTATTCCAAATATTTGAAACAAGGCTGCCAAACTTGTTAGTTATTACCTAAAGAAGAAACTCTCAAGGCATGAACGAGTGTTGATAGTTACAGTTTCTACTAACTGGAATTTTTCTAGTTCTCTATACAGTCATCAACATATGACAATTTATTTTGTGCTCTATGGGAATGCTCTAACGGCGCCAAGAGCAACATGATTACGTGAGCCCTCTGCACCAGGAGTATACATACAATAATTTTCCCATCACCAACTAATTTTTCCTTCTATATAGTGGGTTCAATATATGCTACTGAAATGCATATCAACCTCTACTTAAACAGATCAAACTGGTTACATATGCAAGTTGAAATTATCTCAATATCTTGCAGCTTAACTGCAAAACAATTGAAATTACAGACTTGACTATGTTATACAGAACTTCAGAGTTTATTAGAGGTGTCTAAGAACCAACATCCCAAAACCGATGCCAAAGAAGGTTGCAATTGAAATTCCAAATATGCCAGCTAGGATTCCAGGAACAACCAAAGTGCCCCATCCCTTGGCTGTTGCCATTCCACACGCTGTTGTAGGCCCTCCAATGTTAGCATTTGAAGCCAAAAGTAAGAGCTTTAGGTCGAAGCGCAATAGTTTTCCCAATCCCAGGATTACAGCAAGATGGACAGTCACTTGAACAAAAGCAAACATGAAAATATTAGGTGCTATTGTGATGACATTCCTTATGCTCCCACTGGCTCCCACTACAGCAAAGAATACCTGTTGCGATAGTAAACAATGAAAAACTTGCAAATTGCTGGTCAAAACAACCAAATTAGAAAATAAAGATAATGAATCAACCAAGACGGAAAGGTTAAATTAAATCTATAGATCTACAAGAAGGAAAGTTCTATTGGCTTATGATGAGAAAATCCTCAAAACTGTGGCAATGCTCTTGGGCAGGCAGAGTCATAAATGCATGACAAGGATGCGAAATTTTTAATAAAAATGTTAAAACTAGAAAGGAAACTTCAAAATTTGTTGAAGAGACTGTAACATAATTGGAGGTTATAGTTTTGTTATGCTGATATACTATGGTACCTTGCCTTTATTCATGCCTACCCTTTTGGGCTGTGCAAGGGGTCAATTTGTGCTACCAGATCTACAGGGGTTCTAAGCTTTTGGATTGTTCATGGCCCCCATTCGCAAAAGGAATGGGGCCCCTGAACAACTTTTGTACCGCCTAGAACCTGCCTAACTTTGGTTTTCTCTATATATATGTTTGTTTGTTATCCGGTGATAGTTTAATCAGGCTATCTGTTGTTCTTTTCTTCTATTTTGTTTGCCTCTCCTGTCTGTGGAGAGGCATCTTTGTTTAATTTAGGGCATGGGGTATGCCCCTTGTAAACATTTAAATTCTTTGTTTTTATTTTATTCCTCCCTCCCCCCAACCAAAAAAAAAAAAAAAATTGGAGGCAAAATACCGTATATAAAATGCATGAAGATGTAAGAAATAATGCCAAAGCTGTTCACCAGTCAGTATATAAAATAGATAGCTAAAATAGAATACCTTTTTATCATTCTTATAGAAATTCAAAAATTAAAACTAATTTTTAATGACAGATAACATGTTTACATAGATGTAAAAATTCTTGACGTTCTGCCAATATATTGTCAAGCCATCTGTTGACATTGTTAATTATTCAAGAAAATCTTTGAACTGTGTTAAAAATTCAATTCCTTTATAAATATAATTGTCAACAATATCTCATCAGGAATGCCATTACCATGGTGATATCCTTCAAAATGCATCCTGTGAATGCTGGTGTAAAATATCTTGTTAATCTCTATTGAAAATGAATCAACTGATATTTAAAATTGTTAGTGGAAATTCATCCCATACAACAATTCAAGGTCTTATGTAGAGCACACAGGCCAAAGCATAAAACTACATTAAGGCCCTGTTTGGTAGAGTTTTTTTAAGTTAAAAGCTGATAATTAAAAAGCAGAAGCTAAAAGCACCACTCTCCCAACTTCTAAATAATCAGTTTTTTTTAGCTTATTTAAGTTATATCCTCCTCATCAGCTATAAGTAAAAACTTCACCAAACAGTCTAGTATAGACTCCTAAATTAAAATAAGCTATAATCAGCTTATTGAAGTTGCAAAAACAGCCCCTAAAAGTTAGACAAGCAGCAAATTCCAAGTCCCCCAAGATAATTTGACCAAAAGGAAAAAGAAAAAGCAAAAAGATGTACTGCTAACACAAGATTCAATCTAAAGCATTTAATTGAAATTCAAAGACATAACTAAATGCCTCAATTGAATTCCAAAATAATTGTGCATGGTTGTGGCAAAAGTCACTGCGGTGGATGTGTTTTTAACAAAAACCATTTGGTTTGTTGTCCATTTGATGGGGGGGGGGGCGGGGCTATGCTTCGATAGTTAGTCCTCTATCACTAGTTGTGATATCCCTGTTCCGTAATATGTTAATTGGTCCTTAATATGAGCATGATTATGTGTTTAATATGATTTTATGTGCCATTATGTGCAAATATGTGGTTTTGAATTTCTATCTGTTCACCGTAGGAATATCTGTTTGATTGTCTGCTTTGGAAATTAAATTAAAGGCCTTATCAGCCACAGAACCCGAAATTGATTGCGTCATTGTGATTAGCGTAATTTTTAGAACCTACGGTGAAATTTAATTAAAAATTGATTCAGATCAGAATTAATTGATTTAATTGATGAATTAGTGCCCAATTATTTAATATTGATAAATTGATTTAGCGGGACTTTTATAAAAAGGGCAATACACACTCAATTCCTCTCTTTGTTTCATCTTTTGGCTGATTTAGCTCTCTAGAGGGGGAGAGACCCAAAATTGAAGAGAGAGAGGGGAGAAAATTTATGTTTTGGTCTTGAAGCTTGGAAGTCTTGAAGTTAAACTCAAGAATTAACCATAGATTGGGAAGATTGGGCTTCTGGGTAAGCAATTGATTTTGAATTCATGAGTTTAATGTGTAATTTTGTGTATTCAAAGTTGATTAATGACCAAGAGTAAGAATGGAAATGAAATTGAGTTGTATTTGTTGAAATTAAAGTCAATGGATGCATGCATGTAGGAAATTACTACGAGTTTCCATATTTGAACACAATGTGTATAATCTATGTTGAATCTTGTTGAAATCCATGTGTTTGATCATCTCTTCACCAATTAAGTTGATATGAATGAATATTTCTCACATGCAAGAGTAGATCATGGAGGTATGAGCTTTGCATGTTTGAATTTGATGTGTTGGTGATGAGTTTAGGTTAATTTGAGGCATGCATGTAAGTAATTCAAGAAATTGAGCCTCATTGTGTTGTAATTTGGTGTTGGTATCATGTTAGTATATGTATATGTGAAATTTGAGCCATGGCATGTAATAAATGTTGGTTAGAGTGTTGAATTCGAGCTCAAGAACCATTCTGGAAAACCCAAAATTTTTGATGTCCGCTCGAGCAGGGAAGTTCACGCTCGAGCGGAGAGCTATGTAGAATGAACTTCCGCTCGAGCATCCGAGTTCACGCTCGAGCATAAAAATGATACAACCAACACTTTTGCAGACCTAATGGGTCTGCTCGAGCGGGGAATCTCACGCTCGAGCGGGGACCCTGTTTTCTGAAATTTTGAAAGTGCATTCTGTGTTTCGTTTTCCGTTCTCTTTCACTTGCAAGCACTCTTAAGCATGCATTAAGTATTGTAATTGAGTTAAAGAGATAAGAATGAAGCCTAAAGAGGAATATGTGAATTAAAGAACGGATTGAATTGTTTGTGACCCTTTTGTGTTCATGGAATGTGTAGGGTCGAGCTCCAAGGCACACCAACCAACCAATCACTGTGAGTAATATCGATATTTGAAACCTGTCATTTGTCCAATAGCTTATTTCCTTATAAGCCTTACGAGTTTGCCAGTTTGAATTATGGACAAATGTTTGATATGAATAAAAGAATGGGCCAGAGGCCATTTTGACAAGAATGAATGGCCAGAGGCCGTTCTAACATGAATGAATGGGTCAGAAACCGTTTTGACAAGAATGAATGGCCAGAGGCCGTTTTGACATGAATGAATGGGCCAGAGGCCGTTTTGACATAAATGAAAGTTTGAATAAGCCCAAGGCCAGTTTGCTCGGGATCGTAGTCCCTTGACCTAAATTGTGTATATATGTTAAATAGAAATATGATTTGGGCCCAAGGCCGTTTGAAACATGTTGTTCTACATATCGTTTGTATAACTTCCTTACTTGATATTATTCACTGGGCTATCGCTCACGCTCATTCCTGTGTTTGTAGGTGAGCCAAGAGAAGTCCAAACCCAGCCCTAGTAAAGTCTGTGAGGAACAACAAAGGGTTTTGAAGAGTCAGCCCTCGCGTCTCACGCACGAGACCCGTCTTCGCCTTTTTGTCATTCTGTTTTATTTTGTCATGTGGGCGAAGTCTTGGAATATGTTGTATATAGTTTTCTTGGATTGACTTAGACTTATATGATCCTGTATGTACAGAACCTTGTGTTGTACATATTTTGTTGTGAGTTATTAATATGCATATTTATGGTTTGTGATGATGTGCCATGTAAGCACAGCTCTATGGACAAAATTTTAAATTGCTTCCGTTTGGCCCCCATTAACTCTATTAAAATATGTTTGGTTTGGTCTGAGGCCGTAGGTAATCTCATGATTACTGGCCAGTTATGTCCTTAACCCTTGGGGGCGGGTTCAGGCCATGACACTAGTTGTACTGATAGATCACTATTATATACTACAATATCAATGTTAAATATGATAATCTCGATGGATAATTGAAGTTGACATTATAAATTATTCTAGAACTTGAAATTTTAATACCCCTATAAACTGGATACATTGAGGTAAAAACTAAATTTAAAAGCAAATGTGATTTCTTCAAGGTGATGCAAATCAACTAAACTACATCCATCACAATTACCTGCATCAAGACCACAGCAATAGCATCACCAGCAGGAGCAAGATAGCCAAAATGTGTTGGAAGTACAGTTGCTAAAATGACAACAATTGCTGTTATTCCCGGAAGATCACCTCCTTTAATTCCAGATAATTTGGTGAGCCAAGAGGCTGTTTTGCAGATAGAAAAGGAAACTGCAAGCGCTGCAGCAGTTTGTAGCACAGGGAGCTTGTTTCCAGAATCAGACTCCATATCTGTAGCAGCATCTGTAATTCAGGTCCGAGAAAGGTCAAATATCAACGATGATAAACTATGCATATTTAAATGTATTGTTCATCTGTTAACATTATTGATCTAACAACTGTAAGCAGTGATGTACACGATTTCTATAGAGGAAATGAAATGACTTCCACATTTACAAGAAAATAAAATAGACGAAACCATGGGTTCTTATTTAGATATCAACACTACAAAGCTCTCCAAATAATCATAGTGCACCTGACAGCAAAGAATTTATAATCATTGAATTATTTATTTCAAGGTGAAAAGTGCTTGATCAGTTCTTAGATAGATACAAGCCATCCAAAGAACAAGGGAGGAACAGAGCCATTATATTTCATCTTACTGGCACACATTTTTATCGAGCTTAAGTACTACTTACCATTGGTTGATGCTGGAGCCTCAGAAGGTATTTTTGAGGCTAATGCAAACAACAACACAAAGTATAGAGCACAAATAACATTATCAGCAGCTACACCTGCGGCCAAAACTGATGGAGAGAGACCAAGAGCCTCTGAAATTGCAATGTAATTGATGGCTACAATAAATCAGAAGCAAAAACTGGGTCAGCTGCTGGAAATGAGAAAACTAATACATTTTGAGAGAAAATACCCAATGGTATTGAAGGAGTACCAAAACAAGATATAGAAAAGAGGCACTAACACATGCTACGTATCATACTTCTAGGAAGTTAAAGAATCCATACTAAAGACATCTGTCCCAGATATTGTATCAAAAGGAAAGACTAACTAACACACCCAGTGCAGCAAACATGTGATTTGCAAGAATGCCTCAAAGATAGTAGAAACATTAGTTATTGGCTAATTCCATGATGTTACCATACATAATTAACATGAATTCTATGAATAATCCACGCATATACAACCCCATGACTTCTACAAAAGAAAAAAAAAAAATGCTATAGTTTTGTATTTAACACCATGATCTTCACTACAAACATTGGAGTTTGGCCAAGCCAAATCAATCTGAAGTTCATGTTGGAACCTTTCTTTCATCAGCGAAGGCATGAGAAAAAGTTTAGAATTGCACAGACCAAAAGTTTTTTTTTTTTTTACTCGAGTAAGAATCATCCCCCTAACCACCCAAAAAAAATCATCCCCCCCGCGGGTTCAACATCTAAGCAGTGAGGACACAAACACAGACACGGGACAGTGATTTTAAAAAAAAAAATTAGGACATGGACATAGAGGGAATACAAAAAAAAAATTTACATATTTTTATTTACTATGTACATGAATATAAATTTAGGATACATAGATATGACAATATCAATGTATATGTGGGTGTATTTTTATTTTCTTTTTTCTAATTTTTCCCTCTTTATTTTTATATATTTTTCTTTGACCTCAAATTGGCTTTCTTAAAAAAATAAAAAGATAAAAAAAAAAATTTTAAAAATACAACAACCTACAAATGTGTCCTAAAGTGTGTCCATGAAGTGTCTCCAACATGTCTTACAAACAAAATAATTATTAAAAACACGCCACTTAGTGTGTTGGACACATGCACGCACGTCCCTGCCATGTCATCGGATACAAACACGGCACCTATCTTGCAGTGTCACTGCTTCTTCGCCCAACATATTTGTTAAACAAAGGAACTCATGAGATTTTAAGAGAAACTTCAATGAAAATTTTCGAGATGTCTAAGAAATTCTAGAATGATCTAAAGAAACTTGTCAGAAACTCTAGCAAAATGTTAAGGAAACTCCCTAAAAATGTGTTTCTTGTAATTTTTGTTACTTTTACATGCTCTCAAATATTCTTTTCAAGAACTACATATAATTGTTCTAATGAGTTTCTATAGATATTGTGATTATGAAAGCATTCTAATACTAATACTATTTTTAAGGTTATTAATAAATTTTGTTACAAATATCCTATTTAATTTATATCGTCTAACATTTTACATTTCCCATATTATTTTTGGACCATGCTTCACGCTTCCATTTCTCATATTGTTTCCGCTTCCATTTCTGATGCAGAGTGTTTGGCCATAGAGTTTTTAGAACTCATGAACAAACAAGGCAAAGGCAAAACAGTACTAGCAGAAGCAAGATGACATGTGCTCAGAATGGCATGGAATTCAATCAAGACATGGAAAATGATGTGGCAATCAATACCCATCGCTTTGCCATGGCCTACAATTGATTTCAGTAAAATTCTAATGTTAGACCTTCAATTTCGCAATTTTCCCATTTTTGAAAATAATTGATTTGTCTATAACTCGCTCTAGACGAATCCAATTGAGACTAGTTTTTTTTTTTTTTTTAGAATTTTATTATAGTTTCCAGATTTGAGCTTAACTCAAATCTTTCCATTTTTTGTAATTTCTTTAATTTAGGCTTGATTAGCAAGTATTGTCTTTTTCCATGTATTTCCTAGTTTTATTAGGACTTCATTGTATTATAAATATGAATTGTAAGCCTTAGGGGGGAAAAAAACGTTTTTATAATATATATACACTTTGTTGAGAGAATTCTCTTATTTTTCCTATAATTCTGGTAATCTTCGGATTTAACAGATTGTAGAAGAGGCAAGCTTTCTTTGCTGCATGATTTTGTTGTTGTTCACATTCTACGCTGCGTCAGTTTCCCATATTGGCCCACTATGGTATAGACTAGAAAACTAATATAATTTGGTACTTTCGTTTCAGGCATGACTAAGACAGCTATTGGCAACAAAAATTCCAACCAAAAACCAAATAATGATAGAAAGCTCAAGGTTCTTTAAAGTTTAATTCCAGAAAAATCCGTAATGTTGCACTGTCCACACCTTCCTTTCCCATTGAATATCCATAGCAAATTAGTGGTACGCCACATAAAGCATCCAAACTGGCAATGTAATCCACGTTACCCATTATAAAATAGGACATGCCTTATAAAGGAGTTACTCAATAGGATAATCCATTAGCGAATAGCCAAAAGATATCAACAGCATTACCATCTAAAAAAACAAAAAAGATTTCAACAGCATCATGGATACTACAGTAGTATAATATTTATATTGCTGACGTGCAATGTCAGTAGATGCATCCAATTCAATTCATTGCATTTGTTATAGAACTTAGGCCAAGACAATAAAACACAACATTTACAAGAAATTACCTCCACCAATATAACTACCCATTAGTGCAGAAGCTATTTTCCAATTATCTTGACCAAGTGATCTCATGGGCACCAACAGGAAAGCCACTACAGTTCCAACCATGGTTGCAACTGTCACATGAAAGTTAAATGTGTTATGCTGAATCATAATTATGTGTACAAATAAAGAAAACATAATTTCATTCTTGGAGTTCGACCAGCTTGTCACATGTATAAAAATCATATAAGTAGCAACCAAGATTATTCAAGTATGATTAATGGCATACTTTGCACCACATGCAAGCAAGATGGCTAAAAAAAATGCTTGAATTTGTTATGAATCAGAATTATATATCTAGTAAGGTCATATGCCTAAAGAGATCCCAAACAGTACCAATTCCATTTTTGGCAGATGTGGCCAGTAACAGGAAAGCAGGAAATATAAGCAGCATTATGTACTGATAAATCATTCGAATAAATTATTACCTTCAGTTGTCAAAAAAAAATTCTTCAAATAAACCATTGACGAACTAAATAGCAATAAGAATTAGATGTGTATCAGATGGCAAAATTTTTAAGGACATGGTAACTGGAATACAGGTTGCTATCTATATGGAACAGCAATGATTATGCATTTGTCCAGAGTGTGGTGAAATAAAATGGAGAGAACCGAATAGTTAACAAAGATCAAATGATTTGTTTGAATGTGATAAGGTACTTCCAAGTGTAAGACCAGTTTTGATTCAAATAAATATCTGAAGATGATACATAATACAAGCATTTTAAATGCACAAGTTTCTTCATTTCCAAGAAGCATGTCTGATATGAACTAAGCATGTCAGATTACAACACTACTTTCTAACATATCATGTCAATTGCACTTTTTCTCCCTCAAACGTAATACCTTATCAAGACTTGGATCATGTTTTTGCCACTGCTATGCAAAAAGTAGATACAAGGTTTCTTATAATTAATAAATAAAATAAAATGAAATGAAGAAAAAGAATTAAATTCTGAGATCAGCAAATTTAGTTTTACTTTTTTAGAGCAGAAATGAATTATGTTTCAAATCACATGATCTACGGTATGAAAGAACTGTCCAAGTACAAAAAAACTAGTGGGTTTTTCACAGACTATTGCCAACAACTAGATACAAGCGAAGCAAACATGAAAACAATGAAAGGACAGTAAAATGGGTAGTTTCTCAGGCCTAAGGCTATTCAACAGTCCAAGAAGTAGACCAGCAACTCTGTGCTAGTTACATTGCAGAATAAAGGACTCAACCCAACAGGCTGCAACAGCGTTCAATATGATATGACATGCCACGGGTTATGGAACCATCACAAGATCCAAAGCTAAATTAGTCATTGACTTTCTACTCCACCAATAAGATCCATGCATCAAACACACCCTTGAATCAGAGCTACAGTGCATGTTCTAAAAAAAATATCTCACTTTATGTAAGATATATAATATTGCTTCTCCGACAAAATTCCAACAAACGCAATTTTCCTACAGACCAGGCACGACACTAGTCATCCTCTTGAGGACCTTCTACAAATTTTTACTTCAAACCCTGCTTGTTTCTATATAATTCAAGCACCTCTTCACATACAAGATTATTTGCCTGAACAAAAAGTTCCTGCCCTTTAAATGGGTAAGGCATATGATGTCATGCTCCATTGGACCTCGGCAAGCAAGCCATTGTCGTAGCTATTAGAATTTACTAATCTGTAAACTTTAAGCTCTAGAAAAGGATCCATTCTCAACTGTGAAAACTATTATCTTAGGATAAAATGAGAGGAGAATTTTGGCTTCTCAAGGCCAACAGAAAACAAAATAATCAATTTCTCTTATTTTTCTATTGTCTCAATAACAATCATAGAATTCGAGTTTGATACAAAAATTTGTAGTGTAATGATGCATGATCTTGTTGGAATATGTAAATAAATTAGGATTCCATAAATTATGTATTACGGGATATTACTCTATTTTCCTTCAATTTGATTTTATTTTAATCTACCTTACTAAATTGTAATCTCTCCAACTCAGTAAATACATACAAGGCTAGTCATGAATTAGGATTAAGCCATTCAATTATCTTCTTCTTCTCCAATCAAAACACCATGAACAACATGTTTTTCCCCATATAAATGAATAAGAAACATCTAACCGCATTCTAACTTCATAATTGATTGAAAAGGGCCAAACTAGCTAAGGCAAGGTCTAAGCCGGGTCGAGCTACTGTATTGGGCTTAGACCGATGGCCAACTCTGAAGTTGTCACTCCAAAGTGGGCTGAGAATGGGGTCGGCCCAAGGCCAAGCATCCACCTCGAAGTGGACTATAACGATTCCGGTTTAGACCCGACCCATTTCTTACTTTTGAATTCAAGAATCCATATCCTTAACCATTGTTCATTTCATTTTCATCTTGTTGATAGTTGAGTTTGGTTGTTTAGGAGTTATTGTTGTGTTTGGAATAGGTTGGGGATTAGTTTTTCAAAGAGTTGTTATCCAGTTTTCTTCTTGTTCGCTTGAGCGGTCTTTCTTGCGCTCAAGCGGTCTTTTACAGTCTGCAAAACTTCTGGAAGTAGAGCATCTGAGCTCGAGCAGTATTTCTTGTGCTTGAGCGGTCTTTTCCAGGTCTGAGCTTCTGGAAGGGGGTCTGTCATGACCCAAACCCGGCCCTAAAAGTTTGGTTCATAACCGACCAATAATCACACGATTACCTATGGCCTCATACAAAAAATAAATGTTTTTAATAATGGGGCCTTAAGCAGAAGAAAATATTTTAAATAACATCCACTCTGTCATGACCCAAACCCGCCCCTAAAAGTTTGGTTCATAACTGGCCAGTAATCGCACGATTACCTATGGCCTCATACAAAAACAATAATGTTTTTCCCTAAGCAATCAACACATAGGCATTCGTTCATAAACAGTAAAGCTACCTGGGACAACAATCCAAGTATTCTGAGTGTTTTCTGGGACGAGTGTAATTACTCAACCTTGGCTAGCAATTCCGCTTGTCGTAACAGGTCTTGCCATTGGTACAAAATCACCTAAGGTAGCGGGTCTATTCACATTTTGTTCAGTCCGGGGACAATTCCTTACCTTATGACCCATTTTGCCACATATTCAAATTTAACAATAGGTCTCGAGTCCAACATGATACGGAACGACCTTAGGTCCAATTATACAAAACAGCCTTGAGCCCAAACATACAAAACGACCTTGGGTCCACTATACAAAACGGCCTCGGCCCTATCACATCAAAACGGCCTCCGACCCAACATATTACAGAACAGTCTTGGGCCCAACATATTACAGAACGGCCTCGAGGCCAATCATATTACGAAACAGCCTCATTATGTTATTACTCACCTACTAAAAGTATCTATTCGAAGCTATTAATGTTGACTTATTAAATCATACATGCATATCTTATCCATTAACTCTTTTGAGTTCATGTGTATCTACATGTGAACTTCTGTGAAGAAAACTATATTGTGTAGGACCTGAAACACTTTGATATGAACAATTATGATGTATGATCTTGAGAACAGATGAACTTAGAACGATTGTGAGACTTTGGACGAAATCTCTAGGCAAATTGATTGTAACCCTCAGAACCAAATGTACCTTGTTTGAGAATTATGGGATAAAACCTTTATTTGATTTAATCTGATAGAACCTTTGTCTGATATGATTTGATGAGAACCTCTCTCTAGTTTGATTTTGTTACGGGAGAATTATCAGCCCTTCTATTATTAACTCTATGTTATTAAGGGGAATGGATTGAATTTCCGTGACTAGGTTGATGTAAAAAAAATAAAATAAAATAAAATAAAGAAGAGAGGCCAATATCGTAACTGATACTCTTAGTAGAAATCAACTGGGAGCGCAACATGTTTGCTTATCGAATAGAAAGAGCTATTGGAAAAAGCTCATAGGGCTAAGTTTACTATGTATCTAGGTAACACCAAAAGGTATTGAGATCTGAAGCAAAACATACTGGTGACCTAACATGACAAAGGGAATTGTTGAATTTGTGACAAGGTATTGGAAAAGTCTTTAAAAAGTCATGGGAACGAAATTGAGGCAAAGGTCCGGATTTGTTTTCGACTTGAGGTAACACAAGTTTGGAGGACCAAACTTCCTAAAATGGGGAAGACTGTGATAACCCTATCCTGTATTATACTATAATTCCTTAATTAGACATGTGGTCATGTGTTTGATGTGAATTTGTATGTTTAATTATGTAATTCATATAGTTTTGGACTATGAAGCACGGATACTTCAAAAAGGGTGACGTATCCGTATCGGATACTTATCGGATACCGATACTTCTCGGATACTCGCGGATACGTATCGGATACTTCTTAAAAGTATCAGATACTTCTTAATTAATTTTTTATTAATTTTGAAGTATCGGATACTTAATTTTGAAGTATCGGATACTCGAAGTTATATATTACTTATAATATTTTGTTTAGTTCTTTGATAAGAGGAATATAGTGAGAGTTAAAGTAATAGAATTTGTCAAATTGATGTATCCTTGTTGTCTCTCTCACTTCTCTCTCGCTTTCTCACTCTCTCACATTTTTTCTCTCTGCTCTCATTCTTTTTTTGGTGTTGGCATGTAAGGATGATGTTTAATTTGCATTTGCATTTGCTTTTGCTTTTAGTTTTGGATGTTTTATGAATGTTTGAGCACTTTTAGGTTAATAGGAATCCCTCTCTTTATTTATTAATTTACTTTAAGTTTTATTTTTATGCATATTACATTATTAAAATTATAAAAAAAAAAATTTATTATGAATGTATCCCCGCTGTACCCGTATCGTACTTTTTCAAATTTTGACATATCGCCATATCCACATCCCCATATCACCATATTCGTATCCGTGCTTCCTAGGCTATCATTGATGACTTAAAAAAGTATATTTGCTGAAATTTTTATTTAAGAATGGTTTTTTTTGGTTTTAGCTAAGGTCTTGTGATATTCAATGATGAAGGGGAACAAGTTGAAGCTATTGACCTTGAAGACTCTTAGTTTTATAGGAATCTTTCTTCTTTATCAAGTTGTCTTTTGCTTTAGGTTTTATTTTTATGCATACTGCATTACTAAAAATTGTTAAAATAATATTTTTTACGAACGTATCCCCGCCGTACCCGTATCCTAGTTTTTCAAATTTTGTCGTATCGCCGTATCCGTATCGTATCGTATCTGTATCCCGTATCCGTATCCGTGCTTCCTAGGTTTTGGATCTATATCTGTTGTTCGTAGGAAAACCTGTTGTAATTTCAACTTTGAACTGAAAAGTTAGGGAACTTGGAAGAGAAATAGGGGAATTGAAGGAATTGAAGTAGAACTCAAGAAATTGACTCAAGGTATGTGGAATTCAACTAAAACTCATGGAATTAAGTCATTATTTGTTTGAATTCAAGGATTAAATTGAAGATTAAACACCTAATTGTGATCAATTTTGGTTTCTGACACCTCTAAGACTTTTAATTTTCAGTTGAAAGTTGAAATCACAACAGGTTTTCCTACGAACAATAGATATAGATCCAAAACTATATGAATTACATAATTAAGCATACAAATTCACATCAAACACATAACCACATGTCTAATTAGGAATTATAGTATAATACAGGATAAGGTTATCAACCTAATACCGTAACCGATACTCTTAGTAGAAATCAACTGGGAGCGTGACATGTTTGACTATCGAATAGAAAGAGCTATTAGAAGAAGCTCATAGGGCTAAGTTTACTACGTATCCCCCTATCAAATGGCCTAGGCCCAATCACATCACAAAACAGTCTCGGGCCCAACATATTACAGAATGGCCTCGGGCCCAACATATTACAGAACGGCCTCAAGCCAAATCATATTACGAAACAGCCTCGGGCCCAATCATATTACGAAACGGCCTCAGGCCCAACATATTATAGAATGACCTTGGGCCCAATCATATTACAAAACGACCTCAGGCCCAACGTATCACAAAACGACCTCAGATCCACATATTATTCATTCAATACATAGGAGTATCGGTTAATATGATTGGGCCCGAGGCCGTTTTGTAATATGATTGGGCCTGCGGCCATTCTGTAATATGTTGGGCCGAGGCCGTTCTGTAATATATTGGGCCCGAGGCCGTTTAGTAATATGTTGGGCCCGAGGCCGTTCTGTAATATGATTGGGCCCGAGGCCGTTTCATAATATGATTGGTCGGAAGGCATCAGAAATATAAAGTGGATCCAGATACCAATTCCCAAGGCAGCAAGGGTAACAATGAAACAATCAATCACATGATGTACATAATTCTCATATCCCCATAATATCAATTATAAGGTATGCTAATACTGAGTCAGCTAATTACAAAACATACTAAATTCATATACTTCCAGATAGTCAAGGTTTTTAAATTCCAAGTAGTGTTCATAATCAAAATAATTCACAATTAACAATTCCTATAGCATCGGGTTAAAGCACGGTAACACAAAAGTAGCCATTTGGTAAACCAATCAATTATCAACCCTGCATATTCTAATTCATCTATACCAAATATATTCCCCATAGTTGAAGGTTGGTTCTTAATCATGCAACGAATTCATGCAAAGGTCCAGATTGCTCAAATTTATAAACATGATATGAATGACCCTCCTAACTGAAGTATGTGTGATTATGGCAAGGGTATACTCTGTTCAATATTAGCAAAACTTAAGTTAATCAATTTTAAATTTAGTTTAATTGATTTAAATCTAATTAATTTATTCTGAATCAAATTTTTATCAAACTTCTCATTAGGCTCTAAAAATTATACTGATTACAAATAATTAATCAATTTTGGTTTTTGATACCTATAAGGCTTTCAATTTTCAGTTCATAGTAGAAATCACAACAAGTTTTCCTACGAACAACAGATATAGATCCAAAACTATATGAATTACATAATTAAACATACAAATTCACATCAAACACATAACCATATGTCTAAATAAGGAATTATATTATAATACGGGATAGGGTTATCACAGTCTTCCCCCCCTTTAGGAAGTTTGGTCCTCCAAACTTGTGTTACTTCAAGTCGAAAACAAATCCAGACCTTTGCCTCAATTCTGTTCCCATAACTTTTTAAAGACTTTTCCAAAACCTTGTCACAAATCCAACAATTCCCTTTGTCATGTTAGGTCACCAGTATGTTTGCCTCAAATCTCAATACCTTTTGGTGTTACCTAGATACATAGTAAACTTAGCCCTACGAGCTTCTTCCAATAGCTCTTTCTATTCGATAAGCAAACATGTCACGCTCCACACGTGCAGGGCTCACGGTTGCACGTGCGGTTCTTGGTAAATTTGAGCAATCCGAAATTTGTTCAAAGTTCAAGTTTCCAAACTCATTTTCAAACCCAAATTCATGCAAAACTATGTCAAAAACATGATTTTCTAACATAATTAAAGTGTAATTCAAGCTCAATTGAATCAAACTTGCTTTAATTTCAAATTCAAAGTCCAAGCTTCCATGAATTCAAAGATTTCAACATTTAAGCTTCATATTCATGTAAATTCATCTCTTGCATGGTTGGATTTCACTCATAACTCTTTTGCATGCAAACCCTAGAGCTCATTTCATGATATAAATGACCTTCAATAAATGCTTTATGAATGTTATCGAACGCTTTATTACAAATGTTATAGAATGCTTTACGAATGTTATTGAATGAATGATATGTGGACCCGAGGTCGTTCCGTGACACATTGGGCCTGAGGCCGTTTTGTAATATTATTGGGCCCGAGGACATTTTGTAATATGATTGGGCCCAAGGCTGTTTTGTATATGATTGGGCTTGAGGCCGTTCTGTAATATGTTAGGCCCGAAGCCGTTCTGTAATATGAGTTATCTACGTGAATGATTGGGCTCTAGGGTTTGCATGCAAAAGAGTTATGAGTGAAATCCAACCATGCAAGAGATGAATTTACATGAATATGAAGCTTAAATGTTGAAATCTTTGAATTCATGGAAGCTTGGACTTTGAATTTGAAATTAAAGCAAGTTTGATTCAATTGAGCCCACACATGCACCTTCCACACGTGTGGCCAGGGACTTCCGCACTTGTGGAAAACAGGGGAAATTTTGTTGACTTTTCTGACCTTCTGAACGTGCTTTCGACCTTATTTAAACCCTCCGGAGAATTAAAAGATAATTAGAAACTTTTATTAAGAAATAACGTGATTAATTAAAAAGACAAGAGCCCGAAATTGAACAACCTCGAGTCAGGGAATTTTATAACCTTCGATAGATGCTTTATGAATGTTATCGAACACTTTATTACGAATGTTATAGAATGCTTTACGAATGTTATTGAATGAATGATATGTGGACCCGAGGTCGTTCCGTGATACGTTGGGCATGACAGGTCCACATAGACAATTCCTGAGGCTGACTCTAAGGCTGATCTCCCTGCTGATCACCTACATACATATAAAATAGGGAGTGAGCGAAGCTCAATGAGTATGCGGTTCTTATCATAATATAACCCGGTCATTTGTTCGTAAACAATTCATAATTCTCCCGCAACAAAATCAAACGAGATAAAGGTTCTCATCAAATCAAATCAGATAAAGGTTCTATCAGATTAAATCAAATAAAGGTTTTATCCCATCTCTTCCAAGTTCCCTAGCTTTTCTTCTCTTCCTCTCTTGAACTCTCTTCCTTTCTCTCTTTGTTTAGCTCCAGCACATTTTGGTTGAGCTCCTAAGGCTCTTAACTAAGTCAATATATATATATATATAAGGCTCCTTAATATTAGGCTTAATCAAGCAAAACGTATGTTAATCAATTTAAAATTTAGTTTAATTGATTTAAATCTAATTAATTTATTCTGAATCAAATTTTTATCAAACTTCTCATTAGGCTCTAAAAATTATACTGATTACAAATAATTAATCAATTTTGATTTCTGACACCTCTGAGGCTTTCAATTTTCAGTTCAAAGTTAAAATTACAGCAGGTTTTCCTACGAACAACAGATATAGATCCAAAACTATATGAATTACATAATGAAACATACAAATTCACATCAAGCACATAACCATATGTCTAATTAAGGGAATTATAGTAGAATACGGGATACGGTTATCATAGGGTCATTGTGCGCTCGAGCTATGTTTTTGGTCACTCGAGCGATGTCACTTATTGTGTTTGACGCTCGAGCGATGTTTTGGTCGCTTGAGCGGTCTGCGTGTATATTAGTTCAGGAAAATGGGTTTTTGAATCACTTTTCATTTGCTCTCTCTCTCTCTAAGACATTTCAAAACCCTAGTTATTCATTCTCTCTCTCTAGTTCTTGCTCAAATCTTCAAATACATCCTCACCCATTGATTTCCCCACCATAACTCTTTGGAGAAAAAGGTAGAGCTCGTCTAGAGCTTCGTTCTAAGCAGAGAGAATCTTGTTTTCAACTCCACCAAACTTCAAACCTTGCTTTCTCCATCTTCTAAATCTTGAGGTAGGTTTCTTCAACCTTTGGTATGATTTTTACCTCAGTTATTTGTCTATTGAAAGAATCTAGTGATTTGGGGATTTTGGGTTAAACCTAAGGTTTGATTTTGAAATGTAAAAGAGGGGTTTTCAAATGGGTTCTTGAGAAAGGTTGTAGGGATGTGTTTATGAGATATGTTAAAATGGTGGATTTCTTTACTTGAATTTGATTTTTGAAAATAAAGGGGTTTTTGTTCTAAAATCATGGATATTTGGTTTGTGGAAGAAAAGGGAAATGATATTGAGTTTTGAAAGAATGGAACGAATGTGTATGTTGATGATGACGGTGGAGTTGGATATGTAATATCACTCCCATTTTGAAAATGAGGAGATTATATCTTTTGTTGGAAATTATCTGTTGAACAGAAATATCTATTTTGGGCTATCAGTAGAGGATAGCTTTGATTGTTGTAGAAATTGCAGGAGGATTAGATGAATTGAAACTAATTACTCATACATGTTGCATTGAGCATTGTTTCATACTTAAACATTGAAAATGTATTGTTTGAGAAAAATGGGTGAATACCTTGGCGAATCTGATTAGGAGGTGTGGTTGTGGTTATTATGTTGGCATGTGTGTCCTTGGTGAAAGTTCAGAAACCCGAGCGGTTAGGTGTCGATCTTTCCGGTTAGTACCGGTAAAATGGCTTTCGTAGTGCTTGTATAGCCTACTGGCAGATACATACATAGAGGTTCCCAGTGTTTTGTATCCACTGCCCTGTTTTTTGATATAAAAGGTTTTTTTTATGAATTAATATATAATCTGGCATTACATTGTTTTGAGATGGAAATGTAAAACGCTTGACAATTGGCATGCATATGCATCCACCTTATGACTTCATTAAGATTCATATATTGTGTTAAAGTATCTCTACTAGGCTTTAGCTCACCCTATGTGAAAAATAACTTTCAGGTACTGATGATATGCCTCCACCAAAAACATAGCTTGGGAGGACTTGGAGCTAAGGGCTTCATTTTGTTTATTTGATGTAATTATTTTTGTACAAGCCTTAGGCTTTAATTGTATTGAGTTGAACTCATTTTGTTGTACCTAAACATTAACTTGGAAAGATGTAGCCGTTAGGGTATAAAATTGCTTAATTCTCCTTTTATTTCAATTCATGTACACATGTCATATGCTATACATTCAGGATCTAGAATTTATGAATGTATACACGTATGTCATCTTTTGTATGATCAAGGATTATGAATGGAATATTAAATATGATGTTATTGATCAATTGTAAGGAATGTTATGAGATGGGTTATTGTTATTATTTCGGGGTGTTACATGGACCAAGCGTAGGGTCGGTCCAAGGTCTCCTTCTTCACCAGAGTAGAGCATTTGTTGAACCTCCTTTTTGTAGGTTTAGAGAAGAGAAAGAATTAGGGAATGAGTTAGACTTCATTTCCTTTTATATTAATAATACTGAGTAATTACAGGAGTGCCATACGGTATAATATATGGGCAAACCCATTACACCAATCAAGGGAATAAATAAAAAGAAAATACAATCACTTATTTCCTATTCTAACACTCCCCTTCAAGTTGGTGTGAAGATATCTCTCATACCCAGCTTGTTGAGAATGCCATGAAATGGTTTGCTCCCTAGCCCCTTGGTGAGAACATCGGCTAGTTGGGCTCCAGTCTTCACAAATGGGATACATATGATGCCACTAGTGAATTTTTCCTTGATGAAGTGCCTATCAATCTCCACATGCTTAGTTCTATCATGTTAAATTGGATTATGAGCTATGTTGATTGTGGCTTTGTTGTTACAGTATAGTCGCATGGAGTCCGTCTGATGGATTCTCAAGTCTTCCAACAATAGTTTAATCCATAGTAACTCACATACACCCTGAGCCATAACTCTGAATTTTGCCTCAGCACTAGATCTAGCAACCACATTTTGTTTCTTATTTCGCCATGTGACTAGGTTGCCACCAACGAATGTGCAGTATCCGGAAGTTTATCGTTTGTCAGTGACTGATCCAGCCCAATCTGCATCAGTAAATGCCTCCACACTGAGATGGCCATGTTTTGAGAAATAAAGACCCTTTCCAAGAGAAGACTTCAGGTATCTTAGGATTCTTATAACTGCCTCCAAGTGGGAAGTTCTAGGAGCATGCATAAACTAGCTCACCATGCTCACGGCAATGGCAATGTCTAGACATGAGTGGGATAAGTATATGAGCTTGCCCACTAGTCTCTGGTATCTCCCCCTGTCCACTGGATCTCCTTCTTGACCCTCACTCAGTTTTTGGCTCGGTTCTAGAGGTATATCACATGGTCTATCTCCAAGCATTCCAATTTCCTTTAGCAAGCCAAGTACATACTCTCTCTGGCATATGAAGATGCCATCCTTAGACTGAGCTATTTCAATGCCCAAAAAATACTTTAAATAGCCTAAGTCTTTGATTTCAAACTCTTTGGCTAAGTATTCTTTCAAACGAGTAATCTCCTCAACATCATCTCCTGTCAGAACAATATCATCAACATAGACAATAAGAGTTGTGGTCTTACCATGTGAGGAATGTTTCACAAACAAGGTGTGATCAGCTTGACTTTGCTTGAACTCATATTTCAGCATAGCTTGAGCAAACCTTTCAAACCAAGCCTTAGGAGACTGCTTTAGCCCATAAAGTGACTTTCGGAGCCTGCATACTTTACCATTGGACTTAGCATCTACAAAACCAAGAGGAATATCTATATAGACCTCTTCTACTAGGTCTCCATGAAGGAAGGCATTCTTCACATCAAATTGATGAAGTGGCCAGTCCAAATTTGTAGCAAGAGAGAGTAAGATTCTCACAAAATTCATTTTAGCAACCGGTGCAAATGTCTCTTGGTAATCAACCCCATAAGTCTGAGTGAAGCCCTTAGCAACCAGTCTTGCTTTGTACCGTTCTATGGAGTGCTTTGTGTTTTACCGTGTACACCCACTTATACCTAACTAGATTTTTGCCTCTAGGTAACTCCACTAACTCCCAAGTGCCACTCTTGCTGAGAGCTCTCATCTCTTCCATTATGGCATGTTTCCATTCAAGAATAGAGAGAGCATCCTGAAAATTGGTAGGTAGACTCACAAAAGACACTTTAGACAGAAAAACTTTATATGAGGAAGACAGATGAGAATAAGAGACATGATTACTAATAGGATGCTGAGTACATGACCTAACCCCCTTCCTATTAGCAATGGGAACATCTAGATTTGAAAAATCAGGAATAGAAGTACTAGAATTAGAATTACCTGGTCTCTCGGGAAGAGGGGTGACGTTGGACACTCATCCGGAGAAGAAGTTGGCAGTAGAGAAAGGAAAGTAGTCTCATGCATCCAGGTGACTTGCTGTCTGTCCTTGTCCCTAATATAAACTTTCCTTGCTTCCTTTTCCTCAACTGCTGGCTCATCATCCTCTATCTGTTCAACCACTGGCGAAAGTGAAACAAGAATCTCTTCACACCAAGGCTCCCCCTGAAGGGATGACTGTAAGACCCGGGGGGGGGGTCGGAAAGTAAGACTGAGACTCAAAGAAAGCGACATCCATGAAGACAAACCATTTGCGAGTGGGAGGATGATAACACTTATAACCCTTTTTGGTGGCAGAATAACCCAGAAAAGAGACTTAGGATCCAATTTACCACAAGTGGGGGAATTATTATGGACAAAGAAAACACAACCAAAAGTCTTAGGAGGAATGGAGAACCCGGAAATGGTAGACCCGAACAAAACTCGAAGAGGCGTTTGTTTTTGAACGACTTTGGTCAGAAGACGATTAATCAATTAAACGGCAGCGAGAACAGTTTCCCCCCAATAGGATCGAGGAACCTGTATCTCAAAAGATAGACAACGGGCAACATCAAGAAGATGATGATTTTTGCATTCTGCAACACCATTTTGTTGAGGGGTATTAGTGCATAAGTCTGGTGAATAATGGCATGACTGGCAAAGTGGCAAGACCAGAGTCAATATATTCCCCCCAATTATCAAAACGTAGATTTTTGGCAACCGCCCCAAACTGAGTACAAACCATTTTATGGAAGTTTCGAAACACAGAAAATACCTCACTTTTATCTTTCATCAAATAGACCCAAGTGGCCTTGGAACAATCATCTATGAAGGTAACAAACCATTTTTGACCCGTTAAAGACACAAAACAGGATGGACCCCATACATTATAATGAATCAAAGAAATGGAACTACACTTTCATTAATAAAAGGAGTAAAAGAAGCTCTATGTTGTTTTCCAAGTTGACAAGACTCACATTGAAAATTTGACATTTTTTTTTCCCTCAAAAACAGAAGGAAATAAATGCTTAAGTAATAAAAAAGAGGGATGTCCTAAGCGATGGTGTCACAGCCAAATGTCTTCTTAGGTGGATGGTAACTGAATAGATGAATGAGCCAGCTTGTCTGTCTGATCTAGAATGTAGAGCCCATGTTCCTCTCTACCACTGCCAATCCTTTTTCTTGTGATAAGGTCTTGAAAAAGAAAATGATCAGGAAAAAAACGTCACGCTATAATTTAAGTCACAGGTAATACGACTCAAAGATAAAAGATTAACACTAAAATTGGGAACATGGAGGAGATAAGACAAATGAAGGGAAGAGGTGGCATGAATTAAACATTTCCCTGACACGGACGAAATGATACCATCAGCAATACGCACTTTTTCCTGACCTGATGAGGGGTTATACTCTGAAAATAAATTAAAGGAGCCAAACATATGGTCAGAAGAACCAGAATCAATAATCCATGGGACAGTCATATGAGATAGCAATGCACATGGGAAGGAAGCCAAGTTACTTGAATTGGCAAAGGAAGAAGAGGGTGTTCCTGTAGCAGAAGTAGAGGCTCGACGGTCTAGCAAGTGACGAAAAGCAATCTCAAAATCCGAGGCAGATAACCCCGAAACATTAGTAGCGGAGAAGACAACTGGAGATGAAGATGATGGCTCAACAGTGTCTGAAAGATGGGCTCGTGCATTGGCCCCGCAACCTCTAGTTCCAGACCAACCCCCTTGAGTACCAAGACGGTTGCCTCGGCCACCAGAGGGAGTTCTATACAGCTTCCAACAAGTCTCGCGTGTGTGGCGAGTAATCTCAGTAGTCACAGTAAAGATTATCCTTCTCAGAGGAAGGACGAAAACCACGAGTCACATGGTCGCCATCGCAAGAGGGTGCAAAAACCAAGGCTGAGCGATCAGTAGTAGCAAAAGGAAGCATTGCAGAACGGCGACTCTCCTCATTCTGCACAAAAGCAAAGGCTTCCTGGAGAGAAGGAAGCACATTTATGCCAAGTACTCCGTTCCGAACCGAATCATACTCCACATTTAGGCCTTCCAAGAACTTGAAGACCCGCTCTTGCGCCACAAACTTTTGGTAACCAGCAGAATCAGTGGGACAAACAGGCTTGTAATCCTGAAGGTGATCAAGCCGTTTCCACCCATTGCTAAGGAAGGTAAAATACTGAATGATAGTCTGCTAAACTTGTACCAACCTTTCAATAGAGCGACGTAACTTGAAAGCCTGTGAGAAGTTCCCCTTCCTGGAGTAAGTAGTTGCTACGACATCCCAAATATCTTAGGCAGTGTCCATAGACAAGTAGCCCTCTCCAATCTCCAGAACCATAGAATGGATCAACCTGCCCATAATCAAAGAATTGGAGATCTCCCATTGATCATAATGAGGGTCGGTGATACTGGGTGCCTGAACCCGCCCATCAACATATCCCATCTTCCCCTTGCTCTTCAAGAAAATAGTCAGACTCTGCGACCACGCTAGGTAATTCTGACCATTGAATAGAGAGGTGGTGATTCTAAGGCCAGTGTGGAGGTAATCAGTCATAGTGGAAGGGATAACAGAACTCTCGCCCTGAGATGGCTGAGAGGTAATAGATTCACTAGTCAAATCCGCCACGGAGACTTTACTAATTATTCCTCAAACACAATGCCAATCACAAACCTGGAAGATGAGAGTGGAGTAACAAGCAGAACAATAACTATAAAAGCATAGAGGAGGGAGAATCCAGTGTGGTTTTGTTTTTGGACTGTTTTTACATCACCAAAGTTTTTTTTTTTTTTTTTATTTTTAGGTCTGCTTCGGTACTGTTTTTACCTTACCAGAAGACTGTGTATAACATCACCAATCCACTACGTAAGAGACGACTTCGTATTACATCACCAGAGGACTTCGAAGAGCAGAGACCACCCCAAGCGAGACTGCAAAGAGCAGCGACCACCCTAGGCGACCCTAGAGGGCCAGGCGACTTCGACCAGACCAGCAAGAAGGTTGGTCGGCCCCCTGGGAACCCTCGGTAGTGGATAGAGAGGCCTATCGAGGGAGAGAGAAGCCTGGGTGATGCCTGTCGAAGGGAGAGAAGAGACTGGGAGACCTGGGTCGAGGCTGTTAAGGTTAGACGAGGCTGGGAGACCTAATTGGGGATGTCGTCTGGTCTACAGAAGAGAGGAGATCACTTGTAGTGATGGGTAACAGAGAATGAGAGTTGGCTAGGACATGGCTCTGATACCATGTAGGTTTAGAGAAGAGAAAGAGTTAGGGAATTAGTTAGACTTCATTCCCTTTTATATTAATAATACTGAGTAATTACAGGAGTGCCATAAGGAATAATATATGGGCCAGCCCATTACACCAATCAAGGGAATAAATAAGAAAAAAATACAATCACTTATTTCCTATTCTAACACTTTTCTCATTCTTCACATACGAGTTCAGCAATAGATTCCGGGTTCATTCGTCTAGTCCTTTGCTTAACAAGCTTGGCTCCTTTTTGGTATGAGCCAGAGTTAGACATAACTTCCTTGTTTCTTCGCCTAGTTTCTTTTAAAATGTTCCTGGACTCCATTTTTCATTTGATTCTTCTCAGTGCCTCATCCTCCTTAGTATCACTCATATCTCCCCTTTCTTGTAAGCAGTACTACCCTTCACTTGTGCTCGTAATCAGCTTCATATAACCATTTGAATTGAATTAAGGCTTTCTCAGCCATACTGCAATGTGATTCTCCCCTTTGCTTGACTTCATCATTATATCGTCGATGCAGTCCTTAATTTCTAACGGACACTCCAAAGTGGGCCGAGCACGGCGGTCGACAACCGTCCTAAAGAAGGCCGAGCACATGGTCGGTCCAAGGCCAATCGATGCCTCGAGGCCGACCGGACAAAGGAGACACACTTGACCCAGCTCTATAAGACTATAAGTAAGGGACACACTGCCCCATCCCTACACCACTATCTATACAGATCGTAGGGATAGAGAGGTACAGGGGGACACGATGCACACACAACAGGTCTGTGCACCTGAGTATCAGACAGATTCGTTGTTCTCCTCCACAAAGAAGCAACCAAGGATAAAACAAGGGAGACAAAGAGGCAGAGAGAAGTAGAGGATTTGGAGAGCAAGTCTACATCATCTATATAAGGTAACCTCAATCTTCCTTTGGAGGACATTCTACATTCTCTAGGCACTACATATTGTCTCCTTACATTCCTTCCCTCTACCCTCTCTCCTGTTCACTGACTTTACCATCGTAGGGTTTTTCCGACAGAACCCCGGTTGGGCAACCCTCACCATTTGTCCCCTGTGCAACCTTCGCTTCCTGGATTGTCCAACTCAGCTGTGGAGCTCCACTTGTTTCTACAATGCAAAATCACCCCCGCACATTGATGATGAAAAGCAAGACGATATTCATCTCCATTTTATTGGGAATAAATCCCACCTAAGCAATGAAAGAAAATAAAATAAAATGGTCGAATACAAATTTATGTGGTTCGGCAAAAATGCCTACGTCCACAGTAGGGATGGCCATTTTAATCTGATCTGCGGGGGCCCATCCATACCCGCCCGAATGGGACGGATTTTACCCGACCCGACACTTATGTGAGGCAGGGGTGGGCGGGAGCGGGTATCACCTCCCCGATCCAAACCCGACCCGATATAATTAAAATATATATATATATATAAATAATATATGTATATATATAATATAATTAGATATAAGAAATGAATACCAAAAGTCTATAGTTTTGTTTAAATATAAATAAATAATAATCCTAAAAGTTTAACTGTTTATATATATGGAAATAAGAAAAATTATTTAGTGTGTTCAAGATTTAAACGATTCTCAATTTTTTGGCTATTTGAAATGTGGTCGGGCATTGGATATCCACGGGGGCAAGGATGGAGTTGAAAATTTCCATCCATAGCGGGGTTAGGGCAGGGGCGGGGGTGGGGTTTTTCTGTGGGGGCGGGGGCGGGGGATGACAAACCCCCCTTCCCCAAACCGGCCCCGTGGTCATGCCTAGCCCACGGTGAGTGAGAAGGAATCCACTAACAATAGAAAAATTACAACTCCTTGGTATTTTCTCGCACCCCCATAATATTATTCCTCTCAAGCTCACACCCCCCACACTATTTGTGACTTCCCTTTGTACCCGTTTGTAAACTCTACATACACAGTGCACAGTGTTGCAACCCTTCGCACACACTGCTTTCTGCCTCACTATCCAAGACTCATCACCTCTGTATATATAAATACATGAGCATGGATACAATAAAAAGTCTTTTGGACTTCCCAAGTGAATTTGCCAACCACCTAATAATGTTATTATATAAATCCTTTTGGTACATTCTTGAACCCAGCAGACCACCACTTCAAATGAGTACAAATGGGGTGCTAATTATAGGTAATAAAGACCTATCTAGAAACCAACTGTGTACCAAAATAACTCTGTGCAATGCCTTTGCATTTTTCAAGGTTTATACAACCACTAATAATGAAATTATTCCACTCTGCCAATACAGCCATATGGCTCAAAAACACTTCCAATAATTATTAGTTTATTTTTCTATGGACAGAAAAACCCAACACATTTTCACATTGATATCATAAGTTTTCAGTAAAGAGAGATTAAACAAATTAGGCTTTACACAAAATGGAGAAAGTTACAACTGAACTAGGAGGATAATTATTATGAGATCAGACCTGATCCAAGCAAGAAGGCCAAGAGCAGCGGCCCAGTTGAACGAACCACATGCCGCAGGTCGGCTCTGAACAACAGCAATGGAACAGTTAATGGTAGCAGAAATTGCAATACAATTGAATATGCCGACGCTTCATAAGGAATAATCCCCATATTACTTGCCCCAAGCCCAACCAAAGTGCTTACCAAAGCTGCACTCACCATGCTCCCAATCTTGGTCTTCTCTGACCTTTCAATCACAAAAACTATACATACATCAATAAAATTGAGGAAATCGAGAGAAAATAATTATTGACGAAATTTATTTGCATTAGGCAAGTTGAGTGATGTATTCACGCAAGCACACAAAGAGTTAGTATTTATGAAGCATGGCTACTTCCAAAAATATGCCCGTAATGACATATGATACTTTACCTGCATATGTACCGGTACACGAAATACGTGTTCTTAATTTTCGGCGTATTCAAACGTACCTAATATATATACAAGCTATATTATACCTTAAACAATATTTTCTTCTACGATAGAGATAAAATTCTTTTCACTAAATTTTTTATTTTTTTATTTTTAAGGGTAAATTACTAATAGGTCCTAATAGTTGGATTTAATTCCCATCAAGTTCTATTGAAAACAAGTTTTGATAAAATTGTCGCTAAAAATAATTTTTTTTGATAATTTTTTATATGTGTCGCTAAAAATTGATAATTAGTGACTTTTTTTGTCATGATTTTTATAAATTATTGCTAAAATTTACAATTAGTGACCTTTTTTATAACAAATTTTTTCCATAGGACCTATTAGACAATAAGTTTACTCATTAGGACCTATACGTAAGTACCCCTATTTTTAATTTTATCCTTCAAAATTAAGTTATGATTTACAAGTTATTTAATATAATGACATTTAATTTTAGTTTGTATCTTTATTTTGGCATTAAATGTTAATTATAGGTTAGATGTTAATAAATTAAACAATTTAATCAATTTTTGTATTATTATAAATCAAAAATAAATATTTTTACAAACGTACCGTCCCGTACTTGTATCCTATTTTTTTTTAAAATTTATTATATCAACATACCCGTATCCGTGATTCATAGGTTAGTAGCACACAGAACCAAAACACTTCCTCCCTAGGTAGTGATGAGAGAGAGAGGGAGAGAGAGTGCGTGTGTTTACCAAAGACCGAAAGCGCCGGTGGCGAAGAGAGCAGTCCATATTCCCCAATGGTCTTGCGGAGAGATTAGAGGGAAGTTGAGATGAGATCGAACAGTTAGAGATCGATTGAAATTTGAGTTTGAGTTTTGGGGGAAATTTTGAGGTGGGAAGAAGGTTAAGGTTGTGGTTGTGAATGATGATGGTTTGGATAATGTAAGTTTGGTTTTGGTGGTTGAGAGTGTAGAGACGACATCATGGCGTGAAGAGTGGTTTGGTAGTTGAAGTTTTGATAACCGCAACAAGTGGGTCAACCGTAACGTCCAAGGAGAGACGGGTTTCAGTGTAGACGGCGACGCGACCCACGCCATCAATGGTTTGAAACAACTACTACTCTCGCCGACATGACATTGCTCAGGTTGAGAGTCTGCTTTTATTCGTCATCCTTAATGATTTTAATTTGATATGATATTAAATGAAATGAATGTGCTTCCTAATTATATTTTTTACAATTTTTTTTTTTAAATGATTTTTCCTAACATTCCAATAACTGACTGGCTCCATCACATCACAGTGATGTTGACTTGGCCGGCACATGGCACTGTAATTGGCTCACGATACCAAACAAAACGGGTAAATTGACTAGTGGTTTCACGTGATTCTCTAGAATGAGGACTCTCGATTCTTATATTAAAGGAAAATGCTTGGTCACTGGAGCCTGGCGTTGTTCGAATGATGTGGTCAGACAATTGTTTGGATGATCAGCGTTATTTTTATCAAGAAAAATGTTTTGTGACCCTAAAAACTGTGGCCCTAATGGTTCTAATTTTCTTTTTGGGTAAGTTTGTTTTTTTTTCTTTTTTTTTTTTACTTGATATGGAAATTAGGGCCATTAGGGCCACAGTTTTTTGAGCTACCAACCAAAGCCCTTTTATCAATCGCAATTGTTGTCTTTATCAATTATAATTATTATATTTATCAATCGGTGTGTTAACAGGCATTCACTTAAATGACAAGCTAGACAACCTCTCGAATGACCGATTTGTCAATCGACATATACAAATTCAAACAATTCAAGCGAACTCAAATTCAATAAATATAGTATTACTATATATTAAAATCGAGAATAAGGGGAGTTCAAAGATTTCTTTTTATCTCCTAAGACCATCTCAAAATGATGAATCGAAAATTTCATTAAATTTGAACAAAATTTTAATAAAAATTTTGATTTGATACCGTTCACTCAAATGCTAAAACTAAAATTTTCATCAGATTTTTTCGCATCCCTAGTTGTCCAGGCAAATGTCCTGGAAGTCATTCGGATATGAACAAAAAAATTGTCAAAATTGCTCTGGGTGGACATTCGGGAGAATGTCCGGCCTAAAGGTTCTCCTCATTTTATGAAAGCTTTGGTTTTATCTCTATTTGATATGAATTTGGTGAAAGGATTTTTTTTACTTTTTTTTTATTTTTTTTTTAAACTGAATTTGGTGAGGGTTGGAGCGCCTCATTTGGCGCTTTTCGTCAAATTCCAAATTTGCTAAAGCATCTAATGCTGGATTGGAAATGAGTATAAAAAAAAAATGTAACAAATTGTAAGGAGGGTTGGAAGGTCTCTTTTTATCTCCTAATGAGTATGAACAAACATGTTATGCAAATTAATCTTGTTTTAATTATTAAAGGTTACTTCTTTTGTGTTTTTGGCAGGGACCGTGAGGTAAGGCGGGCAAGGCCATCCCCTCAAGCCCCCAAATTATGTCTGGAAAATAAGATTTGAAAATAATTTTGATTTTAAGTTATGTTTGATTTATTAAAATAAAGTTGAATAGAGTGATCATTCTATCATAATATCTATTTTCATGTTTGTTTTACTAAAATAGATTACAAACGAAATCACCATTTACCATTGTGAATGAATAGTAATTTTATAAAGAGACTAAGGAATGACTATTCTATTCAATTCAATTTCAATTCAGTGAATCAAGCCCTACAATGTAGTAGTAGTTTAAAAACGAAGATTTATACAAACAATTGAATTGATGAATTATTTAAAAAAAAAAAAGGATGATTGCTTGTCAAATGTATGAATTATTTATATAATATTATTTGACTATACGAATTATAATTACTTCTTGAAAAATAATTTTTTTAAAGTTGAAATTAATCAAATTTTACAATTTAATTTACTACGTCAAGAAAACGTATGAATAAATTAATAGTGTTAATAACAAAAAAATGTTCAACATTTATCTCAATAATTATGATTTACGTCAATAATTATGTGTACCATATGTAACAAATTTATAGAATGTACAAGCAAAAAAATAAAAATAAGTTGAAGATTATTATTATTATACCAATATATATTTTAAAATATCTATGAGAGTCGGAACCCCATTTTCTGAGTTCAACTTAGGTCTCCAAAAAGTTAGGACCGACCCTATTTTAGGCTAAATATAGGAAGAGAGAATTCTATTTTTACCCCTATAATTTGCTCGATGATCAATTCCACCCCCCGACTTTGCATAATTTCAATTTTATCCCCAAAACTTTTGAAATAGTATCAATTTGCCCCCTACCATCACATTAAAACGGAAAAAGTTTAAGAAAAATTATATTTTGACCCAAATTTCAAAAAAAAGATACAAACTTACCATCTCCTACCTAAACTCACCATCTTTCCAACTCCACCAGCCACCACCATCGACTGCTAGCCCTCCTCTACTAATCAACAACTCCACCATTGATTCCTCATGCATCCAAGTGGCTTCAGCCACCACCGAACTCCACAACCTCGTGTCCTTTTCACTGATTTTGCAATCCTCATTTGAAGAAAAAGGATGTAAATCATCTGGTAGAGAGTGAACTTTTCCACCACCACAAATTTTCCTGGAAAATGACTCGAATTCTACTTGATACATACTCTCCAATGCTGAAAAATTTTCTATGGCTTCACACAATGTACCCAATAATGAATTGTCTTGAATAGCAATGTTATGGGGCATTGAATAGATTGAAAAAATTGCCAAAACGATCATTACACATATCATCAGAGACAGTGTACACGAAAAAACTTCTTCAACCAACCACGCGAAAGAGGCGTACATTTCTTTGGACACTTGACTTTTGATCTTCTGTAAATCCTCAAAAGATATGAATTCTCTCATCTTCAATGCATGAGTTTGAAGAAGAGAAGGCTTTCTTTACCGAACAACAAGTTAATTCTCACAAACCTCCAAAACCCTATTGCCATTGTTGCTTCTTCTTTATCATCCTCAGAGAAAAGCAAAGAAATTGATGTTGTTCACTCTTCTTTCAATGGTTGCCCGAATAAGCTCTTGCCTCTCTGACGATTGTGGTGGCTCTGGCTCTATCCCAAGCATAAAAGGCTTTAATGATTTGAGCTTTGATGGAAACAATAAAGCCTTTAATGCCATATTGGTTCTATGTTCTTTAGTCCCCACAATAGACTTTGGCCAGGTAGTGGTGTTTTCATCGTCTGATAACTCAAAATTTTGGACAAATTCAAATAAATCTTCGTGGAAAAAGTCATCAAAGTTGGCACTGCAAGCTCATTTCATGGTGGGAGCTCTTGAGATAGGTTTGTTGAATGATCTAGATTTCAAGAGTTTCTTGGATGACCATGTGGTTGAAATGGACCACCCATGGTGACTCACCCTAGCAATATCCAAATTGTTTTCTCAATCCCAAATGGGACAAGTCAACAGACCACTATGCAAACTTCAAGTCTGCCCTAAGCTCAATGGTCTCACCTTCCAATTCGGCTATGTCCAACGACAACTTTGCATTCCCTGAACTAATCAGAAAGCTTGCCAACATTTGCAACTCTGGCAAGATCTCCCGCAGTCCCACCCCTTGCTGGGGGCCATGGCGGCGTACATTGGCAGTGGAAAACAGTAAGACTTTGAATTCATAATCACATTTGCTAATTTAATTATGGGTCATTTTGTGAAAGAAAACTTGCCCAATTAGGGTTTCATGGAGAAGGGGTTGCAGTGGAAGAGGGCTAGCCGCCGACAGTGGTGGCTGGCGAAGTTGTAAAGGTGCAGAGGGGAGAAATGGTGAGTTTGGATAAGAGAGGGTGAGTTTACATCTTTCTTATAAAAATTGGGGTCAAAATATAGTTTTTTTAAACTTCTTCCGTTTAAATGTGATGATAAGGGGCAAATTGATAAGATTTCAAAAATTTTGAAAGTAAAATTGAAATTACGCAAAGTCGAGGGGTGAAATTGATCATCGAGGCAAAATATAGAGCTAAAAATGAAACTTTCTCATATAAGAACTTCATTGTAATGCAAAACAAAGCATACATAAATGGAAGTTTCATATTACAAAGTTAATTATTGTTTATATTATTTAGTAAGGAATTTTTTTATACGAAGAGAAATATGACACTTTGCGAAAATGCGTATATTAAATGGGTTGTATTATGGTTGAATATGCGTAACTCATACACGATTTGGGTTGTGTTATGATTGAACATGCGTAACTCGCACACGATTTATATGATCCATGTAAAAATTTGTATCGATATGTGAACATGAACTCATGTTTGACCTGCAAACATCCAAATATAACTTGAATCTACTGATCATAAAATCTTATGTTTTATTCTTAGCTAATGGATTAAATTTTGGTATTGAAAGAAATTTTTTTTTTTTGAAATTTTGTTGTATGTTTGGATATTAATGGGTGATAAACGAGTCGAACAGTTAGGTAGCGTTTGGTAACGTTTACGTTTTTTATTTATATTTATAAAAAATTTTATAAATTGGTTTTTGTTTATTTTTAAAAAAATATAAATTACAAACGCGTTTAGTTTGAACAAAATGTTTTAAAACATAAACTAAAAAATATATTTGTTCAGGCCTAAAATATTTATATTTATTTTTATTATTTATAACAATGGGATCATACACATTATAATTGAAAAAAAAATTAATTAAAAAAATAATTGAAAAAAATTTAATTGGGAAAAAAAATATTTGAAAAAAAATTAATTGAAAAAAAATTATTTGCAAAAAAATTAATTAAAAAAATAATTGAAAAAAAATTAATTGGGAAAAAAATTAATTGAAAAAAAAATTATTGAAAAAAAATTAATTGAAAAAAATAATTGAAAAAAAAATTAATTGAATAAAATAATTGGGAAAAAAATTAATTGAAAAAAAAAATTATTTGAAAAATAATTAATTTGAAAAAAAAAATTGAAAAAAAAATTATATGAAAAAAAATTTATTTTGAAAAAAAAAATTTGAAAACTGTAAACGTAAACTCAATTACGTTTTTTTTCTTAAATTTATAAACTGAGACAACTATTTATAAACCAAAAAATTATCAAACAAATTTTTATGACAATTTTTAAAATTTTTGTAAATATAAACTAAAAACTGAAAACGGAATAGTTACCAAATAGACTCAACTATTCAATTTTGATTTAAAAAATTTAATGAGTTTCAAAATTTGTTCTAGTTTGATTTGTTAAACTTTGAAGCTGATCTCAAACGATTTTTTGTCTATCCAAACTTGAATAGTTTAATATTTTTATATGAAGCTTATCAAACTAAGCCGAACGAGTAATTAATTATTCAAATTTAGTTTAAAAACTTTAACCAGCTTAAAAATATGTTTAGAATAGACTTATTTACTTAACGAATTGAGATCAAACGTGCTTTTAACAAGCCGAATATAAGTTGATCTTGAGTTATTTAGTTCGTTTTACGCCCATCATCCAAGTTTAAGCCATCAAATAACTCCCAATCAGGTTGATAAATATGATCAAAAACAAGAGCAAAAAACACTGAAACAGTGCCCTCCATAAAAAAAATACAAAAATACGAACAGTGATCGCACCAACTATGGTGTTAGTAGGGGCAACAAAATGTAACGCTTGCAATATCCCAACTTCATAACAAAACACCAATGACTGCTTCATAATATCAAAAGAATAATGTTGCCCAAACCAAATTTTTGTGGAATATTTTCATATTTGTGATCCTTTCATTGTAAACCAAAACACTCTATACCATGACTCAAGATTTAAAAAACAAAACTTTCATTTCATTTGGTCTAAACTTTTTGAATAAAAATTTTGTTCATAAAATCATTTTTCATATAAAAAAATGCCAATATCACATCATTTTGAATGAGTTGTTTGTATAGTTTTTTCTTGATAGATTAGGTAAGTTACAGATCAGCTCAGTTTTCTGATATTCAGAATTAGTTTATATGTACTTAAGAACTGTCATTCCAAAAGCAATGCCTAGGAAAGTAGCAATTGCAATGCCAAAGATGCCAGCAAGAATACCAGGAACAACTAAAGAACTCCATCCTTTGGCTGTGGCCATTCCACAAGCTGTTGTAGGGCCTCCAACATTCGCATTTGATGCCAAAAGCAATAACCTCAGGTCAAAGCGAAACAACTTTCCTAATCCAAGGATCACTGCAAGATGAACCGCGATCTGGACTAAAGCAAACATGAATATGCTTGGGGCCGTGTTGATGACATTCCATATGTTCCCACTAGCACCCACCACGGTGAAAAAAACCTGTGAAAACAATTAACAGCATACACATCAGCACAACTACAATAGAAAGACTAGGCTATTCTTGTCAGTAGCGTGAAGCTGCCAAAAAGAACCATGAAAACAAAGCTTTTGTCAAGGCACTGACTATTATTACTAAGCATGGTTAATGTTTAGTAAAAGAATGGCTAATATTTTCATGGAAAGATACAATTAATGAGAATTCATATTAAGCACACACTTTGGAATTTTGGAGTTGAGTGAAGGTGGATGAATTTACACAAGAGACAAACTTGCCTGCATCAGAATCACAGCCATAGCCTCACCAGAAGGTGCAAGGTGATCAAATTGTGTTGGAAATGCAGTTGCTAGAATAACAACAATTGCTGTAATGGCCGGAAGGCTACCTCCTTGAATTCCAAAGTGTTTCGTGAATAAAGTGGCTACCTTGCAGATAGCAAATGATACAGCAATGGCTGTTGCAGTCTGCAACACAGGAAGCTTGTTGCTCGTTTCTGACCCCATATTTGATCCAACGTCTGTTAAATTCCAGTTATCATTAAAGGATAGATATTTGTTGATCAGTTTGTTTTTGTTTGTACGTATCCTCTAGAAAATCTGAATTGGCATAGCCACTGTTAAAAAGAGCCAAGGAAACAAACATTGCCATACACACCATTGGTTGATGTTGAAGACTCCGGAGGTATTTTGGAAGCCAATGCAAACAATGTTGTAAAATATACTGCACAGATAACATTATCTGCAGCTAGTCCTGCAGCTAAAACTGAGGGAGAGACGCCAAGGGCTTTGGAAATGGCAACATAATTGACAGCTACACAGAATTAGAAACAGAAACTTCATCAGTCATGCTGAAAAACTTGGAAAAGGAAATGCCAATTGTAAAAGAATATCACGACAACTCAAAGAATTTTAAACTTAATATATATATCATGACAACTCACATAATTTTAAGCTTAAAAAAAAGGAAGATGAAGAAGAAGAGAAAAAAAGCAGTCTAACCAATTTGCATATGGAAAAATTCAAACTTTCAAAATTGCATACTAGATTCTAGTAATGTAAAGCAGAGCAATCCAGGTTATCGGCATGGGTAAAGGAGTGAGGCCAACTTGATCTCACCAGTTTAAACCATAGGCAAAGTGAAATTAGTTAAATTCATTTTAAACAAATGTACTATTTATAATACCGGTGTTCATGGATCGGAATGGTTTGGTTTTAAGGTAAACCAAGAACCAAATCAATCCCTAAGGTTCCAAAAATTTGAAAACCAAATTAAACTGTGAAATCTTTGGAACCAAACCGCAAACTGGTTCAGTTTTGGTTCGGTTCCATGTAGCAATGCTAAGAAATTTATCAATATATCGATTATTCATCAAAAAAAATATTTATTCTACCTATAAAAATATTTAAAAAATTCTACAAGTATACTATAAAATTTTAGAATATTCTCCAAACTAAATTTTATAAAATGTGTAAAGGCATAACAAATTCATCTTATTATATAGCAATTACTGTAGAAATACAATTTTAATAATATAACAAGGGAGCTGTTATTCCCACTGTATTTGGCTCCAAATACACTCCCTTCTTTGTCCTTGATATACATAGTTAGGTTAATACCCTTTCACACAAAATACACTCCATGAAAAAACCAAAATTTCAAGGGTATTAATGTAACTATGTATAATAAGGACAAAGAAGAGAGTGTATATGAAGCAAAGTCGATTGGGAATAGCGGCTCCCTATAACAAGTGTAAAAATCTGCAATTTTGTCCTAAAAAATAAGGGGGGCTGGGTTTTAAGCTTTTACAACTTGGAATAAAGCTGCAATGTTGAAGCATTTATGGGCTATTTGTAAGAAAGCTGATTTTTGTGTGTCAAATGAATTCATACTTTATATCATAAAAGGTTGTTGTCTCTGTGGTTCATATCTTTACCTGTTGATGCTTCATGGACTATAGAAAGATCTTTAGAGTGGTTTGTCATTGGCAATGGTAATGATACTTTTTTTGGGACTTGATAACTGGCAAGCAGGGATATTGGAATTGGCCTAAGAGAAGAAATAGGAGTATTCAACAGATTATAACTCATATGCCTCATTCTTTGAGGCCTGTTATTACTAAGGATGACTATATGTAAGGTGGCTTCCCAAGTCTAATAATCAATTCACCATTCATTCTGCTTGGAAGGCAATTAGGGAATGTAAACCAATTGTTCCACGGTATAAAGTTGTGTGGTTTAGAAAGCAAAAAATCTTTTTATCTCTCTAAACTTTTTCTCTTAAACCTTCATCCCGAGCCTCACCGCTGGCTGGCCACCGCCAGTGGCCATGGTGGCCAGCTGGCCTCTTCTTTCTCTTTGCGTGTGCCCGTTTTGTTTTCTTCAATAAACTAGAACCCCCCATAGTTTTATTACTCTCACCATAGTTAGTTCTTAGTTTGTTTAGGGTGTTTTTATTCTTTAGTTTTGGTGATGGGTGCCTCAATTTCGGACGTTTCTGAGAGAGTTTTCGGTTATAGGTTTAGCGGCTATGGAAGAAAGGGTGAGGGGGGTTGTCAATTCCACCATTTTCGGCAATCTTAGATCTATCATTTCCGATAGACAGTGGCTCCAAATCTATTGTGTTCAGCAGTTGGTTGTTTTTGGGCATTGTTTTCGAAGGTATCAGATGATGTGTAATTGGGATGTTTGGGTGTTGGTTGGGCATGGGTTGGGTTTCAGCATATGGCTTCGGTAGGTGGGTGTTTGAGAGGTGGCTCCAGCTTGGGTGTTGGTTGGGCAGGTGGGTGTTTAAGGGGTGGCTTCAGTTTGGGTGTTGGTTGGATGCTTTTTTGAGTGTTCGGCAAATGGGTGTGGGGGATTTGGAGGGTGTTTGATTGGTTGAGTTTGGTCGGTTGGATGTTGTTTCGTTGGGAGTTTTGAGAGGGTGTTTGTGCGGGGCCCCTTAGTGTTTTTCAGCAATTTTGGATCGGTAATGGACGGTGGTCGGGGTGAAAGAGGAGAGGGAGCAAAGGAGCTTATTCATGAACGAGGAACAAGGAGCTTATTTCAACAATCGCAACAAGTACATGGAGGCGGAATCGAGATGGTGTGTATAGGAGCTGCAGCGGCGGAGATGGCGATGGAGCTGGAATTGCAAGATGGGATGCGAGTAGTAGCGGAGGTGGAGTAGCAGAAATGGGAGGCGAATGCAGAGATGGAGCTGTGGGATGGTTGCTCGTGGTGTTTTTCGTCCTCTTTGGCAGGGTTTTTTTCTTAGTGATGTGCGTGGAGGTTGGTGAGGTGGATCAATATTTGGGGATGTGTTTTTGGGGAACAGAAGGTTGTGGGATTTCAGTGTGGCTTTCGGTAGTGTGTTTTGGCGTGGGAAAGATTGTCTTGGGGGTTCAAATCTTTCTGGTGTTTTGTATTTAAGAGCTTCTCAATTATTATTTTTTTCCTTGTAAAACTTAAAAAATCATGAGGACGAGGGGTTGGTTGTGTGGATGCGAGTAGCAATACTAGGGGAGTTTGAACTCTCTGAATCTGTCTCTGTACATTTCATTTCCGCGTACTTTTAATTTCATGTTTTTAATGAAAATTTTACTTTGCTGATCAAAAAAATAAAGTTGTGCGGTTTTCCCAAAATGTTCACACATGGACATTTGTACAATGGCTGAGCTTTTTGGGGAACTTATCTACCAAAGATCGACTTAAGAAATGTGGTGTGACAAATGATGCAACTTGTGTTCTTAGCAGCCACGATGATGAATCCCATTGCCATTTATTTTTTGAGTGCTGCTATTCAAAGACTATTTGGAAGTAGATTCTAAGAAGGAATCACACTAATAACATCACAGGGATCCCCTTCCACTGGAAGATGAAATTCGGTGTGCTATTGCATATAATTGCCATTTCTTTCACTCAATCAATTTACAAACTTGCAATGTGGGATTGCAAGTTTTTATGGATTGAACAAGATTGAAGCCGGGGAAATGGTTGAATTTGCCAGCAGTGTGAAAGGAATAGCATTGAAGAAGACTCAGTAGGAGGCAGCCCGACTCCAACCCAATGTGAACCTGCAACCATCTATCAAGTGTGGGGTGAAAGGAATTGTAGGATCTTCTCTCTAAAAAGACTGAGCCTGATTGAGTGACTGCTAGGATCATTGCTGATGTGATATCTAAGTTGTGTTCATGGAGGAAGGTTGAATATTCTCAGGAGAATCGTCTTATGTGCTCTTATTGAAGTATTTCTAGAAGATTTTTTCAGTTATTGTGTAAATTTCCTTTGGTAACTGTGTGACCAGTGTTTCACTCTATGTTTTTTAGTTGAATTTTTTCTGTTTGGAATCTAGTTACAGGTTGTTTGCTTTGTTAGTGCTATAAAATTTTAAGTTATCCAAAAAAAAAAAAACACACAAGTGTAAAAATATATAAATAGTGAAAAACACAATACATAAACATATATATCTTTATATAGAGTGGAAAATATTTTCTACATAGGATGAATAAAGGTGTCATCAGCATTGAAATAAGATCCCTATCTAAAAATTAAAAAAAAAAAAAAAAAAACATTGAAATAAGATTGAAGTTCTAGGAAGTCAATGAGAAAGAGAACAGATTCCTTGTGAAATACCCCTATATAAATATATATATATATATATATATCAAAATTAATAAAAAGAAAGGAAAGGTTTGGTTTAATTCAATTTTTTGAGTCTCAATCTGCGAACTCAACCGTAATGTAATCAACGATTCTTAATTTATTAGAACCAGAACCAAACCATCTCCTAAACGGTTTGGTCTGGTTCAGACGGTTTAGTGGTCCGACTTGGTTTTTTGAACACTCCTAGTTTGTAAAGGGAAATGAGGAATTTAGAAGATAATGAAGATAAATAGTATCCCTCACAAACATTAGTCTCCAAAACCAATAAAAACTTCTAATGGGGAAAACTTATATCACACATGCCGAAGACAGACAAAAATTAGGTAATTGGTGATAATTTTAAAGCTCTTGGTTATACTCTATATATTTATAAAAAAAATTTAAAAAAAAAAAAAAATGGGAGCTGCTAATAGCTCCCACCTTTTTATCTTAGAACCCCCACCTTCTTTATTTTTTGGGTAAATTACAAATACATCCCCTGAGATTTGCTTAGAATACGAATTGTCCCCTGTAATTTTGGAAATTACATACTACCCTTTGAAGTTGATAATTTCATAACAAATGACCCATCTCATTAATAAATCATCATGTTAATTAACAATTTTTAATGATGTGAGATTTATTTTTATTAATAATTTAGATAATTTTATTGTTATATAGAAGAACAATTAGGAATTTCATTTTTTCAGTTAATTATGTTAAATAAAAAATTCTGATAAGGGAATATTTATAATTTTACAAACCACAGAGATTAATCTGTATTTTAAGCAAATCTCATAGGATGTATATGTAATTTACAATTATTTTTTAATTACAATTTACCCTAACATAAAATATTTTATCCTCATCCTTAACCTCCCAAACCCAAACCCAAACCCTACCCCTACCGCTACCCCTACCCCACCCACAATCACCACTTGCGGCCAACCCTCCCCAACTTCTCCTCGGCCACCCTTGTCAGCGAATTTAGCCCTCTCTCCCACCCGTGCCATCCTTTCCGAAAGTCAACTACAATAAAGAACAAAAAAAAAAAAAACAAAATAGAAAACTCATTCAAATCAAACATATATATAATAATTGTAAATCAATTATATACAATATTTTGGTGTTTAAGAGATGTTTAGGTGTGGTTAGTTATCATTTTGATGTATTTTCATGCGGTTTGAAATAAATGGAGTCAAAGCTCTGTTCGACTCTAGTTTGTTGAACAAAATACGATTGTTTGGCCTTTGATAGCCAAACATTTTCAGGTTGTTTGGATTATTAAGGTCAAACGTGATCAATTTCACCAATGTTATCCCGCTCGGTAGGGTAGAATCGAACAAATTTGGTTTGTTTAGTTGTTTCTAGTCGAACAAATGGCCAAACAAATCCAGTTCGTTTGGCCCTGGTTATCCAAACAAAATTCGAACACTGAAGAGCAACGGTTCAAAAAAGTTTGTTGAGGTAAGGGAGGGTTATTGCTAGGCGACAACAGATGTGCGAAAGGGGGTTGGTGGAGAGGAGCTCCAGTAGTAAGGGTTGTGATTCTGTGAAGTGAAGTCCCACATCATCTAAGTATTAAAATAATGTTAAGCATATAAGCATGAAGGAACCCTCACCTCAATAGATAGCTTTTGGGGTTGAATTCTACCCAAGACCGTGTAATATGGTATCAAAGCCGAAGTACTTAAGGATGGATAGGGTGTGTGTCTGTGGCTTGCATGTTAGGTGTGAGGAAGTGTGTGAAGCAAAGTCCCACATCACTTGAGTACTAATGTTAAGCATACAAGTGTGAAGGCACCATTACTTCAGTATCTAGCTTTTTGGGGTTGAGTTCTACCCAATACCATGTAACATGGTATCAGTGCAATTTTAGAGGGGGTACTCGAGTAAAATGGCATTTTTCAGTGGCAGTCATCAACTCAAGCGAGTTTTAGGAGAAGTTGCCGATGGACAATGCAACAAATGGGTGCATTTCAGCTAGATTGATCAAAGATAAATGAGGGAATCTTGGCCAGAAGTGAGATTGGCTGTCGAAGGTAGGCCATTAACACACAGGTGATGGACTCATGAGTGGAGCTGGTACACACACTGCAGCATCAGCTTTGTGCTACATCAACGAGGGTGTTGATGGTTTGAGTGGAGGAGAATGTCACGAGTTGCCTTTCAAGGCCAACTCTGTGACACTTTGCATTTGTGGGTGTGACTAAGAGTGCTCAAGACTAGCCTTGGAAGTGCCTAGATGATTGGCATCGAGATTCCAAGTCAACAGTTTGGTGCCTCAACGTGGCCCCAAGGTTGGCCCCAAGCAGACCAAGGTGCACACACTGACAGCAGCCTGCAGCAGCCGAGTGCATATTCCATGGTGCTGATGGGTGCTGAAGGTGGTGGAGGAGGTGGCCGGAGGTTGGGGTGCTGGAGGAGGGGGTTTGTCAGAGGAAAGGTTGGCAGATGTGGGCATCCAAAGAAAGGGGTATTTTTGAGATTATGGTGGGGGTACAAAGAAAAAAAAATGGTGGAAAGGAATTTGGGTGGTGAGGATCCTAAGAAAATAAGTGGCGCTATCAGCAGCTTCTTAAAAAATACCTAGTACAAGTCACAAAGCATAATTTCCTCTCCAAATAAACATCGAGTGCATATTCCCAACGCAACGAGAAATAAGCAACAAAACAGGAGAAAAGTCACTTCATCAAGCAACACATAAGGACTTCATTTTCCTCTGGGTTATAACAAAGCTACATAATTAGTATTTAAGATTAGACAGGATTACATGGTGCTGTTGTTAATCATATAACAGATAAGGGGTTCAAGAAGCTCATAGAAAAGGTAGCTTGCAACCATTATTCACTATAAAGTACCTCCACCAATATGTCTACCCATGAGTGCAGCAGCAATCTTCCAACTGTCTTGACCGAGAGATCGCATTGGTACCATTAAAAATGCCACAGCAGTTCCAATGGTTGTTGCAACTGTTATAGTAAAATAAATAAATAAATAAATAAATAAAAACAAAAGTTAAAGAAACTGTGGAGCAGATAATGTAGAAAACCAAAGTTGACTGCATGATCTTCTTATAAAAGAATATTCATCAGTCTCTAGCAATATACCAAGTCACAGCTTATAAACTGATAGCTACACATGGCCAATTCAGAAATTCTCTTACACCATAAGCATGTGCTGTGCTATGAAATTATAAGAATGGATTACAATATCTGCACCTACCAAGATTCTTCATTATCTTAGCATGACTAAGAGAGACACAGATTAATTACTAAGGACAATCAATGATAATGGCCTATTGCAGCAAAAAGTTTTATTTATTTATTTCATATATATATATTTTAAATCACTTAACTTCAGATGAAATATGACAGAATATGGTAGCAATTAGATTGAAATTGCTTCCAAACCAACGAAGCACACCTAACTGCAGACCTCACAAAATTAATAGCCAAAACCAAAAGGCACTTGTTGCATTTAATAATAAATAAATAAATAAATAAAAAGAGCCAAAAGCATGTCAAAAAATGGTTAGGCTTCCCTTCAAAAAAGAAGTTTGATCACCCTGGCATCAACCCGTCAATCAAGGGAATATTATTCATGAAACTTCAAAACATTGACAAATATTGCTGTTATCTTGTATCGCGTAAAAACTTAAAGAACAGACAACACTTTTTCAAGACGAGAATGAAAGGAAAAATGAAAAACTAGAAGTTGATAGCACCAATGGTGTTTGTTTGACATCACATGGCAGATTAGAATGCAAAGTACAAATAATTTCAAATATTAAACCAATGGTTTGAAAAAACAAAAAACAAAACCAAAGGAATTCTAGGAATTTGAAACTAACAACCACATTCAATTACAGTTGACATCTTTCATAAAATGCCCATCCATTGGGTGAGTTAGACAATTGACAACCTCACCTAAGGCCCCCAATACAGTGGAATTACATGATATCTAATTCTTCACTAGATTTAAGTATTCATAGAGAACACCACACTGTAATCAGAAGAAAGATTTTTCATCTATCTTCTCTTATGATCTCTCCTTACGAATCCATCACGGAGCTTCATTTTGGACATTTTATCCAATGAACTTCCCATGAAATACTACATCAGCATACAAAAATGAGAAGCCATTGGTACCATTCAGACTTTTTCTACCTAAGGAATTTATTTCCATGAAATTACTACACATGCATACAAAAGGAAAGTCATCGCTCAAGAGTGATAAAAAAAAAAACACAATCAAGTGAAAAATAAGATTTTAGAGAGGCAAACCAAATTAGCAATTGTACAATAAATAAATAAATAATGCATTTAGAAACAAATATGAGAGCACAAAACCTGAAATTGCAATGTTAAGAAAGAAGAAGGTAGTACCTGATCCAAGCAAGAAGGCCAAGAGCAGCGTCCCAGTGGACTTTATGACTCGACGCAAGTCGGCTCGAAACAACAGCAATGGAACAGCCATTGGGAGCAGGAACTCCAATACGATAGTATATGCCGGCGCTTCACTCGATATGATCCCCAAATTACTCGCTGCAAGTCCAACCAAAGTGCTAACCAACGCACCACTCAATGTACTCCCAATCTTTGTGTTCTCTGACCTTCCTCAACAAAACAGTCACAGAACAGAAGCAATCAATCAAGAAGAAACACAAAAGACAAAATCAAGTCCTAATTATATATTGTTTGTTGATGAATAAATACAGAGATTGAAATGGAGTGAGTCTACAAGTGTAGTGTACCAGATACCAAAAGCGCCGACGGAGAAGAGAGCAGTCCAGGTGCCCCATTGATCATGGGGAGAAATGAGAGGGAGATTAAAATGCGATGATTTAACAGTTAGGGTGGAACGAATCGAATTGGGGTTTATTGTGGGTAAAATGAGAGGAGAGAAGAGGGGGGATTGATGATGATCTTCTTGTTTGATATGCGAGGATGATGATGATGATGATGAATATTGGGGTTTTGAACTGAAACTGATGGCCGTCGCGGAGACTGTTGTGCAGATGTTTTGGCGGGAACAGAAGAAGCACGGGCGTTGCTGCTGCTGCAGCTGCAGACACTTGGCCACCACCGTTGATGATATCATTGAACGCGATTTCTGTTTAGAGTGGGGTGCTGCGGAGAAGTAGCGTTGTCAGTTCACAAGAAGTCCCCACTACAAAATACAATAATAAAACCGAAGTGCTATGCTCCAGATTTTTGGAGGGGACCTTTCTATCATATGCATCCTTCATCCTTATTTACGCCAAGTTTGGCATCCTCAAAAAAATTCAAAAAGTTAAAAAGTCACTATCCTATTTAAGTCACATTATCTTATTTAAGTCACATCACCTCTCTAATACATCACTTCAAACCCAACTCAAATCCAACTCATATTTCATAAAAAGTCAAAAAGTACACTTATTTAGTCTTCTCAAACTTGGCCTATAATCTTTGTATTTTTTTTTTTTTTTTTTCAGCTCCACTTTGATTACTATAAACAAAAATTAAAAAAATTTATTTTTTTGAGTCATAATTGAAAGAAAAAAAAAAAGGTCATAATTAAACATCACTTGTGATATAATCAAATATGTCATAACTAAAATATTGTTATAATTAAAAAAGAAAAATAATCATAATTAAAAAAATGATATAACTAGAGATACATATGGTACCTTCTTTTCAAAGAGTATGTATAATAATATTTTTTTTTTTTAGTGAATAACATTTTTTATTTTTATGATCTATTATATTATTAATTATGATTAATATTAATTATAAAATTGTTTTTATTATAATTCAAGAATCATTTATTATAGTTTATATAATGTTTGATTATAAATATTTTTCGTTTTTATTATAACTCTTACCCTATTAAATTATGTCAAACTTATGGTAAAAACCTTTAACGTTACCCATTTTTTAAATTAACAGTATTTCCCCATGGTAAGAAAGTAACTGTGGCTGAATAAAGAAACAAGAAGACTGTCAAATGCTTTGTCAACGAATAGTGCGTGGGGAATAGTGCGTGGGTGAGTCAGCCATGTGGGTGCTGCCTCAGGCGTCGGTGCGCCATTAAGTTACTTTATTTATTTATTGATTGGTCCTCATCGTGATCGTTTCTTTCATCGGATGGTCCTCATTTTGTCGAGCGTCACTTGCCTTCATCATAAGTCGTTAGATCCTTGCTTATCGAATGATCTAGAAGTGATTTGGAATGATCTAAATAAATACATGTTTTAACTTTTTATGAAATATGGATTGGGTATGAGTTTGGTTTGAAATGATGTGATAGAGAGGTGATGTAATTTAAATAAGATGATGTGACTTAAATAGGATAGTGACTTTTTAACTTTTTGACTTTTTTAAGTTAGGACAAACAAGGCTTAGATAATGTTAGGTCATAATAGTCAAGTTGTATTACACACTAATCGATGGACTAAAGATGATCGGACTGCATTCCCTTGCTAGTGCTAGTCTAGTGTCGCGGACTTGGTTGTTTCCAAGCTATCTGTGCGGCACTTAGACAATCTCAAGTCTCACTTGATGATGTTACGTCAGTCTAACTCACACACTTGTAAGAAAGAGAAGTTAGAAGAAAACAAGAGAGTTTGAGAGAATGCCTTGTATTCACTTTGAGATAAAGCTTTACAATTCTTCGTTACTTGGGTCTACTTGGGTGGTTTGGGCAAATGAGACCCTCTCCCTTTTATAGGCTACAATAAACATTCTAGAACTACAAGTATGGAGAGTGTTTTAGACACTTCCTCCTACTACATCTAATAGACTATTCTAGAAGTATTCTAGATCTACATGGATGGAGAGGATCCTAGAGTCTTTCCTCATCCTCTCAAAGAACCTATTCTAGAATAAACAAAAAGTATGTACAAGCTTTTAGTCTTATGTACAATTGTGTACCATGCTCTTGATTGTTCTAGAGAATTCTAGAGTATGCTATTTTAGCTTCTCCTCTTGTAGCCATTCTCTAAGGAGTTCTGGAGGCTTCTAGTAATCTTCACAGCCTGCTAACGCTTTCTTGTGAGGGGCAGCATCCAAATTTATCAGCCCGTGACACTAGGCCATAGCCCACCTATTGTTCTCCTTGTTCGTTGGATGAGTGTTGATCCAATGGTCTTTGTCATTTTTGAGGATATCCTTCTAGAATGATATCTTTGCTTTTTAGACATCATTGGCCTGAACCATTACTTTTTCTGAGTTTATACTCCTTGAGCCTAATTAGTTCTGGGCCTGGCTGTGTTTTATTGACTGCGTCTAGCTTTGCATTTTTACCACAAATGGTATGAAACAATATTCAAAAAATTAATTAAAAAAAAATTAAAGTTTGAAATTTAAATTTAAATTATTTGTCTGTTTTCATTAGATAAAACTAGAAGGGAAAAAAAATTATTTAATCATTATATTAAAAGTGTTGCTAATAACCCCTAATTTATTACTTAGGACTCCTTTTTCTTTCAACCCATTACAAAATTTAAAATTGGAAAAATTTCTAGAACCTCACATAGTAATAGAACTATCATTCCTACAAAATATTACACACCCACATAGATTCACACCTTTACAATTAGCAAACCCGTAAAAACCTAACCCCCTCCTAAAAACCTAACATCGCAACTCCACCCTCTTCGAAAAAACAATCATTGCATCAACGATCTCACCATAGACCTATTATTATGTAATTTTAAAATTGTATTTTTAACTTAGAAGGCAATTCAAGAAGGGGTGAATTGAGTTTCTAAATAAATTATTAAATTAAAAATTTAGCCCAAATAAATAAATACATAAATAAATATACGAAACAATATATAGTAGTTCAGCACAACTAGGCCTACGTCTACTCCTCAAGTTCCTCCTTGAGAGTTCTCAACCATTCTTCATATACTAATAACGCCACTAGCTTCACGAGTGCGAGTAAACTTTTACAACAAGTGGTCAACTCCAATCACTCCAACCAAGTGATTTTATCACTCTTTTTACAAGAATAAGAATAAGAGATATAAGACCATTTTACAATAAAAGCTCAAAATCTCAACAAATTTTCTCTCAATAGAAATAATTAATCACTGAAAGCACACAACACAATGTTTGGGAACACTTCAATATCACAGAATTTTCTCTTCAACACTTATTGTATTTTTCTCCAAGCAAAATACCCATTTTATAGCACAAAATCTACCGTTGGGAGAAGAGACACTCCTCTTCTAACACCACGGATCACGTAGGCACGCTCATCTTTTTGACTTGGTGATGCTTTAGATTGCAACTTGAATTCACGCGGAAAACACGCCAACTTTGAAACAGTTGGCCAAACGTCGCTTTCAGTAAATAGTAATACAATTTTTTCAAACATTTCCCATGAAAAACAAAGGGGGCACAGTAATTACATAGTAACTTTTTTATTAAAATATTTGAATACACAGTAAAATCTTTATTAAAATATTTATATGCATAGTAAAATCTCTTTAAAATAACATTTATAATAAGTATGAAAATATATATCCCTTTTAAAATTTTTATAGTTGTTGAGATTTAAAATACACTCTAATAAGAAATAACTCACTACCCCACGTGGGTATATCAATTTTGTCAAAAGAAAATGACTTACCAATACTAAATTTGTCAAAAGATGACAACCAAACAATATCAAATTTGTCAAAAGATGAATAGTGATCAGTCGGATTTTTTAAAACGTAAAGAGTGAAAATTTCAAAATATTTACATAAAATCAGATATAGCACAGTAACTTCAATTTAAATAATATTTAACACAAATACATCTTACAACATATATTTTAAACAGATAATATTTTGTGTGAAATAATGTAAAATATGTATACTAAAAATCATGACAAATCTAATGTATGTTAGACATCATCAAAATCAAGCAACATTATTAACAATTTTTCCTTTTTTGATGATGGCAATACATGCATGAATTTGACACAAAATTTTATATGAATAAATACAACAGAAGAATGTTCAACATCATCATACATGCATTTATTTTCAATGTATTTTCTCCACCTTTATTAACATATTCTTTGTCAAAAAAAAAAAAATTTATATATTTCTTTTCCCCCCTTTGATATCATTAAAATAAAAGGTTAATATGGGTATAAAGAATCGATTTCGAAAAAAAATGCCACAAGAAATATTTAACAATAAAGACGCAAGCATTTAACAGAATATAAAAACTCCCCCTGAATTAATGCACAAAAATAACACAATAGATTACCAATTGATAATACCGAGGGCCATTAAGATCCGGCCATATAGAACTACACCGAGTGCACTAGCATAAAAGGAGAAATGTAACGCCCCGAAATAACTAGTAATAGAACCATCTCATGATAATAATGAAATAAAGATACAATATAGAATATAATGCCCTTCCATTTCATATGATCTCGAATGTACAAAAGATAACACATGTGGTTATACATTTATGAGTCCTAACCCTGAATGTATAGCATGTGTTATAGACAAAAGATATGAAATCTAATTTAAACAAGTAATTAAATGCCTTAAAGTCTACAACTTTCCAAGACGATATTTGGTTACAACAAAAGTGAGTTCAAACTCAATATAGTTAAGGTCTTAGGCTTATACAGAACGAAATACAACGAATAAACAAAAAAAAGCCTTCAGCTCCAAGTTCCGCCCAAGCTAGGTTTTTGGTGGAGGCATATCATCAGCACCTAAAAATGGTTTTCCCACATAGGGTGAGCCAAAGTCCAATAGAAATACTCTAACATAGTTTATGAATCTTAACAAGGTTATAAGGTGGATGCATATACAATAATCGTGCCAAGACATTTTACATCTCTTTCCAAAATCATGCAATGCCAAGTTTATATCACAATTCATACAATCAATTCATTTTTAATAGAAATAAGGCAGTAGATACAACACTGGGAATCTCTAGAGACGTGTCTGCAAGTAGGCTACAAGCACTACCAATTTGTCATTTTTACTGGTATTAATCGGAAGACTCGACACCTAACCATGCGGGTTTCGGGACTTTCACCAATGACACTCAGGCCAACATAATACCACAACTACACTCCTACCCAGATTCATCAAGGTATTCACAATTTTTTCTTAAAACGATAACCATTTTCAATGTGTTAAATATGCAACAATGCCTAATGCAAATGGATGAGAAAATAGTTTTGATTCTTCTAGTTCTCATGCAATTTCTACAACAATCATAGCTATTATCTACCGATAGCTCAAAACATATATCTCTAAACAGATAAATAAATTTCTAATAAGGTTATACTTTCCAAATTCTCAAGATGGGAGTGATAATACATATCCAACTCCGCTATCCGCATCAACGTTAATCCAATTTCACAAATCCACATCAATTCCATTTTATCAATATAAAACCAACGTTCGATAAATTTATGGCAAAATCTCCTTTTTCTTTATAAACCAATCCTAAGGATAAAAATCCATCTTTTCATCATAACTCCACAATAAATATATTTCCTCAATCATTTCCAACAATTCATTTGAAAACCTCTCTTTTTTTATTTCAACCCCAAAACCCTAGGTTTGTCAAAAAATCTCCAAATCACAATGTTGTTTCAAAAACACAAATAACCAAGTTAAAAATCATAAGAAAGTGCAAAGATATCCCTACCTAGAAGCTAGAAGGCGAGAGAGAGAGAGAGAGTGATGGAACCTCAACAACGCCGAAACCCAACTTTGTTCCAATAAAAAAAAAAGCTCTCGGAGTGCTCTACTTTTTTGTCAAAGAGACTGGGGTGAAGAAATCAATTGATCTAGGTGTATTTATAAAGAGAATGTGAGTTCTAGAGAGAGAGAGAGGGTCTCAACTTAGGATTTTGAAATGTTTAGAGAGAGTGAGGAGTGAAGAAGTGATATAAAAAGTGATTTTTACAACCTGATATATGCGCAGACCGCTCGAGCGCAGGAATGGTCACTCGAGCGACCAGACACAATAAGTGGGACCGCTTGAGCTAAGAATACCAACTCTTAGAAGTTTTACAGACAGAGGACCATCGCTCGAGCACAAGAAAGACCGCTCGAGCCAGCACCGCTCAAGTACAAGAAAGACCGCTCAAGCGAAGAATGCCATCTCCCAGTATCTCTACAGACTTGCAAAAGTACTGGAAGTTCACAAAGACCGCTTGAGCGCAGGAATAACCACTCGAGCGAAGAGGCAAAATTCTGGGCAACAATAGTTTTGAAAAACAAGTTACCAACCTGTTCCACATGCAACCGAGACACTCCAATAACCAAATTCAATAAGGAATAAGGAGAAACAAAACATGAACAACAATATAAGACAATGAAACTCGGATTCAGAACATCAAATGGGTTGGATTTAAACCAGAATCGCTATAAGAAAATACTAATGAGACCAATTTCTTCATACTAGGTAGAAGCAATTGTTATTAAATACATAGAGTTTGTAGCACATATAACCATAAAAGAAATATTACACAATGCCAAAATAATTTTATCATTTTGATAGGGAAACGATGCTGGTGCATGTTTATTTAGATCGGCGGTGATGGTGATGATCGAAAGGATGGTTTTTTTTTTTTTTTTGTAGATCGAGGATGGATTTTTGAAGATCGGATATGGATCTTGGTAGATCAGTGATGGATCTTGGTGGATCGGTAACGGATCTTGGTAGATCGAAAATGATGGCGAAGATCGGTGATGAAGGTTTTGCATAGACCGGTAATGGATTTTGGTAGAACAATAATAGATGTGAGTGGATGATAGTAGTGATGAAAGTGGTGGATGATGGTGGTGATGGAGTCAGAGAACAAGAGTGGACGCGAGAGAGAGAGACAGAGAGCTGGAGTTGAAGCCCGTAAGAAAGAGAAAGAGAGAAAGAATTGGAGCGGGTGAGAGAGAAAGACATATAGAATTTGTATAAAAAAATGTTGGAGTTTATTTCTACATTAAAATCATCACTACTCCATATTAAGGCCTCGTTTGGCAAGTTAATATTTTAGCTGAAAAGTCAAAAAGTTATTAAAAAAGCCAAAAAAACCTATAACCTATACCAAAAAGTCAAAGATTCCCTTTTCTCTCTACTTTTTGTACATCTTTTCGTAAAAAACCAAAAAGCCACCCAAAACATACTAGTTTTTTTTACCTCATATTTTAGCCAAAAAGTCAAAAAGTTACTAAAATAGCTTGTTCCCAAACGATGCCTAAATTCAATAATCCAAGATTTATAAATAGGACATAGAATCCAGAATATATATGCATATATATATTTTTATTAAAACGGATTAGACATTCCAAGTTCTTTTCTTATGAAGTAAAATTGATTTTCGTTTAGGGATTTTGTGAAAATATCCGGCAATTGCTTATTGATGTTTATAAATTCAAGCTCAATATCCCTTTTTTGAACATGATCCCGTATAAAATGATATCTAATCTCAATATGTTTAGTTCGAGAATGTTGAACTAGATTCTTAGTCAAATTGATTGCACTTGTATTATCACATTTAATAGGAATATAATCATAATATAAATTAAAATCCTTCAATTGTTGTTTTATCCATAATAATTGCGCACAACAACTTCCAACTGCTATATATTCAGCTTCAGCGATGGATAAGGCAACTAAATTTTGTTTCTTGCTAAACCAAGACACTAAAGCAAGTCCTAGAAATGGACAAGTACCACTAGTACTCTTTCAGTCTACTAAACTACCAGCATAGTCGGTATCCGAAAACCTAATTAAATCAAATGAGACACCTTTAGGATAAAATAATCCCAAGTTTTGAGTACCGACAAGATATCTAAAAATTCGTTTAACAACAAATAAATGTGATTATTTTAGATTAGATTGAAATCTACACATGCATACACTAAACATTATATCTGGCCTACTTGCCATAAGATAGAGTAAGGATCCAATCATACCTTGGTATTTTTTCTCATCTACCGCCTTACCGTTTTCATCTTTGTCGAGCTTTGTTGACAGAATCATTGGAGTTCCCATTGGCTTTGAATTTTCCAATCCATATTTCTTAAGTAATTCGATTGTATACTTGGATTGGTTAATGAAAAACCCATCCTTTGTTTGTTTGATTTGAAGTCCAAGAAAATATTTTAGTTCACCCATTATGCTCATTTCGAACTCACTTTTCATGCATTTAGCAAATTCCTCACACAAATTTTCATCAGTGGCTCCAAATATTATATCATCTACATATATTTGTACAATAAGAAAATTATCATTTTTAGTTTTAACAAAAATTGTTGTGTCAATCTTTCCTCTAATAAAACCATTTTCAGTCAAAAATTTGCTGAAGTGTTCATACCATGAGCGAAGTGCTTGTTTCAAACCATATAGAGCTTTTGAGAGTTCAAAAACATGATTTGGAAATTCATGATTTTCGAAGCCAAGAGGTTGTTTTACATAAACCTCTTCTGAAATGTAACCATTAAAAAAATCACTTTTTACATCCATTTGATATAGTTTAAAATCTTTAAAACATGCAAATGCTAAAAGCATACGAATGGCTTCTAATCTTGCTATGGGTGCAAAGGTTTCATCAAAACCAATACCTTCTTCTTGATTATATCCTTGTGCAACTAACCTAGCTTTATTTCCAACAATAATACTGGATTCATAAAGTTTGTTCCGAAAAACCCATTTTGTACCAATGATGGAGTGGTTTTGAGGTCGAGGGACTAAAGTCCAAACTTGATTTCTTTCAAATTGGTTTAATTCTTCTTGCATTGCTAAAATCCAATTTCATCATTTTCGGCTTCAGAAAAAGTTTTATGTTTAATTTGAGAAATGAAAGCTAAATCACCACAAATATTTCTAAGAGAGTTTTGAGTTATTATACCTTTGAAAGGATCACCTATAATTTGATCCATGGGATGATTCTGTATGGATTTCCATTCTCTCGGCAAATCTTGATTATCTTCACATTGATCTTGATGAAGTTCTTTCGATTCATCTTTTTGAGATTCATCAATTTTCTTGGAGATATCTAAGTTTTCTATTTCTTGCTCAATATTTGCATCATTATTGCTTACAATATTCTTGAAAATAGAAAAGTTAGATTCTTCAAAACCAACATGTATTGATTCTTCTACAACTAAAGTTTGTTTGTTAAACACATGATATGCTTTACTTGTTGGAGAATAACCAAGAAAAATAGCTTTATCAGATTTAGAATCAAATTTGCCCAAGTTATCTTTGTCATTGTTCAAAACAAAACATTTACACCCAAAGGTGTGAAAGTGACTTACATTTGGTTTTCTTCATTTCCATAGCACATATGGGGTTTTCTTTAAAATGGGTCTAATCATAACCCAATTAACAATGTAGCAAGCAGTATGAATGGCTTCGGCCTAAAAATATTTTGGTTGAGAGTTTTCACAAAGCATGGTTCTAGCCATCTCTTCTAGAGTCCTATTCTTCCTCTCAACTACACTATTTTGTTAAGGAGTTTTAGGAGTCGAGAAATTATGGTCTATTCTGTTTTCATTACAATTTTTTTTCAAAAGAATCATGTTCAAGTTCTTTACCATGGTCCATTCGTATACTTGAAATAATAAAACTTTTTCATTTTGAAGCTTCCTACATAATGTTGAAAAGTTTTTGAAAAGCTTCATCCTTATGAGCTAGGAACTTAACCCATGTAAATCTAGAAAAATCATCAACTATAACAAGAATGTATTGTTTACCACCAAGACTAAGTGTCTTTGAAGGACCAATCAAATCCATGTGTAATAGTTGCAGTGGTCTAGAAGTTGAAATAATAACTTGTTGGGTTCTAGTTTTCAGAAAATAGTTTTCAGAAAATTCTACTTTTTTATTTTTCATATTTTAATATTTTTAATGAATTTTTTAATATTTTAAGCATTTTTTTTAAAATTTTTAGACACACCTAATATAAACACATTTAAAAAGTATAATATTTGTGAAAAAAATCTTTAAAAAATACACTAAATACCAAAAAATACAAACAAAAAAAAAAAAACACGAAAATTTAGTACGTTTTCGTATTTTTGTGTATTTATTAATTTTTTAAAATATTTTTTCACAAATATTTTACTATTTAGATACATCTAAGTAAAGTGTATCTAAAAAGTAAAAAAATTACTTAAAATTTAAAAAATATTCACTAAAAACAAAAAAACACGAAAAACAAAAAATTCAATTTTCAAAAAACTGAAACCAAACACACTAATATTTCTTGATTTAAAGAAATTCTAGTTTGTTTAATTTGTTGACATGCATCACATAATTTGTCTTTTTTAAAAGAAATTTTAGGAAGTCCAATGACTAAATCCTTTTTAGAAAGTTTTGAAATGAAATCCACGTGAGTATGACCAAGTCTTCTATGTCACAACCAACTATTATCACTAAGTGCAGAAAGGCATGTAATGTTAAAAGATTCAGAAAAATTAAAGACATAAACATTTTTTTGCCCGTGGCCAACAAATACAGTCTTGTTATCTTTGAGATTTTCTATTTTGCAAAAAAGATTTTTCAAAGATAACTCTATTTCCCTTGTCACACAATTGATTAATACTAAGTAAATTGTGTTTCAATCCATCAACAAGTAAAACATTTTCAATAAAAGGAGAGGGACTTTTACCAATACTATCTACACCGATGATTTTTCCTTTATTGTTGTCTCCAAATGTTACATATCCACCATCTTATGGAGATAAGGTAGTAAACATAGATTTGTCTCCGGTCATGTGTCTTGAACATCCACTACCCAATTACCATTTTCCTTTTCCAGATTTTGCCTTGTAGCAAACCTATAAAAGAAATCAAATATTTGACTTTGGTACCCATATCTTTTTGGGTCTGTGATTGTTAGTTTGTGAATTACTAGATTTTGGAACCTATTTCATATTTGTTCCTAATAATTTTTTCTTGTAAGGCATGATGAAATTGAGTGCCCTTTTCTAAAACAATAATGACAAGTAATATGTGGGATACTAGATGAGTAAGCTTTAACAAAGAAATTTTTATAAAAAGTTTGTTTCTTGTGAGATTTGTATCCAATACCTACTTTGTCGAAAACACATATTTGATTTCCAAGTAATTAATTTAAATTTTCTTTTCCTTAAGTAAATTTGAAAATTGTTTTATTTAAATCTTTGATTTTTTTCTTTTAAAGAATTATTTTCAATTTTCAAATCATTTGAAGAATTTTTGAGAGAATCATTTTCCTTTTTCAAGCTTTCATTTTTGTTGATAAGCAAAACATTTGATTTTTTAAGAGTAGAATTTTTTGAAATTACTTTTTGAAAATCTTCATGAAGTTCCTCAACATCTAGCAATTCTTCATAGGAAAGAGTTTTCGATTACCTCATCATGTTCAATCCCCATGAAGCAAAGATTTGCCACTTCCGAGATTCGCTATCCGAGCTATTTCCCTATGCTGCCATAGCTCTTCTTTTGCTTTTCTTCTTTTCCTTCATCTTTTTTAGGTTGGGACAATCATATTTAATGCGACCCGGTTTTTCACATTCTTAACAGATTATTTGATCTGTCTTTTCTTCTTCATCTTTATTAAACAAATTTTTTGTGAAATCTTCTTTTAAATTGCTTATCTCTTTTTAATAAATTCTTGATTTTTTTGTGATCATTGCAATGTCATTGTCCTCATCACTTGACTTGTTGTCGTCTTCACTTTTTCTTGAGTTGTTGTTTTGAATGCAATACCTTTCTTCTTCTTGTCATTGTCATCATCGTCGGTTTTTATCAAAATTTCACGAGTCATTAATGACCCAAGAAGTTCATCTAAAGCGTGTGTGTTGAGATCCTTGGCTTTCCAAAATGCCGTCACTTTTGGTTCCCAATTCTTTGGTAGACACCTGAGAATTTTTCTTACCATTTCACTGTTAGTATAAACTTTACCAAGATTTTTCAAGAATTTGTAATATCAATAAATCTGGTAAAAATTTCAGAAATAGATTCATCATATTTCATTCTGAACAATTCGTAATTATGAACAAGTATATTGATACGTGACTCCTTAACTTGATTTGTGCCTTCATGCGTGACTTCTAATTTATCCCAAATTTCTTTAGCAGCGTCACATGCAGAAATTCTATTAAATTCATTTGGATCAAGTGCACAATATAAAACATGTTTGGCTTTAGCATTTGCTTGAATATTCTTAAAATCATTTTCATCTCATTCATCTTCTATTTTAGGGACTTTATTTGAGTCAACAATTTTGAAGGGAATAGTTGGACCATTTTTAATAATATTCCATACCTTGCAGTTTGTCCCTTGAATATATATCATATCATTCTACTTTTCCAATAATTATAATTACTACCAGTAAAATATGAAGGATTGGAAGGTGAGTGACCATCAAAAATTTGTTTTCCTATAATGGTTGCCATTGATAAATTCTAAGACTGTTAAGTCAAAAAGTACTAGAGCCCTCGCTCTGATACCAACTGTAACCCAGAAGGCAACCCAAGAGGGGATGAATAGGGCTTCTAAATAAATTGTCAAATTAAAAATTTAGCCCAAATAAATAAATAGATAAATAAATATATGGAACAATATATATGAGAGTAATAAAAAATAAAATGAGTAAAGGGAAGAGAAAACAAACACTGCGATTTATAGTGGTTCGGCACAACTGGGCCTACATCCACTCCTCAAGTTCCTCCTTGAGAGTTCTCTACTATTCTTCAAATACTAACAACACCACTAGCTTCAAGTGATTAACCCCAATCACTCCAACCAAGTGATTTTATCTCAAAAATCACTCACAAAAATTATCACTCCTTTTACAAGAATAAGAATAAGAGATATAAGACTTTTTTTACAATAAAAGCGCAAAATCTCAACAGATTTTCTCTCAATAGAAATAATTAATCACTAAAAGCACACAATACAATATTTGTAAACACTTCAATATCACATAATTTTCTCTTCAACACTTCTTGTATTTTTCTCCAAGCAAAATGCCCATTTTATAGCACAAAATCTACCTGTTGAGAGGAGAGACGCTCCTCTTCTAACATCACGGATCACATAGGCATGCTCCTCTTTTTGACTTGGTGACGCTTCATATTGCAACTTGGATTCATGCGGAGAACACGCCAAGTTTGAAACAATTGGCCAAACATCGCTTTCGATAAATAGTAATACAATTTTTTCAAACATTTCTTGTAAAAAAAAAGAGTGCACAGTAACTATATAATAACTTTTTTATTAAAATATTTGAATACACAGTAAAATCTCTATTAACATATTTATATGCATAGTAAAATCTCTTTAAAATAACATTTATAATAGATATAAAAATATATACCCTTTTAAAATTTTTGTAGTTGTTGTAGAGATTTTAAATACACTCTAATAAAAAATAATTCACTACCCCACATGGGTACATCAAATTTGTCAAAAGAAGATAACTCACCAATACCAAATTTGTCAAAAGATGACAACCAATCAATATCAATTTGTCAAAAGATGAATAGTGATTAGCTGGATTTTTCAAATTGTGGATAGTGAAATTTTCAAAATATTTACATAAAATCAGATATAGCACTGTAACTTCCATTTAAATAATATTTAACACAAATACATTTCATAACATATATTTTAAATAGATAATATTTTGTATCAAATAATGTAAAATATGTATACAAAAAATCATGACAAATCTAATGTATGTTAGACATCATCAAAATCAAACAACATGATTAACAATATTTAATTTAATTTATTTAATTTGATATTTGCATCTTTTCAGGAATAAGTTTATAAGGTTATATTAGTTTCCTAATTTTTTTGGTTTATCCTACAATAGCTCCTAAATATCTAAATTATGGTTATTTAATGCGTATATAATAAGACTTCAACGTTGTTTTCTAAACAAACAAAAAAGAAGTCTTTCTCCTCTTCTTCTTCTGCTCTATTATTTTCTTTGTGAGTTTACTGTATTGAGTTCACAAGTGAGTGTTGGGCAATTTAAGATTCGTGAATTCACTTTGCTGCACAAAAATTATTTCGAAGGTCGTTGTATCTTGGGGGAGGAACGTCATTTAACTTGGTGCAGAAGAGGGTGTATTGTTCCTAAAGAGCGCAATCTGCGTGCCTCGACCACCATTCAAGCTTCTCTAAACTTTCTCTCTAATAATAATATTTATTTGTTGTTTTTGGTTTATTATTAGTTTGGTATTTTTATTCTAATAGTAAATCCTATTTAATTTTTTCTAACAATCTTAGGAACGAAAATTAGGATTTTTTGTAAGAAGTTGCTGTGTTGTGTTGAGTATAATTTTATTTTAAAAAAAATATAGGATTGATGAAACCAATTCCGGCAAGCCTGAGAAGTTTGATGGTCAAAATTTTAGATGTTGGCAACAACAGATGAAATTTTGGTTAACTACTTTGGGTCTTTATTCTAGGGGTGAGCATGGTTCGGATTGGACCGGATTGGGATAAAACCAGGACCAATCCGTTATCTACGGTTTCTGAAAAATTAGAACCAATCCAATCCGTTTAAATTATGGAACCAATCCGAACCAATCCATTTAAATACGGATTGGATCGGTTTAGGACCACGGATTCACATAATTAAATAACAAAAAAAATATATATAACACTTTAATTTCATAAAAACATAAACATAGCGCTATATTTGTTCCACAATAGTAACATGTCTTTTTATAATAGCGACATACTGTTCTAGAATTTAAACAACCATAAGAAAACTGGTTTCACCATAAGTATTTAGACCATTACAAATTAAAACTAAAAACTAATAAACAAAAGTAATAAAAAAAGATATTATGCGGGTTTATGTTTGAATTTAGGTTTTATATGGAATAAGAGAAGATACTATGGAAGAGAATGTAAAATAAAAATATAGACTATTTGTATACGGTCCGGATCGGTTCCAATCCGTGGACTACGGATTTTTAATTCTTCAATCCGGAACCGAACCACGGATTCAAAAAACCAATTCAAACCTACCGGATTGGACTGGACTAGATCGGATTACGGATTTCACTGATTCCTTGCTCAGCCCTACTTTATTCAGTGATTCATAAAGCTACTGTTTCAAAAGGAAAAGAAAAGGTTTTTGAAAAAGAAAAAGATTTTGGAAAAAGTAAAACTTATAAGGCTGTAGAAATTGTTGAGACGGCTAAGGATTCAACTCATCGAAAAAATCTGATTATGATGATTTTGATGAAAAAGTTTATCTTCGTCATAATAGGATTTTAAGTGCTTTATCTCCTTCTGTCTATATCTTTTGCAGTACAAAAACTTTTATTGAATTATAGGAAGCACTTGATTTTAAATATGGATCTGAAGATACTAGTCTTAAACTTTCATATGATTAATGGTAAATCAGTTATGGAACAAGTGCATGAATTTCAAATTATTTGTATGATCTAAAAAGAAAAGGAATAGATTTATCTGATATTTTTCTGGTTGCTTCACTGATTAAAAAATTACCTCCATCTTGGTCAGAATTTGGTAGAATGTTAAAACAAAAACATGATGATTATACTTTTGATGAATTGCTAGTATCCCTAAATATTGAGAAAAAACACCGTGAAAAACAAGATGGGTTTTTAAATTTTCATTTTCGAGCCAAGGCACTTTTTGTAAAAAAATCTTAAACCCAGACCTTTTAATTTCAAGAAAAATGGTGCACACAAGAATGAGAATAACAATCTTAATAATAAATTAAAAGGAAAAAATATTATTTAGTGAAAAATAGTGCCTTGCTGGGTGTGTGGGAAAACTAATCGCATGCTAGAGATTGTTATCATTAGAAAGGTCAACCCCATAAAGCCAGTGGTCCTCCAGTAACCCCTAAACCACAAGCTAATGTTGTGACCGTGGGGGTCAGCTCCTCTAACCTTGCTAGCAAGTATTTTATTAGTGATCTCGAGTTAAATATTGTTTTTAACTCAAATGATTGGCCTATAGACTCGGGTGCTAATGTTCATATGTGCACTGATAAAAATATTTTTTCACCTTATTATTAGGAATCAGGCACAAGAACTGTAAGCATGAGAAATGGGAGCTTGGTCAGGGTACTAAGTGAAGGACAAGTTAGATTGAAATTGAGATCAGGCAATATAATCATCTTTAATGGAGTTTTGCATGTTCTTGATATTAGGAAAATTTTAATTAGTGCATCTTTGTTAGTTTAACATGGTTTTAAAGTTGTTTTTGAATCAAATAAAGTTGTAATAACTAAGAATGGTAACGTTATTGGTAAAGGTTATCTTCATGATGGTTTGTATAGTCTTAATGTTATGGATTCTAATTTTAATAAAATTGCATGTTATTCTTTCTCTACTTCTTCTATTGCTAATGCAGAATATTCTACTACTTCGCATGTTAGACTTGGACATGTAAATTTGAACACTATTAAAAGAATAATGAGTTTAGAATTAATTCCAAAATCTGTAATTATTTTAAAGAAAAGATGTCAAATATGTGTACAAGCTAAACAAACTAAAAAACCTTTTAAATTGATTGAAAAAGATACATCTTTGTTACAACTTTACATAGTAATACCTGCATGTGACCTTAACAATGTTTAACTCATAGTGGAAAAAGATATTTTATTACGTTTATTGATGATTTTTCTAAATATTGCTATGCATATTTAATAAGTCATGAAAGTGAATTATTTGATAAATTTAAAATATATAAAGCTTGTGTAGAAAATCAATTAGAAAAGAAAATTAAAATCTTAAGGTCTGATAGAGGAGGCGAGTATACACCAATAGAAATGGAAGAGTTTTGTGAAGAACATGGAATTATTCACCACAATCTAATGGAGTAGCAGAACATAAAAATCGAACGTTGCTAGATGTGATAAATGCTATGTTCGCTAGTTCCGGTTTACCTAATAATTGTGGAGTGAAACTTTATAAGAAAATGCTATAGACCCCAAATTTTCTTTCAAATAAATGACTAAATGTCTCACATGGGTGTGGGGTCCGCAATTTTATGGACCCCACATCCATGTGAGACATTTGGTCATTTATTTGGTAGAAAATTGGTATCCCTAGCATTACCCAATTTTATATTCTGCTTGTCATATATTAATAAAGTGCTTTACAAAAATTTGGAAAAAACACCTTATGAAATTTGGGAAAAAAAAAAAAAAAAGCCTAGTTTAAAATATTTCAAAGTGTGGAGGTGTTTGGCTAAAGTTTTAATACCTATTACTAAGAAAAGAAAATTAGGACCAAAGACTGTTGATTGTGTATTTATTGGGTATGCCTTACATAGTGTTGGTTATAGATTCTTAGAAATTAATTCTAAAAATTCTGAAATTTCTAATAATACTATAATGGAGTCAAGAGAAGCTGTATTTTTTGAAAATGTATTTCCTATGAAAGATAAGTTATCTAAATCAAGTAGTGAAAATTCTATGTCTAATAGTAGTATAGAAAATCAAGTAGGAACTGAACTAAGAAGAAGTAAAAGAGGAAGAATAGAAAAGAATTTTGATAATGACTTTCTTACTTATTTAGTTGAAAATGATTCTGAAACATATAATGAAGCTATGACATCGGTAGATGCTACCTTTTGGAACAATGTTATAAATAGTGAAATGGATTCTATTATGACTAATAATATTTGGTACTTAACTAATCTTCCACCAGGTTGTAATACAATAGGCTGTAAATGGATATTTAGGAAAAAATTAAGAACGGATGGAACTATAGAAAAATTTAAAGCTAGATTGTAGCTAAGGGGTTTAAACAAAAAGAAGGGATAGATTTCTTTGATACATATTCTCCGATAACTCATATAACCACTATAAGAGTCGTAATAGCTATTGCCTCAATTTATAAATTAGATATACACCAAATGGATGTCAAAATGACATTTTTAAATGGAGAATTAAATGAAGAAAATTATATGGATCAACCCGAAGGTTTTGTAGCTCCTGGACAAGAAAGAAAGGTATGTAAACTTGTAAAGTCTCTTTATGGATTAAAACAAGCTCCAGAACAATGGCATGAAAAGTTTTTAAGGTAATTCTTTCTAATGGGTTTAATATCAATGATTCTGATAAATGTGTGTATATCAAAAGTTTGATGGTGATTGTGTTATTCTTTGTTTATATGTTGATGATATTCTTATTTTTTGTAGTAATTTGGTTGTTTTTAATGATACTAAGAATTTCTTATCTAGCAATTTTGATATGAAGGATTTAGGCTCAGCTAATGTTATATTGGGTATTAAAATAATTAAAAGTGATAAATAAATTGTTTTGTCACAAGAACATTATGTTGACCAATTGATAAAGAAATTTAATTATTATGAAGCAAAAGTTGTATCTACTCCATTTGATCCTAATATTCGCTTAAAGAAAAATATGGGAGAAAGTATTTCTCAACATAAATATTCTCAAATAATAGGATCTTTGATGTATCTTTCTAACTGCACAAGACCTAATATTTCTTTTGATGTTTGTAAACTGAGTCATTACACTATTAATCCTAGTTTAGAACATTGGAAGGCAATTGAAAGAATTTTTAAATACCTTAAAGGTACAATAAATTATGGGATTCATTTTTGTGGACTTCCGACTGTGGTAGAAGGATTTAGTGATGCTAATTGGATAACCGAATTTGATGAAACTAAAGCAACTAGTGGTTATGTGTTTACTTTAGGTGGTGGTGCAATAGCTTGGAAATCTTCTAAACAAGCTGTTATATCTAGATCTATCATGGAAGCAAAACTCATTGCCTTAGATTTGACTTGTACTGAGGCTGATTGGCTAAGGAATTTGTTATCAGATTTACCATTATTTGATAGTCTTATACCTATTGTCCCTATTCATTGTGATAATCAAGCAACAATTGCTAAAGCAAAAAATACAAATTTAAATGAGAAAAAAAGGCATATTAGAATAAGACATAATTCTATTAAATAGTTATTATCTCAAGGTGTTGTAGCACTTAATTTTGTGAGGTCTGAAAAGAATATAGCAAACCCTTTTACTAAAGAATTAGCGCGCATGCTAGTTGTTGAATCATTGAGGGGAATGCGATTGAAACCCATAAATTAGTCATAGCAATGGATACCTAACCTTTGTGATTAGAGATCCCATGAATAAGGTTCAATAGATAATAACGAAGTTGATGGGTGACTTGAAAGAGCACTAAAAATATTCGAGGGAAATTTTCTAGTCCTGTTCCTATGGTGATAGTACTCACTATTGTGACAGGTTTTAGGAAGATCTTAGCTCTGAATGTATCCAAGGTAGGATTTCTACAGGGTGTTGGTCACAAATCACCCTTGGAAAATACACCTATATAAGTGTGGCAGCGGGGTCGCTATTGTGGGAAATTGGGTTGCTCCTAAAGACACTTGTAGAAACAAGATATGTGCGCATGACCATTTAATGCGCAAAACCGTTCCAGAACCATGATAATTGCCCGTACTGTGTGTGTGGTAAGCCTATGTTTGATCACAAGGACCTAGTTCAAAACTTTGTTTACTATGGTTTCTTCAAACTAAAACTTATTAACACTAAGTGGAGGTTCAAGTTTGGAAGACACCTACACCTATTCTGCAGTAAAAACACTCTTTTCAATTTTAAATTATGTGGGGGATTGTTATTTTTTAATTTTAAAATTGTATTTAATTTATTTTATTTGATATTTGCTTCTTTTAAGGAATAAGTTTATAACGTTATATTAGTTTCCTAGTCTTTTGGGTTATCCTATGATATCTCCTAAATATCTATATTATGGTTATTTAATTGTATATATAATAAGACTTCAACGTTGTTTTCTAAACAGACAAAAAAGAAGTCTTTCTTCTCACCTTCTTCTGCTCTCTTATTATTATTATTATTATTTTGGTGAGTTTACTGTATTGAGTTTACAAGTGAGTGTTGGGCAATTTAAGGTTCGTGAATTCACTTTGCTGCACACAAGTGATTTCGAAGGTCATTGTATCTTGAGGGAGGAACACCATTCAACTCAGCGCAGAAGAAGGTGCATCGTTCCTAAGGAGAGTGCAATCTACGTGCCTCAACCACCATTCAGGTTTCTCTAAACATTCTCTCTAATAATAATATTTATTTGTCGTTGTAATGCCCCAACTTCCGAACCGTTAAATACATACAATAATGCAACCCAAGTAGGATAGATAACCAAAACATCTTAATATACATATATAACTAGAGTTAATATCACAAATAATTCGTTTATGTTCCATTACATGATTACCAAAACATTGCCAAAGCAAAAGTCAAAAGGAAAAAAAAACTACTAGTCTAAGTCATCAAATAAACCACAGCTCCAACACTTCATCTTATTTACCTTCGAAACAACCTTCACCATTGTAAACTACTTCATCACCTGGCATGACACGCCATGAGCTTGGAATGCCCAGTAAACACACATCCTAATATCTTCTATCAACCAATCAACCATACACAGAACAAATCGGGTAACATAACATACAATATTACAACAAGGTTCCATGAATTAGCAGTTAGACTAGACATCTAGAATCCCCCAAAGAGATCCTTCTACCCAACCACAAGGATTGAACCACGGACTATTCAGAACTCTCCTTTTGCTGCTTTGTAGACCTTACCACCTATGCTCACCTTCCGGTTATTTGCCGGTTAGTGACATTGATGGACCTCAAAAGAAACGTCCAAACAAGTGGGCTCGCTTACACCCAAATCGTGCCTAGGGCTTTCTTACACCTTGCACATACCATACCAAATCGTGCCTAGGGCTCGCTTATACCCTGCACATACCATACCAAAGGGCTCGCTTACACCCTGAAACCATCGCATAGAGTCTGAATACATCCATGTCAACCTAGGGGTTCGCTTAGACTACTTGCGCAAGACTTAACTCATTTGGTTTTAGTCACATCATAATTCATGTCATTCATATGTATAAATTATTCCACAACACTAATGTGAACGTCACCCATTGCCAACCCCTTATCATTTCCTGTTTATTAGATCTTTTGCCAAGCAAGTTAGTCACATTCGGTAATATAAAAGAGCATGAGACAAACATAAGAGAGGAAATATAGCCCTTGATAATCATACATAAGTATGGTAAGGCAAGCAACAACATTAGGCATGCTTTGAAATACTTAGAGACAAATAACACAATAAAACACCATTTTCAGCATTGTTTAGTTCTGCAAGGCTAACAAGAATGCTTTGGTAAAAATACTTCCAGGTCAAATTAGGGGCTGAAATTGAACAAAAAAAATAATCAAGCTGTCTAGTTTCAGTTCCAATTCTCATAATTTACACAACACCTCCAGAAATTCATTTATAAGCTATATTCGAAAACCTGTCCAGATTTGTCACCCTTTGGAAAAACTAGCTTCCCTCTCAATCTACCCGATGATTTTCACCCAAATAAATTCCGTTGGAAAGAGGACTCAGAAGTCTAAATTTTGACAAAAGAACCAACATAAGATTATTTTTCTGGAATTTTATAAAATTGAAAGAGGTGGACTGCTTTTCAGAGACTCAAGACCAGATTTTTAAACACAATGTCCAAGCCCTAAAAACACACAAGGAGGGGCTAATAAAATTATCACAAGCTCTAAACACACCAAATATCCTACATTAAATTCAGATTTGAGAAATAAATAAATTTGATATTTCTTTTAAATTAGAGAAGTTGCTGCAGTGCATAATTTGACAATTTGTAAGGCAAAGTCACTGAATCCAACCCACACTTTCATACACATCAAAAACCCTATTTACCATTAATATGCAACACAAGAGGACATCTAGACAATGGGATGAGATGGGTGAAAGAATTGGAGAAGACATGGAAGGGGTGTGTTCTTACATTAACTCAAGAAAACAACTTTTCTTCCTCTTTCTTCTTCTTCTTCTTCTTCTTCTTCACTTCCTTGTAGTTCACAATCTCCTCCTCTCACCCTCTCCTTGGCTGCTAAAAATATCTGTAGGGAATGTGAAAAATGTTCTCAATTTATAGGTAAGGGATTTAGGTTGAAAAGACAATTTTACCCTTACTCAAATATTGTTTCTTAATGGCTAAAAAAATTATCTTAATGACTAAGGAAGGCATAAATATCTAGATATATTTTTATTTTGTTTTTCAACCAATTTTCCACCAAAATATTATTTATAATACCTATGTACATATTCAAATAAATAATAATATTCTATTCAAATAAATAATAAATGAAAGAACAACAAAAACAAAAATAGAAATAAAAATAAAATGTATGAATTAATTCATAAACTAGGAGGTAAATAAATAAAAACCAAGTTTTAGGGTACTTCCAATTACAAAGTGGTGTTCTATGATTTACTTATGATAATATACGAGAAAATATCCTTTATTGAGCCACTTTGCAGACTTTTACGAAACTAGGGCTAAAATACTATTAACCTAAGGCTCATGGTTATACGTGTAATTACCAAAAATTAGGATCTCTACAACCTATCCTCCTTAAATAAATTTCGTTCTCGAAATTAAATCATACCTCACGTCTCAAATAGTTGTGGATAATTTGCCTGCATCGCGTCTTCACGTTGCCAGGTGAACCCTTCAATACCATGGTAACGCTAGAGTATCTTAAGAAGTTGAATTGTCTTTCCTCGCAAGTTCTTTTCTTGTCTGTCCATAATTGCTACTGGTCCCTCCTCAAAGGTAACGTCTTTGTTGGGTTGGATTTCTTCCCAGTTGATGATGTGAGAAGGGTGCATTATGTACTTTCGCAACATGGAAAACATCATGTACTTCAGCCAATTGCAGGGGTAGAGCCAATTTGTACGCAACCTCTCCAATTTTCTAAAGTATCTCGAAGGGTCCAATATATCGAGGTGGTAATTTTCCTTTCTTTCCAAAACGAATGATACCTCGATAGGACTGAATTTTCAAGACAACATCACCAACAATGAAAGTTAGAGGTCTTGTTTATCTGCATAACGTTTCTGTACTCCGAACTCATTAAGTGTTCCGACCATTTTCCATTCCTTGAGTGCCAGGCTAACAATAATCCCCGTTTCTTGCAACTTAGGGCATCTGCCACCACATTAGCTTTGACAGGATAATAAGATACAGTAAAATGGTAATGTTCGAGGTATTCCATCCACTGTCTTTGTCTCATCTTCAAGTCATTCTGTGTGAACAAAAACTTCAAGCACTTATGATTCATGAAAATCTCAAACTGTTCACCATATTAACGCCATTGCTTTAGAGAAAAACCATAGCTACCAGCTCCAGATCATGTGTCGAATAATTCCTTTCATACGGCTTCAGTTGCGTGGAGCCGTAAGCCGCAACTTTTCCATTTCGCATTAACACACAGCCCAACTCATCTTTAGATGCATTGCAATACATTGTATATCCTTCGTCTCGCTCCGAAATAATAAGTATTGGGCACTAATCGATCTCCTCTTGAGTTCTTCAAGGGATCATTCACATGCTTCATCCCAATCATATTTTACCCCTTTTTGCATTAAACGAGTCATCGGCTTGGCCAATTTAAAAAAAAAATCTTGAATAAACTGTCGGTAATAATCGGCCAACCCTAAGAAACTACGAACTTCGAATACTGAGGTTGGATGCTTCCAATCTAATACTACTTTTACCTTGGCCGGGTCCATTATAATCGCATGCTCAGACACTACATGTCCCAAAAACTTGACTTCCTTCAACCAGAACACCTAGCAAGTTGATTATACCACTGCATCTTACGATTTGTCATGCTCAGAGACTCTTTTCTATCCCCCTTAAATTGGAAACACCTTCCATCAGGTGTGTAAGTCGTCACCCTCTTCTGGTAGCAATTAATTACCATTTAGTGGGCAGATAGCCAATCCATACCTAAGATTATGTCAAAATTGAACATGTCCCTGACCACAAGGTTGCAAATCAAGTGTAAACCTAACACTTCTAATTTGCACTGACACTTCGTTCCAAAGGTGATGCGATACTTAAAGTAGTTTTTAAAGGTTCACATGTAAGACCTAACGATTTAACACATGATGTTTATAGATATATAAAAAAAAATGGTGCACCATAATCGAATAGAGCGTGAACCCAAGAATTATACAGTATAATGTTACCTCTAATTACTAAAGGGTCTTCATCCTCTTCCTCTAATCATAGGGTCTAGCCCCCTTTTCAAACTTTCTTGCATTTTCCCTCTCAATTGACCCAATTGTTCCAGACTCTAGTTTCCAATGCGGCTCAAGATTTTAGCCGTGGGTATTGGTCCATTCTCAGGGTTTCAATACATGATACTTCATTCTTATTGCGTTATTGCTCGCGAGCTCGTGTGTTATCGCTTGTCTCAGTGTAGCCGTTGGCTCGAGTGTGGTTCACTATTTTTTTTTTCTTTCTGTTCATAGTACAGGGTGAGGAATAAGTTGGAGTCTAATTATGGAGGCAATTTCTCAAGGGTAATCAACTAATCTTAAAGTTATGGTTTAATTATCCTACGGTGTTTAAAGCAATAAGATCAAGTAGTAAATAACAACTATAGGGAAGCACACAACACAACTTCACACACACACACACACACACATATATATATATATAGGCAAAATAATAACTACAAGACTTTTAAAACTGGATTAATAAAAGGAATACAAAGTGGGGATGGAAGAATATGAAGCGGTTATAGTAATTGCATCAATTAATACAAGGATCATTTGAAATATGGATGGATTATGGTTTAAGACTTTCATGTGGTCAAGGTTATAGAGGTAGTGACTAAGTCAGATATTTAACTTGAAACTGCGTCGGCTATCCACATTTCAAACTGAATATCCAAGATTCGTCACCGAATAAAGAAATTGCAACTTTTAGAAAAATTCTCGTACAAGATGGCATAATAAAGACTCAAGGTTGTCAATCTAGCAAATGGTATAATTGAAAAATATAAAGTAAGACCAGATGGTGATGACTTAATCTTGAAAGTGAACAACATCAAACAAGGTTATAAATATGAAATGAGGGTATGACGATCGATAGAAGACACATAGCACAATACCCCCTACTTCTATATTGTATCTAATGTTCAATACGTTGCCCTATTCAAAGTTAAAACCACTTCCCTTCGTAGGTGATCGTCAAATCGTTTGAAGTCAAAACGCGTGGGTAAGGGTTGAACCTAAGCTCTGATATCATTTTGTAACGCCCCAACTTCTGGGTCGTTAAATAAATACAATAATGCAACACAAGTAGGGTACATAACCAAAACATCTTAATACACATATATAACTAGAGTTAATATCATAGATAATTCGTTTATGCTCCATTACATGATTACCAAAACATTGCCAAACCAAAAGTCAAAAGGAAAAAGAAAAAACTACTAGTCTAAGTCACCAAATGAACCACAGTTCCAGCACTTCATCTTGTTTGCTTTCGAAACAACCTTCACCATTGTAAACTGCTTCATCACCTGGAATGACACGCCATGAGCTTGGAATGCACAGTAAAAACAGACATCCCCATATCTTCGATCAACCAATCAACCATACACAGAACAAATCGGGTAACATAACATACAATATTATAACAAGGTTCTATGAATTAGTAGTTAGACTAGACGTCTAGAATCCCCCAAAGAGATCCTTCTACCCAACCACAAGGATTGAACCACGGACTATTCAGAACTCTCCCTTTTGCTGCTTTGTAGACCTTACCACCTATGCTCACCTTCCGGTTATTTGCCGGTTAGTGACATTGATGGACCTCAAAAGAAACGTCCAAACAAGTGGGCTCGCTTACACCCAAATCGTGCCTAGGGCTTGCTTACACCTTGCACATACCATACCAAATCGTGCCTAGGGCTCGCTTATACCCTGCACATACCATACCAAAGGGCTCGCTTACACCCTGAAACCACTGCATAGAGTCTGAATACATCCGTGTCAACCTAGGGGTTCGCTTAGATTGCTTGCGCAAGACTTAACTCATTTGGTTTTAGTCACATCATAATTCATGTCATTCATATGTATAAATTATTCCACAACACTAATGTGAACGTCACCCATTGCCAACCCCTTATCATTTCCCGTTTATTAGATCTTTTGCCAAGCAAGTTAGTCACATTCGGTAATATAAAAGAGCATGAGACAAACATAAGAGAGGAAATATAGCCCTTGATAATCATACATAATATGGTAAGGCAAGCAACAACATTAGGCATGCTTTGAAATACTTAGAGACAAATAACACAATAAAACACCATTTTCAGCATTGTTTAGTTCTGCAGGCTAACAAGAATGCTTTGGTAAAAATACTTCCAGGTCAAATTAGGGGCTGAAATTGAACAAAAAAAATAATCAAGCTGTCTAGTTTCAGTTCCAATTCTCATAATTTACACAACACCTCCAGAAATTCATTTATAAGCTATATTCGAAAACCTGTCCAGATTTGTCACCCTTTGGAAAAACTAGCTTCCCTCTCAATCTACCCGATGATTTTCACCCAAATAAATTCCGTTGGAAAGAGGACTCAGAAGTCTAAATTTTGACAAAAGAACCAACATAAGATTATTTTTCTGGAATTTTATAAAATTGAAAGTGGTGGACTGCTTTTCAGAGACTCAAGACCAGATTTTTAAACACAATGTCCAAGCCCTAAAAACACACAAGGAGGGGCTAATAAAATTATCACAAGCTCTAAACACACCAAATATCCTACATTAAATTCAGATTTGAGAAATAAATAAATTTGATATTTCTTTTAAATTAGAGAAGTTGCTGCAGTGCATAATTTGACAATTTGTAAGGCAAAGTCACTGAATCCAACCCACACTTTCATACACATCAAAAACCCTATTTACCATTAATATGCAACACAAGAGGGCATCTAGACAATGGGATGAGATGGGTGAAAGAATTGGAGAAGACATGGAAGGGGTGTGTTTTTACATTAACTCAAGAAAACAACTTTTCTTCCTTCTTCTTCTTCTTCTTCTTCTTCACTTCCTTGTAGTTCACAATCTCCTCCTCTCACCCTCTCCTTGGCTGCTGAAAATATGTGTAGGGAATGTGAAAAATGTTCTCAATTTATAGGCAAGGGATTTAGGTTGAAAAGACAATTTTACCCTTACTCAATTATTGTTCCTTAATGGCTAAGAAAATTATCTTAATGACTAAGGAATGCATAAATATCTAGATATTTTTTTTATTTTGTTTTTCAACCAATTTTCCACCAAACTATTATTTATAATACCTATTTACTTTTTCAAATAAATAATAATATTCTATTCAAATAAATAATAAATATTCAAATAAATAATAAATGAAAGAACAACAAAAACAAACATAGAAATAAAAAAAAAATGTATGAATTAATTCATAAACTAGGAGGTAAATAAATAAAAACCAAGTTTTAGGGTACTTCCAATTACAAAGTGGTGTTCTATGATTTACTTATGATAATATACGGGAAAATTATCCTTTATTGGGCCACTTTGCAGACTTTTACGAAACTAGGGCTAAAATGCTATTAACCTAAGGCTCATGGTTATACGTGTAATTACCAAAAATTAGGATCTCTACAGTTGTTTTTGGTTTATTATTAGTTTGGTATTTTTATTCTAATAGTAAATCCTATTTAATTTTTTCTAGCGAACAATTTCATCACCAACTATCTCTCATTGACGATCTCTCACCAATAACAATCTCATCACTAACAATATATTTATGTCAGAATTGTATTTCTTAGTCAATTCTACATTTACTTTTGATTCTTTATTACAGAACAAATTGACCATGTTTGAACCCATGTTGCTGGGCATTCTAGCTATGTTTGACTCTATGTTACTAAACAATTTGTTTAGGTTTAGATTTATGTTACCGAACAGTCTAGTATCTAAACAAAGTTTAACCAATCAAAGTTTAACAAACAAATATAAGTATGGATTAGCCAATTCAATTAACAAATACAACTAGTACATCACCCAATCAAACCATAAGTGTGCATTAAGTTTACATGAAACTAATGTTTATGACAGTAATTGATATTAATACATCTGCATCTACTTTGTTACAACATTATATGTTTGCATCCAACTTTATTGTCTTAGTTGTTCCTACATCTAATCCTACGAGTGAATAGAAGTGATGCACTCAGGAATTATAAGTTGTCTCTCAACCTACTGCACCAGGTATATTGTAACGTTGCCAATTAGTTGCTATAACAGGAATCTGGTGACCATGCACTAAGAAGACCAACAAACATGAAGAAAAAAAAAATCTTATAAAATTTGCAAGCGCATTATTAATAAGAAAGTCAAAAAAATTCAATAATGCAAATCATAAATGATACCTGAATCAAATGGTTGTTGACGAACCCAATACATATCTCCTTGCGAGAGGCAACCCAACATATGAAGAATGTTTGATTTATTATGGCTGAACAAATGAAATTAGTTTGGTTAGACCTTGCTGAATTATTGCTTTTAATTCGGCCATGTGTTGTCAATTTTTTGGCATATGTTCAGGAGTTCAGTATTGAAAATATTTCAAATCGTTATTATTATTAATTTTTTGTGTGTTTGAAAAAGCTCATCATTACAAAGTTAACCTTCTTTAAGTTGCGAACCTCATCGAAACTGTGAACCTCCTCTGAGCTGACATTCTGATGCTCCATTTGTCTCACTATATTGAAGTCTCGAGTCATGTGAACTGATCCAGTCGGAGAAGGCTAGACTCATGCAAAGAGTAGCCAAATTCGCAACACTTGACAATGAAGTTTTTGAATTCTTACTATGTGTGGGTTTGATGCAGGTGGGTGCTCTGAACTCATATTATGTTATGATTTGGTAGGTGGGCTTAATTCTAATTGTGAGATGGGTGTCTCATTTAAAGACTTGTTTTTTTTAGTAATTTCATTTGAGATTATTATTATAAAAAAAGAAAAACTAATAGGTGTCCTAAGTAATAAAGTGAGAGCTATTGGTAGCACTTTTATATTAAACGTAGCGTACAAAAAATATTTAAAATATGATTTTCATTAAGTTTAATAACTAAAATATTATTTTTTTGGTCAATTTTACTTAACAAAAATAGATAAATAGTTTAGATTAAAAAAAACCAAATGATTAGAGTTTAAACTAATCAAATTAACAATTCAGAATTTATTTTGTTACAAGCCTCAAATTCTAAGATTGTTTTTTAAAAATATTATTTCCCCAACAATATTTTAGAAGTTTTGTTATTGACAACACTTATGTAGTGTTTGGTTTACTGGAATGACGTGAAATTAAATAATGATTCTATCAAAATATTCATTATCTTATTTAATTGACTAAAAAAGAAATGAAAAACATATTACAAATGGAATCATTATTCACTATTGTAAGAGCATCAACATCAAACTAGTAAATTTTTTATTATATTTTAATTTAAAAGTTACATTTTCTATTTTGGTTTTACATTCTTTTTAAATATATTCTCCAACAAACTCTCTATTTTTTTTTCTATACTATTTAAATATTATTTTATTCATTTTAATTTAGAATTATTTTTTATAAATTCAACGCAATTAATTCCAAAATATAAAAAGTAATGTTTTTTTTATTGTTTGGCTAGGGTAAACTACTAGCTATATTTGTTGAGTCAAAACCATAAAAACTAAAATGGCTAACTTGATAACTAGTTTGATAGAGGTGAAATCTTGTGATTTATTCACTATTTTAGCTGAAAAATGAAAATAATTAGTTTGATGGACATGCTCTAAAGGAATGATCATTCCATTCTATTCCATCTCATTTCCATAATCCCATGGAGGAGGTGGAATTCATAATCCAATCTGATTGGATTGGGAGTAAAAAGACATTACTACCCTCATTTTACAACCAAAAAAAAAAAAAAAAAGGGGTGATCTTTTGTATAATAAGGATTTTTAGGGAATTTCATAGATTTAGTCTTAACCAACTAATACCATCGCACTAGTACACAAACAAATACAATTTATCTTACATTCTAACCTAATACTATCACACTAATAATTTTCTCATTCAATCTCACCATACTCATAATCCTATCCAATCTAATCTACCTGCTAGAATTGTGTATCTGTATTATTGAATTGAATGAATGAATATAATAAGAGAAGCCTGTATATATAGGCTAAAAAGAAACCTTGATAAATATAGAAGAAGATAGAGATACAAGGAGATAGAGATAGAGACAAAGATACAAGATAGGGATAGAGATACAAATAGATAAGTAGATAAGTATAATATACATTAACAGCCCCTTCAAACTCAAGGTGGGTAGGCATCAACCAACTTGAGTTTGGAAACTAGATCACTGAAATGACCAAGAGGATAAGCCTCAGTGAAGATGTTGGCTGTCTGATTGGCAGAGATAATAAAGATAAGACGAACAGTGCCACTAATAACATGTTGTCGTATGAAGTGACAATCAATCTCAATATGCTTTGTGCGATCATGGAAGACATCATTATGGACAATCTGAATAGCACTTTGATTATCACAATAGAGGTTAATCGTAGTAGAATGAGAAATCCCCATATCAGAAAGAAGCCAGCGAAGCCACACAAGCTCCTGAGTAGTGTCAGCAAGAGCACGACACTTAGCCTCAGTACTAGAATGCACAACAAGAGTTTGCTTCTTGCTACGCCAGGCAATGAGAGAGTCACCCAAGAAGAAGCAAAATCCTATAATAGAACGGCGATTAGTAGGGTCCCCTGCCCAATCAGCATCAGAAATTGCATGTAACTGTAGGGAAGAGTGAGTAGAGTAGTGAAGACCATGAAACATAGTGCCTTTAAGATAGCGTAAAATGCGAACTAGAGCATCATAGTGCGGAGAGCGGGGAGCAGCCATGAACTGACTAACAATGTGAACATCATAAGCAATGTCTGGACGAGTAATCGTGAGATAGACAAGATTGCCAACTAGCTGACGATATAAAGTAGCATCAGACAATAGGTGACCGTCAAGAGGTGTAAGACGAGTCTGCGGATCAACGTGAGTAAAGGCAGTCTTGCAATCGGTAAGACCAGCACGAGCCAATAGATCAGAAGTATACTTGGTTTGGGAGAGAAAGTAACCAGACGGATCATGAGAGATTTCCAAGCTGAGAAGACCCAAATCCTTCATCTCAAACTGGCGACTGAGAAACTATTTGAGACTAGAGATAGCCATTGTGTCATCTCTAGTGATGATCATATCATTCACATAGAGAAGAAGAAGAATAGTATCACGCTCTGTCTTATGAATAAAAAGGGCAGAATCATAGGCATTGGAGAAGAATCCAAAATCATGAATGGTGGAGCTAAACTTGGCAAACCAAGCACGAGGAGCTTGTTTCAAACCATATAAAGCACGGCGAAGTTTACAGACTTTGGAAGGTGGAACAGAGGAACCAGGTGGAGGTTACATATAAATTTCCTCAGTGAGATCGCCATTGAGAAATGCATTCTTCACATCCATCTGACAAAGTTTCCAGTGGCGAGCAGCAACAACGGCAAGTAAGCTACGAACAGAAGTCAAACGGGCAATAGGAGCAAAGGTTTCTTCATAGTCAATCCCATATTCTTGAGTAAACTGCCAGGAAACAAGATGAGCTTTGTAACACTCAATAGAACCATCAGAGTGAGTTTTGAGCTTGTAAACTCATTTGTAACTAACAACACTTTTGCCAGGAGGAAGATCAACCACATCCTAAGTATGAGTTTTATCAAAAGCTTGTAGTTCATCAGTCATAGCTTGCTGCCAAAGAGGGTTAGAACAAGCCTCTCTATAAGAAGTAGGTTTGTAAGAGGAAAATACAGTAGAACCAACAATGAAATCATGAAGAAGGACAAAAAGTTGTGTTACTCGAGTAGAATGATGAAGAGGTACCTCAGAAGCAGGACCAGGAGGTGGAGCAGAAGCCTCAGGATGGGTTGAAGACAGCATGGTAGGACTAGGAGCAGGACCAGGGAGTAAAGCATCAGCAGGACCAAGAGACGGAGCAGGATCCTCAAGATGGGCTGGAGGCAGCATGGCAAAGGTAGTGTCTGTATCAAGCTCATTAAACAAAGGAGAGAGATCTGTGAAGAATAGTGTAACGGGAGAATTGAACAAATGAAACTTAGATATAGAAGAGAACATCTTGTCTTCCCAAAATACCACATGACAAGAGACACGAAGACGTTGAGAAATAGGATCCCAACAATGATAGCTTTTATGTTCAATCCTATACCACAAGAAGCAACACAGACGAGCTCGAGGTTCTAATTTGGAATGCTTATGTGGTTGAAGGAGGACAAAACAAGTACATCCAAACACACGGAGACGAGAATAGACAGGAGGTTGGCCATATAAGTGCTCATATGGAGTAAGATTGTTGATGGTAGGAGAAGGAACACGATTGATAGCACCTGTGAAAGCGGCTTCCTCCAAGAAGCGCTCAGGACAAGAAGAGGAAATTAAAAGAGCATGGACAATATCTAAAAGGTAACATGTTTACGCTCAGCATGACCATTTTGTTGGGAGGTACCAAGACAAGAATAGTGAGAAAGTGTGCCATTTTGAAGAAGGAATCTCAAAAAAATTGTTTCTTTGTATTCTTGGGCATTATCAGCATGGAAAACTTTGATGGTGGAAGAAAACTGAATTTTGACCATTTATGAGAAATCATAGTATATTTGTGGTAACTCAGAGCGAGACTTTATAGGAAATAACTAGGTAAAACGAGTGAAATCATCTACAAAAATGACAAAGTATTTCCCCAAACATCAGAGTATATGAGATCAAATGGCGCATGAGACAGAGAAGTACTAGATGGAAATGGTAAAGCAGATTGTTTTGCTAGTTGACAAGAGAGATAATCTACTTTATCATTTGGAACAAGACCTAACTGACCGCCGGAAACTAGAGATCGTAAATGACAAAAGAAACATGACCTAACCAAGAATGCTATAAAGCAAGAAGAGAACTAGGAGTAGCAGGAGCAAGAGTCTGGAAAGTGGAAGACTGGAAGAGGGAATGCGAATGTGAATGAGCTCATACAGACAGCCATGTCTACAGCCGATCCCAAGAGTCTGTCCTGTCTTCGAATCTTGTACAACATAACCATTGGGAGAAAAGAGAACAGTGAGGCCAAGATCACAGAGTTGACCAATTGAAACAAGATTAAGTGTAAGATTGGGGATCAGATAAGTGTGGGGTAGAGAAACAGTAGAGGTTGAAATATGACCTATATGACTAACATGCATTTGAGAGCCATTAGCAGTGTAAATAACAGGTAACGTAGAAGATGTAATAAAGGAAAAAAGTGTAGAGTCAGAGGTCATATGGTTGCAACAAGCGGAATCAAAATACCAAGAAAAGATACCTAGAGTAACTAAGAGGATAGTAGAGGGTGTACCAGAGGTAGAAATAACCTTTTTGACAATAGCTTCAATGTCCTCAAGAATGTAAGATGGTGACGGGGCAACAACGGATGAGGAACCAGAGGCAACTGTAGTAGATGAAAAATGTGCTGAAGACTGATCTCGACTGTATATTGTGAAGGGTCCATAATAGTGACCGTACTGAGGATAATTGTCTGAACGAGCCATGAGATGATTAAATAATGAATCACAAAGGAGAACCAGTGATGGCGGAGTAGAACTTGATAAAATAGAGTGCACTAGTGAATCTAGAACGTCGAAAATAGTCGGAAACTAGGCCGAAATGATCAGAAAAGGTGCAAAAATAGGCGAAACAAGCCAAAAAATTGAATTTTGGCCAAACAGGGTGCAGGGCTGACATCAGCAAGAGGGAAGCTGATGTTAGCAGAGGCGCGACTCACGTTAGCACGGCTGAGGTACAGCGCAGTGTAGCAAAGAAGGCGCGGCGCACATTAGCAGCTAACGGAAGTAGCTTAGGGCTGACGTCAGCGTGTGGGACGCATGCGTGGCTGGGCCAAAACAGGCGTGGAAGCGGTTGGCGGTTGACGCGTGGGAGAGCGTGTGCGAGTGAAGGCGAAATAAGCTGACGCGCCAAGCACAAAAGTGGCGTGTGAGGGCACGTGAAACACTTTCTGGTGATGAGATTAGTGCCGGTGGAATCCTGAGAAGATTCTGATCAATTTGATGCTCAAAAAAAATAAATAAATAAAATAAAATAAAATAAAATAAAATAAAAAAATAAAAAATTGGAGAAAAAATATGGCGAAACAGTTCAATCAGTGTTTGGTGATTGAATAAAATGTTGTAATGTCACTGTGTACGGGACTAAGCAGAAAAAAGAAAAGAAAAGAAAGAACGCTATAATTTTAGGATCTATAACTCTGATACCATATTAGAATTGTGTATCTGTATTATTGAATTGAATGAATACAATAGGAGAAGCCTGTATATATAGGCTAAAAAGAAACCTAAATAAGTATAGAAGAAGATAGAGATCAAGGAGATGTGGATAGAGATACAAATAGATAAGTAGATAAGTATAATATACATTAACACTACCAAACAAACGAGACCTTAAAAGAATTATAAACTTTTTATTTATTGATGCTGTACTTCTCAAATTATTCAAATGAGTCTCATCTTCGTAAATTCTAAAATTTTATTACACATTATTGAGTACAACACTTTTGTAAGATTTATTAATGTCTAAAATTTGCGAGTTTTTATTATTTATTACAGATCAATTAATAAAAAAATTATTTAAAATTTAAATAAAAATTTTCCGTCTGAAGACGACGATGACCATATGTGCATCCACAAAATACAATTGATCAAGCACCCTATAACGTAATATTTTAGAAGTAACAATTTTTGTGAGTGCTCATGCATCCGATTGATACTCTCTCTGTAGTACCTATTTGTCAATGCCCAAGTCCTTCCAAATATGTTGCAACGTCATCCAATATTTGTCCGAAAATTGTTTTTGCGAGCCTTATTACTACAAGGGTTAATTACACTTTTCATATTTATAATTTGATTTAAATATTACTTTAGTCTATAATTTTAAATTTTTAATTCCTACACTTTGCAATTTTAAGTTGATCGCTCCGTCTAAAGAGCAATGGTACAGGGCCCGAAAGGGTTTCGAGCCAAACGGCTCGAATTTCAGAAGGAAGGAGGAAGAAGAAGAAGGAGAGGAGGAAGAAGAAGGAGAGGAGGAGAAGCAGAACTGGAGGGGGCCCTAAAAATGGGGTTGGAGGCGGAGGCGGGTGGAGGCGGACGAGCGACGAGTTGCGAGATCGGCCGACGAGCTACGAGATCGGACGAGCGACGAGCTGTGACGCCGGCCGACGAGTTGCGACGCACGCCGGCGAGCTGCTCTTCTCTCTCTCGCCTCTGCTCTTCTCTCTGTTCAACGAAGAAGACGAAGAGAAAGAAAGAGAAGGAAGAAAAGGAAGAAAAGAAAAAAAAAAAAAAAAATTCGAAGCCCAAAATGACGTCGTTTTGGGCTTCGAGCCGGATTCGAGCCCCAGATTTCGGGCCCTCAAACATTATTCCCGTCTAAATTGGATGTTAAAATTAACAATTTTATAACGCATCAACTTTTTAAAATGCACACGTATACAAAATAACAAGAAAAATGTTTGGGGCCCTAATTTTTGTGGCTCAAATAGCTTAAAATTGCCAAAACGACGTCGTTTTGACAATTTTGATGTTGTTTTGTACTCAAAACGACGTCGTTTTGACAAATTCGAACCATTTGAGCCACAAAAATTAAGGCCCTCTACCATTGCTGAAAATAACAAATATCAAAACTGAACTTAAAAGTGTGAAGACCAAATTTTTTTATACAAGCGTTGTAATTAAAAATATTATAATTGTTTAGTAACAAAATCAACAAAAAGAAAATATCTAATGGTATAAATGTGTTCAGGAAGTGGCAATAAAGGAGACATGAGTCATGAGGAGGAACATAGATCCTCTGTAGTGTACACTGTATTGTTACTACGTTCAGCATTACAATATTTTGAAAGTTCGAACATTCAGGTGAACCATGCTTAGTCAAAGTTCCAACTCTTAACTATTCAACAGATTTACAAACGCCATTGGTTAGCTCCATATGCATAAGTTGAACAATCAACTCAAAGCCAATACAATCAAGTTCAATAAACAGCAGGTAATTATCCCATATGCATGATCATAAATTCTATTGGGACCAACCTAGAAGAACTCTTCCAATCTTACAGATTTTCTCCGTTTCAGGTGCCACCTTCCTGCTTCTGCTTCTTTGAGCCACGGCTCTCTTCCTCCATAGCCTTTAGTTTGTTTTTTATGGCAGCTATTTTCGCACTTCGGCTCACTTGTCCTGAACTACTTCCGGCGATACTTGACTTGCATGCCTCACTGATCACTTTGCTAGAATTATTAGCCGTTTCAACCAAGTATTTTTCGCTTGCAAGGCGTACAACCAATGGACGCCCACAAACCAATTTCCCATTCATCTTCTCCTTGGCCAGTTCAGCTTCCTACATGCTCACTTTAGAAGTGGAAATCAGGAACTAGCAAGAGATGGGAGTAAATAACAGTAATGCACAGCTTACCTCTCTGGTGCTGAACTGAATAAAAGCAAAGCCACGTGGCTCTCCACGTTTTGGGCCACGAGTATGCCACAAGAAGTCCTCAGCTACAATTTTTCCAAATGGAGAGAACATCTTAATCAAAGTAGCCCTGATAAAACAAAGGTAGTTTAAATAAAGTAGTGAGTAGAAAACTACAAATTTCCACATATCCAGGCACAAAATGGAGGGGGAGGCAAAAATTTCATAAGATTTTTTTTTTACTCTGTTATCCTCAGATCAAGGTTGCCAATATAGAGCCTGCAATCACACTTCTCATCAACGAAACCATTGGGGTCCTGCACCCAGTGATTACAACAGTCCAATTAGCAACACTCATGATACATAAAAAGTGAGATGAAACAGCAGACAAAGTCACACCTATAATAATCATACATTCCAAATCATTGTTTGTTTCTAGATTGATATGTGCATTGATTCCTTAATTTAATTTTATCCTAGAGGATCTCACTGATAAATTGGATAAATCTTGATTCTAAATGCTCAGACTCAATAAACACACTATATATGGCATGCATAGATACAAATCTATTCTATTGCATCGATTGAAAACCAGCTTTGGTGTGATACAAGCATGTCTATTCTTGAACGCTGTCACTTGGCAATTTGAGAGGAGTTACGCTGTGTGAAAAGATAACCAACAAAAGAAAGCAAATACTAAATCTTGGAAATAGAAATGCTATTAAATGATGAATACGCATAGCACACATGACTCCCTCTAGTACAACATTATTGAACCACACTATAAATTTAACAATCTTAATGAATAAGTTTCTATTTTATAGACGTACATGGAAAAAATGTTGAATTACATAATATGGTTCAGAACAATCAAGCCATGAATTTCCAACATGGAATTTCCCCTTAAAGAGTTATCCCAGAGACGAACCAAAATAAACAATATTAGTATGCAACTGATAAAGGCATAATGCAAAGTTAAAACTAAGCACTGCACCAACAGAACACCTGCCGCCTTGTCAGTACCCAAAACAGAACAAACAAATCCTTCAAAAAATCAAACAATTTGATGGCAGGTTTTGAAGGGAAAAAGAATGTTAAAGAAGTTGAGAGATGTGAGTGTCTATGTATGTATGCATGCATGCATGTATGTATGTATGTATGTAAATATGCTTATAGCACTATGATATTGAAGATACCATGATGTTAGAAAAGGAATCTGATAACAAGGAATCTGATGACGATTGAAGTCCTCAACGCACGAGTGCAGAAAATATTCAGCAATTGCGTATCGAGGTTATTGAGGTTGAATGCACCTGCATTAGATATATTTTATGACAGTTTATGTGTTGTTTCTTCAACCACAAAAAATTAAGTTCGAATGGTTCATATAAACATCTTCTCAACCAAATCGCAAGCTGATAATCAAACATAATCGAGCTGAGCAAAGCAATTTAGGAAATTACAATACAAGCTTTAGATATTAATGTTCACAAACATAAATGAGGTAAACATAGGACTGCTCAGGCTTGGATCATTCATTAAACGAGCTTCAAAATGGAGCTCAAGCTCAGGTCGTTTAATAAATAAACTATGAAAACAAATATCCTTGTTTTGTAATAATTGCATCTCTCTTTCTTAATAAAAAAACACTTGCCAACAAAAATGAAATTTATTCTCACCATCTGCAACCAAAGCACTACCAAGATCTTCTTTTGGATACATTGAACAAACCACAAGAAAAAGGCGAAGTAGATGGCTAGAATATGCACATCATGCAGCATAAATTCACATAATATAATGGGCTGCTCCTAGGAAGATTGTTAGTCGTTCTAGGAATCTCTTTAGACCTCCTATTAGAAATCACATTCATCAAGCACATTTCCAATGGGATTTCCAAGAAAATTCCTAGAACCGATGCAACATCTCCGAGACTCAACCCAACGCCCACATAAAACATATAACAATTTAACACATAAGCATGTTATCACATAGAATGCAAACATCCCTCGCAATCACGAGGTAAAACCCAATGGTCGTCGAAACCACTTCCCACAAGCCAAGGTATTTGAACCCAACTAACTCTAATACCATGTCAACACACCCCAATTTTCAAAGATTAATTAGACAGAAACTAATTAACCTAAGCGTGAGGTTTTGTAAGAAATCTCATTCTTATTTATTAAATTACCAAAAAAAAATCCTTTTTTCCTGAACAATTTTTTTTACCTTTCTAAAGTTCACATGAGGAAATACCCTAAAAAAAATCTTTATTTCAAAAGATCATATAACTGAAGAAGAAAATGATAATACCAAAGGTGGGGACCATAAACGTGCTCTTCGTGTATTGCATTCAATATAACATGTTTCTTACAAAAAAAAACACCCCATGTGTTACAATAATAATGAGGGCGTTGCCTTTTTACAAAAGAAAGACGTTCAGTTAAAGAAAACAAATAAGGCCCAAAACCAAACATAACAAATAGGAGCACTACAACTCATCACCACATTACGACAATGATGTGACAAAACAAGATGTCAGAAGACATCCACCTGCAACTGTCTGGTAAGGGGTGAGCAACCCACACGCTCACCAAATAATCTTATAGCATTACTTTAAAAGACAAGCGGGTACAATGATACTGTATATACATAATATCATGCCATGTCAAAATTTTCTAATTTAATTATCTAATCCCTTAAGTTCGATTTATTTAATTAACCCCACCAGTTAACTCAAATAAATAATTAAATCTAAATATGATAAGACTGCCGACCGGGCATCCATTCCAACTTATTTAATTAACTCATCCTAGTTAAATTAAATAATTAAACAAAATAAAGTGACTGTAATAAAGCATCAATTCCAGTTCATTTAAGTGACTCATGCCAATTAACTTAGGCCTTGTTTGTCATAACCTAAAAAAGTCACTATCCTATTTAAGTCACATCATCTTATTTAAGTCACATCACCTCTCTACCACATCCCTTCAAACCCAACCCATACCTAACCCATATTTCATAAAAAGTCAAAAAGTGCACTTATTTAAATCATCCCAAATCACCCTTTAAATAAATAAACCTTAAAACATAATAACTGCCAACAGGGCATACAATACTTGCCAACAGGACACTAACCCGTCTCGTCACCAATATCATGTCCGAGCCATAAAATCAATAACAGGTCCTACCCTAATCACACTCTAGGCTCAGTCTGAGATGTGTGTCAGAACGAAACTCCACCCAAAATCACAGAGGGTACTATTCCTCTCAACTGTGCAATGTCCAGGGGTCTATACCGCAGATAGTTGGTACAACTATCTCCCACAGCTTGGACCAATAATATTGGCTATAAGTCTATAACCTGGGCCACGCTCATAAAATCAATAATATTGGCACAAAGTCCAAAAATCAACTAAGTATAGTAAAAACACACCTGGTTACTACATACTTAGTTAAAGCCAATTTTTCATATAGTTTCAAACACTTAGACAATTATATCAAAGTCCTCTTTTGACTAATTATAAAATATACCACAAGTGTTCTTTTATCATTTTATCAATATTAATCCCATCCAGTTAATCCAAAGAGACAACATCAATCGCTATTTTCAGTTTAATCCAAAACGTCCATTTACCCAAACAAGCTAGAATCATCATTTTCCCTTTTCTCATCAAGAGTCACCACACAATTCAAATATCTCATGTATGAATTTAAGGGTACAAAAATAACGAATTAAAATCCACCAACTAGTAAAACTAGTAATCAAATATCAAGGCACTTTGACTCGAACAATTTTTTTAAATCAAACTTTGTTCCACACCAAACAAACCAACCAGAATGATTTTTCCCAAATCTCATACTTGTCAAATCAATTCTTACCATTTTTTTCCTACTATATTAAAAATCATGGTACAATCCCAATAACATAATTTTAAGCTCATAGGATCTAAGATAATAGCAAAACTAAATGAATACACAAATCAGTAAGCTCATCATATCTAGAAATTCTAAGAAAAATACCCACTGTAATCTAGAATTTCACATCCTTCAAACTTAAAAATAGCTAATTTTTACTTAAATTTTCTACACTACGCAATTTTTTACAATTTTCTAAAGTTAACTAATCAACATGAGATTTACATCAAAAATCATAAAATATGCCCAATATTACACTTTTTAAGGCTTGAAGTTCAAAATCTCAAATCTTATATTTTTCATTTTCACAAAAATGAACAAACTATAACAATCTCTATATCAATATTCATCAAATGTCATAAACATAACACCTTTAGAATTTTTAATCCCCAAGAACTCTCTAATTTTAACTTGATAGTTTAGACATGTTCATTTACATAAATTGATTTTTCTCAATTAAATTCCACAAAGGGGTGACCATTGGTTCAATGGTAAAATCTTGGCCTAATAACCTTGAGGTTATGGGTTCAAGTCACGGAGCAACCACTTTATGCAATATGCCAAATGTTAGGTGTGTACCCAATCTTTCTCTTCCCAAACACACATTAATATGTACTAATTGAGTGTTGTTTTTCGTCCTATCATGCTATTTTTTTCTCAAAAATAAACCCTAACATAGATTTGAAAGCAATAAAACGGAGAAAACCCTATCTTAAATAGTGAAGATGAAGAAACTTGAAAATCTCATATTTGACGAATCAAAAATCAAAGATGGTAGTCACGTAGCTCTTGACGCGATCTACGACGTTCCTTCTTAGTAAATTCACAAACTCCAAGTCCAAGGCCTCATTTGTTAATATTTTGGATGTTGTAGAAGGTCAAAAGATGGACAGAAGGATGCCAAAAGGTGGCCGGAGGTTGGCCGAAGCTCTCCAACCACCAGTGGTGGGTGGTGTTGGTTGGTGGCCGGTGGTGGTGGTTGTGGTGATGGGGTCGTGGTGGTTGGTGGCTAGAGGTGGTGGGGGAGAGGGAAAAGTGAAAACTTGTTTTAAAAACAAGTGAAAACACATTTTTTGTATTTTCAAAAATTTTGAAATCAATTTAATTTTTTTGAAAATGAAAACAATATACCAAATAAGCTCTCATTTTTAGTTTTCCAAAAAAATGAAAATAAAAACAGAAAACAGGAAACAAAAACGTTAACAAACAACCCTTAAGGCACTCCGATTAAGCAAAATAGATACGAACCAAACTTGAGAGAGAGAGCTTTGTCACTCTCCCATTCTCTATCGAAAATAGCAGAAGAAAGAAGGAAAAGAAAAGAAGAAAGGAAATGGAGGGCACCCCATGTGGGTTACTTCTCCTTTTCTTTTATTTATTTTTTGTTTTCTTGTTCCATCCAACTCACCAATTAATACAATATATATACACCTATATATATCGTGAAGTGTTTACTTTTTAATAACACTACAAAATTTTGTAACATAAATCATAAAATGAAATAATTTTCTTCATCACAAAAGTATGGCCTTTGCCTCCCCACAAAAATATATAATTTTTACGCTATGGCATACACCATAAATTCGTCATTCAAATACTTAGTGTAACACACAACAACATCACCTCTCAAGGTGGTTCCCTACCATTCACATAATTAAAAATGACAAAACAGTTAGCATGGGTTACACATATAAACCCAAATGACAATGATTTCAAGTCACGGGTCTTGAATTAAATTCCCACCAATGAGCCAAACAAGGCCTAAATACACATCAAACTAATAACAAACTTTATCTCAAGTCATGGTCTTGACACCCAAAACTAACACAAAAATCAAAATTGTAGAACATAAAATTCTGCCATGACAATTAACTAAATACCAATCAGTCCGAGAATTTTTTTCAAAATTAAATACTCATCCTTTCACTTTGAAAATTTTACCCAATATACTAAACTCGTATGGAAACAACATATAAAAATTTCATAAGTTTTTGAGTTGTGAAACTATTTTTAAAAATCCATAGAGTTAAGGTCCCGAACTCGAGAGACATTAAATTCAACCCAAACTTGTGCATCAAATTTAGAACTTTGTTTCAACCCTTATAAAGTATTCTACAAAGGATTTTTTATTATCAAAACAATCACTAACCACATGGTTTATCAAACCATTCAATTAATTTATGCAATAATTTAAAAATAAATAAATTCAAGATTGTTAGGTTTTTATTCTTGGCAATCCCGTTTGACAAAACTCCTTTCAGTTGTACTTTTATTCGCTCTTTTATTTCAGTGAGGTTATGAATACTTAGACCCGAATCCAACTCGAATTGTGCATTGCAGAGAAGTTTCAAAAAATAATTCTTTCATGTTTGCCACTTCGCTGACTATGACGAAGATCGAGCTGCCCGGTCAGCTCGCGGGGGTCCAGGGCAGCGCCACGGCGGGATTGAGGGGCAGCGCCCCCGAAGTAAAATGCAAAAATGCATTTGAAGTTGCTTGTCTGCCATTGCTTGCTCGAGCGAAGGAGTCCTGCTTTCAGAAGCTGCGTCTATCTACCAAAAACCTGAGAAGGAAGATTGTAGGCTCGAGCGACGACTCTTGAGAAAAACACGCATTTTTGTTTCCTCGCTCAAGCGAGAGAGTCTTTGCTCGAGTGAGCTTCGCAGTCTCTGTTTTCTATAAGTACTTGTTTAAGTCCTAATCTAGGGTTACGTTTTTGAGATCTTCTTTTTGGATATTAGGATTTATATCTGGGGCTGGTTTGCTAGTTTTCTTTGATGTTTGATTGAGTATTCAACTCATGGTTTGAGAAGTATACATCAAAGGATTGTTTGTTTATTCTATACAAAAGAGAGAGTTGTTCTTCAGTGGTTTCTGGAGAATTCGAGTTTGAAGCTTTGGTGGATTCTAGAGTGGCTCATCGTCGTGATTTGACATCGACGTTGTGGATTCAATGTTGGACAAGACAATTCTGAGGTGAAGACGGGGCTGGAAGAGGCACATAGGTGTTGGTTCAATTCAGGCGTGGATTCGCTAGGTAATTGAGAGTATACCTGTGTAATTCCTTTATGTCTTTTTAGTGGATTGTTTTGTGACTTTTACCCGTGGTTTTTTTATCACAATTGGAGGCGCTGCAATTGTGATTTTTCCACGTTAAAATCGTTGTGTTGATTTGTCTTAATTGTTTGATTGGAATTGATATTTACTGCTTAAAATTGATACATAATCACAAATCCATATTTAGGGGATTTCTAGATTTTTCAAAGGTCATTACAAGTCACTTAGTCGAACTAAAAAGAAAGTGATTTCATATCTAATTGAATTGTGCGAATATGATAATCTCTTTCATGAATTATTAGAACCCAATTAGTCAAACTCGCACTTTACCTAAAATCTAATCCACGAAATAGTTTGACCTATAGACAACATCATGTGGTATAAGTCATAATACCAGAGGAAACATTACAGAGGAGGAGGTCATAAGCGTCTATACCGTAAAATCGATTTTCAACAAAATGAAAAAATATATATATATATATATCATAACAAGATATCACAAAGATAACAAAGCTAACTGATTGAGAAAAATATATTTTCTCAATGAGTTATCTTTTTTATGATCTGTTTCTTGAACTTTCATATTGGGTATGTTTCAATGTAATTCCCGAATTCCAAAATATCACAAAACCAAATCAATTCCCCTGCAATGTGTTTCTCCCCAGTGATTTATTTTCCTCTCTTCACCCTCCGAACTTTCTCAACTGTCACAGCTATATTTCAGTATTTGTGCTATAAATCTTTACAATGAAATTGGCAATGACAAATTTTTCTAATTCAGGTGGTTTGTTAGGAGGCATTTTACTTAACAATCCACAATAGGCACATGTATGGACATAATTTGAAGCTGTAAGCTAGTGTTGCGTGTGTGTGATGTGTGTAATTGTAATTTTGTATATCTCTGGTTATATGATCTTAACAATTAACATACTACGCAAAAACAGAGGAAAAAGATGGGAAACATATACTCGAATACTATAGAAATTTGATTAAGAGTAAAGAATGCCAAAAATGAAACCCTAACGCACAGAAGATTAAGCAGCAGACATCGACACAGTGAACAAAACTCAAAACCCTAGCAGAACAAAACAAGATTAGCGATTGCTTCATAGCTTACAGTTGATTGTTAACTCTGAGCTCGTGGTGAGGACACAGAACCTTGGCAGTTAGCAGAACCAACTTCAAGACGATTCAAACCCTCGCGAGCGATGGAGAGACAAGAACAGGTTGGGCCTGTTTGGTAGGCTGCTTATTTTATTTATTTTTTTTTGTTGTGTGGCATAAGCTGCTTATATCAGTGCACCTCCTACACTATACATATACAAAAGTTCTGTCGGTTACGTTGTCGTTTAGGAATGGGGTTGGGTTAAAAATAAATAAATTTTAAAAAATAATTACAAATAAATTGTAAAATTTAAAATATTAGAGATTTTAAAAATTCTATCAAAATTTTTATAAAATGTCTCATATAGATATGAGAATGTAAATCCTACACCATGTGAGACATTTAATAATTTAGTAAAAATTTTAAAATCTCTAATATTACTCTTATTTAAAATACAGAATGTTATGATTTTAAAAATTACATCCTGCTCCTTAATGTTAGAGTCCAGATCTTCTCATTGACTTCTCTTGTGCTCCCTACCTACCACGTGGCTCAAATTGACATTATTTATTGTCAAGAGGTTTTGTTCTTGTGTCATGACCCCATTTCGCTTCTAATAGAATGATATCGTCATAGTCAGTAATCCGAGATTATTGAAGGCCAACTTACAAAAATTCACGCAAATAGAATATACATATGGGCCATAAATGTGCAGAAGCATAAATTTAATGCCAATTAGTCCATAAAAGCTATGCATAGATTAAATAGATTCTTTATTTCCATTTCCTTTTTCATAATTTTTTTCAAATGATTGAGATGGTTCCACAAGTATTAAATTTATCATTTGTTTCATTCTCAAAATCATTGAACAAGTAAATATGTGAAAACCCGTATTTAATTATTCTTGTAAATGCATTATGTAATATGAATAATAAATTTAATCTTATCTAAATTATTTAATAAAATCAATATGAAGCAAATTAGGTAAAAACTATTCTAATTTAAATCACAAATAAAAATATTATTAAGAATAATAATTTTGTGGGTATTTAATATTTGTCGTTTATAATTATTTTTGACAAAGATTCAACTTAATAATTACCCTTGCTAAATACCTTAATTGAAAACCTTAATAAAATTATTTTAAGAAACTCACACAAATACATAATAACATAAATTTATCATCTAATTAAAAAAAAAAAAAATGGAGGATTAGGTGGCCGGTGGGGGTTAATCAACCCACCACCTCGAGTGTTGCATGTAAATCTACAAATAGGCCATGATTTAGGATATAATTGTGATAATGAAGACTTGTAATACTCTGTGAGAGGGAGAGAGAGAGAGAGAGAGGTGTAGGACCATGCCTTTTACTCATCAGAGAAAGAGAGTGAAAGTTTAAAAAAAAAAAAATTAAAAGAAGAAAAGAAGAAGAAGAAATTCGGAGCTTTGGTGAAAACAAGTTAAAGTTAGGAAGAAGAAGAGAAGAATAAGAAGCAGTGCTAGAATTTTTCCTACCATTTCACTGCCTCATTCCAATTGTACTACTAAGTAAGAAAACCTTCTTAACCCTCTCAACCATCTCATTCTTTTTCTTTTTTTTTTTGTTTTTGTTTTATTTGTTCAAATTTTCAAAATTATATTCATATGTTAAAATGACTAAAAATTTTACATAGAATTTTGTTTGTAGTTGTATGTAAATTTATGATATATATATTAGATGTTTGAAGGTCATTTATATATTAGTGGCCTTAAAATTATGATATAATCTTGGATTTAGACTTGCATGTGTTGTTTGTGACATTAAATAGCTAATTAAAGATTTTATTTAATTTGATCATATGGTTCTTAAATCTGTCAGAATTTTGTACTAATTTTTAAACAATTTAATACTCACAATTTTGAGATGATTTCTTTTAAAAAGTTATTAAAAATGATGTCTGGTTCATCCAGAAATTTTTGAATCAATTATTCTAACTTTGTACGAATTTATATGAAATTTTAATTAAATCAGAAATTTTAGACAAATTTTGCTGCATGTTTGAAAAATTACTAAAAATCCTATATTACACCAAATCTTGTATTTTTTGAGTTAAAAATAAAATCTGAGAAGTCTAATTTCATCGTAAATTTTTACATTATGGATTGGGTTTATAAATTTCAATGTGAAATTATTTTAAGAAAACGTGACGAATCTATGTCATATAATTTCTTGTAATTTTATAGAATTATTTATAAATTATTTTTGGGAAATTCTTTCTGAACAATTACCATAACATGTTTGTTGAACATTCTAAAGAAGTACATGAATTTTAGAATTTTCTGAATAATTCATTTGTAATTTTAACCATAAAGATTGTGTTCTAAAAGTTCTAGGCAGGATATTAAAGAAGCAAGATTACCACTTCAATTATTTATTAGAACTAAAATTATGCGTTGTGCCAGTCTATTTAGATTGATCTTGTAAATTAGTGGTTCATGTATGTGTGTTGTTGTGATCCATTTTAAGTATTTAAAATTATTATCTCATACCATGACTTGATTTAACAATTTACCATAATTTTATACATTGACTGATTATTGTAGAACGTATGTGTTAATATTTTATGTTGAACATTGTAATAAAATGGTATAACGTTATTGACATTTAATTTTGTAATTATTTGTGAGTATTATGAAAATTAACTAAAATGATCAACAGAGTGTGTAAAATTTTAATTTTGTAATTTTGTAATAATTTGTGAGTATTTTGAGAATTCTTAGATAATTTGTGTTGCGAAGTCCTAAGATGTCACGGGACTTATTTAAACCCTTATCGGCATTCAGTTTTGAAATAACGATGTACAGGTGGCACACAAGGAGGTTATGTACCCCTAGTAGACCGTTCCTTTGGGGCAGACCATAGATACCACTGCTTGGGTATGTAACTCCGAATGTGGGCATCCCTGGTAGTTACAGTTAGTAACACTTGAATATTTGACCAAGGGAGGGGTTTCAAAGTAACCGTGGCCATGGCTTAGTGGTTGGTAAGTTAAATCTATTTGGTGAGATTTTGAGGGTCCTCACCTAAATTATTAAAATTGTTGAAATTATTTTAATGGTTGTTATATTGTTATATTATGTTTGTTAATCTCATTAGTTTTTTTCTTAAATGTCATGTTATTAATCTCGTTATTTTTAAAAGAGAGGTAGGTTTGTTGTGTTTTCTTACTATGTTGCAATACTTATAGCATATGTTTTGTTGCCTGGGCGTTTTATGTCAGATTTTGACGAGGAAGGAAGGGATGTTGAAAATGGAGTTGACGTTAATATAGAGCTTTGGTTGACTTGAAACCATGACTATAGCGAAATAAAATTTTATCATCTTATGTATTAATAATAAAGGACGTTATGATTTGGGTTAATGTTGCATTTGAACTTTTTAAGTTTTTATTTAATGTTGTTTAAACCTTTGGTTGTATGAGAATTGTAATTTTCTATTAAGATGTTAAGTTTTTAATTTAATAAGTCATTTTGTTTATTTAATTTCCTTTGAGGTTCCAAAATTTTTGGGGCATCTCAATTTGGTAGTAGAGCTTAGATTCGGACTTTTGGGCCAGGGGTAGCAATTAAAAATTTATTCTTTATGTTTTAGATAGCCTTACTTTGCCTTACAATTTTCCATGCCATAACTATTTATTTAATTTTTTAAATTGTAGGATGCCTAGATCAACAGACATTAGCTCTCATGAGGAAGACTCGGTGGGAAATTATGAAATAGAGTCTAACTCGAGTGAAGAGGTGGAGTCACCAATAGAAAATTATGAGCCTGAGTCTAAACTTGAAGAAAATGAGCCTATCGATGACCCAATGAAGGTGGTTCAAATACACAGAGGAGGAGGAGCCCGTGGAGAGTGATACAGACAAAAGTGTTAGACGTAGAGGTTGTATTTGAAAATTGAAATATTCGTAATGGACTACAAATCTGCTCATATTTGTTTGTTAGAATTTGTCCATTAGGGGGTTGGACTTGGAAATCTGAGAGTTGGGTAAGCATTTACATCGGACCTATCTAGATTTTGAGGCAAGAAAATCCTTGTGCCAATAAGGCCCTCTTTTGGATGGCTTTACTGATATAATGGAAATCTTTTTGATATTTTGAGCCTTTAGCATGTCATACCCTACCCAAACCAAATTGTGAGAACAAATGGATTGATAGATTTCAAAGATTGGAAAATTTATCAGGAGGAACCTGTGCAACTATTAGGATACTCTGTGCATCAAGCTGATGTTTTTGTAAGGGTGTTGTGGTAGTTCATGGGACTTTTCCAAGCCACATGGGAGCAAAAAGTCCTTGTGAGGAGAGACTATCCATGGCTATTTGATTTTACAGGTTAGAGGCCTTGAGAATAGATAGACTAGGCTACTAATTGTTTTGTAAGCTTACAATGTAAAAATTGTCTGGTTTAACATGTTAGTATGGTAACTATCACGACCCAAACTCGCCTCTATAGGCTTAGCATCGTAACCGGCCAGTAATCCTTGGATTACCAAAGGCCTCTGAACAGATTAATGTATAATAAGGGGCTGCGGAAGCAAATCTAGAAACATACATAGTCCATTGAGTTGTATAGACCTATATGGTACAGAAAACTTCAAAACTGAAATAGATACATACATATGTGACGTTAAACTTCTTTAAGTCTTACATCACCTTACATGTAGTATTATGTATTATAAGGAACTTAACCCAGTGTACAGGTAAACAAAACAAAACAGCCTTAGCATGGTTACAAAACTTGACTTCTCAAAATGGGAACCTCCCCGGGAGGCACGGTGGCTGGCTAACCCAAAACTATTCAGGTAGCACCTTAGGCTTGGTCACGCGCCTGCTCACCTACATACATAATATAAACAGTGAGCGGAACCCCAGTGAATAATGATAGAGTAAAGGGATAAATGAATGATGTCCCATCAGATTCAGAAAAACTGAAACAGATTCATATTTACATTCTTGTTTGAATCATATACAGAAATCAGAATTCATGCTTGTTCATATGTGATATATCCATTAGCGCTAACAAATCAATACAGAGCATTAAGGGTCATACTTGTCAATTCCATGAAGGAACCTCTGGTCGGGTATAGATAACTCGTCAATTCCACAAAGGAACCTCCGGTCGGGTACAAATAACTTGTCAGTTCTATAAAAGAACCTCCGGACCAAGAACAAATAACATACTTGACCTACGGAATTGTTGCCACGAATACTTGTCAGAAATTGGATAATCATTCATTGTACAGAATATAACATTTCATAGAACAGATCTTATTCCATATACAGAAAATAAATAAAGTTGAACATAGCTTTACTACGTTATTACTCACAGATGGCTTCAAAGTAAACAACAGAGTAGATAAATCAAGTAACTTGCGGCGAGTGACCTACACAGATATAGAACGAATACGTACTGAATCGCACACCCAGAATTATTAACTTAGTTCTTTCTTCTTTAGGTGTGTTTCTACTTCTTATCCTCATTATTATGTCTTAACTAGGGCTTAGGAGTGCCTAGGATGAAATGAGGATGCCAAAACGTGCTATTCAACATTTAGATAAATTTGTTGAAAATAGAGGTCTCACTTGAACGTAACTTCCCTCGCTCGAGTGGACGGCCAAATATGTGAGTGGTCACTCGAGCGCAACTTCATTCGCTCGAACGATCTGTAAACTTTGCAAAAGTATTGGTTGTGTGAATTTTCCGCTCCATGGCCGCTCGATGGTCGCTCGAGCGTGTGATTGAGGTCTTTGCTCGAGCGCAAATCTTGTCGCTTGAGTGATCTGCAAAATGTGTCAACTTCTGGAAGCATGCATTTTATGCTCAAACCAACCTTTGGTCACTTGAGCGGAGGTGCAAAACACAGAGTGGTCGCTTGAGCGCAGGATCTGTCGCTCGAGTGGTGAGGTCAAATTCTGGAATTTCCCGATTTGCCTCTAAGCTTCAAAAACCTATCTTTAGCCTTTCAAAACACATCCTTTGGGCCAAAAACTTGAGAAAACAAGTCAAAACTTGGAAAATACAAAGAATTAAAGATCATTTCATGAAATCAAGGCCCATAAGCATGCCAATTATACAACTCAAGCTTGAAATGCGAAAACATAACATGAACATGACATACATGAAATGATTTGAGCTCCAAGTTTCCAAATCATGAGCAAATGAGATGTTTAGGTCAAAAACATGTTGAATTCTTTGAACAAAACCAAGATATGGACATGTATGTGGAAATTCTTGAGAATCAACTTACAATTCTTAGTGACTTATGCATGCATGTAGGAATCATGCTCTAATTCCTTAATCTAAGCTCAATTCTCACATTTTAACACTTAAACCTCGTCCAACCACCTATGTCTTAAACACAAAGTTTGAGGACATGATTCTTACCTAAAGCTCCCAATTCTCTTGAATTCTAGCAAATTCTTGCTCAACTCCACAAATTTTGCTTCAATCTTACCAACTCCCCATTTTTCCTTCTTGAATTCACTCTCTCCTTCTAACTCTCACTCTCCCTCACATTTTGTTGTCTCAAGGGAATAAAATGAGAGTGTAAGATGTATACTAGAGTCCACTCATGCCTTACATAGGCTCAACTAAATTGACTTAATTAATCTTGGCTTAGGTTAATTACATTGACATTAATTATTCTAATTAATTTGTTCCGAATCGAATTAAACCTACCATAACATTCTAAAAATTCCAACTAACACATATACCAAGTCAATTTCATGGTCGGATGTCGATAAGGCCTTTAATTCACAAAATATAACAGGACCTCAAACAGATATTCCTACGATGAACAGATAGAAATACAAATAATGCAACACACATGCACTTAATTCAGAATTTCATTTTAATTACTTATTATGCATACTTAAACATGGCTTAATCATGGTTAACAATTAATCATGGGTTAGGGTTGTTACAATCTTCCCCCAGAAAAGAGTTTGGTCTTCCAAGCTCGAGTTACTTTCATTTTGGGAGAACATTAGGTCCAAAGGAAACAAATTAGGATATCTTCTCATCATATCTTCCTCTATCTCCCAAGTTGCATAGGTCCTTCCGTGATTTTGCCAATCCACTTTTACTAATGGTATTTCATTGTTCCTCAATCTTTTGATTCGGCGGTTTACAATCTGAATTAGCCTCTCTTCATACGTATAGTCATCTTGCAAGAGCATATGGGTTGGTTCAATCATGTGGAACGGATCTCTCAAATATCCTCGCAACATTGAGACATGAAAACATTGTGCATATGTTTCGCGACCAGGGGGAAGTCTACCCGATACGTCACTAGATTGATATTCTCAAGGATTTCATAGGGCCCAACATATCTTGGTGCCAACTTGCCTTTCACTCCAAACCGTGTTTTCCTTTTCATAGCAGTTACTTTGATGAATACATGGTCTCCGACTTCATATTCTCGATCTGTTCTTCAGACATCTGCATAACTCTTTTGGCGGCTTTGTATAGTTTTCAATCTTTGTTTGAATGAATTTTACATTTTCAGTCGTTTCTTGCACAAGTTCCGGTCCCAACAAAGGTCTATCACCTACCTCAGCCCAATAAATTAGAGAACGACATTTCCTTCCATACAGAGCTTCATAAGAAGCCATCCCAATACTTGAGTGATAGCTATTATTATACACAAATTCGGCAAATGGTAAGTAGGTTTCCCAATTGCCTTGGAAATCTAGGGTACACATTCTGAGCATATCTTCCAAAGTCTGTATCGTTCTTTCTGATTGGCCATCTGTTTGTGGGTGATATGCACTGCTTAACTCAGTTCCCAAAGCTTGTTGTAGACTCTACCCAAATCTTGAGGTGAACTTAGGATCTCTGTTAGATGCAATAGATATTGGCACACTATGTAATCTTACAATCTCATTAATATACAAGTTAGCCAACTTATCTGCATTATACAAAGATTTGACAGGTAAGAAATGTGCAGATTTAGTCAAACGATCAACAATTACCTAGATAGAGTCCATACTTCGAGAAGAGCGAGGTAATCCCACAATGAAGTCCATTGTGATATGTTCCCATTTCCATTTCGGTATTGGAAGTGGTTGAAGCAATCCAGCGGGTCGTTGATGTTCAGCTTTAACTTGTTGGCAATGCAAGCATGTAGCCACAAAATCAACAATGCTTTTCTTCATTCCAGGCTACCAAACATTCTGTTTTAAATCGTGGTACATCTTTGTATTTCCTAGATGTATAGCAAACTTTGAATTGTGAGCCTCATCCATAACTTGTTTTCTCAAATCTGAACAATCCGGTACACAAAGTCTATTATGGAATTTCAGCGCACCATTTTCAATCACAAATCCCAGCTTCGGTTTTGAGTCAATTTCATCCACAATCTTTTTCAGAAATTCATCTTGCAATTGTTTCTCTCTAATCTCTTCAATGATTGCAGGTTGAGCGGAAATGACGGCTAAAATCCTTCCCTATTCACGCATCACAATTTCAATCTCATTTGTTTCCAAGTCACATAACAACTCTCTTTGACTGGTAAGCAAACATGACAAATTTCCAATAGATTTTCGACTCAAGGCATCTGCAACGGTATTGGTTTTTCTCGGATGGTACAAGATTTGCAAGTCATAATCCTTGATCAACTCAAGCCATCGTCTCTGTCTCATGTTCAGTTCCTTTTGGGTGAATAAATATTTGAGGCTTTTATGATCAGTGTACACTTCACAAGTCACACCGTACAAATAGTGTCGCCAAATCTTCAGGGCAAACACTACAGCTACTAATTCAAGGTCACGTGTTGGATAGTTCTTTTCATGCAGATAGAGTTGCTGAGAGGCATGAGCAATTACCTTCCCATTCTGCATTAACACATACCCTGAACCTTTGTAGGAAGCATCACTGTGAATCTAAAACCCATCGGTTCTGTTAGGCAAGGTCAAGATTGGTGCAGTTACCAGTCTAGTTTTCAGTTCTTGAAAGGCTGACTTCCGTTGATCATTCTAATCAAATGGTACATTTTTCTATGTCAACTATGTCAATGGCAAGGCAAGCTTAGAGAAATCTTTCACAAATCTGCGATAATAGCCTACAAGTCCCAGAAAACTTGTAACTTCAGACACATTGGTTGGCCTTGGCCAGTCTACAATGGCTTCAATTTTCTGTGGATCCACTAATTGTAGACGTGCCCCTTCGGGCTTTGCTTACTACAGTTCGGACTCAAATGTCACGGTTCTTAATCTGATCTCACGAGGTGCGATGTGAGATTGATAAATCACCAAAGAGTCCAAATCCGGCAAATCATTTTGGAAAACTGATTTTTGTAAAGAAGTGCCAAACATGGACTACTTTGCCAGATACAGAGTCGCCACCTAAATATTTTATTTTGGGGGAATTTAGGAAACCCTGACTCGTGCCTAAGGCCACGTGTCCGTCATCACCAAAGTTGCCTCGGCTCGGGAACTTGGGTACGATTGGGGAAGGTCATCTATGAGCACCCCCGCTCGCCCGATCAAAGATCGGCCTGTACTAAGCATGATATCGAATTTTTGAAAACACATGTGCTCTTATTCTGATTAATTAGCTAGAATTACTATGTGATGCGCACAACACACAAGCATAGACTAGATCACCTAATTTGGAACAAAGCATTGCATATCCGTTTGTTAGGAAAATAGTTTGAAGTTTGCTACTCGCAAGTAGGCTAAAATGCGGATTTCGATGAATTGTTCCAATTCAAGTAATCCAACCTTCACCCATAGGCATTCAGGCAGTTAAAGCAAATAAGCAATTAGCCTCATGGCAAGCATGCTTTCATGGTAGCCAATAACACACATGCAGTATGCTAAAGGGTAAACACTCACAGTGTACTCCAAGCCAAAACAAAGAACTAGTTAGAAATCATGCATGATCCTAATTTATGTTAAAATGGCTAATGCAACACATGCGAAAATGCAATTAAGATAGGCTCGGCTATCCTAAGAATGTCATGTGAGATGCAACTTGGTACATGTATTCAAATAGGAATTGAAATACAATGCAGTTAGTATGATGCGCCGAGCCCGGTGCATGCAATACAGATGAATGGATGCATGCATGCGAAGCATAAGGTATGCTAAACAAAATATGCCCTAAAACTAACCATCGTAAGCGGTTAAGTAAAAGGGAGAAAGAGATGGGGGTTGGAAGACATGCATCACACACACGTAAGCTTATTACAACAATACGCCCTCTCGAGGGAGGGACCGAATATAAGAGCTAACTAGCTAATCTAAGCTAATTAAACTGATTATTACACAACAAATTAATTAGCTAATCCTAGTTAACTAATTATTACAAAACGAATTGAAATAGCTAAACGTATTAACTATTAAAGGTACAGACCAAAGCAAAACCTAGCTACCTAAGCATGGCAGCTAAGGAAAGCAATAAATCAGGAGCTCAGAGGTAGAGGAATGCATGCATGTCCGGTCGCCTCGTTCGGAAATCCAATGCGATGCCTCGATTTGCCTCTGTTTTCATTTGTTCTCAGAAACTTGCACCAAGCTCCAGAAAGATGAAACTTCACCTTAGGAATCCAGTGGGAGGGTGGCCGACCACTTTTGGTCTCTCCAGACACCTGCCGACCACTTTTTGTTGTTAAAAACCAAGAAAAGTGGTCGGCCAGCTACTTTTTCTGGCTGGCCGGCCAGTTGTTGCTGCTGAACTGCAATTTGCTGCAACAGAGAGCAAGAAAGGGCATGGCAATGTATTTGCAAGATATGTGTGCACAACCACCCTCCCTATCATGTAATGACTCAAGGGAGTGTGGTTCTCGACCCTCGGGCCACCAATCACGCATTTCCATGCATGATGCCGAGAGGCGAAGTTGCACAATTCAATATGAAAATGAATGCACAAGTAAACACATAAAGCCTAAAACTCTATCATGGATGATCAAGAGCGTCGGCGACCGAGAATTAAGGCACGTTTCATCACTTTAAGCATGAAACGTCCCTCGTTTCCCGTGTTTGGACTAACACCTATTCCAAACACAATGCAAGCAAGCATGGCATACACAATGCAACTCAAGCATGCAAGTATGCAATATGACTTAAGCATGCAAACATGCAATGCAATATGAACAACCTAACAAGGCTAATGGCATGCACAATGCTAAAGCATGTAACAACTAGCATACACAATGCAAATGCTAAGAACTAGATGGCATGCTCAATGTAAGACATTCATGAGGTCCTAAGCATAATGTAATGCATGCATGCACAATGCAATGCAACAAGGGCAACTTACTAATGCTAGGAACATGCATATTCAATGCGAAGAAACAACTTGGCATACACAATGCTATGAATTACATGGCATACATAATGCATAATTTAAGATGGCATACTCAATGCAATATACATGGCATAATCAATGGACTTAAACCAAAAGGGGTGGACCTCAGTCATGCCCAAATTAGTGGCCATTGGTGATGAAATGAAGGCATATAAAGCAAGGCATGCATGCACAATGCATTGGCCAACCAAGTAAGCCTAAGAGCACAACTCTCGAGAGGGCTCAATGAGTGATAAATGCAGAAGTGTAACAACATTAAATGCAGTGAATTGAGGTAAGAAATGATGCCAAATCATTCAAACAACATAAGTAAAGGGTCCTAAGGCATGAAAGCTAGCAAAGAGCAACACAAAGGAGGCATGCAATACATGGCACAAATGCGTGAACTAAGCATGGATAGAGCTCAAGTAGGTCAAAACAAGGACCAAAACATGCTGAGATAAGGGCCCAAAAGCCTAGGCATGCAAGCATACAAGCTAGGCTACAAGTGAGGCAACAATGCACAATCCTTAGAGGCACTCAAAGGGTGAATGAAGTGAGAACATGACAAGTTTATATGCTCTGAAATGTCATGTTAGGTGATGCCAAATCATGTACACAACACAAAATGAAGCATGCAATGGTGCTCAAAGCTTGAAGCAAGCAAGAGCATTTGTACTACAAGTATACAAAACATGAAGCATGTGACTAAAGCAATCCAAAACAGTCCTAGAACATGTTAAAATGAGTCTAAAACATGCATGGAAGGAAGCCAAAACATGCTAGCATGAAGGGCATGAGGCATGATTCATACAAGGCAAATAAGGTGGATTACACTACACCTATTAGGACCAAGCATGGAATGACTTAACCAATAAAAATCAGAGTTATATCATGGCATAATAATCCCAAAAAACACACTAAAATGGTGGCTCGCAAGCAAGGGCATGAAGGCATACACAATGGTTCATGTTAAGGCATAAAGGGGCAAACCCTCCAACGCATTGAATGAGTGATAAATGTGACTACATGGACATGAAACATGTACTGAAATCACATTATGAATGATGCCAAATCATTGAAATAGGCCAAGTAATGCATGTTAGAGGACTCAACACACAAACTAACAAGCTAGGTTGAACCATAGCTATACAAAGCAAGTCATGCATGACCAAACAAACACAAATCAGACCTTAAACATGCTAAAACATGAACAAAGTCTTCTTTAAGCTAAGCCAAAAGCATGCTAAAATGACATGTTACAACATGATGCATGTTAGGCTAGTTTAATGGGATTGCACTACAAGTGCAAGGAGCATGCAAAGGCTAACCAAACCAAACCTAAAAAGAGGTATGACATGGTAAAATAAGCCCAAAAACATGCTAAAATGGACACAACATAGGCTAGAATGAGATGCCACTTCATGAAGCATACAAAGCTAATGTGTGTGATTTACACTACAAGTGTATAAGGCATGCAAGAGCCAACCAAACCAACCCAAAACAGATCTAAGGCATGTTAAAATAACACCAAAAACCTACTGAGATGGCCCTAAAACAAGCTAGAAACACATGCTCAAACATGAGGCATACAAGACTAGATTGTGTGATTTACACTACAAGTGTATTAACCATGCATGGAGTGACCAAACTCAACAAAAATAGTGGTATGCCACAGCAAAATAACCACAAATACAAGCTAAGATGGGCCAACAAACACTTAGTAAAGATGCTCAAACATGAGGCTTATTAAGGCATGTATTGAAGATGCAAGGGAAGGGATGGCCCTCCCTTTCTAGGACCTTAAAACACCATCCCCACCACTGAAATCCATCTGGATTTCAGTGGTGAGAAGGCCAATACAAGGTGGTCCCGAGAGCTCACAAAAAAGGCTCAAAAACAAGGCCAAACAAGGCCTAAGAGGGGGTAAACGGCCCCAAACACAAAAGTGATCTTAAACAAAGATCAAAAGCATGCAAAAATAGAACTTTTATTAGTTATAAGTTAAGCTTAAAACAACATTCAAGATAGGCTAAAAGCTTAAGCAAGAAGGGGGGTTTTAAGGTTTAGAAACTCACCCCTGAAGACTTTCTTTAAAGCTGCAACTCCAGCAAGTTTTTCAAGCTCAAGGCAACCCAAGAACACCAAAATCAGCCCCTAAGCACCTCAGTAGCAAAAGGATGGTGTTTGAGTGTGTGTTTGTGTGTTATAGTATGACAAATCAACACTTTAAGGAACAAAAATGAAGCAAACAAGGCAATATAGATATAACACTATATCTATCCTCTTCCCACAGATTTTCTGAACCTAGAGGAGGGAGGGGGAACTTCCCTCTTATAGAAGAGGAAACCCAAAGCTTCTAGGAGAAGCTAAGCAACAAGCCAATCCCTCCATACACGTGTATGGAGGATGGCTCTAATGTCCTCCAGCTGGAGGAAAATATCTCCAAAAAGGTGCCAAAAAGCAGCCGACCACTTGAAGTGGTCTGCCTGCTAGTAAAAGTGGTCGGCCGACCACTTTAGGTGGTCAACCAGAATAGAAACTGGTTGGCCATAGGTGGGAGAGGTCAACACACTAAATGCAAGGTGGTGGTGGGGTGGTCGACCAGAAAAGATGGTCCAAAGACCAAGAAAGCCAGTTATTTGACAAGAAAACTAGCTAGAAAAAGGAAAAGTGGTCTCCAAGGAGAGATACTAGTCTCCCACCCTTGTACCACCTTCCAAACAAGGAAAGCAAGGTTTGTACCAAAAACAAACCAAAGCGGATGCAAGACGAGAAATCGGGAGGCGAAACATGCGGCCAAAAGCCCCAAAAACTAGCTAACGAGCATCAAAAGTGGTATGCAACCACAAAAGTGGTCTCCTGGACCATAGTGTTCCTCTAGGCAGAGGCAACAAGGTGTGGTTCAAAAACCACGCCAAACGGAGAATGTTAAGCGGTCCCGAGACAAGGCACGTGGCCAAAGTCTCCAAAATCGGAAACTAGTCTCCAAATGGGAAAAATGGCCTAAGACCACAAAAAGTAGTCTACGACCACAGAGAGATGGTCTACAAGACCACTCTCTCCCTCTGGGAAAGGAAAACAAGACTTGGTCCACAAACCGAGCCAAAGCACAAAAAGTTCCGAGGCTCGGAGGCAAGGTTCTCAACCAAAACTCCGAAACCTCAGAACGAGCACAACATGCACCATCACCGAGCGCTCAATCGATGACGTCTGAGTCTTAAGGTCGGTCAAAAATGGGGTGTCTACACTAATATACCATCCTTGTCAATCACATGTCCCAAAAATGCTATGCTGTCAAGCCAAAATTCACACTTGGACAATTTTGCATACAACTTCTTTTCTCTCAAAATCTATAAAGCAGTTCTCAGGTGCTGTTTATGGTCTTCCCTGCTTTTGGAGTAAATCAAAATATCATCAATAAACACAATGATAAATTCATCAAGAAATTGTTTAAACACCTTACTCATTAAGTCCATAAATGTTGCAGGTGCGTTAGTTACTCCGAAGGGCATTACCAAAAACTCATAGTGATCGTATCTAGTTCTGAATGCTGCTTTCTCTACATCTTCTGCTTTGACCTTTAGCTAGTGATACTCGGATCTAAGGTCTATCATGGAGAACACTTGTGCTCCCTGAAGTTGGTCAAATAGGTCATCTATTCAGGGTAGTGGGTACTTGTTCTTGATAGTTACTTTGTTTCAGCTCCCGATAGTCTATACACAACCTTAAGGATCCGTTTTTCTTCTTGACAAACAAAATTGGAGCACCCCAAGGTGAAGTGCTCAGTCGGATGAACTTTGTCTAACAACTCTTGAAGTTGGACTTTCAACTCTTTCAGTTCAGAAGTTGACATTCTATAAGGGGTCTTAGAAATTGGTTGTGTCTCGGGTATTACATCAATGGTAAACTCAATTTCCCTATCGATTAACTCCCCAGGTAGGTCATTAGGAAATACATCAGGAAATTCACAGACCACAGGAATCGTTTCCACATTAGCACTATCCGAAGACACAGTCAACACACAACACAAGTAGCCCCGACACCCTTTCCTTAACAATTTCCTGGCTTTCATAAATGAAATTAAGTATGGCGGAGGAACTACCCCATTTCCAGTAAAAACAAACTTAGGCATACCAGGTGGTCTAAACACGACAGATTTACTCACACAGTCAATGGTGGCATAGTATTTCATTAACCAATCCATATGGAGTATGCAGTCAAAATGATCAATACTCAATGGTAACGAATCCACATACAATGTCACATCTCCAATCACAATGTCACATGTCGGGTAAACTTACATATCATAGGACCTCCAGAAGGCGTAATCATAGATAGTAAATAATTCATAGGGTCTAATGTTCGAGTCAATTTTCGTGAAAAAGCATACGACACAAAAGAGTGTGTAGAACCAGAATCTATCAAGACATACACATGGTGAGCACATATAGAAATTATACCTGATACCAAAGATTCAGTGTTTTGTACATCTCCAGGCACTAATGCAAACACTCTCCCTTGCCTTAGCATTTCATTCTCGGTATTACCCCTGGCATTAGTTCTTGCATTGGTCCTCGTTACAGGAGCAGATCCGGCTGAACTTGCTGTAGGACAGTTAGCATTGTCAAATCTCAGCGGATAATCTCTAATTATGTGGCCAGTCTTGCCACACCGAAAACACGCACTTAAGGTACGGTGACACGTGCCTTTATGCTTCATTCTATAATCGGAACAGTTTGGAATAGAGCCACTATTCTGGCTAGAGCTGCTGGAGGATCCCGTATTCTGCCTTTTTGAAAATGACCGGCCCTTCTTGAAATTGAATTTGGATCGTTTACCCTTCCATTTAGTGTCGAAGCTGGAGCTTGTTTCTTTGTTGCCAAAATGGCCTTTGCCATCAATGCTCTATCAAGTACTTCTACATAGGTTGACAACTTCAAGACTCCAACTTGGTCAAACACTACCAAATCCAAGCCACCTTTGAATTTTTGTGCCTTATTGTAATCAGTATGCAACATGTGTGGAGCAAACCGAGCCAATTCAGTGAATTTGGCTTTATACTTAGCTATGGACATTCTGCCTTGGTTAAGTTCTTGAAATTCTGACACTTTTCGATCTTTGAAGTATTGGGAAAAATACTTGTTGTAGAAAATCTCATTAAACTGAGTCCATGTCATGTTCTGATTAAGCATCGGGTACAGATAACCTGTCAATTCTACAAAGGAACCTCTGGTCGGGTACAAATAACTTGTTAGTTCCATAAAGGAACCTCCGACCGGGTACAAATAACTTGTTAGTTCCATAAAGGAACCTTCGGACCGAGAACAGATAACATACTTGAGCCACGAAATTGTTGCCACGAATACTTGTCAAAAATTGGACAATCATTCATTGTATAGAACATAAAATTTCACAGAACAAATCTTATTCCATATATAGAAAATAAATAAAGTTGAACATAGATTTACTACGTTATTACTCACAGATGGCTCCAAAGCAAACAACATGGTTGACAAATCAGGTAACTTGCGGCGTGTGACCTACACAGATACAGAATGAATACGTACTAAATTACACACCCGGAATTATTAACTTAGTTCTTTCTTCTTTAGGTGTGTTTTTACTTCTTATCCTCATTATTATGTCTTAACTAGGGCTTAGGAGTGCCTAGGATGAAATGAGGATACCAAAACATACTATTCAACACTTAGACAAATTTGCTGAAAATAGGGGTCTCGCTTGAGCGCAACTTCCCTCACTCGAGCAGACGGCCAAATATGTGAGTGGTCGCTCGAGCGTAACTTCCTTGGCTTGAGCAGTTTGTAAACTTTGCAAAAGTATTGGTTGTGTGAATTTTCCGCTCGATGGTTGCTCGAGTGTGTGACTGAGGTCTTCGCTTGAGCACAACTTTTGTCACTCGAGCGATCTGCAAAATGTGTTAACTTCTAGGAACATGCATTTTACGCTCGAGCCAATCTTTGGTCACTCGAGTGGAGGTGCAAAACACAAAGTGGTCGCTCGAGCACAGGATCTGTCGCTCGAGTGGTGAGGTCGAATTCTGGAATTTCCAGTTTCGCCTCCAAGCTTCAAAAACCCATCTTTAGCCTTTCAAAACACATCCTTTGGGCCAAAAGCTTGAGAAAACAAGTCTAAACTTGGAAAACACAAAGAACTAAAGATCATTTCATGAAATCAAGGCCCATAAGCATGTCAATTATACAACTCAAGCTTGAAATGTGAAAACATTACATGAACATGACATGCATGAAATGATTTGAGCTCCAAGTTTCCAAATCATGAGCAAATGAGATGTTTAGGTCAAAAACATGTTGAATTCTTTGAACAAAACCAAGATATGGACATGCATATGGAAATTCTTGAGAATCAACTTACAATTCTTAGTGACTTATGCATGCATGTAGGAATCATGCTCCAATTCCTTAATCTAAGCTCAATTCTCACATTTTAACACTTAGATCTCGTTCAACCACCTATGCCTTAAATACAAAGTTTGAGGGCATGATTCTGACATAGCGCTCCTAATTCTCTTGAATTCTAGCAAATTCTTGCTCAACTCCACAAATATTGCTTCAATCTTACCAACTCCTTTTTTTTTTCTTTTTCCCTTCTTGAATTCACTCTCTCCCTCTAACTGTCACTCTCCCTCACGTTTTGTTGTCTCATGGGAATAAAATGAGAGTGTAAGATGTATATTAGAGTCCACTCATGCCTTATATAGGGTCAGTTAAATTGACTTAATTAATCTTGGCTTAGGTTAATCACATTGACATTAATTATTCTAATTAATTCATTCTGAATTGAATTATAATTAAACCTACCATAACATTCTAAAAATTCCAACTAACACATATACCAAGTCAATTTCATGGTCGGATGCTGATAAGGCTTTCAATTCGCAAAATATAACAGGACCTCAAATAGATATTCCTACGATAAACAGATGGAAATACAAATAATGCAACACACATGCACTTAATTCAGAATTTCATTTTAATTACTTACTAATCATGGCTTAATCATGGTTTAACAGTTAATCATGTGTCGGGGTTGATACAGTAACTCTAACCAATATGTTTATTAACGTTGACTAGTGGGGCTATCTTTTGTCTTTTATTAGCCCCTAGTATTTTATTTTTTTCTATTATTTTGTAATTTTGTCCAATCTTAATTAATGAAGTCTTCTCTTATAGAATTTTTAATTATTATCTTTGCATATATACATATATTTATTTATATGTTAAAAAAATATAGATAAATAAATTTATAACAATTTTTTTTTAGAAGTAAATCACAAATTACAAACAATTCCATCATGCAAAATGGCTAGACGAACAAGAAATAATAACAATAATAACGATGATGGAGTATCTAATGGCGATGTTTACATGCAATTGCCAATCAGATGGGCAATTTACCACCCCGAAATTAAGATCAAAGCAAATCTGAAATGATAGCAAAGTTTGAAAAGCTATATCTCCACAAATTCTTTGGTAGATCTAACCCCTATGAAGTTGAAGCTTGGTTAAGACAGATTAAGGAGTTGCTAGACACTTCTGAAATCCAAAATGAGCAAGATAGGGTAACCATGGCAGTTTTCCAAATGAAAGAGGAAGCAGATCATTGGTGGCAAATGATCAGAAGTATCCGACAAGTAGAGACATTGACTTGGAGGCAATTTGAAGACCTATTTATGAAAAAATATTTTCCTAACTCACTAAGACAAGAGATGGTTCAAGAGTTCCTCCAACTACAACAAGAAAAGATGTCAGTTACCCAATATGCAAACCGTTTTGAGGCTTTCTCAAGATATGCTTCGACAATAGTAGCAAATGGTTAGATGGTTCGAATGGGGTTTGGACACATATATTAGAAGATTGATTGCAGTACAACTTTCCATTTATGCTCAAATGGTGGATCGAGCTTTAATTAAGGAATGTAAACTAGCGGATTCCAAGCGCATTCACAATCATCGATCAAGGAACAATAACCAACCACGAGGAGGAGGTCCAGTTCGAAACACCAGAAACCATCCTGTACTAGCACCTTATGTTGGAGGATTGCAGCAACAATAAAGGCAGAATCGGGGAAACCAACAAAGAGGAAACTTTGTAAATGAATGGACATGAGGGTGTTTCATATGTGGTCAACAGGGGCATCGTCGGAGTGAGTGTCCTCAAGGTGGAAAGTATTTTATGGATCAATGAGGGGCACAACTATAACGCCTCGAAATAAATACAATAGCCCATCTCATAATATTCTTTACAAATGATCAATAACCTCACATTTGATATTCCATTTATAATCTTGATCATACAAAAGATGACATATGCGATTATACATTCATAAATCCTAGATTCTGAATCTATAGCATATGACATGGATACTTAAATTAAAATAAAAGTAGAATCAAGTAATCATATGCCCTAATGGCTACATCTTTCCAAGTCGATGCTTGGGTACATCAAAATGAGTTTAACTCAATACAATTAAAGTCCAAGGTTTGTACAAAATAATTACATCAAATAAAAAAAATGAAGCCCTTGGCTCAAGTCTTTTTAAGTTATGTCCTTGGTAGAGGCATATCATTAGCACCTGAAAGTTATTTTCCACATAGGATGACCTAAAGCCCAGTAGAGATACTTTAATACAATATACGAATCTAACAAAGTCATAAGATGAATGCACATGCATGCCATTTGTCAAACATTTCACATTTTCCATCTCAAAACCATGCAATGCCAGATTATATATCAATTCATGAAAATAATACTTTTATAATAGAAAATAGGGCAGTGGATACAAAACATTGGGAATCTCTAGGTACATGTCTGCCAGTAGGCTATACAAGTACTAACAAAGCCATTTTATTAGTATTAACCAGAAGGATTGACACCTAACTGTGCGGGTTTCTAAACTTTCACCGAGGACACACATGCCAACATAATAACCACAATGACACCCCTTAACAAGATTCACCAAGGTATTTACCCCTTTTTTCTCAAAACAAAACATTTTTAATGTTTAAGTATGTAACTGTGGGAGCCGAATAATTGACAAAGGCAGAAGGCACGCGTAATACAAGGCTGATAATAATCAGCTGTATCCGGCGAGAATAGGGGGGCCGAATACAATATTTGGGCCGAATAAGTGTGTAGCATTGGAGCTGGATGTTGTAAAGGACAATGATAAAAAAGTAGGCCTTGGCCCCGAGGATCGAGAGAAACATGTATAAATACAGGAACAACATATTCAGTAGGTATGAAAGAATCACTTGACTTAACTTAGTAAAAAAAGCTATCCTGAGTGTCTGAACTAACTTGTCCGTCGGAGTGCTAATTCCGGCACCCCCGATCGGAGTGTTTGTATCTTTTCAGGTGACTAGCTGAGGATCACTAGCGTCTCCCAGGATTCGAAGAGTATTTCCAAACCACTTCTCCACAATTGGCGCCGTCTGTGGGAATACTCAAATACATCCATGGAAGGCGTGACTGAAGATCCTCCGGTAGCCATTGACGAGACCGCCCAGGAGATGACCTCACTCTAGCAAATATGCTCAGAAAAGAAACCATCGCTGCAAGACGCGCCTTGAACTTCGACTCACCAACGACCTCAGCGCAAGAGACGATGCAGGCGATCATGGAACAAGCAAAGCAGAATGAACAAAGGCTGGAGAACATGATCGCTGAAAATGAACGTCTCCGTCAAGATTTGGCCCTCGAAGTCGCAAAATCGAGAGAAGCCATGCGTCAAGATCCCGAACGACCTCCGAGGGCCGGTGGACAACGACCTCGAATCTGACCAAAGGATATCGATAGCGACTCTAACTCATCGCCCACGGAGCTTAACAAGAAGGGACGATCCGAAACTTCCAGCTCCTCCGAAAAGAGTCTACATACAAGGAACAAGCGCAGGAGGAGCAGTTCAGACGAAAAGGACCAGCACGATCCTTTTGTCCGACGGATTGCAAGGGCAACCCTGCCCAAGAAGTTCAAAGCTCCGTCATTCACTGTTTACGATAGAAAATCAAACCCCACTGATCATATCCGTCATTACAAGCAGGCCATGACATTGCATGCAGACAATGAAGCCCTCATGTGCCGAATATTCTCCACCAGCCTGGGGCTATTAGCTGTCAGGTGGTATTACAAGCTGGAGTCGGCCTCCATCAAAAGCTTCCATCAATTACAGAAATCCTTCAGGGCCAGGTTCATCACCAACGAGGTACAACTGAAACAGGCCGACTCCTTGGGCTATGCAGATTCAGTCAGGAGAAACGCTCAGAGCGTATTCGCGCTATTGGGAGTGCTTCAACCTCGTCGAGGACGCTTACAACGACTCCATGGCCATCACCGCCTTCAAAATGGGACTACATCCTAACAGTCCTCTTCGCAGTTCCTGACCCGAAGACCCCCAAAACGTCTGGGCGTTGATGAAGAAAGTTGAGAGTATTGCAAAGTGGAAGATGATGCCTTGAGAATAAAAGCCGGCCAAATGTCCAACAAAACGGCCCCTCCTGAAATTGCTCAACCAATAAATTCCGTGCCACCTCCTAGCCCAGAGCCTCGGCAACGCGCTAAACGAGACAAAAGGCGGGATACTCGCCGATCAAGCGATCAATGCTCCCACCGGACGAATGAGCAACTGCAAGTTGACAGCAGGCGTTCGAGGCGTGCCGACAAGAAGTACACAGAGTTGTCAGAACCAATCGCTGCAATAATGACCAAAGTCCAACACCTTCCATTCTTCAAATGGCCGTCAAAGATGGTGGGGACGCCCGACACGCGAAGAAGGGATAGGCGGTGCGAATATCACAAAGATCACGGCCATGAAACAGAGAGTTGCTACGCATTAAAAGACACCTGAAAGAACTGGTGCAAGACGGCCGACTGCAACAGTATGTGGGAAAGGGAAAGCCAACCAAGGCGTTAGCCTTGAGGCAGGACTCTCCTCCACTTGGCGTGATCCATGTGATCTACAGCCTGCCTCACCCCCAACCGTGCACACATTCAATCGCATCCAATCCCCCAGAAGCAACGTATTCCGACTGAATGGCCCAAAGAAGCTCCAACAATTACTTTCAATGACTCCGACCTTAGTGGCACAACAGCTTCCCACATTGATCCGTTGGTCATTAGATTACGCATAAACCCGGTTCACCATTGAACGAATTCTTATAGACCCGAGGAGTACTTCAAAGGTTATGTATTACCAAACTTTCATCAAACTCGGCCTCAACGAGTCAGATCTGTCTCCAGCGCCTCATCCATTGTTCGACTTTAATATGAATCCCGAATACCCTTTAGGGAAGATCATACTACCTGTCCGAGCGGGCTCTAGAACGGTCGAAGTAGAATTCCTGGTCGTAAAGCTCCCTTCGCCGTATAATGTCATCATGGGGCGAACCTGGATACACATTATGAAGGCCGTTCCAAGCACTTATCATCAGCTCGTGCGCTTCCCGACAGCCCATGGCATTGAAGAGATCCGTGGCTCCCCCCAATCAGCACAAGCAGCGATTTTATGAAAACCCTCTCACTGACCCGACCTGTGGGCTTTGATACTTGTATATATTTCACTTCTGCAATGCAAACCATCTTTCTTTGTCGTTCAATTCATTTCACAAACCCCATTGTGACGCTCGTCATGACGACGATTCGGAGCCCCTTTCGGTGCATGTCACCATAGGGCCGATTAAGTCTCCGGATTTGGAGCGCCCTTCGTGGATATCACGATTGGCCACATTAAGTCTCCGGATTCGAAGCCCCTTAGGTGCATGTCACCTTAGGGCCGATTAAGTCTTCGGATTCGGAGCGCCCTTCGTGGATATCCCGATTGGCCACATTAAGTCTCCGGATTCGGAGCCCCCTTTGGTGCATGTCACCTTAGGGCCGATTAAGTCTCTGGGTTCGGAGCCCCCTTAGGTGCATGTCACCTTAGGGTCGATTAAGTCTCCGGATTCGGAGCGCCCTTCGTGGATATCCCGATTGGCCACATTAAGTCTCCGGATTCGGAGCCCCCTTTGGTGCATGTCACCTTAGGGCCAATTAAGTCTCCGGATTCGGAGCCCCTTTAGGTGCATGTCACTTTAGGGCCGATTAAGTCTCCGGATTTGGAGCCCCTTTTGGTGCGTGTCACCTTAGGGCCGATTAAGTCTCCGGATTCAGAGCCCCCTTAGGTGCATGTCACCTTAGGGCCGATTAAGTCTCCGGATTCGGAGCGCCCTTCGTGAATATCACGATTGGCCACATTAAGTCTCCGGATTCGGAGCCCCCTTTGGTGCATGTCACCTTAAGGCCGATTAAGCCTCCGGATTCGGAGTACCCTTTGGCATGAACAAAACAAAACTCGCCAACATCATAAATAAGGTGCTTCACTGAGCATATAAAAAATTCAGAGCAAGACGCAAATAAGGTCCTTAACTAAGCATATCAAAAATTCAGAGTAAGACGCAAATGTATGAAATAAAGTTTTTTATTCGATCAAACAGTTGTTACATAAACGCAACTCACATTTGAGCATTACAATTTTTATTTAATCAGACAGTTGTTACATAAACGCAACTTGCATTTGAGCATTACAATACCCATGTCCAATCTCAAAAGCTAAAAAGGGGAGAAGACGCATTGGTAAAGCGGCAGCGCCGAATCAACTCCTGTCACCCGGAAGTCCTCTGTGGTTTGCAATGCCTTGAGCCAACTGTGCCCAAGTCCTCCCCTGATACCATTGACAATGTCAAGGCAAAGATCCAGGACAAGGAGGGATAAACCCAACGGTCGTTGCCTTTCCTTTCGGGGTGATCTGCTTCGACGACTTGAAGATTCATGCCAACTTTCGAACGCCCTACTTCCCATACGGATGGATCCTCTGCCACGATCCATAGCAACACCAAGTTCGGCTGAACTCCAGCCTCTAACTAACATCCTCACTTATCCCACCTCACATAAGCGATTGTTTATCTGCGCAAAGCGCCCACTCCTTTTATTTTCAATACTGGCAGCGATCTCGAGGCCTCAATCCCGAGGCGATTTCACTAACACTAAACTCTGTGAGAAAAACGTCGGCTGACATTCGCCACGGCGTAGTTATCCAAACAACTTTTTGAAGCACGTGCACTGGCCAAAAATCTAGGCCCCGAGCCGAGTTGAATTTGCCAAAGCCACTCTACCCACTGGCTTTCGGCTTCTTCAGGTTACAATAGCCTCTGTCAGGAGTAAACAGCTATCAAGTATGGATTGATCCTGCCGGTCAACGCTTATACATTCATTCAAACACAATAAAACGAAACACATACATGCCGAATACGAACTGCAATAAAATATTTGTAACAGAACGTTTTTTATTCAACAAAACAAGCAATAAATTACATAGTTTTGAACGTGATCTGCGTTTTAGCCTTACAATAAATATACTTATACGGCGTCACCCTCATTGTCACTCTTCTCGACTTCAAAAGTAGAAAACGGAAAATGTTTACTGTGGTAGAGTGGCGATGCCGAATCAATGCCTGCCGTTCGAAGAGCTTCTGCGGCTTGAGATGCCTTGATCCAACCGTGCATAAATCCACGATTCTCACATCAGCAAACTTCTTCGGCAAGCTTTTCCTTGGTCTTCTCAATTTCAACTTTTCGGCCTTCATGGAAACCTTTCTCATAGGCCCTCCCCTTCGCATTCTCCATTGTGAACATACTCGCCATCTCACGATCGGCAAGCGCGGAACTGATGAGCCGACTGGTAACCCTCTCTTCCACGATTGGGTTTCCCTGCCCGGCGGGTTGTGCCTGAGCCGCCTTGACCTTCCTTAACTCGCATTCAGCGCCTCCGCGCGGGCCTCTAAATTCAAATACGTTCCTCTTTCTTCCCCATTTCTCGGCGGGCAGCGCGCAACCGCATGCTGATTTCATAGGCAGTGTACAGCCCTCACCACCGCCCCGTGAACGCCTTCGCGAAATACTTCGTAGTCCTGACGACTTACCATCGACTGCTGAACCTCAGGAGGAAAAATTTGTCGAGCAAACTCGACCGCTACATTTGGGTCTCGAATGATCGAGTCCGCCTCTGTCATGGTCTATTCCCCACAAATACCACGAAGCTTAATGGGCGCGGATTCGCTTCAGATCCCCTCTTGACTCGAGGTTGAGAAGTTCTGCCCTGCGACTGCTTGTCCCGCTTGGACGACCTGCTTTGACGTCGAGGAGACTGACGCCTCTCTCGATCCCTGGAACTCCTGCTCCTTGTGCGCGGAGGGTCATTACCTCGATTCATGTCTCCACCCAGCTCAGCCAGCGTCCTCGCTCCCCTCTGCTGTTAAAGAAGAGTCTGTTCGACATTCACTCGATACCTTCAAATGCTGGAGTCAGTTGTCTACTATGCTCATAAAAGTTTTACCTTTAATCATTTATCCTTTACAGAGGCAGCACCCTCGAGGCAACCTCATTAATTGTAAAAAACCTCAATCGCCCGGCGCCGACTGCATCGACCCACTTGGGGCAAAGGCAGACAGATCTATCAAAACTCCTGAGTTCGTCTCATCCGGCGCCTGGCTCATGAATCGATCGATCACAAATCTAAAGGTCGTTTCATCCGGTGCCCGAATCATCATGCACCGCCTGGGGCAAGGGCAGATTAATCAATCTATTCGGATTAAGTGCCCCAGCGCCCGAATGATCATGCACCGCCTGGGGCAAGGGCAGATTCATCAATCTATTCGGCTTATGTACCCCAGCCGGCTCATAAATCGATCCTTCACAAATCTTAAGGTCGTTTCATCCGGTGCCCGAATGATGATGCACCGCCTGGGGCAAGGATAGATTCATCAATCTATTCGGCTTATGTACCCCAGCTGGCTCATGAATCGATCACAAATCTTGAGGTCGTTTCATCCAGCGCCCGAATGATCATGCACCGCGTGGGGCAAGGGCAGATTCATCAATCTATTCGGCTTATGTACCCTAGTCGGCTCATGAATCGATCCTTCACAAATCTTAAGGTCGTTTCATCCGGCGCCCGAATCATCATGCACCGCCTGGGGCAAGGGCAGATTAATCAATCTATTCGGATTAAGTGCCCCAGGGCCCGAATGATCATGCACCGCCTGAGGCAAGGGCAAATTCATCAATCTATTCGGCTTATGTACCCCAGCCGGCTCATGAATCGATCCTTCACAAATCTTAAGGTCGTTTCATCCGGCGCCTGAATGATCATGCACTGCCTGGGGCAAGGGCAGATTCATCAATCTATTCGGCTTATGTACCCCAGCCGGCTCATGAATCGATCACAAATCTTAAGGTCATTTCATCCGGCGCCCGAATGATTATGCACCGCCCAGGGCAAGGGCACATTCATCAATCGATTCGGCTCAGTACCCACAATACGTGGCACATGAATGATAATTCAATATTGTCATAGGATATTCAATTTCTGAAAGCTCAAACACAGCAATGACTTTATCCAAATTCGTGAAAGGCAAAGTATTCTTCATTAACATAACTTCACAAACCATGAACTAGTAGTGGAGAAATACCAAGGCAGTTTTCATTAATAAATTGAGCGCAAATAGTAACGAATTTATACATGAAAATTAGCCTGAGCCAACAAAAGTCTACCGAACAAAAACTTACATCAATATCAAAAGCACTGAAAAAAAAAAATAAAATCAAGATGACTCTCAAATCAATCCTCGGGGTCAGATTCAAGTGGCTCAACGTCCACTTGCTCGTAGGGAATTGGCAAGGCCAATGTAACTCCAGCGGCAGCAAGGGCTTTGAGCCATCCATGTTTGAACCCCCGATTCTCGAATTTGGGGACTTCATCTACATATTCCATGAAGACGGCGCTTTTTCCTGCCTCAAATGCCGTAGAAGCTTCAGAATCGGCTTTCTCCTTGGCGGCCTTGAGCTCCGCTAACTGAACCTCCGCCTCGGCAAGCGCCTCCTTGGCTAACTTGAGCAATTCTTCGTTCGCATTTGCCCTACTCTCAACGTCAGAGCGGAATTGTTCAGTTGAGTGAGCCCTCTCTTTCTCTGCTTCAGCTCGCGCACTCTCCACCACGGCTCTCATCCTTTCAAATTCGGCCCTACCCTTTTGACCGTCCGCCTCGTCTTGCAAACAATCAACTCTGCCGAGGGCATCATGGAGGCCGGCGGCCTAGGTCCGCGATCCTGCCAACAGTCTGCAAAACAAGTGAGATCGTCAGATATCTTTAATGAAAACAAAGTCAAGAGAATTTGAGATGGTCATTGACCAGGAACGCCGACTGCGCAGATAGGGCTACGGCCATAACATCTGGCACGGCACGAAAGGCTGCGACGTCAGCCGGCAAGGAAATTGAAGCTGCCAGGCTCAACGCCATGGCTGGATCCTCAATGGCTGAATCATCGGAGGAGATCGGCGTATCTTTGATCTTAGGCCGAACAATAAAAGGCGCAGCCACGTCCGACTCTTCTAAATGAGGCCGTTTGGAAGCGAGGCTAATTTCCGTTCCAGCCTCTCCCTCGGTGCTACGCTTTTCGCCTCGCTCCTCCGGAATCAGTCGTTCATCAATGACCTGTTCCTCAACCTCTTCCCCCGTTTCAGCCTCAGCGGCCTGAATCGTCTCTTCAATAACGGGTACGAAAGTTTTAATCAAGGTGGGCTCAGAATGGGCGGCCTCGGCCTTCTTTCGAGCAGTCATTCGCTCGGCATTTTTCTTTCGCGCCATCTGCGTAAGGCTTTCCCCAGCCATAGCTTCAAAAATATCGCCGGGTAGGTCCCCCAAATTTGCAAAAATATCTCCAGACGAAAACTCTGCCCGACCCAAAGTGGACGGTGAAGGCTGGTTAAGTCCGCCAGCCTCAAACGCCGCGCGTATCGCTTTGTCGACCTCTTCAGCCTCCTCAGCAAACTCTCTGGTTGGTTCGACAGCTACCTCGACCACCAGCTCAGCCTCTGCCCTCGAATCCGAATCTTCAAGGCCAATTTGCCTAAGACTCTTGAAGCTGGGAAAGATAAGAGCCGAAAGCTATTGATCGCCGGATGGAATTGGAATGCCTTCCGCAGCCGAGAATGTAATATAAGTAGGTTCGTATCAGAGGAGTATGTGAGCCACTCTCCCTTGCTTTTGTACGTTTGGACGGCCGAAGTATCTGAGCGCAGACTTGATCTCCTCAAGGACTGCCCCGTCGGTTGGGGGAAGAATCTTCTTCAATCTGTTGCCTGCAAAGAACAAGGGGTGATTAAAGGAAAAAAGCCGAGTAAAGGGTAAGTCAACAAACACAAGGCGTTACGCGGCAACCTGGATCACCCTTTCGTCTGGGAATAGGATCTAGGCGGTCTTCGCCTTCGCCGAACTCCCAATTACCTTGGACATTGACCATTACGTCGTCAACCCTCTTACCAGAGCTGGCAAGCATGGTTATCAAGTGATGGTCAGTGTCCTTGGCCCTGAGAAAGTATCGCCCCAGCCGACCGGAAGATTTGGCCAAAGCGTAGCAGTGCCGAATCGCCGGAATGCCAAGGTTGATCCTAAGACGTTGGTTCAACTCAATCACCCCCATGATGATTCGAAAGAAATTTACGTTGGGTTGAGAAGGAATCAGACTCCAATAGCGAAGGACGGCCCTAAGCAATGGGTGTAGGGGAAAACGGACTCCGCCCTCCGCTATGGATAAGAGAGGGAAGACGATCGTGTTCTGATCCTCCCTCTCCATATCAAGGGTACTGTCTGTTACAAGAGATAAGTGGACGTCGTCGGGAATAGAAAAATGTCTCCGGAATCTGGAAATACGACCCTCGGAAAGGAGGTCTTTCAAGTGTTTAGCCATGTTCGCAGGGATTCAAGGTTTCGCCGAAATCAAAACGACAAACAGAAAATAGGATCGTAAAGAAGGGAGAAGAAGACTTACGAAGATTAAACGGAGACGAGGGTAGACGGAGAAGAGTTGCAGAAAATGCGAGTCAGAGAAGGGATATCCGTTGGCGGTCTAAGAGTCTCGAATACTCGACAAACTGTGCATTCGAAAGGACTGAAATTTCAAATCACAATAAATGTGAAACGCACGATTGAGGCGGGAAAGCGTAATGATGAATGAAAAGGTGTGCGCATCCTGACATCTATATTGGGGTACGCGAAGCTGCCTGACCTATTTTAACTTTTCCAATTCAAGACCAAACACGCCGATTAACTACCATCAACAGGGAGTTCAGGGGGCAATTGTGGGAGCCGAATAATTGACAAAGGCAGAAGGCGCGCGCAATACAAGGCTGATAATAATCGGCTGTATCCGTTGAGAATAAGGGGGGCCGAATACAATATTTGGGCCGAATAAGTGTGTAGCATTGGAGCCGGATGATGTAAAGGACAATGATAAAAAAGTAGGCCCTGGCCCCGAGGATCGAGAGAAACAGGTATAAATACAGGAACAACATATTTAGTAGGTATGAAAGAATCACTTGACTTAATTTAGTAAAAAAGCTATCCTGAGTGTCTGAACTAACTTGTCCGTCGGAATGCTAATTCCGGCACCCCCGAACGGAGTGTTTGTATCTTTTCAGGTGACTAGCTGAGGATCACTAGCGTCTCCCAGGATTCGAAGAGTATTTCCAAACCACTTCTCATAGTAACGATGCTAATGTAAGGTGTATGAATGATTAGTTTCAATTCACCTAATCCTCATGCAATTTCTATAACAATTAAAACTATCATCCACAGATAGCCCAAAAGAGATATTCCTATACAATAAATAATCTTCAACAAGAGATATAATCTCATAATTTTCAAATTGTGAGTGATATTACATATTGTAGCTCAACTTTTTCGTGTCCCCTTTCAAAAGACGAATAGCTCTGTAGTATTGGACTCCCGCGGTTTTGAATCTGATCTTACAAGTGCAATGTGAAATAGATAATCACCAAAGAGTCCAAATCCGGCAAATCTTTTGGAAAATCGATTTTGAATCAAATTGCAAAAAATGGATTGCTTTGCCAGATACAGAGTCGCCACCTAAATATTTTTTTAGGAAAATTTAGGAAACCCATGACTCGTGCCAAAGGCCACGTGTCTGTCATCACTAAGATTGTTTCAGCTCGGGAACTTAGGTACTAGAGGGGAAGGTCATGAATTGAGCACCCCGCTCGTCGATCAATGATTGGCCTCTACTAATCATGATATGAATCTTATCTACATTATATGCTCTTGTTCCGATTTATTAAGCTAGCATTACTATGTGATGCGCACACACACAAGTATAGATTAACTTGCAAGAATTGGAACACTTGATTCATGTTTGTTTTGAAAATTGTTTCGAATATGTACCACTTAAAAAAGTGATCGCATATGAACATTACTCAAATTATTCCAATTCAAGCAATTAGCCTTCATCCACAGGCATTCAAGCAATTATAGCACTTAAGCAATTAGCCTCATGGTAAGCATGCTAAACATAGCAACATCAACATGCGATATACTAAAGCGAGTAAAGGCTCACCTAGTACTCCAAGCTAATAAGAGAAACGAGTTAGAAAAAAAAAAGAAGCATGATTCCTAACTATGCAATATGGCTAATGCAACGCATACGATATGCAATTACTAGGCTCAGCTACTTAACATAACTTGTGAATCAATTTGATAGCATGTGGTCTAAGCACGTATTCAAATAAGCGTTAAACTAACAATGCAAGTTAGAATGATTCGCCGAGCCCCGGTGCATGCAATACAAGTGGATACAAACATGGAGAATGCTAAAAGAAACATGATGTTCTAAAACTAACCATCATAAGCAAGTAAATAAAAGGGAGAAAGACGTAGAGTTGGAAGACATACACATTATTACAACATTGTGCCCTCACATAGGAGAGTCCGAATGAACTAACTAGCTAACTAAGCTAATTAAGAAACTATTACAAACCCAAATGAACAATTTAGCTGAACTACTTAACTAATTATTACAAACAAAATTAATTAACTATTCTAGCTAACTAATTATTACAAGACAAAATTAGCTAACTAATTAATTACAAAACAAAGTAACCAAATTAACTATTCTAATTACTCCTCTTCTTGAAACGAGGAATGCTCATGCATGCGCGGACTTTCCACCCTGAAAAGCCACTGTATTTGCTGCTGAATGCCTTTGTTGCACAGTAGAACATTTGCACTGATTTCCACCTCCAAACCAACTCTGTTCTGTTTCAAAAGTACACTGTTGGATTTGCACTGGTGGCTGGCAGAGGGTCTTCCATCCATTGATGATGGCCTACCGGCTACAGAAGGTAGCCTGCTGGCCATTGATGACTAGATTGTCCTGCTGCAATAGAGAGCAAACAGAGCAGGGATAAGGTATTCTCAAGGGTTTGTTTGCACAATTTACCCTTCCTTATCATTTGAACAGCTCAAAAGAGTAGTAAGTTTGATTCGCAAACCCCCAATGGATGCAATTTCATTACATGATGGCTTATGAATCAAGTGTGCAAGTTCAATGAATGCAATAAAACAAGACTATCAAAACCACCTCCCTATCATGAAAGATCAAGGGAAGTAGTTGACAATGAATCTTGAACCGTTTTCATCACTAATGAGTATGAAACGACTCAAGACTCAAGGGTTCAATTAACGTCTGATTGAACCCAAACCAAATTAGTATCTTGCTCTTTTTTATTCACCAATTTTATTACTCCATTTTAGTTACCTCTCAATTCTTTAATCAATAAAGTCCAAAGGTGAATTTAAGTCCTCTAATGGAAAGAGGGCTCAAACCAAGTGTTGCTTGGGCATGAAAGAGGCATCATACCGTTGGTAATGAACCCCAAAGAGATTAGGCCATTAAGCATGACACCTCAATCTCATGCTTAAACAAACAAATAATTTGAAGCCACTTTGAAAGCAAAGAAAAAGCCAAGAGATGAGGGAGGTTGCAGAGGTGATTAAAGGTGAGAACAATGAAGGAAAGCACTAAATAAATGCAATCAACTCAAATAAGGTGGTGTCTAAGGCCTAAAACACCAAACTTATGAGGACAATTACACTACAAGCGTGCAATATAAGGCTCAAATGCAATGAACACTTAAAAATAATCCTAAAACAGTGCTAAATAAGTCCTAAAACATGCTAGAATTAAGACAAAAATAGCTAGGAAAATAAGCTAAAACATGGATCATGCTAGGCTAGTAAGCAAAACACAAGGAAGGGAGGCTAACCCCTCCAATTTTGAACTTCAAACATGATTTTAGCCACTGAAATAACTCTAAAAATCACTGTTTAAAAGCTCAATAAAAGACAGTGTAAGGGTGGGAAACACAAGGGTAAAGGCCTTGAGAGTAAGGTGTAAAGAAGGGTGAACCACCCTTCAACCTTTTTTGGTCTTAAAACCCAAGTTTCAGCCCAAAAATACAGAGTTTGTACAGCCCAAAAACAAAGGAAAAATAGTAGGAAAAAGAGTAAATAAAGCAAGTAGAGAAGTAAAGCTTTATACCTCTTGAAGAGAAGAACCAATTCTAGGCAACAAATCAAGAAAAACACACCTTCAAGAGCTCAAAGATGGAGAGGTTTGGTTAAGAGTGTATAGGCAAAAGCTTGCAAAAGGCTCAGAAATTTCAAGTGAGAGAAAATTGTAAAGAAAGAGAGAATGTTTTGCTTCAAAAAATCCAACCTTAAAAATGGAAGGGGAGGCCTCCTATATTTAGAAAATCATGCAACTCCCTCAGAAATATCTATACATACACGTGTAGAAAGGTGCATGCATCTGTGCCAACAGCTGGCACAGTTGGAAGAAAAATATCTGCTAAACACATTGGTGGCTAGCAGGTTACTAATAGTGGCCGGCAACTAGAAGCAATCGCTGGAAGCCTATAGCAGTGGCTGGTAGGCCACCAGAGGTTGCAGGCTTGCAAATCCAAGGTTTTGGTCCAAAAACAAGGCAACAGGGGTGCAAGGTTAGGAGGGCTCAAAGCTGTGGCATTCCGCTAAGGACTTCGAGTACTTAACGAGCATATACACTCATGATTGGGTATGCAAGCGATGACGTCCAAGTCGTAAGGATGGTCAAAAATGGGGTGTCTACAGTTGCCCCTCTTTGATAGAACTCGGAGTCATGAAATGATGTGACTGAATGTCAAAGCCTGAAGACGACCCATTTTGACAAGGTCGTAAGACTTAGACAAACAATCAAGACAGAAATAAATGGTTGCGCTTGCAGGCTGCCTACGTATCCCTTTGCAAGGAATCAAACCAGCGTAGTTCTGGGACAAGATGCAAATGATATGCACAAAGACTATGAAAGCTGGACTTACATGATTCGTGAAGCCGGCTATTTTGAAAACTCATGATCATGCGAGATGATGCAATAAGCAATAATAGATGCACTAAGCAAGATAACGAGATAATAACATATGAATGAGTAGCTTCAAGCTTAAAACTAACACTAGTTCCTTGCAAAAAGATATAAAACACACTCTGACCATGCCAAAACAAGAGACAAGGAAAAAAAACACAGCTCAGGGTTGCGCCTCGTGCGTCCTGAGAAACTGAGAAACGAAAACCGCTTGAGGTCATGTTTTATACGTCTCGAGATAAAAACCGCTCAAGGTCGCGTTTCATGTGTCCTGAGAAACTAAGAAAAGAAAGTTGCATGGGGTTGCGTTTCACACATCCTGAGATAAAAATCGCTCAAGGTCGCGTTTCACGCATCCTGAGAAACTAAGAAAAGAAAACCGCTCAGGGTTGCGTTTCATGCATCCTGAGAAACAAGAGAAACCACTCAAGGTCGCGTTTCACACGTCCTGAGAAATAAGAAAAACCGTTCGGGCTCGTGCTTCACGCGTCCCGAGATAAAACACACCTAGGGCTATGCTTCACGCGTCCTGAGATACAAGGGAAACCGCTCGGGCTCGCGCTTCATGCGTACCAAGATAAAACACGCCCAGGGCCACGCTTTATGCATCATGAGAAACAAGCGAAATCGCTCGGGCATACACTTCACGCGTCCTGAGATGAAACAGAGAGGTGAGCGATAGATGTACAAAATGAACAAATGCGATAAATGCACAAAGTGAACAAGTCAATATAGTGACAACGCATATTCCATGCAAGATAGACAACCGATGTATGATGTTAATTGAAGGCATGTTCTATGCAAGAAACAAAAACATATTCTATGCACGAAACAAAAGCATATTCTATGCGAAATTGACAGTGTGTTCTATGCATGAATCATAAATGATGTAAGACATAAGTGCAGCATGTATATATGTGAAATGCAAGTTCTATGCAACGGAAGAGAATAAAGACGTAATTTGACAAAATGAATAAAACGATATCCGGTGACAACCTCCGATTTACCTCTCGGAGGAATTGCAACATGTTCAAAAAGGATTCTCCTTGTTCATAGTAGCAAGTGGGACACATTCACACACCGAAATGTAGCTGCAAGCTTTTGAAACAGAATCTTCTATACACTACTGAGGAAGCAGAAGCACAGAATAGCACCAAGACCTACCTGAGAGCCACCGGCCACCTGCCGACCACCAGAAAACCCTGTCGGCCATAGATGTGGCCTGCCGGCCACCGATGGCAGATTCAGGGCAAATCGGTCTTTTTGGCTCGGTCTTTAAATATAGGCCTCAAGGCTTCATTTCCTTACACCCACAAGGCCGAAATAGCTCTCCCTCTTCTTTCTAGGCACTTTCTCTCTCTAGATCCGTGCTTTATACGCGTTTTCCAACGCCCCACGTAAACTTTTTTTTTCGTAAAACCCTTTTAGTTCTCTACATTTTGAACTGATGAGATTTTGATTTCGTTGCTTTTTCTACATTTTCACCACTTTAGGCTTGTTCTCCTCGAGTTTCTCTCGAGTTTCGTGAACTTTTTCGGGTTTTGACTTTTTCTCCCATTTTCTCTCTCCTAGGGTTGACTTTTTTCAAGTTTACCCTATTTTCTCCATTTTTTTTTCACTGTTCACCTACTTTTCACCCATTTTCTAGATGACGGATGAGATTCCTCACGACGAAGCTCCTCCAAAGGTTCCACCTATGTTTCCACCCGTTGCTGAGGTAGACGAGCCAACAGTCGCCGAGGCTAGTGAGGCGGCAAGGGCATTAAGGCTAACCTTAAGGTGCAGTTTTCGCCAGATTTTTCACCAGAGCCGTTACCATTGAGAGTGCGGCCTTTGATCTAGCGACATATCATCCCCGTACACACATATTACAGCTTGGAGGCATTAGGCGTTTCAGCGATTTTGCTCGCAGCGTACCAGAGGACCTTCTGCTGAGGGAGTCAACCTCCCACATTTCTTCTAGTGCTACTGAGGTATGAACTCTACTTTCATGCATTCCTACCTTTCTTTTCTCTGCATTTCTTGCACTGTCTTTTGTCTGATTTCACTTTCATCATTGCTTTTCATCTGATTTACTTGTTCTTTGCCACAAGGAGACTCCCGTGCTTATAAGGGGTACGGAGCGACAATGGCGAGGGACTAGTACGATGAGCTCCCTGCTGGGGCTCGCGACATCGTCAATGAGACTGGCTTCAACTTTTTTTGCTCTAGACTGACATGTGTCATAGCGAGCCGCCCCCTTCTAGGAGCGCTAGTGGAGAGGTAGTGGGACACCACTAACTCCTTCCACCTCTCTACTGCTAGGGAGATGACGATGACTCCCTACGACTTTGCCATGATCATAGGCTTAAGAGTAGGGGGCGATCTGATCCCTTTTGACACAAACATGAATGAGTAGGAGACTGCATGGATTGACTTGTTAGGAGCGCGCCCACCTTTGTATCGGCCAGCCATGGTAAGATATAGTTGGTTCGCCGAGTAGTTTTGCGGGAGTGAGCCCGAAACGTTGGAGGAGATGGAGCAGTATGCCTGGGGCTTTTTGATGTTTGTCCTCAGTACCACCTTGTTTCCAAACAGGTGGAACACCGTGGGTTTATACTTGTTGAGTGCCCTAGTGACCCTTCTCCGGGTACGCTTCTACGACTGGGGCGGAGTTGGCCTCGCCACCCTATACGGCTATATGAGCTCCACTTCCCGCATGAGGGGAGAGCGGATCAGAGGCTATTGGCGAGCCTAGGAGGTATGCATTTCAGTTCTCTCTTTGCACTTTACACTTTCTATTTCATATTTTCTGCCTTATATTTGTTCAACACCTGTGCTTTCTGCTTTGCACTTTCTGTATCTGTTCATGCTCTGTGCTTATTACTTTGCACTTTTTGTATCTGTTCATACTGTCGATCACATTGTTGCCCTTTTCTTACAATTGTAGGTTTACGCATATTTTCCAGCCCTCGCTCCAGAGCCTATGGAGGAGCTTCCTCTTGTGGTTCTCTACTCTAGCCGATAAGATGGTTGGTATCGGTGCTGGAGTCGTGAAACTTTCGCCTTCTTCCACTATTACTTTGATGCAGTGCCGCCACGAGGTAACCTGAAACTCACAGTCATTTTTACTTGAATACTGCTCTAATTCACACTTTGGCAATTGACGACAACTAACAATCTGTACATTCTCTATTTGTAGATCGCGTGGCAGCACTGGCCATGATGCCGGCCGGGGTGAGAGACCAGTATACGGGAGCTTGGGGTACATCGCGATTTCTGGATTTTGCTGAAGGGCCTAGTCTGCCGGGCTTGGTTTTTGAGCGAGAGATTCGTTCGCCAGACTGTGGGCTTACCTGATCCAGTCATTCCAATGCCACCCTTAGAGTCTATGAGGATAGCGGATAGCCTATCTGTTGACACAGTCATACACTTCATGGTGGGTTTGGACGTTGAATTCTTTAGAGGAGAGGGCGATTACACGATATTTATTCAGACCCACCTTATGCCTCCTCTAACGGGTGCTTACGTAGGCGAGGGGGCAAGGGCTCCTGCGGCAGGAGAGGCGACTAGGGCCCATACTAGAGGGGCTCCTCCTATTAAGCAGGCTATTTGCTGGCTAGGGCTTCCCACTGTGCTCACATAATGGCGGTCGACTAGGACTGCTTATCAGATTCCAATCGAGCCGACATAGGCTGAGCATGAGTTTGTCGGAGTTCGGGGCTCGTTCCAAGTATGGACCACACTTTACAATTTGCACCTCCACATTTCCATTTCAGATATGTTTATTTCAGACATTGATCACCTAAATGCACTTGTAGGCATCTATAGAGTATACGGGGAGCCTCCTCAAGCTGGTGGCTTCCTTGATGGGTATGGTGTAGAGAAGGAGATGCTGCTTGGTCTCCATGGTATCCAGGTAATTTCCTTTAGTTTGTGATTCATACTATCATATTTCCACTGATATACTGGCATTTCAACTGTAGTCTTTCGTAAACTGCACTGGTATACTGCACTGATACACTGTATTCGCATACTGTACTCATACTGTATCTGATTTCTGCATACCATGCCTGTGTCTTGATATACACACTGTAGCTGATATGTTGACAACTATTTTTTTATTTTATTTTATTTTTTTCCAGATTCTATCTGCACCGATGGCATTAGTGGCAGCAGCAGCACTAGCACCGGTAGCACCTCCTCCAGCAGTAGGGAGGAGAGAGAGACAAACCCCAGCACATGGCTAACATGTGAGCCACTGCTAAGATAGGGATAAGGGCACCCGAGGCTAGAGCAGTCCCTTAGAGCCCATTTTGAGCGACAATGATGCTGAGACTAGTGACTCTGAGGAGGTAGTGAGTCAGCATTCTGAGTCATCTGATGGTGGACGTGATGATGCTGGCTCAGAGTCTGAGAACGGAGGTGACGTCAAGGTGGGCTCTGAGACAAGGAGCAGAGATGATACTGGCTCTGGTTTAGAGTCTGATTCTGACAGCGGTGCGATGGAAATAGTGCTCTCGAGTCCGCTTCGAGAAAGAGGACGAAGAGGGCCTCTCGGGCCTGAGGCGACTGGTGCTGATTTTTTTGTACTTTTTGCTTAGTTTCTTTTTTGTTTAGTAGCATTAACACATGTATAGTTTCAGATAGGTTTTTATTTTGCTTTTGAAACTTATACACCTCTTTTATAAAAAACCATGATCGGAATAAAAACTTTGCAGTTTTTTTTAATGAAAAGTGTTGTCATTTTTACATCATGAGAACCATATTTGCATGAAATAGACACGGAATCGAATTTTCCAAGAGAATGCTTGATTGAAACAATGTTCTTAATCAGGTAATGAGCTAACCAATAACCAAAATACAAAATACAACTCGATAAACAAAGAAAAAACAATTCGAATACAAATAAACAAACTTGCTAAAACCAAAAAACTCAAAACAAGACCTTAAAACACACAAAGATCAAGACAAAACACATGCTGCCAACACTGCCCAGCACATAGGTGGACGGCAGGCCAGAAAGAGAGACTGCCGGCCATAAAGAGAAATTGTCGGCCAGAGGGGGGTGGCCTGCCGACCACAAGATTAGCCTACCGGCCATCACTAGTGGCATGCTGGCCACCAGTGTGAGTAACGTCTAGATTGTTGACAGGCTTCCACTCAGAACCTTATCTTCTACAAAAGGTTTTTCTTCGAACCTCATTACAACTGCAATTTCTTCCACAAATGGAGATATTCCTTGCCAAGAAGCTCATAGATTGGATAGCCATTTTAGATGGAACAAAAAAGGTAAATTTATGGGGTTTTGGCATAAATGCACTTTTTCCGTTGAGTCGTACTCCACTTTGTTTTTTGTTCCTCTATGTTGTGGCCCGATGCTGGGACCTAATTACACACGTCTTTCACTTTAGGGGACAAGAAATATGCCCGACACTTGAAGAATTTCAGGCACTAATGAAATCCTGGCACGATAAGGAAATCATGCCTCAGCCCCGTTTTGGCCACACCCAAGCTTTAGGACGGATGTGTGGGCTCACTCTGCATGAGGCTTGATCTTTGGCCCACAATGGAGAGCTAGACATACCTAGCTTGATTCATTGATTCTCCGATATCAGTGACAGAGGCGACCTTCTTTGGCGTGGTTTTCGGCAACATGCCCTGTACTTATGTATGCTTGAGCATTTTCTTCTTGCCCTAGTTTTGGTAGATCCAGCATTCGGTTGATTGAAGTGGCCCAAGGTCTGAAAGAAGGTAAGAGCTTCATTGGTTTGGCGCTAGCCGAGACCTTGATGGGCTTAGACACCTTTCATCGGCGAGAGACTACCAGATTCGCAGGGAGTCCACTACTTCTTCAGGTATTGTTTCCCACCCCTTCTCATATGTGTTTCTCACATCACTCGGCACTCATGCTCTATTTTTCTCTCAAAGCCCTTTCCTTACTCTTCTCTCAACATACATCTCTCTTTTCTTTCATCCCTTCCCAAGTGTGGCTTATGGATAAGCTGAAGGTAGTGGACTCTTGCCCTGAGTACTCAGCTTGAGGTTATTTCTTCTGCTACTGACTAGTGGGTTTCCCTAATGAGGGATGGTGGTGCAACTGGATGTGCAACAGGTCTGCTGCTGACATAACTTGGAGTTGCCCCTGGCGTAATTTGACCGAGATAAGTTACAACATGGCTCGGCAACCTGGCATACAATTGATTGGCCTCACGCATTGCATGTTTTTTTATTTCTCTTTCTGGTTCAGACGTCAGTTCGAGCATGATCAAACCCACCCAGAGGAGGGGGTAGAGTACCCAGTTTCATTCCCTATTCGTGGATCATACTTGGCTAGGTACCTCACTGCTTGGAGGACAAGAGAGCTTCTGGCCCTTGCCCCTAGTTTCAGTTATGCCCTTTCTGGCAAGTGCTTGGCTTGGCTCGAGGATGAAGCACAAACTGGGCCCACTTTGGCTTCAGAAGCTTCCACAAGCATGAGCAGAAGACACAGGAGCACTTGACTCACCTATGCCCCTAGTTTATTGATTTGACATTTATTTTCAAGTTTTTTTTTTTTCGATGTAATAAAAGCAACTTTGATTTGTATCAGAAAGTTGGAGAACTTTATGTTGAAATCAATGAAATTAAAGTTGTGAGCACTAAATTTTTTTTCTTTTGGTCCAAAAATGGTCTAAATTGTAAAAGGTAAAATTTTGAACAAAATCAACTTTTATTAAAACTTTCCAAAACCATTTTCGAAAAGGATTGCCACCTGACATGCACGGAATCAATCCTCAAGATGTACAACCCCGAATCAAAAGATTAGAAATGCCCCTGATTGTACACCATTGCTCTGCATTGTAACCAGCTCTTTTTCCCAGAATGAAGATCACAAGCGAACTCTTAGGTAAAGAACAGACAAAGATGACTTGATCAAACACATTGACGAGACAGTTGAGTTGGAGGTGATTACGGCCGAACTTCAGGATGAAGTTGCCTACATATCCCAAAGATAGGAATCAGGCCTTACGTAGTTCGGTTGAGGTTCACTCAAGTATAAACTCTCTCCTTTTGCGCTCTAACTTTTGCCGAAGTTGTCCTTTAGGGTTTTCAACCTTGGAGCTCAGTTTTTCTTTATTTCTGATTTTTCATGCTCTAACTTTTGCCTAGATCGCCCTTTCGGGTTTTCAGCCTAGCGAGCCTCTCAGGGATAGTATTTCTTCAACTTGTCCATGTTGATCGGTTGTGAAAATTCCAGGCCATCTAAGTCCATGAGAATAACAGTTCCACCCGACCAGATAGCTTTGATGATGTAAGGACTAGTCCAATTAGGTTTGAACTTGCCCTTAGGGTCATGAATGGGAGCTCGGTTGTCTTTCAGCACCATATCCCTCTCTTTGAGATTTCGGAACTTAACTTTCTTATTAAAAGCCCTAGCAATTTTGCGCTGGTAGCCCTGAACATGATACAATACTTCAGCCTTCTCTCATCAAACAGCATCAACTTCTCAAATCTGCTCTATTGCCAGTTCGCCCCTGTTATCTGACACTCAGCCATAACTCGCAGCGAAGGGATTTCTATTTCAATTGGTAAAACAACTTCCATCCCATAGATGAGAGAATAAGGAGTTGCCCCTATAGACGTCCAGATTGAAGTTCTATAGCCCCAGAGTGCGAATGGCAATTTATCTGGCCAGTCCCTGTAGGCCTCAACCATCTTCTGCAAGATGTTCTTGATGTTTTTGTTAGCAGCTTCAACAGCTCCATTGGTTTGTGGCCTGTATGTAGATGACTTATGAAAAGCCACATTGTATTTCTCAACAAATCTATCACCTTTTTCTTGAAGTGGGAGCCATTATCTGATATGATCTCGTTTGAGACTCCATACCAGCAAATGATATTGTTTCTGATGAACTTGGTCACATGCGATGCTTTCAACACTACATAGGACTGAGCTTCCACCCACTTTGTAAAGTAATCAATTGCCACCAAGATGTATTCATGCCCATTCGATCTTTTTGGCGTGACTGCGTTGATGACGTTGATGCCCTAGACTGAGAAAGGCCATGGCGAAGTCATGTTGTACAGTTTTGACGGCAGGATATTCATGCGATTGGCATGAATTTGGCATTTGTGGCATTGCCGAACAAAACCAATACAATCCTCCTCTATGGTGGACCAGTAGTAACCTTGCCTGAGAATCTTCCGAGTTAGCATCACACCGTTCATATGCGCCCCGCACTCCCCTCTATGGATAGCTTTTGTCAGGCGCTTTGATTCCTCTTCTTCCACACACAACTTATGCATTCCCAGATGACCTGTTTTATATAGTTTACCTCCGTAGATGATAAATTGGATGGCCATTCACTGTATTACCCTTTTGTCCTTGGCATTTGCCCTGGTGGATAAATCTCATTTTCCAAGAAGTTCCAAATATCGTAGTACCAGGGGTTTTGTCTTGCGTTTCATCTATTGTAGCAATGGTTTCATAAGCCGGCGTGTATTTCTGCTCAATGATAATTGGACGCATCCGGACTCCAAGTGGGATGTCTGCCATAGAAGATAGAGTTGCTAAAGCATCAGTGAATCTGTTGTTCTCTCTTAGTAGATGTGTGAAAGTCAGCTTTTCAAACCTAGGAATCAGAACATCCAAGGTCTGGTGATAAACCTTCATCTTTTCTTCTTTGACTTTCCAGTCTCCATTTGCTTGCGAAACAACTAAGTTCGAGTCCCCGATAACATCCAATCTTATTGCCCCTAGTTCCAGGGCAGCTTCTAAACTAGCGATACATGCTTCATATTCTGCTTCATTATTGGACACCTTAAACTGGAGTTTGAAGGCTAAAGGTATATGGGAGTCGTCGAGTGCTATCAGCAACACACTTATCCCATAATCGTACTGATTGGCTGCTCTGTCAAAGTACATCGTCCAAGTCTCCTTCTCAACTTGCAGAATGGCTTTATCTAGGAACAAGTATTCCACTGCCTCATCCCCTTCTACCAGGTGATCTGCCAGGAACTCCGCTACAGCTCTTCCCTTGACTGACTTGCGGGTGACATATTTGAGATCAAATTCGGAGAGGAGAAGCAACCAACAGGCTAGCCTACCTGTAAGCGCTGGTTTCTCAAAGAGATATTTGATGGGATCTAATCTCGAAACCAGGATTACAAAGTGAGCTAACAAGTAGTGCCTCAACTTCCTGGTAGCTTATACCAAGGCTAGGCAAGCTTTCTCCAATGGAGTATAGCGGGTCTCGTATTCTAGCATTTTCTTGCTCAAATAGTAGATGGCTTTCTCCATCCTATCTTCAGATTCCTAAGAGAGCATGCATCCCATGGTCGTGTCTGTTACTGACAAGTATAGAATCAAAGGTTTCCATGGTTTTGGTGGTGACAACACAGACAGATTCTAGAGGTACTACTTAACTTGCTCAAAGGCAAATTGACATCGATCATTCCATTGTAATTTCTTCCCTTTCTTTAGGAGACCAAATAGTGGTTCACAAGTCAAGGTTAATTTGGAAATAAACCATCTTATGAATTGCACTTTACCCAGAAAGCCTCACACCTCCTTTTTAGTCCTCGATGGTGGCATTTCTATGATGGCATTGATTTTGGAAGGATCTACTTCGATGCCCCTCTGTGTGATCAGAAAACCCGGCATTTTCCCTGCCGTTACGCCGAAGGTGCATTTCTGCCAGTTTAACCTCAATCTATATTCTCTAATCCATTGAAAGAATTTCTTCAAGGCTGTGTAGTGGCCCTCTCTTTCTTTGGACTTGACAATCATGTCATCCATGTACACCTCGACATCTTTGTGGATCATATCATGCAGAATGGTGGTCGTAGCCCTCTGATAGGTAACCCTGGCATTCTTTAGCCCAAACAGCATAACCCGATAACAGTAGGTACCCCACAGTGTAGTGAATGCGGTTTTCTCTCTATCCTCGGGCACCATCAGAATCTGGTTGTACTCGGAAAACCCATCCATAAAAGATAGCAATGCATGGCCTGCAGTGAAATCCACTAACTCATCAATATACGGCAGAGGAAAGTCATCCTTTGGACTAGCTCTGTTAAAGTCCTGGAAGTCCACACACACCCAGATTCTACCATCCTTTTTCGGCATTGGGATGATGTTGGCTAACCAAGTCGGATATTCAGATACTAACAAGAAACCTGCCTCGATCTGCTTGGTGACCTCTTCCTTGATTTTCAATGCCCAATCTGGATAGATTCTACGCAACTTCTGCTTGATGGGTCGGGCTTCAAGGTCAAGAAGGATCCGATGCTGTACAATCTCAGGATCGATTCCAGGCATGTCTTCATAGGACCATGTGAAAACATCTTTGAAATCTTTTAATAAAGCGACTAAGTGCTCGTGCTCCTCCGAAGACAACGTGGACTCGATCTGGACCAGACGCGGATCCTTCTCAGTACCCACATTAATAACAATGATTTCAGCAACACGGGGTTTAGCAAACCTTTCTTCTTCTCGATTAATCAAGTTTTTCAAAACTAGAGGAATTCCTTCCTCATCATTTTCATTAAAATTCTGAAATCTTGGTCAACACAATAAATAAGCAGCACAAAGAAATACTCAGAATTGGCGGCGTTCTCATTAATAAGTTCCAGCTCCTCGGTTACAACCGACTCAAAAGCAAAAGAAAAAGAGGACTTGGACAAGACCTTAGCGTCCGGGTTACCACTCCCCGGAATACCAGACTTAGAAGAATCAGAATTTGATTCCGACCCCACAGACTCAGTGGAATCAGATTTTAGCTCATCACCTGACTCAGAACTAGACAGATAGCCTTCCTCTAGTTGCTAGATAAGAGATGGTGCCTTTGATACATTCAAAATACTGCTGGTTGGGTTCACACCCAATTCTTCCCCGTTCATGGAGGTGGTAAGGTTATCCACCAAGTTCTCTAAGTTAGTCGCAGAATCTGTAAGGAGACAAGCCAGTGCTGCCCCTACTCCAAGTTCGCTGTTGTTTGAGTCACTTTCTATGCTCTATTCAGCTTCAGTACTTGGTTTAGCCTTTTCCTTAGTATCACTATCTTGCAGTTGTAGGTCAAAGAAGATTTCGAACCCAGGGACATGCTGCTTCGTGGAATTCATCCAGGGCTCGAGAAAGCTGCAAAAGGGGAAATCTTCTCCCTCCCGAACAAAGCGGCCATTTAGTGTTCCCTGGATTGGCCTGTGAATGAGCTCATAGTGTTTCTCGACTTGTTGGGCCTTGCTTCTGCCTTTGATTTCTTCTCCTTTCCTGATCCAGTCCTCTTTGGTAGGTACATAGCCCAAACCAAAGGCGTGTGGGTTATGCGACACATCTGTCAATGCTGTGACACCTTTCTGGACACTTCTTCAAAGTCCTATTCCTGGCACATGCTGCAGTTTGTTCATTAAATAGATAGACTAGGCGTTGACATACATGCCCTTGTCTGCGGCCAAAATGGTCTACACTACCTGGGCTTCAGCCAGAGTGAACCCTGAGAGGAATACATCCTCCTCGCCATGAGTGATTTCTAGCACTGGTGTAGTTACCTCTGGCGGGGATGGATGGATGAATTCTCAAAAACATTTGCCACTCCTTTCCTATAAGGGTACTTTAACATTTGATGGAGGGTGGAGGAGACAACTTTCACATAATGCAACTAGGGCCTTCCTAGCAGTAAATTGAAGGTGGCTGACATATCCAGGACATGGAACTCGACATCTTGTTGAGTTGGGTCCACCTGGACTCTGATTTGCACCGTGCCCATGACCTCTGTGCTCATATTAACATATGCCCAAATTACTTGGGCTGTGGGCACAAAGTCTGCTGGTTTTAGACCAATTACATAGGCTGTGCGAGAAGGACATACATTGATGGCCGAATTGGTGTCTATCAACACCACCGGCACCCATTTTTCCCTCCACTCAATAGATATGTATAAGGGTTTGTTGTGAGCTGAGCCTTCCAGTAGCAGTTCTTTGTTAGAAAAGGTTAGGGTTGGCTCGGCGCCACCTGGGAAGACCAATCCCACAAGCTATTCAGTGGTAGTGTTAATGGACAATTTAGCTTTGTCCATGGCTGACAGTACTGCCTGTCGATGTACTCGGGAGGCCATGAGAAGACCCCAAATTGAGATGTCAGCTTGGATTTTCTTAAGCTGTTTCAACACTGCCTCTTCTTGTAGCTACTTCTATTTCTGTCTCTTAACCTCTCTGTCCTTTCCAGATGCCTTAGCTTGATCTAAGTGCGGTGGCTTAAAATACCGCCCACTTCTTGTCATGTGATCTATTTCTTCTGCGTACCACGTGTTGCCTGGAAGGCACTCACCCCAGTCTTCATCGGTGTGAGCCAGATGTAGATCGTCATCATCCCACCATACACCTTCAGTAGCCGAGAAGCAGTTGTTCGACTCCGTTTGTATTACCTTCACATCACAGGCATCCCCCACAGGATGTTGGGTCATTACTGCTTTCTGGTTGTCTTCAACCCTCTCTCGTTCAAATTGCTTCAGTGTAGCTTCCTATTCTGTGTCCACAGTGCTCACAGTGCTCAGTTCTTGAGTTAAATTTTCCACGCCGGTGTTCTCCGACAGTTTTCCCTCTTTATTGGCCCTTCCGACCACTACAGCAATTCCTGCTTCCTTTTCTCCCAGTTTTATTTTAGTTCCTTTCTCCTTGTCCGGCTTATCACTCAGCCATCCAGAGTTGTCCATTGATCCGTTCAAGTTGAACCAGCCAATCTGCACATCCCCTTGATCTTGTACGTCAAAGAACCGCAGGTTGTCGAAATCCTTATCGAGTTCCGCCAAATCATCCAACCCCTGGCTCAAGCCATCTTCCCTAACCACATTAACCTCTACCAGAGTTGGCAATACCAATTCAGGCTTAATTTGACCAATCGGCACAATGTAGCTGCTTGAATCGCACACCCCTTAGGCAAGTCCTCAAAACTCTCTGGCAACGGGCTCATACTTTCCTCTAAGGCTAGCCTCCTTTCTATTGCAACTATCACCACCACAGGCTTAGGTTGAAGTGTGGACATGTCCATCATGCACAAATCTGTGCATTCAGGAATGAACAACGTCGGTCTTGGTAGGTGGAAATGGGGTAATATATACGTTGGGGTCGTAGGGGATGGCTAGTGTATGGATTAGGTTTAGATTTTGAGATGGGGGAACTTGATTGTGGGCTAGGAGAGGATTTGTAGCAACCTTTGGTTTCTGGGGTGGTGCGATCACCTTTTTGTTGATGAGGCCTTGAATCTCATGATGCAGTCGGAAGCATTGGTTGATATCATAACCATGTTGTTGGTGAAACGCACAGTATTTTGCCGGGTTGTGTTTGGGTGGAAGAGGATCAGCCAGTGGGCAAGGCTCTAATGGTTTGAGGTGCCCTTTTTTGACCAGTACCTTCATAGCTTGAGATAAGGTCATGTAGAGTTGGGTAAAGGTCCTCTGGAATCGGATAGAGTTGGCTGAAGTTTGTGGAGCTGTGTTGGCAAAGGGATTGGCGGTCTTGGTTGTGGTGGTGACAATGCTCACATCTGACGGCCTCGCAGCTGTGCTACCACTGGTGGTAGCATTGGAACTGCGCACAAAAGGCCTTTTTTTCCTACTCTTTCTTATCTGTAATCAACCCCTGCTTCATGGCGTCTTCAATCTGAATCCCCATCTCATGGAGCTTGGTGAATGTGAACAGAGGTAGGAGGATCATTTTCTGTAACAACTTCCCGTGCAAATTGCGGACTACCATCCTTATTTGATCTTTCACGGAAGGTCTTGTGGTCATCATTGAAGCTTTAGCCCTCTACCTCATCACAAATTCTGAGAAGCCCTCCTTCGACTCCTGGCGTGTTTCCTCGAGATCACGAGTTGTGACCTCGATTTGTGTGTTATACGAGTACTAAGCAATAAAGGCCTTGGCCATTTCCTTCCAATTCTATTTAACAGAGTCCTCCAACTTTGCATACCAAATGGCTATTATACCAGACATGGTACGGCCCAAAAGAGACAACTTCTATAATCTAGTCACGTCCATCGGCCGCAGGATGTTTGAAAACAGCCATAGAAGAACCATGGGATCTCCGGAGCCATCGAATCGATCAATGTGCGGCATTTTGAACCGATCTGGCAATGTCACTGCAGAGTCGGTATAGCTATCCTCTATGTCCGGGATGGAGTTAACACCTTGTGCTCTCTTGAATAGCTTCTCCAGCTTGTTGACCTTAAGCACAGTTGGGTCAATCTCAAACTCAAATGAGCTTCAGTTTGACACACAGGTGTTTTGGAGGCTTGTGCTGGGATCGAGTCTGTCGGATTGCCTTGATTTTCTTAGTATAGGCAATCGCTCCGGGTGCTGGGATACCCGTGGGAGGTGCATGGGATGCAGAAACCGCTGCCGGCTGTGGTTGTTATTGTTGTAACCTATTTATTACCTCAGCCTGACGGGCTGTGACCTCGGCCTGAAGAGCGGCATCTTGCTGTAGAGTTTCAATTATTTGCTAAAGATGATGTATTAATTCCTCCATACTGACTGGGGGATACTGTGCCATTGGAATAGGCGAGAAATCTCGTGCTGGACTAGAAGTAGAAGACTGTGCCTGAACCTGACTGGATACGGGTGAATTGAGGGGTGACTGTTGTAAAAACTGGACTAGTGAACTCCATCTGACTCTCCTCCAACTTGTAACTGGTGGGGTTGAAGTAAACACAGGCTGTCCCCTAACAAGATCTCCACCTTTGCAAAGCCTTCTGACTAGGGTTTAGAGCACTTGGGGGATATCTGAACTTTCTGAAGCGATGGTGTTAAACTACCTAGCAAAAAGAAAGTAGTAATCATAAACTGCACAACACCTCAACTAATGATGTTACCAACACAGATGTAATCAAAGCTGTAGAACTTCACACAACACTGAATTCTGCCCCCCAATTAGATACCAAACTTGCAACTGATATGCACATTTCTGTACAGTTTCACTATAAAGCACATACTAGTTAAGTGAGAGACAAAACACCCCTAATGAGGGGGTAAGGTTACCCTGTCCTAGTTTCGTCAGGAACTAGGGTTCACTATTCAAACAAAGTGGTTTTACGCAATCCTATATTCGGGGTAGCATCCAGTTCTAGTTTGGAACAGTCTTTCTGGCTTTTCAATATGCAACTAGGCCAAATAGTCAGAAGGGTACCTGAGAAGACTATCTAATATACCTCTCACACCTAACACCGAGAAGTGAAAAAAGGATCAAACGGTATAGCAGTAGTCCAGATCCAAGGGTAATGTTCCCATTATGGCAGAGCTCGTGACCGGTTAGCCTTTTGGCAAACTTTTAGGGAAGCTTCTGGCAAACCGTCCAGGAATAGCAGATGGCAAACATAGTGACTTAGGCGCACCAATGCAAATGCAATGCAAAGAAACATATAAGTGTAGATAAACTTTCACATCATGAAGTTTGAGTCAAGTTCTCTAAGCTCCCCAACAAAGTCGTCATAAACTATAGCTTGACTTTTTCGTGCCCCATTTCGGAAGACGAATAGCCCAACAGTATCGGACTCCCGCGATTCTGAATCTGATCCCACAAGTGCAATGTGAAATAGATAATCACCAAAGAGTCTAAATCTGGAAAATCTTTTGGAAAATTGATTTTGAATCAAATTGTCAAAAATGAACTACTTTGTTAGATACAGAGTCGCCGCCTAAATATTTTTTGGGAAAATTTAGGAAACCCATGACTCGTGCCAAAGGCCACGTGTTTGTCATTACCAAGATTGTCTCGGCTCGGGAACTTAGGTACGGAAGGGGAAGGTCTTGAATTGAGCACCCTCGCTTGCCCGATCAATGATCGGCCTTTACTAATCATGATATGAATCTTATCTACATTATATGCTTTTGTTCTGATTTATTAGGCTAGCATTACTATGTGATGGGTACACACACAAGTATAGATTAACTTGCAAGAATTGGAACACTTGATTCATGTTTGTTTTGAAAATTATTTCGAATATGTACCACTTGAAAAAGTGATCGCATTTGAAGATTACTCAGATTATTCCAATTCAAGCAATTAGCCTTCATCCATGTGCATTCAAGCAATTATAGTACTTAAGCAATTAGCCTCATGGTAAGCATGCTAAACATGACAACATCATGTGATATGCTAAAGAGAGTAAATGCTTACCTAGTACTCCAAGCTAATAAGAGAAACGACTTAGAAAAAAAAATTTATTCCTAACTATGCAATATGGCTAATGCAACACATGCGATATGCAATTACTAGGCTCGGCTACTTAACATAACATGTGAATCAATTTGATAGCATGCGGTCTAAGCACGTATTCAAAGAAGCGTTAAACTAACAATGCAAGATAGAATGATGCGCTGAGCCCTGGTGCATGCAATATAAATGGATGCAAACATGGAGAATGCTAAAAGAAACATGATGTTCTAAAACTAATCATCATAAGCAAGTAAATAAAAGGGAGAAAGACGTGGGGTTGGAAGACATACACATTATTACAACATTGCGCCCTCACATAAGAGAGTCCAAATGAACTAAGTAGCTAACTAAGCTAATTAAGCAACTATTACAAACCCAAATGAATAATTTAGCTAAACTACTTAACTAATTATTATAAACCAAATTAATTAACTATTCTAGCTAACTAATTATTACAAGACAAAATCAGCTAACTAATTAACTACAAAACAAAGTAACCAAATTAACTATTCTAATTACTCCTCTTCGGGAAACGAGGAATGATCATGCATGCACAGACTTTCCACCCAAAAAAGCCACTGTTTCTGTTGCTGAATGCCTCTATTGTATAGTAGAACATTTGCACTGATTTTCATCTCTAGACCAACTTTGTTCTGCTTCAAAAGTACACTGCTGGATTTTGCATTGGTGGCCGGCAGAGGGCCTGCCGTCCACTGATGATGGCCTGCCGGCTACAGAAGGTGGCCTGCCGGCCACCAATAGTGGCCTGTTGGCCACTGATGACTGGATTATTCTGCTGCAATAGAGAGCAAACAGAGCAGGGACAGGGTATTCTCAAGGGTTTGTTTGTACAATTTACCCCTCCTTGTCATTTGAACAGCTCAAAGGAGTAGTAAGTTTGATTCGCAAACCACCAATGGATACAATTTCATCGCATGATGGCTTATGAATCAAGTGTGCAAGTTCAATGAATGCAGTAAAACAAGACTATCAAAACCACCTCCCTATGATGAAAGATCAAGAGAAGTAGTTGACAATGAATCTTGAACTGTTTTCATCACTAATGAATATGAAACGACTCAAGACTCAAGGGTTCAATTAATGTCTGATTGAACCCAAACCAAATTATTATTTTGCTCTTTTTTATTCATCAATTTTATTACTCCATTTTAGTTACCTCTCATTTCTTTAATCAATTAAGTCCAAAGGTGAATTTAAGTCCTCTAATGGAAAGAGGGCTCAAACCAAGTGTTGCTGTAGGCATGAAAGAGGCATCATACTGTTGGTAATGAACCCTCAAAGGGATTAAACCATTAAGCATGACACCTCAATCTCATGCTTAGACAAACAAATAATTTGAAACCACTTTCAAAGCAAAGAAAAAGCCAAGAAAGGAGGGAGGTTGCAGAGGAGATTAAAGATGAGAACAAGTAAGAAAAGTACTAAATAAATGCAATCAACTCAAATGAGGTTGTGTCTAAGGCCTAAAACACCAAACTCTTGAGGACAATTACACTACAAGCATGCAATATAAGGCTCAAATGCAATGAACAATTAAAAATAATCCTAAAACAGTGCTAAATAAGTCCTAAAATATGCTGGAATTAAGACAAAAATAGCTAGGACAATAAGCTAAAACATGGATCATGTTAGGCTAGTAAGCAAAACACAAGGAGGGGAGGCTAACCCCTCTAATTTTGAACTTCAAACATGATTTTAGCCACTAAAATAACTCTAAAAATCAGTGTTTAAAAGCTCAAATAAAGATAGTGTAAGGGTGGGAAACACAAGGGTAAAGGCCTTGAGAGGAAGGTGTAAAGAATGGTGAACCACCCCTCAACCTTTATTGGTCTTAAAACCCAAGTTTTAGCCCAAAAATACAGAGTTCTTACAACCCAAAAACAAAGGAAAAACAGTAGGAAAAAGAGTAAATAAAGCAAGTAGAGAAGTAAAGCTTTATATCTCTTGAAGAAGAGAACCAATTCTAGGGAACAAATCAAGACAAACACACCCTCAATAGCTCAAATAAGGCTCAAAGGTACCTTAGCTCAAAGATAGAAAGGTTTTGTTAAGAGTGTACAGGCAAAAGCTTGCAAAAGGCTAAGAAATTTCAGGAGAGGGAGAAAATTGTGGAGAGAGAGAATTTTTGCTCCAAACAATCCAACCTTAAAAATGGAAGGGGAGGACTCCTATATATAGAAAACCATGCAACTCCCTTAGAAATATCTATATATACACGTGTAGGAAGGTGCATGCATCTGTGCCAACAGCTGGCACAACTTACAGAAAAATATCTGTAAAATACATTGGTGGCTGGCAAGCCACATCAGTGGCCGGCAACCAGAAGCAATGGCTGATAGACCATAGTAGTGGCCGGCAGGCCACCAGAGGTTGCAGGCTTGAAAATCCAAGGTTTTGGTCCAAAAACAAGGCAATATGGGTGCAAGGTTAAGAGGGCTCAAAGTTGTGGCATTCCGCTGAGGACTTCGAGCACTTAACGAGCATATACACTCATCATTGAGTGTGCAAGTGATGACGTCCAAGTCGTAAGGGCGGTCAAAAATGAGGTGTCTATACATATCCAACTCTACCATCATCATCAACATATGCATTGTTCCATTCTCACAAAACCCACGTGATTTCCCATTTTCTTTCACAGACCAAATATCCATCATATTATAACAAAACCCCTTATTTACTTACAAAATCAATTCTAAGTAAAGAAATCTACCATTTTAACACATCTCAACCATAAACACATCCCTACAACCTTTCTCAAGAACTCATTTGAAAACCCCTCTTTTTAAATTCAAAACCAAACCCTAGGTTTAACCCAAAATCCCCAAATCATTAGATTCTTTCAATAGACAAATAACTAAAGTAAAAATCATACCAAGTTTTAAGAAATCCCTACCACAAGATTAGAATACAAGAGAGAGCAAGGGTTGAATTTTGGTGGAGTCGAAAACTATAACTTCTCTAATTAAACCAAAGCTCTCAACGTGCTCTACCTTTTTCTCCAAAGGGCTAGTGTAAAGAAATCAATAGATTGGGAGTATTTAGAGCTAGAATGTAAGAACTAGAGAGAGAGTGACGAACTAGGGCTTGAAATGTTTTTAGAGAGAGAGAGAGAGAGAGAGAGAGAAGTGAAAAAGTGACTTAGAAAACACTTTTCTTGGACTGATATACGCCTAGATCGCTCGAGCTACCAAAACACCACTTGAGCGCAAGACATAATACGTGACATCGTTCGAGTGCACAATGACCCTTTCCCAGAAGTTCAGACCTGCAAAAGGCCGCTCAAGCACAAGAAATACCACTCATGCGAAGATGCCTCACTTCTAGTAGTTTTGCAGACTATAAAAGACAGCTCAAGCACAAGAAAGATTGCTTGAGTGAATAGGCAAAAATCTGGGCAACAACTCTTTTGAAAAACTAACTCCCCATCCTGTTTCAAACACAGTCATAACTCCCAAATAGTTAAACTTAGCTAGCCCAAGATGTAAAAAAAAAAAAAATTAAATTAAAATGAACAATAGTTAAGGACATGGATTCCCGAATTCAAAAGCAAAAAACATGTCAGGTCTAAACCAGAATCGTTATAATCTCCCCCCTTAAGGAATTTTGTCCCTGAAATGTAAAACAAATCAACAATCACTGAATGTAAATCAAATCACAGATCATTCATACTTGTTACAAGGATAGACAGAGTTTTTCAACCCAAAATATTATAATTCAACTCTCCAAAACATATACAATGTTTACATATTATGACATAAATAAGATTTTCAATACAAGTCTCAAACATCAACAAATAGGTCCGGATACTTCTCACAGACTTCTGCCTTATGCTCCCAAGTCGCTTTCTCAACCTAATGGTGTCGCCACAACACCTTAACCAATAGAATGGTCTTGCCTCGCAAGACTTGGTCCTGAGTATCTAAAACCCATACCGGTCTGTCCTCGTACAAGGCATCCTCATCTACCTCTAACTCAGTCCAATCCAATACATGTAAAGGATCAGGCTCATATTTGTGGAGCATACAAATATAAAACACATGAACCTTGCAAAGTTGGGACGGCAATGCCAAATTATAAGCTACCTCCCCAATCTGCTCTAGAATCTCAAAAGGCCCAATAAATCTAGGAGACAACTTTCCGCACTTCCCAAATCTCATTAAACATTGTCCTGGTGATATTTTCAGGAATACATGATCTCCTACCTCAAAAGATAAAGGTCTCCTCCAACGGTCGGCAAAGCTCTTTTGGCGACTCTGAGTCGAAACCAACCTCTTACAAATAAGCGCGGCCTTTTCTGTCATTTCCCAGACTAATTTAGAACCTAACATAGGTGTATCACCTACCTCGGCCCAACGCATTAGAGATCTACATGGTTGACCATGCAAGGCCTCAAACGGTGCCGTACCAATACTCGCCTGGAAATTGTTATTATAGGCAAACTCCACCAAGGGTAAATGCCTCTCTCATGACCCCTTAAAATCCAGAACACAATCTTGAAGCATGTTGTAGACGTCCCCGAACGTCCCGGGAGGGAATCCCGTTTTGTTCATTGGGCTCACTACAGTTCAGGACTCAATGTCACGGTCTTGTATCTAATCTCGCAGAGTGCAATGCAAGACCGATGAATCATCAAAGAGTCCAAATCTGGCAAATCGTTTTTGAAAATAGATTTTTTTGAAAGAAGTGCCAAACATGGACTGCTTTGCCAGATACAGAGTCGCCACCTAAATATTTTATTTTGGGGGGAAATTTAGGAAACCCTGACTCGTTGCCTAAGGCCACGTGTCCATCATCACCAAAGTTGCCTCGGCTCGGGAACTTGGGTACGATTGGGGAAGGTCACTTTGTGAGCACCCCCGCTCGCTCGATCAAAGATCGGCCTCTACTAACCATGATATCGAGTTTTGAAAACAATATGAGCTTTTATTCCGGTTATTAGCCTAGAATTACTATGTGATGCGCACAGCATACAGGTATAGACTGGATTGCCTAATTTGGAACAAAGCATCGTATATCCATTTGTTTTGAAAATGGATTGAAGTTTGCTACCGCAAGTAGGCTAAAACACGAGTTTCGACGAATTATTCCAACTCAAGCAACCCAACCTTCACCCACAGGCATTCAGGCAGTTATATCACATAAGCACATAGCCTCATGGTAAGCATGCTATCATGGCAGTCACTCACACGCATGCAAGGATGCTAAAGCATAAATACTTACCGAGTACTCCAAGCCAAAGAAAGAAGCTAATTAGCAATCATTCATGAACCCTAACTATGCTGGAATGCTTAATGTAACACATACAAAAAAGCAACTGAGATAGGCTCGGCTATTCTAAAATGGCATATGAAATGCAACAACTGATACACGTATTCAACTCATAATTGAAATAGAATGCAGTTAGTATGATGTGCCGAGCCCGGTGCATGCAAGACAGATAAATGGATGCAAACATGCGAGCATAAGTATGCTAATTGAAACGTGCCCTAAACTAACCATCATAAGCTGGTAAATAAAAGGGAGAAAGACGTGGGGTTGGAAGACATGCATCACACACAAGCACACTTATTACAATATTGTCCTCTCGCAGAGGGTCCGAATAAATATAACACAACCAAAATGAATAACTAATTATTACACAACACTAGCTAATTAACAAATTAACTAATAAAGCGAGTAAACTAGCATGCAATGCTACATGAAGTAGACTGCCTCAGCTCTGTTCGGAATGATGAAAGATGCATGCATGCTCGAGTCGCCTTGTCGGGAAATCCATCGCGATGCCCTGATTTGCCTCTATTTACAATTGACCCCGGAACACTGTACACAACTCCATGGGAACTTGTAGGGATACTACTGACCAGTTTTTGCTGCTGGCTTCCGGTTTGCTGCAACAGAGAGCAAGAAAGGGGCATGGCAAAGTATTTTCAACATATATATGCACAACCACTCTCCCCGTCATTGCATGAGCTCTAGGGAGTGTAGTCCTCGATCCTCGTGCCACCAATCACGCATCTCGATGCATGATGGCGGAGGAGTCGAATTGCAAGACTCAATGTGAAATGAATGCACAAATGGACACCTAAAGCCAACAACTCTATCATGGATAGTCAAGAGTGTCGGTGACCGGGAATTGAAGCACGTTTCGTCACTTTGAGTACGAAACGTCCCTCGTTTCCCGTGTTTGGACTAAACCCTACTCCAAACACTATGCAACAATTAGAATGGCATGGCATGCAAACACAATGCAACAACTGGCATGCAATCCTAAACGAAATGCAACTAAGACACGCAAATATGCAAGGAGTGATATGCAAAGGTGCAACTAGCATGCGCAATGCTAAGAACTATCAATGGCATACTCAATGCACATGACATAATATGGCATACACGATGCAAGATGGACTTAAACCAATATGAGTGGACCTTAGCCACACTCAAATCAGTGGCCAAACATTATGAAATGAAGCAACAACACTCATGCAAACATGCCCAAATGCAAAGGACCAAAACTAAGGCACCAAGTGCAACTCTACCAAGGCATGGCAAGCATGTAATATAGCATACAAAAACACATTTTCCAGCTCTGAAATGACATACGAAAGGGTCCCGAATCATGCAAACACCTCACACAATGCATGCTAGGTGGCCCAAATACCGAAACTAGTGAAGTGGATTACACTAGAGGTATGCAAAGCGATGCTCAAATGACCAAACCACCCCCAAAAAGTCCCTATGCAGACCAAAACAGTAGCAAATATGGACTAAAATGGTGGCTCAAAAGGCATGGAAATGAAGCTCATGCAATGGTCCGAAAATGAGGTCTGAAAATGCACTTAAGGAGTGGAAAACATGGAAACATGGCACAAGTATGAGGTCTAAAATAACACGCACAATGATGCCAAGACATGCAAACACCTCTATTCAAGCATGCAAGAGGCTACAAAACTCAAGGCTAGGCATGGATATTGAACTACAACCATGCATAGCATGCATCATTCGACTATGAGGCACAAAAATAGAGCTAAGGAAGTCCAAAACATGCACAAAATCAGGTTAAGGCATGGTCAAAAAGTGCTAGAATCAAGGGCCAAAACAACATGCAATACAAGCTAGTGAAGAGGGTTTACACTACAAGTATATTAAGCATTCAAGAGGCCACTAAACCAACAAAAGTCAGAGGTATGACATGCCAAATAAAGCCCAAAAACTCACTGAAACATGGTCTATGCATGTAAGAATGAGATGCTCCTTTGATAGGCCATGAAGAGGGTTGGTCTACACATGCAAGATGGACACCCAATATGACAAAAACACCTCTGGACAGAGGTTATGCAGGCCCTGAAACTCACTGAAAAGGGCCTGAAATGAGGCTAGGAAGCATGCAAGTATAGGCTCCTTTGATATGCTATGAAGAGGGTTATTCTACACATGCAAGAGGGACACCTAATATGGCAAAAATAGTTCTGGACAGAGCTCATGCAGGTCCTAAAACTCACCAAAAATGGCCTGAAACATGGCTTGGAAGCATGTACACATGGGTTCCCTTGTTAGGCCAAATATGCTAGAAAATAAGACAAGGGGTGAGAGGGTCACCCCTCTCTGATTTTGGCTCTCAAAAACACATTGTAGATGTCCCCGAACGTCTCGGGAGGGAATCCCGTTTTGTTCATTGGGTTCACTACAGTTCAGGACTCAATGTCACGGTCCTGTATCTAATCTCACAGAGTGCAATGCAAGACTGATGAATCAGCAAAGAGTCCAAATCCGGCAAATCGTTTTTGAAAAAAAAAAACTGATTTTTAGAAAGAAGTGCCAAACATGGACTGCTTTGCTGGATACAGAGTCGCCACCTAAATATTTATTTTGAGGGAATTTAGGAAACCCTGACTCGTTGCCTAAGGCCACTTGTCCGTCATCACCAAAGTTGCCTCGGCTCGGGAACTTGGGTACGATTGGGGAAGGTCACTTCGTGAGCACCCCCGCTCGCTCGATCAAAGATTGGCCTCTACTAACCATGATATCTAGCTTTGAAAACATTATGCATTCTTATTCCGGTTAATTGGCCTAGAATTACTATGTGATCACACAGCATACAAGTATAGACTAGATCGCCTGAGTTGGAACAAAGCATTGCATATCCGCTCGTTTGAAAGATAGTTTGAAATTTGCTACTCGCAAGTAGGCTAAAACATGGATTTCAACGAGTTGTTCCAACTCAAGCAATCCAACCTTCACCCACATGCATTCATGCAGTAAATCAACTAAGCAATTAGCCTCATGGCAAGCATGCTTTCATGTTAACATTCACACTCATGCGAGATGCTAAAGCATAAACACTCACCTAGTACTCCAAGCCAAAACAAGGAACATGTTAGTAATCAAATGTATGATCCAAGTCCATGTTAAGATGGCTAATGCATCGCAAGCAAAATGCAGCTAGAATAGGCTCGGCTAATCTATGGATGGCATGTGAAATGCAACTTGACATGTATTCAAGTTAGATTTGAAATACTATGCAATTAGTATGATGCGCCGAGCCCGGTGCATGCAATACAAATGAATGGATGCAAACATGCTATCATAAGTATGCTAATCAAAACATGTCCTAATACTAACCATCAAAAGCAGGTAAGTAAAAGAGAGAAAGAAGTGGGGGTTAGAAGACATGCATCACACACACGCACGCTTATTACACAATTCGCCCTCTCTCGGAGGGACCAAAAGAATAATACAAATTTAACTAACTAACAAGCCAATTAAATAGTTATAGACCACTTAACTAGTTAAGCAAATTAACTAAGCTAATAAAGCGGTAAAACAGCCTCGGGAAGAGGGTCCAATTCATGCGTGCCCGACTCCATTCGGAAATCCACCACCATGCACAAGCTGCCTCTGTTTACACTGTTTTATGCCTCTGAAGACTGCACCAGTCCCAAAGTTACTTCTGGAAAACTCCCTGAAGGTTGTGGGAGACCACCGGCCAAGAGGAAACACCACCGGCCATGATAAATTGGTCATCGACCATCTATGTAGCTCTCGGCCAGATATTTGTGGTCGGCCGGCACTCAATGTGGTCGGTCGGCCATCTATGCCTGCAGAACCCTGTTTTGACAGCAGCAGAGGGCAGACAAAGCATGGCAATGCATTTTCAAGCAAATGTTCGCACAACCACCTTCCCTATCATGTTTAAGACTCAGGGGAGTATGGTACTCGACCCTCGGGCCACCAATTGCGCATTTCAATGCGTGATGGCCCAAGAGGCCAAGGGTGCAATTTCAATGTTAAATGAAATGCACACCAAACAAACAAGGGACCCAACTTCTATCATGGCGATTCAAGAGGCAAGACATGCATGCAAAATGCAACCTAAGCATGTGAGCTAAGTATGCAACATGAACATGTGAACAAGCATGCAACTAATTCAAACATGTAACAAGCATGCGATAATATGTGACAACATATCAAGCATATGACAAGATGCAAGCTAACAAGCATGCAGAATGCAACTTAAGCATGCAAGCATGCAAGACATGTGACAACATGTGAGGGACAAGGCATGCAAATATGCAAAGCCACTTAACAAAAGCATGCCAAATGCAATTAAACATGTAACAACATGTTAATAGGCCAAGTATGTGACAACATGCAAGGCGAGCATGCAACAACATGCGAAGGATGGTTTTACACCAATTTGGGCAGCTCTCAAATAGACCCAAAACAGTAGCCAAAATGCTAAGAACATGAAGGCAAATGTACATACAAACATGCATAGATACATGGTTCAAAACTTAAGCGCAAAGAAGCAACTTTTAAGCACACTCAAAAGGAACAAACATGGACAAATGGCATACATTGTAAGCTCTGAAATCATGTTAGAAAAGGTGCCAAACCAATTAAACAAATCAAGCAAAGCATGAAACCAAGCCCAAAACTCAAGGCTAGCCAAGGGGCTCAAGCCATGACCATACAAACCAAGCCTCAAAGGGCCAAAGGGACTCAAAATAGTCACAAGGTAGACCAAACCAAGGTCAAAGACACACTTAAATGGCATCTAAATGTCCTATACATGGTGGCATACACAAGGGTCCAAACATGGAGCATAAGACATCAACCTTTTAAAGCACTAAAGGAGCATCAAATGCAAGCATACACGCATGCCAGCATACACGCATGCCATATGGACTGAAATGACATAACTAATGGTGCCAAACCACTGAAATGATGCAAATAGAGCATGCTAGAGAATCCAATACTTAAAGCTTCCAAGGGAGATTGCATGGCAGCTATACAAAGCAAGTCATGGGTGACCCAAATAACCAAAATTAGACCTTAAGCACACCAAAACATGCATAAAAGCTTCACAAAGCTAAGCCAAAATCATGCTAGAAAGTCATGGTACATCATGATGCATGTTAAGGCAATTTCATGGCATTACAAGACAAGTATGCAAAGCATGCATGATGTGTCTAAACCAACTTAAAACAGTGCTATAACATGGCAAAATAACCACCAATACCAACTAAGACATGGCCAACATGGACTTAATCAAGGTGCTCACACATGAGGCTAAAATGACAAGTTTTGAAGACAACAAGGAGGGGGGATGGCCCTCTCCTTCTTAGGACCTCAAAACACCATCCCCACCACTGAAATCCCTCTGGATTTCAGTGGTGAGGATGCCAATACAAGGTGGTCCTGGAGTTCACCAAAAATAGCACAAAAAGGAGGCCAAACAAGGCCTAAGAGGGGGTAAACAACCCCAAACCTCAAAACAACCTTAAGCAAAGTTCAAAAGAAAGTAAAATCAGAGCTTTTACTAGTTATACACTAAGCTTAAAAACAGATGCAAGATAGGTCAAAACCTTGTGCAAAAATGGAGAATAAAGGGGTAAGGTTCTTACCCTTGAAGACCTTCTTCAAGAAGAGAGCTCCAGCACCTTCCTTAGGTCAAAACCAGCCCAAGAACTCCAAGAACAACCCTTTGGCACCTCAGCAACCAAGGTATGGTGTAACACTAGGTGCCTTAGTGCAAAACTAAGAACAAACACACCTTATACACACACAAATCAAAAGGAGAGGGAGATATAGAGATAGGATAGATACAAGACTCCTAACCGTAAAACCAGACCTCTGGAACTTCTTGGAACCCTTGAGGAGGGAGGAGAAGCCCTCCCTTTATAGGAATTCCAATCTTGCAAAGCTTACAAAACAAGCTAAGCAAGAGTGAAATCCCTCCATACACGTGTACGGAGGGGGTGCATTGCGGATGCCAGCTATCACAGCTGGCATAAAATATCTGCCAAAAGCAGATGCACAGTGGTCGGCCAGCCAAAAATGACAAATTGACTAAAACAATGGTCGGTCGACCAGAAAGAGTGCCGACCGGCCATCACTAATGGCCGGTAGCAACAAAACAGGGCCGGTGGCCTCAAGCCATGGCCGGTGAGGTGTGGGGATGGCTAACAAGCCTTCCTTTACCCTTAGAAGAAAAACAACAAGTGTTTGGTGTAAAACCAAGCACAGAACAGTCAAGTTGAGAGTTCCTAAGACAAGGCACGTAGCCGGGACCTCCGAGAACTCAAAACGAACACGAACATGGATGATCATGGAGTGTTCAAACGGTGACGTATAAGTCTTGAGGACGGTCAAAAATGGGGTGTCTACACACATAATAACCGCTGAAAATCCACTGGATTTCAGTGGTCAAAAGAGCCAACAAAGCTTAACACAAAGGCCCTAATGCAAGGCTCAAAACAAGGTGAAATGAAGCATGCAAGGGGTAGATGACCCCCAATAGAAAAATGATCTTAAACAAACATGTTAAGGACCTCCAAATAAGAATTTTTTCAGTTTATGAAAAATCCCAAATATGCTTGCAAATATAGCTAAAAGATGAAGCAAAACAATGCTTAAAAGAGGAAAAGAAGTGTTACCCTTGAAGCCAAGAACTCCAGCAGCTTCTGGACCAAAAATGCAAACCTTCAACCTCTGAAAATGGCCTCCAAGATGCTCCAAGCAAGGGTGGAAGTGTGTGGCTATGAAGTGGTGTGCAAAGGGGCCAAGAAACTCACTCTTTTTAAGCCTAAAAGGAGAGACAAAGAGAGATATATGGTGTATGCCTAAGACCAATTTCTGAACCCTCTACAAGGAAGGGGAGGCCTTCCTTTATAGAGCAAAGGGGCCAAAGCTTCTCCTAGAAGCCAAAAACCAAGGGCAAAGATCCTCCATACACGTGTATGGAGGATCCAGTCTGCGCCCTCTAGCTGGCACAGCTGGCAACAACTCACTGAGACAGAAATGATAGGAGCAGGCCGACCAGTTCAAGTGGTCGGCCGACCACTTCCCCTGGTCGGCCGACCAGGTCAAAAGGGTCAGGTGGTCGACAGCCTTAAATGGTGGTCTCCCAATTGAATGCAAGCAAGTGGTATGGTGGGAGACCCACAAATGTGGCTAAAAAATCAAGGAGACCAGCTTCCTGACAAAAAAATCGGTCGGTGGGAGAAAAGGTGGTCTCCAAGAGAAAAGGTGGTCTCCCACCCTTGTACCACCTTCCAAACAAAGAAAATAGGGTCCATGCCAAAAATGAACCAAGACGGATGCAAAACGAGGGTTCGGGGGCCAAAACGTGTATCCCGATGCCTCGAAAACTGACTGTTAAGCATCGAAGGTGGCGTGTGACCACGAAGGTGGTCTCCCGGGCCACAGTGTCCCTCTAGAGAGAGGAAAAAAGGTGTGTGCCAAAAACCGGAGCAAACGGAGAAAGTTAAGCGGTCCCGAACCGAGGCGCACGGCGACGGCTCCGAAAATCAGAAACTGGTCGCCAAACAGGAACAGTGGTCTACGACCACGAAAAGTAGCCTACGGCCGCTGAGAGATGGTCTACGAGACCTCTCCCTCCATTTGGGAAGAGAAAACAGAACCTGGTTCACAAACCGAGGCAAAGCACAAAAGAATCCCGAAGTCCGGAGGCAAGGCTCTCAGTCGAGACCCCGTAACCTCAGAACGAGCACAACATGCGCAATCACCGGGCGCTCAGTCGATGACGTCTGAGTCTTAAGGTCAGTCAAAAATGGGGTGTCTACAGTTGCCCCTCTTTGACAGAACTCGAAAGTCATAAGTGACGGGAGTGAATGTCAAAGCCCAGAGGCGACCCATTTTTGACAAGGCCGAAGACTTAGACAAACAGGCGAGATAAACAAGAGATGGGCCCGCAAGCAGGGGCAAAATGCAAAACGACACGCACAAAATCGAACGTAACTCATGATCATGCAAAGCAGAATGCTGTAATGAAGCAAATATTCACAATAAATGCAATAGTTTTAAGCAAGAATGCAAAGCAAAACTACATTTCATGCATTAAGGATGTAAGAGAATTACAATTCTCGCTACTCACACGGAGAAGATACAATACCTATCCGGTTTGTCTGGTCGCACCAGCTTCAAATGAACCGTACATACAATATCGTGCCTGCAAAAGAGAGAAACCTAACAGGCACAACATAGTTAGCAACATATGTTCAACGCTACATCGAACGCAGACAAACATGGTACTGATGAAAAAGTACATCGCAATGCAAGAAGAAACATGCGCGACAACGCAAGTTAAGCATGGAGGTATGACGATACCAGTGAAACGTGTACAACAATGCAAGCGATGCGCATAATAATGCCAGTGATGTGCATAACAATGCAGGATAAGCGCAGCTTCAAAAGCATATTTGAAACAAAACATTGAGCAAAGAAAAGCAAGCCTCGACGAGGGCAACTCAAACGCGACCTTCGATTTACCTCTTAGAGGGATCGCAACGTACTAAAAAAGGATACATATTGCTCTTGGCGAGTAACGACGGGCCATGCGCATCGAAGATTGGATTTGAAGTTCCCGCGGAGGGATTTTACGCTGAAAAGTGCACTTTACTTGTACTTTCTTGAGTGCCAGGGACTCCAATCACCACCAAAATTTGCAGGGAGCTCAAAGAGACATTGGAGATCACCCAGGAGGGCCACCGACCACCTAGGGAGGCCACTGACCAGGTTTTGTGCAAGGGGGTGGTCGGCCTACCAGGAAAGGTGGTCGGCCGACCACTTTGCCAAAATGGGGGCAGTTTTGTCCTTTTGCATTCAGATCTTTAAATACACTTGGCCAAAACACTTTTGCTCACAACTTCAAGTCCGAAATTAGTCCCTCCTGCTTCCTAGATCATTTTCTCTCTCAGATCTGCGCTCTGTACGCGTTTTCCAACGCCCCATGCAAAGTTGTTTCGCGAAATCTTTTAGTTTTCTTCACTTTGAACCGATTAAAATTTGATTTCGGAGCCTCTTTCTTCATTTTCACCACTTGGGGTAAGTTTGTCTCAAAATTTGGAATATTTTGTCGGGAGTTGACTTTTGTTGACCTTTTCATTTCTCGAGAATTGACTTTTGTTGACTTTTTCCAATTTTGGCTCATGTCGCTCATTTTTGCTCCTTTTTGCAGATTTCTTCAAATGGCGGGTCATTTTCCTCATGGTGGAGGTCCTCCAGGTGCCGAGGGTGAGTCGGAGATCATGTCCTTGCCCCCGAGAGGTATCATCCTCAGGAGCACATCCTTCCTCAGGCTACTTTCTACCATTTCACTGATTTTGATGACCGAGCGCCTGCGGATCTGTTGCTCCGGTAGCCAGAGACTCATCTCTCTCATCAGGCATGAGAGGTACGTACTTCACTTTTACATTCTCTGCAATGTATTCTACATTTTACGCACATTTCATACTTTCACTATGTATGTTTATCCGCTTGTTTTGAACACTTAGTCTATAACATAGCATTCTGTTTGCATTTTGAACACACAGCTCAATCACTCGAATTTCTGAACACGCAGCTCATGCTTTTGGTTGTGAACACGCAACCTACATTTTTTGAAATCTGAACACGCAGCTCAAACTTTTTGTCGTGAACACACAGCCCACATTTCTGAAATTTGAACACACAGCTCAAACTTTTGTCGTGAACACGCAGCCCATATTTTTGAAATCTGAACACACAGCTCAAACTTTTGAAAGTTGAACACACAGCCCAAACTCTTGATAGTGAAGACGCAGCCCACAGTTTTTGAAAGTTGAACACACAGCCCAAACTTTTGATGGTGAACACATAGCCCACATTTTCTGAAATCTGAACAAGCAGCCCAAACTCTTGATTATGAACACACAGCCCACAGTTTTGAAAGTTGAACACGCAGCCTAAACTCTTGAGGTGAACACACAGCCCACAGTTTTTGAAAGTTGAACACGTAGCCCAAACTCTTGAGGTGAACACACAGCCCACAGTTTTCGAAAGTTTGAACATGCAGCCCAAACTCTTGAGGTGAACACACAGCCCACAGTTTTTGAAATCTGAACACGCAGCCCAAACTCTTGATTATGAACACACAACTCACAGTTTTGAAAGTTGAACACGCAGCCCAAACTCTTGAGGTGAACACACAGCCCATAGTTTTTGAAAGTTGAACACGCAGCCCAAACTCTTGAGGTGAACACACAGCCCACAATTTTTGAAATCTGAACACGCAGCCCACCGTTTTTGAAATCTGAACATGCAGCCCAAACTCTTGATTATGAAAACACAGCCCACAGTTTTGAAAGTTGAACACGCAGCCCAAACTCTTGAGGTGAACACACAGCCCACAGTTTTTGAAAGTTGAATACGCAGCCCAAACTCTTGAGGTGAACACACAGCCACAGTTTTCGAAAGTTTGAACACGCAGCCCACAGTTTTTGAAATCTGAACACGCAGCCCAGACTCTTGAGGTGAACACACAGCCCACTTATTTCATTTGCATGCAGCTTATACATTTCATTATGAAACTAAATACATCTATTGATTCTGATTGCAGGTATCTTTTCGCTCTACACGAGGTTATGGCTCGATCATCGCTAGAGAGTGGTATGTAGAGCTCCCAGAGACCGTTCGTCACATGGTGGACGGGGTAGGATTTGGGCCATTCTGCACGGGGCTATCTTGCTACCCTGCGAGCAAGACCTTGATGGGGGCACTCGTGGAGAGATGGTGGGACACCACCAACTCTTTCCACTTCTCAGCTACCGGGGATATGACAATGACCCCGTTTGACTTTGCAATGCTGACTGGCCTTGACGTGGCCGGCCGGCCGATCGGTCCCCTACGACGAGGATATGGGCGAGTGGGAGGCTGCCTAGATCTATCTGTTGGGAGCTCGCCCACCGATTGACCGATCTTCGGGCAGAGTCAGGTACACTTGGTTCCCCGTGCAGTATAAGGGGAGGATGCCTGAGACTCTTGAGGAGATAGAGCAGTACGCTCGAGGTTTTCTGATGTTCCTCCTTGGGTCCACTTTGTTCTCCGATAGGGGGAACACAGTTGGACTGTATCTGCTCAGTGCTTTAGTGGACCTATCACAGGTTAGCCAGTATGACTCGGGTGGCCCTGGCCTCGCTACCCTCTACTGCTATATGAGTGCGAGCTCCCGCGGACGGGGGAACATAGTTGGTGGCTACTGGAGAGCCTGGGAGGTACCTTCTGCCCTCTTGATTTACATTTCTGCTTTTCATTATCTGTACACTGCACACGGCACACTTTACATTCTGTATTCTACATTCTGCACTCAGCACTCTATATTTTCTGTATATTCTGTATTCTGATGGCCACTGCCCTGTTTTCCACAGCTATGGGTTTATGCGTACTTTCCGACGCTATCCCCAGAGTTCGAGGTGGAGGTGCCTCTTACGATCCCTTACTCTCACGTATTTGAGGGTCGATGCCGAGCAAGGGCTCAAGAGACTCTGCCCTTCTTGCGACAGTTTTTTGACACGGTGCGGGTGACCGAGGTGCTTCAGAACTCTCAGTTCTTCATATTTTTAGCTTTGATTCATCTCGCATATTTATGACATCTGATTGGCTCATGCACTTGTTATCCTCAGATTGCTTGGCGGCCCTAGGCACCCTTGGGGGGAGATATCCATTTCTAGTTCTCGGGCATGGGCTTCTTCTCAGTATAGGACTTTGTTTGAGGGGCCAGTTGGCAGGGCCTGGTTTCTGGGAGATCGCATGCACCAGACGATGGGCGTCCCTGAGCAGAGTGTCCCTTCAGCACCTCCAGATGACATGCGATCCACTGAGAGACTCACTCCCGAGGAGGTCGATGTCGCTATGTTGGGTACCGATACAGCCCTGCTGCTGGAGGAGGGGGAGTATACGACTTACCGCCATACGTACCTGATGCCCCCGTTGACAGGTATCCGTATTCCTGCGAGGAGGGCCGCTGGTGCATCATCGTCAGCTCGAGCCCGGGCTGCAGATGCTCCTTCGACTAGCAGGGCCGGCACATCGAGGAGTGGAGCTAGACAGATTCCCCCGATCCCCTCGACTTATTAGCACGCCGGGTGGCCAGATCTTCCGACCGAGTTGACTGGATGGCGATACGGGTCACCTTACCCGATTCCATTGGAGCCCCCAGTGCCTGATCACTGATACGTCAGAGACCCTGACTCGCCACCGGTATGCTTTACAGTTTTGATTTATCACTCAGATATTTGGACATTTATTCATTCACTGATAACTTGCATTTCCATCTGCAGCCCCCCATCGACTACATGGATAGGATGCTGGGGGTGGTGGCCTCGTTCGAGGGCATGGTTCTGCGGAGGGAGACACAGCTATTCATTGCCGGCGTCTCGGTGCTTTTCAATTTCCTCGCGTTTATCATACTTCTGATGACATGCTATATTTACCCATTTCACTGCATTGCTTGACTGTATGCATAGAGCACATCTGACACACACCATATTCATAAATTGTATCTGCATACACCCACTCTATGTAACATTCTTGTCTCTGCATCTGATATACATGTTGGCTAATGTACTCAAATTGTCCTTTTCAGATGCCACCACTACAGGCCGAGCCATCCAGGCCTTCTCGAGGAGCTGGGAGAGGGGACTCGTCTCGCAGACGAGGCAGGCGCAGAGCACCCGTCATAGATGACGAGGAGTCCAGCGAGAGAGGAGGAGTCTACGCATCCTCAGTCAAAGACATCTGCAGGCAGAGAGGATGACTCTGAGTCTGGTTCTAAGGGCGGAGGTGATGCCGAGGAGGGTTCCAAGGACAGCAGCTCTGATTCAGATGGTGGTGCTGGTGGAGGTGGTGCAGGGACTTCTCAGCCGAAGAGGACGAAGAGGGCCTCTTATTCTTGCGCTTGAGAGCACTGATGCAGATGTTCTTGCTTTATTTGCCTTTTTTACTAGTAGTTGTAGTACATTGTATATTATTAGGTAGTTTTATTTTCTGTAAAACTTGTACCCTTGTTGTAAAACGTTGTAACAAAGGAAGCATGATGGAATGAAACAGCTTTTTGAAAAAGTGTTGTATTTTGTATTCTTAGCATCGCATCGCATCATTTTGCACAAAAATGAGATTGAATGAAAATTGCCAAGTCAGTTAGTGAACCGACGTAACAAAACTAAACAACTTAACTTGCTAAGAAACAACAACACTTTAGCAAGTTTACAACTCGATAAGCAAATCCCGACGAATGTTGATAAACAAAGAGTAACAACTCGACGGACAAAACTTGACAACTCGATAAAACTTAACAACTCGATAAACTTAACAACTCGACTCGATAAGCAAAACTCAACAACAACTCGATAAATAAAGCTCGACAACAACTCGATAAACAAAACTCAACGACAACTCGATAAACAAATACAATTCGGACAAAACGGGCGATGGAATGTGTCAGAAATAGAGGGAAATGCGGACCTTCGATACTCCCAACACATGGAAAAGCTAGAAGCCCTCTTTTAGAGACTGGGAAAAGACCAAATACCAAATTTCCTCCATGGCCGACTACCAGAGAGTGCTGGCCGACCAGCTTTCTTCCTTGGAGACCAAAGGGGTGGTCGGCCTACCAGAAAAAGTGGTTGGCCGACCACCTGGTTTGGCGACCACCAGATTCTTGACACGTGTCCCCAAACAGTGCCTTATCCTCTATAAGAGTTCCAGCTTCGTGGTTCTTTCATGTCATCTCAGTTTTGCATCAAAATGGAGGCATTCCTCATCGAAAATCTTGCAGCTTGGATTGCTACTTCAGACGGCTCGGAAAAGTTGAATTTCCGGGGCTTCAGCTTGAATGCACTATTCACGTTGAGTCACACTCCGCTACATCTTCCCTTTCTCCATGCCGCGGCGAGGTTTTGGAATCCGGTAACACATGTCTTTAGCTTTTACGGGCAAGAGATGTGTCTAACCTTCGAAGATTTCCAAGCTTTGATGGAGTCCGAGCGAAATGAAGAGATCTTGCCCCAACTCCGCTTCGGCCATGCCCAAGCCTTGGGACGAATGTGTGGGCTCACTATGCGTGACGCTCGATCTTTGATTTGTGACGGAATGCTAGATATTTCGAGTTTGATTTGTCGGTTTTCCGATGCCGGTGACCGTGGTGACCATCATTGACAAGGCTTTCGGCGACATGCCCTTTGTTTGTGCATGCTATCTCATTTCTTGCTTGCCTCAGGCTTCGGAGGATCTAGCGTTCGTCTGATCGAAGTCGCCCAAAGCTTGAAAGAGGGCAAGAGCTGCATTGCCATGACATTGGCCGAAACATTGATGGGCTTGGATGCTTTCCACCGCCGGGAGATGACCAGATTCTCGGGGAGTCCACTACTGCTGCAGGTAATGTTTCCCACCCTATCTCACATATATATTGCTCACATCACTCGGCCCTCAGGCTCGATTTTTCTCTCAAAACCCTTTTCTCACTTTTCTCTCATCGTACATCTCCTATTCTTTAATCTCTCATTTTTCATCCCTCCCCAGGTGTGGTTGATGGATAAGTTGTAGGTTGTGAACTCTTGCCCAGCATACTCAGCTCACGGCTACTTCTTCCAACGTCGTCTAGTTGATTCCCTGGATGAGGGATGGTGGTTTGATTGGATGTGCAATTTGTCCACAGACCGCATTGCTTGGCGCTGTCCTTGGCTCAATCTACCGGCAATGAGCTACAGTATGTCTCGCCAGCCCGGGATTCAGTTGATCGGCCTGACACATTGTGTGTTCTACTTTCCTTTCCGGTTCCAGCACCAGTTCGGCCATGGTCAGACTTGCCCGCCAGAGGGGATAGAGTACCCTACTGCATTCCCGGTCTGAGGCGTACAGCATGCTCGGTATGCCACAGCATGGAGGACGAGAGAACTCCTGGCCTCGCTCCCACTTTCAGTTGCACTTTGTCTGATGAGTGCATAGATTGGCTTAATGAAGAGGCACAGATCGGGCCCACTTTAGCGTCAAAAGCTTCGACCAGCTCTGGGAGGGGGCGCAGGAACACCTGACTTAGCTATGCCCCAGATTTATTGCTTTATTAGTACTTTCAAGTTTTCTTTATGAATGTAACCAAAAGCAACTTCAATTTGTATGCAAGAGCAAGAGGACTCTGTATTGAAATCAATAAAATTGAAGGTTGTGGGTACTGAAAATTTCCCATTTGGTCCAAAAATGGTCTAAGTTGTAAAAAGATTAATTTGAACAAAATCAACTTTTATTAAAACTTTTCAAAACCATTTTCGACATGGATCAGAACTGGACACGCCTGAGATTTGTCACTGAGATGCACAACCCCAGATCCGAGCAACTGGAAAGTTGCCCCTAGTCTGAATAGCATTGTACCGGAGATCACAACCGAAGCTCTTGAATGCTGAATAGACAAAGATGACAGAGATGATCAAATGGACAAAGCTGATCGGAGAAAAGTTTATGGCTGAACTTCAGGATGAAGCTGTCTACATATCCCAAAGATGGGAATCAAGCCTTACGTAGTTTCGGCTCGGGTTCACTCGAGTATTTTCACTCTCCTTTTACGCTCTAACTTTTGCCAAGGCCGCCCTTTGCGGGTTTTCAACCTTGCGAGCTCAGTTTTTGTAATTTCAAATTTTTCTATGCTCTAACTTTTGCCTAGGTTGCCCTTTCGGGTTTTCGGCCTAGCGAGCCTCTCAGGGGTAATATTTCTTCAACTTGTTCATGTTGATCGGCTGTGAGAATTCTAGGCTATCTAGGTCCATCAGAACGACAACTCCACCTGACCAGATAGACTTGATGATGTAAGGACCAGTCCAATTGGGTCTGAGCTTGCCCCTAGGGTCATGGATGGGAGCTCGGTTGTCTTTGAGCACCAAATCTCCTTCTTTTAAATTCTGGGACTTAACCTTCTTGTTGAAAGCCCTGGCAATTCGTCGTTGATAACCTTGAACATGGTACAGTGCTTTCAGTCTTTTTCATCAAAGAGTATGAGTTCTTCAAATCTGTTCTGCTGCCAATCTGTTTCGGCTAGCTAACACTCAGCCAGCACTCGCAATGATCGAACTTCAATCTCGATAGGTAGAACGGCCTCCATCCCATAAACCAATGAATACGGAGTCGCTCCAGTAGTGGTTCTAATTGAAGTCTGATATCCCTACAGAGCGAATGGCAACTTATCTGGCCAGTCCCGGTAGGTTTCCACCATCTTCTGCAAAATGTGTTTGATGTTCTTGTTGGTGGCCTCAACTGCTCCATTGGTCTGCGGCCGATATGTGGATGACTTATGAAAAGCCACGTTGTATTTTTCCAACAAGTCAATTACTTCCTTCTTGAAGTGGGAACCGTTATCTGAAATGATCTCGTTCGGGACCCCATAGCGACAGATGATGTTGTTTCTGATGAATTTCGTAACACGTGAAGCCTTCAACACCGCATAAGATTGGGCCTCAACCCACTTTGTGAAATAATCTATCGCGACCAGAATGAACTCATGCCCATTAGACCCCTTCGGAGTGATAGCCCCGATCACATCGATTCCCCAAACTGAAAATGGCCATGGCGAAGTCATATTGTATAGCTTCGGCGGCGGGATGTTCATGCGGTTTGCATGTATCTGACATTTGTGGCATCGCCGATACAATCCTCCTCCATGGTGGACCAATAGTAACCCTGTCTGAGAATTTTTCGGGCTGGCATCACCCCGTTCATGTGCGCTCCGCACTCTCCTCCATGGATGGCCTCTATCAGGCTCTTCGATTCTTCGACGTCGACACACAGTTTATGCATTCCCAGATGACCTGTCTTGTATAGTTTACCTCCACAGATGATGAATTGAGCAGCCATTCTTCTGATTGCCCTTTTATCCTTGGCATTTTCCCTTGGTGGATACGCTCTTTTTCCAAGAAGTTCCAGACATCGTAATACCAGGGGTTCTCATCTTGAACCTCTTCTATGGCAGCAATCGACTCGTAGGCCGGCGCAAACTTCTGGTCAATGATGATCGGACGCATCCGGACTCCAAAAGGGATGTCTATCATGGAAGATAGAGTTGCTAGTGCATCTACGAACTTGTTGTTCTCTCTTAATAGATGAGCAAAGTTTAGTTTCTCAAATTGAGGAATTAACAAGTCTAAGGTCTGGTGATACATTATCATCTTTTCTTCTTTGACTTTCCAATCTCCTTTTGCTTGAGATACAACAAGGTTCGAGTCCCCGATGACGTCTAACCATTTTACCCCTAGTTCCAGGGCTGCTTCTAAACCAGTAATGCATGCTTCATACTCTGCTTCGTTGTTTGAGACCTTGAATCAGAGTTTAAATGCTAGAGGGATACGGGACTTGTCGGGTGCTATCAGTAACACCCCTATCCCATACCCGTACTGGTTTGATGCTCTGTCAAAGTACATCGTCCAAAACTCATCATCGATATGCAAAATGGCCTCATCTGGGAATAAGTACTCGACTGCTTCATCCCCTTCCACTGGGTGATCGGCTAGGAACTCTGCTACCGCTCTCCCCTTTACTGACTTGCGAGTCACATACTTTAGATCGAATTCGGAAAGCAACAGCAACCAACGAGCTAGCCTACCCGTAAGTGCTGGTTTCTCAAAGAGATATTTGATGGGGTTTAATCTCGAAACCAACATTACAGAGTGAGCTAACAAGTAGTGCCACAGCTTCCTGGTAGCCTATACCAAGGCCAAACAAGCCTTATCGAGTGGAGTGTAGCGGGTTTCATAATCCAACATCTTCTTGCTCAGATAGTAGATAGCTTTTTCCACTTTATCCTCTGATTCCTGCGCAAGCATGCAACCTATCGTAGTTTCAGTCACTGAAAGGTACAATATCAACGATTTTCCCGGCTCAGGCGGTGACAACACGGGTGGGTTCTGTAAGTATTCCTTGATCTGTTCAAAAGCAGCTTGGCATCGGCTGTCCCATTGGAACTTCTTTCCTTTCTTTAGGAGACCAAAAAGTGGTTCACAAGTCAAGGTTAATTTTGAGATAAACTGTCTTATGAATTGCACTTTACCCAGAAAGCCTCGCACCTCCTTTTCAGTCCTTGGTGGTGGCATTTCTAAGATGGCCTTGATTTTGGAAGGGTCGACTTCGATACCTCTCTGTGTAATCAGAAACCCCAACATTTTCCCTGCTGTAACACCGAACGTACACTTCTGAGGATTCAGCCGCAACCGAAATTCTCTAATCCTTTGGAAAAACTTTTGCAAGGCGGTGTAGTGGCCCTCTCTTTCTTTGGACTTGACAATCATGTCATCCACATACACCTCAACCTCTTTGTGGATCATGTCGTGTAATATTGTGGTCGCGGCTCGTTGATATGTAGCTCCAGCGTTCTTCAACCCAAATGGCATCACCCTGTAACAGTAAGTCCCCCACGGGGTGGTGAAAGCAGTCTTCTCCCGGTTTTCAGGTGCCATCACTATCTGATTGTAGCCTGAAAAGCCATCCATGAACGAAAGCAAAGCATGCCCCGCTGTGAAGTCCACTAACTCATCAATATGCGGCAAGGGAAAGTCGTCCTTCGGACTGGCTCTGTTCAAATCCCTGAAATCCACGCATACTCGGATCCTGCCATCCTTCTTCGGCACTGGAACAATGTTGGCCAACCAAGTTGGGTATTCGGATACCAACATGAACCCTGCGTCAATTTGCTTGGTGACCTCTTCTTTAATCTTGAGGGCCCAGTCCGGGCGGATCCTTCTGAGTTTCTGTTTAACGGGTCAGGCCTCTGGGTCAAGAGGGATCCGGTGTTGTACAATCTTAGGATCGATTCCAGGCATGTCTTCGTAGGACCACGCGAAAACATCTTTGAAATCTTTTAATAAAGCGACTAAGCGCTCGCATTCCTCCGAAGACAACGTGGACCCGATCTGGACCAGCCGTGGGTCTTCCTCAGTACAACATTAACAGTAGTGATTTCATCAACTAAAGGTTTAACAAATCTTTCCTGCTCTTGATCAATTAAGCATTGCAAAACCGGAGGAATTTCTTCCCCGTCGTTTTCATCAAAATTTTGAAAGTCCTGATTAATACAATAAATCAAGGGCACATAAAAGTACTCAGAAACCACATCCATTCCATTCTCATTAAGCATTTCCAAATCGTCCGATTCTTCTGTTACAACAGACTCAAAAGAGAAAGAAAAAGACGACCTAGATAGGACTGTGGTATCCGGGTTATCACCCCCAGGATTACCGGACTCAGACTTAGTCAAGCTGGAACCTAATTCTGACTCACTTCAAATTCCGGCTCACTACCTGACTCGGTGCTGCTTGACAAAAATCCCTCATCGTATTGCCAGATGAGAGAGGGTGCGATAGATGCATCCAAAATGTTTGACGGTAGGCCCGCAGCCGTTTCATTCCCAATCATGGACACTGAGAAGTTATCCCCCAAGCACTTCTGTACGATCGGAGGATCTGAAAGTAGACAAGCCAGTGCTACCCCTATTTCAATTTCAGTGCTCTCAGAATCCTCATTTTTACACTGCTCAACTCAGCTGATGGGTCTGTCTGCTCCTCGGCAACATCATCCAAGGACAACTGCAGGTCGAAGAAGATCTCAAACCCCGGCAGGCGCCTCCTCTCGGCATTCAGCCATGGCTCTGGGAAGCCACAAAATGGAAAGTCCTCCCCCTCTCGGACGAAGCGTCCGTTCAGGGTACCCTGGATGGGTCGGTGCATCAACTCAAAAGGCTTCCCCGCCCTCTTTGCTCTGGCTCTCCCAGCCATCTCCTTGCCTTTCCTTACCCAATCCTCTTTGGTGGGCAGATAACCCAAACCAAAGGTATGCGGGTTGTGCGGCACTCTGGCGGCCGTTTGCTACAATGCCTTTCCGGCTACTCTTTCCCAATCCCATCCCGGGGATGTGTTGAAGCTTGTTCATGAGGTATATCGATTGTGTGCTAACATACACCCCCTCATCAATAGCCAAGATGTTTTGCACGACTCGAGCCTCAGCCAGAGTAAACCCCGATAAGAGCACATCCTCCGTGCCGTGCTCGATTTCCAAGACTGGTGTAGACACTTCTGGCGGTGGATGGATTCACGAATTCTCGAAAACAATGGCCACCCCTTTCCTGTGGGGGTATTTCAACGTCTGGTGTAAGGTGGAAGAGACTGCCTTTACCTGGTGCAACCACAGTCGCCCCAAAAGTAGGTTAAAGGTTGCGGGAACGTCCAAGACATAGAAATCGATCTCGTGTTGTCCTGGACCAACCTGGGTCTGAATTTTGACAGTCCCCATCACCTCCCTGCTTGTGTTATCATACGCCCGAATCACCTGGGCAGTTGGCACGAAGTCCGCGGGCTTTAACCCGATTGCATATGCCGTCCTCGACGAGCACACATTAATAGCGGATCCTGTGTCGACAAGAACTACCGGTATCCATTTGTTTCTATATTCCGCAGAGATGTAGAGTGGTTTGTTATGATTTGCACCCTCAGGCGGTAGTTCCTTGTCAGAAAGGTCAATGTCGGGGAACCTCCTCCCGGAAAGACCAATCCCACCAGCTGTTCAGGCGTGGTGTCTATTGAGAGCTTGGCCTTATTCATGGCCGATAGGACAGCCTGTCTGTGAACACGTGAAGCCATAAGCAGTCCCCAGATGGAGATATCTGCCTGTATCTTTTTCAACTGCTTCAGTACAGCTTCTTCTTCAAGTTGCTTCTCTTTCTGTTTCTCTCACCTCCTTGTCCTTCCGGACACCTCTGGCTGATCTAGGTGTGGGGGCTTGAAATACCGCCCACTCCTAGTCATATGGTCTACTTCACCAAGTACCAAGTATCATCCGGTTTGATTGCTTCCCCAGTCCTCATCCGTGTGGCAAGACATAGATCATCGTCTTCCCACCACATTCCATCGGCAGCCGACAGACCCCTGTCCGGCTCCGTTACCACTGTCCTTGTACTCACGGTACCTTCTGTCCATGTGCTCGCAGCACGCTCTGTCTTTGTGCACACAACACTTTCAGTCCCCACAGGGGCCTTGGCTTTTCTGGCTCTCTCAGAGTCTTCGGTCCCTTCTTGTTCCAACTGCGTTAGTACAGTTTGCTGTTCAACATTCCCTGCATTCAAAATGCCCAAATCCCGAGCGAAATTCTTGACACCGGCGCTCTCCGGCGATGCATTCTGATCCCGGCCCTTCCGGCCACAATTGATGTCCTTGCCCTTGACGGGCCCTGTTTCAGTTGAGATTCTTCAACAACGTCTGGTTGGTCATCAAGCCACCCGATAACTTCTGCTGATTCCTCAAAATCAAACCAGTTGACTGCCATGTCTCCTGGATCTTGTTCGTTGAAAAACTGAGGTTAGCAAAGTCCCCTTCCAGAGTTGCTAAGTCATCCTGCCTCTGATCAAATCCATCCCCCCGTCAAATTTCTGCCCCCCGCAACCAATTTCTGCCCCCACAGTAATTCCACATGGCCTAATCTGATGTAGTCACTCGGATTGTACACCTCCTCACAAAGCTCCCCAATTCCTCAGTCCCTGAATCCACTGTACCACTTTCTTCCGAAATCATCCATATTCTGTCTTCGACAGCCACCACCATTGGTTTGGTTTGGGTCGGGAGATGTCCAACATGCACAAGTCAGTGCTGTCGGAAGAAACACCTCTGGCTTGGGTAAGTGGGACAGGGTGATATATATGCTGGGGTCGTATGACATGACCCCAGTCTGGATAAAGTTGATTCGTTTGGGAGGTGGAGCTTGGTTGTGTGGTGGGAGAGAGTTGGTTGTGACGTTGGGTTTTTCTGGAGGCACAATCACCCTGTTGTCAATGAGATCCTGAATCTCATGATGCAATCTAAAACAATGGTCGGTATCATGACCATGTTGTTGGTGAAAGACACAATACTTCGTCGGGTTATGAGAGGGAGGTAGTGGATTTGGTAATGGCTGCGGCTCCAGGGGCTTCAAGTGCCCTTTCCTAATTAATACCCCCAGAGCTTTGGACAGGGGCATATATAATGGAGTGAAGGTTCTTTGGCCTTGAGGTTGGAATTTGGTTGTTTGTGTGTTACTCCCCCGCACCGGAGAATGGTGTAGCTGCCGGGGTTCTTAGAGGGGTGGTGGTGACCATGCTTACCTCTGAAGCTCTAGCAGTTGCAGCACTGCTTGTGCCTGCATTGTTGTTTCGGTTGAAGGTTCTCCTGGGTTGCTCTTTGTCATTGTCAATCAAGCCCTCCTTCAAGGAATCTTCAATCTGTACTCCCATCTCATGCAGATCTGAAAAGGTAGGGAAGGGGAGCATGATCATTTTCTGCATCAGTTTGGGTTGGAGGTTACGCACAACCATCCGTATTTGATCCTTATCTGTCGGCTTTATGGTCATCATGGAGGCCTTGGCCCTCCACCAGGTTACGAATTCAGAGAAACTCTCCTTAGGCTCCTGCCTTGTTGTCTCGAGATCACAGGTTGTAATCTCGATTTGCATGTTATAGGAGTACTGAGCGACAAAAGCCTCGCCATCTCATCCCAGTTCCGTTTGACATCGTCTTCCAATTTTGCGTACCAGATGGCCGCCACACCTGACAGGGTTCGGCCAAACAATGAAAACTTCTGTAGTCTGGTGAGGCCCATCGGCCTTAGTATGTCTGAAAACAAACGTAGATGCACCATGGGATCCCCGGACCCATCAAAGCGGTCGATTTGTGGCATTTTGAACCGATCTGGTAGCGTCACAGCTGCGTCGGTATACTCGTCCTCAATGTCTGGGATGGACTTTACCCCTTGGGATTTCTTGAACAACTTTTCAAGCTTGCTCAACTTCAATGCTGTATGGTCCACCTCGAACTCAAAGGGAGAGTCCGGTTGATTGGCAGGCGTAGGTGCCTTGGATAGTTGAGGTAGAATCGGGGGCGGAGCCGGCCCTGTCAGGGTGTCTGTATCCTCCTGGATATTCTGGACATTTGGTGTCTCCCCAGGTAGTGGGACACTTGGTGGGGGAGGAGCTTGATGTGAGGCTGATGCTCCGGCTTGCTGCTGTAGCCGGGTAATTAGCTCTGCCTACTGGGTCATGACCATAGCCTGCTGTTTGGCAAATTCCGCTTGACGAGTAGCATCCTCCTGCATGAGTTTCATACTTTCTTGGAGTTGGTGCACCATTTCCTCCATCCCTGCCATGTTCTGCTGTTCCAGCTGACTGACTGGTATATCTATCTCTGTGGTAAAAACTGAAGCCTCAGCCTGACTATCCACTGACGGGGTAGACCACTGTTCTGGCAACCTCTGCTCGGATTCACTGCGTTTTCTCGACCTCCGTCTGATAACCGGGGGTAAGGAACAAAACACTGGTTGTCCGTCGACCAGATCCTCAGATCGATTGAGTCGGCGACCTCTAGTCCAGAGTGCTTGGGGAATATCTGCTTGGTCTGAAGCAATTGTGCTAAACTACCTAGCAAAAAGATAAATAAAGCAATAATAAGGAAATAAACAATCAGACAAACGGACAGCATAACAGCGTAAATAAACACACAACACACAGTTGGGCATCACAACACACAGTTGATAAGCTGAATACACTGTTCTCAAACACTGATCATCGTTCCCAAATCACTGCCTACAAAACTGAATTTGATACCCGCAGATAACTGATTACCAAAATACTGAATTGGTGCCCGCAGGCCTGATACCCAAACTTGTAAACTGATACATGCATTCCTGTAGAGACGCACTCTAAAAGCACATAGCAACAAGTGAGAGCCAAAACACCCCTATGGAGGGGTAAGGTTTCCCTGTCCTATTTTGTCAGGAACTAGGGTTTCACTACGCACACAGCGGTTTCAAACAACCTATAATCGGGTAAGCAACCTGTCCTAGCTTGGAATAGTCACTATGGATTCCGAATATGCACTAGGTCGAATGGTCAAAAAGGGTGCCCTGGTAAAAATCGGGGTTTGTGTTCCCATCGTGGCAGAGCCCGTAACCGGTCAGCCTTATGGCACGCAGCATCCGGCAAACTGTTCAGGAATAGCAGATGGCAAACACGGTGTCTTAGGCGCACCAATGCAAATGCAATGCAAAGAAACACATAAGTGTAGTCAAAACAAGATATCATGAGTTCGAGTCAAGTTCTCCAAACTCTCCAGCAGAGTTGCCAGAAACTGTAGACGTCCCCAAACGTCCCGGGAGGGAATCCCGTTTTGTTCATTGGGCTCACTACAGTTCAGGACTCAATGTCACGGTCCTGTATCTAATCTCACAGAGTGCAATGCAAGATCGATGAATCATCAAAGAGTCCAAATCCGGCAAATCGTTTTTTAAAATAGATTTTTTTGAAAGAAGTGCCAAACATGGACTGCTTTGCCAGATACAGAGTCGCCACCTAAATATTTTATTTTGGGGAGGAATTTAGGAAACCCTGACTCGTTGCCTAAGGCCACGTGTCCGTCATCACCAAAGTTGCCTCGGCTCAGGAACTTGGGTACGATTGGGGAAGGTCACTTCATGAGCACCCCCCCTCGCCCGATCAAAGATCGGCCTCTACTAACCATGATGTCGAGTTTTGAAAACAATATGAGCTCTTATTCCGGTTATTAGCCTAGAATTACTATGTGATGCGCACAACATACAAGTATAGACTGGATTGCCTAATTTGGAACAAAGAATCACATATCTATTTGTTTTGAAAATGGATTGAAGTTTGCTACTCGCAAGTAGGCTAAAACACAGGTTTCGACGAATTATTCCAACTAAAGCAACCCAAACTTCACCCACAGGCATTTAGGCAGTTATATCACATAAGCACATAGCCTCATGGTAAGCATGCTATCATGGCAGTCACTCACACGCATGCAAGGATGCTAAAGCATAAATGCTTATCGAGTACTCCAAGCCAAAGAAAGAAGCTAATTAGAAATCATGCATGAACCCTAACTATGCTAGAATGCCTAATGTAACACATGCAAAAATGCAACTGAGATAGGCTCGGCTATTCTAAAATGGCATATGAAATGCAACAACTGATACACGTATTCAACTCGGAATTAAAATACAATGCAGTTAGTATGATGCGCCGAGCCCGGTGCATGCAAGACAGATAAATGGATGCAAACATGCGAGCATAAGTATGCTAATTGAAACGTGCCCTAAACTAACCATCATAAGCTGGTAAATAAAAGGGAGAAAGACGTGGGGTTGGAAGACATGCATCACACACACACACACACTTATTACAACATTGTCCTCTCGCAGAGGGTCCGAATAAATATTACACAACCAAAATGAATAACTAATTATTACACAACACCAGCTAATTAACAAATTAACTAAGAAAGCGAGTAAACTAGCATGCAATGCTACATGAAGTAGACTGCCTCAGCTCTGTTCGGAATGATGAAAGATGCATGCATGCTCGAGTCGCCTTGTCGCGAAATCCATCGCGATGCCCCGATTTGCCTCTGTTTACAATTGACCCCGGAACACTGTACACAACTCCATGGGAACTTGTAGGGATACTGTTGACTAGTTTTTGCTTCTGGCTTCCGGTTTGCTGCAACAGAGAGCAAGAAAGGGGCGTGGCAAAGTATTTTCAACATATGTATGCACAACCACTCTCCCCATCATTGCATGAGCTCTAGGGAGTGTAGTTCTCGATCCTCGTGCCACCAATCACGCATCTCGATGCATGATGGCCGAGGAGTCGAATTGCACGACTCAATGTGAAATGAATGCACAAATGGACACCTAAAGCCAACAACTCTATCATGGATAGTCAAGAGTGTCGGTGACCGGGAATTGAAGCACGTTTCGTCACTTTGAGTACGAAACGTCCCACGTTTCCCGTGTTTGGACTAAACCCTACTCCAAACACTATGCAACAATTAGAATGGCATGGCATGCAAACACAATGCAACAACTGGCATGCAATCCTAAACGAAATGCAACTAAGACACGCAAACATGCAAGGAGTGATATGCAAAGGTGCAACGAGCATGCGCAATGCTATGAACTATCAATGGCATACTCAATGCACATGACATAATATGGCATACACGATGCAAGATGGACTTAAACCAATATGAGTGGACCTCAACCACACTCAAATCAGTGGCCAAACATGATGAAATGAAGCAACAACACTCATGCAAACATGCCCAAATGCAAGGGACCAAAACTAAGGCACTAAGTGCAACTCTACCAAGGCATGGCAAGCATGTAATATAGCATACAACAACACATTTTCCAGCTCTGAAATGACATACGAAAGGGTCCCGAATCATGCAAACACCTCACACAATGCATGCTAGGTAGCCCAAATACCGAAACTAGTGAAGTGGATTACACTAGAGGTATGCAAAGCGATGCTCAAATGACCAAACCACCCCCAAAAAGTCCCTATGCAGACCAAAACAGTAGCAAATATGGACTAAAATGGTGGCTCAAAAGGCATGGAAATGAAGCTCATGCAATGGTTCGAAAATGAGGCAAACAGGCACAACTCTCAAATGCACTTAAGGAGTGGAAAACATGGAAACATGGCACAAGTATGAGGTCTGAAATAACATGCACAATGATGCCAAGACATGCAAACACCTCTATTCAAGCATGCAAGAGGCTACAAAACTCAAGGCTAGGCATGGATATTGAACTACAACCATGCATAGGATGCATCATTCGACCATGAGGCACAAAAACAGAGCTAAGGCAGTCCAAAACATGCACAAAATCAGGCTAAGGCATGGTCAAAAAGTGCTAGAATCAAGGGCCAAAACAACATGCAATACAAGCTAGCGAAGAGGGTTTACACTACAAGTATATTAAGCATTCAAGAGCCCACTAAACCAGAAAAATTCAGAGGTATGACATGCCAAATAAAGCCCAAAAACTCACTGAAACATGGTCTATGCATGTAAGAATGAGATGCTCCTTTGATAGGCCATGAAGAGGGTTGGTCTACACATGTAAGATGGACACCCAATATGACAAAACCACCTTTGGACAGAGGTTATGCAGGCCCTAAAACTCACTGAAAAGGGCCTGAAATGAGGCTAGAAACCATGCAAGTATAGGCTCCTTAGATATGCTATGAAGAGGGTTATTCTACACATGCAAGAGGGAAACCTAATATGGCAAAAAAAGTTCTGGAAAGAGCTCATTCAGGTCCTAAAACTCACCAAAAATGGCCTGAAACATGGCTTGGAAGCATGCACACATGGGTTCCCTTGTTAGGCCAAATATGCTAGAAAATAAGACAAGGGGTGAGAGGGTCACCACTCTCTAATTTTGGCTCTCAAAAACACATAATAACCACTGAAAATCCGCTGGATTTTAGTGGTCAAAAGGGCCAACAAAGCTTAACACAAAGGCCCTAATGCAAGGCTCAAAACAAGGTGAAATGAAGCATGCAAGGGGTAGATGACCCCCAACAGAAAAATGATCTTAAAAAAACATGTTAAGGACCTCAAAATAATACTTTTTTCAATTTATGACAAATCCCAAATATGCTTGCAAATATATCTAAAAGATGAAGCAAAACAATGCTTAAAAGAGGGAAAGAGGTGTTACCCTTGAAGCCAAGAACTCCAGCAGCTTCTGGACCAAAAATGCAAACCTTCAACCTCTGAAAATGGCCTCCAAGATGCTCCAAGCAAGGGTGGAAGTGTGTGGCTATGAAGTGGTGTGCAAAGGGGCCAAGAAACTCACTCTTTTTAAGCCTAAAAGGAGAGACAAAGAGAGATATATGGTGTATGCCTAAGACCAATTTCTGAACCCTCTACAAGGAAGGGGAGGCCTTCCTTTATAGAGCAAAGGGGCCAAAGCTTCTCCTAGAAGCCAAAAACCAAGGGCAAAGATCCTCCATACACGTGTATGGAGGATCCAGTCTGTGCCCTCCAGCTGGCACAGCTGGCAACAACTCACTGAGACAGAAGTGATGGGAGCAGGCCGACCAGTTCAAGTGGTCGGCCGACCACTTCCCCTGGTCGGCTGACCAGGTCAAAAGGGTCAGGTGGTCGGCAGCCTTAAATGGTGGTCTCCCAATTGAATGCAAGCAAGTGGTATGGTGGGAGACCCACAAATGTGGCTCAAAAATCAAGGAGACCAACTTCCTGACAAGAAAACCGACCGGCGGGAGAAAAGGTGGTCTCCAAGAGAAAAGGTGGTCTCCCACCCTTGTACCACCTTCCAAACAAAGAAAATGGGGTCCATGCCAAAACTGAACCAAGACGGATGCAAAACGAGGGTTCGGGGGCCAAAACGCGCAGCCGGGTGCCTCGAAAACTGACTGTTAAGCATCAAAGGTGGTGTGTGACCACGAAGGTGGTCTCCCGGGCCACAGTGTCCCTCTAGAGAGAGGAAACAAGGTGTGTGCCAAAAACCGGAGCAAACGGAGAAAGTTAAGCGGTCCCGAACCGAGGCGCACGGCCGACGGCTCCGAAAACCGAAAACTGGTCGCCAAATAGGAACAGTGGTCTACGACCACAAAAAGTAGCCTACGGCCACTAAGAGATGGTTTATGAGACCTCTCCCTCCCTTTGGGAAGATAAAACATAACTTGGTTCGCAAATCGAGGCAAAGCACAAAAGAATCCCGAAGTCCGGAGGCAAGGCTCTCAACCGAGACCCCGTAACCTCAGAACGAGCATAACATGCGCAATCATCGGGCGCTCAGTCGATGATGTCTGAGTCTTACGGTCGGTCAAAAATGGGGTGTCTACACATGTCTTCTAAGATCTGAATGGTTCACTCAAACTACCCATCGGTCAGAAGATGGTAAGTGGTGTTAAATGTCAACCTCATACCCAAGGCTTTTTGTAGGCTCTGCCACAACAGAGCCGTGAAACATGGATCTTTATCTGAAACGATAGTCATAGGGATCCCATGAAGTCGAACTATGTCCCTAACATAACGGTTGGCAAGAAAATCTACCGAGTCACTCGTGTGCATAGGTAAAAAGTGTGCTAATTTAGTTAATCGGTCGACTATCACCCACAAGACATCATTACCCCGTTGAGTCCTCAGAAGACCCACAACAAAATCCATCGTGACATGCTCCCATTTCCACTCCGCTCTAGGTAAGGGTTACAACAAACCCGCTGGTCGTTGATGCTCGGCCTTCACTTGTTGACAAGTAAGGCACCTAGAGACAAACAAGGCTACGTCTTTCTTCATCCCTCTCCACCAAAACTGGAGACTAAGGTCGTGGTGCATCTTTGTATCTCCCGAGTGTACCACAAGGTGTGAATTGTGGAACTCTTGGAGTACCTCCTTCCAAAAAGATTCTGGCATGAAAAGACGGTCCAAATACCTCACACTCAAGTCAGAATACACATTTGGGCCATTCTTTATCTTTCCACTAGATATCTTTCCTTGGATAGCCTTTACTTCGTGATCACCCCACTGTGCTTCTATAACTTGGCTCAGTAGTGTAGGTTTTGCAACTATAGTGAACAAAATGGCCGACTTAACGAATTCGCGAAGATGCAAGTCAAACTTTCCAATAGCACCCAACATCTCCCATTCCCCGAATGGCAATACTAGCTATACTGCTTACCGATTTCCTACTCAAGGCATCAGCCACTACATTGGCCTTTCCCAGATGATAGTGTAACTCAAAATCATAATCCTTCATAAACTCCATCCATTTCCTTTGTCTCAAATTCAAATCCTTCTGTGAAAACATATATTTTAAACTCTTGTGATCGGAAAACACTTCAAATCTCTCACCATATAAATAATGCCTCCAGATTTTTAAGGCAAAAATCACCGCTGCTGGCTCTAGGTCGTGAGTAGGATAATTTCTCTCATGTGTTTTCAACTGCCATGAATTGTATGCTACCACTTTTCCCTCCTGCATCAATACACAACCTAAACCTTCTTGAGACGCATCATAATAAACTGAATAACCCAAACCCCTCTCCGTAATAATCAATACTGGAGTAGTGGTGAGTCTAACCTTAAGCTCTTAAAATGACTTTTCACAAGTCTTATTCCTCACAAATTTAATCCCCTTCCTCATCAATCTAGTAATGGTGAGGCCAATCTAGAGAAGTCTTTCACAAAATGAAGTCTTTCACGAAACGTCGGTAATACCGGGCTAAGCCCAAGAAACTCTAGATTTCAAAAACATTCTTAGGTTGTTTTCAATCTTGCACTGTCTCTATCTTAGAAGAGTCTATAGTCACCTCTTTTCTGGATACCACATGGCCTAAGAACTTAACTTCCTTTAACTAGAACTCGCACTTCCCGAACTTAGCATATAAACAATGTGCTCTAAGCAACTCAAGTACAACCCACAAGTGTTCCTCGTGTTCCTCCTTAGAGGGTGAGTAGATTAAGATGTCGTCAATAAAGACAACTATGAAACAGTTTAGGAACTCAAGGAAGATTCAATTCATCAAATCTATAGACGAAGCCAGTGCATTGGTTAGCTTAAAATGCATCACTAAGAACTCATAGTGGTTATACTGCATACGGAATGTCATTTTTAGAATATCCTCCTCTTTCACCCTCAATAATGATAACCAGATCTCAAGTTGATCTTAGAAAAAACAACAAAACCCTTTCGACTGGTCAAACAAATTATCTATATATGGTAATGGGTACTTGTTCTTAACAGTTACTAGGTTCAACTTCAGGTAATCGATGCACAGTTGCAATGTGCCATCCTTCTTCTTAGAAAAGAGAGTCGGTGCTCCCCAAGGCATTGTACTAGGGTGAATGAAGCCCTTATCTAACAGTTCTTGGAGTTGAATCTTTAACTCATAGAACTCAGAGGGTGCAAATCTATACGGTGTAATAGAAATTGGTGCCATGCCATGCACTAAGTTAATGGAGAACTCAATATCTCGGTGGGGTGGCAAACTAGTAAGATCTTCGGGAAAGACGTCTGTATATTCACAACCGCAACATCCATAGTCTAAGATAACCTTACCCCCAACTGGTGACTCTACCTTGAACGGAGACGCTAATGGAGCCACTTTTAACCCCAAAACTGATGCGAATGCAGACGAAATGAAGGAATGAGATGAACCAGTATCAATTAACACATTGGCAATAGAATTGAACAACAAAAAGTTACCTCTTATAAGAAAGGGTGTTGGTAGCTGATCTGGCGTGGTAATAGCATACACACGCTCTGTGGGTCTCAGCTCTACTTACTCACCCCTCGGAGCATAGAACTGATACATTGATTAAGCCAAAGAAGCTCCCTAATTGGTCCTCGAGGCCTGTGCTGAATGGGTAGGTTGATGGCTTCGTGTTTGCCTCGAACCAAACGCACCAGATGTGCCATCTGTCTGAGGGAAAAACCTCCTCAGGTTCCTCAGTTGCCCACACTGATAATAGTTTGGCGGTTTTCCTCTCCCCTGACTCTGGCTCTAAGGATGAGCCGAAGACGGTGCAAACTGTTGCCCTCCTTCTCTCTTTGGGCAAACTAAAGACTTGTAGCCCCGTTGACCACACTTAAAATGAGTGATCCCACCCTAACTACCTCTCTCTAAACTAGAACTCGGTACAGGAGAAATAGATCTGAACTGTACTGCCTGGGACTGCTATGGGGTGGAACGCCTCTACCTTTTGTTATCCCGAGTCTCCCTTTGAACCTCCTAACTCCTCTACCTAAAGCTTCTCATCTGCTCCTCCTCCGTCTAGATCACAGTCTCCAGGTGAGCCGCTGCCTCCACAAGGTGACCGTAATCCATAATCATAGACCCGACCACCCTCAAAAGGAGCTCGGTCCTCAATCTCTTCTCAAACTCGACGTATCGACATTCCTCTATTGCTCCTAGTTCCGGTGCAAATCTAGAGAGGCTACTAAAAGTAGCCTCAAACTTAGCTATAGGTGTATTCATCTACTTGAGCTTCAAGAACTAATCTCTCAACTTCTCCCAAGTAGTGGGAGGCAAAAACTTGTCCTAGAAGGCGTTGACAAAGGCCTTCCAAGTCACTCCAACGTGCCCTCGGGCATACTTTTACCATTGACCCACATCTTCTTTCAGTTGGAAGGATGCCAAGGTCACCCTCAAACCGTCGTCCTCGATGCCAAGCATCTCAAACGTCTTCAACATCTGCTCAAGCCACTCATCCGCCTTCAGTGGCTCTTTCGCATCTCCTAAAAACTCATCTGGATTTGATCGGAAGAGCTCCCTCTTCAGAATAAGCGGCCTTGTCTCAGCGACATTGTCACTATCTCAACCCGTGCCTAGAGGTAAAGGATCATGACTAGCTTGCTTAGGCCTCAAAGACGAAATTTCAAAAATATTTAATTAGTATCGAGGCCTGAAGCAGAAGCAAAACAAAAATAAGAATGTTCAATGAGCTGTGTGTACATGATCACTACAAGAAATGTCACTTTTAGCTACCAAAATATTGGTCGCCAAAAGTCCAAAATTTGGTCGCCGAAACCATTTAGCGACTAAAGTTTTTTGTCGCCAAACTGGTCGCCTATACTCTGTCGGCGATAGTATTGGCGACTAAATTATTTTTGGTCGCTGAAAGTGAACTTTTGGCTACTAAATTTTCGTTAGTCGGCAAAAGTTATGTTTTGGCGACCAAAATATTAGTAGCCAAAAGTAAGCATTTGGCTACTAAATTTTCATTAGTCGGCAAAGGTTATGTTTTGGCTACCAAAATATTAGTAGCCAAAAGTAAGCATTTGGCTACTAAATTTTCGTTAGTCGGCAATAGTGACATTTTGGCTACTAATTTTTTAGTCACTAAAAGTTCTACATGAAAATTTTAACCTACTATTCATTACTTTTTGCTACCAAATGTTTTGGTAGCCAAATGTTTTTGCTACTAAATTATTAGTAGCCAAAAAATTTCAACTATGTATTTGGCTACCAAAATATTTTGTGGCCAAATATTTTCTGTTTTTTTTTTTTTTTTTTTTCCAAAAAAATTCTAAACAACCTACATCCATGTTGTATACAACCTGTACGTACATAACACAGGATTCAATATAACCCATCAACGGTAAATATATTATCAAGCATTCAACAACGTGCACACATTCTAGTTCCAACCATCCAAAACATTAAAAATAAACGTCCAATTCTATATTTAATACAAATTCCATACGAACCAAGTCTAATCTAATGTCAATAATTTCATTTCATACATAATACAAGACTAATCAAATTAATTTCCAAAAAGGACATATGTACCACAACATGTCCTAACTTAAACTTGTTTGTCAGAATCTGTCTTTTACATACATATTTTAAGAAGATTATATGAAGGCTTATAAATACTAGACTAGGCACAAGTGCAAAAAAATAGTGAATGATTTCGATTTCTCTCAGCATTATCAAACCAAAGAATCATTCTGAATCATTGTAGCGCAGCCATCATTGTCTGTTTTGCAGCCTCACGCTTCATCTCTACTGCTTTGTCACTGCCACGGAAGTACATGTAAACATCCTGCATAATATAAATAAAATGACAAACTAATAAGATTAATACCAACTGTCCATGAAAATAAAATTAAAAAAATAGCCATTCAAAAAAATACATAGAACAAGGTTTTTCAAAAATAAAGAAGCTCGGTGAGCAGAGCATCATCAGTGGTAAAACAAAAGTTCAAAACATAAGTTCAACAACCTTCGATCCTTTGAGGGTATACCATTGTGGTAACTCCTTATTTATTATTATTATTATTATTATTTTTTTTTTGACAAGTTCAAATAAGTTACAGTAAAGAATAAATTAGTTTCATATGTAAAAAACCATGTATGATTCAACTGAATCAAGAAAGTATATGAGAGGCTAACCATTGGTTGAATATTGTTGTCGCTTAAGTATTTGCTTATCAAATCGGTTTCATACTGCAAAATAAATAATTTAATCAAAAGCCAGGCAGTCAAAATTGCAATGTAAATAAGTATAAAATTTCATCCAATTGAATTCTGTATTGTCAAAAAAATCATTTTAAGCAAAGGATTTAACTATCTAAGGCCATGGTATGCACTATATGGGAAGAACAACTCATGGGGTTACCTGAAATTTGTAGTATATAAAATAATGTATAAAATAAGTTCATTGCGGAATGAAAATTCAGTAGAGAGTCACATCTTCATCCCAAACATTGAATCAAATTCTAATCTAATTTAATAATGAAAATATATGAAAGAGTATTTAGACATTTGCCAACTGAAACAAATTCAAACTATTTCTCAATTCAATAGACGCTCAAAGAGTGAATAGTGTCCCAAATAAGGAGAGAAATGCAAAAAGCAATTCGGAGTATGTCTATTCCTAATTGTAAATAAGACCACATGTAAACATAGTATCTAGTTGGATACACTAGAATAAGACCTACCTTCCCCAACTTCTATCTCCCTCCACCTCCCAGAACGCTCTTCCTTTCAACTTTGTTCTCCCCACACTGTTATAGACATTCACATTCATTAGCAGCACACCACTGGTGATTCTATTATCATGAGAGAGAAAAAAAATCTCGTTCTTTTTTTTCTCCTGGTCAACAATTTTTCGCATAAGCAACTTGCCCAAGGCTGGAAAAGGCTATTCCATAATACATCCAATGTTTAAAACCCAGCGAGTTCTCTAACCCATGAAACACATCATTGATCAACATTGAAAAGAGTGAAAAATGAAGTGCTCTAACTTCATCCTCTACCCAACTACAATCTACACCATATTAAAATGAAATAAATGGACTAAGAAGACTGAGGTGCAGGAGATATAAAAGTAGTATGAAGACGATAAGCAATTCTAAAGGTCCTCACTCCTCAACAATAAGAAGAGACAGTGGAGTTACTTCAGTGCTAATCAGATGACTTCCAACTAGAGTTTATAGCACAAAAACAGCCACCACAGAAAAATCTTTTAACAATTTATGAATACCTATAGAAAGGCAAGTTGTTCATAGAAAGACCATTAACCCTATATTTACTTCTCAATAAAAAAGCAAATCCTTGTCAAATTTGATAATAAACCCTACATCAACCATGTGCTTCAAATGTATCTTTCAACAAGAAGAACTTCAGTTCAACATGGCCTTTCAAATGCAACGAAATCCAGATAGTATAGTACAGCCAGTTTTTCCAACAAAGAAGGGGTCAACAATCTAGGTGATCCTTGTCCTGCTACTCAATGCAGCCCGAATTCACAATATTGATCTACACCATATAAAAATAAGCCACTTTTCTAACTTTATAATATTGATCACAATATTGGTCCTTGTCCTGGTACTTAATTTTCTGGGAGTCCCAGAAACTTTATAAATCTCGAGTAAATGCAAACACAGGTTCATTTGTTACCAACTAATCTCCTAGGTTGCCGACAACGTACAACTTGGCATATGTAGTAAAAACCTCTCCTAGATTCCCCCAATACACAAATAGATTCCCCAAGCCATAAATGTCGGCATGTGTGCATACAACATTAAAGTAAAAATGTCTCCTAGATTCCCAAAAATTAAATACAGGCGCGTGTACATACTAATTGTCGGTGCGTGCTCATACACCTCAAGCAAAAACAAAATAGAAACATCATCAAATCTCAGCTTACTTCCACGTCTAACAAATACGACATTGTCCACAACTTAGATAGCGTATATGGAAAGCATAATCCGTCAATACTATCTATAGACATCCATAACAAAAACTGGAAAAACTACTTCATTAATGACAATATTTTAAACCGCAGCAGATAATTGGTGGATAACTAAATCAAGCTGAAGATCTCACACATTAAAATTTTCACATCATTTCTCAAATTCATAACCAAACCAACGTCTCCTTCACAACCAAAATTTGGAAGTTTTTAGCCTTTAAACTTCCAGAAGACATTCGAAGGATCACAATCTGCATCTATTTTATCTAACCCTGCAAGCAACATGATCATATTCTCAAAACCCACAAAATTAAAAGATCAAACCGTCAAAGTTCAAAACTAAAATTCAAAGGCTCTGTGTAATCTAAAACAGTTATATACCTTTAAAGGAGGGTCAGGGACTTTGTATGTATCAGGGTTATTGAAGCCAACCACATACCAGGAAACAGATTCTGCAAAAATATATAATCCAAAACCCAAATTAATCAGAAAAAAGAAAAAAGAAAAAAAACACAAAATAAACTTGAAAAATAATCATAGAATGGTTAAATTCTTACATCGAGTTGTTTCTGAACAATCTTAGCTCTCTTCTTTGGCCTCCGAGCTGGTTTTGAACCAGTCAACGAAAAGATATCCATTTTTTTTTCCGTTCCATTGAGAGAGAGGGAGGTGTGGAGGAAAAGCAAAAATAAAGATACTTTCAACCTTTCATTTCATAAACTGAAATAAGGCATTTCATAAAGTCAGCATTTCATTAACACTATGTAAAGTTGATTTGCAATTAAGATGAATTCTTCTTTGAGGCATTTCATCAAACACCCTGTCCACCAAGGTTATTATATAAGAGCAACACAATAGATAGATATATATATATACCTAAATGGCTCATATCAGCAATCCTTGGCCACCTATCTAATCTGTTGACAAAAATATATGAAAGAAAGAAGAGAGAAATGTAGAGAAAATGATTTGGGCGTACTCAACCTAAATAACAATGATCAAACAGTAAGAAAATATTACCAAATGCAACAGTTAAGTGATATCCAGAAGTGAGGAATTGGCTACTTTCCCTTTCACCATTCTGTTCTTCACCACCGCAACTGGGGGGGGGGGGGGGGGAAGAGAGAAACGAAAAATCTCAGAAACACATTCCCATCTAACTAAATTCAGAATATGAAATCATGTCCAAGAAGTCTGAGGATGCAAAGTAAGTTTCAAAGAAGAACAGAAAACATATACATGACAACTACACACAAACAACACTAAATTCTAAATAGTATGACATTGGCATGGCATGGCAAGGAACAGAGGAGAAGAGAGGAGTCGAAGCACAGAGAAGAAGAGAAGAATGGGTCGAACAGATAAGAAGAAGAAGAAGAAGAAGGAGAAGAAGAAGAAGAGAAGACGAAGAAGACGAAGCATACCTGGAGCTGGAATCTATGGAGGCTGGATGGAGGCTGCTCAGCTCTCGTTGTGAGTCGTGACCAATTTTCCCCCAATATTTTGCCCTAATCTTATGTCGTGGGTGTTAGAAAGAAAGAGAGAGACAAAAGAAAGAAGTACACAGATTTCCCTCCTTAGTTTCCCTCCGTAGTCTGAAACTCATTTTTAAAAATTTCAATTATAATCGGCGACTAATATTTAGTCGGTAAAAATAAAAATAATAAAAAAAATATATAAAAATAGGCACTAAAATAAGAAAGAAAAAAAAATATATGTAACAAATATAAGGAATAAAAGTAACAAATATATTAAAATTATATTTAAATAAAAATATAAGTAATAAATTTATAAATTTAAAAAATTAAAAATATTAAATTATCTTAAATATTTGTCCTAATATTTTTTTTATTGAAAAATATAATAATATATTTTAAAATCTTATTTTCTTATATTGTTATATTATATATATATATATATATATAAAATAAGCAAGAAAAGAAAGAAAGAAAATTTAAAAAAAAGAAGGAAAAAATTAATACTAAAAAATATTTTAATGAAAAATATTTTGTAGAAGTAGGGGTAATATATATTTTAATGAAAAATATTTTTCACTAAAATAAAAGTTAATTTTCTGTAGTCAATGAAAAATATTTTTCTGCGGCCTTTTTTTTTATTACTAAATATCATGAATTAATTTTTTGTGGTAGAGGAAAAGGAGCGGCAGTAGTAGTGAAGGTGGTGGATAAGAGATGATGGTGGTGGTGGTGCTGCTGCTGATGGTGATGGCAAAAGAGATTAGTGGTGAAGTTGTGGTAGTGGTAGTGGTAGTAGTAGTGGTGGTAGTAGAGCTGGACGAGAGAGACAGAGAGAGATAGCGAGAAGAGAAATGAACAAGAGAGACAGAGAGAAAGATAGAGAGAAGAGAGATGAGCGAGAGAGATAAAGAGAAGAGAGATGAGTGAGAGACACAGAGAGACATAGAGACGAGGGAGAGAGTGAGCAATGTGAACACAATAGGGGAGAGAGATAAACAGACAGATAGACACATAGAAAGAAAGAGAGAGAGAGAGAAGAGCGAGAGACAGACAAACAGACACAGAGAGAGAAAGAAAGAGAGAAGACTGATAAGGCTTGTTAAATTAATATTTTTTAATTTTATTTATTGTTTATACTTTTTACTTTATTGGAGTTTTATGACTCAGTTTATGAAAAAAAAATTACAAAATTTAGAAATAGAGAGACAGAGATAAAGACAGAGACAGAGTAGAAAAGAGAAAGAGATAGAGACATAGAGAAACAAGATATGAGTAAGAGATAGACAAAGAGAGAGAAAGAGAGCGAAAAGAGATGATCGAGAGAAAGACATAGAAAAAGAGAGAGATAAAGAGAGAAGAGAGAGAGCGAGAGAAGAGATATGAGCAAGAGAGATAGAGAAAGAGAGATGAACGAAAGAGACAGAGAGAGATAGAGAAAGGAGAGAAGAGATAGATGTGTGAGAGACACAGAGAGAGAGACAGACAGACACTATGTAAAGTTGATTTGCAATTAAGATGAAATCTTCTTTGAGGCATTTCATCAAACACCCTGTCCACCATTGGATCTCCCCCTTGATATGAGAAGCAGAAAACCACTCTGCTATCAAATATGAGAAGCTTTCACACCATTGGTCATTTTTGCTCAGTTCACACTTCCACACCATTGGTGTTTCAGATATCAACTATTGAATGAAAACCCATGGTTTGAATATGAACTACTAAACCAGAGGTAGGAGGGATAATGGTCCATGTAACACAGGTGCAATTGAAAGGAAAGAAATAACATGTCAGGTAGTTCAAGTTAAAGCACTCCAAAGTTTCCCTCCGAAGTTTCCCTCCAAAGTCTGAAGCACAAATTTTCAATTTTGTAAGACTAATCGCCGACTAAAATTTAGTCATAAATAATGAATTAAAAAAATATATTAAAAGTTACAAACAAAATTCATTATTTAAAAAAAATTCAAAAAAAGTAACAAATATATTAAAATTATATGTTTAATTGTAAATTTTGATTTATTCTTAATTTATTAGTGTTATTGAAATATGATGATGTAAAAAGTATAAATAGTTTAATTGTACTTTTCATCTCAAAATAATAGTCTATTTTCAGAATTTAATTTCTTTTTATAATACAATTATTACATTTTAAAAATATTAATTTATCAAAATTACCTTTTGATAGTATATTTTTTTAGAAATATCAATTGTCATAATTGTAAATTTTTTATTATTAATGGATTTAAAAAAGGACAAAATAAGAAATTCATATTATTTTAATAATTAATTTTTTTTAAAAATTAATATTTTTGGATGGTGGGTGTACAACCTCTTCATAAAAATAAAAATAAAAATAAAAATAAAATAAAAATAAAATATAAATATAAATAAAAATGTAAATAATTAATTTTTTTTATTTACATTCGGCTACCAAACATTTAGTAGCCGAAACCGGGTCTATAGCGACTAAAATAACTTTGGTCGCCGAAAGTTGACATTTGGCGACGAAAACTTTGGTCGGGAAAGATTAAAAATTAATTTTTTTTATTTACATTCGGCTACCAAACATTTAGTAGCCGAAAGCAGGTCTATAGCGACTAAAATAACTTTGGTCGCCGAAAGTTGACATTTGGCGACCAAAACTTTGGTCGGGAAAGATTAAAAATTAATTTTTTTATTTACATTCGGCTACCAAACATTTAGTAGCCGAAAGAGGGTCTATAGCGACTAAAATAACTTTGGTCGCCGAAAGTTGACATTTGGCGACCAAAACTTTGGTCGGGAAAGATTAAAAATTAATTTTTTTTATTTACATTTGGCTACCAAACATTTAGTAGCCGAAAGTGGGTCTATAGCGACTAAAATAACTTTGGTCGCCGAAAGTTGACATTTGGCGACCAAAACTTTGGTCGGGAAAGATTAAAAATTAATTTTTTTTATTTACATTCGGCTACCAAACATTTAGTAGCCGAAAGTGGGTCTATAGCTACTAAAGTTTTTTTTAGTCGCCAATTGTAATATCTTTAGCTACTAAATTTTTTTTAGTAGCCAATAATCAACATTCCCCTACTAAAAAAATTAGTAGCTAAAAAGTTGACTTTTGCCGACTAAAATTATTTTTGGTAGCCAATTCCCACACTTTTGGCGACTAAATTAGTTTTGGTAGCTAAAAGTGGTCGGCAAAAATGCATTTTCTTGTAGTGGATAGACTGAAATAATTAAAACATTCATACACATGTACAAGGACATATCTTATACATATCTCACACACACGTAAAACTTTTAACAAAATACAAAATTCTAAAGCAAAACTAAAGCCTTGACATGGAGGCTCATCATGGGTGGCTTGACCAAGGGCCGACTCTGAGGCAAACTCTAATGTTGATCGTCTAATTGCTTACCTAAATATATATAAGGAAAATAGGTGAGCTAAAACCCAATGAGTAATACCAGTATAAAGAGGTTAAATGAATGATGTCTATCATTGTACAAAATCATATCACATGAGTATGAATCATATCAAAGTTCACAAATCATATTCATATGTGGTACATCCAATAGTGCACAATGGGACCATATAGGTCTAACACAGGGACCATATAGGTCAAAACATAGGGACCCCTTGGGTCAACATCAGAGATCTCTATAACGTAGGCCATGGTATTGTTACCCGTGGGCGAGGGCCGTAGGCTGCGGTATTGTTACCCCCAGGCGAGAGCTGTAGGCTGCGGGATTGTTACCCCCGAATGAGGGTCGTAGGCCATGGTATTGGTACCCCTAGGCGAGGGCTACACTAAGGATGCCACAATTACATTTCGAAAGAGACAATCATTCATTGTAACAAAATAGCATTTCAAAATAATGAACTTGCGGTAAACCAAAACACTTTAATAACATATCTTTACAAAAGTACTACTCATAGTGGGCTGGCACAAGTGTTGGACCTCAGATGACCACCTACACAAAACACACAAATGAACATATAGAAACACAATATTATTTTCTTGATCAGATACAACTTCTCTTATTCTTTTCTTTCAAATAAAGTGAATTCTTATTTCACGTATTCTGACTTTACTTATTCTTTCTTTTCAAATAAACTGATTTCTTACTTGCTTCATAATCAATTAACTTATGTTGGTTCTTAACTTATTAATCCTCAATGAGTCATAATTTATGCCTAAGAATGCTTGGGAAGATATGAGGACGAAAATATGACAAAGATGTAATTTTTCAAAATATGCTGAAATTGCTTGACCGTTCAAGCCACAACTTGGTTGCTCGAAACTTGCAATTGAAATTGTATAATCCTTAGAAAACATTTGCATGTATGAAATTCAAATCAAAATCAAGTCAATTCTTGATTGTCAAATTTTAAATCATAATTTACTTCTTGATTTATTCAGATTTAGATTTAATTACTTTTCTTCATATCAAACCCAATTTCAAACTCATAAATTCTAAAACATGAATTAAACTTTCAAAATATAATTTCAAAACTTGGGTTTATACATGGCTTGTCTAAGAACATACAAACTCTTAAATAATTAAGAAAACATGATCAATTTTAAATCATTTACATCAAAACTCTTTTAATTTACAAATTAAGCTCATTGTTCATAAACTCATAATTTTCCAAAGCTTAGTTCTTATTTCATCAAAACATGAAATCAATTATTAGAAATCCATGATGCATGTAAAATTAGTGTACTAAAACTTGTAGAATTTGTTCATGCATGTAGAAATTAGACTCAAATTCTTGCAAGATATTCCAAAATTAAACCCAAAATAATTAGTTTCTAAATTTATTCCATAACCATAAACCTAGATCAATTTCTTCATCAATTCGCCAATTCTTTTTAATTACATGAAATTGGACATAAATCCTTTTTGATTTCAAGTGTTAGATGAATTATTAAGAAGAATTAAATGAGAAATTTACCTTTCCTTGTTGAATTCTTGAGTCTTCTCTCAATTTTCTTATTTTTCCTTAAGCTTTCTTTTATTATTTTCTTCTTTTCTTTAGAGTGAATTGATGAAGTCTTCAACCTCTCAGCAAAAATGAGATGCGCTCTCTCTCTCTCTCTCTCTCTCTCTCTCTCGGTTTACTCCAGCCGAAGGTAATGAATAGGCATTCAATACTTCAATACACATCAAAGATTGATTTCTTGACTTGGAAAGTCTCTCACCAAAATGATATACATTGTTAGCACAATACTCAATATACACACACTAACTTCATGACACCACATCACACACGTGTACAATTTCTATGAGCTTCAGCACAACTGTAACAACCCTCACTTTACTCTAGTCATGCTTGCATATATTACATGATCTTGTCTTGATATGTTGCATTCGCAACCCTTGATTTGTCTTGCATAAGTGTTACTTGCATGCTTTGTTCCTTGTTGGTGTGTGTTTAGCCTAGGTTAATCCAAGCCGAGGTCACCTAGAGCCTAGAACTATCTTGGAACCCTTTTCCGGTTGACCTCCACCTCTGCCCTAACATGTTGGCCGAGATGTCATCATCTAGGCCGAGGTGTGTACCACCAAGGCCGAGATGTGTATATCTAGGCCGAGATGTTACCTTTGCGCCTGAGTGATCTTGTTCCTGGATTGGTGCGACCTAGACCGAGGTGTGGCACAGCTAAGTCAAGTGTTGTCCTTCCTAGCCGAGATCATTGAAACCTTACTTGCCGAAGCTTTGTTCTTAGCCGATGTCATTACCTGCCGGAGTGCCTATGCCATCTTGCTTGTTGAACACACTTTGTCATAGTCTTGTCTTTTCACTCAGTCACCTTTTTTAGAAGAGCCAACCAGCCGATGCCACGTGTCCCAGCTGAGTGTTAAGTTAGCCGGCAGAGAGAGAAATGTATCATTTGTTATATTGCTTTGTTCTTGAGGAGAGAGAAGCTCTAGAAGAGGGAGGAGGAGTTCCTAGAGAGGAATAGATTTCCAAGCTTGATCCTTAGAGTTCAAACCATTTGATTCATGTTTTGAGGTTAGAATCTTGATCTACTCTTGTTGTTCTTATTGTTCATCTAGCTGCATTGCATGATCGAGCACGATTTGTAGGCCATGCATTGATTTAAAGTTTGTTTTTAGAAAGAGAAAGTGGTAATCATGTGTTCTTGAAGAAAAAGCCTTGTTTGATCCGAAAGTTTGCATTAAGATTCATGTTTTTGTGTTTGTTTTCAGAAGATCTTCAAGTATGGGTACCCAGGTCCATGTTTTCGAACTCATCTCATGAAATCCCGGATTTCGTAATAACAAGTTGTGATTGAGCATCCATGTTTTTTTTTTCATATTCTTCATGTTCTTCAGCAGAGGGAAACCCAGATTTTCTCGACTTCATTTCCTTGAATATGGCCATCGGGTCCACACCTCGCCAAGGAGGTGTGGGACCTCGGCCAAGACCTGGTTGGTGCCTATTATGTTTTCCCGAGATGAGAAACAGTGTTTTGTTTGGGTCCAACTTAGTTTTGAAGGAATGCCGAGATCATTTGCATTCATATAAAGCTTGTTTGAGAGTGCATTCAATAGACTTTGCCATGTGTTTGTAGGACCTGGACTCTTGCTTTGACCCCGACGTTTGAAGAACTATGTGAGTGGTATTTTTAATAAAGTTATGTTATTAAGTTTTGATAAAGCTTTGCCTTGCTTGTTTTGGAAAAGTATTTGTTAAGCATGAATGACTATCCCTATTTTGTGTATAAAGTATTAGCTTTGGTTTTGATAACATTCTTGAAAGTCCTTACGTGCTAGGGGACTATAAGCATTTGTAGCACAATCTTTGAAAGCCCGTAAGTGCCAGGGGACTTTAAGCATTTGTGGCACTAGTCTGTACGTGCTAGGGGACTATAAGCATTTGTAGCACAATCTTTGAAAGTCCGTACGTGCCAGGGGACTTTAAGCATTTGTGGCACTAGTCCGTACGTGCTAGGGGACTATAAGCATTTGTAGCACAACCTTTGAAAATCCGTACGTGCTAGGGGACTATAAGCATTTGTAGCACAAGTCCTCACGTGCTAGAGGACTCTAAGCTTTTGTAGCACCTTTGTTAATGTCATTCCTTGAAACTTGAAAGCCTTGAAAGACTTTGATTGATGAAGCTTGAAAGATTTGTTAGACGAACTTGATTCATCCCATGTTTTGTTACAAGCTATGATTATGTATTGTTTCGTTAAGATCTCGGATATCATGCATGCAAACCCTTTATTACTTGTACCATTCACTGAGTATCCAAGCTCACCCTCTCTATATATATGTAGGTGATGAGCAGGACGGCGGCGACGCCTAGATGTGCTTTACAACTTGTTTTGGATTCGCATTTTGTAGCATCTTGAAGATCATGCTTCTTAGCTTGCATTTCATTGTGTTTTGTATATGATGGCTTAAGAAGCCTTTTGGTCAAGATGTATTTTTGTACTTCATTTTATTGTATCCAAGTTGTAAGACCTCGATAAGATGTATATCATTTCATTTGATCTATGCACAGCTCTTATGAACTAATTGGAATTAAATTATTGCTTCCGCACATGTAAGCCCCATATTTATACTCTGTTTGTATGTGAATCTTTGTAGGTTGGCCTTTGGTAATCTCGGATTACTGGCCATCATGGCACCATTCTACTAGGGGCGGAATGGGGTCGTGACAACAACACTCACATGCACACATACTAAGAGAATTTCTCAATACACCCGCATCCGCATACATCCATAAATTCTAGACCATTTCACAATTCAATTTATGATTAAGATTAGGTTAATTAAGCAACACTTAGTCTTAATAATCTTGGTTAGTATATAATTTAATTAGTCTATTTGACTTCAATTAAGGCCTAATTAATTATATTTAATTTTTACCAATCTAAATCAGATTTTTAATCAACCTCTCAAACGGCTCCAAATATCAAATTAAACTTATTAGCATCATCGATTTTAGTTTCTCAAATCATTAATGCCTTTAATTTCAGATCAAACTCAAAATTCTTCTCAATAAATTACATATTCAAATTGGATACCTCATAATTAAATTTAAACAATCATAATTCTCAATCTTCATAACTTAATTAACTTAATAAACTTCAAACCCAATTAATCAAATCTCAATTTTACAAAACTAAATCGAATATTTATTTAAACTCCCATATGGTCCAATATTCGAAATTAAACTGATTCTACTCATCAATTTTACCTCCTTAAGCCATTTGGACGTTCAATTTTTAATTCCAAAATAAATCCTTAATAGAATCGTATACGAATCAGATTCCATAATTCTCATAAATCCCAAATTAAATCAGAATAGTGACTAATTAAAAGCCAAATCTCTTTAATTAATAAAATGTAAAATATTATCAGTGGTGGGGTCGTTACAAACATGGGCTTGGACTTGATTTTCAGCCCTGAGAATGTTCATGGACTCCCGCAAAGCTCCATCCATTTCACGGGCCAAGGTGCCCATAGCTTGCTGACTTGCTGGCTTCGCCACATTGGCCTAACCAACTCACTCCTCTTTCATCGGAATATCATCTAGTAACAGCACCTCCTGCCACCTAGACCGACCATGCCTACTGCCACCATGTCCACGTCCTGATATCCTAATAAAGATAACACAATAGATTAGCACATTCATAAATGTGCCAAAGCTAATTCACTCATGTCCTAATATGGTGGACAACAAATAATTCACTCCACATAAGCACCTAAGATAGTGACTATCTCGTGACATCGCCAGAGTTCCAGTTAGAAATAGCAATAATCAAGTGCTCTTCTAACAGGACTTCTAGAAACTTGTAGACCCAATCAATATCTTAGAAATTAAATCTCATACTCATTTAGTCACATAAGCATGTTATCACACAACATACCAGGTTTACTTTTAATACCACCTAGTAAGATAACCCATTACAATAAAAATCACATCCCATGATTCTAATATATTCAAACCCGGTAGCTCTGAAACCAAGTTGTAACGTCTCGAAATAAATACAGTAGCCCATCTCATAATACTCTTTACAAATGATCAATAACCTCACATTTGATATTCCATTTATAATCTTGATCATACAAAAAATGACATATGCGATTATATATTCATAAATCCTAGATTTGAATCTATAACATATGACATGGATAGATGAATTAAAATAAAAGCAAAATCAAGTAATTATATCCCCTAATGGCTACATCTTTCCAAGTCGATACTTGGGTACATCAAAATGAGTTTAACTTAATACAATTAAAACCCAAGTCTTGTACAAAAATAATTACATCAAACAACAAAAATAAAGCCCTTGGCTCCAAGTCCTCCAAAGCTATGTCCTTGATAGAGGTATATTATCAGTATTTGAAAGTTGTTTTCCATATAGGGTGAGCCAAAACCCAGTAGAGATACTTTAACACAATATATGAATCTTAACGAAGTTATAAGATGAATGCATATGCATGTCATTTGTCAAACATTTCACATTTTCCATCTCAAAACCATGCAATGCCAAATTATATATCAATTAATGAAAATAATCCTTTTACAACAGAAAACAGGACAGTGGATACAAAACATTGGGAATCTCTAGGTACGTGTATGCTAGTAGGCTATACAAATACTACCAAAGCCATTTTACCAATACTAGCTGGAAGGATCGACACCTAACCGCACGGGTTTCTAGACTTTCACCAAGGGCACAAAGGCTAATATAACAACTATAACCACACCTCCTAACCATATTCACGAAGGTGTTCACCCATTTTTCTCAAAACAAAACATTTTCAATGTTTAAGTATGCAACAATGCTCAATCCAAGGTGTATGAATCATTATTTTCAATTCACCTAATCCCTATGCAATTTCTGCAACAATCAAAGCTATCCTCTACCGATAGCCCAAAATAGATGTTCTTATACAATAGATAATCTTCAACAACAGATATAATCTCATCATTTTCAAAATGGGAGTGATATTATATATCTAACTCCACCATCATCATCAACATATACAATGTTCCATTCTTACAAAATCAGACATCATTTTTCGTTGTCTTTCACAAACCATTTATCGATAATATTATAACAAAACCCTCCATTTACTTACAAAATCGATTATAAGTAAAGAAATCCACCATTTTAACATATCTCAACCATAAACACATCCCCATAACCTTTCTCAAGAACTCATTTGAAAACCCCTATTTTTAAATTCACAACCAAACCCTAGGTTTAACCTAAAATCCCAAAATCACTGGATCCTTTCAATAGACAAATAATTGAGGTAAAAATCATACCAAAGGTTGAAGAAATCCCTACCTCAAAATTAGAAGACAAGAGAGAGCAAGGGTTGAAGTTTGGCGGAGCTGAAAACGATAACTCCAATTAAAACAAAGCTTTTGACGTGCTCCATCTTTTTCTCCAAAGGGCTAGGGTGAAGAAATCAATAGGTTAGGAGTAATTGGAGCTAGAATGCAAGAACTAGACAGAGAGTGAAAAACTAGGGCTTGCAATGTTTTTAGAGAGGGAGAGAGAAATGAAAAAGTGACTTAGAAAACCCTTTTCTCAGATCGATATATGTGCAAACTGCTCGAGCGGCCAAAACACCGCTTGAGCGTAAGCCACAATAAGTGACACTGCTCGCGCAACCAAAAACATCACTCGAGTGCACAATGACCCCCTCCTAGAAGTTCAAACCTGCAAAAGATCGCTCAAGCGCAAGAAATACCTCTCAAGCGAAGATACCTCATTTCTAGCAGTTTTGCAAACTGTAAAAGACCGCTCAAGCACAAGAAAGACCGCTCTAGTGAACAGGTAAAATCTGGGCAACAACTCATTTGAAAAACTAACTCCTCAAACTATTTCAAACACAACCATAACTCCCAAATATTTAAACTCAACTAGCCCAAGATAAAAAAAATGAAATGAACAATAGTTTGGGAAATGGATTCTCGAATTCAAAAGTAAGAAATGGGTCAAGTCTAAACCGGAATCGTTATACATCAATACAACAAATGCCAGCTAGGACAAGGTTCTAGACCCACTCAAAATAGTCAAACGAACAAGAGGTAGCCACAAGCCTCTAAGAATGTAGGCCGATGAAGAACACAACCACAAAGAGTTGGAGATGAAAAGAAACCAGGAGGATCTAACCACCAAGCAATATGAAGGATGTATGCTCTTCAAGAAGAAGAAGATGTTGGTAACCCATCTGTAATTCAAGGTATGTTAATTCTTATGAATTCTTGGGTTGAAGTGTTGTTTGACTCCAGAGCTATTCTTTTTTGTCCACTGCATGTGTATCAAGTCTAGGTTTAGATCAAGAAACGTTAGAGATAGCTATGAGTGTTGCTTCACCCTTAGGTGGTCAAACTTGAGTGGATCTAGCATGTAAATCATGTAAATTAGAAGTATCTAGTTCGCATTTGATTTGTGATTTAAGAGTTATGGAGATGTCTGCTTTTGATGTTATTCTAGGAATGTATTAGTTATCAGTTCATCGAGCAATTATCTACTGTTACCGTAAAACGATGACAACATCCTCTCTTAATGGCACGCAATTTCAATTTAAAGGAGATATACAAGATTCTTTAACTCTAACGTGTCATAAATTGCGGTGGCATAACCAACTAACTGGATGGTTGGCAAGCTTAATTTTGGAAGATGAAAATCAAAGGGATTTAGGACAACCCCATGTGGTGTGCGAGTACATTGACGTTTTCCCTAACAAATTACTAAGATTACCTCCGAAACGAGGTTTAGATTTTATGATTGAGCTCCAACCTGGAACTTCACTGATTTCTATGGCACCACATCGTATGGCGCTAGTTGAACATTGAGAACTGAAGGAGCAACTGCAAGAATTATTGGATAAAACATTCATCCGACCTAGCATTATTCACAAAGAAGAAGGATGGAACATTGAGGTTATGCATCAACTATCGGTAATTAAATCGAGTCACTATTAAAAATCGGTATCTGTTACCAAGAATTGATGACTTGTTCGATCAATTGAGAGGTTCAAAATGTTTCCCTAATAGATATCACCAACTTCGCATCAAAGAAGAAGACATACCAAAGACTGCATTTCAAACCCGTTATGGCCATTATGAGTTTGTGGTAATGCCATTCGGTTTGACGAATGTGCCAGGAGTATTCATGAGTTTAATGAGCAAACTTTGTACACCTTATTTGGAATCATTGACGATATTTTGATATACTCATGATCAGAGGAAGATCACAAGCAACATTTGAGAGTCATTTTACAAGTTCTAAGGGAGAACCAATTGTATGCTAAAGCTAGCAAATGAGAATTTTGGTTGAAGCAAGTAAAATTCTTAGGTCATATTGTGTCTGAATCAAGAATATCAGTGGACCTTGCTAAAGTAGAGGCAGTAATGGAATGGAAACAACCTGAGAATACATTTGAGATTTGTAGTTTTTTGGGATTAGTAGGTTATTACAGAAGATTCATTCAAGATTTCTCCAAATCAGCCAAGCCAATGACACGTCTAACACAAAAATGAGTAAAATTTGAATGAAACAAAACTTGTGAGCTATCGTTTCAAGAACTTAAGAAGAGACTAACAAGCGCTCATATATTAATTATGCTCGAACGTGACATTGGATACACAGTTTATTGCGAAGCCTCTAAAGAATGATTAGGAAGCGTGTTAATGCAAAATGGGAAGGTAGTCACTTATAGGTCAAGACAATTGAAGAATCATGAGAAAAATTACCCCACCCACAATCTGGAATTGGTGGCTGTAGTCTATGCACTTAAGACTTGGCAACACTACCATTATGGCGAAAAGTTTGAAATATTTACCGTCTGCAAAAGCTTGAAGTATTTGTTCACACAAAGAGATTTGAACATGAGACAAAGATGTTGAATGGAGTACTTTGAAGATTACCAATTCACTTTGTCTTATCATCTTAGGAAGGCTAATGTTGTAGCTAACACACTAAGTCGAAAAATAAGAGAAATTGTAGCCAGCATAGTAATTAAAGAATGGAAAATGATGAATACTATGAATGAGTTTAGGTTACAACCAGGGACTTAAAATGGAAAAGCTAGATTGCCTGAAATTGTTGCAACACCCTAACTTCTTACCAAAGTACTAGAAGCTCAAATATTTGATCAAGAGACTGGCTTCATTAAGACACGATTACAGTCAAGAGAATTCTCACCTGATTGGGCACTCTATCTAGATGGTAGTTTGAGGTATATAGGTAGAATGTTTGTGCCAAATATCGAACAATTGAGAGAAGAAACTCTTCAAGAGTTTCACTATTCGATTTTTGCAGTTCATCTGAGAGGAAACAAGATGTACCAACATCTCAAGCAGCAGTATTGGTGGAGTGGAATGAAGAGGGACGTTGCTCAATTCCTATCTAAGTGCTTAACATGTCAGCAAGTGAAGGCAGAACATCAGAAGCCGGTAGGGAAGCTCCAATCTTTGCCAATACCTAAATGGAAATAGAAACACATAACAATAGATTTTCTAACGAGATTGCCCCGGTCGTCGCAAGGCCATTATACCATTTGGGTTGTGGTTGATCGGTTAACTAAGACTGTACATTTCCTACCAGTAGGACTAGTAGACACACTCGAATCATTAAGTCGATTATTTATTCGAGGAATCATTAGGTTGCACGGAGTACCAGTCTTAATAGTGTCAAATCGTGACCCTCGCTTTACGTCACAATTTTGGCAAAGTCCACAAAAGGCTATAGGTACAGAATTGTGTTATAGTACGGCTTTTCATCGTCAAACTGATGGTCAAAGAAGAATTTAGACCTTGAAAAACATGCTTCGAGCTTGTGTGATAGATTTCAAGGGTAGTTGGGAGAGACACTAACCACTAGTCGAATTCGCCTACAATAATAGTTTTCAAACAAGTATTGACATGGCACCTTATGAGGCTTTGTATGGACGGCCTTGTCGATTGACAATATGTTGGACAGAAGTTGGAGAAGCACCCCTTTTAGGGCCAGAGTTAGTTCAAGATACTACAGCGAAGGTGAAATAAATTAGACAAAGACTTGAAACCGCTCAGAGTGGGCAAAAAAGTTATGTGGATCAAAGAAGAAAACCTTTAGCATTTAAAGTTGGAGACCATGTGTTTCTAAAAATATAACCTTGTCGAGGAGTTATTCATTTCGAAAAGAAGGGGAAGCCATAACCTCGATTTATTGTACCTTTCAAAATTTTGGGTAGAGTAGGAGAAGTGGTGTATTGTTTGGTTCTACCACCTCAACTAGCTGGGGTACATAATGTTTTTCATATCTTTACACTACGAAAATATGAGCCGTAGCCTTCTCACATTATCAATTGGGAAGAAATTAAACTTGATGAAGATGTGACATTCAAGGAAAAGCGTCTCAAAATTTTAGATCGCCTCGAGAAGAATTTACGAGGTAAAACCATACTATTGGTTCGAGTTCTCTACAGACATCGTGTGATGGAGGAGTCAACGCGGGAATGAGAAGATATGATACGCGTTAACTACACTCAACTTTTGAAATCTAAATGTACGAATTAATTTCGATAATGAAATTTTTTTAAGAGGGATAAGTTGTGAAAACCCGTATTTAATTATTATTATAAATGCATTATGTAATATGAACAAAAATTATAATCTTATCTAAACTATTTAATAAAATTAATATTGAGTAAACTAGGTAAAAACTATTCCAATTTAAATCACAAATAAAAATATTATTAAGAATAATAATTTTTTAGGTATTCAATGTTTGTCATTTATAATTATTTTTTTGATAAAGATTCAACTTAATAATTACCCTCATAAAATACCTTAGTTGAAAACCTTAATTAAATTGATTTTAAGAAACTCACACAAATACACAATAATATAAATTTATCATCCAATTCAAAAAACAAAAACAAAAACGAAAAACAAAAAACAAAAAGAAAAAAAAAAAAAAAAGGGCAGGATTAGGTGGTCGGTGGGACCCGGAGTGCTGCATGTAAATCTACAAATAGGCCATGATGAGGCACCTAGATTTAGGATATAATTGTTATAATGAAGATTTGTAATATATATATATATATATAGAGAGAGAGAGAGAGAGAGCGCTCAGGTGGCGTGTAGAAATGTTATATATGACCGTGCCTTTCTCTTACTCATAAGAGAAAGAGAGTGAAAGTCTAAAAAATGAAAATAAAAAATTGAATTTTTTCTACTATTTCATTACCTTATTTCAATCTTATTATTACGTAAGAAAATTCTCTCAATTTTCTTATTCATTTTCTTTTTTTATTTTATTTGTTCAAATTTTCATATTATATTTATATGATAAAATGACTAAAAATTTTAGATAGAATTTTGTTTGTAGTTATATGTAAATTTTTGATATATATATATTAGATGTTTGAAGGTTATTTATATATTAGTAGCTTTAAAATTATGATATAATCTTGGGTTTATACTTGCATGTGTAGTTTATGACATTAAATAGGTAATTGAAAATTTTATTTGGTTTGATCATATGTTTCTTAAATCTGCCGGAATTTTGTATGAATTTTTAAACACTTTTATACTCGAAATTTCAAGATAATTTCTTCTACAAAGTTGTTAAAAATGATGTCTTGTTTATCCAAAAAGTTTTGTATCAATTAATCTAGCTTTGGACGAATTTATATGAAATGTTAATTAAATCAAAAATTTTAGACAGATTCTGCTGCATGTTTGAAAAATTACTAAAAATCCAATATTAGATCAAATCTTGTATTTTTTGAGTTACAAATGAAATTTGAGAAGTTTAGTTTCATCGTGAATTTTTAGATTATGGATTGGATTTATAAATTTCAATGTGGGATTATTTTAAGAAAATATGACGAATCTGTGTCATATAATTTCTTATAATTTTATAGAATTATTTATAAATTATTTTTCAAAAATTCTTTCTGAAACATTACAATAACATGTTTGTTGAACATTCTAGAGAATTACATGAAGTTTAGAATTGTCTAAATAATTCATTTGTAATTTTAACCACAAAATTAAAGAACCAAGATTATCACTTCAATTATTTATTAGAACTATGCTAATCTCTTTAAATAGATCTTGTAAATTAGTGGTTCATGTATCTACGTTGTTGTGATCCATTTTAATTATTTAAAATTATTATTTCACACCATAGATTGATTTAATTGTTTATCATAATTTTATACATGGATTGATTATAGTAGAATGTATGTGTTAATAATTTCTATTGAAAATTGTAATAAAATGGTATAACATTAATGACATTTAATTTTGTAATTATTTGTGAGTATTATGAAAATTAACTAACATGATCAACGGAGTGTGTAAAATTTAACGGTTGATGGTTAATACCGGTTATTCAGGGTGAGCTGTGATTTGAGAATTCTTACATAATTTGTATTGTGAAACCTTAAGATAGCATGAGACTTATTTGAACCATTATCGATATTTGGTTTTAGAATATGGGCGGATGTGCAGTTGGCACACAGGGAGGTTATGTACCTCTGGCAGACCGTTCCTTAGGACAGACCATGGATGTCACTGTTTGGGTATGTAACTTCGGATGTGGGCATCCTTGGAAGTTACAGTTAGTAACACTTGAATATTTGATCAATGGAGGGGTTTCAAATTAACCGTAACCATAACTTAGTGGTTGATAAGTTAAATATCTTTGGTGAGACTTTGAGTGTCAGCTGAATTATTAAAATTGTTGAAATTATTTTAATGGTTGTTATAATATTATATTATGTTTATTAATCTTGTTATTTTAAAAGAAAAGGTAGGTTTGTTGTGTTTTCTTACTGTGTTGCAAAACTCATGGCATATGTTTTGTTACCTTGGCGTTTTATGCCACATTTTGACAAGGAAGGAATGGAAACTAAAAATGGAGTTGATGCTAATATAGAGCCTTGGCTGACTTGAAGCCATGACTATAGCGGAATTTTTTATTTTTTTATATTTTTATATTTTTTTTATCATCTTATGTATTAATAATAAAGGACGTTATGATTTGGGTTAATGTTGTATTTGGACATTTTAAGTTTTTATTTAATGTTGTTTAAACTTTTGGTTGTATGAGAATTGTAATTTCCTATTAAGATGTTAAGTTTTTAATTTAATAAGTCATTTTGTTTATTTAATTTCCTTTGATGTTTCAAAATTTTTGGGGCATCACAAAATAAAATTAAGCTTTTCATTCAAATCACCACAATTATATTCTAATTGCATAGTAATCTCACTAATCATAAAATCATCAACTCTTCTCTAACTTCATGAATATTCAATTAAATTTAGGGCTTTTATATTCAATCATCACCAACATGTATTTTTGTCTCCCCATTTCATAATCAACAATGAAAACCTAAGATTAACTCTTAAAATCTAAAACCCTAACTCAAACCCACATGTATTTCAAAAATCTCTTCACAATCACGTTTTTCATGCAATAAGAAAATACCACATGTCTATCTATAACAAAGTATTAAAGAGAAGCAAGAAAGCCCTACCTCTTGAAATGAAGAAGGGAAGACCCAAAAATCGACGGCGATGAAAAGATGATCCGCTTAGATTAAAAGAAAGCCCTTGTCGTGATCTATGTTTTTGTATAAGGAACTACGGTGAGATTTCTACTCTAAAAAGATGAGACCCAAGGTATAAAAGCATGAAGCTCGGAAATGGAGAAGAGAGAGAAAAGAAAGAGTGAAAAGTGAAAAAAGATTTGACCCAAAAAGTGACTTTTAAGGAGCTGATCCCGAATAGATTGCTCGAGTGGTGAAACGTGCACTCGAGCATAAGAGATAGAAGACTGCTCAAGCGGTAGAACCTACGCTCGAGCAAAGAAATCAAACTCCCAATATTTCTAACTGCAAAACAAAGTACTAGAAGTCCCAACAGAGTGCTTGAGCGGTAACTCCACTGCTCGGTTGAACAAAAATTTGCATAAGTGTTACATGGGGAATATGATTGACAAAATGGGTTAAATTGGCTAAGGTTATAGCTATTGATGACTAGAGATGACAAAGTTAATATATGGGAATAAGTATTGGTTGCCAATATCCAACTAACATGAGAAAATAAGAAGTGGAATTATAACATACAATTTGACCGGAAATGTTGGAAAATTATGATCGGTTTTGAGAATGTTAAATTAATGTGTTGATGATAGAGCTATGCATTTTATTTCAATTGTATTAGAAATTGTACCCAAAAATGTATCATCGGTAGAATTATGTTTTATACATTGCTTACAAATATTTGTTTTGTCAATCGATGAAGGATTGCATTGCTTGTAGAATGACTTTAAAAATTAGATGAATTGAAACTTCACAAGTTATGTATTATGTTGATTGGTACGTAAATGGAAATGATGAGATATGTGATGAAAGTGCTACATATAGGGGTTCCAAATTCCTTCCGATTAGCACTTGGTAAAGTGGTTTGCGCTTCGAATGAGAATGATGGGTTCCAAGTTCCCTCCAGTTAGCACCTGGTAAAGTAGATGGTTGTGGCTTGAAGAAGCCGGCTTTTTCTTATGTGATGTTATTAATCATTTTTTTTTAAAGTATATGTGTTGTGATACGAGTGATGCACCATTTGTCTTCTGTGCTTGTGGCCGGTAAAACATAGAAATTCGTGTTGATATTATTTTGGAATTATATTGTAATGGGTGCTCTATCTGCTTGTGACATTTTGTTCCAAGTGACAGCTTGAGCGAAGATGGAGAACATCTAGTAGTTTTGCAGGTGGGAGTGGACTGCTTAAGTGATGAAAAGACCGCTCGAGCGGTCTGCGCGAAATCAACATTTTAAAAAGGCACATTTTAGATCATTTCTTCACCTTTTTCTTTCTCTTTTCTTCTCTTTTCTCTCCCTTTCCAAAAACCATAGATTTCTTAACCCAATATCTCTCATTTCTCTAAGACCTAGGCCCAAATCACTTGCAAGGAGTGAAGTATACGTGAAGATCATCCTTCTTACGGATTGAATTTTGTCTTTGTGAAGAATTCTCCTAGCAGCTTGGCTTACTTGCTCTTTGCTTAAGATAGGGTTACTCTTAGTATCTCTGTGATTTGAAGATGTTTATATGGTATGGTTGTAAATATTAGACTTGATTTAAAGATTGAGTGAGGTGAAACTTGTATTTGACAAAAAGGGAAATTTTATTTGATTATTGTTGGAGTTTTACTCAATCTTTTATATAGTATTTTTTTTTTTTGGGTAAGTAAGTCATAAAATAAAGACAATGAAATTTACACGTTTACAAGGGGCATACCCCAGGCACGCCTAACAACAAAGAAAAAACAAATATAACCAACATAAACTACAACTGCAGCCCCTAAAAATAAGGGGACAAGCAAGAACAACAGAAATACAGAAAACCCCCAACTCTGCCCATATATCCTCTTTGTCCTCAAGTAACCCCTACCATCAGAGATAATAGATGGGAACTTGAGGTGGATATATGGGCAGAGATACACACAAAATAACACCACTAAGCTAATAAACAATACAGACACATACCAAACAACAACCCTCAAGCCAAGTCAAAGATAATAATCAACCCCACAAGCCCCAGTCTCTACTGCAGATAAAACATGGAATCCAATAAGCAACCCACTCCTCACAGCCGTGACAGCCAAGCCACTTAACCCAAGCCATGACGGAGGATAAGATCTACCCCATGAGAAATCCCAACAGAGTCACATGAAGCTAGCACGATCAAAAAACCATAAGCCACGGACCAGGGAGTTGAAGTGAAAAGACAGTAGCCCCTCAGCAACAAACCAATACACAGCTAACAAAATCATGAGATCAATCATCACATCCCCCAGTCCCATCCTTGGTAGATCACAAGCCTCAAACCCCACGGCAGTGGGCCCTACACTCCATGTCAGGCGTGGCAATAAGATCAATTAGGACGGGTCACATGAAAACAAGAAGCAACCAGAAAACCGGTAGCTATCCTCCCGCTCATTTCCCAGTCTCGAACTCGGTTGGTTATCAAACCTGTTCCCCATAGCAGTGACTCCCCAATCACTCTTGGCGGAGATGGCTCAAAACCACCCTCATATCGAGTCACATGAGGATCACACAATCAATCAACATAAAATCATTAACTATAAATGATTCGCTGCCAAGAGTCTAAACAAAAGAATAACCAAATGAACCCAATAATAGAGCCTGTCTACCCCAATATAGTAGCCCAAAAATTAAACCCAAGAACACAGCCCACAAAACATAGTGAGCCCACTAAAAGCCCACTATTTTCACCAAAAAAATTGGCCCCACTCTCAAAATTCCACAAAAGCTGCAGGTGGAATCCACTAAATAAAAGATATATATATAAATATTATATATACCATTCTAAAAAATGGCCCCACCGATTTCTTCATATAAACAATTTCTCCACAAAAAATGGCCCCACCAATTCACTAATAAACCGTGGGCTCAAACTTCACCCAGACCAACACTGATATTTGCCAAAATCCCACCCACGTGAAAAAGTTGAGTTTCCCTCCAAAATCTGCCACGTGATGGAACACCAAACAACTTTCACTGCACTCAAACATATATAATAGACATATTATATATATTTAAAGAAGAGACAAACTTAGCTTTACCACCTCAAACAGACAAACAGCCGTCCCTAGTTATCCATAGCAGTCAGTCACAAATTTGGATCCTCGGCCGCCCTTCTGGGCGGCGGTTCCCAGCAGCCCCCCAAAACGACGTCGTTTTGGGGGGTTTTTCCATTTTTTTTTTCTTTTCCTCTTCGCAGAACCAGATGGGGAGGGGAGGGGAGCTCGCCGCCATGGCTGCTCAGGGCGAGCTCGCCGCCATGGCTGCTCGGGCCGAGCTCGCCGTCGCAGGTCATCGAGCTCGCCAGCCGTCCAGCTCAGCGTCGCAGGCCATCCAGCTCGTCGCAGCAGTGCACCGCCGTGGCCTCCGCCTCCGGCCCGCCTCAGCCTCCTCCTCCTCCCCCGGTGATTATGGTCCCCTCCAGTCCGGCCCACCGGCGGTCCCTCTTCTTCTCCCTTCCCCTCTCTCTCCCTCCCCTCCCCTCCCCCTCTCTCTCTCCCTCCCCCCCTCTGGTTCGAACGAGGAAGAAGAAAAGAAAAAAAAATTCAAAAAAATCAAAAAAGCCCCCAAAACGACGTCGTTTTGGGGGCTGCTGGGAACGGCTGCTGGGTTACGCGGCCGAGAATCCGGACTCGTCAGTCACCCCAAAAAAAGGCGACCCACGTAATCTGACTGAAGCACGTTCCTCCCCATAGCTACACGGTACCACACATGAAACAAAGCCCACCGCAAGTGACGCGCGTGGAATAACACCATTAGTAACAACCATGGACAACGCCATTAACAACGCCAAAGTCCACCGGCAGACAACCATATCGCCAAAGAACGACATGGCTGACCAGCGTTGGAACAACCACTGCCTGCAACAACCACCGATGTACCAACCCAAACAGAACCACACAGTGCCGTAGCAAAAGAATCCGGCGAGTTACCCACCGACACAGTGCGGAAAACCCAGCACCGGTGAAACCAGAACAAGGACGCGCCGAAGATGAAAGCGCTTCTCAAGCCGATGTACCAACCCAGTACACGAAGTCCATCAGCCAAACGTGTACCATTTCACACCAATCACCACCTGCAACTTGTCACCGGAGCAACATCACAAAGCGAACCCAGAACCTGGACTCGTTACCGACGAAACTCACGACTGAGCAGAGTAAACTCTCGCTGGAGTAGAGCCGGAGAAGAGTCAAACTACCAGGCGTCGGCGATTGGAATGTTGCTGGAGCCGCATAAGCCACAAGCAAACACAAAATGAAATTTCCCCGTTTGAAGCCAGTCCACTATAGCCGGAAAAGACCAACTTTCCATGGCTGAAGTAGACACAACTTTTACGGGTATACAAAGAACACAACAGCCATAGACTGCAACCAATGGCCGAAACAAAATAGTGCACTTGAAAAGCACCCGAAACCAACACATTCACTCTGTAAAGAATCAACACCAGCCGGAATAAAGGTAGCCGGACTGGTAATCAGGATGTAACCATAATAAACTCACAGGTTATACACCATTTCACTCCGGGGGGAGCTTTCTCTCTCTAGATTCTAGAGAGAGAGGCTCTACTTTCTTCCCCTGCATTATAACATAACAAACATTTATATAGTATGATTATTGACATTGACAAGCTATATATATATATATTTGAAAATAGAGTGAAAGCTCCAAAATTATTGAAACCCTATCTTTAGTTTTGATAGAAAATGACATCGTGATCAAATTTATCTTTAATTCTTGAGATTGTGAATTGTTTCTTGTAGTATTGGACACTTGTTCCTCGAAGAATAGTTCAAGGAGAGGTAAACGTAATATGCACTACAACAAAATTGGGTTTTTATGACCTCACATCAACGACATATAGTAAATGCAAGCCGTGGTTTCTCATTTTTACGACTTGCTTTTTCAGTATGTCATAAATAATTTCCCAACCACAACGTGTCTATAGCGCATGTCGTGAATGCTAATAACAATGACTTTTTTCACGACTTGCAATGTTAGCCGTAAATAATAAAACTTTTATGGCGTACATATGGCATGCTGTAAATACATCAATACACAACACGCATACACCAGCTGTTAAAAATATTGAACATTTCACGATGCACAAAAAGCCAGCCGCTAAAAATTATACTTTCCACGACGCCCAAAAAGCCAATCGTTTAAAATATTAAGCTTTTCATGATGTGCAATTGCTGTCATGAAAGGGACGATCGAAAAAAAAAATAGTGCCAAAATAAAAATTTGAGCGCCAAACACCAAAAAAATATATAGAAAAAATAATCAAAAGCCCAACTTTTCAGCCCCAACGTCAATCTTAAAAAAAAAAAAAAAAAAAAAAAAAAAAAAAAAGAAGAAGAAGAAGTCAAAGCATTTTCTGTGCAGTGAGGAGGGCAACAAAGAAGAAGAGACACTGATGAATCCTCCATCTCCATCACCATACCTCACCTTTCTTCCTTGACCCCCTAACCCTAACCCTAACTTCTTCTATTCTTATCTCCACCACCATCCCTCTTCTACCACCAACACCAACTTAATCACTTCACTACTGCCACCTTCGCCTCTGCTGCAACCTCTTGATCTCCCAACCACTCTCTCAACACTCAAACACCTCATCCAGCTCTTCGAAACCACCCTCCACTCCATCTCCACACTCCTTCCCACCACCACTACCACTACTGCCCTCTGCTCTTACCCTTTCAATTTCCACCCCCACCTTTCACCGAAATCCCTCTTCCACCACTGCCTCCAATGCCCTTCTTCCTGTTCCCCGTTTTTAACCTCGTCTCCCTCCTACTCCAATCACTCTGCTACCCCAACACTCTCAAACTCTCCCGGCAACTCTTCAATTAGAACCGCTTCCTTCAAACCATACACCATCCCAACTCCGACCTCTACTTCTCCCTCGATGATTACTGTGACTTTCACCCCAATATTTTCTACCGTAATTTCCCTAGCGTAGTTAGCTCTACCGATTGAGATAGTTTGAGCTAAACCTTTACTCTTCCAGGTATTCTATCGATTCAGTGTGCAAATTTTGTAGGCAGTGATAATGGTGAAATTAAGGGTTTTTCTAGGGATTGTGTTAGGCTTCTTCCTTCAGAGTTGTGGCTTGTTAGTTTTGATTTATTCTCATTCTATATTGAGTTCATATCTATAGTTGATCTAGTTTTGTAGCTCAAAATACATTGTTTTTTTTTTTTTTTTTTTTTTTTTTACAATATAATCATACACTTTTTTTATTCAATTCCGATGTTTTGCTGCTCAATTTTTGTTGATTTGTTTGTTCACAATTGCATTTGATCTGGTTTTGTGGATCATAGTTCTTTGGTTTTGGTTTATTGTAATTAAATTAATTTCTTTGGATTCAACATTCGCTAGTAAAAGAGTTTTGGATCTTAATCTTATGATTACAATTATTTGTAATTGTATTTCCAAGTTTTATTAAAGTCGTGTTTCATGGTAAAGTTAACTTCGCTCATATCTCATATCTCCTTCAATCTGTGAAATGTATAACGTAAAACAAACTTGTGCTTAGAGCCCATAGAGCTGGATTGGTTTCCAATTTCTGAGAAAGCACAGTTTTGTGCTCATCTGAGAGGTTCTCTCCTCTTACTCTGAAATTTTGTTTCAGGTATTCATGCTTCCCAGTAGTTGCCCATGTCGCTTGCTTATTTGAACTTTGTGTTAAATGAAGTGCCTTCCATTTTGTCCATATATATATATATATATATATATTTAGACCATATATTTTTATTGCACCATGCTAATTGAACAATTGGTTGTTCTCATTCTGGTTATACAAGAGATATTCAGAGTGACCATTTTTGTTATCACACCTTGGTTGCTCATAAGTAGGTTATTGGGTGGATGGTGAAAGTTTAATTAAGATTGGATAAATGTTGTGGATGGATCCTTGAGGGTAATTTTTTAACACATATGATGTAGAACAAGTGGGGATAACCTTTACCATTCAATAGTGTAGACACCCCATTTTTGACCGACCTTAAGACTCAGACGTTATCGTTTGTGCACCCGATGATTGTGCATGATTTTGCTCGTTTTTGAGTGCCCGTAGGTCTCGGCTGAGCACCTTGTCTTTGAGCCTCTAAACTGTCTGTGTTTTGGCCTTGTTTTTGGGCCAAACCTTGGTGCCCCTTGCTTGGAGGGAGGAGAGGCCTTGTTGGCCACTTTTGGCCCTTGTCGGCCACTTGTGCCTCTTGTCGGCCCACCTTGGGTGGCTGGTCAGCTAGAGGAGGTGGCCGGTCGGCCACCTAGAGTGGCCGATGGCCATTTTTCTCATTTTTCAGATATTTTGTGTGCCAGCTGTTGGTCACTGAAGCCATCGAAACAAGATTTTTGCTTGTTTTTCTATATAAGGGGAGGTCCCTCCCTCTTTCTTGGAGTTCAAAATTTTGAGAAGCAAAATTTCACTCTCTCTCCCTAGAATCCTCTCTCTCTTCTTGTTTTAGGCTTGAAAGTGAGCTTTCTTCCCATTTTTGCATACAACCCCTTAACCAAATTAGACTACCTTGTTGTTGAGGTGCTTGAAGGTCTTGTTTGGGTTGTTGAAGGCTGGTTTTGGCTCAGAAGTTGCTTCTTTGCTGCTGTGCTTCAAGGGTAAGGCTCTACCCTCTTTAAAGTTTTACTTAGTTGCTTGGTTTGGCAACCTTTGCATGCTGTTTTTGGCCAAGTTTTCAACTACAAAAACCTCTATTTTTAAGTGTTAAGAATGGTAGTTTGAGGCCCTTTTGGAGTTAGGGGTGGTCCACCTTCTTTTGTTGCTTAGTTGCTAAGCTTTGTGCCATCTTTTAAAGCCTTTAAAACAATTCTTTTTTGGCCTTTTAACCACTGAATTCCAGAGGAATTTCGGTGGTAGAAACTTGGTTTTGAGGTTCAAAATAGGAGGGGGTGGCCTCTCATCCTTGTGCTTTATTTGCATGTGTTGATGGCCTAACATATGAGCATGTGTTTCTACCTTTTTGTGGCTTAGTTCAAGCGTGTTTTTGGCCTTATTTCAGCATGTTATAACTCTGTTTTTGTCTGGTTGAGTCACCTCTTGCTTGCTTCTTACACTTGTAATGTAATCTTGCTTACTAGCCTTACATACTTGATGCTTTAACCTATTATTCTAGCATGTGTTGGCTCCACTCCAACATGTTTTTGGCCTTGCTTTGACATGCTTAAGCTCTGTTTTGGGTGGTCTTGGTCATATATGACTTGTTTTGTATAGCTATGGTGTAGTTAGCTTCACTAGCTTTGTGTTTTGAGGCCCTTTGCATGCTTTGCTTGTGATGTTTGTATGATATATCATCATTTAGTATGTGATTTCAGTGCATATACCTCTGTCACACTCTCACTTATATCACTCTTTTATTGCGTTTGAGAGTTGTGCCTTTGCCTTGTTTATGAGCCAATCCATGAGCATGTTTCCTTGCTTTTCATGCTATCATCTCAGCTCATTTTAGCCACTATTTTGACATGTTTGAGGTCTGTCTAGGGCAGGTTTGGCCATTTGAGTTTGATATTGTATGGTTCTAGTGTAAAGCTCTTCACTAGTTTTAATGCTTAAGTCCCCTAACATGTTGTACATGAGTTGTTTGCATGTTAGAGTCTTATGTTTCATGCCATTTCAGCACTGAAATTCTGCAACCTCCCCCATTTCTTCATTTTTCAATTTGATTTGAGGGTTGTTTGGCCTTAAGCTTGTGTTCAAGCATGAAGTAGGGTTTGTGCTCAAATGGCTTTAACCCTCTTTTGAGGGCTCCTCCTAGTCAAAGGCATAATCCCTCTCATGTCCCAAATCACCCTTTTGGTTGACCCCTTTCATTAGAGGTCTTTCACATTGGACAAACCGGTTAATGAATGGCTCGGTAATGTAAAACGTGTAAACAAGAATTGAGCAAAGTGAAACTTGTGCAAGATAAGCATTTGTGTTGCATTGCATGTGTTTGGATCAGATGTTAATCCAAACACAAGAAATGTGGGACGTTTCATACTCAAAGTGATGAAATGTGTCACATTTCTTGGTCGCCAACACCCTTGATCAAGCATGATAGGGTGGAGGCATTTTGTGTATTGTTTATGCATTCACTAAGCTTGTACAAGCTCAGTTTTCGGGCCATTATGCATTGAGATGCTTGGTTGGTGGCTTGAGAGCTGAGTGCTACTCTCCTTTGAGCTTGAGACATGATGAGGAGAGTGGCAGTACATACATTACCTGCAAAATGCATTGTCTTGGCTCTATTGTTCTTTGTTGCAGCAAAACCAGGAGTTTAGGAAAGGAGGTAGCTGACCGGCCAGTGGCACTAGCCGACCGGCCAGTTGAAGTGGCCGACAGCCACTTTTGGTGGCCGACTGGCCACCAGTCTAGTTTTGGTGCAAAATGTTCCTATTTTCAAGCAGAGGTAGTCTGAAGTTGGCACAATGTTCAGAAAACAGAGGCGAGTGCAAACAGAGACAACCGACGGCAAGGTGATGGATTTCCGGGATGACGCCAATCGAGCATGCATGTCTCCCTCGCCTACAAGGCCGTTTAATTGCTTTAATTAGTTAGAGTAGCTAATTAATTAGTTCAATTTGTTTTATAATATTTTAATTAGCTTAGATTAGCTAGTTATTCAATTGTATTGTAATATTTAATTAGCTTAGAATAGTTAATTAATTGTTTTGTAATAATTCGCTTAGCTTAGCGTAGCTTAGCTTATTCATTCGGACCCTCCTTCGAAAGGGCACAATGTTATAATAAGGGTGTGTGCGTGTGTGCATGTCTTCCAACCCCACGTCTTTCTCCCTTGTACTTAACCGCTTTCGATGGTTAGATTAGGGCACGTTTTGATTAGCATACCTTATGCTTGCATGCGTGCATCATTCATTTGTCTTGCATGCACTGAGCTCGGCGCATCATTCAAACTGCATCATATTTCAATATCTATTTGAATACGTGTTGCAAAGCATGTTATTAATTGTTGCATTCATATGCCATCCTAGATAGTCGAGCCTATTAGTTGCATTACTGCATGTGTTGCATTAGGCATCTTGCATAGTTAGGATCGTGCATATTTCTAACTATCTTTTGTTTTGGCTCGGATTACACTGTAAGTTTTACGCTTTAGCATACTTGCATGAGTGTGAGTGTTGCCATGATAGCATGCTTGCATGAGGCTATGTGCTTATTTGATTAACTGCATAAATGCCTGTGGATGAAGGCTTTGTTGCTTGAATTGGGACAATTCGATGAATGTGAGTTTTAAGCCCACTTTGCGAAGTGACAAAATCATGTTTTAAGCCCACTTGAGAGTGGCAAATCCGCGCTTTAGCCCACCGTAAGGGTGGCATTTTCAAACCATTTTCGAAAATAAACACGAATCGATTTGTTCCAATTCTTGCGACTTAGTCTATACTTGTATATTGTGCGCATCACATAGTAAGTTAGCTAATAATCAGAACAAGAACATATGTGTTTATAAAAACAACATATCATGTTAGTAGAGGCCGATCTTTGATTGGGTGAGCGGGGGTGCTCATTTCAGGACCTTCCCCTCTCGTACCCAAGTTCCCGAGCCAAGGCAACTTTGGTGATGACGGACACGTGGCCTTTGGTACGAGTCAGGGTTTCCTAAATTTCCCATAAACAAAATATTTAGGCGGCGACTCTGTAATTTGGTAAAGCAGTCCATGTTTGGCATTTTTTGATTCAAAATCGATTTTCCAAAACGATTTGCCGAATTTGGACTCTTTGGTGTTTATCAGTCTCACATTGCATTTTGTGAGATTAGATTCAAAACCTTGACAAGAGTCCGAACTGTAGGAGACCAATTCGCGCCTCTCCGAAAGGGGGGCGTGCGAAGAAAGTCGAGTCTACAAATAGGGGTTCTCAGGGGCTGAATTTAATAAGTTGATGTGGCTGAGATTTTGGTAAAGTTATCAGGTTTTTAGGTTTTGTATGCGGGTGGCAAAAGGATAGGGTTTTGGAGCTTTAATTAGGCATGGAAGATGATGGTTTTTTATCCCAGCCTTTTCAGGAGCTTGTTGGGGTCCTTTTGAATCATTAACTTTAATTTATGCACTCTTAATAATGTAGTTGTTCGCAACATTGGGTTGATTTTTATTGTCTTCTAGTAATCATAACTCATTCTAATTTTAATGTTTTTAATATTTTAAAACAATGCCACCTGGGCAAAAAATGATTAGATGGTAAGAATTTCTGTGTATGTAAGAATTTTCCATGAGAAAGCAGCAAGGTCTCCACTTAAAATTGAAATGTAGTGCTATGTAAAGAAAAAAGGCAGTTGCAATGTGCATTGATTTTCCTAGATCTGTTCCTCAATAGGACACAAATTACTCAGGGGCTAAGCAAGGTAAATTTTGATAAATCCTAGAAAAAGGGCATCTTTAGAACTGATTAGTCAAAGGCATCACATTACAATACATATCACAAACTTATGAAAATCTTTTTTGATAATTTTTTTTTTTTAATTTCAAACGGAATCCTATATGGGGCTCATGAGATGTTTATCATGCTCTTTTTCAAGTTGCAGATTATTTTTTAAGGAGGCTGCTCTTTGATCTATATCTTTTACTCTCTTTTGGTTACCTTACCTTCTTTGTTGATGTTTTTCATTTTCTTTATCATATGTTTGTATGCAGTATCATGTTTGGTCCAGATATATGTGGCTACAACACCAAGAAAGTCCATGCTATTCTTTATCATATGTGTTTTTCAGTGTTTTTATTATTTTTTTCTTTTTTAAATTTTTTGATAATGACCAAACTGCTTATTGATGAAGCTTGAAGATTGGGATGACAAACTTCTTTCCTGATCCTGAAGATAAGAAACTAGAGGTAGTGAACATTTAGTTAATAATTCATTTTATTTTTCCCTAAATTTATTTGACAACTGAGAACATGGGGCCGACAGTTCGGTTGAACATTTTCTTCTTTTGACAGGGTTATGATGATATCCCAAAGGAGATACCAGATCTTGATGCCAAAAAGGTATTCATTTAAAATTCTGTTCAGTATCATATACTCATGTTTTGAAATTCTTGCTGGAAGTAATGTAGTCACTGAGTAAGATGGTTTTCAAAGAGCAAATAAGGTATGTAAAATGAATTTGGTGTATTGAAGCATTTGTATGGTTTATCATCACTATTATTTACTATGCACATAAATATGTGCTTGCTTTGGCTTTAAATGTCTACATGTCATTAGTGTAACTTAATTTTCATTGAAACAAACATCCACTAATGATTATTTTTGTTTTTGGTAACACTAAAATTTTATGGACTTGGCTTGGGGGATGTTGTTGCCACAAAGAACAGCTTTGGATGTAATCAAAATGTGCAAGGTTTGTACTTTACACACATGGGTAAATTTTCTATGGCATTATTAATTACCTTAATTTTGTCTTTAATTTATTAGCTTATTTTATGTTTACTTTCATGATAGTTACATAATGAGAATGAAACTAGGAATAGTGGATCTAATTTGAACAATGCCAAATGCAGATTGTTGAATTGGGATGGGGCAAATGTGGTGGTTGTGGAAAGCACAATTATATCAACAGATTCTAAGTAATTGAAACAACCCTTTACCAAACCCATGAAGAAAATATATATATAGATGAGCCAATATGCCCAGAATACCCATTACTTTTTCATAGTTACACTGATCTTGAAATCTTTGACAAATTGAAACAAACCAAAATGAACGACAAAAGTATATCCATTTCTACCTCTGCTTTCTTCTCCTTTTTTCCTTTGTTCATTCTTTTGTTGAGAGCTTCAATGAAGTAGAAGACATCAAAATATCACAATTCCCAGATGATTTCTTCTTTGGAATAGCCACTTCGTCATACCAAGTATGTCTCTTCTTCTTCTTGCCTTATAAATTGTGTCGCCTCTCTCTTCTTTAGATTTTTTCCATATTGTTGTCACAAATTGAAGGAGCAATTCTTGAAGATGGTAAGAGTCTCAGCAACTGGGATGTTTTCACTCGCATTCAAGGTATGTAAAGTGTTTTTGTCTTTGCAAAGCTTGGAATTAGTGTATCATACGTAGAAGTAAATACCCATAATAATCATGTTAAGACCCAACCAAAGCCATTTGATTATGCCCTATTACCAATGTTAACTTACCATATACTAAAAGTGAACAACAAGTAACTTTGCTCTGCTATACTAGCAACAGCAAGTCATGAATGTGAGGGGGCAAAAAATGCCATATAAATTAATAAATTTTAATATCTGAAACAAGCTAATTATAGTAAAAATTTATTTAATATATGATAGTTTTTTCCAATCAAACATGATGGCAGGCAAAGCATCTATACAAATAAATTTATTTTTTATTTTACTAATTAATATTTCATTGAGTTATTCCAATCATTTAACTCTATCAGATTTGATTTTAAATTTAAATTGATTTTGTAAGAAAAAAGTTTCTTGTATGAGACCCTTTGTGCCAGCTATACATCAGCTCCAAGCAAGGGACTAAAAAGTCTTGTTTGGGATAGATTTTGTTGATGTTTTAAAATTTCTTGATCATTTCTTAATACTTTAAGAAATATTTTTGTCCATGAGTCGTTGGTTTTCGTACTTATGTGAAGTTTCCTTTGTCATGCAGACAAGAAATGCAATAGGTTTAGTTGCTCCAGCTATTGCCGTGGGTTTAGGTGCCCTAACACATACATTGGGCACCCTCATCCTTAGATATGCATAGTTTTGGATGGTTTAAACTTTTTGTACAGTTTAGAACTTAAAGATATAGTTTTCAAATGTTTGGAATATATAGACAATTGTTGAATGTTTATAATTTATGGATATAGTTTCTTTTTGATGTTTCAAACAATATTTTGGTGGTTGATTGATGTTTTGTGATGCTTGTTTGTAATATTTGTTAGATTGTACAAAATTGGTCAAATAGAACCTGCTGAATTGAAAAAAAAAATGCATATTCTATGGTAAGCATAATAAGTTGTTGTATTACATATTTTACGGTGAACAATCAGCGTCGATATTTGTCTCACCAATTATTGGTGTGCAAAAGTAGTCGTAGAAAAAGTAATAACGACACACAAAATCGACCGTTAAATAGTTTTTAATGGCGTACTATACCATGTCATAGAAAAAGTAACAATGGCGCCCAAAATCTGCCGTGAAATAGTTTTTAACGGCGTACGAAGCATGTCGTTGAAAGTAAATGACTTTCCATGATTGGTCATAATATGACGCGCACCGCACGTCATAGAAGGGTTTTTCTGGCCTACATTATGCACCGTAAAAACCCTTTTTTGTTGTAGTGAATAAAATTTGGGAACTAGAGAGATGTGAATAGGCCAACCACTAAAAATAATTTCACTTTTAAAAATTACTTGTCAATCAACTATTTCAATTTTAGATCAACGGTGATAACAAATCACATAAATATAATGCTATAAATAGAACAAAGTGATTTAATATGAAAATCTGATGAAATAGAACATTTTGGAAAATTTAATATGAAAATAGAACAAAGTGATTTAATATGAAAGTCTAATGCAAAAAGATTACAATCAGTGCATTTTGGAAAATATAGTGTCCTACAAAACAATTTGGAAAAATTATAAAAGAAAATTTTCAAGGTTTGACTCTTGTAAAAAAATAAATACTAAAATTTTAATTTTATTAATGTAAATCTTAATCTTTTACAGTAGTTTATTTTCAATCTAAATCGGTTACTTATTCTTGTTAAGTAAAACTGACGAAAACGTAATATTTTATAAATAAAGTATTTTATACATTTTATTTACACTTACATTAATTTAATAATTTTTTTTTCAACTCTTGTGTAGCACACATTCCCTACTAGTATTAATATATAAAAATTAGTTTTGAAAGAGAATCAATTTCACATCTACCATCTACTTATGGGAACATTCAAAGGAGCAAAAACTGCAAATCAACTAGAACTTGGATTTGCCATCTCAAAATTATGATAGCAACCAAAGGCACTAAAAAAAATGCAAATCCATTACATTAAATTTTTTATTTTCATAATTTCATACCTATATCAAAAGATGGAGGATTTTATGGGAATTGAAGCCGCAGAAATTTTGCATTGCTCTCACTATAAATAATAACCAAAAAAGAAGCATGAAAGATCAACCCTAACTGCCGAAAGATGAGAGCAAGTGATCAATGAATCCAAAAAGTGGAGATCAACAAGTCTTAGAGAAAGAGAGAGTTAAGGAGTAATATGAAACATTATTTGATACTACAACAAGAAGATGAGAGCATGTGAGAGAAATGAAATTGGCAGAATTACTAGTCTAGATTTGTTGTGATTAATTAGTTGCTTGTTCGGTTTTGATTTTCAAAAAATATTTTTTAGAAAATTCTAGTTTTTTATTCTCTGTATATTTTTTATTTTCAATGAAATTTTTTTAATATTTTAAACAATTTTTTTTTTAAATTTTTAGATACACCTAACATAAATACACTTAAAAAGTATAATATTTGTGAAAAAATCTTTAAACAATTCATTAAATACTAAAAATACAAAAAAAAAAAATATGAAAATTCAATACGTTTTTCGTATTTTTGTGTATTTATTAATTTTTTAAAATAATTTTTGACAAATATTTTACTATTTACATACATCCAAGTAAGGTGCATAAAAAAAAAAAAAAAAAAAAAAACACACTATTTACATATGTCTAAATAGTACTTTAAGTGGTATCAGCAGACATGGAGTTTGTTTGTGCATGTATGTTGTTGATGTGAATTTGTGAAATTACTTTAATGGAATTAAAGTGTTTGAATGTAAAACATTGTGAGTGTTAATGTGTATTAATGATTATTTGTGATGATATTTGTAATGAGTAAGAACTCCTAATTTTTGGAAAGTCATATATGTTTTATTACTCCTCGGATGTACCGGATTGTTTTTATTTGTTGTTATTACAAACATGTATGGTAAAGGTGTTGTGATGTCACCGAATGGGTGACGGAAATAATTGGGTGACGGTTGAAATTCACCAGGTAAATGTTGAGAATAATTTGGGAAATTAACGATTTTTATTGTCTTATCTTTGAATGTCAGGTTGTATAAATAATTGGAAATGTTGCCAAGCTTGGTGTAATTTGAAATTGTGGTGTTGGACCATACATTGTAGTGTGCCAATGGGCTTCTGTTAGTGTCGGTCGAGCTTTTGGTTTAAAGGGGGTTTTCCTTCTCTTCCAAATTGGGTATTGGTTATTCGGTGGTAATGGTGCGCGTTGTTGTTGGTTGAGGAGTTGTTAATCTTCCTTGGGAGTACTAGTAATTCATGTTGTTCCTTGTCCCTTGGACTCTAATGAGTATATAGGTCGAAAGAGTGATCATGATCTCTTCCTTGTAATTCTTCTTGTTCGGGTGTTCTCGGGGCACTGTGATATTGTATCCGAATCTGGGAATCTATCCCAAGTGTGGAACTAGTTGTAGGTTGAAGGTTGTGTTTTCTATTGGGTTCATACTACCTTTTGTTTAGCCTTCTTCTATTTCGGGGATGAAATTTCCTAAGGTGGGGAGTTTGTAACACCCGCATCCTTTAATCCATTGGAGAGTGTATTTAATTCCCTTATTTTCATTTTTGGGAGTCTTTGGAGTTGTCGAATGTTGGTTTTGGAGGAGTATGACCCGATTTAAACTCATTGGGTTTGTTTGTTCGCCCTTGTACTTGTCAAAAAGTTCCTTGGAAACTTAGAAATTCTATTCTAGGGTCGACACCCGCCTTCCTAAGGGTTGACCCTTACTTGTTTGTGAAGTTTCTGGAAGTGTTGTTGGAATTTAGGGTTGACACCAACCTTGGTGGTGTCGACACCTGCCTTTTGTTGCTGTCCACAAGGGTTAACACTAGTCTAGGAAGGGTCGACCCTTGTATATTGCAGAATCTGGGTATTAGTTGTTGGAATTTAGGGTCGACCCTTCCTGTCCAAGGGTCGACACCTTGCTTGCTACCAGCATTGTCTTTTCTTGCTGAAGGGTTGACACCACTACACCAGGGGTTGACCCTTGCTTGTTTATTTTCAGATTTGTGGGTCCAAATGGGCACTACCTTTGGGGGGTTTTAGGCCTATTATTTTATTGACCTTAGGGCTACTTTTCTATTACTGTAAATAGACCCTAACCACTTCTCCCTCATTATTTTTCCTCTCCTTTCTCCTAAAGGCCGTGAGTTTTCTTCTCTCTCTCTCTCTCTCTAAAACTCAAACTTTTTCACTTAGATCTTTAGATCTACTCGCCTAGAGTGATCTTTTCATCTTGGTCTTTTGAGAAAGATTGTAGATCTTGTCAAGGGTTTCCTTTTGGTCCGATTAGTTCATGGTTTCGCTACCATTTATTTTTGGGTCATCATCTCTTGGCTTCAAGAGGTAGGGGTTTTTAGTTCTCTTTCAATACTCTCATATATAGATAGATTTGTGGTATTTTCTTTATATAAATACAAAAGTTTATATTTTTATGCATATTGTGATTAATCATGAGATTGGGTGCTAGGGTTTGAAGAGTTGGGGTTTACTTATTGGTTATGGTTTGGGTCATGAGTTTGGGTGTAAAAGTAATAAAGGGGTTGGAATAAAATGTGTTTTTGTGAAAAGCTTTAACTTCTCTTAAAAACCCTAGTCTGGCTCATGGAGATGGTTAATGGTTTTGCTTCAATTGATAGTAGAATCATGAAATTGAGGTGTTAAATTACACATGTACAAGTTTAATTGAAATTTTAAAGAGTTTGCAAATTTATGTAAAAGTTACGATTGAAGCCTCAATATTGATGTTTTAAATTATGTTATAATATGAAACGAAACTTGGGGGAAAAGAAATTACTAATGGTATGAATGATATAAGCTTTGTGTTGAAATGGTTGTGTTGAATTTTGTTGCGTGTTATGTAAATTGTATTGGGTTATGTTGAGTTGGGTTGTGTTGGGTTATGTTGAGTTGTGTTGGGTTGTGTTGTGGTTGGTACCTGAGTCGGGAGATGAAAAATGGTTTTTCGGTGCCCACGATTGTTTGTATAATAGCCGATAAATGTGGGGGATGGTTTTAAAAATTGAAAAATGGTTTTTTGGTGCCCACGACCGTCCTTGTAATAGCTGATAAGTGTGGGGGATGGTTTTAAAAATTGAAAAATGGTTTTTCGGTGCCCATGACCGTCTGTATAATAGCCAGTAAATGTGACAATGGTTTGAATTCAAGGTTCCCAATTGCCCTGTCTAGGCTTATCGCTGGATGAATGTGGGAAAAATGTTTTTGGGTGTCCACACAGTCATGCTGTATTATAGCTGGCAAAAGTGAAAAAACAATTTTTGGGTGTCCACACAGTCCTGCCGTATTGTAGCCGGCAAAGTGGAAAAACGGATGGTTTTCGAAAATGTTTTAGGTGCCCACGTCCTGCTGTATAATAGCCCACAAATGTGGGGGTTGGTTTTAAAAAGTTGAAAAATGGTTTTTGGACAAATGTGGTTTTTGGAAGAAAATGGTTTTTGGGAGTTCACTTCCCGCCGTATAATAGCTGGGAAAAGGTGGAAAGTGTTACGGATTGGGTGCCCGCTATCCCTCCGTATCAAGTCGGCAAAAGGTGGAATGCGTTGAGTCGATGATAATAAGTGTGAATTGAGATGAACTTAGAAAATTACAATTGATGTGTAATTTGGCATGGAAAGGGAATGCATATAGAAATTATTTGAAGAAATTGAATTAAAAAGGGTTTATTATCCTTGTGATATGTTGAATTATGATTGATAACACACATGTGGATATGATGTAGTTGTGATATATTGAATTATAGTTGCTAATGCAAGTGTGGGTGTGATGTAGTTGTTAGATGTGTAGGAGTTGTGTGTAGAATAACAATTATTGAATATAAAAGAGATTTGGATTTCTACATTGAGCAGTTATGGCAAATATGAATAGATTGGTGGGAATAACATGTATGTGGGATGTTTTGGAGTATTAAGGGAACTTGAACTTGAGGTTATGAAGTTATAATAAGTGCAACTAGTAAAAGGGGAGAATGGGAATAAAAAGAGGAATGGTAAGATGGGAATTTAATAAGGAATATTTTGGAATGGGTTAATAAATATAAAATGATGTGGTTCCTTAAACATATTTGTTTCCAAAAAGGTTTTCTGATAAAAAGGACAGTTTTGATGGTCGAATGTTTTCCTAAATGTTCAAATAAATTTCAAGAAAAAGATACCCTACGTATGATATGCTGAAACTACAAAACGTCACCTACTATATGGTATCACCCTGCATGCATGATCATTTCCATCTATAGGATGGTTATTGTTTTAGAACTATGAGATTCCTACTAGGAAATGGTGCTCACCCCTTGTTGTTTCATTTTTTTTTTTTACAGTAAGAGAATTCAGATTGATTGTATAGCGACTCCAGTTTTGACTCGGCCTCTGTTATATTCCAGACTCGGGTTTCGTGGTTTAATTTTGTATCCATGTCTTGTTTTCCTCCTTGAACTCTTTGAATTTGAGTTTTGGAATATAATGGGTGTGTTTGGAACAGGTTGGTTGTTAGTTGGTCTAGATTGTTGTTGTCCAGAGTTTGGCTTCTTCGCTCGAGCAAGCCTTCTTGCGCTCGAGTGAGCCTTTTGAAATTTTCTCCTTCGTTCAAGCGAGGTTTCTGGTGCTCGAGCGAGAATTGAGAGTCCTCAGGTTTCTTTCCCAGACGCAGAATTTCTGGAAAGGTGAAGTGCTTCGCTTGAGCGAGGCTTCTTGTGCTCGAGCGAGCGTGTGCGCCTGTAAAACTTCTGAAGCTTTGCATTTTGTGCTCGAGTGACGCTTCTTGTGCTTGAGTGAGGTCACTTGTTGTGTCTAGTTGCTGGGGTAACAACTCCTTCACTCGAGCGAAGGTCGCGTATATCAGTTCGCAGCAGCTTTTTACACAGAAATTTTACCTATTTTTGCTCCAAAACCCTAATCTGACCACTCTCTCTCTCTATAAACACTCCCTGATCTAAGGGTCTCTCCACCCTACTCCCTTTGTTAAAAGTTAGAGCACCTTGTGGGCTTCCCTTTAATCCGAGTAAAATCAAGTTTGGGCATTTTCGAAGTTCTTCCTTTTCTCCTTTGGGATTCTACTCTTGAGGTAGGGATATTCTACACTTTGTTATGGTTTTTAACCTAGTCGTTCATTGTTATGTATAATTGATGAGATTTGGGAGTGATTTAGGTAAAGTTAGGGTTTGGATCTAATTGAAAAAGGGATTTCTATGTTGGGTTCTATGAATGAAAATGGGGTTTTGAATATAAGGCTACCTTGGGTTAAAATGGTGAATTTGGCCTTGGGGTTGATATTTGAGAAATGAGGAAAATTTGCCCGAGTTTGTGTTGAATAATTATTTTATATAAATAATGAAATTGATATGGAAAATGTGAAATTGGAAGGATGTGTGAATAAATGGTGTAGTTGGATTTGATAAATCACTCAACTATGGAAATTTGATAAACTATTTGTTATAAAGATTGCACATCTGTTTAGAAATATCTGTGTTGGGCTATCAGTGAAGGATAGCCATGATTGTTGTAGAAAATGCATGAGGATTAGGTGAATTGAAACTAATAATTTAAATTATGTCATTGAATATGATGGTATGATTAAATCATTGAATATGTGTTGTAGATAGTCATTGTATGTGACGATGCTTTTAAATACATTGTATATATATCATTGTTTGGGAGGAGATAGGGGATGGACTCCATTTATAATTAAGTTGGCTGGAGTGTCCAGGGTGAAAGTCCTGAAATCTTGTGTATAAATGGGTGCCGATTCCCTCGGATGAGAATTCCATAAAATGGTAAAATTGAAGTGCTTGTGTATAAATGGGTGCTGATTCCCTCAGATAAGAATTCCATAAAATGACAAAAATTGAAATCTTGTGTATATATATGGGTGCCGATTCCCTCGGATGAAAATTCCGTACAATGGTAACATTTGAGTGTTTGAATAACAGTTGTATTGAATTATGAATCACTGAGTTGTAGTTTCATTTGGATTGTTTAGATAACAATGAACTTGACTCATGAATTGGCTTGAAAGGCATTGGATTGAGGTGCGAGTACCGATACTAAATGGTCATGGGAAGTATGTAAGTTGGTTATGAAAATTGAACATTTATCTGATACTTATGTCTTAGTTAAACCTCATATATTATGTTGGTATATCTCTATTGGGCTTTGGCTCACCTTACTTGGGAAACCATTTTCAGGTACATGTGATATGCTCCCTCCAAGAACATAGCGTGGGAAGACTTTAGAGCTGAAGGCTCTATTTTATTATTTTTGTGTTTAAATGTTTATTCAGGCCAAGGGCTTTATATGTATAGAGCATATGACTCTCTTTTGTTGTAACCAAGTATGTCTTGGAAAGATGTAAGCCCATAGGGCATTTATTTTGTTCTTATTAACAAATATTATATATGGTAGATTCAAAATAAATATCTATGAATATATGATGCATGTAACACCTTTTGTAATATAGACTCTGATGAATAAAATATATCATTTTTATTATGTTCATAGATTTTATGGAATGGATTATTTGTATTATATTTTGGGGGCGTTACAACTTGGTATCAGAGCGTACTGGGTTTGAATACTTTGGGTACGTGGGAAATGGTTATTACCACAATGGGTTTGTCTCGCTTAGTTAAGGGATTAGTATGCATTGTATGCTTATGTGATAACACGCTTGCATGATTATATGGGTATGAGATTTAATTTCTAGGATGCTGATCGAGTCCATGGGTTTTTGGGAGTCCTGTTAGAAAGGCACTTGATCACTGCTGTTTCTAACTAGAACTCTAGCAATGTCACGGGATGGTCAATCTTGAAATGAAATTCGTATGTGTTTATGTGATTACGTGGAATGAGTTAGTGTTACCTATTGTACTAGGACTTGAGTGAATTGGCATCGGTACATTTGTTACTATGCTAATCTTTGGGTTACCCTTACTAGGATGCGTAGACGAGGAAGTGACAATTTCCCTCCTTTCACATGGGAAGATTTGCGGAAACAGTTTGTGGAGTTACGCCAAGGTACTACACCTTTGGTACAGTTTGAAGCATAGTTTGCTAACCTGTTGAGATTTGCTCTAGAGTTGGTGGAGACTAAGGAACTTCGTTGTTCAGAGTTTGAGAGTAGGTTGTGTGACGACATCCAAGAAAGGATTGTCAGGTCTTGGCATAGAAGTTATAGTGTGCTTGTTGAAGCTGCGGCTCATGTAGATGCAGCGGTATTAGTCATGGGTCAGAGTAGAGAGGAGGCCATCTTGGTGACCCCAGTAACTCGGGATGATAATAGACCTTTAAAGAGACAGAGAGGTTTGAACCCACAACAGTCTCAGGGAGAGTAGTCTAGATCTACCTTTCTAGTGCCGAGTTCGAGTTCGGGTTCGGGGAAGGGTAAACAGAGGGGTTTCACTTGTTTCAAATGTGGTCAGCTGGGCCACAAGTCTCAGGCTTGCCTACAGAGGAAGAGGGTAGGGTTGGTAGTTTAACCAGTAGTTGTACCACCGAGATCATCCAGCCAGCTAGGATTTGGAGTGATCGAGTGCCCGATGGGGAAGCAGTCATTGGGATCCTCACCAGTTCAGACTTTGAACCAATCACGTATTCGGGAACCACTTACTTGCTGGGTGTGTAATCAATCGGGTCATCTTAAACTTTTCTGTACCCAGTTGGGGCTTCGTTGGGAGTTTTACAACCTAGTCGAGTTCAACCTTATTCGTCTGGGCAGGGGCAATATCGTTATGAGAAACAAGCAGGCCAAATTGCGAGGGCCTCGGGAGATTCGAATTCTCAGACCCCTAGTGGGGAATTATGCATTTGTTCCAGGTGTGGCCAGTTAGGATACATTAGCAGTTCTTGCCTGTGGCTTATGAGCTCATAGGGTATCTTGGGTTTGAAAATAACTGACTTTAGCGGTCCAATGAGAGACGGTGACGGTGGTAGTATTAATGGGATGGTTTTGTTTTGGCTATTCTGTTTCGTAGCCAGTGGGTTATTGTTGTAATCATTAGGTTCTGTTATGTAACCACTATGTTTTGGGGATATTGAGACATCATAACTACTTATTTATATATATATGTGTGTGTGTGTGTGTGTGTGTACCTTTGCTTGTTTATTTCTATGGTTTGGGCGGATTAGAGCATGTAGTGACTCTAAAGTTTTATTAATACGATAAGTTATTGTAGAATCGGAAAATTTTCGTATTAATGCATATTTATGCATGTGATGTGGTTTGGAAAGGTGATGGTTGATGAGCCATAATATAAAATTAAAAAGAGTTGTTGAGGGATGTGTGTTTTGGTCAAAATTACCATGGGGCAAGAACAGTTATACTTGCCGGGTGTACGTAATTTCATGAGCATTTCTTATTTGGTCTTATGTGTGTGGTAGAGATTTTGGTCTACTGTCGTGGGAATTCCTCGAGAGGATGTGAAGTGTGCGATTGGCACTAGGTTTTGTACATATAACACGATGTTTTCAAGGATGAATAGCGTATAGTTTCGTTAGGTATAGACTTGTACCTTCATGGTAGGTAATGTTATCGGATCTTCATATTTTCTGATTGGTTGTTTCTTTTGAAGGGATGTTAATCCCTTACCAAAATTTTGGTTGTTAGCATCGGTGAGTGGTGTTGTGGGCAACTGGTAATTGTAGCTTGACTTTTTTGTGCCCCATTTCGGAGAGCTCAAATTGGTCCTACAGTTCAGACTCCTGTCACGGTTCTGAATCTAATCTCACAAAGTGCAATGTAAGACTGATAAATCACCAAAGAGTCCAAATCCGGCAATTGGTTTTGAAAAATTAATTTTGAATAAAAAAGAGCCAAACATGGACTGCTTTTCCAGATTTCAGAGTTGCTATCTAAATATTTTGTTTTGGGAAATTTAGGAAATCTTGACTCGTGCCTAAGGCCACGTGTCCGTCATCACCAAAGTTGCCTCGGCTCGGGAACTTGGGTACGAGAGGGAAAGGTCCTGAAATGAGCACCCCCGCTCGCCCGATCGAAGATCGGCCTCTACTAGCATGATATGTTGTTTTTGAAAACACATGTGTTCTTATTCCGGTTATTAATCTAGAATTACTATGTAATGCGCACAACATACAAGTATAGACTAAATCACTCAAATTGAAACAAAAAATCTCATGTTCGTTTTTCGAAAATGGTTTGAAATTGCTACCCTCAAGTAGGCTAAAGTACGGATTTGCCACCCTCAAGTGGGCTTAAAACAATATGATTTTGCCACTTCAAGTGGGCTTAAAACTCACATTTTGATGAATTGTTCCAATTCAAGTAACGAAGCCTTCATCCATAGGCATTCATGTAGTTCAGTAAGTAAGCAAATAGCCTCATGGTAAGCATGCTAACATGGCAACATACACATCTCATGCAGTACGCTAAAGCGTAAACACTTACAGTGTACTCCGAGCCAAAGAAAGAAAACTAGTTAGAAATCAATGCATGATCCTAGCTATGTTAAGATGCCTAATGCAACGCGTGCAAAATACATCTAAATAGGCTCGGCTATTCTAAGATGTCCTATGAATGCAAGATTCGATAACATGCTTTGAAACACGTATTCAAGTAAGTACTGAAATTCAATGTAGTTTGAATGATGTGCCAAGCCTGGTGCATGCAATACGAATGAATGATGCACGTATGCAAAGTATAAGTATGCTAATTGAAACATGCCCTAAAACTAACCACTGAAAAGTTGGTAAATAAAAGGGAGAAAGACGTGGGGTTGGAAGACATTCACACACACACACGCACACTTATTACAAACATTTGCCCTCTTGACGAAGGGTCCGAATGAAAGGAAAGCTAACTAGCTACACTAATCAAGCTAACTATTACAAATCACGACTAATTAACTAACTAGTTAACTAATTACAAACACAAATGAATAGCTAAACACATTAACTATTTAAGTACAGAACTAACGAATTGACTAGCTAAGTAAAGCACTTAAAAGGCCTCGAGGGCGAGGGATGCATGCATGCTCGATCAGCTTCCTCTCGAAATTCCGTCGCCTTGCCACCAGTTGCCTCTGTTTGCATTCACCTTGATTTTGAACACCGAAACAATCTCCAGGTTGTTTCTGCTCCTGAACCAGAACAACTTTGAACCACCTCTGAGCTTGAGGATTGTCGACCACCAGAGGAAGCGGTAGGCCACTTGCTCCTGCACACTCCAATGTTGCTACAAACAGAGTACAAAAGGGGCAAGGCAAGGCATTTGCAGGGTATGTGTGTACAACCACCCTCCTTATCATTTCTCAAGCTCAAAGGACTGCAGTACTCAACTCTCGGGCCACCAACCGAGCATTGCAATGCACGATGGCCGAGAAGCCAAGTTTGTACAAGTCAATGAATGCACAAATAACACACAAGACTCAAGAGGCCTCCACCCTATCATGCACAATCAAGGGGGACGGCGACTAAGAAATGAGGCACGTTTCATCACTTCAAGTATGAAACATCTCTCATTTCTTGTGTTTGGATTAACGTCCGATCCAAACACATGCAATGCATCACAAACATGTTATCTTGGCATGTTTTACTTTGATTCATTTTGTTTACTCGTTTTAGATTACCGATAAGCCCTTAACCGGTTAAGTCCAAAAGTGAGAAGTCCTCTAATTTGAAAGACGGACCAAGCCATAAGCTTCTTGAGCATGAAAGAAGCATCATGCCATTGGGCATGAATGCCTCAATTTCGTGCTCAAACCAACAAAGGGCTTAAGACCTCTTTCAAAATGATACAACAAATGAAAGATGGCATGCAATGGTATACATTTCAGCACTGAAATAGCACGACAAATGATGCTAAAACATGCTAACCACTCATGCAATGCATGCTAAGAGCCAAGAACACCGAGACTAGCAAAGGACACAACACTAGAGGCATGCAATACTATGCACAAACAACCAAACCAGTCCAAAACAGAGCCATAACAGGCCAAAACAGTGGCTAAAATGAACTGAGAAGATAGCATGAAAAACAAGAAAATGATGTTCATACATTGGCTCATAAACGAGGCATAAGGCTCAACTCTCAAACATAATTAAAGATCGATATATATGAGTGTATGATGGAAGCATATGCTCTGAAATACCATGCCAAATGATGCATATACAACATGTTAAAGGCCCCAAAACTCAAGGCTAGTCAAGGCCCTTTACACTACAACCATTCTAAGCAATGCTCGAATGACCTTAACCATTCAAAACAGACCTAAGGCAAGTCAAAACAGCACCAAAAACATGCTAGACTCGTAGCATAGATGGCAAGAAAGATATGCTCATGTATTAGCTCACAAACAAGGCATAAAGGCACAACTCTTAAACACAATGAAAGAGTGATGAACATGAGAGTATGATAGAAGTTATGCTCTGAATTTACATGCCAAATGATGCTATATCACACAAATGTCACAAATAAGGCATGCTAGGGGTCTCAAAAAACAAGACTAGCAAAGCCAATTACATTATAGCCCTACAAGGCAAGCCATACATGACCAAGACCACTTGGAAAAAAGTTTAAGCATGCTAAATCAAGGCCAAAAGCATGCTGAAATAGAGGTAAAACAAGCTACAATTCGAGGCATAAAGCGTGATGCATGTTAAGCCTACAAGGAGGATTGCACTACAAGTACAAAAACCAAGCAACAGGTGACCCCACCAACTAAAATCAGAGTTAAAGCATGTCAAAATAACACCAAAAACATGCTGAGATGGTAGCCCAAAAGCTTAGGCAAGCATGCATACAAATTAGCCCATGATCAAGACATAAGGCACAACTCTCCAAAAGCATTGAAAGAGTGAAACATGTGAGAGTATGACTACACTACATACACTGAAATTATGTGAGAAATGAGGCCAAATCATGCAAACAACTCAAGTAAAGCATGCTAGAGACTTTGAAACTCAAAGCTAGTGAACAAGATTGCACTATGGCTATACAAAGCAAGTCCCAAATGATCAAGACCACTCAAAATAGAGTTCAAGAATGCTAAAATATGAGCAAAAACATGCTGGAGTGTAGCCAAAATAAGCTAGAATAATAGGCCAAAATAGCAAGCATATTAAGCTAGTAAGCAAAATTTACACTACAAGTGTAAGAAGCATGCAAGAAGTGGCGAAGCCGGCCACAAAACAGAGCTAAAACATGTTAAAAAATTCACAAAAACATGCTTAGATCAAGTCAAGGTATGGTAGAAAAACATGCTCAAGTATGAGGCCATCAACACAAACAACCAAGACACATGGAGAGGGGATGACCCCCTCCTATTTGGGGCCTCAAAACTACCTTTCCACCACTGAAATTCCACTGGAATTCAGTGGTTAAAATGCCAAGAGAAGGTGATCTCAAAGGCCTTAAAGGATAGCTCAAAGAAAAGCAAACTAAGCCACAAAAGGGGGGGTAGACCATCCCCAACTCAAACAAGGCCTCAAACAACCATTTTTAACACTTTAAAACAAAGGTTTTTGTAGTTGCAAGTTAGGCCTAAAATAGCATGCAAAGAGGGCCAAATAAGCAATGAAAATAAAGCTTTAAAGAGGCTATGAGACTCACCCTTAAAGCACAGCAACAACAACACCACTTTTGAGCCAAAACCAGCTTTTAGAACTTCAAATAAGGCTTCCAAGTACCTCAGCAACAAGGTGAAGGTGTTTGACTAGGTGTTTGTGTGCAAAAGTATGAAGAAATAACACTTCTAAGCACAAATATAGAGAGAGAGGGAGAATTCTAAAGAGAGAGGGAGATTTTTTGCTTCTGAAAAATCTGAACCCTTCTCAAGGGGGAGGAAGCTCCCCTTATATAGAATTACAAGCCTCAAGCTTGTTTGACAAGCTAGAAGCTTGTTACAATCCCTCCATACACGTGTATGGAGGATGCCTTCTGTGTCCAACAGCTGGTACAACTAGCACCAAAAATATCTGAAAAAATAGAAAAATGGCCGTCGCCCACTTCCACTGGCCTACGGGCCACCTAAAGTGGCCTACAAGAGGAAAAAGTGGCCTACAGCCACCAAAAGTGACCGACAGGCCCTCCCCTCCCTCTAGGCAAGGGGAACAAGGTATGGTCCAAAAACAAACCAAAAGAAGAGAGCTAAGAGGCCACAAGACAAGGCACTCAGCGGAAGCCTCGAAAACTAGCCTATGAGCCACTACAAGTGGCCTACATGAGGAAAAAGTAGCCTATAGCTACAAAAAGTGGCCTACAGGCCTCTCTCTCCCTCCAGGCAAAGACACTATGGCATGGTCCAAAAACAAACCAAGAAGAAGAGAGTTAAGAGGTCCCGAGACAAGGCGCTCAACCAAAAGCCCCGGAAACTCGAAACGAGCACAAACATGCGCGATCACCGCGTGCACAAACGATGACGTCTGAGTCTTAAGGTCGGTCAAAAATGGGGTGTCTACAGTAATATATTTCGGGTAGTAGTATAGTGGATGTTTCCTAAGTTTTAGGACTCTTTTATTATGTTTGAATGTGATAGGTATGTACCTCAATTTTAATTAAGTCAGGAGATATTGTCAGAAGGGTCGGTCGGGTATATAACTCGTGGTTAGGGTGTGACCCATGTGTACGGTCACAGTGGTATGGTGTTTATGGGTAAAGGTTTGGGATAACGGCGAGGCGGGAGGGTGAGGACTTTGCTTTTTAGAGAGTTAGGATGGTAAGTCTTTGAAAGCCTTGTCGGTGACATGCGATTGTACTGGGGCTTGGTTCAAGGTAGTTGTTCAGTAGTAGCAATGACTAGTAGATTGACTCAGAGGCTTAGTATTCTGATTGTACTTTTGCTACGAGTGACAAATAAAATGTGGATTAAAGAGTTGACCTTACTGGTCATTGAGGGATGGAAGTGTTATGGTAGCTTGCGCTCGGTACGAGTGGTTACGTAGTAACAATGGTGTTGTGGCGTGGTAAGCCTTTGCTAGTTAACTTGGGGCGAGGGAACACGTATGTGAATTTCGTTATTGTGAATTCGGTCGAGGTTGTTAGTACATTCTCAAAATGAGGGATTCAGTGTGGGTGTAAGATATTGTGCATTAAGTGAGGAGTTTTTGCTAGTATGGTGTGTGGTGGTGTGTGGTTTTTGTATGTAGTTATTAGATGATGTGTAGAAGGGGATCGGTCACAGGGCAATCCAGGAGAATGCCTTGGTAAGGCAATAGTGTGGTTAATGATTGGGTTGAGTGGTTTAATGTTCGAAAGTGCTGGGTCACTTTGGTGTGGGTGTTTGTCGTCTAGTTTGGATAGTGGAACTCCGAGTGAGGCAGTAAGATTGTGTAGAGTGAGTGATGCACTCTGTCAGAGTTGTTTCGACTCATTCAGTCCTTGCGTGTGCATGGTGTAAGGTACTAATGTGTATGTTGACTTGAGATGGTGTATTGTGTTTGACTTGAAAAGTTCGGTTATGACTCAAATGTGAAGTGAGGATGTGCGTGCCATTTAGGCATATATGTGAGGGGTGAATGAAAAACTAGAGTACCGTGGGTTAACTTTGAAGAATCTGGAGTGATTCATTGGACCCAAGAGGTTGTGTATGGAACTCCATTTAGGAGTTGGTGAGGTTGGGCAAGATGTTGGTATTAATACAAAGCTGGGTGAAGTTAAGTGGTATGTTGGTATTTGAAGACTGGAATGGGTGAGTAATGTTGGATAGTTGATTGGTCAATACTTGGCTTGGTTAAAATTGTAGGTTGTGTAATTAAGCGGTGTCTTGGTGTGGAATGTAAGTCCCATCTGGACAGTTGGAAGGTTGTTTTGAGTGGTAGTGACCGGTTTGGGATTTCTATTGAGAACTTTGGTCTTATAACCGCTTTGCACCATTATGTGATTAGTGGGCGTGTAATTTCTTCCCTTGTGTTATTGAATTACTGGCATTTCTAAAATGTATAGGGGTTCTCATTGTGGAAAATCTTGTTTTGGGTATTGCAACACTAACGTGAGTGTGATGGCTTTTGTGGGATGACTATGTTGTGATTCACTGGAGGAATGTTGATGAATAATTTGGAGGAAAACCAAGTGTTTTGAAACAAATGTGTTTTGAAACAAATGGGATAGATTAAGCATTTTCTTTACCCTGAATGGAATATCTTATGCCATTTGTTGAGAAGTCACATTTGATCTAGCCTAAGTTGCTGGCTACATGTTGTGTGTCTTTTGGTAAGGACTTGGAATTGTCGGGCATTAATGTGCCATAACGTTATTGATTATTCGTGTTTTATTTTGCGTTCTCGTTCGATGAGAGTTGACCGAAAGCCTTGTGTGCAAGTGTTTTCTTTTTCCCTATGTTAGAGTGTTAAGCACTCAATGGTGATTTGAGTGTTGTAAGTAGTCAATTCATGGTGGATGTCTTGAAGCGCAGTTGTTATTGAAGTCGTTGTTACTATTATTATTATCTGGGGAATGTGTTCTTGTCTTACAAACCACCGCGAGTTTGGCCGGTTGGGGAGGTAATCATGTTCGTTCCTTGTTGTTGAGTCGAGTCTTGTGAAGCAAGACGTCTCTATTAGTTACGGTATGATGGAAACATCACAGGGTTGAGGAAGCAACTTGGGAGCATGAATTGGAAGTCCGAGAGAAATTTCCGGACTTATTTGTTGATGTTTGAGTATATGTTGAAATTTTAGTTTTGTTTATGAACTATAAGAACATTGTATATGTTTTGGATTATGAAAGCATTGTAAATGTTGAATATGTTGTTTAAGTTTTGGAAATCCAAACTTATCATAAACATTGAATATGCTTTGGAAATATGATATGAACGTCTTGAAAGTGGTTAAAATTTCGGAAGACACATATTGACAAACATGTTGAGTTATATATTGTGGAATGGCTCTCTTGTGAAGGGATGGAATGACCAGTAGGTGGGTCATGGTAGTGGGAATTGAATTGTGACCATTTTGGAAATTTGCTAAGTATGGTTTTGAAACATGATTTAAAATTTCAGGGACGAAATTTTTTAAGGGGGGAGGTTATAGCGATTCCGGTTTTGATGGTTTAATATTGTATCCATTTCTTGTTTTCTTCCTTTAACTCTTTGAATTTGAGTTTTGGAATATGTTGGGTGTGTTTGGAACAGGTTGGTTGTTAGTTGGTCTAGATTGTTGTTGCCCAGAGTTTGGCTTCTTCGCTCGAGCGAGCCTTTTGAAATTTGCTCCTTCGCTCGAGCGAGATTTCTTGCACTTGAGTGAGAATTGAGAGTCCTCAGGTTTCTTTCCCAGATGTAGAATTTTTGGAAAGGTGAAGTGCTTCACTTGAGCGAGGCTTCTTGCGCTTGAGCGAGTGTGTGTGTCTGTAAAACTTTTGAAGCTTTGCATTTTGCACTCGAGCGACGCTTCTTGCGCTCGAGCGAGGTCACTTGTTGTGTCTAGTCGCTCGAGCAAAGGTCGCGTATATCAGTTCGCAGCAGCTCATTCTTACACAGAAATTTTACCTTTTTTTGCTCCAAAACCCTAATCCGACACACTCTCTCTCTCTCTCTCTACAATTTTTTCATGATCTAAGGGTCTCTCTACCCTACTCTCTTTGTTAAAAAGTTAGAGCATCTTGTGGGCTCCCCTTTGATCCGAGTAAAACCGAGTTTCGGCATTTTCGAAGTTCTTCCTTTTCTCCTTTGGGCTTCTACTCTTGAGGTAGGGATATTCTACACTTTGTTATGGTTTTTAACCTAGTCATTTGTTGTTATGTATAAATGATGAGATTTGGGAGTGATTTGGGTAAAGTTAGGGTTTGGATCTTATTTGAAAGAGGGATTTTTATGTTGGGTTCTATGAATGAAAATGTGGTTTTGAATATGAGGCTACCTTGGGTTAAAATGGTGAATTTGGCCTTGGGGTTGATATTTGTGAAAGGAGGAAAATTTGCCTTAGTTTGTGTTGAATAATTATTTTATATAAATAATGAAATTGATATGGGAAATGTGAAATTGGGAGGATGTGTGAATGAATGCTGTAGTTGGATTTGATAAATCACTCACCTATGGAAATTTGATAAACTATTTGCTATAAAGATTGTATATCTGTTTAGAAATATCGATATTGGGCTATCGGTGGAGGATAGCCATGATTGTTGTAGAAAATGCATGAGAATTAGGTGAATTGAAACTAATCATTTAAATTATGTCATTGAATATGACGGTATGATTAAATCATTGAATGTGTTGTGGATAGTCATTGTATGTGACGATGCTTTTAAATACATTGTATATGTATCATTATTTGGGAGGAGATAGGGGATGGACTCCATTTATAATTAAGTTGACCGAAGTGTCCAAGGTGAAAGTCCCGAAATCTTGTGTATAAATGGGTGCTGATTCCCTCGGATGAGAATTCCGTAAAATGGCAAAATTGAAGTGCTTGTGTATAAATGGGTGCCGATTCCCTCGGATGAGAATTCCGGAAAATGGCAAAAATTGAAATCTTGTGTATATATATATAGGTGCCGATTCCCTCAGATGAAAATTCTGTAAAATGGCAACATTTGAGTGTTTGAATAATAGTTGTATTGAATTGTGAATCACTGAGTTGTAGTCTCATTTGGATTGTTTAGATAACAATGAATTTGACTCATGAATTGACTTGAAAGGAATTGGATTGAGGTGTGATTACCAATACTGAATGGTCATGGGAAGTATGTAAGTTGGTTATGAAAATTGAACATTTATTTGGCATTATATATTAGTTAAACCTCATATATTGTAACGCCTCAAAATAATCCAACATAAATCTAATACATCAACCCACGTCCACTAAATAATAATAACAATACTCCAATCACTACACCATCAATCAACAAGATTTATACAAAAATTTCACATGTGAATTATACATTCAATGATATAGACATACATGAATTTATAGCATATAGAGAATCATGTTCCAAAAATAATAAAATGTCCTCATGGGCTTACAATTTCCAAGGCTTAAGCTTGGTTACACAAAAATGGCCTCTCGAACCCATACATGAATAGCCCTTGGCTAGCAATTAAATTATAACAAAACAAAGTTATTACACTTCACAACATATCCACGCTCTCAACTTGGCGGGATCACCATGTCTTTTCCTACACCAAAATCCCATAGGGTGAGCATAAAACCCAACAAAGAACCCTTAACAAAGTATATATGTTTATGCAATATTTCCAATGTCAGATGCAAATGCAATTGCCATGCAATGCCATTTTAAAGAAAATTTCATTTCATGCTCTTCTTGAAAATCATTATGTTTCAACAACAGTTTGTAATCTCAACAATTTCAAAACTTCCAATTTTAATCAATAGAGGCGATAAGTATGACTTAGGTAATCCCTAGGTTGGTGTCTGCAAGTAGGCTCAGCATGCACTACTAATGACCCCACTTTACCGATTACTAACCGGAAGGGAAGTGGTACCTCCTTCGCGTGTGTTTTCGGTCTTTCACCCCGGACACTCAGGCCAACTTATCAATTTCATCTACACCTCCTAACTGGACTTACCAACGTATTTACCCCATAAACATTTCCATAGTTCCCATTTCAATATATACTTATTTCAATACAAAAGTTTCCAAACTCAAGTCAAAATGCATAATAATTGATGAAATGAGTGTGTAATGCAACAATTATTAATGCCTCGTAACATTATTCATTCTCAAGTATCTCAACAATAATATTACAACAACCACATTTCTCATTTTTTCCTTCTTCAATGTTATCTATCACAAAAGAGCTACGTGTTCAATCTACATTACTAACAAGTGACAATATTTCCCCCACCATGCAAAATTCTCAACTTTCATCTTTCAAGTAACTCAGCAATTTATCATCTCATAACTACACATGTTCATGCATTTAACAAAGTTTTAAAACAAAATCCCCAATCTTCATGTACCAAGCAAAGTTGTCATTTGCAACAATATTATGAGATTTTCACTCGTTCCGTTCCATGACACAAGAAAATCCATCAATCCCCACATTGTTTCTAAAACCCCCAATTTCTAGGTTTTTCACCAAAAATCCCAACATTTCTCCATCCCTTTACAAAACCCTTTTAAATACCTAAATCTCCACCCATGTGGTTCAATATTTCAAGAAAAGTCTTTAAAAGCACAAAAGATGAACTTCTTCTACAACACCCTCAATTTTCTTGGGCCCAAAACCCATTTTCGAAAATCAACAAAGAAGAGTTCTCCAAATCAATCAAAAAGCTTGCAAAACATATATATAACTCTAAGTGATTCCCTACCTCAAGGTTGAAGAAGAAAAGGAGATGAAACCCTAGAATTGATGGTGTTGGAAAGAGATCTCCACCGCACACAATGTAGCTCTTGAGGAGTTCTTTATCTTTGATGAAGGAGCTATAGGTGAATTTCAAATGGATGGGAGAAGATCAAGGGTTTTGATCTTGTTTTGAGGTAGAAACATAGAGAAAAGGAAGAGTAATATGTTTTTAGAGAGAGAGATACACGAAAAGTGATACACACAGCCAAAAAGAGAAGAAAAAATAGAGCCTCTCGAACTCAGGCCCGTCCACATGTGCGGCACTTGCCCCTGCACGTGCAGAGCGTGCCTCCCGCACGTGCGGCTCCTTCCGCACCTTCCCCTCCGCACCTACATATAAAGCCGTGTGCAACCTATCAAAGCTCGCCCTTCCCCGCACGTGCGGCCCCACCCCGTACGTGCGGCCATGGCCCAGTAGCCCAGAATTTTCTAGTTCGCTCCCAGGTACTCCGGACTTGGCTGTGCACCCTCCGAAACAAGTGAAATTCAACACCGAACAAAAACAAGAGCAAGAAATTTATTTAGGGAAAAACTTATGGACATCACAAACCCAAAGAAGACAAAAGTGAAGTGGTGTAAAACGAGATCGGTCATCACATATATTGTGTTGGTATATCTCTACTGGGCTTTGGCTCACCCTTGTTGGGAAACCATTTTCAGGTACAGGTGATATGCTCCGTTCAAGAACGTAGCGTGGGAGGACTTTAGAGCTAAAGGCTCTATTTTGTTATTTTTGTGTTTAAATGTTTATTCAAGTCAAGGGCTTTATATGTATAGAGCATATGAGTCTCTTTTGTTGTAACCAAGTATGTCTTGGAAAGATGTAAGCCCGTAGGGCATTTATTTTGTTGTTATTAACAAATGTTATATGTAGTAGATTCAGAATAAATATCTATGAATGCATGATGCAAGTAACACCTTTTGTAATATAAACTCTGATGAATGAAGTATATCATTTTTATTATGTTCATAGATTTTATGGAAAGGATTATTTGTATTATATTTTGGGGGCGTTACAGATTGGTTGAAGGATTAGGAAGTTCAGGTATCTCTTATGTGGAATCTCATTGTACATAGATGTTTGTATTTATTTATTTGTAGCTTCACAGTGGAAGTTGGGATGTATTATTATGATTGTTGTATTCATTATGAGAGAGGACATGTATTATTATGTTTCTATTACTCAAGGGTAATAGATATTTGTTTTTTCTTATTCAAGGCTTTTGGTAATATTTTCGAGTAATTAAAATTCGGGGCATGATAGCTTATGGGTGGGACCCATGATTTAGATTTAATTTAAATTGAGTTGTTTAATGACTCATGTTTAATTGTTTGGTCCTTTTTAATTATGTGATTGGTAATAACCACATTAGGAGTTATTATTATTTATTATATAGGATTATAATAAATATTTGATAGTTGACTTTATGGTGTGTACCTTATGGTGGAAAATTATATATTTTGTAGTGAATAAAATGGTGGTATATATTCGTGGTGAGCAAAAGATTATATTTTGTGGTGTGCAAAAATGTTATATTTTTTGGTGAGAAAAATCATATCATTTTATAATTTATATTATAAAATTTTGAGGTATCATTACAAAAATTAAATATTTTTGGGAAACCAAATTTTGGGGAAGCCAAACCCACATGGGGTTGTCCCCCACGCCTTCCTTCTTCGTTTTTGTTTTTCTTTTGTTGAGCAGAGAGCTCAACTCTCTCTCTCTCTCTCTCTCTCTCTCTCTTTCTCTTTTTGTTTTGTTCTCTATTGTTGCTCAATCTTTGAGCTTCAAATGGGAGTCCTTAGAGTGAGATTTTGCAAAAGTTTTGTAAATGAAAGTCAGAGAGCTCGTCGTACTCTTCGCAATGGTGGTCTTGGATTCATGATGGGTGATGTTTGCATTTTCGGATTAGCTTTTCTTCATATTTGAGGTAGGGACTTTCTTCATATTATTACTTTAAAACTATGTTAGGGTTATTTTGAGAAAATATGTCATTATAAGAGGTATTGCATATATATATATATATATATATATTTAGATTTTTGTTTGGTAATTTTTGGAAGAAAATTTATGTTGAAATGTTAAGAATATTGGTATTTTGAGATTGGTTTGGGAAAATCATCTTGTGTTTGATAATTTTTGCTAAAAATACGAAATTTAATTTTAATAGTTGTATGGGTTGAATGGAAAATATGTTTTGAGAAATATAAAGTTGAAATATTTTTCATCCTTGATCTTGGAATTTATTTTTGAGAAAAATAAATTAATGTTGATGAATATTGTATAAATTGTTAAGTTGAGATTATAGAGTTGTTTTGGGATTTAAAACTCTAAAGGTGTTATATTCATGATATTTTATGAAAAGGAATATGTTTTTGATTTAGTTGTGTTCATTTTTGTGAAAAATAAAAATGTGAAATGTGGATTTTTGAACTCGCAACTTTGAAAATGTTACTCTTGGGCATATTTTATAATTTTTGATGTAAATATCATGTTGATTAGATAATTTTAGAAAAAGTTGTGAAATTGTTATTTGTAGAGATTTAGGGAAAATTGGCTAGGCATGGAATGTGAGTGTATTTGAGAGATGAGTCATGTGAGGTTAAGTTTGGTGTTATTAATTTGGAAGATGGTGAAAATAATGAACTTATTAATTTGATGAATTAAATTAGTTTGGTTAATATTTTCAATCCTTCGTAATTAAAGGGGTGTTATTGTGTTTAATTCCTAATTTTAATATTACGAGATTAAAAGTGATGAAGTTGACCAAGTATGAGATATGGAGAAATAAGGGAGATTGAGTTGATGTGGTATGGTATTGGGTTCTTAGTTTTACTTGTTGAGTAATGTTACAATAATAATTTCATACTTCAAAATTTTTATGAAATATTTGAATTGTTTGGCGGTTTTTGACAAGAAAATAATAGAATGTGATTTTAGCTTATTTGGAGCAAATGGATGAATTGGATTAAAACAAAAATAGGGGTTATCAAAACTTTTATTTATTTATTATTTTCCTTGGTTTAATTCAATGGGGTGGATGTTGATAATTGGAAAGTGAACACTCATGTTATATTTTATAATTATAGTCAAGAGAAGATTTTGATATAATTGATTAAGTGTTGAAATATTCACTTATGCTTATTGAGAATTATGATTGAACTTGAAGATCCCGAGATTTCACTTGCATGAGAAAAATGAGAATTTGATTCTATTTAATGTTTGGGACGGGGATGAGTTTTGGAAAGACTGTAATTACCTTTCATTGATAAAGTATGTGAGTTAGAAATTGATGAAACCTTGAACCCGCCTTGGTGTTATATGTTATTGCTATTGATGAACCTATTGTTTAAAAGTTTTTGGTATTTAAATGAGGAGATTCTTGGAAAGATAAGAAAATGTTTGATTTTGGAAGTTTGTTGTGTATAAAGAATATTGTTGAATTGTCTCGCAAAGACTAAGTTGGAAGTTATTGATTTACATGTTGTTAATACATGAACATTGACATTATTATATTATCTCTTGGGATTGTATCATGGTATTAAATTGATAGAGATATAGAAATTGATCACAATTGAGCATTGTGTGGTGGAATTGAAATTGAAACTCTTCTAATGCATTGTTGCATATTGCATTGCCATTCCATTTCATTGTTATCATGGATTTCGAATTGCAATTGAAAACTATTGTTTTGAGAAATGAATTATTTTTGTGAAACAAGATCATTTGGATTTGTTTTGGGTAAATACGTTGGTAAGTTCGGATAAGGGGTGTAGTTTGATATTGGTCTAAGTTGGCCTGAGTATCCGTGGTGAAAGACCGAAAACACGCGCGGATGAGGTACCACTGCCCTTCCGGTGAGAGACCGGTAAAGTTGGGATTTGGTAGTGCTCGATATGCCTACTTATAGACACTAGTCTAGGGATTACCTGAGTCGTATTTACCACCTTGGAATTTTAATGAAATTGTTGGATTAATGTGTTTTCAAATTGGCATTGTGCATAAGATTTTCAAAAGATGAGAAAAATATTTTGAGCATGACATGGCATATGTGTGGGGATATATTTTTTGAGTACCAACACGTTGCCAAGGTGACGCCGACGTGTCAGCCGGGGTACCACGTGTCCTGGTCGTAACGCCGAGGTGATCTCGGCTAGGCCAAGGTTATCTCCGAAGATATCGGAGTCCGGGATAAGCAGATAAGGGACAAGAGTCCTAGAATGAGGAAGGACCTCAGCCTGGATAAGGATAAAGTTCTTAGGGAGTTTATCTTTATCTATTGGAGAGTCCAAGATAAGCACTGAGCTGAAGTCCATTGAAGCTTGGCTTCTATTGGGACTAGGATTGAGTTGGCTATAAAAGAGGGGCACCCACAATGGGTCGAAGGTACGCAATTTATATTCTGAATAGTGAGTTAAGCACTTTGGTTATCTTTGGGAGATATTTAACTAACTTGATCGTCGGAGTGCCCCCGGGTGGACAAACCACCACATTACTACGTTGGCAATGTGGTCAGAAATTCACTCACACAATTTGGCGCCGTCTGTAGGAAAGAAAAGAGAATAGATGGCCAAAGGCGGACAGAGAGATAAGGTTGGAGACGACACTCCTACTGGGAGTGGAAGACCTATTGACCTTGATGTCGAAGGAGACAACTGCAACAAAGAGACTTGTGATAAGAATCACGTAGAAAAAGACGTCGGCCAGGAGGGCAACGTACAGAAGAAATTAGACTGAAACGAGTACTATAACGAGGATAACCTCCAGGTATGGAAGGATAGATGCCTACGGAGGGACGAAGAGATGAAGGGGATGGCGAACAAATTGGCAGACCTGCAATCGGTCATCAATTTCATGATGCAAAACAACGTCATGTAGCAACCGTTCCCGCTGCAGGACATGCCGATTCCAGCGGCCAATGCCCAGAAGGGAGGGCAGAAAACAATCCCTGTAGCGCCCCAGCACATCAGGAGCGAAAAACACTCTCACTGGCCTTCAAGGGAGGTCGGGCGAGGAGAGTCGAGAAGGGAAGAATCTCGAAAAACACATCGCACCGAGGAAGCAGACCCCAAAGAACATCGGCATGTTCAAAGGCAGGAGTTGTGCTTTGATGCAACTGATGGAGAAAGGTCGAAGAGGGCTCACAACGAAGCTAAGAGTAATGCGCCTAAAAGGCTGAAGTCAGGAGATAGCCGAGCTCCTGGGCGGACCAAAGAGGACTTGAGAGATTACCTCAAGAGAAAGCAACAAAATGCCGAGGTAACTTCCCCTGTTAAGCCGAGAACACCATTCTCGGTGGAGTTGGACAAATTTGAGGCCCTGAAAAGATTTAGTATGTCGAGGTTCCAGATATACGATGGTAAGTCGGACCCCAACTTTTACGTCGGTTTATACCTGAACTTGATGGCATTGTACACTGGGAACGAGCCGTTGCTTTGCAAGGTGTTCCCCTCATCCTTTTGGGAAATCGCATCGAATTGGTTTCACAAACTACCGAAAGGAACTGTGAAAACCTGGGAAGGCCTGGCCGAGATGTTCGTGGCCAGGTTCGTGATGAACAAACTACAGCCGTTAAGGGTAGATGCCCTGATGACTCTGAAAATTGGCAAGGACGAAAGCCTGAGAGCCTATGCCAAAAGGTATTATGAGGTATTCAACCGAATACCCGAGTGCAACTAAGAGGTGGCGGTCGTGTCTTTCAAGAACGGCCTAAAAGATGATTGTCCACTACGAAAGTCATTGGCACAGACATTGCCAAAAAGCATGGAAGAGCTCATGGCCAGAATTGAGAAATATGCCAGAGCCGAGGAAGACACGTCAGAGACTAAGGAGACAAAGCAAGAGGAAGGAAACGGCTCACCAAAGCGAGGCCGAGGTAACAATGGATCCAACAAACAAGAGATAGGACTGAGGGCTGCACAGGCAGTCACAACTGTATTCCGAATTCCAATTGACAAAGTCCTGGATAAAATCCGAACCCAGCCCTATTTCAGAGCACCAGCAAGGGTACCAGGAGAGTTTATGGGAAGAAGCCTTGGTAAGCATTGTGCTTACCACAATGAAGATGGACATTTGACTCAAGGTTGCAGAGCCCTGAAAGCACACCTGGAAGACCTGGTAAGGTAAGGCCGTTTAAGGGACCTTGTAGATGAAGCCAGGACAAGGGAAGAGAAAGCAAGATTGCCTCAGGCACCAGCAGCTCCACCTCCCCCAGCATAACAATTGCAGGCAGGCAGACCTCGGGTAATTATTGTAATTCACTCGAAGGTCAACGAAAATGAAGTACGGGGGGAGACCCAAAAGGTAAAGCACTTGCAACATGTGTACTAGGTCTGGAAGAAAAGACCTCGGGCCGAGGAGTGCCAGGGACCAGTAGTATCCTTTATTGAAGCCGACCTTGAGATGGTGCAGCATCCACATAACGATGCCTTGGTGGTATCCCTCCAGGTTGGGGAGTGCCAAGTGAAGCGCATCCTAATTGACCAAGGCAGCTCTTTTGACATCATATATATCAGATGTTACAAGGAGCTTGGCCTTCACCCAGACGATATGGAGCAATCCAATGGCCCAATGGTCAGGTTCAATGGAACGCCAACGTGGCCACTGGGAGCAGCAAGCTTGGTAGTGCAGGCTGGCACCAAGAAGATAAAGACAGAGTTCACCATAATCGACACACCCTTCCCTTACAATGTTATCCTGGGGAGACCATGGTTGCACGCAATAGGGGCTATTCCTTCAACATTGCATCAGCTATTGTGGTTCCCAACAGAGCATGGGATAGAGGAGGTCAAAGGGGATCAGCTGCAGGCAAAGAACTGCTCCATGGCAGCAATGAAATCCACTTGCAGCATACGAGAACCAGAAAGGGTAGAGATCGAAGACAAGGACGTGGAAGTCCTAGAGGAGGTCGGCAAGGAGCCAGCCGAGAAAAGTGAAGAAGCCCTAAAGAAAATTCACGTCCAATAGGGGGATGAAGAACGCTTCTTCCTTCTTGGCTCGGGCTTAGCCGAAGAAGAGGAAAAAGAACTAGAGCTGTTCTTGAAAGCAAACATTGAAGTGTTTGCCTGGACGCCTTATGAAATGCCAGGCATTGACCCCGAAGTCACTTGCCATAAATTGAACGTAGACAAGTCGGCCAAACCTGTAACCTAACGGGCAATAAGACCAACGTTGATGCATGTTGAGGCAGTGGAAGAGGAAGTAGACAGACTTCTGGAGGCCAGAGCCATTCGAGAGGTAAATTACCCGACATGGCTATCGAATACAATGATGGTGAAGAAAAAGAATGGTAAATGGAGGGTCTGCGTGGACTTTACTAGCCTAAACAAGGCCTGTCCCAAAGACAGTTTTCCTTTACCCAAGATTGATCAACTGGTGGATGCCATTCCAGGGCATGAAAGGATGAGCTTCTTAGATGCCTACAAGAGGTACCATCAGATAGCCATGTACCCCCCAGACGAGGAGAAGACTGCGTTTATCACCCCAAAAGGACTGTATTGCTACAGAGTGTTGCCTTTTAGGTTAAAAAATACAGGAGAAACTTACCAGAGATTGGTAACCAAGATGTTCAGACACCTAATTAGCTGAACAGTGGAGGTATACATCGATGACATGGTCGTGAAGACCAGGGAACCTAAGGACCATCTGGAAGACTTAAAGGCAGTCTTTGACATCCTAAAAACATATCGGCTCCGACTCAATGCATCGAAGTGTGCATTTGGAGTTGGATTTGGTAAATTCTTGGGATACTTGGTGACTAAAAGGGGCATTGAGGCCAGCCCAGATCAGATCAAGGCCATCCTAGAGCTGAAAAGCCCAACATCGGCGAAGCAAGTACAGATGTTGACTGGAAGGGCTGCAGCCCTGAATAGGTTCATAAGCAGAAGTTCTGACAAATGCAAACCCTTCTTCAGCTTAGTGAAAAAGGCCACAGACTTCTTATAGACAGAAGAGTGCAAAGTCGCCTTGGCCGACTTAAAAAAGTATTTGACCACGGCTCCAGTTCTCTCAAATCCAGAACCTGGAGAGGAGCTATTCCTGTACTTAGCAGTTTCGGAGCATGCGGTAAGTACAGTGGTAATTCGAGAAGAAAAAGGGAAGCAAATGGCTGTTTACTATGTAAGCAAAACCCTGGCTGATGCAGAAACTAGGTATTTACCCTTGGAGAAGTTAACACTGGCCTTAGTAATGGCTTCAAAGAAGCTGAACCATTACTTTCAAGCCCACAAAATTGTGGTGCTAACTGACCATCCTTTGAAGTCCCTATTGCAGCAGAGAGATCTGACAGGAAGAATAGCCAGGTGGATAGTAGCCTTGGGCCAGTATGACCTAGAATACAGACCTATAACAGCAATCAAAGGCCAAGTTCTGGCCGACTTCGTGGCCGAGTTCACACCAGGATCCATCGTACATCGGGCTCCGTTGAGCCGAGGTGAACAATGTCCTAGCGAGCAAAGAGGAGCACAACCGAGGGAAACATAACAAAGGAAGGAAGAAAAACTTAGGCCCTGCAACATTTACATCGGCGACACCTTTCGACTATTCGTTGATGGAAGCTCAAACCGACAAGGAGTGGGGGGAGGAGTAGTACTGGTATCTCCTAATGGACAGATACTAGAACAATCCATTCATTTGGGGTTCAAGGCCTCAAACAATGAAGCAGAGTATGAAGCATTGATTGCAGGACTGAAACTGGCAATAACAGTAGAAGCAGATGAGGTGATAGTCTTCTGTGACTCCCAGTTTATAGTCAACTAGACAACGGGCGAGTTTGCAGCCCGAGATAAAAGGATGTCGGCCTATGCAAAGAAGGTCAGCAGGTTGGTGGCCTTGTTTCAGAATTGCCGACTAGAGCAGATTAGCCGAGATGATAACAGTCATGCTGATGCCCTGGCCAACCTAGCTAGTGCAATACAACCTGGAAAGGCAGGGACGATAATGGTTGACTACTTGTCGGGCCCGAGCATCGAACCACTGACCACAGAGCGTGAAGCCATGTGTGTGGACATGGGACCAAGCTGGATGGATGCAATAGTAGCATTCCTGAAAGAAAGAAAACTGCCAAATGATCACAAAGAGGCACACAAGATCAGATTGAAGTCGACAAGATTCAATTTGACAGCAGAGGGACATCTCTACAGAATATCCTTCATTGGACCCCTTTTGAGGTGTGTACATCCTTCACAAGTTGAAGATTTTTTGTACGAAATACATGAAGGAGTATGTGGAAGCCACGCTGGGGGCAGATCAATTGCTCATAGGGCCATTACCCAAGGGTATTGGTGGCCCTGCATGCAGAAAGATGCAGAAGCCTATGTCAAGAAGTGTGAAAAGTGCCAAAGGTTTGCACCACTGATACACCAACCAGCAGCAGACCTAAACCCAGTATCCAGTCCTTGGCCGTTTGCCCAATGGGGCATGGATCTTGTTGGAAAATTGCCCCAAGCAACTGGGCAAAGGAAGTACCTGCTGGTAGCAACAGATTACTTCACCAAGTGGATAGAAGCTGAAGCCCTTGCCAAGATCCGAGATGTGGATGTGAAGAACTTCATATGGAAGAACATCATCACCAGGTTTGGGATCCCAAGGGCAATAGTTGCAGACAACGGAACACAATTTGACAGTAAGCTAATCAAGAGCTTCTGTGCAAAATTCAGAATCAAGAATTATTTTTCGACCCCAAGTTTTCCTCAAAGCAATGGACAAGCAGAAGCGTCCAACAAAGTTATCTTGGATGGGATAAAGAAGAGGCTGCAAGCAGCAAAGGGAAAGTGGGTGGATGAATTGCCCAGTGTACTCTGGGCATATCGGACTACGCCGAGAAGATCAACGGGGGAATTCCCATTTGCCATGGCTTATGGCACAGAAGCAGTAATCCCATTAGAAGTCGACATCCCAGGGATCAGAATTCAGGGAGTAGAGAATGCGACTAATGATGTACTATTAGCCTGAGATCTGGATCTACTAGAAGAAAGAAGGGAGAAAGCTGCAATTCAGCTGGCAGCATACCAGCAACAGCTTGCCAGGGCTTATAATAAGAAGGTCAACCCAAGGGAGTTTCAAGTCGGTGACCTCGTCTTGAGAAAGGTCGTCGGCAACAAGAAGGATCCCAGAGAGGGCAAGCTTGGCCCGAATTAGGAGGGACCCTATAGAATCATCTCGGTATTGGGCAATGGGACATATCGGCTTGAAGATAATGAAGGCAAAGAGTTGCTAAGGCCCTGGAATACTTGCAATTTGAAATTTTTCTATCATTAGACTTTTTTGTTCTTTGTTATTAGTCGAAGTAATAATTAAAGTTTTAGCTTGATTTTTTTTTTTTTTACACTTGTGACTAATAAGATACTTGACGATGTTCCTGGAATACATGCACAATGAGAACCCAGGTGGAACTTAAGTTCACATTATGGGGCAAAGAGTTGGAAAATGGTTCCTGGAAAGGTAGAAATTACAAGCTAAAATTAGTTTAACACTTGTTGAAATTTGTGAAAAATTTACAAGTTGAAGTTAAACCGAGGTTATGTTTAACACTTGTTGAAATTTGTGAAAAATTTACAAGTTGAAGTTAAACCGAGGTCATGTTTAATACTTGTTGAAATTTGTGAGAAATTTATAAGTTGAAGTTAAACCGAGGTCATGTTTAACACTTGTTGAAATTTATGAGAAATTTACAAGTTGAAGTTAAACCGAGGTCATGTTTAACACTCGTTGAAATTTGTGAAAAATTTACAAGTTGAAGTTAAACCGAGTCATGTTTAACACCTGTTGAAATTTGTGAAAAATTTACAAGTTGAAGTTAAACCGATGTTATGTTTAACACTTGTTGAAATTTGTGAAAAATTTACAAGTTGAAGTTAAACCGACGTTATGTTTAACACTTGTTGAAATTTGTGAAAAAATTACAAGTTGAAGTTAAACCGAGGTCATGTTTAACACTTGTTGAAATTTGTGAAAAATTTACAAGTTGAAGTTAAACTGAGGTTATGACTAAAAGAAAATTGGTCTAAACACTTGTTGAAATTTTTTAGAAAAATTTACAAGTTAAAGACCAAGGTTGTATTAAAAGAAGTACTTATGTACTTGCCAAGATAAAAACGTCTATTTTTTACCGAGGGACATCACCCCGAAAAGATTGCACAGACTTAGGTGCATGTTGAAGACATGCAAATTATTCTAAGTATAGAGTCATGCAATGAAGACAAATATACACGCATCCAAAAGAGGAAGTTGTATTTACATTCCTAAGAAGGCACATCGGCCAGACAGAAAGCTTACATTGTTTCAAAGAACGAAAAAGTACAATGTATAGGAAAAAAAAAAGCGAAAAAGCATCAAACTAAGACTCTTCGGCGTCTTTAGGCGGTTGGGTCTGGAGATCGGAAGACTGCTAAGAAGACATCTCGGCAGCCCTTTCAGCCGCGAGCTTGACATCGATTTCTTGAAGAGTTTGGTCGAGGCTCTTGTCAGTAATAGGCACGTCCGATGTTGCCTTCTCAGGAACAGTGTCTTTGGAGACCTCAGTCTCCTCATCCTGAGTCAAGTCTAGGACTTGTTCATTTGGAGTAGGGGACTTGGCCCCAACAGCCTCCTTTGATTTCCTCACCAAAGCTTCCTCCTCAGACTCAGAATCGTCTTCAGATTGGCTTGGAGTAGGGGGGAATAGAAGGGGGAGGACGTTGGCATTCTTGAAGGGGGAGTCCTCGGGGACATCAAACTTTTTGAGGGTAGCCATCCAACTAAGGGTGAAACCCTTGTTGCATGCCTGTTTCACTTGCTTTTTGTAGTCCGCCGTGACATCGGCCACCCCCTCATTGTATGCCTTTTCATTTGCGGCCTTGATCTCGGCAGATTTTGTGGCCAAGGCATCCTGTAGTTCTTTTTGGGCCTCGGCCATCTTTGTCTCGGCGTCTTTCTTTTCAGCTGTGAGGACCTTGGCGATAGCCTCGGCAGCATCGGCTTTTTCCTCGGCCTTGTCTTTTGCTTTAATGGCCGCCGCGGCCTGGTCGGATAAAGTTTTCATCTTGGCCTCAGTCTTTTTGATGGTCTTTTGCAAACCAGAGACCTCCCTGATTTTGTCGGCCAACTCCTTCCTTATTTCAAAAGCTTGCATTGAGAATGAGTGGGCGTGCTGGATCGCCTGAAAGAAAATCAACAAAACAAAAGTTAGTAAAAATCTCTGAGTATGAAGGAATAGAGAAAGAAAAATACCAAGTGTGAAAGACTTACTTGAACAGAATGCTGCAGCATCAGAGCAAAATTTTCGTATTCGCTCATCTTAGTGTTACGATTAAGATCTTCGGGCAGAAGCAAGGTAGTGGAGAGGGCAACACCGACCTCAATGTCGTCGGCACTATCACCAGCCTTAACTGGCTTGTCCACGATGGTGATCTGGGGGGGCCTAGGGGGGCATCTGCTTTCATGGGCCCTGAGGTCGTGGCAGATTCAGACCTCGGCCTCTTTGACCGAGTAGATTCGGATGGTTGGGCCTCAGCGGGCCTCTTCTTGGCAGCAGAAGGGGTCTTCTCACTCTCGGCCAATTTAGAAATTGGCAAGATGTCCTCAGTGTCAATCTGAGTCACCGTTGCCTTGGGCTGAGCCTTCTTCAGATGTTTTGGCTTTGGCTTTGGTTGAGGCTGGGTTTGTGCTAGTTGAGCGTCAACTGAGTTAGGGATGTTAGCTAGAAGATCTTCGGCGACAGCTTTCTTGCGACCCATCTCAGCGACAATTGCAATCCTACGGCGACGTTGGCGTTGAGATGGTGGGATCAGATATGAAGCCGAGGTTGACGGTTGCTCTGCTGGATCAGAGGTCGATCTTTGATCTGGCCGAGATGATGAGGCTGTTGGAGGAGTTGTGGCGAAAGGGGGAGAATTGCTTTTCTTCCTCTTTGGGACGTCGGGAAGCACCGACTTATAGGTGGGAATGAAGTTGAGTAGCAAAGGAGCTCTCTGCTTGTGGACGGGAAAATTCAATAGCTTTTTCAAGTCCTTGCTGGGGAAGAAAGACTTGCAAAAGCCCTTTGGTGGCTGGGGAAGAACTGCAAAACGAAGAGCACATACGTTAGAACAAAGTATTGAAAACTCTAAAAAAGAGAGCAAGGAAAGGTGACACTTGGCTCTTACCATCTCCTTCCCCAAAAACTGTTCGGCTTAGGGGATAAAGGTGGAGGTCATCGTTTGGTTGAAACTCCCAGTTGCCCGAGACGATGAACTAATCGTCTCCAGCACCCTTGTTTGAGTCTGGGAGGTCGACAATGAGCTTGTACTCAGTGGACCTTGGCTTGAGGTAATAGATGTGGCCTTTTTTCCGATTTTAGGCGACACATCATGTAGCAGTACTGGATATCGGCAAGAGTAACCCTCGCATTCTCTTGTTTGGCTAAGGCTATTGTACCGTTGATAACTCGGTAAGAGTTGATGGCAAGCTGTATTGGGTTCAATTTATAGTAATGAAGGATTTCTCGGAAAAAGGTGTCAAGTGGAAACCTAAGTCCATACTCGATAAAGGCCACTACTGGGAAAGGCATGAGGTTCACATCGGGCATAATGGAATCCTCCTCCCCTGCCAACCTGAGGTAGACGTCGGCAGGGATGGAAAACTCCCGCCTAAAGTATTCTAACTTGGTCGGGATGTCTACCCTATGCTTCCACATACCCATGATGTCGGCCTGAGGGGAAGGTGTAGGATTTCGGAAGGAAGTGTTTTGTGACGGTTTTTTAAGGACCTCGGCTAAAACCTAAATGTGACCTGGGGCAAGAATTTGTGGGGATCTTAAGGGGAATGTGTTTCAGTTTTTTCTAAAAATTTGTGGGTTCTACAAGCAAATCCCAAACCTAGATCTACGGAAACGAAGATTGAAGGCACGAATCTGGAAAAGACACAGAAAACAGAAAACAAGAACATGTTTCAGAATCAAGAATAGTGACGAACTATCAAGAACACTGTGACAAAGTGTGCACAAGGGTGCGAGGCCAAGAACAGTGACAAAAATGAACAAATTTGTGAGTAGTGTGTGAATATTCGAGAAAGGATTGGGCAAAAACAGAATTACGAAGCAAACATACTCAAAACACGTGGTACAAATCAATGTACAGATTAAAAATGATCGAAGACATAAGCAAGTTTGTAAAATACAACAGAGTTCATAGTGAAATCAAGAACTGAAAACCAGAAGGCATAGTGGCTTACCAGACAAAGTGAGGCCGGTATGAGGATCGCCGAAGTTAGACGATGGTTACAAAAGTGACGGAGCGGTGAAAATCACGCCGGAGGAGGTGAACGGAGCAAGTTGCAAAGCTAGAAAAGCTTGAACAAAGACAGATTAGAGAGAGAGAAAAAGTTGGATACTTCAGAAACGATGATGCAAAAAGTGAAGAGACGGAGAGAGAGAATTGATTTTGATCAAAACGTGGAGAATGGCGACAAAATACCATCAATGCGTCTAGGGCGACATGTTTGTCAAACGGCGCACCCAGACACAAGACGACTTACAGGCGCGTATCGAGTATGATCCAGTGAGGGGAAGACGCGTAGCAAAAACGGTTGATTTATTTTGCGTGACAGCTCATACGCGTGATAAAACTCTTGGAGTTCTTGGTTTAATGAAGCAATGACCTCGGCTGTTAGGAAGATCTCGGCTGAATAAACTCGAATAAAACTAGGTTATTGGTTCTAAAAGCCTTGATGAGACAGACTACAGGACCTGGTCGTGTGAAGCCGACGTATTATGACCTCGATAAATGGATGATACAGCAAGATAGCCGACATACTATACGATATGACGATATAGGTTCCATCACCTCAGGATGCCGAGGTAATAGAACCTAGGGGGTAGTTGTGGGGATATATTTTCTGATTACCAACACGTGGCCAAGGTGACGCCGATGTGTCATCCGAGGTACCACGTGTCCTGGTCATAATGCCGAGGTGATCTCGGCTAGGCTGAGGTTATCTCCGAAGATATTGGAGTCCAGGATAAGCGGATAAGGGACAAGAGTCCTAGAATGAGGAAGGACCTCAGCCTGGATAAGGATAAAGTTCTTAGGGAGTTTATCTTTATCTATTGAAGAGTCCAAGATAAGCAATGAGCTGAAGTCCATTGAAGCTAGGCTTCTATTGGGACTAGGATTGAGTTGGCTATAAAAGAGGGGCACCCATAATGGGTCGAAGGTACGCAATTTATATTATGAATAGTGAGTTAAGCACTTTGGTTATCTTTGGGAGATATTTAACTAACTTGATCGTCGGAGTGCCCCCAGGTGGACGAACCACCACCGGAATCTCTTCTTTCTGTTACAGGTCATTCAGGTGCCATCTATTTTGCTAGTGCTCTCCAGTTGAACACTGAGTTGGCAGTGTGGTCAGAAATTCACTCACACAATTCATCTCATAAGACTGTATAAAATGTATTTGACGCTTTGTTAAATGTCATTATGAATTGTTTAACTATTTGATTCAATTGACAAATGGGTAATCGAATGAATTGAAAAGGATGTCATGTTACTATTGAAGCATGTTTATTTATTTAAGTTAACTAGTTGTGGTTAATTAAAATAAATAAGACTGAAGAGATTATGTAATAGAATCATATGGTTTTGACATGATATGGTTTCACGTATATGTATGACTATTTTGGCACCCGCATATCTTATAATGTTTTAATATGAGATTGTTTGGTGAGCTAGTGGTTGCTCACCCCTACCTGTACATGTGTACATGGAATGCATTTCGGATTTGAAGATCAAATAATGGGTTTTACCATTTCATAAGTGTAATGTAGTGATGGATTGTACTACTTCATTTATTTGTTTGGCTAAGTGCTATTGTTTGTAAAGAGTAGTGTCCTCTCTTTTATTGTGATCCTCAGGGCATTTCATTTATTTGTATGAAAATGTCGCATTGTGTAATGAGAGGGAACATGTATATTTAATTATTCATCATTCCATCAAAGGATGAATTGTCATTTGTAAATTGCACTTCATTAATGAATATTGGTAATGTTATCCGAGCAATAAAATACAGGGCGTGAGATCAATCTAGAGAGAGTTTTATCAAAAGCTAACAATTTTCTATTGCAAACGAACCACGTAACAATTAAAAAAACATTAAATCCCTCACCAAAATGGTAGCGAGAGAATCTCTTTTGAAGTGGTTGGTGGAGGAGATCGATTTGAACCACTGAGAGATGAGAATCTGCAAAATGAGAGATAGAGTTAAGTGAGTATGAGACATTATTTTCTACTACAAATGAGGCACATAACAAAGAAAAAAAGGGTGAAATCCCTCACCGAAATGGTAGGGAGAGAGCAGCTTTTGATGTGGTTGGTGGAGGAGATCAATCCGAACTGTCGAGAGATGAGAATCTGAAAATGAGAGATCAAGAAATTATTGAGATTATTGATATAATTTATTCATTTCTCTCACATTTTTAATTTGGTGTTAATATGATTTTTCAATAATTGTCATTAATATTTTGAAAGGAAATATATAATGTGTGAAATTAGAAGAACTAAACTAGGGTTCCTAAGAAGTTATTGAGATTATTGATATAATTTATTCATTTCTGTCATGTTTTCAATTTGGTGTTAATATGGTTTTTCAATAATTGTCATTAATATTTTGGAAGGAAATATAAAACGTGCAAAATTAGAACTAAACTAGAATTTGTAAAAAATTATTGACATTATTGATATAATTTATTCAATAAGCAAATGAGAGATCAAAGAGTCTCATAGATAGAGTTAAGAAGTATGTATGAGACATTATTTTATACCACAAATGAAACACATAAAAACGAAACACATAACCAAAAAAAAAAAAGGCATGAAAGATCAACCCAAACCACTGAGAGATGAGAGTGAGTGATCAATGAATCCGAAAAGTGAAGATCAACGAGTCTTGGAGAAAGAGAGAGAGAGAGAGAGAGAGAGAGAGAGAGAGAGAGAGAGAGAGAGAATTAAGGAGTAAAATGAAACATTATTTGATACTAGAACAAGAAGATGAGGGCATGTGAGAGAAATGAAAATGGCAGAATCACTAGTCAAGATTTGGTGTGATTAATTACTTGCTTGTTTGGTTTTGAATTTCAGAAAATATTTTTAAAAAAATTCTATTTTTTTATTCTCTGCATTTTTTTTTTTCAATGAAATTTTTTAACAGTTTAAGCAATATTTTCAATTTTTAGACACCTATTACACATACACTTAAAAGTATAATATTTGTAAAAAAAATCTTTAAACAATTCATTAAATACTAAAAATACAAAAAAAAAAAAAAGAAAAAGAAAAAATGAAAATGAAAATTCAATATGTTTTTCGAATTTTTGTGTATTTATTAATTTTTTAAAATATTTTTTGACAAATATTTTGCTATTTACATACATCTAAATAAGGTGCATCTAAAAAAGTAAAAAAGTTGTTTAAAATTTTAAAAGTATTCATTAAAAACAAATAAATACAAAAAAATAAAAAATTTAATTTTTAAAAAATTGAATTTAAAAAACTAAAATCAAATATAGTGATTATTATTATTATTATTATTATGATTTCTTTTTATTTCAGTTTTTATTCACTCTATCCCATCGTGATACGTGATTATTATTGCATGTTAGTTTTATTGCATCCCACTTCCTTGTTCCTCAGTGCCTGCTTTTGCTTCACTACAAGAAGCAACAAGACTAGATAAGATTAGATCAAAACCAAAGATGTGGAGTGTAGTTTGGGTAATAAGACTAGATAAGATTTTATTAATTCTAAATCCCACCAAATCAAATTCCATTTTCAAATGCCAATTCCATGTAATCGCACTATTCCAAATATGTTACCATCAGGTTTGCTTTGGTTTAATTTTTTTTCCAAAAATATTATATCATATTGCAAATTAATAACAATCACAATTCCAATAACAAAATTTCAATCAAACAAACTCAAGAAACTCTAACCTTGTGCAAAGATTGTTGCCAGTAACTAATGAAAGAGCAAGTGCGTGTTAATTTAATAGTAATATCAAACTTAAAATGTGGGCTCATGATAACTATGTGAGTATCCCGTCATGAAATCTTTTTCCAATTGTTCAATCCAAAATCCAATCACTCAAATTATGTTTTTCACCTGCCTTAACGCCTAAATTTGATTTGAAAATGTTTAATTTTAGAAACAAGCAAGCGCTCAAAGCAAAAAGATTAAACATGGCATTAATATTGTAGACCCCCTAGCACGAGCACATCGTTCTCTGTGTTTGGTTTGAATTTTTTGGATTAAGTTTTTTGAAATTGAGTTTTTTGTTTTTAGTGAATATTTTTGAAATTTTAAGCATTTTTTTAAAAACTTTTTTAGATGCACCTTACTTAGATGTATCTAAAAAGTAAAAATTTTGTGAAAAAATATTTTAAAAAATTAATAAATACATAAAAATATGAAAAATATACTAAATTTTTATATATATATATTTTGTATTTTTGGTATTTAGTGAATTTTAAAAGATTTTTTTCACAAAAATTCTGCTTTTTATATTTATTTATGTCTCTGTTTAGGAAGTGGGTTTTGGGGCTTTTTTTAGCTAAAATAGCCACAAAAAACAAATTAGGCTTTTTAGCCCAATATGACAAAATATCACATCCAACCCATAATAAATACATTCTTTCTCTCACAAAAAAACTAAAAATGTTTAAAAAAGCTAAAAGCCCTTCCCAAACCAGGTTTTTTAGCCCCAGGCTAAAATAGCCGAAAAAAGCCAAAAAGCCAACAGACCTCCCAAACGACACCTATGTAAAGTGTGTCTAAAAAAAAAAAAAAAAATTAAAATATAAAAAAAAATTCAGTAAAAATAAATAAAAAAATATGAAAAAATTATAAAATAAAATTGTCTGAAAAATATTTTTGAAAAACCAAAAATGACGCGTCATATACATTCAGTTATTGGCTTTTGTTCCACAGTCAAATCAACCAAATTCTGACACGTGGGCATTCATTATTTTCCACCTACGAATTATTTATTTCTACTAGTAATTGCTTCTTTTTTTTTAATTATTTTTATTTTAAACAAAAAAAAAAATCATTTTCTATTTAATTCGATCACACGTTCCTCGCTAGCTATAAATTCTCTGAAGCTCCAATCTCGGCACCAGCTTGACATACATGCACACATATATACATATATTATCTACTACTATATATGCACAAACAGAAATAATTGCATATTTATAGATTTTGAGATAGAAGGAGGGAGGGAGTGAGCGAGAGAGAGAGAGAGGCATCGGAAAATAGAGATTTTCCAGCGAATAGCTCGCCAGAAACAGAGAAACATTGGGATTTTCCAGTGAAGATGAAACAGAGAGGCGGGAACAGCGCAAAATCTCAGTGGTAAGGGCAAAGAGGAGAGAGTTAGCCAAGTTGACTCGGGCCAAAACATGAAGTAGGGATTCAAGAGGCAATTGGTGAAGTGTGAGAGCTTGCCTGAGTACTTGAAGGACAACGAGTTCATATTGGACTATTACCAGTGTAAATGGCCGTTGAAGTAGACGCTCGTTTGAGTCTTCACTTGGCACAACGAAACCCTAAACATCTGGATGTGAGTCATTCGTTGTTGTTCGAATCGAATCGACTCAATCTCATGAATGAATCGTAAATCGAAATTGAAATCAGTTTCTTTTTGAGTTTGAGTTTGAGTTTGAATTTGAATTTGAATTTGAATTTTCGCAGGCACTTGGGGGGGTTTATTATATTTGTTGCGTTGGCTGTGTTGAGCTCGTTGGAGAAGACCAATATTGAAAGTTTGATCGTGAGTTTCTTCAGGTATTGTAATTTTTTAATGTTCTTTTTCATCCATTGAAAAATCGTTTCTTAAGCTTGTGTTGGGACATACACTAGACCTACACTTCAAACATTGCGGATGATGATGACAATGGTGATGACAATGAAGACAAATGCTAACGGCTCAGATTCTTTTTTTCCCAGTGAGTTGTCTTCCCTCCCTCCCTTCCTCCTCTCCTCCACACAATAAGACATGAAACAGGAAAATATATGGTAGTGTTTGGACATAAATCAATAGATGTTAATTTAATTTTTTTTTTCTCTCAAGATTATCAAATATTAATTTATTAATAAAATTAAATTACAACTTAAAGAGGTTTCCTTTTTATCAACTCGACTGCCTAACCTTTTGCTTAGTGACAAAACATGAAAAATGGATAAACAGTCTGCATTCTCTTTCGAATCCGATTCAATGTAATTTAGCATTACGTGCAAATCAAAGTGGGTTGAGTTGTTGGAGTGAATAGCAACACTCACAAATATAAGACTACTCCATTAATTTAAGGCCCATTCGTTTTCCTCTATCACAATCCATTTCTATAATGCCCCTCAAAATAAGACATAACTCATTCATTCATAAGATCCATAAAACATAAAAGAGGTAGTATATTCCATACATTAGAGTGTTCTTTACAAACGATGTTACATGCTAATCAACAAGTAAATGCCCTAAGGGCTTACATCTTTCCAAGTATAACTTGGTTACAACAAAAGAGGGTCAAAAGCCCTTTACAAGTTAAAACCCTTGGCTTCGAAAAGAAAACATATAACATAAAACAACACAACCCAAAATAGAGACTTCAGGCCCAAGACCTCCCAAACTATGGCCTTGGAGGCGGCATGTCACTTGTACCTGAAAATGGTGTCCCAAGTAGGGTCAGCCAAAGCCCAGTAGAGATATGCTAAACAGAATATGAGAATTAACTAAAATATTAGCATCCGATAAATGTTTAACACAAGTCAACCAACTTATATCATTTCCATAACCAATTGACATGTTCATCATATTCACACCACTTTCCATTATTTATCCACATTAATTCTTTAACATAGTCCAATATTATCCAAGCAGTTCAAAATGAGACTACAACTCATATAACACCACTTCAATATCAAACATCACTTAACACTTCCATTCACATGCCATTTTACGGAACTACATCCGAGGGAACCGGCACCCATAAATAGGATTTCGGGACTTGCACCCTGGACACTCCGACCAAATTAATTATCCATGGAGTCCATCCCCTATCTCCTCCCAAACAAATGGAGTACATCCCCTATCTCCTTCTACACAATATACATATACAATGTATTTAAACACATAGTCATATATAATGACCTAACAATTCACATATTCAATGCGTTAATTCTACTGTCACATTTAATGACATAATCCAAATGATTAGTTTCAATTTCCCTAATCATTATGCAGTGTCTACAACAATCAAGACTATCCTCCACCGATAGCCCAAAACAGTTATTTCTTTTTTTTTTTGGGTGAATAAGACATGAAATAAAAAGAACAAATATTACACAGCTACAAGGGGCATACCCCAGGACCTAAGCAAAGCTATACAAAACAGCAGAAACAAAGCAAAAGACACGAGCAGCAACTAGACTAAAATGAAGAAAGACATAACAGCAGAGAAGGAAAAACCCCAAAAAATATGTTCATAGGCCGCATACATGCGAGTGAGGCCCATGAACACATCCAACAGCCCCATATCTGTAACAAACCAAAACAACCCACAAACACGGTATAAAGTAGCAACAGCTAGAACCCACGCACATCCCGCATGGTTAGGCCAAAATGACTTACAAGCCATCAAAACACCAATAGTCCAACTACAACATTGTAAAATAGAAATTATAGAAAGACAAGTATCCACAAAGGCGCTACAAGCAGCCATAACCAAGTACCAGAAACCACAGAAATCCAAACCATCCAGTAACCAATCGCTATCAAAACCGCAGCCAGCAAATGTGCAAATCTGCCTGCAAAGACCAGTAGACTTCAAAGACAATCTGCCCAGCAGCGGAGAACCATCACATCCACACTCATCGAACAAATAGCAAATATCCCTATCCAGACAGCCACCACAGAGCTTAAACATAGTAATAGACCCATCAACCAACACACCGAACCAAAGATAGACAATACACAAACTGCCCAGCAACGGATTTCCAACACAGCAGCAACCAAAACAGTTATTTCTAAATAGATAAATAAATCTATCAAATAGATAATTTATTACATTTCCATCGGTGAATGATTTATCAATCCAACTATACCATTCAATTACAATTTTCCCCAATTTCAAGATTCTCAACCCAATTTCATATTCCCACAATTGATTTCATTATTCACCCCAACAATTCAATTAATCCCATTTAGGGCATTTCTTCATTTCTCTTAAAATTTGCACTAAAGGCCAAATTTCATCAATTATATACAAGAGGAGCTAAACTCAAGACTTTACATACACAATGAACCCAAAATTGGAAAACCCCTCTTTTATAATTTCAAATGAAACACTAACTTTACCTAAAATTACCAAATCCTTCCATTTGTACAAAATGACTAATGTTTATGTCAAAACTCATAATTAGGAGTAGAGTATCCCTACCTTTAATGGAGAAGCTCAAAGGAGATGAAGAGAAAAAACCCAAGATGCTCCAAAGTCCAACTTTTTCGGATCCAAAGGTAGCCCAAGCCAAGCTCTAACTTTCTTACAAAGGGATAAGTGTAGAAGAACTCTAGATCAAAAGTATTTTAGAGAGAAGGTGTGTAGTGAGAGAGAGACAGCCAGATTAGGGTTTGGGAATGAAAAAGATGATGAAAAAGTGATAAATATCACGCTGCTGCCAACTGATATAATCGAGGCTCGCTCGAGCGAAGGAGTGGTCGCTCGAGCGACCAGACACAAAAGAACCTCGCTCGAGCGCAAGAAGTGTCGCTCGAGCGAACAATTGAAAGCTTCAGGTCTGCAACGCAGAAGCACGCTCGAGCGCAAGAGTTCTCCCTCGAGCGAAGAAACACAAAACATAAGGCTCGCTCGCTTGAGCGCAAGAAAGCTCGCTCGAGCGAAGAATACCAACCTTCAGGTCTAAAAAAGACGTAGACGCACGCTTGAGCGCAACACTGCTCGGTTGAGCGAAGAGACACAAGACACAAAGCTCGCTCGAGCACAAGAAAGCTCGCTCGAGCAGAAGCTATGTCTGAAACAGAAACCTGAAGACCTACAATCCTTGCTCGAGCGCAAGAACTCTTGCTCAAGCGAATAAGCAAATACCCAGGCCTCGCTCGAGCGCAAAAAGTCTCGCTTAAGAAGCCAATTTCTGGGCAGCAACCGTTTGTTCTAACTCACAACCAACCTATTCCAAACTTACTCAACACGTCCCAAAACTCAAATACAAGGAATTAAAGGACGGAACAAGATGTACACAACAATACTCAACCGTGGAACCCAAGTCTGGAACACTATAAGTAACGAGGAAAACCGGGATAGCTATAACCTCCCCTCCTTAAAGAATTTCGTCCCCGCAATTTCATATAGATTTCAAAATTGTGATCTATTCAAATTTCAATATAATTAGAATACAACACTCACCAACGTGACCGACTACCGGTTATTCCATCTTTTCTCAAGAGGACAATATACAATATAACTCATCCTGCATTATCAACGTGCATTCTTTTGAAATTCAACTAACTTCAACACATATATCTCATGCTTTTCAAAACATATTAAATGTTTATAATCATATTTGCATTTCTAAAACACATTTAATACGTTCAGTGTTAAAGTAAACCCTCATTTTCGAAACATATTCAACGATTACAACATTTCCATAGTCTAAAACATATACAATGTTTCTAAAATTCATCAATAAAACAAAATTTCCAATACATTGTTAAACATTAACAAACAAGTCCGGATATTTCTCTCGGATCTCCAATTCGCGTTCCCAAGTGGCTTCCTCAACCCTGTGATGTTTCCACAATACCTTGACCAAGGGAATCATCTTGCCTCGCAAGACTTGGTCTCGTCTATCCAAGACCCTCACCGGTCTCTCCTCATACGAGGCATCCTCGTCTACCACTAAGTCGGTCCAATCCAATATATGTGATGGATCCGGCTCATATTTCCAAAGCATACTAACATGAAACACGTCATGCACTCTGGACAGTTGTAGCGGCAATGTTAAACGGTAGGCAACCTTACCAATCTTCTCAAGGATCTCGAAAGGACCGATAAACCGAGGGGACAACTTCCCACTCTTCCCAAACCTCATCAAACCCCGTCTAGGTGATATTTTTAGAAAGATGTGATCACCCACCTCAAATGCCAAAGGCCTCCTCTGACGGTCGGCATAACTCTTTTGGCGACTCTGGGCTGTAACTAACCTCTTATGGATAAGTGCCACTTTCTCCGTCGTTTCCCGAACCAACTCCGGGCCCAAGAAAGGTGCATCACCCACCTTTGCCCAACACACTGGAGATCTACATGGTCAGCCATACAAGGCCTCAAACAGTGTTATGCCAATACTCGATTGGAAACTATTGTTGTAGACAAACTCCACTAAGGGTAAGTGTTTATCCCACGACCCCTTGAAGTCAAGGACACAGCCTCGAAGCATATCCTCAAGGATCTGAATGGTACTCTCGGACTGCCCGTCTTTGAGGATGGTAAGCCGTGCTAAAAGTCAATCTAGTGCCTAAGGCACTTTGCAAACTCTGCCATAACCTAGCAGTAAAACGCGGATCTCTATCTGAGACAATCGACACTGGGACCCCGTGCAACCTCACTATGTTCCAAATATACAAGTCAGCAAGATGATCTACCGAATCTCTCACACGTATAGGAATAAAGTGCACCGATTTCGTCAACTGGTCAACTACCACCCAAATAGCGTCACTACCCCATTGAGTCCTCGGAAGGCCCACGACAAAATCCATTGTGATGTGCTCCCATTTCCACTCAGCTATAGGCAAGGGTTGCAACAAACCCGTTGGCCTCTGATGGTCGGTCTTCACTTGCTGACAAGTAAGGCACCTTGACACAAACACCGCTACATCTTTCTTCATACCTCTCCACCAAAACTGGCAACTCAGATCCTGATACATCTTCGTGCCTCCCGGATGCACCGCAAGGCGTGAATGGTGAAATTCTTGGAGTACGTCCTCTCGGTAAGACTCCGGCACAAACAAGCGGTCTTGGTACCTCACACTTCGGTCAGGATACACAGTTAAACCCTTCTCTACCTTCCCACTAGAGATGTTCTCCTGGAGGGATTCTACCTCGAAGTCACCCCTCTGTGCCTCCAACACTCGATTCAAAAGTGTAGGTTGTGCCACTACGGAAAACAAAGTTGTGCCTCAACCGACTCACTCAATTGCAAGTCAAACTCTCCAAGGGCACCCAACATTTCCCATTCTCGGACGGCAATGCAAACTACATCACTAATGGACTTCCTACTTAGGGAATCTCCCACAATATTGGCCTTTCCCGGATGATAGTACAACTCAAAGTCGTAATCCTCTATAAACTCCATCCACCTTCTCTGCCTCAAATTCAAGTCTTTCTGTGTAAACAGGTACTTTAGACTCTTATGATCCGAGAACACCTCAAATCTCTCACCAAACAGGTAGTGCCTCCAAATCTTCAAGGCAAAGATCACAGCTGCTAACTTTAGATCATGAGTAGGGTAGTTCCTCTCATGTGTTTTCAACTGACGTGAGCCATAGGCTACTATTTTCCCCTCTTGCATCAGCACACAACCCAAACCCTCTCGTGAGGCATCACAATATACTGCATAACCCAAACCTCTCTTCGGAATAATCAAGACTGGGGCGGTAATAAGTCTAACTTTAAGCTCTTGGAACGACTTTTCACAAGTCTCACTCCATACAAATTTGACCCCTTTCCGCGTCAATCTAGTCAAAGGCGAAGCTAGCCTAGAGAAATCCTTTACAAATCGACTGTAATAACTGACCAATCCCAGAAAACTATGGATCTTAAAGACACTCTTAGGCTGTGCCCAATCTTGCACCGCCTCTATCTTGGATGAGTTTACGGTCACCCCTTCTCTGGATACCACGTGGCCTAAGAATTTAACCTCTCTTAGCCAGAACTCACACTTTCCAAACTTAGCATACAGCTTATGGGCTCTAAGTAACACAAGCACCACTCGCAAGTGTTCCTCGTGCTCCTCCTCAGAAGGTGAATAAATCAGAATGTCGTCCACAAAAATGACTACAAAGTGATCTAAGAACTCCCGGAAGATCCGGTTCATCAAGTCCATAAACACAGCCGGTGCATTGGTGAGCCCAAAAGGCATCACCAGAAACTCACAATGGCCATACCGTGTACGGAATGCCGTCTTCGGGATATCCTTCTCCCTGACCCTCAACTGATGGTAACCCGATCTCAAGTCTATCTTAGAGAAACAACGAGATCCTTTCAACTGATCAAACAAATCATCTATACGAGGCATAGGGTATTTATTCTAAACCGTAGCCCGGTTCAGTTTTCGATAATCGATGCAAAGTCTCAAAGCCCCATCTTTCTTTTTAGCAAGAGGGTCGGTGCTCCCCACGGCGAAGTACTAGGGTGAATAAACCCCTTATCTAGTAGCTCCTGAAGTTGAATCTTCAACTCACTCAACTCGGCTGGGGTAAAATGATACGGTGCCATGGAAATCGGTGTCGTGCCAGACACTAAGTTAATAGAGAACTCGATCTCTCGATGGGGTGGTAAACTAACAAGATCCTCGGGAAAGACGTCCGAGTACTCACAAACCACTATGGGTAACTCAGTTCGGGTCTCATCACACTCACTACTCATACAGCTAGCGAGGAGGCAACTAAGCTCACTCCGCCCTCGCGGATCATACACCGGTGGTAAAACCCTACCAACCCGATCTCCCAAGAAATGAAAAGAATCTCTGCTCAAGGTACATACAGTAACCCTCTGACGGTAGCAATCTATAATAGCCCGGTATGACGATAACTAGTCCATACCCAAAATCATATCAAACCCAGACATATCCGTCAACACAAAAGAAAAGAGAAGCCGATGATCAGTGACCTCTATATCACAACCCCGACACCCCTGTTTCAGAACCATCTCACCCCCAATAGGTGATACAACACAAATAGGAGAAGCTAACTGCGCCAACTCCAATCCCAAAACAGATGGAAAAGCAGAAGATATAAAAGAATAGGATGCATCTGTATCAATTAACACATTAGCAACTGAGTTGCAAAACAAAAAGGTACCTCCTACTACCGATGGAGTAGGTACAAGATCCGGCGCTGTAACAGCATACACGCGCCCCGTAGGACTCTGATCCACCTGCTCACCCCTCGGAGCATAAGACTGCTGCACAGACTGAGCCGAAGAGGCTCCCTGATTGGCCCTTGAGGCCTGAGCTGACTGTGCTGGCTGATGACTCTATGTCTGCCTCGAACCAGATGCACCAGATGTGCCACCCAACTGTGGGCAAAACCTCTTCAGGTGCCCTACCTACCCACACTGATAACAAATGAGCGGTTGGCCTCTGCTCTGACTCTGGCCTTGAGAACAAGCCGAAGATGCTGCTCTCTATCCTCCTCCCTTCTGCGGGCAAGCTGGAGACTTGTGGCCCAACTGGCCACATTTGTAACAAGTAAAGTCTCCCTGACCGCCTCTCCCAAAACCCGAACTCGGAACTAGAAAGGTAGATCTCGAATGCACTCCCTGGGACTGCTGAGGGTTAGAACCCCTCTGCCTCTTGCCGTCCCCCTGGCCATCCTGACTCCTCTTAGAGCCTCTCATCCTCTCCTCCTCTGCATGCATGATGGTCTCAAGATGGGCTGCAGCTTCCACAAGGCGCCTATACTCTCTAATCATGGACCCGGCAACTCGAAACATGAACTCAGTTCTCAACTTCTTCTCGAACTCCAAACATCTACACTCCTCGGTTGCCACCAAGTCCGATGCAAACCTAGACAAGCTGGTAAAAGTGGCCTCGAACTCTGCCACTGGTGTATTCAACTACTTAAGCTGAGAAAACTGATCTCTTAACTTTTCCATCATTGTAACCTGTAGGTACTTGTCCTGGAAAGCTTCAACAAAGGCCTCCCAAGTCCCTCCAATGCGCCCTCGTACATACTTCAACCATTGACCCGCGTCTCCCTTCAGCTGGAAGGATGCCAAGGTCACCCGCAAACCTCCGTCTTCGATGCCAAGCATCTCAAACATCTTTGTCATCTGTTCGAGCCATTTATCAGCCTTCAGTGGCTCCTTAGGATCCCCCAAAAATTCGTCCGGATTCGACCGGAAGAACTCCCTCTTTAGAAATGATGGCCCTGCCTCAGCTAATTGGGCCTGGATTTGATTCTCTGCTCGGAGAATGTCCATAGACTCCCTCAAAGCTCCTTCCATTTCATGGGCCAAGGCACCCATGGCCTGCTGACCTACTGGCTCGGCCACGTTGGCCTGACCAACTCCCTCCTTCTGCGCCGGAATCTCATCCGGTATAGACACCTCCTGCCTCCTAGGCCTACCACGCCTGCCACCATGACCTGGTCCTGACATCCTAAAAAATGTAACAAAGATATTAGCACATTCACAAATGTGCCGAAGCTATTTCAATCGCATCCTAATACAATGAACAATAGTAATTCACTCCACATAAGCACATAATCACATTAGCACTTACGAATTTCATTTCCGGATAATGATCGTCCCGTGGCATTGCTAGAGTTCCAGTTAGAAATGGCAGTGATCAAGCGCCTTTCCAACAGGACTCCCAGAAACCCGTTGCTAGAGTACCAAGGATCCAATTAACATCCTAGAAACTAAATCACATACCCGTATAGTCACGTAAACATGTTATCACATAAGCACATAACATTACACTTAAGTCTCTAACAAGCGAGACAAATCCATTGTGGTACTAACCACTTCCCACTACCCAAAGCATTCAAACCCGGTACGCTCTGATACCAAGTTGTAACGCCCTCAAAATAAGACATAACTCATTCATTCAAAAGATCCATAAAACATAAAAGAGGTAGTATATTCCATACATCAGAGTGTTCTATACAAAAGATGTTACATGCTAATCAACAAGGAAATTCCCTAAGGGCTTACATCTTTCCAAGTATAACTTGGTTACAACAAAAGAGGGTCAAAGCCCTTTACAAGTTAAAACCCTTGGCTTTGAAAAGAAAACATATAACATAAAACAACACAACCCAAAACAGAGACTTCAGGCTCGAGACCTCCCAAACTATGGCCTTGGAGGCGGCATGTCACTTGTACCTGAAAATGGTGTCCCAAGTAGGGTCAGCCAAAGCCCAGTAGAGATATGCTAAACAGAATATGAGAATTAACTAAAATATTAGCATCCGATAAATGTTTAACACAAGTCAACCAACTTATATCATTTCTATAACCAATTGACATGTTCATCATATTCACACCACTTTCCATTATTTATCCACATTAATTCTTTAACATAGTCCAATATTATCCAAGCAGTTCAAAATGAGACTACAACTCATATAACACCACTTCAATATCAAACATCACTTAACACTTCCATTCACATGCCATTTTACGGAACTACATCCGAGGGAACCGGCACCCATAAATAGGATTTCGGGACTTGCACCCTGGACACTCCGACCAAATTAATTATCCATGGAGTCCATCCCCTATCTCCTCCCAAACAAATGGAGTACATCCCCTATCTCCTTCCACACAATATACATATACAATGTATTTAAACACATAGTCATATATAATGACCCAACAATTCACATATTCAATGCGTTAATTCTACTGTCACATTTAATGACATAATCCAAATGATTAGTTTCAATTTCCCTAATCATTATGCAGTGTCTACAACAATCAAGACTATCCTCCACCGATAGCCCAAAACAGTTATTTCTAAATAGATAAATAAATCTATCAAATAGATAATTTATTACATTTCCATCGGTGAATGATTTATCAATCCAACTATACCATTCAATTACAATTTTCCCCAATTTCAAGATTCTTAACCCAATTTCATATTCCCACAATTGATTTCATTATTCACCCCAACAATTCAATTAATCCCATTTAAGGCATTTCTTCATTTCTCTTGAAATTTGCACTAAAGGCCAAATTTCATCAATTATATACAAGAGGAGCTAAACTCAAGACTTTACATACACAATGAACCCAAAATTGGAAAACCCCTCTTTTATAATTTCAAATGAAACACTAACTTTACCTAAAATTACCAAATCCCTCCATTTATACAAAATGACTAATGTTTATGTCAAAACTCATAATTAGGAGTAGAGTATCCCTACCTTTAATGGAGAAGCTCAAAGGAGATGAAGAGAAAAAACCCAAGATGCTCCAAAGTCCAACTTTTTCGGATCCAAAGGTAGCCCAAGCCAGGCTCTAACTTTCTTACAAAGGGATAAGTGTAGAAGAACTCTAGATCAAAAGTATTTTTAGAGAGAAGGTGTGTAGTGAGAGAGAGACAACCAGATTAGGGTTTGGGAATGAAAAAGATGATGAAAAAGTGATATATATCACGCTGCTGCCAACTGATATAATCGAGGCTCGCTCGAGCGAAGGAGTGGTCGCTCGAGCGACCAGACACAAAAGAACCTCGCTCGAGCGCAAGAAGCGTCGCTCGAGCGAACAATTGAAAGCTTCAGGTCTGCAACGCAGAAGCACGCTCGAGCGCAAAAGTTCTCGCTCGAGCGAAGAAACACAAAACATAAGGCTCGCTCGCTTGAGCGCAAGAAAGCTCGCTCGAGCGAAGAATACCAACCTTCAGGTCTAAAAGAGACGCAGACGCATGCTCGAGCATAACACTGCTCGCTCAAGCAAAGAGACACAAGTCACAAAGCTTGCTCGAGCGGAAGAAAGCTCGCTCGAGTGGAAGCTGCGTCTGAGAAAGAAACCTGAAGACCCCACAATCCTCACTCGAGCGCAAGAACTCTTGCTCGAGCGATTAAGCAAATACTCAGGCCTCGCTTGAGCGCAAAAAGCCTCGCTCGAGCGAAGAAGCCAATTTTTGGGCAGCAACCGTTTGTTCTAACTCACAACCAACCTGTTCCAAACTTACTCAACACGTCCCAAAACTCAAATACAAGGAATTAAATGATGGAACAAGATGTACACAACAATACTCAACCATGGAACCCAAGTCCGGAACACTATAAGTAACGGGGAAAACCGGGATCGCTATAATTTCACAGTCTATTTCGGACTGTGAATGATGAACAATGAAATGCCTCATGTTTGTTTTGGTTTTGGAGTTTTGGATTCGTAGTCTCCTTCGAACTACGATAGGCCTTGATGAGGGTATTGTTAGTCTGGGCAAGGAGGTGGTATTAGAAAATAGTCCGTTTGGCTTAAGGTGTACTGGTCAACTGCCCGATCAACCAGTCAGTTGCAATTTTGTTTTTTTTTTTTTTTTTTTACATGTCGGACATTTCTTTTTTTGAATATTAATGTTTAGATACCATTCGGTAACGTTTACATTTTTGTTGTTTATGTTTATGAAAAAATTATAAACTAGTTTTTGTTTATTTTTGAAAAAATAAAAACAAAATATTAAAAAAAAATTAAAAACAAAAACTCAAGAAACATGTTTGTTAATTTTAATGCATAAAATCTTTATTTTGTTTTTTTAATTATTTACGACAATGAAATGCAAATCACAAAATTATAATAAACATCCAAAATAATAATGTTATACATAAATACAAATGGCAATTATGTGCAGAGCAAACTGTTGACAATGGAGAACTGTTGATGATGAAGAGAGAGAGAGAGAGAGAGAGAGAGAGAGAGAGAGAGAGAGCTGTGTTTTTTTACCATTGCGGAATGTGTTGAATATATGGTAAAAAAATGTCTCTCCCTAGTTTTGAACACCAAACCATCTCTTGAGTCAATCTTTTCTTTTCTTTTTTTTCTTCCGTGTATTATGCGTTGAATATGTGGGTGTTTGGGAAGTTGCTATTTTAGTAAGCTATTTTAGTTTTTGACTATTTTAGGAGTCTAAAATTTTTTTGTTTGGAAAGATAGTATGATTTTTTTGTAATTGGATATGATGTTTGTGAGGAAAAAAAAAATTAAACGATTATGGGTTTGATGTGACATTTTGTCGTAACAATTAAAAAAACATTAAATCCCTCACCAAAATGATAGCGAGAGAACCGCTTCTAAAATGGTTGGTGGAGGAGATCGATTCAAACCACTGAGAGATGAGAATCTGCAAAATGAGAGATAGAGTTAAGAAGTATGAGACATTATTTTCTACTACAAATGAGGCACATAAAAAAGAAAAAAATATATGAAATCCCTCACCGAAATGGTAGCGAGAGAGCAACTTCTGAAGTGGTTGGTGGAGGAGATCAATCCGAGCTGTCGAGAGATGAGAATCTGAAAAATGAGAGATCAAGAAGTTATTGAGATTATTGTTATAATTTATTCATTTCTCTCATGTTTTCAATTTGGTGTTAATATGGTTTTTCAATAATTGTCGTTAATATTTTGAAAGGAAATATAAAACGTGCGAAATTAGAAGAACTAAACTAAGATTCCTAAGAAGTTATTGAGATTATTGATATGATTTATTCATTTCTCTCACGTTTTCAATTTGGTGTTAATATGGTTTTTCAATAGTTGTCATTAATATTTTGGAAGGAAATATAAAACGTTCAAAATTAGAAGAACTAAACTAGAATTTGAAAGAAATATTGACATTATTTATATAATTTATTCTTTTTCCTCACGTTTTCAATTTGGTTTTAATATGGTTTTTCAACAATTGTCATTAATATTTTGAAAGGAAATATAAAACGTGCGAAACTAGAAGAACTAAACTAGGATTCCTAAGAAGTTATTGAGATTAATGATATAATTTATTCATGTCATGCCCCAAGTTGTTACTCGAAAATATAACCAAAAGCTTCCGTACAAGTCCATTTTATTAACTACAATTATAATTACAACTACTCATTACATGGAGTAACAATAATATTATTCCTTCTTGAATAAATACAACAATAGTACAAGTCAAGGTTCCCATTGAATTACACAAGAATCCCTCATTACAACAAATATCTCTCATTTACGCTATGACAAATAAGAGAGAATAAACTCTTCAATCCTCAATTCGACGTTCCAAACTTCATTCCTGAAAAATGGTTAAAATAATTGGGATGAACACGAAGTCCAGTAGGAATCTTCCCTGATTCTAAACAATAAGATCCCTAGATACATGTGATCATGAAATGCTAAAGAGTGATATAAACATAAATTCGTTGTGTTCTTTTCATACGCAAATTGCAATACATATAGGTAATACCATTCTCATAAAGAAATTCATGAAAACTTTTCAAAGAAAAACTGCTTTCATTTGTTTCTATATTAGTCAAATATATTTTTGAAAAAAAAAAGTCTTCTAAAAAATCCCTTGTTAACTTTACCTAAAAGTATAAACATATCCACGAGTTATTTTCCTACATGTCACAACACATCACAACCCATTATAATCCACATAAAAATAAAACCATGCAATTCCAGATATTCGACTTTACCCAATCAAGATTATTCACTTTCCATTATCTCAAACACAAGTACAAATCTTGTTATAATCATTCCATACAATCCAAATTGGACACCGGCTCCATTACCAAGCCTTAACATCATACCACATGCTTTACTAGTCACAAGCCGGAAGGAACGCAGAACCTTTACACATTTCATCAACCCACACGCGTTAGCAGGCGCTACTCCGGAAGGAAGGCGGAACCTTTATTAAGCGCCACACTTTGCCAGCTCAAATATGGCGAGAAACGGACCCCAAGGCAACATTACAATCCATCAATTTCTTAAGTTATTGCTCGTTATGAATTGTGGGCAAAGCCAACACATTCATTCATCATTTCCATTACTTATTAGCTCAAGAACACGTACTCATTATTTTCCACCATTCTCTAGTATTCATCAAGTCATTCGTTGTTACAATCCCAACAAAACAAATAATAACATTCATTATTTTTATCACAAAATTCATCCACTAAGAGCATTTGGCGCATTTTTGGAAGCATTCTCAATTCTTATATTTTAATGGTCTGTTAACTTTTCCACAAAATTATCAAATCTTCATACTCAATTTCATAACACAATAATCATCATAAATTATCCCCAATTAATTGATTTAAATACTCATCTTAATTTCTTCAAAAATAACCTTTATATACATTAGTTATTTTCCAACCATTATTCATCATTATCTATTCTCATCTCTACAAAACATAAACTTAATTTCATAAATCAAATGTCAACTAAAGCTTTCTTCATTCCCAATATAGATTTCATAACTAGGGTTAAACATAAATTAGGGCTTTTTACTATTTGACACAAAACCACATTCTCATAACCCAAACATTTTATATTTCACTTAAATCATCAATTCAACTTCCATAAATTAACAACCCTAGCTTCCTTCACATGTCTTTTATAAAAATCTTCTCAAAATGAGGGTTTTATGCAATAGAAATTATCACACATCTATCCACAAAATATTATTGAAGAGAAGCAAGGAAAATCCCTACCTTAACTAAGGAGAGAGAGAAACCCAAAGTTTCGACTTCAACGAAAACATGATCCGCTTGGATGGGTTGAAAGCCCTTAGCGCGCTCTACAACCTTCCTCAAGGGACCTAGGTGAGAAGCTGCTTCTAGATGAGTAGATCTAACAATCTAAGTAGGAAAAAGTTAGGTTTAGAGAGAGATGAGAGAGGCTCATGGTTTGAGAGAGAGGAAGGAGGAGAAAAGTGAAATGAAACCATGCTTGGAGCCTATTTATAATAGTAGAGAAGTAGCCCTAAGGTCAATAAAATAATAGGCCCAAAACCCCCCAAAGGTAGGGCCCATTTGAACCCCAAAATTTGAAAAAAAAAAAAAACACGCAGGGGTCGACCCTTCGGACAGGGAGGTCAACCCTTTAGGTAGAAAAGACAATTTGGCACAAGCAAGGGGGGGTCGACCCTTAGACAAGAGGGGATCGACCCGATTTTCTAGCAACCAACACAAAAATTCTGCAACATAAGAGGGTCGACCCTTCCCAGATTGGAGTCGACCCTATAGAAAACCAACAGAGGCACTAAGAATTCAAACATGTATAACTCTCTTGTTTGGACTCCGTTTTAGGTTGTTCTTTTGCCCAAATCGAAGCCTCGAAAACAAGCTTTCCAATGGTTCTAGCCTCACATCCAAATTCAAAGTATGGAAAAAGAAAAGGGCAAAAGAGTGAAGGCTGGTCAAAAGAAAATGCTCAAATTTGAGGCTTTTGATCTAATCTTGCCTAAACACTTTGTTAAGGCTTCAATCAAGGTTCCAAACATCACCCAAGAATCCCCAATTATAAGATTTAAAGTTCACTTGCCAACCCATCAATACCAATCTGATATGAATTAGAATCCGAGTCATTACAATTCATTTCTCTCACGTTTTCAATTTGGTGTTAATATGGTTTTTCAATAATTGTCATTAATATTTTGGAAGGAAATATAAAACATGCAAAATTAGGTGAACTATGTCTATGTACTAGACTAGAAGAAGATACCTAACTAGAGAAGAGAGTTTTGAATTTCATTTGTGTAATGTACTCTACTTATAAGCTAAATATTGAACGTCTATGCATATACTAAAGTCATTTTGAAACATGGTTTGCCTAGCAGGATTCAGATCTATGACACATCACATGTGCATCATCGACAGCAGCGGCATTAGATATGGATGATGCTTCTAATAAGGCAATTTCTAGATGGCCTTGGTTTGTATTTCTAGCTGGGGCTATGGGCTGTTTAATTTGCAGCTCTCTCTCCCACCTCTTTGCTTGCCATTCCAAACATTGGAATGTGTTTTTCTAGCTCCTAGACTATGCTGGTATCTCCTTAATGATATAGTCTGCTCCTTCTTTGCTTCCATCTACTATGCTTTCTCCTGCAATCCATATTCACGATTCCTTTATCTGACCTCCATTTCATTACTTGGTATCCTTGTCATCATCACCCTCCTTGTACCTACTCTGTCCACTCTCCGCTTCCAATCCTTCAAGGCCTCCCTCTTTCTGGCCATGGGCTTCTCTGGGGTGATTCCAGCAGCACAAACCGTGGTTCTCTTTTGGGGCCACTCACAGATGCTTCTGGCCCTCAGATATGAGCTTGTCATGGGTGTTTTACACATTGTAGGAGCAAGTTTCTATATGAGTAGGATACTAGAGCGATGGAAGCCTGGTGCATTTGGTATTACAGGGCACAACCATCAGATTTTCCATGTTTTTGTTGTGGTTGGAGCGCTTGCTCATAACGCTGTCACCCTCATCGCAATGGACTGGTGTCGGGGTTTGACAAATTGTGAGTGATAGGTAGTAGCAACAGCATGGATATATGGCAAATACCTAGCTAGCTGGCTAGCTAGACATGATGACACACTGCTGCTGCTGCTGAGAGTATTATCCATTTGCCTGTTGTCTCTATTGGTTTGGTTTAATAAACTTGAGAGTGCAAGCACACGTGTCCTGCATTTTTGTAACTGTCAATATGGAAGGGCAGGCAGGTCATCTTGTATAATGTGGGATTCCATAAACATATATTGTGATTACTTATTAAACTATTATTCTATTTCTATAAACCTTTTTTTGAGTGTGGTATTGGTTAGGAATTAAGGTACAGATTATATTTGCTGGATTTGATTTTTTTTCTTCTTTGTTCCAAGGAACTGTGACAATGTAACCCATGAGGTTGCTGAATTTGCCTTGAGAGATCAAGATTTTCCAGTTGATTTAATATGGAAAATTATTAAACCAAATCCCATAAACATTGCAAAGAATTCCCATTCTTAAATTATTTAAGTCCATTATAGTTTGATTCATACCTCAAGGTTTCATAGTAAAATTCTTAGAAATTCATGCTGATTTAAATGAAAATTTTGGAGAAATGGTAAAATTTCACCATTTGAGAACAAGGAACACAATGAAATTTCATTTTATTTCTTCTTCAAAATTTCATATTCAATATGAATATTTTTTTATAGATCTCAATGAGAAGATTCTAAAAACACTAATTTTATAAAAGATGAGTATGTAGATCAAAAGTTATGATATTTTAAAATTTTAACATAAATTCAACAATGATGTTTTGTTTCATGTGCATAGTATGTTCGCTGCAAGTCAAGCTTTACAAAGGAAAATAATGTTTTTTTTTTTTTTTTAAAGTAAGTAGCTATTTTTGAATTGAGAATTACAAAAATGCTCTCTATTGTAATTTGTAAGATAGAGACAGAGTTCTTACTCTCTAGGGATAGGAAACTTGTTGGATAGAATTTTGAATGCCTGCATATTGTAGCTAAGGAGAGATAACAAATATGCTACTATTGAAGATGCTCTAAATGCATTTTGGTTAGAAACTACTCTCCATAATCTATCCTCTTGCTTCTCTCAACAATTTGATGTATATATATACGCTAAGCAAGTAGAGAAATGGTGGAAGACAAGGTAGAAGACAAAAGGAAGATAATGTAGCTAATGGAGTACCAATGGAGCTAATGGGAGACAAAAGTGGAGCATTATCTCTAATGGATCAATCAATAGATAATGGAGGTTGAGTGTATATATATTTGGTGATGAATATATCTGAAAATGAGTTAATGAGGTGTCCCAACCGAACCAAAACCAAGAAAAACGGGTCTGATGCAGTTTCGGGCCGGTTCAACAAAATCTGCTCTTAAGCTCAACTTCAAACATGCATATCTCCCTTATCCGGACTTGGTTTTAGGTGACTCTTGGGTCTAAATTGAAGCCCCGGAAGTATAATTTCCAATGATGATAGTCTCACATTTAAAATCCAAGTGTACAAAGAGATATGCTTAATTTAGTGAAGGCTGTTCATTTCTCTCGAGCCAGGTCAACAAAATTTGCTCTTAAGCCCAACTTCAAACGGGCATATCTCTCTTATTCGAACTCAGTTTTTTGGTGATTCTTGGGTCTAAATTGAAGCCCCAGAAGTATACTTTCCAATGGTAGTGGTCTCACATTTAAATTCTAAGTGTACAAAGAGATATGCCTAATTTAGTAAAGGCTATTCATTTCCTTCTTAACGACTTGATGCTCATTCTTTTCCTAAACTAGTTTTCTTTCATCCCCTCCTATTTCCTTCATACCCAAACCTATAAAGAAGATGTTTTTAAATATTTTTTCAAAGAGTTCACCTCCCTTCCATTTATTTCCACTTTGTTCTTACTCAGTTTACTGAAAAGTACCATATTTTAAACGAAATAGGAGCCTCGAAACTTCGTAGAAAAATTTGGAAAAAATATTTTCAAAAGGTTTTAAGGTCAAAAATAGTTTGTCCAAAAAAATGTGTAAAGGTTGGGATTGAAGTTCATATTCCATCTCTCTTACTGAGGATCCTGTGAGAAATACATTCCAATTGTTATCATCAGGTAATCAAAAGAAAGCGCTCAAGTCTTAGGGCCGGTCAAAATGGGGTGTCTACAGATGTGAGGGTAAAAATGCATATATCCAGCCCCTTCATTCAGTCGGAGCTGGTGAATTCAATGACTATCTTTCATTCATCTAAAAGTGAATTGAAAGACTCTTGGAATAGCGGTTTTTCCCTCAGAGGTCCTGGTAAGTGGAAGTGGAGCCAGCGCAATTGTAGCGATGTCCGGATATGATATTTGAGAGACTATTTTCTGACGGCCAACAAATCATTAATTATAACAAATAGAAAAAATGAAAAATTCTAAAATAATAAATAAACGGCCTCTTCTTTTATTCGAGATGTTGTTCTTCATTTTTTTTGCATGAGTTTGTTGATGTAAGTTACTAGGGAGAGGGTAAATTGTTTCCTTATTAGTTGATCTAAAGGCTTTTATGGTTACTACTTCCACTCAAAAACAAGCGCAATTATTTTATTTCTTAAGCAAGTGTCTTGCTCGATTACAAAACACAAAAAGATAAGAATGCGTTAATTTCTTCTAATTTCTTGGGCCACCGCAGAACCACAATGCCAATGAGAGAATGAGCGAGTGCTGTGCAGCTCGAAGCATTTGGAGCCTGAGCTTGACTTCCCTTATTATTTGATCTTTTGGTAGGTATCACCAAAAGGAGAAGAGGAGCCTACGGTGTTCGCAGAGCTGGTTCTTGACGCGTTCGATTTCTTCTCCAAGTTGAGCAAGCCTTTGTACCATAGCCATAGACATAGTTCAAAAACCTCCAAAAATTCGAACTCACACAACTTGAACCAATAACAATCTAGATATGATACGAATTGAAATATTAATAAAATTTGGAAACTAGAGAGATGTGAATAGGCCAAACACTAAAAATAATTTCACTTTTAAAAATTACTTACCAATTAACTATTTCAATTTTAGATCAACGGTGATAACAAATCACATAAATATAATGCTATAAATAGAACAAAGTGATTTAATATGAAAATCTAATGCAAAAAGATTACAATCAGTGCATTTTGGAAAATATAGTGTCCTACAAAACATTTTGGAAAAATTATAAGAGAAAATTTTCAAGGTTTGACTCTTGTAAAAATATAAATACTAAAATTTTAATTTTAATAATTTAAATCTAAATGTTTTACAGTAGTTTATTTTTAGTCTAAATCGGTTAATTATTCTTGTTAAGTAAAACTGACGAAAAAGTAATATTTTAGTTATTAAACTTAATAGAAAAAAAGTATTTTATACATTTTATTTACACTTACATTAATTTAATAAATATTTTTTTTTCAACTCTTGTGTAGCACACCTGCCCTGCTAGATTAATAAATAAAAATTACTTTTGAAAGAGAATCAATTTCACATCCACCATCTACCTATGGGAACATTCAAAGGAGCAAAAACTGCAAATCAGCTAGAATTTTGATTTGCCATCTCAAAATTATGATAGAAACCAAAGGAACTAAAAAAGAAATGTAAATCCATTATATTAAATTTTGAATTTTCATAATTTCATACCTATATCAAAAGATGGAGGATTTTAAGGGAATTGAAGCAGCAAAAAAATTTGCATTACTTTCACTATAAATAATAACCAAAAAAAAAATTAAATCATGAAAGATGAACCTGAACCGCCGAGAGATGAGAGCGAGTGATCAATCAATCCAAAAAGTGGAGATCAACGAGTCTTACAGAAAGAGAGAAAGTTAAGGAGCAATATGAAATATTATATGATACTAAAAAAGAAGATGAGAGCATGTCAGAGAAATGAAAATAGAAGAATCACTAATCAAGATTTGGTGTGATTAATGACTTGCTTGTTTGGTTTTGATTTTCAGAAAATATTTTTTAGAAAATTCTATTTTTTTATTCTCTGTATTTTTTTTTTCAATGAAATTTTTTTAATATTTTAAGCATTTTTTTTAATTTTTAGACACACCTAACAAAAATACACTTAAAAAGTATAATATTTGTGAAAAAATCTTTAAACAACTCATTAAATACTAAAAATACAAAAAAAAAAAAGAAAAAGAAAATTCAATACGTTTTTTGTATTTTTGTGTATTTATTAAATTTTTAAAATAATTTTTGACAAATATTTTATTATTTACATACATCTAAGTAAGGTGCATATAAAAACGGAAAACAAAAATGTTTAAAATTTTAAAAATATTCATTAAAAAGAAAAAAATTACAAAAAAAATAAAAAATTTAATTTTTAAAAAAGTGAATTTAAAAAACTAAAATCAAATATAGTGATTATTATTATGATGATAATGATGATGATGATGATGATGATGATTATTATTATTATTATTATTATTATTATTATTATTATTATTATTATTATTATTATTATTATTATTATTATTATTATTTCTTTTTATGTCAATTTTTATTCACTCTATCCTATCATGATACATGATTATTATTACACGTTAGTTTTATTGCATCCCATTTCCCTGTTCCTCAGTGCCTGCTTTTGTTTCACAACAAGAAGCAATAAGACTAATCTTAGATCAAAACCAATGATGTGGAGTGTAGTTTGGGTAATAAGACTAGATAAGATTTTATTAATTCCAAATCCCACCAAATCAAATTCCATTTTCAAATGTCAATTCCATATAATCCCACTATTCCAAATATGTTACCATTTGAGTTCTAATATGGATATGATAATAGTGTTTATAGAAGAAGAAATCTTAAAGACCATTATTAGGTTGCACTGCCTTTCTGGTTATACCATTTTGGGTTCACATTGCCTTCATGTAACACCCACATCCTTTAATCTATTGGAGAGTGTATTTAATTTCTTTATTTTCGTTTTTGGGAGTCTTTGGAGTTGTTGAATGTTGGTTTTGGAGGAGTGTGTCTGATTTAACCTTGTTAAGTTTGTTTGTTTGTGCTTGTTCTTGTCAAAAGTTCATTGGAAACTTAGAAATTCCATTCTGGGGTCAACACCAACCTTCCTAAGGGTCGACCCTTACCTCTTGGTGAAGTTTCTGGAAGTGTTGCTGGAATATAGGGTCGACACTAGCCTTGGTGGTATTGACATCTGCCTCCTGTTGCTGTCCACAAGGGTCGACACCAGTCTGGGAAGGGTCGACCCTTGTATATTGCAGAATCTGTGTGTTAGTTGCTGAAAAATAGGGTCAACCCTTCTTGTCTAAGGGTCGACACCTTGCCTGTTACACAAATTGCTTTTCTTCCTAGATGGTCGACACCTCTGCCCAAAGGGTCGAACCCTGTGTGTAATTTTAGCTTTTTGGGCTGGTTTGGGCCCTTCTTTTGAGGGTTTTGGGTCCATTATTTTATTGACCTTAGGGCTATTTCTCTCCTACTATAAATAGGCTTCAAACATATTTCATTTCACTTTTTCTTCTCTTTCCTGTCTCTCAAACCATGAGTTCTCTTCTCTCTCTCCAAAACTCAAACTTTTTCACTTAAATCTCTAGATCTACTCACATGGAGTGATCTTTTCACCATGTTCCTTTGAGAAAGAGTGTAGATCTCGTCGAGGGCTTCTTTTTGGTCCGATTGGTTCGTGGTTTCATCACCACTGATTTTTGGGTCGTCATCTCTTGGCTTCAAGAGGTAGGGGTTTCTAGTTCTCTTTCAATACCCTCGTTTATGGATATATTTGTAGTATTTTCTTTATATAAACACAAAAGTTTATATTTTTATGCATATTGTGATGAATCACGAGATTTGGGGTTAGGGTTTGAAGAGAGTTGGGTTTATTTGTTGAGTTATAATCTTGGGTCATGAGTTTGGGTGTAAAAGTAATAGAAGGGTTGGAATAAAATGTGTTTTGTGAAAATCTTTAACTTCTCTTAAAAACCCTACTTTGGCTCATGAAGATGGTTAAGGGTTTTGCTTCAATTAATAGTAGAATCATAAAATTGAGGTTTTAAATTACACATGTACAAGTTTAATTGAAATTTTAAAGAATTTGAGAAATGTATGTAAAAGTTGCGATTGAACTCATAATGTTGATGTCTTAAATTATGTTATAATGTGAACCAAACTTGAAGGAAAGGAAATTACTAATGTTATGGATGGTATGAGCTTTGTGTTGAAATGGTTATGTTGAATCTTGTTGTGTATTATGTGAGTTGTATTGGGCTATGTGTTGTTAAGTTGGTTAAGTTGCGTTGTGTGGAATTGAGTTGTGTTGAGTTGAGTTGGGTTATGTTGTGTTGAGTTGAGTTGTGTTGGGTTGAGTTGAGTTGTGGATGGTACCTGCGCGGGAAGTTCAAAAATGATTTGTCGGTGCCCACGACCGTTCGTATCATAGCCGATAAACGTGGGGGATTTGTTTTAAAAATTAAAAAATGGTTTTTCGGTGCCCACAATCGTCCGTATAATAGCCGGTAAATGTGGGGGTGGTTTGAATTCAAGGTGCCCAATTGCCCTATCTAGGCTTATCGCTGGACGAATGTGGGAAAAATGTTTTTGGGTGTCAATATAGTCCTGTTGTATTATAGTTGGCGAAAGTGGAAAAATGTTTTTGGGTTTCCACACAGTCCTGTCGTATTGTTGTCGGCGAAAGTGGAAAAATGATTTTTGGGTGTCCACACAATCCTGCCGTATTGTAGCTGGCAAAAGTGGAAAAACGGATAGTTTTTGAAAATGTTGTGGGTGCCCACGTCCTGCCGTATAATAGCCGTCAAATGTGGGGGATGGTTTTAAAAAGTTGAAAATGGTTTTCGGAAAAAGACATGGTTTTTGAGAAAATGAGTTTTGGGAGTTCACTTCCCGCCGTATAATAGCCGGCAAAAGGTGGAATGTGCTATGAATTGGGTGTCCGCTATCCCGCCGTATCAAGTCGGCCAAAGGTGGAATGTGTTGTGACGTGTGTTCAGATCAGTGATGATGTATGTGACATGTGATAAACTTGTGAAATTACCATTTGACGTGTAGTTTGATATGGAAGGGGAATGTTTATAGAAATTATTTGAAAAGAATGGATAATGAAATGGTAATTGGATAAGGGGTTAGTGATAAAGAACTCACCAGGTTGTTTATATCTATAAGGAAAGATTAAGAGTTTTGCTTTGTGATTAATGGAGAAATTGAATTAAAAAGGGTTTGTTATCCTTGTGATGTATTGAGTTATAACTGACAATGCTAATGTGAATGTGATGTAAATGTTCTTGGATTTCTATGTTAAAGAGTTATAGCAATAAAGGATTAACATGTGGGAATGAAGTGTATGAGGGTTGTTTAGAGTATTAAGGGAACATGAACGTGAGGTTTGGAGTTATAATAAATGTAACTAGTGAAAAGGGAGAATGAGAATAAAAATGAGGAATGTTAAAATGGAAATTAATAAGGAATATTTTGGAATGTGTTAATAAATATAAAATGATGTAGTTCCTTAAACATGTTTGTTTCCAAAAAGGATTTTTGGTTTTTTGATAAAAAGGATAGTTTTTGATGGTTAAAGGTTTTCCTTGAATGTTCAAATAAATTTTGAGAAAAAGGTACTCCACGTATGATATTTTGAAATTACAAAACATCACCTACTATATGGTATCACCTTGCATGCATGATCATTTCTATCTATAGGATGGTTATTGCTTTAGAACTATGAGATTCCTACTGGACAATTGAGCTCACCCCTTATTGTTTCATTTTTTTTACAGGAAGAGAATTCAGATTGATTGGTTGAAGGATTAGGAAGTTCATGTAGATCATGTGTGCAATCTCTTTGTATTTTGATGTTTGTAATTATTTATTTGTAACTCCGTAGTGGGAGTTTGGCATGTATTATTATTATTATTGTTGTTGTACTCATCATCAGAGAGAACATTTACTATTATGTTTCTATTACTCAAGGGTAATAGATATTTTTTTTTATAAAAAAATGGACCTAAATTTCAGGCTCTTGGTAGTGTTTTTGAGTAATTAAAATTTGGGGCATGACACTTCATATCTTAGTTTTTCCCTATTAAGAGAGGTTTGTGTTCATGATGATTTCGGTTCAATGCCACACAATGGAAAGGATTTTCTCTTGGGTTCATAGAATTTGATATTGAAGCCATTTCCCCAAGCCTATGGACAAAGAAATCAAATAAGAGGAAAATTCAAGATCAATACAAGTTAAATTCAATACAAAATAATAGTTCAATCTAGAGAGAGTTTTATCAAAAGCTAACAATTTTCTACTACAAACGAAGCATGTAACAATTAAAAAAACATTAAATCCCTCACCAAAATGGTAGCGAGAGAACCGCTTCTGAAGTGGTTGGTGGAGGAGATCGATTCGAACCGCTGAAAGATGAGAATCTGCAAAATGAGAGATAGAGTTAAGAAGTATGAGACATAATTTTCTACAACAAACGAGGCACATAACAAAGAAAAAAAAAACGTGAAATCCCTTACCGAAATGGTAGCGAAAGAACAGCTTCTGAAATGGTTGGTGGAGGAGATCAATCCAAGCCACCAAGAGATGAGAATCTGAAAAATGAGAGATCAAGAAGTTATTGAGATTATTGATATAATTTATTCATTTCTCTCACGTTTTCTATTTGGTGTTAATATGGTTTTTCAATAATTGTCATTAACATTTTGAAAGGAAATATAAAACGTGAGAAATTAGAAGAACTAAACTAGGATTCCTAAGAAGTTATTGAGATTATTGATATAATTTATTCATTTCTCTCACATTTTCAATTTGGTGTTAATATGGTTTTCCAATAATTGTCATTAATATTTTGGAAGGAAATATAAAATGTGCCAAACTATAAGAACTAAACTAGAATTTGTAAGAAATTATTGACATTATTGATATAATTTATTCAATAAGTGTGATGACCGGGTGCACTACTTGTTTCGTTTTCTCTCGTTTGACTTTGGATTTGTCTTGTTGGGGTGTCGGTTTAACTTCGGACTTTGTTCATCATTTGGGTTTGCTGTGTTCGGGAGTTTTTCCGCAAGATTTTTGTTCGTGTTTATTCCGGTGTTGAATTCCACTTGTTCCGAAGGGTGCGAGATCGGGTCCGAAATGTCTGGAATTGAGCTGAGAAAATTTAAGGTTGGAGGACTAGGGCTGCACGTGCAGGGGCTTGGGCTGCACGTGCTAGAGGTGAGGCTACACGTGCGGAAATCAGAGAAATTCTGGGTTGCTCACTGCATTATATGCAGGTGTGGGATGTGGTGCGGTTTGGGAAAGCCGCATGTGCAAGGGTGAGGGCCGCACGTGCTGGAAACACGATCTACACATGCGGAGGCAAGTACCGGACATGTGGGATAGGCTGAGTTTGAAAACTCTATTTTTCTCTCTCTTTTTGGCTGAGTGTCTATCACTTTTAAACAATCCCTTCCCACTCTAAAAGCACTTTTGCTCCTCCTTCTCTCTAAAAACTCTCACCAAACACTAAAAACCCTTGATTTCTTGCAAGCCTTTGGGTTTTGATCCTTTATCTTTCACAAGTTTTGGAGAACAAAGCAAGGACGTCACTTTGTGCGGTGGAGATCGAAGTTCTACACCTTTGATTTTAGGATTTCATCTCATCTCTTCAACAAGATTGAGGTAGGGACTTCTTTGAGTTATATATACATGTTTTTGCAAGGTTGATGTTGATTTTAAGGTTTTCTTGAAGATATTATGAAAGTTTTGACTTTTGGCTCAAGACTATAGGGATTTTCAAAATTGAATATTATCTATGGTGTATTTCAGTTAATAAAGTTTAATGTGTTTATTCACATTTTGTTTATAGTTATGTGTGTACACATAAATGGTAACTGTCATGTATGTATTCGTCTTATATGAACTCTTACAGTTATATTTAAATTTTGAGATATAAAGATTGACATTTTAATTTAGAAATGTATAATGCTTCGGTTTAGAAGTGTATATGGATCCATAAAGTATGATGCTTGGTTTAAAGCATGAAAGACCTCGGTTTAGAGGAATAAAGGCTTCTTTTGGAAGTGTAAAATGGAATAAAATTCCTTGCAGGGTCTTGTCAAGACCATACAGAGGACTGAATGTGGAATTAGCATGTTATATAATTTTTGAATCAATTATGCTGAAATTTCACACTACACTTTATCACATATAGGAATCTATGTTGGTGAGATATTAGTGTTTGTAATTGTGGAAGGTGTTATGTTGTTCAATAGCATAATTACCGCTACAGTTCGATATTAATATTTCTCACTGAACAGGATTCTGTGCTGAGATGTTTCTATTCTGAATCATGTTTATGTGGCCACTTAAGTTGTTTAACCCGAGAGTCATTTTTTCTTAAATAAAATATTTTCTTAAAGTAGTAGTCAATGTTGCCTAAGTGGGAGAATGTAAGAATTTATTCTTAATTAGGCTGTTATTGACTGCATTTTGTTTGGTTTGTGAAAAACGGGTTGAAAGTGATTCAGATAGATTGATTGGTATAAGCCCAAAATTATTATTGTGATCCATAAAGTTTTGGGCCATGGTCCATCTTAGTGTATATATTATTTTATATGTGGATATGTGATATGCAGGTGTAAGGCCTATTTAAGTTATTTGGGTTCCTTAATGGGAGGGCCTAGTAATTGTTTTATTTAGGTCCAGTCCCCTCTCCTATCCTTGTTAGGGTTTACATATATCTATATATATATATATGTAGAGCAAAGGGTTGTCAGCCCCATTGAAAAGACAACATTAAGATTAGGAGAAGGAGGGGAAGAGCTAGTGCTAAGGTTTTCCAATTGTGAATGCCATCTTCTTTCAAAGAAACAAAACTCAAGACAATAACGGAATCAAACGGTATGTATCTAAGTTTATATTTTAGTAGTTAATTATATTCGTAGTGTTTTGATTTCTAGTATATAGATCCTATAATCTTACACAGGTGACATGCCGCCTCCAAAGACATAGCTTGGGAGGTTTAGGGGTTGAAGGCTCCATTTTGTTGTTTCGTTTTGTGTTAAATGTTTATTCAAGCCGAGGGCTTTAAATGTATAGAGCTAGGACTCTTTTGTTGTAACCAATAGATATCTTGGAAAGATGTAAGCCTGTAGGGTATTTATTTTGTTATTAACGATTAGTGTTACATGCTGTAGTTTCAAAATGAACATTTATGAAAGTGAAATGCATGTAACACCTTTTGTAATACAACCTCTGATGAATGAAGTACACTATTCTATTATGTGTATAGATCTTATGAATGGATTGTTTATATTGTATTTTGAGGGCGTTACAGTCGAGAGATGAGAGTGAGTGATCAATGAATCTGAAAAGTGGAGATCAATGAGTCTTAGAGAAAGAGAGAGAGTTAAGGAGTAATATGAAACAGTATTTGATACTACAACAAGAAGATGAGAGCATGTGAGAGAAACAAAAATGGCAGAATCACTAGTCAAGATTTGGTGTGATTAATTACTTGCTTTTTTGGTTTTGATTTTCGGAAAATATATTTTAGAAAAATCTATTTTTTTTATTCTCCGTTTTTTTTTTTCAATGAATTTTTTTTAAATATTTTAGGCAATTTTTTTTTTAAAATTTTAGACACACCTAACATAAATACACCTAAAAAATATAATACTTGTGTAAAAATCTTTAAACGATTCATTAAATACTAAAAATACAAAATATATATATATATATGAAAATTCAAAACGTTTTTCATATTTTTGTGTATTTATTAATTTTTGAAAATATTTTTTGACAAATATTTTACTATTTACCTACATCTAAGTAAGGTGCAACTAAAAAAGTAAAAATATTGTTTAAAATTTCAAAAATATTCATTAAAAACAAATAAACACAAAAAAATAAAAAATTTAATTTTTAAAAAACTGAATTTAAAAAACTAAAATCAAATATAGTGATTATTATTATGATTATTATTACTATTATTATGATTTCTTTTTATGTCAGTTTTTATTCACTTTATTCTATCATGATACGTGATTGTTATTGCATGTCAGTTTTATTGCATCCCACTTCCCTGTTCCTCAGTGACTTCTTTTGCTTCACTACAAGAAGCAATAAGACTAGATAAGATTAGATCAAAACCAAAGATGTGGAGTGTAGTTTGGGTAATAAGACTAGATAAGATTTTATTAATTCTAATTCCCACCAAACCAAATTCCATTTTCAAATGCCAATTCCATCTAATCCCACTATTCCAAATATGTTACCAGCACGTTTGTTTTGGTTTAATTTTTTTTCCATAAAATATTATATCATATTGAAAATTAATAACAATCACAATTCCAATAACAAAATTTCAATTAAACAAACTGAAGAAACTGTAACCTTGTGCAAAGATTGTTGCCAGTAACTAATGAAAGAGCAAGTGTGTGTTAATTTAATAGTAATATCAAACTTAAAATGTGGGCTCATGATAACTATGTGAGTATCCCGTCATGAAATCTTTTTCCAATTGTTCAATCCAAATCCAATCACTCAAATTATGTTTTTCACCTTCCTTAACGCCTAAATTTCATTTGAAAATGTTTAAATTTCGAAACAAGCAAGCGCCCTAAGCAAAAAGATTAAACATGGCGTTAATATTATAGACCCCCTTAGCACGAGCACACCATTCTTTGTGTTTGGTTTTAATTTTTTGGATTAAGTTTTTTGAAAATTGAGTTTTTTGTTTTTTGTTTTTCGTGTTTTTTTGTTTTTAGTGAATATTTTTGAAATTTTAACCATTTTTTTTTTTAGTTTTTTAGATGCACCTCACTTAGATGTCGAGAAATTTGTGAAAAAATATTGTAAAAAATTAATAATTACATAAAAATATGAAAAATATACTGAATTTTCGTATTGTTTTTGCATTTTTGGTATTTAGTGAATTTTTAAAAGATTTTTTTCACAAAAATTATACTTTTTATATGTATTTATGTTAAGTGTGTCTAAAAATTTTAAAAATTACTTAAAATATTAAAAAAATTCAGTAAAAATAAAAAAACATGAAAAATAATAAAATAAAATATTCTAAAAAATATTTTTGGAAAACCAAAAATGATGCATCACCTACATTCACTTATTGACTTTTGTTCCACAGTCAAATCAACCAAATTCTGACACGTGGCCATTCATACTTTTCCACCTGGCAGATTATTCATTTCTATTAGTAATTGCTTCTTTTTTCTTTTTTTTTTTTGATTATGATTATTTTAAACAAACAGAAAAAAATCATTTTCTATTTAATTCAATCACACGTTCCTCGCTAACTATAAATTCTCTGAAGCTCCAATCTCGGCACCAACTTGACCTATATACACACATATATACATATATTATCTACTACTACATATGCACAAACAGAAATAATTGCATATTTATAGATTTTGAGAGAGAATGAGGGATCGATGGAGCGAGAGAGAGAGAGAGGCGTCGGAAAATAGAGATATCTCCGGCGAATAGCTCACTAGAAACAGAGAAACGTTGGGGGATTTTCCGATGAAGATGAAATGGAGAGGCGGGAACAACGCAAAACTCGGTGGTAATGGCGAAGAGGAGAGAGCTGGCCTAGTTGACTCGGGCCAAAACATGAAGCAGGAATTCGAGAGGCGATTGGTGAAGTACGAGAGCTTGCCTGAGTACTTGAAGGACAACGAGTTCATATTGGACTATTACCGGTGTAAATGGTCGTTGAAGGAGATGTTGTTCAGCGTCTTCGCTTGGCACAACAAAAATGTAAACATCCGGACGTGAGTCAGTCGTTGTTGTTCGAATCGAATCGACTCAATCTCATGAATGAATCATAAATCGAAATTATAATCAGTTTCTTTTTGAGTTTGAGTTTAAATTTGAATTTGAATTTTCGCAGGCACTTGGGGGGTTTTATTATATTTGTTGCGTTGACCGTGTTGAGCTCGTTGGAGAAGACTAATATTGAAAGCTTGATTGTGAGTTTCTTCAGGTATCGTAATTTTTTAATGTTCTTTTTCGTCCATTGAAAAATCATTTCTTAAGCTTGTGTTGGGACAAACACCAAACCTACGCTTCAAACACTATGGATGATGATGATGATGGTGATGACAACGAAGACAAACGCCAATGGCTCAGATTCTTTTTTCCCGGTGAGTTGTCTTCCCTCCCTCCCTTCCTCCACACAATAAGACACGAAACGGGAAAATATATGGTAGTTTTTGGGCATAAATCAATAGATGTTAATTTAATTTTTTTTTCTCAAGATTATCAAATATTAATTTATTAATAAAGGCCCCATTTGGTAGAGCTGTGGGAAAGTGATTATAGCTTATACCTTAACAGCTTATAACCTATAATTGTGAACATAAGCTGATTTTTGACTTATAAATTAAGCTTCTCCTCCCCCACTTAAAGAATAAGTTGATTTTTGACTTACAAAAAGTTATAAGCTGTATTATTAAGCTGAACCAAACACATCAAAATAGCTTAAATTAAGCTAAAAGCTGAAATAAGCTGGAAATAAGCCCTACCAAATAGGGCCAAAATTAAATTACAACTTATGGAGGTTGCCTCTCTATCAACTCGACTGCCTAACCTTTTGCTCAGTGACAAAACATGAAAAATGGATAAACAGTCCGCATTCTCTTCCGAATCTGACTCAATGTGATTTAGCATTACGTGCAATTCAGAGTGGGTTGAGTTGTTGGAGTGAATAACAACACTCACAAATATAAGACCACTCCATTGATTTAAGGCCCATTTGTTTTCCTCTATCATAGTCCATTTCACAGTCTATTTCGGACTGTGAATGATGAACAGCGAAATGTCTCATATTTGTTTTGGTTTTGGAGTTTCGGATTCGTAGTCTCCTTCGGACTATGATAGGCCTTGACGAGGGTATTGTTAGTCTGGGCGAGAAGGTGGTATTAGAAAATAGTCCATTTGACTTAGGGTGTACCGGTCGTCCACCTGATCAACCAATCAATTGCAATTTTTTTTTTAACATGTCAGACATTTTTTTTTTTTGAATATTAACATTTAGATACCGTTCAATAATGTTTACTTTTTTTTTTTTTTTTTTATGTTTATGAAAAACTTATAAACTAGTTTTTGTTTATTTTTGGAAAAATAAAAACAAAATATTTTTAAAAATTTAAAAACAAAAACTCAAAAACATGTTTGTTAATTTTAATGCATAAAATGTTTATTTTGTTTTTTTAATTATTTATGACAATGAAAATCATGCAAATCAAAAAATTATAATAAACATCCAAAATAATAATGTTATACATAAATACAAACCACAATTATAGGCAGAGCAAACTGTTGACGATGGAGAGAGAGAGAGAGAGAGAGTTGTGTTTTTTTTACCATTGCGAAATGCGTTGAATATATGGTACCAAAATGTGTCTCCCTTGTTTTGAACACCAAACCAACTCTTGAGTCAATTTGTGTGTGTGTGTGTGTGTGTGTGTTTTTTTTTTCTTTTTCTTTGAATATGTGGGTGCTTGGGAAGTTGCTATTTTAGTAAAGTATTTTAGTTTTTGACTATTTTAGGAGTCTAAAATTTTTGTGTTTGGAAAGATAGTTAGATTTTTTTTTTGTAATTGGATGTGATGTTTGTGAGAAAAAAAAATAAAATGATTATGGGTTTGATATGACATTTTGTCGTAACAATTAAAAAAACATTAAATTCCTCACCAAAATGATAGCGAGGAACCGCTTCTGAAGTGGTTGGTAGAGGAGATCGATTCGAACCGCTGAGAGATAAGAATCTACAAAATGAGAGATAGAGTTAAGAAGTATGTGACATTATTTTCTACTACAAGTGAGGCACATAACAAAGAAAAGAACGTGAAATCCCTCACCGAAATGGTAGCGAGAGAGCAGCTTCTGAAGTGGTTGGTGGAGGAGATCAATCTGAACCACCGAGGGATGAGAATCTGAAAAATAAGGGATCAAGAAGTTATTGAGATTATTGATATAATTTATTCATTTCTCTCACGTTTTCAATTTGGTGTTAATATGGTTTTTCAATAATTGTCATTAATATTTTGAAAGGAAATATAAAATGTGCGAAATTAGAAGAACTAAATTAGGATTCCTAAGAAGTTATTGAGATTATTGATATAATTTATTCATTTCTCTCACGTTTTCAATTTGGTGTTAATATGGTCTTTTAATAATTGTCATCAATATTTTGAAGGGAAATATAAAACGTGCAAAATTAGAAGAACTAAACTAGAATATGAAAGAAATTATTGACATTATTGATATAATTTATTCATTTTCCCAACATTTTCAATTGGGTTTTAATATGGTTTTTCAACAAGTGTCATTAATATTTTGAAAGGAAATATAAAACGTCCGAAATTAGAAGAACTAAACTAGGATTCCTAAGAAGTTATTGAGATTATTGATATAATTTATTCATTTCTCTCACATTTTCAATTTGGTGTTAATATGGTTTTCCAATAATTGTCATTAATATTTTGGAAGCAAATATAAAATGTGCCAAATTATAAGAACTAAACTAGAATTCGTAAGAAATTATTGACATTATTGATATAATTTATTCAATAAGTGTGATGACCGGATGCACTACTCGTTTCGTTTTCTCTCGTTTGACTTTGGATTTGTCTTGTTGGGGTGTCGGTTTAACTTCGGACTTTGTTAATCATTTGGGTTTGTTGTGTTCGGGAGTTTTTCCGCAAGATTTTTGTTCGTGTTTATTCCGGTGTTGAATTCCACTTGTTCCGGAGGGTGCGAGATCGGGTCCGAAATGTCTGGAATTGAGCTGAGAAAATTCAGGGTTGGAGGACTAGGGTTGCACATGCAGGGGCTTGGGCTGCACGTGCTGGAGGTGAGGCTGCACGTGCGGAAATCAGAGAAATTCTGGGTTGCTCACTGCATTATATGCAGGTGTGGGATGTGGTGCGGTTTGGGAAAGCCGCATGTGCAAGGGTGAGGGCCGCACGTTCTGGAAGCACGATCTACACATGCGGAGGCAAGTGCCGGACATACGGGATAGGCTGAGTTTGAAAACTCTATTTTTCTCTCTCTTTTTGGTTGAGTGTATATCACTTTTAAACAATCCCTTCTCACTCTAAAAGCACTTTTGCTCCTCCTTCTCTCTGAAAACTCTCACCAAACACTAAAAACCCTTGATTTCTTGCAAGCCTTTGGGTTTTGATCCTTTATCTTTCACAAGTTTTGGAGAACAAAGCAAGGACGTCACTTTGTGTGGTGGAGATCGAAGTTCTACACCTTTGATTTTAGGATTTCATCTCATCTCTTCAACAAGATTGAGGTAGGGACTTCTTTGAGTAATATATACATGTTTTTGCAAGGTTGATGTTGATTTTAAGGTTTTCTTGAAGATATTATGAAAGTTTTGACTTTTGGCTCAAGACTATAGGGATTTTCAAAATTGAATATTATCTATGGTGTATTTCAGTTAATAAAGTTTAATGTGTTTATTCACATTTTGTTTATAGTTATGTGTGTACACATAAATGGTAACTGTCATGTATGTATTCGTCTTATATGAACTCTTACAGTTATATTTAAATTTTACGAGCTACAGCATAGTTATGCGTTGCCCCTAGTTTGATCTGCCCGAGATGAGCTACAGCATGACTCTGCAACCTGGCATTTAATTGATTGGCTTGACATACTGTGTGTTCTACTTTCTGTTTCGGTTCAGGCATTAGTTCGGATACGACCAGACTTGCCCAGAAGAGGGGTAGAGTACCCGACTTCGTTCCCAATCCGAGGTTCACAATTGGCTCGATATCCCACTACTTGAAGGACGAGAGAGCTTCTGGCTCCTACCCCTAGTTTCAACTGCGCACTTTCTAGCGAGTGCCTGACTTGGATTGAAGATGAGACACAATTTGGTCCCACTTTAGCGTCAGGAGCTTCCACAAGCACAAACAGGAGATGCAGGAATACCTGACTTAGCTATGCCCCAAGTTTATTGCTTTGATCTTACTTTTCAAGTTTTATGCATGTAATAAAAAGCAACTTTAATTTGTATCAAGAGTTGGAGAACTTTGTATTAAAATCAATGAAATTGAAGTTGTGGGCATTGAAAATTTTCCTTTTGGTCCAAAAATGGTCTAAGTTGTAAAAAGATTAATTTGAACAAAATCAACTTTTATTAAAACTTTTCAAAACCATTTTCGATAAGGATCACAACTTGACACACATGGAATCTATCCTTGAGATGCACAACCCCGAATCCATAAATGGAAAATTGCCCCTTGACTGAATAGCACTGCTCAGCACTGTATTCAGCTCTTCTCTCAGGGTAAGGACCACAACTGAACTTTTAGATAATGAATAGACAAGGATGCCTTCATCAAACCCATTGACACAGTTGATTTGGAGTTGTTTATGGCTGAATTTTGAGATGAAATTGCCTATGTATCCCAAAGATGGGAATCAGGCTTTACGTAATTCAGTTCGGGTTCACTCAGGTATTAACGCTCTCCTTTTGCGCTCTAACTTTTGCCAAGGTCGCCCTTTAGGGTTTTCAACCTTCCGAGCTCAGTTTTTCTTTTTTTTAATTTTGTTTGCTCTAACTTTTGCCTAGGTCGCCCTTGCGGGTTTTCGGCCTAGCGAGCCTCTCTCAGGGGTAATATTTCTTCAACTTGTCCATGTTGATCGGTTGGGAAAATTCTAGGCCATCTAGGACCATGAAAATAACAGCTCTACCAGACCATATAGTCTTGATAATGTACGGACCGGTCCAATTGGGTCTGAACTTGCCCCTAGGGTCATGGATGAGAGCTCGGTTGTCGTTCAATACTAACTCCCCCTCCTTAAGATTCTGAGACTTAACTTTCTTGTTAAAAGCCCTGGCAATCATGCGTTGATATCCTTAAATATGGTACAGTGCTTTCAGCCTTCTCTCATCAAACAGTATCAGTTCTTCGAACTTACTCTGCTGCCAGTCCACTTCTGTTATCTAGCACTCAGGTATAACCCATAGCAACGGAATCTCTATTTCAATCGGCAGAACAGCTTCCATCCCATAAACAAAAGAGTACGGAGTTGCCCCAATAGATGTCCGAATTGAAGTTCTGTAGCCCCAGAGAGCAAATGGCAATTTGTCTGGCCAGTCCTTGTAGGTCTGAACCATTTTCTGTAAAATGTGCTTGATGTTCTTGTTGGCAGCCTCAACAGCTCCGTTGGTTTGCGACCGATATGTAGATGACTTATGAAAAGCCACGTTGTATTTCTCCAACAAGTCGATCACCTCTTTCTTGAAATGGGAGCCATTGCCTAAAATAATCTCATTTGGGACTCCATAACGGCAAATGATGTTATTCTAGATGAACTTAGCCACATGCGTTGCTTTCAACACTGCATAAGACTGAGCTTCCACCCATTTCGTGAAATAATCAATTGCCACCAAAATGTATTTGTGCCCATTTGACCCTTTCGATGTAACTACCCCAATGACGTCAATCCCCCAGACTGAGAAAGGCCATGGTGAAGTCATCTTGTAGAGCTTCGACGGCGGGATATTCATGCGATTTGCATGGATTTGGCATTTGTGGCATCGCCAAACAAAACCGATACAATCCTCCTCCATGGTAGACCAGTAGTAACCTTGCTTGAGAATCTTCTGGGCTAACATTACTCCGCTCATGTGTGCTCCACACTCTCCCCCGTGAATGGCCTCCATTAGGCGCTTCGACTCCTCTGTGTCAACACATAGCTTATGCATTCCCAGATGACCCCTCTTATACAACCTACCCCCGCAGATGACAAATTGAACGGCCATACGCCGTATTGCCCTTTTATCTTTGGCATTTGCCACTGGTGGATAAACCTCCTTTTCCAAGAAGTTCCAGATATCATAATACTAGGGGTTTTGATCTTGCACTTCATCTATTGCGGCGATAGTCTCATAAGCTGGCGCATATCTCTGCCCAATGATGATTGGACGCATCCGAACTCCCAATGGGATGTCTATCATAGAAGATAGAGTTGATAAGGCATCAATGAACCTATTGTTCTCTCTTAGTAGATGCATAAACGTCAGCTTCTTAAACCTAGGAATTAGAACGTCCAGGGTTTGGTGATAGATCATCATATTTTCTTCTTTGACCTTCCAGTCTCCATTTGCTTGAGACACAACTAGGTTCAAGTCCCTGATGACGTCCAACCTTTTTGCCCCTAGTTCCAGGGCGGCTTCCAAGCTAACGATACACACCTCATTTTCTACTTCATTATTGGATACCTTGAACCGAAGTTTGAAGACTAAAGGTATATGGGAATTTTCGGGTGCTATCAATAACACCCCTATCCCATAATTGTACTGGTTAGATGCTCCGTCAAAGTACATTGTCCAAATGTCTTCCTCGACTTGCAGAATTGCTTCATTTGGGAACAGGTATTCTACCGCTTCATCCCCTTCTACTGGGTGATCTGCCAGGAACTCTGCTACTGCTCTTCCCTTGATAGACTTGCGAGTCATATACTTTAAATCAAATTTGGAAAGGAGAAGCAACCAATGGGCTAGCCTACCCGTAAGTGCTGGTTTCTCAAAGAGATATTTGATGGGATCTAACCTCGAAACCAAAATTACAAGTGAGCTAACAAGTAGTGCCTCAACTTCCTGGTAGCCCATACCAAGGCTAGGCAAGCTTTCTCCAGCGAGGTGTAACGGGTCTCATAATCTAGCATTTTCTTGCTCAAATAGTAAATGGCTTTCTCCACCCTATCCTCAGATTCCTGAGCAAGCATGCATTCGATTGTTGTGTCCATTACTGACAGATACATAATCAAAGGCTTCCCTGGCTCTGGCAGTGACAACACAGACGAGTTTTGTAGGTACTGCTTGATCTACTCAAAAGCAAACTGACATCGGTCATCCTATTGGAATTTCTTTCCTTTCTTTAGGAGACCAAATAGTGGTTCACAAGTCAAGGTTAATTTAGAGATGAACCGCCTTATGAATTTCACTTTACCCAGAAAGCCTTGCACCTCCTTTTCAGTCCTTGGCGGTGGCATTTCTAGGATGGCCTTGATTTTGGAAAGATCTACCTCGATGCCCCTCCGTATGATCAAGAAACCCAGCATTTTCCCTACTATTACGCCAAAAGTAAACTTCTATGGATTCAACTTCAATCTGTACTCTCTGATCTGTTGAAAGAATTTCTTCAAGGCGGTGTAGTGGCCCTCTCTTTCCTTGGACTTGACAATCATGTCGTCCACGTACACCTCAACTTCTTTATGGATCATGTCATGCAGAATTGTGGTTGTAGCCCTTTGATAGGTAGCCCCAACATTCTTCAACCCAAACGGCATCACTCTGTAACAGTAGGTTCCCCACAGCGTAGTGAAAGCGGTTTTCTCTCTGTCCTCGGGTGCCATTAGAATTTGGTTATACTCGAAAAATCCATCCATGAAGGAGAGTAACGCATGGCCTGCGGTGAAGTCCACCAATTCGTCAATGTGCGGTAGAGGAAAGTCGTCCTTCGAACTAGCTTTGTTTAGATCTCTGAAGTCCACACACACCCGAATTCTTCCATCTTTCTTTGGCACTAGAACAATGTTGGCCAACCAAGTTGGATACTCCGATACTGGCAAGAACCCTACGTCTATCTGCTTGGTGACCTCCTCCTTAATCTTCAAAGCCTAATCTGGGCATATTCTCCGAAGCTTCTACTTGATGGGTCGGGCCTCAGGGTCAAGAGGGATCCGATGCTATACAATCTCAAGATCGATTCCTAGCATGTCTTCGTAGGACCACGCGAAAACATCTTTGAAATCTTTTGATAAAGCGACTAAGCGTTCACATTCCTCCAAAGACAACGTGGACCCGATTCGGACCAGATGCGGATCCTTCTCAATACCCACATTAATTGAAATGATTTCATTAACAAGGGGTTTTACAAACCGCTCCTCCTCTCGATTAATCAAATGTTTCAAAACTAGAGGAATTCCTTCCTCGTCATTTTCATTAAAAATTTGAAAATCACGATCAATGCAATATACAAGCGACACAGAGAAGTACTTAGAAACTGCAGTGGTATTCACATTCAAAAGGTTCAGCTCATCTAAATCCTCGGTTACAACCGACTCAAAAAAAAAAGAAAAAAGACGACTTGGACAAAACCTCGACATCCGGGTTATCAACTCCAGGAATACCGAACTCTGACTCAGAGGATCTGGAATCTGATTCCGACTCCACAGACTCTATGAAATCAGATTCCGGCTGACTACCCGACTCAGAACTGCTAGACAGGTAGCCTTCTTCCTGCTACCAAATATGGGACGGTGCATCAGATGCATCTAGAATACCGCTAGAAGAGTTCACACCGGGTTGGTCTCCAATCATGGAAACAGTTAGGTCATCCCCCAAGGTCTCTGAGTTGATCTGAGGTTCTGAAAGGAGACATGCCAGTGTTGCTCCTACTTCAAGTTCACTACTGCTGGAATCACTTTTTGTGCTCTTTGTAACCTCAGCAGTTAGTTCAGTCTGTTCCTCTGCATCACTCTCTTGCAGCTGCAAGTCAAAGAAGATCTCAAACTCGGGAACCCGCTGCTTCTCAGAGTTGAACCAAGGCTTGGGGAAACTACAGAATGGGAAGACTTCACCCTCCCGAACAAAATAACCATTCAAGGTTCCCCAGATGGGTCGATGTACAAGTTCATAGTGCTTCCCACTTTGCTTTGCTCTCGTTCTTCCGCCCATCTCTTTCTCTTTCCTCACCCAGTCCTCTTTGGAAGGCATATAGCCAAGACCAAAGGTATACGGGTTATGTGGCACGTCGGCCAATACAGTAACGCCTTTTCGGCTACTTCTTCACAATCCCATTCTGGGCATGTGTTGCAGCTTATTCATGAGATACACAGACTGGGCACTGACATATAGGCTCTCATCAATAGCCAAGATATTCTGCACTACCCGGGCCTCAGCCAAGGTAAACCCTGAAATGAAAACATCCTCTTCGCCATGCACAATCTCCAATACAGGTGTAGTGACCTCTGGCGGAGGATGTATAGATGAATTGCCAAAGACTATGGCCACCCCTTTTCCATGGGGATACTTCAACATTTGGTGGAGGGTCGAAGAAACAGCTCTTACTTGGTGCAGCTAGGGTCGCCGAAGTAGTAGGTTGAAAGTGGCCGGAAAATCCAGGACGTGGAACTCAATATCCTGTTGAGCCGGTCCAACCTGTACTCTGATCTGCACCGTCCCCATCACCTCTCTGCTTGTGTTGTCATTGGCCCGGATCACCTAGGCTGTAGGCACAAAGTCGGCCGGTTTCAGACCAATAGCATAAGCCATGCGGCATGGACAGACGTTGGTTGTTGACGCGGTGTCGATTAACGAGACTGGCACCCACTTTTCCCGGCACTCTATGGATATGTATAGAGGCTTGTTGTGTGCAAAGCCTTCTGGTGGTAACTTTTTGTCGGAAGAGGTTAAAGTTGGCGCAGTGCCTCCCGGGAAAACTAATCCCACCAACTGTTCCGGGGTAGTCTCAATGGACAACTTGGCTTTATCCATCACTGACAGTAAAACCTGTCTATGCGCTCGCGAAGCCATAAGCAGCCCCCAGATAGATATGTTAGCGTGAATCTTTTTCAATTGTTTCAGCGTAGCCTCTTCCTCTAACTACTTATCCTTCTGTCTTTCTACCTGTTTGTCCTTTCTAGATGCCTCGGGTTGGTCTAGACGTAGGGGTTTGAAATATTGGCCACTTCTTGTCATGTGGTTGACTTTTTTCCATATACGGGTGTTGTTAGGAAGGCCTTCACCTTAATCTTCATCAGTATGGGCCAAGTGCAGGTCGTCGTCTTCCCACTAGATTTCTTCGGCAGCCGACAAGCAGTTGTCCGGCTCTGTTCGAGTTGTCTTCTCATCATCGATTTCCCTAGCAAGTTCTTGGGCCTTTCTAGCCTTCTGTTTGTTTTGATCCACTTCTTGCTTAAGGCACCTCAGTTCGGCTTCTTGCTCTGTAGGTACAGTACTAACTATGCTCGGCTTCTGAGCTGCTTGTTCTGCACCGGTGTTTTTTGGCAGTTTACCCTTTCTATCGGTTGTTCCGGCCATTGCAGTGGTTCTTGCTTTCTTGATTCCAACTTCAGTTCAGCTCCCTTATCTACCTCAGGTTCATCACTTAGCCAACCAAAATTATCGGTTGACCCGTTCAGATTGAACCAATTAATATGCACCTCTCCTTGATCATGTTCATCAAAGAACTGCAAATTGTCCATATCTTCCTCCAAGTCGGCTAGATCATCTAATCCCTGGCTTGGTCCATCTTCTTGAACTACACTGATCTCCATCCCCATCGGTGACACCACTTCCAACTTATCTTGGTTGATTGACACAATGTAGCAGCTCGGGTTGTACGCCCCATCAGATAAGTCCTCAGAGCCCTCGGGCACGGACTAACATTCTCCACCAAAGCTAACCTCCCTTCATCTTCCACTGTCACCACCACGGGTTTAGTTTGGATTGTTGACATGTTCATCATGCACAAGTCTATGCTCTCAGGGATGAACAACGCCAGCTTAGGTAGGTGAGAAGGGGTGATATATATACTGGGGTCGTAAGCGATAGCCAATGTATCGATGAGCTTTATTTGCCGGGGTGGAGTGACTTGGTTATGTGGTGGGAGAGGATTTGTAGTGACATTGGGTTTTTGAGGGGGTGCTATCACCTTATTGTCAATGAGATCTTGTATCTCATGACGCAGTCTGTAGCATTGGTTGGTGTCATGATCATGCTGTTGGTAGAAAGCACATTATTTAGCCGGGTTGTGTTTCAGAGGGAGATGATCGGGTAGTAGGCGTTGTTCTAATGCCTTAAGATGCCCCTTTTTGATTAGGACCCCTAGGGCTTTGGATAAGGACATGTAAAGCAGAGTGAAGACCCTCTGGCCTCGGGCCTGATGGCCTGAGGTTTGTGAAGTTGTGTTAGATGTGTTGGCATGTGGTGGTGACCATGCTCACATCCGAAGGCCGCACAGAGGTGCCACCAGTTGTGGCTACATTGGACCTACGTGTAAAGGGCCTTTTGGGCTGTTCTTTTTCATGGTCTATCAGCCCTTGCTTCATCGTATCCTCAATTTGGACCCCTATTTTGTGGAACTCAACAAAAGTAAACAAAGGCAAGACTATCATCTTCTGTAATAATCTTCCTTGCAAGTTACGGACCACCATTCTAATCTGGTCCTTTTTAGATAGTCGGATAGTCATCATAGAGGCCTTGGCCCTCCACTGGGTCACAAAATCTGAGAAGCCCTCCTTCGGCTCCTGGTGACTTGCTTCGAGATCACAGGTAGTGACCTCGATTTGAGTATTGTAGGAGTACTGCGCTATGAAGGCCTCAGCCATTTCCTCCCAATTTCTTTTCACAGAGTCCTCAAGTTTGGCATACCAGATGGCTGTTATACCTGAGAGGGTCTAGCCAAAAAGTGACAGCTTCTGCGATCTAGTGAGACCCATTGGTCGTAGGATATATGAAAATAACCGGAGATGGACCATGGGATCCCTGGAGCCGTCAAACTGATCTATGTGCGGCATCTTGAATCTATCAGGCAGAGTCACTGCCGAGTCAGTGTAGCCATCCTTAATATTAGGGATTGAATTTACGCCATGTGCCCATTTGAAGAGCTTTTCTAGGTTACTGACCTTCAATGCAGTAGGGTCAACCTCGAATTCAAATGATGCCTCTGTCGGGTAAACTGGTGCCTTGGAGGTTTGAGGTGGAATCGGATCTGCCTAAATGCCTGCATTTTCCTGGACAGTAATTGTGACCCCGGGTGCCAGAATTCCCACCGGGGGTGCATGGGATGCAAAGGCTACTGCCGGTTGTGGTTGTTGTTGCTGAAGCCTATCTATCACTTCTACTTGGTGGGCTATAACTTTAGCTTGGTTGGCTGTCACCTCAGATTGTCGGGCAGTATCTGGCTGCATGGTCTCAATGGTCTGCTGGATCTGACGAAGCATATCTTCCATGCTGACTGCAGAACGTTGAGCTACCAGAACTGGTGAATACTCTCTTTCCGGAGTAGAAGTAGATGACTAGGCCTGAAAAATGGGACTACTGGACTGGTGAGTTATGCCTGATCCTCCTCCGTCTGGTAACTGGTGGAATGAAGCAAACACTGGCCATTCTCTTACAAGATCCCCGGATCAGTAAAGTCACCTTACTCGAGTCCAAAATGCTTGGGGGGTAACAGAATTGTCTGAAGCAATGGTGGAAAACGACCTTGCAAAAAGAAAATAAAGCAAAAGAAACAGAAAACCAGAAATCGCACAGCACCTTAACTCAGACACAAACAACACGCAGTTGCAATCATAAGCTGGAGAGCTGTACTCAGCACTAATTTCTGCCCCAAAACTGATACCCAGACTTGCAACTGATACATACATTCCTACAGAGTTTCACTCCAAAAGCACAAATCAAGCAAGTGAGAGCCAAACACCCCTATGATGGGGTAGGGTTACCCTGTCCTAATTTTGTCAGGAGCTAGCGGTTCACTACGCAAAACAAGCGGTTTCATACAATTCTTGTATTCGGGTAAGCAACCTGTCCTAGCTTGAAACAGTCTCTATGGCTTTCGATATGCAACTAGGTCGATTGGTCAAAAAGGGTACATCAACAAGACTACCTAATATACCTCTCACACCTAACACCGAGAAGTGAAAAGAGGATCAATGGTACAATGGTAGTCTAGATCCAAAGGGTTGTGTTCCCATTGTGGCAGAGCCCCCAATCGGTCAGCCTTTTGGCAAGCTTTTCCAAATAAGCCTCTGGCAAACCGCTCAGGAATAGCAGATGGTAAACATTATGACTTAGGCGTACCGATACAAATGCAAAGAAACACGTAAGTGTAGATAAAAAGTCATATCATGAGTTCGAGTCAAGTTCTCTAAATCTCCAGTAGAGTTGCCAGAAACTGTGGACTTGCCTTTTTCCGCTCCCTCTTTCGGAAGGTTTGAAAAGAAGGCCTCACAATTCGGACTCTTGCGGTCCTGAATCTAGTCTCACAAGTGCAATATGAAACTGATAAACACCAAAGAGTCCAAATCGAGCAAATCTTTTTGAAAAATCGATTTTAAATCAAATAATGCCAAAATTGCACCGCTTTGCCAGATACAAAGTCGCCAAATAAATATTTTTTATTTTGGAAAAATTTAGGAAACCCTAACTCGTGCCAAAGGCCACATGTTCATCATCACCAAAGTTGCCTTGGCTCAGGAACTTGGGTACGAAGGAGGAAGGTCATGAATTGAGCACCCCCGCTCACCCGATCAAAAGATCGACCTCTACTAATCATGATATGATTTTTTTTATCAACATTATGTGCTCTTGTTGATTATTAGACTAGCTTTAATATGTGATGCGCATAAGCAAGTATAAACTAGTTTGCTCAATTTGGAACAATTCAACTCATGTTTGTTTGCGAAAATGGTTTGAAGTTGCCACCTCAAGTGAGCTTAAAGATGCGGATTTTCAACCAAGCATAGTGGGCTTAAAACATGATTTGCCACTTAACAAAGTGGGCTTAAAACGCACATTTGTTGAATCGTTCCAATTCAAACAACAAGCCTTCATCCATAGGCATTCATGCGGTTTAGTATTTAAGCACATGTCCTCATGGCAAGGATGCGAAACATGGCAATATGGCAATCACACTCATGCAAGTATGCTAAAGCATAAAAAATTACCGAGTACTCCAAGCCAAAACAGAAACTAGTTAGAAAGATGCATGATCCTAACTATGTTAAGTGTCTAGTGCAACACATGCAATAATGCAATTAATAGGCTTGGCTACTAATATAGCATATGAATTGATTTGAACAACATGTGATTAAACACGTATTCAAATAAGTATTGAAACGACAATACAGTTTGAATGATATGCCTAGCCTCGGTGCATGCAATATGAATGAATGGATGCAAGCATGTGATATGCTAATTGAAACATGCCTCTAATCTAACCATCAAAAGCGATTAAATAAAAGGAAGAAAGACGTGGGGTTGGAAAAACATACACACAAGCACGCACACTTATTACAACATTACGCCCTCGCGAAGGAGGGTCCGAATGAATAAGCTAACCAACTAGCTATGCTAATTAAGCTAACTAATTATTACAAAGCGAAACTAATTAACTATTCTAGTTAACTAATTATTACAAACCGTAAACAAATAACTAGTTAAATTAACTAATTATTTACAACACTTAATTAGCTACAACTAATTAATTACAACACATATTTAAGCTATTTAAGTGATAAATAAACTTGGAATGCAAGGGAGGCTCATGCACGTGCTCGGCTTTCATCCAAAAAGGGGCTGTCTTGCTACTGCATGTCTCTGTTTGCACATTTGAACAAAAAGAAGCTGTCCACTTCCAGAACACCTCTACTCCACCTCAGGAACACACAGTGCAAATTTCATTGGTGGCCGACAGGGGGCCGGTCAGCTACCATTGGTGGCCGATCGGCCAGTGGTGATGGCTGTCGGTCACTGATGGTCTGAGCTTCCTTGCTGCAACAGAGAGCAAAACAGAGCATTTCTCAAGGGTTGTTTGCACACTTGCCTCTCCTTTTCATGGGAAAATCAAAGGAGGGACAAGCTTTGGTTCACAAACCATCAATCAAGCAATTTCATTGCATGATGGCTTGTGAAACCAATTGTGCAAGATCAATGAATGCATAGACAAGACCAAAAAGACCATCACCCTATCATGCATGATCAAGGGCAATGGAGACCAAGGAAAGTGGCATATTTCATCACTTTTGAGTATGAAATGTCCTATTTTCCTTGTGTTCAAATTAACTTCCGGTTTGAACACATGCAATGCAACACAAAGAATGTTTATCATGCCTCTTTTACTTGTCGATTTTTGTTTACTCATTTTAATTACCAAATCATTCATTAATCCATTAAGTCCATTGGTGAGTGTCCTCTAATGGAAAGAGGGCTCAAACCACAAGTTGCTTTGGTCATGAAAGAGGCATTACATTGTTGGTAATGAATGCCACTAAGGGATTAAGCCATTAGGTGCAGCACCTCTATTTTGCACTTAGGCAAACAAGTGGTTTGAAACCACTTTCAAAGAAAATCAAAAGTAAAGAATTGAGAGGGATTGCAGAGGTGATTAGGTGCTGGAAATGAATGATAAAAGCACTAAAACATGTAACCAACTCAAACCAATGCTAGTTAAAGCCTTAAAACACTAAGCTAGCAAAGGAATTAACACTACAACCATGCCATACAAGGCTCAAATAAAACAAATAACCAAAAACAGAGGCAAAACAGCCCTAAATATGGTCTAAAACATGCCAGACTTAAATCACAAAAAGCTAAAACAATAAGCTAATACATGGAGTTAATTAGGCATGTAAACAAGACACAAGGAGGGGAGGCTAACCCCTCCAATTTTGGACTTCAAAATAAGTTTTTTACCACTGAAAAACCTCCAAAATTTAGTGGTTAAAATGCCCAAAAAAGTTGATTTGAAAGTGATGAACAAAGGCACAAAGCTTTACAAACTAACAAAGAAGAAGGGTGAACCACCCCCTAACTTAAAAAGGGCTCAAACCAGCACTTTTAGGCCACAAAAATAGAGTTTTTCTCAACTCAAAACCAGCCCCAAAATAGCAAGAAAAGATGGTAAAACAAGCTTGCAAAATAAAGTAAACAAGATAAGTATACTACCTCTTGAAGCAAAAGGGAATTCTAGGCACAAGAACAAGCTAAAATCACCTTCAAAGGCTCCAAGATGACACCAAATAACCTCAGCTCAAAGGTAAAATTATTTGATTTTAGGATGTGTATGCAAAAGTGTAGAGAAAACAAGCACTTGGCACAAAATTGTAAGAGAAAGAGAAATCTAGAGAGAGAGATTTTTGCTCTGAATTTTCTAACCCTCAAAAATGGGGGAGGAACCGCCCTATATATAGAAAAATATGCCTTGAGCTTAGAAACATCCTGCCATACACGTGTAGGAAGATGTAGCTCAACGTGCTAACAGCTAGCACAGCTGGCAACAAATATCAAGAAATATCTGAAAAAAGAGAATGGTGGCCGTCGGCCACCACTGATAGCCGACCGGCCACCACTGGGGGCCGATAGCCAAAGACCATGGCTGATAGCCTCTGGTGGTGAGAAAATTGCCAATTTTGCAAACAATAATATGAAATTTTCACTCATTCATTCATTTAACACAAGAAAGTCGATAGATTCTCAACATCCTCCAAAAACCCCCAATTTCTAGGTTTTTCATAAAAACTAAACATTCCCTCATCCCTTGGTGGAACCTCACCAAAATCATCTTTCTTAAATCAATGTGATTCAAATCTTCAAGAAAATCTTTTAAAGACAACAAGAGATGAACCTTTTACAAAACTACCAATTTCATAACCCAAAAACCAAATTTTTGATGCCATCAAAGAGGAAATCTCAAAATTAGCTTAAAGTTGCAAAAAAAAAAAAATGTATATATATAACTCTAAGAAAGCCCCTACCTCAAGTTTTGATGAACAGATGAGGTGAAACCCCAAAATCAATGGTGTAGAAATTCGATCTCCACTGCACAAAGTGAAGCCCTCGCTTAGCTCTCCAAAGTTTGTGAAGGATGATGGATCAAAACCCCAATGGATTTAAAGAGATCAATTGTTTAAGGTGTTTGGTGGGTGTTTTTAGAGAGAAGGGAGAGGAAATGATATTTTTAGAGAGAGAGGGATGTGTAAAAAAGTGAAATGTACACAGCCCCAAAAGAGAAGAAAAACAGAATTTTTGGACTCAGCCGACTCCCGCACGTGCAGCACCTGTTCCTGCATGTACGGAGCGTGCTTTCTGCAAGTGTGGCACTGATCCCCGCACATGCGGCACTCTCTCGCACCTGCCTTTATTGCAGTAGCCAACTCTGGACCTCCCATGTTTCCTGCACGTGCGACCCTTCTCCCACACATGCGACCCAAGGCCTCGCATATGCTGCTCTGCCCTCCAGCCTAGAAAATTTCCAACTCAACACCAGACACTTCGGATCTAACCCCGTACCTTTTGAAACATGAGCAACTCGACAAGGAAATAAATAGAAGTAAGGATTTGAGATAAGCTTTCAAATACAACAAAACGAAATGCTAACAAGGCACCTGGTTAAACCCGACACTCTAATAATGTAAACCCAAAGTTAAACAAGGAAGAATGAGGTGAATAGTACACCCGGTCGTCACACCAGAAGTCGAATTTCCAATGATAGTGGTCTCACATTTAAATTCTAAGTGTATAAAGAGATATGCCTAATTTAGTAAAGGCTGTTCATTTCCTTCTTAATGACTTGATGCTCATTCTTTTCTTCAACTAGTTTTCTTTTATCCCCTCCTATTTCCTTCAAATCCAAACCTATAAAGAAAATGTTTTTAAATATTTTTTTTCAAAGAGTTCACCTCCCTTCTATTTAGTTCCACTTTGTCCTTACTCAGTTTACTGAAAAGTGTAGTATTTTAAAGGAAATAGGAGCCTCGGAACATCGTAGAAACATTTGAAAAAAATATTTTGAAAAGAAGGTTTTAAGATCAAAAATAGTTTGGCCAAAAAAATGTGTAAAGGTTGGGTTTAAAGTTCAAATTCCATCTCCCTTACTGAGGATTCTGTGAGAAATACATTCTAATTGTTATCATCAGGTAATCAAAAGAAAGCGCTGAAGTCTTAGGGCCGGTCAAAATGGGGTGTCTATAGATGTGAGGGTAAAAATGCATATATCCAGCCCCTTCATTCTGCCAGAGCTGGTGAATTCAATGACTATCTTTCATTCATCTAAAAGTGAATTGAAAGACTCTTGGAATAGGGGTTTTTCCCTCAGAGGTCCTGGTAAGTGGGAGTAGAGTCAGCGCGGTTGTAGTGATATCCGGAGACGATATTTTAGAGACTATTTTCTGACGGTCAACAAATCATTAATTGTAACAAATAGAAAAAAACAAAAAATTCTAAAGTAATAAATAAACGGCCTCTTCTTTTATTCGAGATGTTGTTCTTCATTTTTTTTTGCATGAGTTTGTTGACGTAAGTTACTAGAGAGAGGGTAAATTGTTTCCTTATTAGTTGATCTAAAGGCTTTTATGGTTATTGATTGCACTAGACTAGAAAGGACAACAAACAAACTACTTCCACCCAAAAATTAGCGCAATTATTTTATTTCTTAAGCAAGTGTCTTGCTCGATTACAAAACACGAAAAGATAAGCACATATTAATTTCTTCTAATTTCTTGGGCCACCACGGAACCACAATGCCAATGAGAGAATGAACGAGTGTTATGCAGCTCGCAACATTTGGAGCCTGAGCTTGGCTTTCCTTATTATTTGGTCTTTTGGTAGGTATCGCCAAAAGGAGAAGAGGAGCCTCCGGCGTTCGCGGAGCTGGTTCTTGACGCGTTCGATTTCTTCTCCAAGTTGAGCAAGCCTTTGTGCCATAGCCATAGACATAGTTCAACAACCTCCAAAAATTTGAACTCACACAACTTGAACCAATGACAATCTAGATATGATACCAATTATAGCGATTCCGTTTTTGACCCGTTATCTATTGTGTTCTGGACTTGGGTTTGTATGGTTTAGAATGGTTATTCATATCTTGTTTTCCTTGTCTCCCCTTTATTTTGGTTATTGAGTTGTAATTGTGCGGTTGGAACAGGTTGGTTGCTTGTTTTTCCAAACTTGTAATGCCCAGATTTTGGCTCTTGCGCTCGAGCGGGCTTCACAAATTTTGCTCCTCTGCTCGAGCAGGATTTGTCAACTGCAGTATTTTTGCTGTTCTACAAATACTGGGAGAATGCATTGGACGCTCGAGCATCCAGTCTCACACACGAGCGGGGGCCTTTATCTACAAAACTTTTAGAAATGTGTATTCCACGCTCGAGCGAAATCTCTCACGCTCAAGTGGAACTTTGTGTTTGATGCTCGAGCGTCACTTTCCACGCTCGAACGGAATGCGTGTATAACAATCCATGAAGATGATGTTTTGAATCACTTTTTCATTTCTCTCTCTCTCTCTAAAACTCACATTCTCTCTTAGATTTCATTTAGATCTGTTGATCTTTTCACCCTAGTGCCTTTGAGAAAAAGCTAGAGCATCTCAAGATCTACATTTTGATCCAAATAGAAGTGGGTTTCGGTGTCCTTAGAGTTTCTCTCTTGTGTGGCTCATCTTCTTCCTTTGAGGTAGGGATCTTTTTTACGCCTTCATATGATATTTAGCTTAGTTATTTGTCTCTTGTGTAACAATGATGTGATTTGAGCGTGTTTCAAGCAAACCTAGGGTTTGGGTATGATATCGAAAGATGGATTGTTGTTGAATGTGAAATAAATGAATGTGGGTTGTAAAAATGAGATTATGTTGGGTCAAAATGGTTGGGTTTGATGCTTGGCTTGGTATTTGGAAAAAGGGAATTTTTGCAATGACTATCATAATTATTTCATATAAATAATTGAAATTGGTGGGGTAAACATGAAATTGAGCAAGTGTTGGAATAGATGGTGGAATTGAGTATGTAATACTTCACATCTTTGAAAATTTTGGATAAATTATCTGTCATGAGATTGTATATCTGTCTAGAAATATCTGTATTGGGCTATCGGTGGAGGATGGCTATGATTGTGGTAGAAATTGCATGCGGATTAGGTGAATTGAAACTAATCTCTTATGGTTGTCATTGAATATGACTATGTTTATATACATTGTATATGTATGGCTATTTGGAAGTGGAAAAAGGATGTGCTCCATGTATGATTATGTGTTTAAATACATTGCATATGTATGAATAATTGTTTAGGAGGAGAAAGAGGATGGACTCCATTATATTAAGTTGGGTGGAGTGTCTTGGGTCAAAGTCCCGAAACTATACATTGGTGCCGATCCCGCGAGCGAAATATCCATAAAATGGCAATTGTAGTGCTTGTATAGCCTATGTTTACATGGGTCCCGTTTGATGGTTTCTCGCGGACAAAATATCTGTAAAAGGAAAGTTTGATGTGTTCATACGTTGATGATGTGATTGTAGAACTAATGAGTTGTAGTCTCATTTGGATTGTTAGAGAAATGACTGAATCGGCTCATGTAATGAAATGAATTGAATGGAAATGGATTAAGAATTGAATTTGATTTCTTATGATTATATAAAGTGTGGATGTTCTATCCCTGACGTTGAGTATGCATAGTGTACTTATACGTTTGCTAAGTTTCATATACCGTGTTAGATGATTCCTACTGGGCTGTGGCTCACCCTATTTGGGGATAACGTTTTCAGGTATTGAGGGCATGCCTTTGCCAAGACAATAGCTGGGAGGGACTTTTAGAAGCACGAGCTTCTTGTTTTGATGATTTATTCTTTGGTATAGCCAAGCGCTTATTTGTAAGAGCTAGTCTCTCTTTTGTTGTAACCAAGTCGAGGCTTGGAAAGATGTAAGCCGATAGGGAATGTATTTGTGTTAAACTCTCTTGTATTAGTAACTTCATGTAATGAAAGGACTATTTACACTATGATTTGTGTTGTTGTATATATACGCTTCTAGGATGTATTTATCATATTATTTTGAGGGCGTTACACCAATTGAAATATTAATAAAATTTGGAAACTAGAGAGATGTGAATAGACCAAACACTAAAAATAATTTCATTTTTAAAAATTACTTGTCAGTTAACTATTTCAATTTTAGATCAACGGTGATAACAAATCACATAAACATAATGCTATAAATAGAACAAAGTGATTTAATATGAAAATCTGATGAAAAAGAACATTTTGGAAAAATTTAATATGAAAATAGAACAAAGTGATTTAATATGAAAATCTAATGCAAAAAGATTACAATCAGTGCATTTTGGAAAATATAGTGTCCTACAAAACATTTTGGAAAAATTATAAAAGAAAATTTTCAAGGTTTGACTCTTATAAAAAAATAAATACTAAAATTTTAATTTTATTAATTTAAATCTTAATCTTTTATGGTAGTTTATTTCCAGTCTAAATCGGTTACTTATTCTTGTTAAGTAAAACTGATGAAAAAGTAATATTTTAGTTATTAAATTTAATAAAAAAAAGTATTTTATACATGCGCAACCATTATTAGGTTGCGTTGCCTTTCTGGTTATACCATTTTGGGTTCACATTGAAACAACAGTCATACCCCTATGGCCTTCATATCTTAGTTTTTCTCTATTAAGAGAGGTTTGTGCTCATGATGATTTTGGTTCAATGACACACAATGGAAAGGATTTTCTCTTGGGTTCATAGAATTTGATATTGAAGCCATTTCCCCAAGCCTATGGACAAAGAAGTCAAATAAGAGGAAAATTCAAGTTCAATACAAGTTAAATTCAATACAAAATAATAGTTCAATCTAGAGAGAGTTTTATCAAAAGCTAACAATTTTCTACTACAAACAAAGCACGTAACAATTAAAACAAGATTAAATCCCTCACCAAAATGGTAGCGAGAGAACCGCTTCTGAAGTGGTTGGTGGAGGAGATCGATTCGAACCGCTAAGAGATGAGAATCTACAAAATGAGAGATAGAGTTAAGAAGTATGAGACATTATTTTCTACTACAAACGAGGCACATAACAAAGAAAAAAACGTGAAATCCCTCACCGAAATGGTAGCGAGAGAGCAGCTTCTGAAGTGGTTGGTGGAGGAGATCAATCTGAATTGCCGAGAGATGAGAATCTAAAAAATAAGAGATCAAGAAGTTATTGAGATTATTGATATAATTTATTCATTTCTCTCACGTTTTCAATTTGGTGCTAATATGGTTTTTCAATAATTGTCATTAATATTTTGAAAGGAAATATAAAACGTGCGAAATTAGAAAAACTAAACAAGGATTCCTAGGAAATTATTGAGATTACTGATATAATTTATTCACTTCTCTAACGTTTAAAATTTGGTGTTAATATGGTTTTTCAATAATTGTCATTAATATTTTGGAAGGAAATATAAAACGTGCAAAATTAGAAGAACTAAACTAGAATTCGTAAGAAATTATTGACATTATTGATATAATTTTTTTAATAAGCAAATGAGAGATCAAAGAGTCTCATAGATAGAGTTAATAAGTAAGTGTGAGACATTATTTTATACCACAAATGAAACACATAAAAATGAAACACATAACCAATAAAAAAAAAAAAACAAAAGCACAAAGATCAACCCGAACCTCCGAGAGATGAGAGTGAGTGATCAATGAATCCGAAAAGTGGAGATCAACGATTCTTAGAGAGAGAGAGAGAGAGTTACGGAGTAATATGAAACATTATTTGATACTACAACAAGAAGTTGAGAGCATGTGAGAGAAACGAAAATGGTAGAATCACTTGTCAAGACTTGATGTGATTAATTACTTGCTTGTTTGGTTTTGATTTTCAGAAAATATTTTTTAGAAAATTTTATTTTTTTATTCTCCGTATTTTTTTTTCAACAAAATTTTTTTAATATTTTAAGCATCTTTTTTTTTTTTTGATTTTTAGACACATCTAACATAAATACACTTAAAAAGTATAATATTTGTAAAAAAAATCTTTAAACAATTCATTAAATACTAAAAATACAATATATATATATATATATATATATATGTGAAAATTCAATATGTTTTTCATATTTTTGTGTATTTATTAATTTTTTAAAATATTTTTTGACAAATATTTTACTATTTACATACATCTAAGTAAGGTGCATCTAAAAAAGTAAAAAAATTGTTTAAAATTTTAAAAATATTCATTAAAAAGAAATAAATACAAAAAAAATAAAAAATTTAATTCAAAAAAAACTGAATTTAAAAAACTAAAATCAAATATAGTGATTATTATTATTATTATTATTGTTGTTGTTGTTGTTGTTGTTGTTGTTGTTGTTGTTGTTGTTATGATTTTTTTTTTTATGTCAGTTTTTATTCACTATATCACATTATGATACATGATTATTATTGCATGTTAGTTTTATTGCATCACACTTCCCTGTTCCTTAGTGCCTATTTTTGCTTCACTACAAGAAGCAAAAAGACTAGATAAGATTAGATCAAAACCAAAGATGTGGAGTGTAGTTTGGGTAATAAGACTAGATAAGATTTTATTAATTCCAAATCCCACCAAATCAAATTCCATTTGCAAATGCCAATTCCATCTAATCCCACTTTTCCAAATATGTTACCATCACGTTTGTTTTCGTTTAATTTTTTTTCCTAAAATATTATGTCATATTGCAAAATAATAACAATCACAATTCCAATAACAAAATTTCAATCAAACAAACTCAAGAAACTCTAACCTTATGCAAAGATTGTTGCCAGTAACTAATGAAAGAGCAAGTGTGTTAATTTAATAGTAATATCAAACCTAAAATGTGGGCTCATGATAACTATGTGAGTATCCCGTCATGAAATCTTTTTCCAATTGTTCAATCCAAAATCCAATCACTCAAATTATGTTTTTCACCTTCTTTAATGCCTAAATTTCATTTGAAAATTTTTAAATTTAGAAACAAGCAAGTGCTCAAAGCAAAAAGATTAAACATGGCGTTAATATCGTAGACCTGCCCTAGCACGAGCACACCATTCTTTATGTTTGGTTTGAATTTTTTGGATTAAATTTTTCAAAAATTGAGTTTTTTTTGTTTTTCGTGTTTTTTTTAGTGAATATTTTTGAAATTTTAAGTTTTTTTTTTTCAAAAAAAAAAAAAAACCTTTTTAGATTAACCTTACTTAGATATATCTAAAAAGTAAAAAAATTGTGAAAAAATATTTTACAAAATTTATAAATACATAAAAATATGAAAAATATACTAAATTTTCGTATTGTTTTTGCATTTTTGGTATTTAGTGAATTTTTAAAAGATTTTTTTCTCAAAAATTATGTTTTTTATATGTATTTATGTTAAGTGTGTCTAAAAATTTTTAAAAAAATTACTTAAAATATTAAAAAATTCAGTAAAAATTAAAAAAAATACGAAAAATAATAAAATAAAATTTTCTGAAAAATATTTTTGAAAAACCAAAAACGACGCGTCACATACGTTCATTTATTGACTTTTGTTCCACAGTCAAATCAACCAAATTCTGACATGTGCAATCATCCTTTTCCATCTGGCTGATTATTTATTTCTATTAGTAATTGCTTTTTTTTTAATTGTTATTATTTTAAACAAAAAGAAAAAAAATAATTTTCGATTTAATTCGATCACACGTTCCTTGCTAGCTATAAATTCTTTGAAGCTCCAATCTCGGCACCAGCTTGACATACATACACACATGTATACATATATTATCTACTACTATATATGCACAAATAGAAATAATTGCATATTTATAGATTCTGAGATAGAAGGAGCGAGCGAGCGAGCGAGAGAGAGAGAGAGAGAGAGAGGCGTAAAAAAATAGAGATATTTTTGGCGAATAGCTCGCTGGAAACAGAGAAACGTTGGGGAATTTTCCAGTGAAGATAAAACGGAGAGGATGAAATGGAGAGGTGAGAACAGCGCAAAGCTCGGTGGTAATGGCGAAGAGGAGAAAGCTGGTCGAATTGACTCATGCCAAAACATGAAGCAGGGATTCGAGAGAGCGATTGGTGAAGTACAAGAGCTTGCCTGAGTACTTGAAGGACAACGAGTTCATATTGGACTATTACCGATGTAAATGGTCGTTGAAGGGGACGCTGTTCAGCGTCTTCGCCTGGCACAATGAAACCCTAATCATCTGGACATGAGTCATTCGGTGTTGTTTGAATCAAATCGACTCAATCTCATGAATGAATCATAAATCGAAATTGAAATCAATTTCTTTTTGAGTTTGAGTTTGAGTTTGAATTTGAATTTGAATTTGAATTTTTGCAGGCACTTTGGGGGTTTATTGTATTTGTTCCGTTGACCATGTTGAGCTCAATGGAGAAGACCAATATCGAAAGCTTGATCATGAGTTTCTTCAGGTATCGTAATTTTTTAATGTTCTTTTTCGTCCATTGAAAAATCATTTCTTAAGCTTGCGTTGGGACATACACCAGACCTATGCTTCAATCACCGTGGATGATGATGATGACGATGATGGTGATGACAACGAAGACAGACGCCAACGGCTTAGATTCTTTTTTCCCGGTGAGTTGTCTTCCCTCCCTTCCTCCCTGCCCTCCTTCACACAATAAGACATGAAACGGGAAAATATATGGCAGTGTTTGGGCATAAATCAGTAGATGCTAGTTTAATTTTTTTTTCCTCAAGATTATCAAATATTAATTTATTAATAAAATTAAATTACAACTTAAAGAAGTCGCCTTTCTATCAACTGAACTGCCTAACCTTTCGCTTAGTGACAAAACATGAAAAATGGATAAACTGTCTGCATTCTCTTCTGAATCTGACTCAATGTGATTTAGCATTATGTGCAAATCAGAGTGGGTTGAGGTGTTTGAGTGAGTAGAAACACTCACAAATATAAAACCACTCCATTGATTTAAGGCCTATTTGTTTTCCTCTATCACAGTCCATTTCACAGTCTATTTCGGACTGTGAATGATGAACAGTGAAATGTCTCATGTTTGTTTTGGTTTTGGAGTTTCGGATTCGTAGTCTCCTTCAGACTATGATAGGCCTTGACGAGGGTATTGTTAGTTTGGGCGAGGAGGTGGTATTAGAAAATAGTTCGTTCAGCTTAGGGTGTTACCGGTCGCCTGCCCGGTCCACCAGTCAACTGCAATTTTGTTTTGTTTTGTTTGTTTGTTTGTTTTTTTTCGTTTTTTTGTTTTTGTTTTTGTTTTTGTTTTTTTTTTGTTTTTGTTTTTTTTTTTTTACATGTTGGACATTTTTTTTTTTGAATATTAATGTTTAGATACCGTTCGGTAATGTCTATGTTTTTTTGTTTATGTTTATGAAAAAATTATAAACTAGTTTTTGTTTATTTTTGAAAAAATAAAAACAAAATATTTAAAAAAAATTTAAAACAAAAACTCACAAACATGTTTGTTAATCTTAACGCGTAAAATGTTTATTTTGTTTTTTTAATTATTTATGACAATGAAAATCATGCAAATCTTAAAATTATAATAAACATCCAAAATAATAATGTTATACATAAATACAAACCACAATTATATGCAGAGCAAACTGTTGACGATGGAGAGAGAGAGAGTATAGCGATCCCAGTTTGGACCCGACCCTTGTTACATTCCAGACTTGGGTTTTGTGGTTTAATATTGTATCCATGTCTTGTTTTCCTCCTTTAACTCTTTGAATTTGAGTTTTGGAACATGTCGGGCATGTTTGGAATAGGTTGGTTGTTAGTTGGTCTAGATTATTGTTGCCCAGATTTTGGCTTCTTCGCTCGAGCGAGGTTTCTTGCGCTCAAGCGAGAATTGAGAATCCTCAGGTTTCTTTCCCAGACGCAGAATTTCTAGGAAGGTGAAGTGCTTTGCTCGAGCGAGGCTTCTTGCGCTCGAGCGAGCATGTGCGTCTGTAAAACTTCTAAAGCTTTTTATTTTGCGCTCGAGCGAGGCTTCTTGCGCTCGAGTGAGGTCACTTGTTGTGTGTTTGGTTGCTCGAGCGACAACTCCTTCGCTCGAGTGAAGGTCGCATATATCAGTTCGCAGGAGAGAATTTTTACATCACTTTTTGATTTCCTTTCTCCTAAAAACCCTAATCCGGCACAAACTCTCTTTAAGACTCTCCCTCTCTCTACAAATACTCTTTGATACAAGCACCACTACCCTACTTCCTTTGAGAAAAAGATGGAGCATCTTGTGGGCTTCCATTCCCACCGAACAAAGCTCGGTTTTGTGCATTTTTGAAGTTCTTCATCATCTCCTTTGAGCTTCTACACTTGAGGTAGGGACATTCTACACCTTCATATGGTTTTTAAACTACGTATTTATCATTTTGTATAAGTGGTGGAATTTGGAAGGATTTGGGTGAAGTTAGGGTTTGGGTCCAAAATTTAAAAGAGGGATTGTTATATTTGGTTCCATGAAAATATATGGGGTATTGAATATGAGGTTATATGGGTTAAAATGATGAAATTTGGACTTCGGATTGATATTTGGAAAAGGGCAAAAAACTGTCCTAATTTGTGTTAAATAATTATTTTGTATAAATAATGAAATTGATATGGGAAATATGAAATTGGGAGGATGTGTGAATGAATGGTGTAGTTGGATTTGATAAATCACTCACCTATGAGAAATTTGATAAATTATTTGTTTGATAATTGTACGTCTATTTAGAAATATCTGTTTTAGACTATCGGTGGATGATATCTATGATTGTTATAGAAACTGTATGAGGACTAGGTGAATTGAAACTGGTCATTTGAATTATGTCATTGAATATGACTGTTTGATTTAAACCATTGAATATGTGATTTGGACAGTTATTGTATATGGCAACGCTTTTAAATACATTGTATATATATCATTATTTGGGAAAAGATAGGGATGTACTCTATTGTTTGGGAGAAGATAGAGGATGGATTCCATTTTAAATTAAGTTGGCCAGAGTGTCCAGGGTGAAAGTCCCAAAACCTTATATGTGTATATTTGGGTGCCAATTCCCTCCTACGAGAATCCGTAAAATGGCAAAAAGATGGAAGTATTTGAATAATGAATGTTATTGAATTGTGAGTGAATGAGTTGTAGTCTCATTTGGGATGGTTTAGATGATAAGGAACTATACTTATGCATTGATTTGAAATAAATGAATGGACATGGATTAAGATGTGGTAATTAATATTGAATGGCAATGAAAAGTATGCAAGTTGGTCACGAATGTTGAACATTTAACTGATGCATATATCTTAGTTAAACTTCATATATTGTGTTACTATATCTCTACTGAGGTTTGGCTCACCCTACTTGGGAAACCATTTTCAGGTACACGTGACATGCCTCCTCCAAGGGCGTAGCATGGGAGGACTTAGGGGCTGGAGGCTTTGTTTTGTTAATTTTGTGTTTAAATGTTAATTCAAGCCAAGGGATTTACATGTATAGAGCTTAGGACTCTTTTGTTGTAACCAAGTGATATCTTGGAAGGATATAAGCCCGTAGTGCGTTTATTTTGTTGTAATCACTTAGTGTTACATGCTGTAGTTTCAGAATTAACATTTATGAAAGTATAATGCATGTAATATCTCTTGTAATATAAACTCTGATGAATGAAAGTATAACATTTTCTATTATGTCCATGGATCTCATGGGTTGGATTATTCACTTTATTTTGAGCGTGTTACAAAGAGAGAGAGCTGTGTTTTTTTACCGTTGCAGAACACGTTGAATATATGGTTACCAAAATGTGTCTCCCTAGTTTTGAACACCAAACCATCTCTTAAGTCAATCTTTTTTTTTTTTTTTCCTTCCGTGTATTACGCATTAAATATGTGGGTGTTTGGGAAGTTGCTATTTTAGTAAGCTATTTTAATTTTTGACTATTTTAGGAGTCTAAAATTTTTGTGTTTGGAAAGATAGTTGGATTTTTTTGTAATTGGATGTGATGTTTGTGAAAAAAAAAATGAAATGATTATGGGTTTGATGTGACATTTTGTCGTAACAATTAAAAAACATTAAATCCCTCACCAAAATGATAGTGAGAGAACCGCTTCTGAAGTGCTTGGTAGAGGAGATGGATTCGAACCGCTGAGAGATAAGAATCTACAAAATGAGAGATAGGGTTAGAAGTATGAGACATTATTTTCTACTACAAGTGAGGCACATAACAAAGAAAAAAACATGAAATCCCTCACCAAAATGGTAGCGAGAGAGCAGCTTCTAAAGTGGTTGGTAGAGAAGATCAATCCAAACCACCGAGAGATGAGAATCTAAAAATGAGAGATCAAGAAGCTATTGAGATTATTGATATAATTTATTCATTTCTCTCACGTTTTCAATTTGGTGTTAACATGGTTTTTGAATAATTGTCATTAATATTTTGAAAGGAAATATAAAACGTGCAAAATTAGAAGAACTAAACTAGGATTCCTAAGAAGTTATTGAGATTATTGATATAATTTATTAATTTCTCTCACGTTTTCAATTTGGTGTTAATATGGTTTTTCAATAATTGTCATTGATATTTTGGAACGAAATATGAAACGTGCAAAATTAGAAGAACTAAACTAGAATTTGAAAGAAATTGACATTATTGATATAATTTATTCATTTTCCTCACATTTTCAATTTGGTTTTAATATGGTTTTTCAACAATTGTCATTAATATTTTGAAAGGAAATATAAAACGTGCGAAATCAGAAGAACTAAACTAGGATTCCTAAGAAGTTATTGAGATTATTGATATAATTTATTCATTTCTCTCACGTTTTCAATTTGGTGTTAATATGGTTTTTCATTAATTGTCATTAATATTTTGGAAGGAAATACAAAACGTGCAAAATTAGGTGAACTATGTCTATGTACTAGACTAGAAGAAGATATCCAACTAGAGAAGAGAGTTTTGAATTTCATTTGTATAATGAACTCTACTTATAAGCTGAATATTGAACGTCTATGCACATACTAAAGTCATTCCGCAACATGGCTTGCCTAGCAGGATTAAGATCTAGGACACATCACATGTGCATCATCGGCAGCTACGGCGTTTGATATGGATGATGCTTCTAATAAGGCAATTCCTAGATGGCCTTGGTTTGTATTTCTAGCTGGGGCTATGGGCTATTTAATTTGCAGCTTCTTCTCCCACCTCTTTGCTTGCCATTCCAAATGCTGGAATGTGTTTTTCTGGCGCCTAGACTATGCTGGCATCTCCTTAATGATAGTCTGCTCCTTCTTTGCTCCCATCTACTATGCTTTCTCCTACAATCCATATTCACGATTCCTTTATCTGACATCCATTTCATTATTTGGTATCCTTGTCATCATCACCCTTCTTGCACCTGCTCTGTCCACTCCCCGCTTCCGATCCTTGAGGGCCTCTCTCTTTCTGGGCATGGGCTTCTCAGGGGTGATTCTAGCAACACAAGCCATGGTTCTCTTTTGGGGCCACCCACAGATGCTTCTGGCCCTCGGATATCAGTTTGTCATGGGTGTTTTATATGCTATAGGAGCGAGTTTCTATACGAGTAGGATACCAGAGCGATGGAAGCCTGGTGCATTTGATATTGCAGGGCACAACCATCAGATTTTCCATATTTTTGTTGTGGCAGGAGCGCTTGCTCATAGCACTACCACCCTTCTAGCAATGGATTGGCATCGGGGTTCGCCAAACTGTGAGTGATAGGTAGCAGCAGTAGCTATGGATATATGGCAAATACCTAGCTGGCTGGCTGGCTAGACATGATGACACACTGTTGCTGCTGCTAAGAGTATTATCCATTTGTCTGTTGTCTCTATTGGTTTGGTTTAATAACCTTGAGAGCGCAAGCACACGTGTCCTGCATTTTTGTAACTGTCAGTATGAAAGGGCAGGTAGGTCATCTTGTATAATGTGAGATTCCATAAACATATATTGTGATTACTTATTAAACTATTATTCTATTTCTATAAACCTTTGTTTGAGTGTGGTATTTGTTAGGAATTAAGGTGCAGATTATATTTGCTGGATGTGATTTTTTCTTTTTGTTTCAAGGAACTGTGATAGTGTAACCCATGAGATGGCTAAATTTTCCTTGAGAGATCAAAATTTTCCACTTGGTTTAATATGGAAAATTATTAAACCAAATCCCATAAACATTGCAAAGAATTCCCATTCTTAAATTATTGAAGTCAATTATAGTTTGATTCATACTTCAAGGTTTCATAGGAAAATTCTTAGAAATTCATGCTAATTTAAATGAAAAGTTTGGAGAAATGGTAAAATTTCACCACTTGAGAACAATGAACACAATGAAATTTCATTTTATTTCTTCTTCAAAATTTCGTATTCGATATGAATATTTTTTTATAGATCACAATGAGAAGATTCTAAAAACACTAATTTTATAAAAGATGAGTATGTAGATCAAAAGTTATGATATTTTAAAATTTTAACATAAATTCAAAAATGATGTACTGTTTTATGTGCATAGTGTGTTTGTTGCAAGTCAAGCTTTACAAAGGAAAATAACATTATTTTTTAAAAGTATGTAGCTATTTTTTAATTGAGAATTACAAAAATGCTCTCTATTGTAATTTGAAAGATAGAGACAGAGTTTTTACTCTCTAGGGATAGGAAACTTGTTGGATAGAATATTTGCCTGCATATTGTAGCTAAGGAGAGATAACAAATATGCTACTATTGAAGATGCTCTAAACGCATTTTGGTTAGAAACTGTTCTCCGTAATCTATCCTCTTGCTTCTCTCAACAATCTGATGTATATATATAGGCTAAGCAAGTAGAGAAATGGTGGAATACAAGATGGAAGACAAAATGAAGATAATGAAGCTAATAGGAGACAAAAGTGGAGCATTATCTCTAATGGATCAAGCACTAGATAATGGTGGCTGAGTGTATATATATTTGATAATGAATATATCAGAAAATGAGTTAATAAGGTGTCCCAACCGAACCAAAATAATAAAAAAGAAGGGGTCTGATGCTGTTTCGGGCTGGTTCAACAAAATTTACTCTTAAGCCCAACTTCAAATGGACATATCTCCCTTATCCGAACTCGGTTTTAGCCGATTCTCGGGTCTAAAATGAAGCCCCAGAAGTCTAATTTCCAATGGTGGTGGTCTCACATTTAAATTCCAAGTGTACAAAGAGATATATCTAATTTAGTGAAGGCTGTTCATTTCCCTCGGGCCAGGTCAACAAAATTTGCTCTTAGGCCAACTTCAAATGGGCATATCTACCTTATGCAGACTTGGTTTTTGGTGATTATTGGGTCTAAATTGAAGCCCAAGAAGTCTACTTTCCATTGGTAGTGGTATCACATTTAAATTCTAAGTTTACAAAGAGATATGCTTAATTTAGTAAAGGTTGTTCATTTCTTTCTTAATGACTTGATGCTCATTCTTTTCCTAAACTAGTTTTCTTTCATCCCCACCTATTTCCTTCAAATCCAAACCTATAAAGAAGATGTTTTTAAATATTTTTTCAAAGAGTTCACCTCCCTTCCATTTATTTCCACTTTGTCCTTACTCAGTTTACTGAAACGTGCAATATTTTAAACGAAATAGGAGCCTCAGAACACCGCAGAAACATTTGGAAAAATATTTTGAAAAGAAGGTTTTAAGGTAAAAAATACTTTAGCCGAAAAAATGTGTAAAGGTTGGGATTAAACTTCAAATTTCATTTCTCTTACTAAGGATTCTGCGATAAATACATTCTAATAGTTATCATTGGGTAATCAAAAAAAATCGCTCAAGTCTTAGGGCCGGTTAAAATGGGGTGTCTACAGATGTGAGGATAAAAATGCATATATCCAGCCTCTTCATTCAGCCGGAGCTGGTGAATTCAATGACTATCTTTCATTCATTTGAAAATGAATTGAATGACTACTGGAATAGGGGTTTTTCCCTCAGAGGTGCTAGTAAGTGGGAGTGGAGCCAGCGCAGTTGTAGCAATGTCCAGATATGATATTTGAGAGACTATTTTCTGACGGTCAACATATCATTAATTATAACAAATAGAAAAAACAAAAAATTCTAAAATAATAAATAAATGACCTCTTCTTTTATTTGAGATGTTGTTCTTCATTTTTTTTGTATGAGTTTGTTGACGTAAGTTACAAGGGAGAGGGTAAATTGTTTCCTTATTAGTTGATCTAAAGGCTTTTATGGTTTTTGATTGCACTAGACTAGAAAGGACAACAAACAAACTACTTCCACCCAAAAACAAGCGCAAGCAAGTGTCTTACTCGATTACAAAACACAAAAAGATAAGCACGTGTTAATTTCTTCTAATTTCTTCGGCCACCGCAGAACCATAATGCCAATGAGAGAATGAGCGAGTGCTGTGCAGCTCTCAACATTTGGAGCTTGAGCTCTGCTTCCCTTATTATTTGGTCTTTTGGTAGGTATCGCCAAAAGGCGAAGAGGAGCCTCCGGCGTTCGCAGAGCTGGTTCTTGTCACGTTCGATTTGTTCTCCAGGCTGAGCAAGCCTTTGTGCCATAGCCATAGACATAGTTCAGCAACCTCCAAAAATTCGCACTCACACAACTTGAACCAACGACAATCTAGATATGATACCAAAGAAATATTAGAATCAAGGGTAGTGAGTCGGGTTTAGGGTGAGTTGTGTATTATATTTCGTACCCGTGTGAGGAGTCAAGGTGCCCAATTGCCCTGTCTGCGCATATCACCGGACGAATGTGGAAAAAAAAAAATTTTTTTGGGGTGTCCACTGGTCTTACTATATAATAGTCGACAAAAGTGAAAAAAATGGATGATTTTGGATGCCCACGTCCTACCGTATTATAGTCGGTAAATGTGGGGATAGTTTCTGTTACAAATGTATATATGTATATGTGTTGGGACTCTAACAAGGAATTCATGACTTGTTTACTATCTTGTATTGATAAAGGTTTTCTTCTAATGAGCATATTTGTTTTATTTATTTATTTTAAATGTTCAAACTTAAATCCTAAATTACTTTTTTTTTTCTTCTAAATTATAATTGTGTCATGTAAGCTTTCAAATGATTAGATACCTTGTTAAATGTATCTCTACTGGGCATATAGCTCAACGCTCTCTGACTTTTCAGGAACTGGTGATGTGCCACCATAGTAATGACTCAGAGTTTACATTTTGTTTTTAGTTGGGAACTGTGGCTTAAGGATAGTTAATTGTGAAGACTTAAAGCCGTGTGTCAAGCATTTAGAGTTTATTTTGTTGTATATGGTGATGACGTCAATTTTTGTATGACTCTATGGCAATGTCTTTTGAATTTTCTTCTAGCTTATTGAACTAGATAATGGACTTGAATTGTCATTAATGTGTAGACCTTGGGATTTGTAATTCTATACCTTAGTTCAATGAGAAAGATGACTTTGTTGTGCTATGTTGTACGTGATTATTGTATGTTCATGTATAATATTTTAGGGCGCTACAAATTGGTATCAGAGCTGACTACGTTTGAATTCCTTGGGGTCGTGGGAAGTGACTTATGTTGCCATGGGTTTAGTAGGATAGGGGGGAACGCTTTTGTGTTTGGTATGCCTCGTGTGTTTATATGGATATATGTGTATGAAGTTAAACTTCTAAGATACAGCTATTATCCATCGCGCTCATCGAGATCCTTTTGGAAAGGCACCTGATCAATGCACTTTCCATTGGGAGGTCCTTGTTTGCTATGGAACTAGCTGGTATCCTAGGAGGGTGACCTGTATGTACTTTATGTGGTTATGTATCTATGTGGTTGATTTTACGTGAATGTATTGAGTGGGGCATTTAGGTATGGAAAGTGAGTCATAAGCTTAATATCACCTCTATTTCTTATAGGATGTTTAAGCATGTTAAAGGCCGTGGCAGACCCCGCCGGGGAGGCTGGAATATTCTAGCCCAACCCGAGATCCCTCCGCAAGAAGAAGGAGTAGGTCAAAACAACGTGGCTGCCCCACCAACCCAAGATACAATGGGGACTTTGGCCCAGGAGATGGCAGGGGCTCTCAGAGAGTCCATAGAAATACTCAAGGTTGAGTAAGCGGCTAGGATAATCAAAGGGGAAACTAGAGTTTCATTCTTGAAAAAGGAGTTCTTTCGCTCCAACCCCGCCGAGTTTAGTGGTGGGCCCAACCCGATGAAGGTAGATGAGTGGTTGGAACAAATTATAAAATCCTTTGAGATCTTGGATATCTGTGAGAACGAATTACGGGTGGCATTAGCGGCTTATTAGTTGAAGGGAAAGGCCAAACAATGGTGAAAGTATGTCAAGAATAGAGTTGAGCATACTTAGGAGGCTTTCATACACACATTCTAAGAAAATTTGCTCCCTTCCACTGCTTGGGAGCGACTGAGGAAATAGTTTAAAGAGTTAAGACAGCTCGATGCCCCTGTGGCCGAGTTTTAAGACAGCTTGATGCCCCTGTGGCCAAGTTTGAAGCCACATTCACGAGCTTATCTCGTTTTGCACCCGAACTAGTAGCAATAGAAGAACATTGATGCCTAGAATTTGAGAAGAGGCTGAAGCCAAAAATTTTAATGAAAGTGGTGGGCAATATGATTCGTGATTACGACCGTCTAGTGGAAGCTGTAACCCACATGGAAATCATGATTGAAGCAGATGAGGCAAGGCATAAACTAAAGAGGGTTGGACATTCTAAGTCTTAAGGTGACTCCGGCTCTTCTAAAAAGTCTAAGGGTTCATCATCATCATTTCAGTCACCTTCAAAACAAAACAAATCTTCTTGCTCGGTAATGAGTGGAAATTCAGGGAGCACGGGTCAAATTCGTGGCTCATGTTATAGATGTGGCCAGTTGGGTCACAAAGCTGTGGAGTGCGGACAGAAGGGTAGACTAGAGTCTCAATCTGCTCGTTCTCAGAGCCATTCTGAGAATAGGAGTCAGTCACCATCTTGTTACCAATGTGGTCAACTAGGGCATTTAAAGAAGTTTTGTCCATAGAAAGCTGTGTCAACAAGCATAACAAGGTCTCACCAGTCAAGAGGTTTCCAGATGGGCGAAGGATAGAGACATTCTTACCAACCAATCCAGTCAAGCTAGGCATCCAGGGTAGTACATGGAGCCACATTTGCACAATTGGCACAGCAGACTTATGTTCAAAGAGGTGATGTAGGAGAGTAGAGATCACAAGGAAGCGTATATGCCGTCACTGCATTAGAGTAGTCTTTAAGACCGTCTATTGTGAGAGGTACTTATCTCATCTTCAATACCTGGGCTAGTGTGTTGATAGATACTGGGACGTCCCATTCATTTATAGAAACTACATTTGCATCTTCGTTGGGGTAGAAAGCGAGCAACTAGAGTCTCTACTTACGGTGGAATCACCTGTTAGGAGTAAAGTTGTCTTGAATCGAGGATGTCGTGGGTGAATCATTGAGGTCACTGGTCAACAACTTTCTTTAAGTTTTGTATTATTAGATATGTCGAGTTTTGATGTTATTCTCGGCATGGACTGGTTGTCTTTTTACAAAGCTATTATCGATTGTTATCCTGGGAGAGTTACGATATGCACGTTGGGCGATGATTGTTTTACATTTTTGGGGGATAGGATCAATAGATCTTTGCTCTCATTGTACTACCCAAGTGGTCGGGGTGAATTTAGATCTCTTTTGGTAGCCTTTTTAGATGATGGAAGTGGTAAGGTTCGGGGTGAGTTTCCGAGGATAGTTTGCAAATATCTCGATGTTTTTCCCGAAGATCTCACCGAGTTACCCCCTCATCGGGAGGTCAAATTCTCTATAGACTTGATACCGGGTACATCACCTATCTCTTTGTCGCCTTTTAGATTTGTTCCAGCTAAATTGGTTGTTCTGAAGGAACAGTTGCAGGAGTTGCTAGGTAAGGGCTTCATATGCCCTAGTACCTCACCTTGGGGAGCTTCATCCTTGTTTACTAAGAAGAAACATGGATCATTGAGATTATGCATAGACTATAGGAAATTGAATCAAGTTACGGTTAAGAAAAAGTATCCTTTACCTAGAATAGATGATCTTTTAGACTAACTCAGAGGTTCACGTTGCTTCTCAAAAATAGATTTGAGTTTGGGTTATCATCAGATACGAGTTAGGGATGAAGATATTCCCAAGACGGCTTTTCGTACCAGATATGGTCCCTATGATTTCTTGGTTATGCCATAACACACTAGCTACGTTTATGGACCTGATGAACCGAATTTTCCAAGAGTTTCTTGATAAATTTGTGGTCGTCTATGTGGACGACATTCTTATCTATTCGCCTTATGAAGAGGAGCATGAAAGGCACCTCCGTAGTGTTTTACAAATCCTTAGAGAACATCACTTATATGCAAAATATGACAAGTGTGAGTTTTGGCTTCCAGAGGTGAAGTTCTTGTGTCATGTAATCTCTGGAGATGGGGTTATGGTGGGTTCTTCAAAGATAGAAACAATACATAATTGGGAACAACCTAAAAAAAACACTTCTGAAATTCATAGTTTCTTGGGTTTAGTCAGTTACTACCGCCGATTTGTAAATAATTTATCTTCCATAGCATCACCCTTAACTAGATTGACTCGTAAGGGAGTAAAGTTCATTTGGAGTGAAGCTTGTGAGAAATCCTTTCAGGAACTAAAATTTAGATTGACTACCGCTTCTATTCTTATCTTTCCAGGACGTGGCTTGGGGTATGTTGTGTATTGTGACGCCTCTAAGGAAGGGTTGGGGTGTGTTTTAATGCAAGAAAGTAGGGTGGTAGCTTATGGTTCACGCCAATTAAAAACTCACAAGAGGAACTACTTGACTCATGACCTCGAGCTTGCCGCAGTTATCTTCGCTTTGAAACTTTGGAGATACTATTTATATGGTGAGAAATTTGAAGTGTTTTCTGACCATAAGAGTCTCAAATATCTGTTTTCTCAAAAGGATTTAAACTTGTGTCAACGAAGATGGATTGAATTTTTGGAGGACTATGACTTCGAAATACACTATCATCCCGAAAAGGCCAATGTTGTGGCGGATGCATTAAGTAGAAAATCTGTAAGTACTGTAGCTAGTATGGTAGTGAGGGGATGAAAGAAGATGAAGGACATCAGTGAATTTGATTTATAACTTCATGAATCTTCTAAGCAGGCAACCCTATTCACCACCGTCACATAACCCACACTTGTTGCACGAGTAGCAAAAGCACAAATGGGTGATCCTAAAATGGAGTCAATTCGAGAGAGAATCTACAAAGGAAAAGAAAAGAAAGGTTTGAACATTTATACTAACTCTAGTGTTCAATACTTTGACCAGTTATTTGTACCTAGATCCATGAGAGATGAAGTTTTGCGAGAATTCCATCACTCATGCCTTGCTATGCATCTGAGAGGCGCCAAAATGTATCATGATCTTGGTCGTCAATCTCGGTAGAAGGGTACGAAGAAGGATATAGCTTCATTTGTGTCCAAGTGCTTAACCTGTCAACAAGTAAAGATTGAACATCAAAAACCGGTGGGATTACTACAACCTCTTCCTATTTCCGAATGGAAATGGGAACATGCCTAGATGGACTTTGTTACCGGTCTTCCAAGAACGCAAAGAAGTAATGATGCCATATGGTGATTGTAGACCGACTTACCAAACTAGCCCACTTTCACTCCATGAGTGGGGGGGACTCTATAGAGTACTTAGCTGAACTTTATATACGTGAAATCATTCGCCTCCATGGACTCCCAGTGAGTATAGTGTCTAATAAAGACCCTCATTTTACAGCTAGACTATGACAGAGTCTTTAGAGTGCCTTGTGTACCCAACTAAATTTCAGTACTGCTTGCCATTCCTAGACCGATGGGCAATCCGAGCTTACCATACAAATCTTGGAAGACATGTTGACAGCATGTGTGTTAGATTTCAAAGGGTCTTGGGAAAGACACTTAACCTTAGTTGAGTTTGCTTATAACAACAGTTATCAATCTAGTATTGAGATGGCACCTTTCAAAGTTCTTTATAGACGTCCTTGTAGATCACCATTATGTTGGGCAGAAATAGAGGACTCACCAATGCTTGGGCCTGAGTTAGTTTGTGAGACCACTGAAAAAGTAGCTCTTATCCGAAGAAGACTAATCATGGCCCAAAGCCATTAGAAAAGCTATGTCGATCGGAGGTGACGACTGTTATCTTTTGAAGTAGGAGACCATGTATTTTTCAAGATCTCTCCGAGGAAGGGATTGATGAGATTTGGCAAGAGTGGAAAATTATCTCCCCGATTTATTGGCCATTTTGACATTATTGAGCGGATAGGAGAAGTTGCTTATTGTCTTGCCTTACCACCTCAACTCTCCGAGGTGTATGATATGTTCCCTGTATCAATCCTTCGCAAATACGAGTTCGATCCCTCTCATGTGTTAGATTGGACAGATATTGAAGTTGATGAAGATGTAACTTATGAGGAAAGATCGATCCAAAATCTTGATACACGGGAGCAAGTATTAAGAGGTAAGACCATTCCACTAGTCAAAGTGTTGTGGGGCCGTCATGGGGTGGAAGAAGCAACTTGGGAACGAGAAGCCGAAGTTCGTGAGAAATACCCGAACTTATTTCTTAATATGTGATGTATTTCTTCCCTTTACATGTGATAAATTATCTGTAAATCCTATTTCTTGCTCTTTTCCTTTCTTTGTTAGTAGAAATAGTTTGTTGGTCATTTGGGAATTGTTAGGAATGAATAAGTATAACATTTTTATCATGTCTTGGTTACCGTGTTGAGAACTGACGTAATTTCAGGGCGAAATTCCCTAAAGGGGAAAGATTGTGACATTTTGGTCTAGGTGACCGGTCGAGCGGTGAAAGTACTGCTCAAGTGAAGATGGAGAACATCCAGTAGTTTTGCAGGTGGGAGTGGACTGCTCGAGTGAAGTAGTGGTTGCTCGAGCGAATTTGAAGAGCTCCCAATATCTCACTTTGCAGACAAAATTACTGAGAGATCTCATCTACCGCTCGAGCGATGAAAAGACCGCTTGAGCGGTCTGTGCGAAATCAACATTTTAAAAAGGCACATTTCAAATCATTTCTTCACCCTTTTCTTTCTCTTTTCTTTTCTTTTCTCTCCCCTTCCAAAAACCCTAGATTTCTTAACCCAAATGTCTCTCATTTCTCTAAGACCTAAACCAAATCACTTGCAAGGAGTGTAGTACACATGAAGATCATCCTTCCTACCGATTGGATTTTGTCTTTGTGAAGAATTCTCCAAGCAGCTTGGGTTACTTGCTCTTTGCTTAAGGTAGGGTTACTTTTAAAGTATCTCTTTGATTTGAAGATGTTTATATGGTATGATTGTAAATATGAAACTTGATTTAAAGATTCAGTGAGGTAAAACTTGTATTTGACAAAAGGGGAATTTTATTTGATTACTGTTGGAGTTTTACTCAATCTTTTATATAGTATGATTATTGACATTGAGAAGCTATATATATATATATGAAAATAGAGTGAAAGCTCCAAAATTATTGAAAACCTAACTTTAGTTTTGATAGAAATTGACATTGTGATAAAATTTATCTTTAATTCTTGAGATTGTGACTTGATCAAAGATGTAATTATAACTCCTATTTCCTAAATTGTTTCTTGTGGTATTGGACACTTGTTCCTTGAAGAATAGTTCAAGGGGAGGTAAATAGAGTATGAGCCCGGGTAGTGAGTCAAGTTTAGGGTGAGTTGTGCATTGTATTTGGTATCTGCGCGGGGAGTCAAGGTGCCCAATTGTCCTATCTGCGCATATCGCCAGATGAATATGGGAAAATATTTTTTTTTGGTGTCCACTGGTCCTACCGTATATGTCATGACCCGAACCCGCCCCCGTGGATTAAGGACATAACCGGCCAGTAATCATGAGATCACCTACGGCCTCAAACCAAACCAAACGTATTTTAATAGAGTTCATGGGGGCCAAACAGAAGCGATTTGAAACTTTGTCCATAGAGTCGTGCTTATATGCACATCATTACATACATATGTTAATAACTCACATCCGAAAATGCAACAACATAAAAATTCTGTACAAACAGGATCACTCAATCTAAGTCAGCCACAACAAAACTATATACAGACACATTCAAAGACTTCGCCAACCTGACAAAATATAAATACATGACGAAAAGGCGAAGACGTGTCTCGTGCGTGAGACGCAAGGGCTGACTCCTCAAAACCTTAGTTGTTCCGAACTGACTTCACTGAGGCTGGGTCTAGACCTCTCTTGGCTCACCTACAAACACATGAATGAGCGTGAGCGAAAGCCTAGTGAATAATATCAGATAAAGAAGATACACAAACAATATGTAAAACAACATGCTTCAAACGGCCTTGGGCCCACTTCATATTTCCATTTATCATATACATACACAATTTAAGTCAAGTGACTATGGTTCCAAACATATTGGTCCTTGGCCCACTTATCTTCCATTCGTGTCAAACTATCATTCATTTTAGACTTATCATTCTTATCAAACTGGCCTTTAGGCCTTTCAAACTTTCATTCGTGTCAAAACGGCCTCTGGCCCACTCATTCATGTCAATCGGCCTTCGGCCCAATCATTTATCAATCGGCCTTCGGCCCAATCATTTATCAATCGGCCTTTGGCCTAATCATTTATCAATCGGCTTTGGCCCAATCATTCATGTCAATCGGCCTTCGGCCCAATCATTTATATCAATCGGCCTTTGGCCCAATCATTTATCAATCGGCCTTCGGCCCAATCATGTATCAATCGGCCTTCGGATTTTATTGAACGGCCTTCGGCCCATATACACTTTCGTGTCAAACTGGTCTTTTGACCTTTCAAACTTTCATTTCAAACTGGCTCATAGGCCTTTCATATCAAACTGTGTCCACCATTCAAATTAATGAACTTTACAAAACTTACATAGAAGTAGCAATTGGACAATAATATATGTCAGATATTACTCACAGTGATCGGCTTGTGGATTTGCCCTGGAGTTTGACCCTACATATCACATAACACATATGGGTCACAATTAATTCAATCCGTTCTTTAGTTCACATATTCCTCTTTAGGCTTCATTCTTATCTCTTTAATTCAATTACAATGCTCATTGCATGCCTAAGAGTGCTTGGAAGTGAAAGGAACGGAAAACAGAACACAGAATGCATAACACAAATTTCAGCAAAAAGGGTCCTCGCTCGAGCATGGACTTCCCCGCTCAAGTGGACCCTTAAGGCCTGCAAAAGTGCTGGTTGCGTCAAAAATACGCTCGAGCATGAAATAGGGAGCTCGAGCGGAAGTCCTGTCTAAAAAGTTCCACGCTCGAGCGGACATCCAAGTCTGCAAAAATGCTGGGAGCACGAAAATCACGCTCGAGCGGCAGGTTCCCCGCTCGAGCGGACATAAAATTTCTGCGTTTTCCAGATTGAGTTCTTGAGCTCCCTTCAACATTCAAACCATCATTTCTTGCCTTTAATGGCTCCAATTTCACATATACTTGTACTAACATGGTATAAACACCAAAACACATCTTCATGGAGCCCAATAAAAACGTGCTTGCATGTATGATTCAACACTCACATTTCCATATTCAACTTAATACATGCTTGATTATGCAAAATCATGGTGATCCTACACATGCATGTGCACATTAGCTTCAAATTCATCAATTGTAGCACAACTCTTGTTCTTGATCACCAATTAATCTTTAATTCACAAAATTACAAGTTCAATCTCATGAATTTACTCACCTAGGAGTTTAATCTTCCAAACTCCAGTCAATTCTTGGACTTAATCTTCAAGATTCTCAAGCCTTGAGCCAAAACCACACAACTCTTCCCCTTCTCTCTCTAAGGCCGACCCTCTCTCTCTCTATTCTTGAGTTCAAAATCAGCCAAATGAAGTAAGGAAGAGAGAATAGAGGGTGTAATGCCCAAATACAACAAACCCCACTAATTCAAATATAATAGTAATAAAGTAATTGGGCACTAATTTCTCAATTAAGTCAACTTAATCTGGTCCGAATCAAATTTTCAATTAAATTTCACTGTAGGCTCTAAAAATTATGCCAATCACAATGGCGTAATCAATTTCGGGTTCTGCGGCCGATAAGGCCTCCAATTTAATTTCCGAAGCAGTAAAATCAAACAGATATTCCTACGGTGAACAGATAGAAATTCAAAACCATATATTTTCACATAATGGCATACAAAACCATAACAAACACATAATCATATACAAATTAAGGATCAATTAGCATAATACAGAACAGGGGTATCACAGTATAATAGTCGACAAAAGTGAAAAAATAAATGATTTTTTGTGCCACGTCCTGCCGTATTGTAGTTGGTAAATGTGGTAATAGTTTCTATTACAAATGTATCTATGTATATGTGTTGGGACTCTTACAAGGGATTCAAGACTTGTTTACTCCCCTGTATTGATAAAGGTTTTCTTGCAATGAGCATTTTTGATTTATTTTAAATGTTCAAACTTAAATCCTAAATTACTTTTTTATTGAATTATAATTGTGCCATGTAATTTTTCAAATGATTAGATATCTTGTTAAATGTATTTCTACCGGGCATATAGCTCAACCCTATCTGACTTTTCAAGAACTGGTGACATGCCACCACAACAGTGATTCAGAATTTACATTTTGTTTTCGGTTGGGAACTATGGCTCAAGGATAGTTCATTGTGAAGGCTAAAAGCTGTGTGTCGAGCATTTAGAGTTTGTTTTGTTGTATATGGTGATGACTTCAATTTTTGTATGCCCCTATGGCAATATCTTTTGAATGGTCTTCTAGCTTATTGAACTAAATAATGGACTTGAATTGTCATTAATGTGTAGACCTTGGGATTTGTAATTCTATAGGATCCCCCATCTAGGCATGTAATTTTATCCCAGCTTGTTAGGCCCATTAGTGCCCATATTTGTATGATGGGCCTAAGCAAGGCCGAACTAAATCCATTTTATTTCATCTAACTCTTATTTTTATTTATATATTGTATTTACATACCCCCTCCCCCCCCCCCAAAAAAAAAAAATTTATTATTTATACTTCTTAATAGTTTATGGTGTTTTCCTATAAATAACCCTTCATCGATTTATTCACTAAAATTGTTTTCGTATAAATAACCCTTCATAGATTTATTCATTAAAATTGTAACTGACATCAATAGGTGCTAAAATTAAATTTGAATTAAAATTATATTTTAAAATTAAACAACAATATTTAAATTTATAGAAAACATATATTGAAATCAAATAAATTTGAACTTTTTTTTTTTTTATCTAAATCACACTTGAGAGATATTTTGTTTGTGCTACCATTAATATTGCATTTTAACTATCACATAACAAATATATGTATCATAACAAATATATTCCCCTGGACATTTCTATAACTTTTAGCATATGTCATTCAACCTATCACATAACAAATATATGTATCATAACAAATATATTCCCCTGGACATTTCTATAACTTTTAGCCTGTGTCATTCAACCTATCACCCCGAAGGATGGCAAAATGCTTTGATCCGCTGTGTTTCGACTCCCCCAAATCCTAATGACATGGGTTTGGGAGTGGTTGAATAGAGTAGAGTTGGATTTGAAAAAACTTTTGACAAACCCGATCAGGTTCGGGTAGGGGGCGAGGAAGAGTAATTTTTTTTTTAACCCTACCCGACCAGCAAATATAATAATAAATAAATAACAATATTACATATATATGTGATACATGTATAATATATTATTGAATTTTTATAGAATATATATAATATTTATTGAGTTTTTATTGTGTTATATATAAAATATAATTTTAATACATGTACAATATATAATATATTTTTTAATTATAAATAGTATTTTTTTAGTTTTAATTATTAAATTTTAATATTATTATTAAATTTGTTATTATGTTGCGGATCGAATAAGGTCAGGGGGTGAAGGTTATATTTATTGGTTTAAGTGGGGATGAAGGAGATTTCTATAAGGATTGAATTTGGATTGGATGGGATGGGATGGGATGGGATGGGATAGGGCCCCCGACCCATACCCTAGAATAATTACCATTCTTGGTTGGACCCCATACCAATTTGTCTCGTATTGAAACAACTGGAATTTGAATATGGGGGACAATTTCGGCTAGAAATATAGTTGAAGAAGAGGTTTCCTTTAGTTTTTTGTATTTGGGATTTAACCTGAATTTTAATGTAGTCCTTCCGTCACAGCACCATTTAAATATTTCAGTGAAAGTAAGAATATGAAGGTTTAAAATGAAATTTGAGGAAAAATTATAAAGGAAAAAGTCTAATTTATCATATAATTTTGTTTTCTCTAATGCCTTTAAAATCTATTTGTGTGAGTACTTATTGTTCAAAATTTTAATGTAGATGAGAAGAGGATTATATTAAAACACGACCTACAATCTGTAGATTAAAAAAAGAAAATTTATTAGAAAATTCTTTTTTAAGTGTTTGCATTTAAATTAGTTTATAAGATATTCTTATATTTTAATAAGTCTTATTATTTAAACATTTGATCTATCAAATCAAAATTTTGATATTTAAGGTATTTTATGAATATTTCTACCTTTATAAATATTTTTTGAACAGCTAGTCATTTGGAGATGTGAACATTCATATTTTACGATGTGAATATTCACATTGATAGTGTGAATGTTCACATTGATATTGTGAACATTCACATTGACAATCTGAACATTCACATTGATATGTTAACATTTAAATTGATGGTATGAACATTCACATTGACGATGTGAACATTCATATTACGAAACATTCGCACTGTAAATGTGAATATTATTAGGAATATTTTAATAACTATGTCACCTGTAGGACTTATTGAAATATAAGTAAGTAAGTAAGTGAAAAGAGATTTATAAAAAAGTATTCCATTAAAATGTATATATATATATATATATATATGTTGTAATCGTTTGTTGTAATCGTTTTGAGACAACTTCCTATAATGGAAAAAAGTTGTCATATTTGACAACTTCACTGCTTATCTATTTTGTGGTCACATGAAAGTGACATAAGAGACATCCACCAACCAACTCAACAAATTTCAACGAATATGTCCCACACATTGAAGTTTATATATTTTAAATTAATAAAATTATTTACGATGATCAAACAATAGCATTCGAAAAAAAGTATTAACATTATTTTGATGAGCATATTTGTATATTAAAAATTATTTATTATCATTGTAGTAATGAATGTGAGTGATAAATACTCTTAATACCAAATATAAATAGTTTTTTTTATTATTTGTTATTATTATTATTCCTAATCAATAGATTTTATTAGTATCTAGTAGTAAATTTCTGGTTTGAACAAGATCAACAGAGAGAGAAAAAAAAAATCACAAAAATAGAGAAAAAGACCAAGCTTTGTAGTTGTGTTCGATACCTTGAATGGTACAAGGACTTCTTTGAAGTGAATTGACTTAAAGAAATAAATTGAAATTAAAACACTGAAAAATATTTAATGATTACAAAAATTTAAAAATAACGTTTACATAGTTGTAATATAAACTACTAAATTACAAGGTGAACTACTCTAGATAAAATAAACTACTCTTAAAAAAGAGATCTACTCCTTATTTGAAACTAATTCTATACTAGATTGATTTGTCAAGTGTTGTTGATGATTGATTCTTTCCACTTTCAACCTATTCATATTTCAACAGTCAAAACAACTGCTTGAAGACGTTCTCCATGAAGCACGAACTAACAACAGCGTCCACAACCATAACCCACGTTCCACTTTTCCTTCCTGAGTGCTATGATCCACTATGCTTTGAATCATCTCCTACACAAAACAATAATAATAATAACGGAAATGAGCCGTAGCTCGACACCAAAAGCTCGAAATGGCTCCAAAGAGGGAGAGGAGAAAGAGAAGGGAGAGAGAGAAGAGAAGGGAGGGAGAGGAAGAAGGGAGGGAGGAGATCGTCGCGCAGCACCGCTGCCGATCGTCGCAGCTTCAGACCGTCGCCTCGCCGATTGTCGCACCACCGCCACCGCCTCGCCGATCGTCGCAGTCGCAGTTGCAGTCGCAGCCCCGCCTCCTCCTCCAGCCGATTTTTATGGCCCCCTCCCCTCCCCTCCTCCTCCTCCTCCTCCTCCTCCTCCTCCTCCTCCTCCTCCCTTCTCTTCTTCTCCCTTCTTCTTCTTCTTCTTCTTCTTCGTTCTGCAACTTCTTCTTCTTCGTTCTGCAACAAAACACGGAAGAAAGGAAAAAAAAAAAAAAATCGACACCAAAACGACGTCGTTTTGGTGTCGAGCCAAAACTCGAGCCACGGGTTTCGAGCTACGTAGCACTACCGTAATAATAATATATGTGATCAAGGTTATTCCTAAAAATAGTTCATCGTGATCTAAACTGATAGATCATAATTAGCAGGTCTTAATCAATTAAACTATGTTTGGTTACAATCAACTAGCCATAAGAAAAAATAAATTGTGGTGTCAACAATGTCACTCTCGAATTTTGTCTTCAATGATATAAAAGACAAAATCTGGTGCCACTATCGATTGGCGAATACCCCATCTTTGCCTTTGCCTTTGTCGAATAGTATATATATATAACAGAGACACATCCTTTTTCTTTTTTCTTTTTTGGAAGAGTAAAGCCAATCCATTAAACCCCAAAAGAACTTATATCTGTGACGACCCCAACGCGTACTTATGTTGATATATTATTTGTGTGAGTTTAATTGCTTAATTATATGTTTTTGAGTGTGAATATCTGTTCTTCATGGAATATCTGTTAGAATTACCGACTTAGAGATAGAAATTGAGAGCCTTAACGGCTTTAGAAATCGAAATTGACTAGCCCAATAGGCTAATTAGAATATTTAGAATTTTTTGACAACTTTAATTACAATTTGATTCAGATCAAAATAATTAGGGTAAACTGATTAGAATAAATTAGAACTAAGTGTAGTTAACTAATCCTAATCATCTTGATTAGCTTAACTTAATCTATTTGTATATATATGTCTTAATCATACTTAGAACTCATATTTTGACACATATGAGCTGAAACTAGAGAGAGACTTGAGAATTCAAGAAGTCTAGAGTGTAACACCCCAATTTTTAAAACACCATAAGGATACCTCAATCAACACTCTTTATAAGAAAAGTAACAATTCTCCAATCTTTACATTACTTGATTCATGAGATTAGTACAAAATGGTTCCACATGCGAATATACATTCAATGATTCCTAGCACCTGAATCTATAGCATGTAGAACGTTCAGTCAAATAAATAAATGCCCTCAAAGGCTTACAAGTGCCAAGGCCCTGGTTTCACAAAAGATGGTTTCTCAAACCCATACATGAATAGCCCTAGGCTTACAAAAATATAATCACAACAAAATAGAGCCTTGTGCTCTCTCTAGATACATCCACGCCCTAGTTTGGCGGATTCACCACATCTTTTCCTGCACCAAAATCCCATAGGGTAAGCATAAAGCCCAATAGAGAATTCTTAACACAGTATATACATTTATACAAGTCTCAAGGAATGATATGCATATGCCATGTTATGCTCCTTTTTAAAAGAAATCTTATTTCTACATCTTATGATAACCATCATACTCAATGATATCATGATAATTTCACAAATTTTAAAATTTATCAATTTAATTCAACTGGGGGGAGGGAGGGTGGTCAGTAAATACAACTAAGGTAATCCCTAGGCTAGTGTCTGCAAGTAGGCATAACTAGCCCTACCAAAACCCCACTTTACCGGTTGCTAACCGGAAGGGAAATGGTACCTCCTCCGCACGTGTTTTCGGTCTTTCACCCCGGACACTCAGGCCAACTTAATCAATTCCATCTACAACTCTTATCCGGACTTACCAACGTATTTACCTCAAAACATTTCAATAGTTTCATTTCACCACATTTCTTTCTCAATGTAAATGTTTTCAAATCCCAACTCAAAATTTGTAACTACGCAATAACAGAAATGCCAATGCAATAAATATATCAAGGAAAAATAATAATCTTCCATTAACAATATTTTCCGCACAATTTCTCCAATCCGATCACAATTCCCATTCTCCTTTCCAAAGCAATTTCAACATATATAACATATAAAATTTTATAGCTATCCAAGTGTAGCAACAATGCCACATCTCATGTGCCCTCAACCATTTATTATTTCATGATTATGTACATATATTCTCAAACAATAGATTCCAAAAATCCAAAAATTTTCATATACTAAGAAAATTGTCATTTGCATCCAATATCATGAAATTTCTATTTAATCATTCATTTAGCACAAGTAAATCCATAGGTTCTCAACATCCCCAAAACCCCCCAAATTTCTAGGTTTTCATCCAAACAATGCATTTCTTCATTTGTTGATAAAATCTCACCAAAAACATCATTCTTAAATCAATGTGATTCAAACCCTCAAAAAAAAAAATCTTTTACAGAAAACAAGAGATGAACCCCTTTTACAAAGCCACTAATTTCTTAAGCCAAAAACAAATTTTCAAACAATCAAGAGGAAAATCTCAAATTTAACGAAAACTTGCAAAAATGTATATATAACTCTAAGAAAATCCCTACCTCAAGTTTGGAGAAGGATATGAGATGAAACCCTTAAAACCAACGATGTTAAAACACGATCTTCACTGCACACAACGAAGCCATTGAGAAGTTATCCTACTTTGATGAAGAAACTATGGGCAAATTTCTAATGGATTTAGAGTGATCAAGGATTTGATCTTGTTTGGTGTAGGAAATGTAGAGAGAATGGAGAGAAAAGAGCTTTTTAGAGAGAGAGAGAGAGATATACAATAAAAGTGAGATACAATCAGCCCAAAGAGAAGAAAAAGCAAAAATCACGGACTCACCTACCACCGCACGTGTGGTACCCATGTCTGCATGTGCGGAGCGTACCTCCCGCACGTGCGGCCTTCATCCCCGCACGTGCGGCCTTCCATCTCCCTCGCCTGCTGCTCCACGTGCTTTTATTTCAGTATGCACCCAGGTCACTCCCTTGATTTCTGCATGTGCGGCCTCACCTCCCGCACGTGCGGCCCCTCTCCGCACGTGCGGCTCTGGTCCTCCAGCCAGAAAATTTCCAACTCCACTCCCAACACTCCGAATCCGACCTCGCACCCTCCTGAATAAGAGAAGTACTCGGGATCGAACTGAATACAATACGAAAATTTTAAGAAGAAGTTTTCAACAACAACGTACCTAACATAAATTAAAGAGGAACTAGGTGAATTACGCACCGGTCATCACATAGAGAGAGAGAAATGTGAGAATCGTAGAGTTTTGAAGACAAATTGGAGGGATTAAACATGAATTCACACTCTAGGTATGAAATTCATCCTTAAACTTTGAAAATAAAACATATAGAACTTGAATTCATCAAGTTCCTAAGTTCATTTGCATGTAATTGTGTAGAGGAAGCTAGGATTACCATTAATTTGGAACAAACAAGCAAATCATATACATGCATGCATAAATTCTTAACTTTAAGGTTGAATGTGATCAAAGTCACCACATGCATGAGTTGTAGACACATAATCTTGAAGAATTCTGCATGGTTTCATATCTTTTATACCATTTTGTTAAGTTTTGAGAAGAAAGGATTCAAATTCAAAACATGCATGGTTTATAGCATGAAGTTCTAAGTTTGGTTGATAATTGATCATGATTTTGAGTAACTGGTTTCGAATTGAGAGTATTTTCATGTTATACAATGTTTTTCCAAGATTTTATACCAATCATGCAAGGTTTGAGCCGTTGAATTGCAATTTTGAACTTCGAACATAATTCTGGAAATTTCAGAATTCGAACAGTTCACTCGAGTGATGGAATTGGCGCTCGAGCGCACATTTCAAGCTCCCAGTAGTTTTATAGACACTTGCACAATGACTAGAGTGACCAAGTGAGCGCTCAAGCGAACCCACTTTTTGCTCAGTACTTGGCTCGAGCGACTATCGAGCGTAAAAATCGAGCATCCAGTACTTTTGCAGTCTTTGCAGATGGTTCGAGCGGCCAAGTGTGCACTCAAGCGACCCTTTTGCATACTGTTGGACTGCTCGAGTGACCAAGTGTGTGCTTGAGCGAATACCCTATTTTCAGTAACTTTCAAAAAGCTCTCTTAGGATAAAACGTTACATCAAAATGGAACCTCACTGTGTATTTGCTATGTATTTTGTATAGGAGGACGTCTGAGGCCTAACGTCGACTTAACCCACTGCGAGTAGTAGCTTTATATAGATATGTTCAAACTATATTTACTTTCAAAATTTGTATATGATTGGTTTATTGGAATGTTGTTTTCCTTTAATGAATAAAGTTCTTCTTTGGATTGTGTTCGAGGCATCCAATAGTGAGGCCCTTGCTTGGGGGAAACAATACTATGGCCCATTGATTAATAGGCTCTTGCTTGGGGGGAACAATATCATGGCCCATTGGCCCTCGCCCAGGGGATACAATACCGTGGTCCATTGGATTAATTGAAACACAGAGATCTCTGATGTTAGACCATCGTGGTCACATTGAATATGGAACATTGATTGACCCGTAATGGTCCCATTGATCAACCCTTGTGGTCCCATTGATATTGAAATATTATTACCCTATTGGATGTACCTTGTAAATTGGTTGTAAAGACTATTGCTATTGTGCTATTATCGGATCATTGTGAATTGAATTGAAATGGGAATTGTATTGAAATATTATCGAGCTTCATTCATTTAACTCCTTTATTCTATTATTAATCACTTGGCGTTAGCTCACTATTTATATGTATATGTAGGTGAGCAAACTAAACACCAAGGTTGGAGGAAGACTCGGAGTCTACCTCTGCGTCAACCGTTTTGAAGAATTCCCCGATTGGAGTAAGCTTGAGCTCGAGTGGAGCCAAGCAAGTCAAAATCCCTTTTGTGATGCACTTTTTATTTTGTACTTTTGTTTTGTTATTTGGGGGTTGTTTTGAAATTAAACCTATGGATGTTTGAATCATGTACTATGTTAAAGGTTTACTATGTTGTATGAATATACATATGTAAGAATGGATACACAGCTATAACATGGCGTTTTTCATGTATGCACATTCATATTGCTTCCGCTAAGCCCCGTAAACTATGTTAAGGTTGATTTTGTTTATTGAGTCCGTAGGTGATCTCAAGATTACTGGTTGGTCGTGATGCTAAACCTATAGGGGTGGGTTTTGGTCGTGACAAAGTGGTATCAAAGCACAAATTACATCTCATTCACTTGACTATTGAGCTATAAGGAGTCTAGAAAAGACTCAAGGATTGCATTCTTGTGCATAATTGAATATGTGAATTTATGTGTGTGAGTATATTATGTTTCTTATAATACAAAGTTTCATGTAGAAAATGGCGAGAACAAGAAGTGATAAGCTAGAGGAAGCAACCTCCTTAAGACTTTATAGAATGGAAAGCATGATGCATGATATGGCTGAAGCTCTAAGACAACAACAACAATAACAACCACCTCCAATGCCCGTACCACCACTGGTACCAGGAAATCCGACTGGAGATTGTACTATTGCATTGACTAAGAATTCAAGAAGATGAAACTGCCTCTGTTTCATGGGGGAATGGAGCCACTTAAAGCTGAGGCCTGGGTACTTGGAATAGAAAAACTGTTTGAGGTGTTTCCTTGTACTGAAACTCAAAAAGTCTTGTTAGCTGCATTCACTTTAGAAGATGAAGCAAGGTGTTGGTAGATGTTAGTGCGTGAAGAAAACAAAGATATCAGCTGGGCTCAGTTCCTAGAAATTTTCTACAATAAGTACTTTCCCCAGTGTGTCAGAGATAGAAAAGTGTTGGAGTTTGAATAGTTGAAGCAAGGAAACAAGTTAGTTGCTAAGTAGAAGGCCCAATTTACAGAATTGGCTCATTTTACACCACTACAAAAAAAGACAAGGGAGTTTGAAAGAGGCCTACGTGATTTAATCCTGGAAATGGTTAATGTGCTCAAATTGCCAAAATATGTGGATGTACTAGCTAGGGCATTGATGTCAGAAGCAAGCATGGCCAACCATAATCAGAAGTTTGAATTGAAAGGCAAAAGGCAGAATTTTAATAAAGGAACAACATTAATAAACAAGAAGTCAAAGTCTGGGGCTTCCAGTAATTCCGAGTCAAACCAAAGTGGTAACTCAATACCTAATTGCACCGTATATGGAATGAAGCACCGGGGTGTTTTTTATCGCACTACAGGGGCCTGCTATTAGTGTTGAAAGGTCGGGCATATGGTAAAAGATTGTACACAGCCACATAAGGGTGGTAACCTAGGTGCTACTAGTTCTACCGGGTTAGTTCCAACAGCAAAACCAGTCGTAACACTGTCCACAACAAGAAATTATTTGAGACAAGGAAGGGCTTTTGCTCTTGTATCGGGGGATACTTAGAACATAGAAGTAGTAGTGTCAAGTACAATTTCTATTTGTGATCAAGCTGCATAAGTCTTAATTGATTTAGCGTCTACACATTTGTTTGTTTCTATGCTGTTTGTTGAAACTCTGAATAGACCTATGGAAACATTGAGATATATATTGTGTGATGTATCACCTACGGGGGGATCTATGTTATGTTCATCTATATATGCTGCATGTGAATTATTACTCGGGAATGTTGTTTTGTATGCTGATTTAATGCCCTTAAACATGAGACATTTTGATATTATTTTGGGTTTGGATTGGCTATCTAAATACCATGCAACCATTGATTATCCTTTAAAACGAGTAGTATTTCGACCTCCTGGACATGATGAATTTTATTTTGAGGGAAATGATGTAGTTCCACTACCATATTTGATATCTGCGATGAAAGCCCGAATATTGATTAGTAAGGATTGTAAAGGATATTTATGTAATGAAATGACTAAACAAACCATGGAAATTAACCTAAACAGTATACCAGTGGTGAGGGACTTTCCTGATGTATTTCTGGATGAGTTGCCCAGACAATTAATCAATAAAGAGATTGAATTTACAATTGATGTAATACTGGGTACACAACCAATATCTAAAACTCCTTATCGCATGTCTACAAATGAAAGAATTGAAAATTCAGTTGTAGGAATTGCTTGACAAAGGGTTTATTCGCCGGAGTATGTCACCGTGGGGTGCACCAGTGAAAAACAAAGATGGTACTCTTCGTCTCTGTATCGATTATTGAGAACTTAATAAGGTAACCGTGAAGAATAAATATCCGTTGTCTCCTATTAAAGATTTATTTGATCAATTATAGGGGGTTTAAGTATTTTCCAAAATTGACTTGAGGTCAGGGTATCATCAGTTGAAGGTAAGGGCTGAAGATATTGAAAAGACTGCCTTCCGAACCAGGTATGGATACTATAAGTTTTTAGTCATGCCTTTCGGATTCACAAATGCACCCGCAACATTCATGGATTTGATGAATAGAATTTTTAAACCTTTTTTAGAAATTCATTGTTGTGTTTATTGTTGACATTTTGATCTATTCGAAAAATAGAAATGACCATGAACAACACTTGAGAATAACCCTTCAGACACTTAGAGAAAAAAATTTGTATGGGAAATTCAAAAAGTGTGAATTCTAGTTTGATAAGATTGCATTTTTGGGACATGTCATTTATAAAGATAGTATCTTTGTTGACCTTCATAAGATAGAAGCAATTGTTGATTGGCCTACCCCAACTAATGTGACGGATGTTCGCAGTTTTCTGGGATTGACAGGTTATTATCGGAGATTTGTTAAAGACTTCTAAAAAATTGTTGCACCATTGACCCAATTGACTCGAAAAGGGGAACCATTTGTGTGTACAGAATAGATGGAATTAGCTCTTCAAGAACTAAAAACAAGATTGACCACAGCTCTAATCCTTACTAAACCCTCAGGTACCCGGATTTGTAATTTTTAGCGATGCATCTTATAAGGGTTTGGGTTGTGTTTTAATACAGAGTGGCACGATGATTGTATATGCCTCTTGACATTTGAGACCACATGAGAAGAACTACCCAACACACAACTTAGAGCTTGCCTCAGTTCTGTTTGCATTGAAAATGTGGCGGCATTACTTGTATAGGGCTAAATGTGAAGTGTACACAGATTATAAGAGCCTGAAGTACTTTTTCACACAGAATGAGTTAAACATGCGACAGAGGTGATGGCTTGAATTGATCAAAATCTATGATTTACAAATTCATTACCACCTGGGCAAGACTAATATCGTGGCAGATGTACTTAGCAGAAAGAATGTGTGAGGTTTAGCCTGTTTGCTTACAGATCAGAAAGAGCTTCCGCAAGAATTGGAAAAGCTTGAAATATAAGTGGTACCTTTTGAACAAAATGGTTCAATAGCCGCAATGTCTGCATAACCGGCAATTATTGAAGAGATCAAACAAAAGCAAATGAATGATGAGTTTCTAAAGAAGATTTATGATGATTTTGAAGCTAAACCTAAACCGGGATTCACAATTGAAGACTTAGTATTGAGATTTCAAAGAAGACTGTGTTCCTAATGATGCAGAATTCAAGAGAAGAATTCTAGAAGAAGCTTACAAATCGATGTTTGATATGCACTCAGGGAATACCAAAATGTATCAAGATTTGAAGTTAGTGTATTGGTGGTCCAATATGAAAACAGAGATTGTTGAATTCAATTCCAAATGCCTACAATGTCAACAAGTAAAAGCAAAGCATCAGAAACCAGCAAGCTTGTTTCAGTCCCTCCCTATTCTGGAATAGAAATGGGAACACATAACCATGGATTTCGTCGTCGATCTACCTCAAACATCTAGATGTATGAATGCTATTTGGGTTATAGTTGATAGATTGACAAAGTCCACTCATTTGCTTGCTGTGAAAGCCTCATTTAATGCCTATAGACTTGCCACCATTTACATTGATGAGATTATCCATTTACATGGGGTTTCAATGTCTATTGTAACAGATAGGGATCCTAATTTTGTTTCTAGATTTTGCCATAGTCTACAGAGTGCAATGGGAACATAGTTAAGGTTCAGCACAGCTTTTCCTCCGTAAACTGACAAACAAACGAAGAGAACTATTCAGACGTTAAAGGACATGCTTTGTATGTGTGTGTTGGAATTCCAAGGCAACTGGGAAATGTATTTGTCCTTAGTTGAATTTGGTTATAATAACAGTTTCCACACTAGCATCGATATGGTGCCATATGAGGCATTGTATGGTAGAAAGTGTAGATCTCTAGCTTGTTGAGGTTGGTGATCGGGCTATATATCGGATAGAACTTGTGTAGCAAATGACTTAAAAGATAAAGATCATTTAGCAATGGCTCAAAATTATAGAAAGTCGACGGAAGAGTTATGCGGATCAGCGAAAAAGATATTTAGAGTATGAAGTGGAAGATCATGTATTTATCAAAGTAACACTGATGAAATGGCAGACAAGATTTGGTAGAAAAGGGAAACTGACTCCCCGTTACATTGGACCATTTCAGATCCTTGAAAGATTGGGTCAAGTTTCTTGTTGAATTGCCTTACCACATGCACAACATATTTCATGTGTCTATACTTCGAGGGTATCTTAGAGATCCATTTCATGTAATTGATTATCACCGAATTGCTCTAGATTAAGATATGAACTACGAAGAATGATCGGTGCAGATTATTAAATGATAGATCAAATAGTTGAGAAATAGATTGATTTCGATGGTAAAAGTAGAATGGAAGGAACATTATGGGAAAGAAACCACTTGGGACAAAAAAGATGAGATGCGGCAACGATACCCGCATTTGTTTTCATACGAAGGTAACTTAAGTTTAAAGGATCAAACTTTCTAAAGGGAGAGATTGTGACGACCCCAGCGCTTATATTATGTTTATATATTATTTGTGTGAGCTGAATTGCTTAATTATATGTTTTTGAGTGTGAATATCTGTTGTTCATGGAATACCTGTTAGAATTGTCGAATTAAAGACAGAAATTGAGAGCCTGAACGGCTTCAAAAATCGAAATTGACTAGCCCAATAGGCTAATTAGAATATTTAGAATTTTTTGACAACTTTAATTAAAATTTGATTCAGATCAAAATAATTAGAGTAAACTGATTAGAATAAATTAGAACTAAGTGTAGTTAACTAATTCTAATCATCTTGATTGGCTTAACTAAATCTATTTGTATATATATGTCTTAATCATACTTAGAACTCATATTTTGACACATATGAGCTGAAACTAGAGAGAGACTTGAGAATTCAACAAGTCTAGAGAGAGAAAGGTGAGAATTGTAGAGTTCTGAAGACAAATTGGGGGGATTACACATGAATTCACACTCTAGGTATGAAATTGATCCTTAAACTTTGAAAATAAAACATATAGAAGTTAAATTCATCAAGTTCTTAAGTTCATTTGCATGTAATTGTGTAGAGGAAGCTAGGATTACCATGAATTTGGAACAAACAAGTAAATCATATACATGCATGCATAAATTCTTGACTTTAAGGTTGAATGTGATCAAAGTCACCACATGCATGAGTTGTAGACACATAATCTTGAAGAATTCAGCATGGTTTCACATCTTTTATACCATTTTGTTGACTTTTGAAAAGAAAGGAATCAAATTCAAAACATGCTTGGTTTATAGCATGAAGTTCTATGTTTGGTTGAGAATTGATCATTATTTTGAGTAATTGGTTTCGAATTGAGAGTGTTTTCATGTTATACAATGTTTTCCCATGATTTTATACCAATCATGCAAGGTTTGAGTCTTTGAATTGCAAGTTTGAACTTCAACCATAATTTTGGAAATTTCAGAATTCGAGCAATTCGCTCGAGCGATGGAATTGGCGCTTGAGCGCACATTTCATGCTCCTAGTAGTTTTACAGATAATTGCACAATGGCTCATGTGACCAAGTGTGTGCACGAGCGAACCCACTTTTTGCTCAGTACTTGGCTCTAGCGCCTATCGAGCAGTCGTCGAGCATAAAAATCGAGCATCCAGTACTTTTGTAGTCTTTACAGAAGGCTCAAGCAGCCAAGTGTGTGCTCGAGCGAACCCTTTGCATGCTATTGGACCACTCAAGCAACTAAGTGTGCGCTCGAGCAAATATCCCGTTTTCAACAACTTTCAAAAAGCTTTCATAAGTGTATCATTGCATCCACATGCTTATTAGAGCATTCTTAGACATTGATTAAGACATCAATAATAAGGAATTGACATTGAAACACACAAGAAGAGAATTGCATTGAGATAAAACATTAAATCGAAATGGAACTTCAATGTGTATTTGCTATGTATTTTGTATAAGAGGACGTTCGAGGCCTAACGTCGGCTTAACCCACTGCGAGTAGTAACATTATAAAGATATGTTCAAAATATATTTACTTTCGAAATTGTTATATGATTGGTTTATTGGAATGTTGTTTTCCTTTAATGAATGAAGTTCTCCTTTGAATTGTGTTCGTGGCATCTAATAGTGAGGCCCTTGCCCGGAGAAAATAATGTCGTGGCCTATTGATTAATAGGCCCTTGCCTGGGGAAAAAATACCTTGCCCCAATGATTTAAAACCCAGACCGAACTGGGACCCCGGCCTAGTTCCAGTCTGAAAGAACCACAAAACCCAGACTAGGTTGAAAATTGGCTTAGATTGTGAAAACCGAAAGAATGGCCGGTTTAAAAGGGAAAACCGATGACCCGGTACCGGTTTTGAAACGACCGGGTGGTTGGAAAATTTGTAATTTTTTTTTAATTTTTTCGTCTTTTTTTTTCTTTCTTTCTTTCTTTCTTATATATATATATATATATATATATAAATATTTCAAAATTTTGACTAAAACTCTTACTTCAAGAGTCTCTTCTCATGAAGAGGAGTCTCATTGAAACTTGAGAAGATTATGAAAGTCTATTGCTATTTATAGGAAAGATTTTTCAAAAAGAACCTACAAAATTCTATGTGGGATTCAATCAAATTATTTGAATCATATTGATTGGAGGAAGAGTTGAAAATTTCATTTCCCTCCAAAATTAAATCTAACATTCAATCAATTTGTTTGGAGGGAATGTTAAAAAAATCTAATTTCTTTAACACAAGTGACTTTTTCTTATCAATCATGACTTTATTAAATATTATTAATAAATACTATACAACAATTTTTATTTTTATTTGATTATTTATATATATTTTTATTTATTTATAATTATATTTTTTAATTATATAATATTAATTATGACGTCACGGTTCGATCGCTTTGACCCGACGGTTGAACCGGTAACCTGTCCACCCGGTTCCTTTTCCGGTTCGATCACCGGTCCGATTTTCAAAACATTGCCATGGCCCATTGCCCCTTACCTAGGGGAAACAATATTGTGGCCCAATGGATTAATTAAAACTCAGAGATCTCTAATGTTAGACATTCGTGGTCACATTGAATATGGAACATTGATTGACACGTACTGGTCCCATTGATTGACCCATGTGGTCCCATTGAGATCGAAATATTGTTACTCTATTTGATATACCGTGTAAATCGATTGTAAAGACTATTGCTATTGTGCTATTATTGGATCATTGTGACCTGAATTGAAGCGGGAATTGTATCGAAATATTATTGAACTTCATTCATTTAACTCCTTTATTCTGTTAGCACTCACTGGACCCTAGCTCACTATTTATATGTATATGTAGGTGAGCAAACTAAGCACCAAGGTTAGAGGAAGCCTCGAAGTCTACCTCTATGTCAGCCGTTTTAAAGAACTCCCTGGCTGGAGTAAGCTTGGGCTCGAGTGGAACCAAGCAAGTCAAAACCCCTATTGTGATACACTTTTTATTTTGTACTTTTGTTTTGTTATTTGGGGGTTGTTTTGAAATTAAAACTTTGGATGTTTGAATCATGAACTATATTAAAGGTTTAGCTTGTTGTATGAATATACATATGTAAGAATGGATGCACAGCTATAACATGGGGTTTTTCATGTATGCACAGCTCAATGGTTTATCTTTATTTTTCATATTACTTCTACTAAGCCCCATCAACTATGTTAAGGTTGATTTTGTTTATTGAAACTGTTAGTGATCACAAGATTACCAGTCGGTCATGGTGTTAAAACCTATAGGGGTGGGTTTGGGTCGTGACAATATCAGAAGCTGATAAAGAACTAAAAAAAACAGGGGGACTATACATTCCACAATGGAGGAAGAGACTCAGAGGCTAGGGTTTTAGTAACCCAATGAGCTACCTTGTCGTCTCGGTTGGTCCAAGAGACAGAAAGCTTGTGTTGAGAGGCCAAACTTCTAATATCCCAAATCACAGCATTAAACTCCTAAGGAGGAGTATTTTCAGAGGCACTCAACTGAATGACTTGGTGATTATCTCTCTCAATACCCACTTGCAAGAGACTATGGGCCTGAGCTAGAAGGCACGCGATACGGACTGTATGGGCCTTAGCTTGAGCAACATATAAGGCCATGATGGTCCTCGCATTGCCATCAATAAACTGACTCAAAGAATTTCTAAGTACAGCAGCAATAGCAGCATTAGAAGTCCTTGGGCAGTAAGCATCAACACAATTGATTTTAAGACGACCAAGGAGAGCTGGGGTCCAATCCTCTATTGCTGAAGACACACTAGAGGCAGGTAATTGATCAGAATTAACTGAAGGTATGCAGAACATACCTTGATCCACCCAGAATTGAGAAACTCAATGGAGTGTAGTAGCGGGATCAATTGGGCTATGATTGAAGATAAAGTCATTCTTGGACTTCCAAATGAACCAACTAATTGCAGCCACATTATTGATGAAATTATGAGCCTCACTCTTGAAGTTATCTAGATGAAGTTGATCACTAGTCCATTTGGCCACATTAGTGATGGAACCTCTATCAATTCATAGATTTGGAGCACTGCTAAACCACACTGCTTTCATCCAAGGACAACTAAACGATAGATGCTCCACTATTTCTTCACCATAAAGACAAATGGGCAGATGAGAGATGGCCTACATTTTCTCTTATAAAGGCCCACCTTAGTTGCTAAGAGATTATGGCAAACTCTTCACCAAAAATTCCACAATTTTGGGGGGGGGGGGGGATATCTAGATTCCACAAAGATTTCCACTTGTTCTCCGCCAAAGGAGTAGAGGAGGATCCCATGGCCTGAGGAGATCACCCATTAAGGGATCTAGCTAAAGAATAACCAGACTTAACAGAATAGAGGCCTGACTTGTTAGGGTGCCATACCAAGAGGTCATCTTGATGCTCAACCACAATAGGAATCTCCAAAATAGCTTCTATTTCTTTTTTGGATAGATTTGATCAAGAGACCCCAACTTCCACTTTTTAAGATTAGGATCAATCATATCAACCACTGAACAAATAGTGCTATTTGTGGGTTTTGGTGTTGTGATTTTAAAACCTTTAACATATGGAATCCACCGATCTTCCCAAAATTCAACATGATGCCCAGACTAAACTTGCCACTATAAACCATTGTGGAGGGTCAAAAACATTGACCCAAAGCCCAGAGGTAAAAACATTGGCCCAAAGCCCAAGCCCAGCCCAGCTCAGCAGGACGAATCAAGAGAAAAGTCTAGATCATTGATAGGTCTGTCAGACGAAGAGACAGTGTCACGTAACCAAAGCCTTATTAAAATCACCTTCTAAAAAGAGATCTGCAAAATGTAGAGATGCCTTTAGATCCATTCATAATCAACGGTAAGCACATCAATTGTCAAAGATACACAAACGACACAACCATCCAATGAACTTAATTGGATGAAAGGAGCAATCGACAAGTTGACCACTAACACCAAACATAATCTAAGCCGCACATAATAAGATGATTCAATGGTAAGGGATCAAAACAACCTGACCACTTGCCTGACCAAAGTCTAGTAGTAGGTAAAGCCCTTAGATTAAGATGCTAATCCAACGACTAAGGACCAAGACAATAACATTATAAAATGAGGAATAAGGAAAAACGAAAGAGGTAACACAAAAGAAGAACAAGTCTTTCTTCTTAACCAAATACTATAGGGCTGGTCTTCATTCTGACTTAACCATCAGAGGGTCCTCTTAACCATTCCTGGTCAGGAGTGATCACTGAGGAGTTGGTTTCTCTTTGTAGAGTAAAGGAATGAGCACTTCATCTCGCTTTCCCTATGGATAAAATCTCTACCTTCCACAATTGGCACCGTCTATGGAAAGGTCGAAGAAGATAAGTACCCATCATTCTCTAGAAGAGATACGAAGCAATCATCAAAACATATCGATCGAGAATATGGCCAGTCTAAACTTCGGCCATGATTCTGAGGTGGCACCCGACGACTCAAAAAAAATAATCCCCCCACCAAATGATGACAATCAACGAACTCAACTCTTAGATCAGTTGGTGGCACAAGTCGAAACTTTCAAAGAAGAATTACGCTTGGCCCAATGTAAGCCTAACGTCCAAGTAAAGATTGTTGATAATCCTATGAAGATTGGTCCTTATGGAATCGCCAACCAAACAGCCAGTAGCCACCTTGATCGGATGCAGAGAAAACGTCAGGTCACCAGAAGGGAGGACTCCCAAGATTACTAGAAGAATGACTTGCAGAGCTGGCTTGATGGACGAACGAGGGAGGGGGAACCCTAAGCCCGTTCGAAGAAAGCTTTTCACGAAAAAAATAGCTTCACTATTCTCTCAAGCAATAGATAGTACTGACCCACAGAAGACATTCATCCCACCAAAATTCAACCTATACGATGGTAAAGGGAATTTGACTAGCCACATTCGACATTATACTCAAGTCGTGACATTATCGAGCAATAATGGTCCAATCTTGTGCCGAATGTTCTCTTCAAGCTTCAGTCAAATGCCACTTTGATGGTACTATAAACTAGAAGCCCGATCAATCAATGACTGGAAGCAGATGCAGCAAGTGTTCATCTCAAGCTTTATCACCGATAGTCGACTGCCGAAAGAAGTGGATGTACTCCTCACTATGAAAAAAGACAGCATGGAGAGCCTACGAGAGTATAACAAAAGGTATTGGGCGGCATATAATGAGATTGATAACTGCAACGAACAGTAAGCAGTTACCTCATTCACGTTAGGATTGCAGCCTACAAGTAAGCTCTGACAATCCTTAACAAAAAAGCCACCTACTGACGTCAGTAGTTTAATGAGGCAAATAGAACAACATTGCAAGATTAAAGACGACCTACGATGGACCGAAGAGCCAAAACCTGCCCGGCTCTTGCCGAGGGTTCTAAGAAAGGACGAGCAGAAGCCTCCCAACATCAAAAAAAAGGAATCAAATGCCATCGCCAAATAACCAAAACCAAGGAAGGAGGTTTTCCAAGAAATCATCACCACTTTCATTGAGCTAATATACTGTCTGATAGAAAAAATCCATAATGAGCCCTACTTCCTTTGGAATCCAAAGATGATCAGGGATCCATCTCTTCGAAATCAGTGGTTATGATGTTCCTACCACAAGGATTACAGACATCTTACAAAAGATTGCAAAGCATTGAAACAGTTTTTAGAATAATTGGCACAAAATGGGCATCTACGATCTTATATCGACCTCTCCCCTGATTGAAAAGAGAAAGGAATGGACAAAGGTGGCGACACGCAACCGACGACAACTATCAACATGATATATTTAGTCCCTCTTAAAAGGCAGACAAGCCAAAAAAGGGAAGAAATTAGGAGGCCGGCACATCATGGGGAAGTGATGGCATTATTAGAAGTCCCCACCAAAAAAATGTCTTGTTCCAAATTGAAGATCGCATTTTTTGACGAAGATCTAACATGGGTTCGTCATCCCCACAATGATGCTCTAGTAGTAACCTTGCAGGTCGGGGAATTCACTGTTAAAAGGATATTGATAGACTAAGGAAGTTCTTCGAAAATCATGTACTATGAGCTCTTCAAAAAATTGGGACTATCCCTCGGAGCCCTACTCCCAATTGATTCATCACTCTATGGTTTCAATTCTAGCCAAGTTTTTCCCTAGGGAAAAATCTTCTTACCAGTAAAAGCTAGAGCAATAGTTTAACAAGTTGAATTTCAGGTGGTAAATGTGTTGTCCCCATATAACGCCATAATGGGAAGAACATGGCTCCATCAAATGAGGGTTGTCCCATCCACATTTCACCAGGTCGTACGCTTCCTAGAAGGGGACATCATAAGGGAAATAAGGGGAGATCAGACAATGGCAAAAGAATGCATGACTGTGTCTACCACAAAGCAAATAATTCAAGAAGTCCAGACGTGTGAGTCAAAAGAAGAAAAGGTCAACGCCCAGCCTAGTGATAAAAGTGTGAAAGAGCTTGAAACAAACTAATTAACCCCGCAAATGAGGAAAGGTTATTTCTCTTAGGAAAGGGTCTTCCCTTAAAAAAAGGAGCAATTGATCCACTTCTTACTTTGTTATGAGGATGTTTTAGCATGGACCCCATATGAAATAGAGGAAATTAACCCAAGGGTGACGTGCCATAAGCTCAACGTAAATCCAGGCTTGAGGCTGGTGGTACAATGGAGTAGAAGATCGACACCATAACACACGGAAGTCATAAAAGAAAAAGTCATGAAGTTGCTTGAAGCTGATGCCATTCGTGAAGTACTATAACCGGAATGGCTATCTAACACTATTGTCGTTAAGAAAAAGAACGAAAAGTGGAGAGGTTGTGTGGATTTCACCGATTTGAATAAGGCATGCCCCAAAGATAGTTTTTCCCTACCCAAAATTGACCAGCTGGTTGATGCAACGTCCTGGCATGAGAGAATGAGTTTCCTAGACGCATACAGAGGCTACCACCAGATAGCTATGCATCTGGACAACTAGAAGAAAACGTCCTTCATCACCCCTACAGAGTTGTTCTATTACAAGGTAATGTCGTTCAGATTAAAAAAGGCAGGGGCTACATATCAATGACTGGCTACAAAGATGTTCAGTAAATAGATCGATCGAAACCTTGAAGTCTACATTGATGATATGGTGATCAAATCACAAGAAGCCAAGGATCATCTAGCCAATCTCCAGGAAGCATTTGGGATACTTCAAAAGTACAAGATGAAGCTCAATGTAGCAAAATATGCCTTTGGGATTGGATCTGGGAAGTTCATCGTTACTCATCAAGGAATAGAAGCCAACCCCAACCAGATCCAAGCGCTGCTCAATTTAACTCCTCACATATCAGTAAAAAGGAATCCAGAAGCTTATTAGAATGGCAGCGGCACTCAACAGATTTATCTGCCAATCATCAGACTGATGCTGACCATTCTTCTAATTAACAAAGAAGAAATCTCGGTTTAAGTGGACTCTTGAGTGCGATCTTATATTAAAAGAATTGAAAACCTGCCTAGCCAGACCACCTCTGCTCACAAGCCCCAAGGTAGGAGAGAAGTAGTATGTATACCTGGCTATATCCGATCATGTTATAAGTTTGGCACTCATCAGGGAATCTTCGAATGGGCAATTGTCGGTCTTCTACATAAGCAAAATGCTGCTCGTTTCGAAAACGAGGCATTTAACTTTGGAAAAACTTTTTTTGGCACTTGTTATAACAGCCAGGAAATTACAACATTACTTCTTGGCCCATCCCATTATTGTTTATTCTGAACACCCACTTGAATAGGTCCTCCACAAACAATATTCATCAAGAAGAATTTCCAAATATGCTGTCGAGCTCGGGCAATACAACATCCAATTCAAATCGCGAATTGCAATCAAGGAACAGGTCCTGGCAAACTTTGTGGCAGAATTCTCTCCAAAAGAAGAAACCAGAATAGGGGATGGGTTCTCGTCGGTTGTATCATGGACCATGCGCTACAATGGAGCCTACAACAACAAAGGTGCAGGAATAGGGTTTGTACTAACCACACTCGGCAAAGGGGCAATTGAATTTTCTACTCGGCTAGCCTTCTCGGCCACCAACAATGAATGTAAGTACGAGGCTCTCATTAATAAGCTCACAACCGCAAAATTGCTATGGGCATACTCCATAATAGTTCATTGTGACTCACAATTGGTCGCCAAGTAGATGAACAGAGAATATGCAGTCCACGACAAAAGAATGGTGAAATACTTGGCTCCGGCTAAGAAAGCAGTAGAGCAATATTCTTCGTTCGAGATTCAGCAAATAGGACATGATGAAAATAGTCATGCGGGTGCATTGGCTAGCCTAGCCATAACGATTGATCAAACAACAAGCTAAATGATTGAAGTTAGAACCATTGTTTCCTCTAACATTGCAGTAGGGGACCTGTGGCATATCCAACAAGGTGAAAGCTGGATGATCCTTCTTGTCCGCTATCTGTCCAAAGGAATACTACCTAAAAAAGAAGCACAACGGATTCAGCTCCAGGCTATGCCTTTCTGGATGAATAACTTAAACCAATTGTTTCGGAGGTCATATTCTGGTCCCTACCTCAGCTGCATCCACCCAAATGAGGTAGCAAGCATATTGAAAGAAATACATGAAGGGTCCTGCGGGCCTATTGCTGGAGGCAGATCTTTGGCACATTGAGCCTTTATCCAGGGATATTGGTGGCCCTATATGCAGAAAGATGCCTAAAAATTTGTACAATGACACTCAGCATGCTAGAGATATGCGCCGATCGTGCGGCAACCATCCAAAGAACTCAACCCAGTTGTGAGTCATTGGCCATTCGTACAATAAGGGTTAGATCTAGTTAGACCAGTGCCTAGAGCGCCAAGCAATATGAGGTTATTGATTGTAGCCACAAATTATTTCACGAAATGGATAGAGGCTGAACCACTGGCCAGTATTAGGGATGTGAATGTTAGGCGATTTCTATGGCGCAACATAATAACCAAGTTTGGTATTCGAAGAGCTCTCTTGACTGTAGAATATATAAGGAATTGTGTGACTAGTATGGAATCAAAGCTTACTACTCTACACCGACTTATCCTCAGAGCAATGGGTAAGAAGAAGTTTCAAATAAAACTATCCTAAACGAGATTAAGAAGAGGTTCGAAGCTTCTAAAGGGAGGTGAGTCGAAGAACTCCCAATGGTCCTCTAGTCTTACCAAACTACTCCTCGACGCGTAACTAGAAAAACACTGTCTCCCTCACATTCGAAATGGAGGCTGTCATTCCATTAGAAATTGATTTTCCGACAAGAAGAGGTTAGCCTGTTGAAAGTGGCATAAACCAAAGTTTGATTTTACAAGAGCTTGATTTAACCGAGGAGAGACATGAGAGGGCGTCATTTTAGTTAGCAAGATACCAACAACAAATAGCTCGGGCCTACAAGAAGCGCGTGAAACATCGGCAATATACGATTGGCAAACTAGTCCTAAAGAAGGTCCTCTTGAGCAACCGCAAGACGGCCGATAGAAAAATAAGGCTAAATTGGGATGGACCATATCAAATCACAGATCTGGCTAGCAAAAGGGTGTATGAAATGCTGACCAGTGGGGAAACGTGCTTTTAAGGCTTGGAATGCAATGCATTTGAGGAAGTATTACCATTAACCCTTTATATGACAGTTTATTTCAGGTGACCGCTCAAGCGGTGAAAAGATTGCTCGAGTAGAGATCAGGTGCTCCGAGTAGTTTGTTTTGTAAGCCTAGAGACTGCTCGAGCAAATAGGTGGTTGGTCGACCGAAGATCAATAGCTCCCAGTATCTTGTTTTCCAGACAAATATACTGAGAGGTATCACTTACCACTCGAGCGGTGAAAAGATCGCTTGAGCGGTCTGCGCGAATTCAGCATTTTAAAAACCACTTTTTAGATAATTTTCTTTACTTTTCTTTTTCTCTCCTCCTTCCTCTCCCTCTCTATCCAGAAACCCTAGCTTTACATACCTCTTATTTCACTAAGTTTTAACCCAAAATCACTTGCAAGAGGTGGAATCTACCTAAGGATCTTCCTTTCTACCGATTGGATTTGGATTCTACGAAGGATTTTTCAAAATAGTCTAGTCTTCTTGCTCTTCCTTGAGGTAAGGTTACTTTTAACATAGTATCTCTTTATTTTGAAGATTATTATGTGGTATTGTGGTGACTTTGACACTTTATTTTGATGATTAAGAAAAAGTTAAGCTCATGTTTAAAACAAGGGGATTTTAACCAAAATTTATTAAAATTTCAAATAAATTCTTATACATTATGAGTATGGGAGTTGAGCAATATCACATATATAAAGAGGGGGTAAAAGCCCCAAATTTGTTAAAACCCTAGTCTTGGTTAGAGAAATATGATGCTTGGATGGACTTGGATTTCAACCCTGGAATTGTGTGGATCATTAGAGTTTGGAATGCACTATTAATGTGTTTCGAGTTGAGATTGTGGACTTGAAAATTTATAACTCACGTTTTTTATCCTCATTATTCATCTTATGTTTTGTTGAATACTTGATTGCTTGGAATGTGATACAAAGAGGAGGCAAATAGAGTGTGAATCTAGGTAGGGAGTTGGTTTTGAGGACAATGTGTTGTGTTGGTACCAGCACGGAGAATTAAGGTGCCCAATTTCCCTGTCTTGAGCTTATCGCCAGACGAATGTGGGAAAGAGTTTTTAGGTATCTACTGGTCATGCCGTATGATAGTCGGTACAAGTTGAAAAACAGATGGTATTGCGTGTCCACCCCTGCCATATTAATAGTCGGCAAATGTGGAAAATGGTTTTAGTTGTAAACCTATATGCATATGTAGTACAGGGGCTCCTACAAGGGATTCATGGCATATTTACCTGCTGTATTTAGAAAGGTTTTCTTTTGCTATGGAACAAAACTATAATTGTTTTCTTAACTTTCTAATTTGTGAACAAGAACTCCAAAATTTTATTTGAGTTATGATGATGCCACTTGGATGTTCAAATGATGAGATATTCTGTTAAATGTATCTCTGTTGGGCATATTGCTCATCCCTATGTAACATTTCAGGTATTGGTAATGTACCACCATCTCAGTAAGTAGAAGCAGACTCTTTTGTTTTGGATTGGAGTGCTAAGGCTCATGGATGTGTAAACGTGGAAGCTCCAAGCTTGTTTGTTAGGACCGTGAGTCCTTTTTTGTTTTAACAAGGCAATGCCTTGAATTGTTATAAGCCTTTAAGGCTATTTATTTTGTCCTCTAGCATGTTGAACTATGTTACATATGGAAGTGTAATTATTATGTTGAACATGAAACTATAAAGGAAAAATCGTAGTTCAATGAGGAAGAGGATCTTTTGAAATGAACTATGTTTTGATAGATGTATTTATATTCTTTCTTTTAGGGGCGTTACAAATTGGTATCAGAGCTAACTAGGTTTGAATACCTTAAGCTCGTAGGACGTGGCCTTGCCACAATGGGTTTATTATGGTACGAAGGGACATTAGGCTATCTTGTATGTTATATGTGTTTGCATGACTATGTGGGTATGGGATCAAACTTTTGAGATATAACTTGGATCCACTGCACTCATTGAAGTGCTTTTGGAAAGGCACCTGATTAATGCCTTTCCCACTTGGAAGTCCTTGAGTACCCTGGGACATATTGATATCTTAGGAGGGTGGTTCGTGTGTGCTCTATGTGACTATGTGTTTAAGCGGTTTGCTTTCTATGGAAATAGATGCATGTGTAGGCATAAGTATAAACACGCGTGTGGCATATGAGATCTCGAGTGGAGTATCTAAGTGTGGAAGTGAGTCTTGAATTGATTTTCTTTTTACCTTTATCTCTTATAGGATGTCTGGATGCGTTAGAGGCCATGGTAGACCTCGCCAGGAAGTTTAGAATATTCTGGCCCAACCAGAGATCCCTCTCCAAGAAGAAAGAGTGGGTCAGAACAATGTGGCCACTCCACCAGCCCAAGACGCAATGGGGGCTTTCGCCCGAGAAATGACAGGGGCTCTTAGAGAGTATATACTGAGAGCAAAACATGCAGCTAGGACTATTAAAGGAGAGACTAGAACTTGTTTCTTGAAAAAGCAATTATTTTATTCAAACGTCGCCGAGTTCAGTCGCGGGCCTGACCCTATGAAAGTAGATGAGTGGTTAGAGCAAATCGTCAAGTCTTTTCAGATTTTGGACATTCCTGAGGGTGAGTTACGAGTGGCATTAGCAACCTACCAACTGAAAGGAAAGACTGGGCAATGGTGGAAGTATGCCAAAAATAGTGTTGAGCACACTTGGGAGGCCTTCATAAGCGCCTTCCAGGAGAAGTTCCTCCCTCCCACTGCTAGGGAATGGTTGAGGAGGTAGTTTGAAGAGCTATTGTTGCTCGACATCCGTGTAGCCAAATTTGAAGCCACATTTACTAGTCTTTCCTACTTTGCACCCAAACTTGTGGCGACGGAAGAGCGCCGATGTTTAGAATTTGAGAAGCAATTGAGACCAAAAATCTTGATGAAGGTTATGGTTAATATGATTCACGATTATGATTGGTTAGTGGAGGTCGCGACACATGTAGAAATCATTATAGAGGTAGATGAGGCAAGTCAGAAGTTGAAGACGATGGGATACTCAGAATCCCAGGGTGATTTGGGATCCTCTAAGAAGTCTGGGGGTTCATCATCATCATTTCAGTCACCACCACTATAGATCAAGTCTTCTAGTTTTGTAACGGGTCAAATCCGTGGTACATGTTACCGATGTGGCCAATTGGGTCACAAAGTTTCGGAGTATGGACAGAAGGGTGGGCCACAGTCTTAGTTTGCTTGTTCTCAGTGCCAGTCTTAGAATAGAGGCAGGCTCCATCATGTTACTAGTGTGGTCAATTAGGGCATTTGAAGAAGTTTTGTCCACAGAGAGCAAGGTCAGCTAGTGTGTCAGGGTTTCGTTAGTTAGGAGGTTTTCAAACAAGTCAGGGGCAGAGACAATCTCATCAACTGCCTAGTTGGGTCAAGCACCTAAGGCATTACACGGGGCCACATATGCACAATCCGTACAACAGGCCTATGTTCCAAGAGACAATCTGGGAGATAAGAGGTTACAGGAAAGGGTATATGCTGTCACCGCATCTGAGTAGTCTTTAGGACCATCCGTTATGAGAGGTACTTATCTTATTTTTAATACTTGGGCCAATGTGTTGATAGATACCAGGGTGTCCCACTCAATCATGGCATCTGCATTTGTATCCTTATTGGGGTTAGAAAATGAGCAACTAGAGTCTCTGGTTATGGTAGAGTCACCTGTTAAGGGTAAGACTCTTTTGAATCGGGGATGTCACGGGTGTGTAATTTAGGTCGTCAATCATAGACTTCCATTCAGTTTCGTGATGTTAGATATGTCTAGTTTTCATGTCATTCTCCGCATGGATTGGTTATCTTCCTACATGCCATCATAGACTATTACCATAGGTGATTTACTGTGTGTACGTCGGGTGGTGATTGCTTCTCTTTTCTGGGAGATAGAACTGACGGATCGTTGCTACCATTATAAGACCCACGTGGTCTTGACAACCTTCTTAGATAATGGAAGTGGAAGGGTTCGAGATGCATTTCCCAGAGTGGTTTATGAATATTCAGATACTTTCCTGAAGATCTCACTAAATTAATTGCTCACTAGGAGGTTGAGTTTTCCATAGACTTAGTTCCAGGTACGACACCTATCTCTATGTCATCATATAGATTTGCACCAGCTAAGTTAGTTTTCCTAAAGGAACAATTACAAGAGTTGCTAGATAAGGGATTCATATGCCCTAGTACTTCACCGTGGGGAGCACCAGCCCTGTTTGCTAGAAAGAAGGATGGTTCGGTGAGATTGTGTATAGATTATCGCAAACTGAATCGAGTTACGATTAAGAACGAGTATCCCTTGCCTAGAATAGATGATCTCTTTGACCAACTTAGGGGTTCGCATTGTTTTTCAAACATAAATTTGAGGTCGGGTTATCATCAACTACGAGTCGAGGATGAGGATATACCTAAGACAGCCTTTCTTACGAGATACAACTACTTTGAGTTCCTCGTTATGCCCTTTGGTTGACCAATGCACCTGCTACATTCACAGACTTGATGAATTGAATCTTTCGAGAATTTCTTAATAAATTTGTAGTTGTCGTTGTAGACGACATTCTCATCTACTCGCCTTCTGAGGAGGAGCGCAAAAGGCACCTCCGCATTGTCCTACAACTCCTTAGGGAATGTCGTTTGTACGCGAAGTTTGAAAAGTGTGAGTTTTGGCTAATAGAAGTGAAGTTTTTGGGTCATGTAGTTTTCAAGAATGGTGTTATAGTGGATTGCTAAAAAATCAAAGCTGTACAAAATCAGGACCAATCTCAAAATGCCTTTGAGATCCATAGTTTTCTGGGTTTAGTTGGTTACTACCGCTGATTTGTAAGGAATTTCTCTTCTATAGCATCACCTTTGACTAAATTGACTCATAAGAGAGTGAAATATGTTTGGAGTGAAACTTGTGAGAAATCCTTTCAGGAACTAAAGCTTAGACTACCGCTCCTATTCTCATTATACCGGAACGTGGCTTGGGGTATACAGTGTATTGCAACGTTTCAAGGGAAGGGTTGGGGTGTGTGTTGATGCAATAGGTTAGGGTGGTAGCATATGGTTCGCGAGAATTAAAAAGTCATGAGAAATTATCTGACCCATGACCTAGAGCTTGTCGCTGTCATATTTGCTTTGAAATTATGGAGGCATTATTCATATGGAGAAAAATTTGAAGTATTCTCTGATCATAAGAGTCTTAAGTACCTATTTTCTCAGAAAGATTTGAACTTGTGTCAATGAAGATGGATGAACTTTATGGAGGATTATGACTTTGAATTACATTATCATCCCGGAAGGGGTAATGATGCAATATGGGTAATTGTAGATCAACTAACCAAATCAGCCCATTTTCTTGCCATGAGTGTGGGGGATTCTATTGTGTTTTTGGCCAAACTTTATGTCTGTGAAATTATTCGATTCCATGGGGTTCCAGTGAGTATAGTGTCTGATAGAGATCCTCATTTCACCACCAGGTTGTGGCAGAGTCTTCAAAGTGCCTTGAGTACCCAATTGAATTTTAGTACTACCTATCACCTCAAACTGATGGACAATCTGAGTGCACCATACAAATCCTAGAAGACATGTTGAGAGCGTGTGTGTTAGACTTCAAAGGGTCTTGGAAGAAACACTTGCCATTAGTTGAGTTTTCTTATAACAATAGTTACTAGGTTAGCATTGAGATGGCGCCCTTCGAGACTCGTTATGTATGTCCTTGTGGATCACCTGTTTGTTAGGTTGAAGTAGGGGATTCACCTATGCTTGGGCCTAAGTTGGTCCACGAGACCACCGAGAAAGTAGCACTTATTCGAAAGAGATTAGTCATGGCTCAAAGCCATCAGAAAAACTACGTCGATCGGAGACGAAGGCCCTTGTCCTTTTCTGAAGATTTTGCCTATGAGGGGATTGATGAGGTTTGGTAGAAGCGGAAAATTATCTCCTTGATTTATTGGCCCTTTTGACATCATAGAGCAAGTAGGAGAGGTTCCATATTGTCTTGCCTTACCACCACAACTCTCAGGAGTGCCAATGTATTTCACGTGTCAATGCCCCATAAGTTCACCTGATCCTTCTCACGTCTTAGATTGGATAGATATTGAAGTTGATGAAGATGCGTCATATGAGGAAAGACCGATTCAAGTCCTAGACACCCAAGAGTAGGTATTGAGGGATAAGACAATTCCATTGGTCAAAGTGTTATGGCATCATCATGGTGTTAAGGAAGCAACTTAGGAGCCTGAAGCCGAGGTCCGCGAGAAATACCCAGATTTATTCCAAAATATGTGATTTATCCACTTATATTGTTTTCTTTTATTGATATGTGGTAAACCAAGGTTAAACTATAGTTTTCTCATTCATTTTTTTTTTCTTCTTTTGCTTCTAGAAATGGTTTGTTGTTTATTTGGAAATTGTTGAAAACTGATAATTATTACATTGTTATCATTTTATTGATGTTGTACTGTGGATTGACGTTATTTCGAGGGCGAAATCCCTTAAGGGAGGGATATTGTGATAGTTTGTTTTAGGTGACCGCTCGAGCGGTGAAAAGACCACTCGAGCAGAGATCAGGTGCTCCCAGTAGTTTGTTTTGTAGGCCTAGGGACTGCTCGAGCAAAGATCACGAGCTCTCAGTATCTCGTTTTGCAGACAAAGATACCGAGAGGTATCATTCGCCACTCGAGCTGTGAAAAGACCGCTCTACTGGTCTGCGTGAACTCAGAATTTTAAAAATTACTTTTTAGATCATTTTCTTTACTTTTCTTTTTCTCTCTTCCTTTCTCTTCCTTCCTGTCCGGAAACCCTAGCTTTACATACCTCTTATTTCACTAAGTTTCAACCCAAAATCACTTGCAAGAGGTGGAATCTATGTAAGGATTTTCCTTTCTACTAATTAGATTTGGATTCTACGAAGGATTTTCAAAATAGTCTAGTTTTCTTGGTCTTCCTTGAGGTAGGGTTACTTTTAACTTAGTATCTCTTTATTTTGAAGATGACTATGTGGTATTGTGGTGACTTTGACACTTTATTTTGATGATTATGGAAAAGTTAAGCTCATGTTTAAAACAAGGAGATTTTAGCCAAAATTTATTAAAATTTCAAATAAATTCTTATACATTATGAGTATGGGTGTTGCGTACTATCACAAATATAAAGAAAGGATAAAAGCCCCAAATTTGTTAAAACCCTAGTCTTGATTTGGGAAATACGATGCTTAGATGGAATTAGATTTCAACAATTGAATTGTGTGGATCATTAGAGTTTTGAATACATTATTATTGTGTTTTGAGTTAAGATTGTGGACTTGGAAATTTATAACTAATGTATTTTATTCTCATTATTCATCTCATGTTTTGTTGAATACTTGATTGCTTGGAATGTGATGAGAAATAGAGGTAAATAGAGTGTGAATCCAGAGTAGGGAGTCAATTTTGAGGACAATGTGTTGTGTTGGAACTCGTGCGGGGAATTAAGGTGCCCAATTGCCTTGTCTTGAGCTTACCTCTAGATGAATGAGGGAAAGAGTTTTTCGTGTCCACTGGTCCTGCCGAATGATAGTCAGCAAGACTGAAAAAATGGATGGTTTTGAGTGTCCACCCCCTGCCGTATTAATAGTAGGGAAATGTGGAAAATGGTTTTAGTTGTAAACTTATATGCGTATGTAGTATGGGGGCTCCTACGAGGGATTCATGGCATATTTACCTCCTGTATTTAGAAAGGTTTTTTTTTGCTATGGAATAAAACTGTAACTGTTTTCTTAAATATCTAATTTGTGAACAAGAACTCTAAAATTTTATTTGAGTTATGATTGTAACAACCCCGACCACTGTGTCATTTTTACATAATATTTTGTTAGACATATTTGGCATGATTATGTGTTTATTTGGTGATTATCTCTTTGTTGATGAATTATCTGTTTAAATGGCAATGTAGAATGCGAAATTAAAAGCCCAAATGGACTCAAAAATTAAATTGGTTAAACCAATAGGTTAGTTGGTAAGTTTGACTAAAATTTGATTCGGATCAACATAATTAGAATAAAATAATCATAACTCATTAGATTTAAGCCCACTTGATTAGTCTTAATCATATGTGATTGGTGAAACCTTGATCACCTTATATATATATATGTGCTAATCACACTTAAACTTCATTTTGACATCAAACTTGTGCTGAAATTTGAGAGCTAGAGAGGGAATTCAACATTGTAGAGAGAGAGGAGAAGAATTCAAGAAAAGCCAAGGGAGATTGTAGAGAATAATCGTAGTCAAGGCCAAATTCAAGCTCTAAGTAAGATTCTAATCCGTAATTCAAGAAGTTAAACAATGTAGGAAGCTGAATTCACCATTTTGTTGGACCATTTGCATGTAATTGAAATAATTGAGCATGAATCAACAAGAGTTTAGTGAATTCAAGTGAAATGCGTACATGCATGCATAATCCTTTATCTTTTGAACTTGATTTTGCCAAATTCACACATGCATGAGCCTCACTCAAGTGATTTCTAAAAGTTCTTCATGTTTTTGCACCCAACATTCTATTCATACATGTTTTAGAAAGAAGATAGTTGAATTTGATACATGCATGTTTAAAACGAGATGTTTTGAGTTTTGTTTTGAAGAATTGAAGAGTATTTAAGATCACAGTCCCATAATTTCCAAAAATTCATGTTTTGTAATGAGTTTCTAAGGTTTTTAGACCAACCATGCAAGTCTTGGACATGGAAACATTGTTTTTTAACTTCAAACTCAAATTTGGAAAACACAGAATTCACACAGTTCGAGCGAATTTTTAAGGCATCCAGTACTTTTCTAGACATTTAGCTGTTGGCTAGAACGACCAAGTGTGCACTCAAGCGAATCCACTTTTGCTCAGTACTTGGCTCGAGCTATCAAGCGACCGTCGAGCATACAAATCGAGCATCCAGTACTTTTGTAGTCTTTACAAACAGCTCGAGCAACCAAGTGTGCGCTCGAGTGAACCCTTTGCATATTGTTAGACTGCTCAATCAACAAAGTGTGTGCTCGAGCAAACGCCCTATTTTCTACAACTTTTTATTGACACTTGTGAATACATAATTTCATCCTCATGCTTATTTAGGCATTCTTTTGTGTCATTTGAACATCCTTAAACATGGAATAACCTAGAGACACACGTAAAGGAAATGAATTAAGACACGTTACTTGTTTTGGATAACTTGTTTTGGATGAATCCCTTCAATGTGTACTTGTGCTATGTGTTTGTATAGGTGGTCAACCGAGGTCTACCGTCAGTACCCGCCCACAATGAGTAGAGCTTTTGTAAAGATATGTTATTAAAGTGTTTTGGTTTACTGCAAGTTCATTATTTTGAAATGCTATTTTGTTACAATGAATGATTGTCTCTTTCGAAATGTAATTGTGGTATCCTTAGTGTAGCCCTCGCCTGGGAGTACCAATACTATAGCTTGCAGCCCTCACCTAGAGCAAATAATACCATGGCCTATAGCCCTCACCTAGGGAAAACAATACTGCAGCATACAACCCTCGCCTGAGGGAAATAATACCGCAGGCTACAACCCTCGCCCGAGAGAAACAATACACGGCCTACGGCCCTTACACGCAGGAAACAATACCGCAGCCTACAGCCCTTGCTCAGGGGTAACAATACTGTGGCCCATTGTGATAGAGATCTTTGATGTAGACCCAAGGGGTCCCTACGTATGTTAGACCTATATGGTCTCATCGTGCACTAATGGATGTACCACATATGAATATGATTTTTGAACTTCGATATGACAAGTAATCACTTATGGTATGATTCAAACTCATGTGATATGATTTTGTATAAAGATATACATCATTCATTTAACTGCTTTATACTTGTATTACTCACTAGAATTTAGCTTACCCTTTTACCCTATATATATGTAGGTGAGCAGTTGGAGCGTCAAGCATAGAGCACCCTCGGGAGTCCACCATTTTTCAGCCATTTCAGAAGTGCCTCTGTGATAGGGCGATCTTGGTCTCATGCAGAGCCAAGTGTGTCAACCCTATGTATCGTGGAACTTTGTTTTGTTTCTTTTGATCTTTGTTTAGTTTTTCCTTTGTTTTGAAGTATGAATGGATGGACAAGTTGTGCTAAGAATCTATGTCATATTTTTGTATCTATATCTATGAAGGAGTTTGAGTTTTAAATTTGTATGATTTTCATGTATGCACTGCTTGATGAACATGTTATATTTCAATATTGCTTCCGCAATGCCCTTGAATTATTCTTATTATTGGATTTGTCTTTGAGGCTGGAGGTAATCTGGGATTACTGGCAGGTTATGGCCTAAACATGTAGGGGGGCTCGGGTCATGATAGTTTCGTATCAGAGCACGAGTTATATCTCACTCACTTGTCTGTTGAGCAATAAGGTGTCTAGAAAGACTTAAGGATTGTATTTATATGCATTTGAATAACAAGATGAGATATCTATTTTGAAAAGTGTATAAGTATATGTGTGTGCGTACAATGTATTTGTTATGATACAAGTTTCATATAGATACTGGTGAGAACAAGAGGAGATGAACTGGAGGAGTCTACCTCCAACCGTCTTGATCGAATGGAAAGGATGATACAGGATATGGCTGAAAACCTGAGACAACAGTAGTAATGGCAGCAACAACAACCACCACCTCCATCTCCAATGTCTGTACCACTGGTACCAGACCAAGACAGAACCATTGCCCTCGCCAAAGAGTTCAAAAAGATGAAGCCCCTTTGTTCCATAGGGGCATTGATCCGCTAAAAGCTGAGGCCTGGGTGTTGGGGATTGAAAAGTTGTTTGAGGTGTTTCCATGCACGGAGACATAGAAAGTGCAGCTAGCCGCCTTTACCTTAGAAGACGAAGCAAAAAGGTGGTGGATGTTGGTACGAGACACTAACAAGGGAATCAATTGGGCTTAGTTCCTGGAGATCTTCTATGAGAAGTACTTCCCACAGTGTATTCGGGACAGAAAGGTGACAAAGTTTGAACAATTAAAATAGGGGAACGAATCAGTGGCAAAGTATGAGTCCCTATTCACAAAATTAGCATGGTTCGTGCCACATATGGTCGACACAAACTATAAGAAGGCCAGGAAATTTGAGGGAGGCCTCCAGGATGCAATTCTTGATAGAGTTAATGTTCTGAAACTGCCCAAATATGTTGATGTATTAGACAAGGCTCTTATGGTAGAGACAAACTTGTATTAGACAAGGCTCTTATGGCATAGACAAACTTGGTAACCCATAATCAAAATTTTGAATGGAGAGTTGAAAGGAAGAATTTGAATGTGAACAAAGGGGCAACTTTAACAACGGCCAAGAAGGCAAAGTCTGGAAATTCTAACAACTCCAATCAAAGTGATAATTCAGCACTAGTTTGTCCGTACTGTGGGAGGAAACACTGGGGCATGTGTTACCAACTCATTAGGGCTTGTTTTCTATGTGGAAAGAAAGGACACATAGCAAGGGAATGTTTACAATTACGGCAACGTGATAATAGGGGTGCTACAAGTTCAACCGCATTGGTACCAAATGCAAGGGCCAATGTGATTCCAACGACTACGAGGGATAATCAGAGAGAAGGAAGGGTTTTGCTTTTGTACCGGGGGCCAATTTTATCTTAATGCAATTTGCTTCTAACTTGAATAGACCATTGGAAACTTTGAAATATATATTATGTGTTTCATCACCGTCAGGGGGATCTATGTTATGTTCAACCTTTTACCCTGCTTGTGAAATTTTACTTGAGAATGCTATACTATATGTTGATTTGTTGCCTGTAGACATGACTCAATTTGATGTTATATTGGGTAGGGACTGGTTGTCTAAATATTATGTGGCCGTTGATTGTGCATCTAAGCATGTAATATTTTGACCATCGAGACAAATTGAGTTTTATTTTGAGGGGAGAGGTGTAGTTCCCCCACCATATGTAATTTCTCCTATGAAAGCACGTAAACAGATTAATAAAGGGTGTCAGGGGTATTTGTATAGTGTTTTGAGTAGTTAGTCTTCCCATGTTGCTCCAAAAGATATACCTATGGTGAAAGATTTTTCTGATGTATTTCCGTAAGAGTTGTCTAGACAGTTGGTTAATAAGGAAATTGAATTTGTAATCGGTGTAATGCCTGATACTCAACCCATATCTAAAACTCCCTACCATATGTCAACTACTGAAATAAAGGAATTAAAAGTACAGTTGCAAAAATTGCTAGATAAAGAGTTTATTTGACCAAGCACATCACCGTGGGGTGCACCTGTGTTGTTTGTAAAGAAGAAAGATGGGACACACCGCTTATGTATTGACTACCGGGAACTCAACAAGGTAGCTGTTAAAAATAGATATCCGTTGCCTCGGATTGATGATTTGTTTGATCAGTTATAGGGGGCTTAGGTATTTTCAAAAATTGATTTGAGATTGGGATACCACCAGTTGAAAGTCAAAGCTAAAGATATTGAGAAAACTACCTTTCGAACTTGGTATGGATGTTATGAATTTTTTGTCATGCCTTTCGGAGTTACTAATGCACCAGTAACTTTTATGGATTTGATGAACCGAATCTTTAAACCATTTTTGGATGAGTTTTAGGTAATTTTTATTGATGACATTTTGATATATTCAAAGAGTAGAAAGTACATGAACAACATCTTAGAACAATTCTACAAACACTCAGGAAGAAACCATTGTTTGGGAAACTTAAGAAATGTGAATTCTGGTTGAATGAAGTTACAATTTTGGGGCATGTTATTAATAGAGATGGGATATCTGTTGACCCATAGAAAATTGAGGCAATTGTTAAATGTCCTACTCCGACTAATGTAACAAAAATTTGTAGTTTTATGGGTTTGGTAGTTTACTATCGGAGATTTGTCAGAGACTTCTCTAAAATAGCGGTACCATTGACACAATTGACTCGAAAAGGTGAACCATTTGTATGGATTGATCAAAGGGAATCCACATTCCAAGAATTGAAGACGAGATTGACTACTACTCCAATCCTCACCTTGCCATCAGGTACAAAAGAGTTTGTAATTTTCAATAATGCATCTCATAGAGGTTTGGGTTGTGTTTTAATGCAGAAGGCAAAGTGATTGTTTATGCGTCCTGATAATTAAAACTGCATGAAAAGAATTACCCAACACATGATTTGAAACTTGCCGCCATGGTATTTGCATTGAAATCTGGCGCCACTATTTATATGGGGCAAAATGCGAGGTGTATACAAACCACAGGAGCTTGAAGTATTTCTTTATCCAAAAAAAACTAAATATGCGGCAGAGACGATGGCTTGAATTGATTAAAGATTATGACCTGCAAATTCACTACCATTCGGGTAAAGCTAACACATTGACTGATGCTTTGAGCAGAAAAAGTACGAGAACCATGGCATGTTTATTGACATGCTAGAAGGAAATTCTGCAAGATCTAGATAGACTTGAAATAGAAGTTGCGTATCATGGGCAAGACAGTGTTTTGGTCGCAATGTCTGCACAACCAGCAATTATTGAGGAGATTAAATAGAAATAGAGAGATGATCAATTCCTAAAGAAAGTGTGTGATGAGTTTGAAATTAAGCCCAGACCGGGATTTACTACCGAAGAACAAGTTTTGAAATTCCAAGGGAGACTTTATGTTCCTAATGATGCCAAGTTGAAAAGAAGAATTTTAGAAGAGGCTCACAAATCAATGTTTGATATGCATCTGGGGAATACTAAAATGTACCAAGACCTGAAACCAATGTATTGGTGGCCCAATTTGAAGAGGGAAATTAAAAACTACAATTCTAAATGCCTTCAATGTCAACAGGTAAAAGCTGAACATCATAACCCCACAGGTTTGCGTCAACCTCTTCCCATCCCAGAATGGAAGTGGGAACATATAACCATAGACTTCATTGTTGGTCTACCTCAGACATCTAGAGGTATGAATGCTATTTGGGTTATTGTTGATAGATTGACGAAATCTGCTCATTTTCTTACTGTGAAAATTTCGACTAATGCCTATAGGCTTGCCATTATTTATATTGATGACATCATTCAATTACATGGGGTTCTAATATCTATTGTGTCAGATAGGGATCCTAAATTTTTTCTAGATTTTGGCGAAGTTTACAACAGGCTATGGGCATAGAATTGAGATTCCGCACAACTTTTCATCCACAAACTGATAGGCAAACAGAAAGAACTCTCAAAACATTAGAAGATATGCTTCATATGTGTGCCCTTGTGTGACACCGATGAGAGATTTGAAATATGAAGTGGGATAGCACGTGTTCATCAAGTGACACCGATGAAAGGGAAAACATGTTTCAACAGAAAATGGAAGTTGACCCTGCGTTACATCGGGTCGTTCCAGATTTTAGAAAGACTTGGCCCCATTGCTTATCGTATTGCCTTACCACCGGGAATGGAGCAAATGCACAATGTTTTCCATCTATCAATGCTCTGTGGATACCTTAGAGATCCCTTCCATGTCATAGACTACCATAGAATAGCGCTTGATGATGATATGATTTATGAAGAAAAGCCAATACATATTATTGATCGACAAGTCAAGCAATTGAGAAACAAGTCCATTCTATGGTGAAAGCTGAGTGGAAAGAACACTATCGGAAACAAGCAACGTGGGAAAAGGAGGATGAAATAAGACAACGTTATCTGGAATTGTTTTTGAATAGAGGTAACTCAAGTTTGGAGGACCAAACTCTTTAAGGGGGGAAGACTATAACGACCCCGACCTCCATGTCATTTTTACATAATATTTTGTTGGACATACATTGCATGATTATGTGTTTATTTGACGATTATCTATTTATTGATGAATTATCTATTTACCATGATTTTGAGTAATTGGTTTCAAATTGAGAATGTTTTCATGTTATACAATATTTTTCCATGTTTTTGTACCAAACATGTAAGGTTTGGGCCTTTGAATTGCTAGTTTGAACTTCAAACACAATTCTGGAAATTCCAGAATTCGAGTACTTTGCTTGAGCGATGGAAGTGTCACTCGAGAGTATATTTGAAGCTCCCAAAAGTTTTGCAGACAATTGCATAGTGGCTCGAGCGACCGATTGTGCACTCGAGTGAACTCTTTTTTTACTCAATACTTGGCTCAAGCGACCGTCGAGCGTGAAAATCGAGCATCCAATACTATTGTAGAGCTTTGCAGACTGCTCGAGTGATAAAAGGTGTGCTCGAGCAAATACCCTGTTTTCAACAATTTTCGTTTAACTCTTTCAAGTGCATACTTGCATCCTCATGTCATTTTAGGTACTTTAAGACATCAATTGGACACACCTAACCATGTGTAGACACCCCATTTTGACCGCCTCTAAGACTTGGATGCCTCAATCCGAACACTCGATGATAAAAGTTACATTATGCAACTTGTTCGAATCTTCAGCAAAAGAATTTGATTTCGAGCTTCAAACCCAAGCCTTCGACCCTATTTGGACCAAAACCTTTTTTTTAGCATGACCACTAAGTGAGCAGTAGGGCCAATTAATGAGCAGTAGGGCCAAAAACAATTGGCAGACCGGCCAATTAATGAGTAGGCCGTACAAAATGTTGGTCAGCCGACCCTGTTTAGCGACAGCAGATATATTACAGCAGTCAGTTGTCCCCATACCCATGCCTTGCACTAGTTGTCTCATTACAAATATTTCCGACGTGAGAAGGTGTTTTTCTATAAATACACGACCTTCCCTCATAGTTTGGGGTTAGAAAATTTTGCCAAAAGCCAAAGACTTGCCAAAACACTCTTCCTTCCTCTCTTACAATATACATACACTATACATGCGCTTCATAAGCCTAAACTTGAGGCCTTTTGCTGGGATTCTTGAACACAAATTTCAGCTCTTGAGAATGTTCAACTTGTGGTTTGTGAACTAGAAAAGCATATTTTCTTTAAAGGGTAATCTTTGCACTTATGTACCATTTTTTTCTATCTCTTCTCTTTGTTTTTTCACACTTTTTTTTAGAGTGTTGTTAAGCTTTAAAATGTGATTTTAAGTCACAAAAAAAGAGGAGGGGCTAGCCACCCTTCTTTGGCTTGCTTACTAGGCTTCTTTCCTTTCATTTTTTGTTCAAGTTTTCTACCCTTTTCAAAATGATTTTCAGCACTGTTTTGTGCTATTTAGGGGCTGTTTAGTGTGTTTATTTAGATTATGCTTTGAATACTATGCTTGTGTTGTCGTAAGTCCTCATGGATTCAGGTGTTTAGGCCATAGCCACTAATCTATTTGAGTTGATAGCTTTCAGTACATAGTTTTCACGTAAATATTCACACATGTAATAATCATCTATGCAATCTCCCTCCTTTCTTTGCTTTCTTTGATTAAGAGTTGTATCCAACACTAGATTATTGCTCAAGGCATAAGAAAGAGACTTTCCATGCTTAATGGTTTAACATCTTCGGAGGTTCATTACCAAGGCATTACATCTCTCTTATGCTAAGCATAATCTCTTGTTTGACACTTCTCTTTATCGCCGATGCATTACTTCTAAGGGACTAGCTTTCAAGTTTAGACCTTTGGAAATCATAAAGGAAGGTTTCATTATAGCTTGTTATCGAGTTTGGATTTAGGGTCATTATCGCCCTTTTTGGGTTTGACTTCGAATTCATTACCGCTCGTACATGAGTTTGATACCTCCTTTGTCATTTCTCCCGTAGAAAAAGGCTTGAAAAACTCATTTATTGGGTTAAGTCAATGTTTGATACTCTTTATCACTTTTTGGACTTAGTTGACATAATTATCACTTTTGGACAAAAAAGAAAGAAAAGATAAGAATTGGAAAGGTAATGTAAAATAGGCTAATAAAATTGGAGTAAAAGAGGTAAAAATGTAATAAAATTAGGTTGGGTTCAATCTGACGCTATATTGAACCCATTGCGTCGTGGACCATTGCATACATTTTAGTGATTTTCAATGATTCATGAAGCAATGTCCACCCATTTCCTTGAAGTAACTCCATGATAGAGAGGAGGTGTTGTCCATCTTTTGTTTCATTTTATTAAGCTTTTGTCCTATCGGTTCATAGATCATTATGCAACAAATTTGCAATAATTGATGATTTGTGAATCGAATCTACTCCTCCCATGATCATCTTCATGATAGGGAAGGGCAAAGAGGATAAACAACTCCTGGAAACACTCTGTTTTTGCTCTGTTTCAGTTCTGTGGCAGGAGGATATCCCTCAAAAGCAGTAGCAAGCTGGCCACCACTGTAGCTTTCTTTTCGTACTGCTTTTGGATACAACTAGCTCTACAGTTCGGACTCCCGTGGTTCTGAATCTGATTTCACAAGTGCAATGTGAACATGTGAAACAGTGAAAACACAAAAAGAGTCCAAAAAATGGACTGCTTTGCCAGATTTCAGAGTCGCCACCTAAATATTTTTGAGAAATTTAAGAAACCTGAGACTCGTGCCAAAGGTCACTTATCCGTCATCACCAAAGTATCTCGGCTTGGGAACTTAGGTACAAGAGGGGAAGGTCATGAATTGAGCACCCCACTCGCCCGATCAAAGATCGGCCTCTACTAATCATGATGTGATTTTTAGTTACTTTATATGCTCTTGTTCCGATTTATTAGGCTAACATTACTATGTGGTGTACGCAATTTATAGACTAATTCTGCAAAAATTGGAACACTTGATTTCATGTTTGTTTTGAAAATTGTTTTTAATACACGTCACTTAAAAAAGTGAGTTTGCATGTACATTAATCAATTTATTCCAACTTAAGCAATTAGCTTTCATCCACAGGCATTCAAACAAGTATATCAATTAAGCACTTAGCCTCATGGGAAACATGCTTGATATGGCAGCATAAAGATTCGATGTGATATGCTAAAACAATAAGTGCTCACCTAGTACTCCAAGGCAAGTCAAATGAAGAAAAATGATTAGAAAATATGCATGTTCCTAAACAATACAATGTGACTAATGCAATGCACACATTTATAGGCTCAGCTATGAGCAAGGTGTATGATCCAAGTCAAGACATGTGATAAATCATGTTTTCACGCAATGAAATTGAAATTGACATTGGTTAGGATGATGAGCTGAACCCAAATGTACATGAAACAAGTGTATGCAAGCATGAGAATGCTAAGTAAATATGATGCTCTATGCTATCATTATAAGCGGGTAAATAAAAGGGAGAAAGAAATGGGGGTTAGAAGACATACACAATTATTACACATTTTTTCCCTCGCACAGGAGGATTCGAATAAGCATCCAAGTGTCCAGATTAAGCTAACTATTACAAAACTATACGAATAAATTGAACTAGATAACTAATTACCTAAGCTAATTAACTACTTATTACAAATTCAAGGGACACTAAGCTAACTATCTAATTAATTATAACAAAGATATTAGAACGAGCCATAAAGTAGAAATCTAAGTTAACTAGCTACGCAATTACAAATAAACAACAATAAGAACTACAACAATAACTAATTATAACAATAATAATTAATTATGACAATAATAATTAATTACAATGAGGCATAATGATTGCATGCACAATGCCTAGAAGCTGCTTTGTCTGCCCAGACTGCTCTGTCTGACCCTCGGCCACTGTCCTCTATTTCTGTAAGAAAACTCATTGCTTGCCAAACATTGGGAGCCGACCGGGTCCAAATAGTGCCGGCCGTACACCAATTTGAGGCCAGAAAAATTTTTGTGCTATGAAGTGAGAATAGTGCAGACAGAGCCCTTTTAGGCTCTGTTTGTCCCTTCTGCCCCTCTCTTTCATGGGAAACTCAAGAGAAGAGTGAGTTCGAATCCGAAATCACCAATAAGCACAATTGCGGGCTTGATGATTTCGAGCACAATTAAGGGCTTGATGACAATTCTCAGAACGATAGACTTGGCATAATGTCCGACTGACTCCAACCAACCCTAAACACTTTCTTTATGTCGGTTTAGTTCATTTTAAGCCGATTTTATTAGTCCTTTCAATTCTTTAATCAATTAGTCCAAAGTGATGGTTAACTCCACTAAATGAGAAGAAACGTCAAACGAGAGGTGATCCTAAACATGAAAGAGAGACCATGCCGTGACGATGAACCTCTGTAGAGATTAAGCCATTGAGCATAGGTCTCTTTCCCATGCCTTGAATAACCATCCATCAGTTGAAATGACTCTCAAACAAAAGAAGAAAAGAGGGAGGTCGTAGAAATGAACGCTAGATTGCTTATTAAAATGATACTCTTGACATGAAAACTAAGCAAAGAAGAGCTATGGACAACACAACACAACAAGTAAGCTATGAGGACTTTCAACACAACAAGAAAGCTAATCAAAGCATACACTAATTAAATAAACTAGGATAGCCCTAAAATAGCCCCATATATATAAAAACAGTGGCTAAAAGTGTATGTGAAAAGCCCAAAAAGTTAAACAAAAAGCAGGGAAAGCAAGACTAGTAAACAAAAACAAGGAGGGGTGGTTAACCCCTCCACTTTTGAGACCTCAAATCATATTTTTTAGCCTTTTTTAAACTCTGAAAATCAGTTTGGAGACCAAAGAAAAGAGTGTAAAACAAAGGTTTGAGCTATGGAGTAAGGTACAAGAAAGGGTGTTAAACCTTTCTACCTTTGGTAGCTTTCCAAACCCAAGTTCAAACACTTGAAATGGACTAAAGACAACACAAAGACAGAAGAAATAGAAAACAAGAGATAGAAAAGAGAGCAAGAGAAAAGGTGGTAAGCTTATACCTCTTGAAGTAGACAAGCTCTTGTTTGTAAAACAAACTTGGTCTAAGCACACTCTCAAGCTTGAATTGTGATTCACTAAGCTCGACCAAGGTTCTAAGTCATGGCTTCAAGGTTGTGTGTAGTGTATAGAGATAGTATAAGGATGATCAAATATCTCCAAGTTAGCTGCACAAGAAGAAGGGGGATCTCAACTAAGTTTTACTCCTTTGAAATTTTTCCAACCCCTAACACTGAGATATATGCTCGTATTTATAGAATTTGAGCAAAAATAGCTTGAAAATATCTTTGAAAATGGACAGCTGGCTCATTCCCGCATAGAACAGTGTTTCTTGCTAAATAGAGCCGGCTGGCTCCTAATGGCTATGGCCAACACCCAATGTTCTCCCATGTTCCACTATTTTAAACTCAGTGTAGGGTGGCACAATGGTCAAAAATGAATTTATGGGATTGTTCTAGAACGTGAGCTTACGTTCCTTCGTTGAGACTTCGAATCACGCTCAACTCCACTTTATCATCGAGTGTGCAAGACCAAGCGTCCAAGTCTTGTGGGCGATCAAAAATGGGATGTCTACAACCACTTTCCAAGGCTGGCCGGCCATCAATTTTGTATAGGTAGTAGCGTTTTCAAGCAAAACAGAGAAAAACCTAAGGCCAAAACAGAATAATTTTCTAACTATGAACATAGCAGATTTTGGCAGCAAACAGAGAGGTTTCCAAGAGGATGTTCTCGGTTGTATGCATGTGGCTTCTCGCCTTCCATTCAAGTCCATTAAATTAATGCTTTAATATTAGTATGTGTAATTAATTAGTTAGCTTCATTCGAATTTATAATAGCTAGTTAATTTAGTTAATTCATTTGGTGTTGTAATGATTAGTTTAATTAGGACATTCATTCGGACACTCTTGTGTGAGGGCAAATTTGTAACACTTGTAATATTTGTATGTCTTCCAAACCCACGTCTTTCTCCCTTTTACTTATATGCTTATCGTGGTAGCATCATATTTTTCATTTCATATCATTGCCATGTGTGGTATCCATTTTTGGATGCATTGGGTTCGATTCATCATTCTAACATCGTTGTCATTTGCTACTTACTTGAATACGTGCGTTGCCGCATGCTTTGAGTTGATCCGTATGACATACTAATAAACCGAACCTAGTAGTTGCATTTTGTATGTGTTGCATTAGTCACTTGCATAGTAGACCATGCATTTTTTCTAATTATTTTCTTCTCTTTGGCTTGCCTCGGTTGAATATTAGGTGAGTATTTTTGCTTGAGCATATTGCATGTGTGTTCGTGTTGCCATATCAAGCATATTAGCATGAGGTTAAGTGCTTATTTGGAATAACTCTTTGAATGCCTATGGATGAAGGCTATTTCACTTAAGTTGGAATGACTTTGATAAATGTACATATGAGCTTGCTTTTCAAGTAGCACATATTCAAAATTCTTTTCAAACAAACATGAAATCAAAGTGTTCCAAAGTGGATGAAAATTGTCTATATTTGTGTTCCTCACATAGTAAGCATAATAATCAAACATGAGAATATATTGTACATAAAAATCACATCATGATTAGTAGAGGTCGATCTTTGATCGGATGAGTGGGGTGCTCAATCCATGACCTTCCCTCTCATACCTAAGTTCTCGAGCCGAGATACTTTGGTTATGATGGACAAGTGGCCTTTGGCACGAGTCATGGGTGTCCAAAACTTCCCAGAAATGTTTAGGTGGCGACTCTGAAATCTGGCAATGAAGTCCATTTCTGGCATCTCTGATGATAAATGGATTTTCTAAGCTTTGCCGGATTTGGACTCTCATTTGTGTTTTTCTGTTTCACATTGCACTTGTGAAATCAGATTCAAAACCACGGGAGTCCGAACTATAGGGCTATCATATCCGAGGAGACTAAACCCCTCCGAGGAGCACGAGAAACCAACTACACCATGGAATAAGTTAGGAACACATAAAAGAAAATTGAATTAAGATAGAATGGTTTATCAAGATGGTGCTTCAATTGTGTATTGTTATGTGCTTTGTATAGGTGGGCATCCGAGGCATAGAATCGATCCAACCCACTGTGAGTAGTAACTTTATAAAGATATGTTCAAGTTATATCTATTTTCGAAATTGCTTTGTGATTGGTTGATTTAAATGCTAATTTCTTTAATGAATGAAGTTCTCTTTGAAATTGTATTCATGGCATCCTTTAGAGAAGCCCTTGCATGGGGGAAACAATACCACAACCATTGATCATAGACCCTTCCTTGGGGGTAACAATACCATGGCCATAAGAATAATTGAAACATAGAGATCTCTGATGTTAAGACCTTAGTGGTCCATTGATAATATCGAACTTCATTCATTTAACTCCTCTATTCTGTTATTACTCACTGGGCCTTAGCTCACTGTTTATATATGTATGTAAGTGAGCAAATTGAACATCAAGATTAGAGAGAGTGCCTCGGAGTCAACCCCATGTCAACCTTTTTGAAGAGCTTCCGAGAATGAGCAAGCTTGGGCTCGTGTAGAGCCAAGCAAAGTCAAAACCCCTTTTTGTTATGATCTTCTATTCTACACTTTTGTTTTTGCTACTGGGGGTTGTTTTAGATACTTGAAATATGTATTAAAAGTTAAAAGTCTATTATGATGAATGAATGCATATATGTAAGGAATAGATGTATAATTGTGCTATGAGGATGTTTTCATATATGCACAGCTCAATGGATTATCTTTATGTCTTAAATTGCTTCTGCTAAGCCCTGTAAATTATACTAAGATTGATTTTGTTTATAGAGGTCGTAGGTAATCTGAGATTACTGGCCGGTCATGACACTAAACCTATAGGAGCGGGTTTGGGTCATGACAGCAAGAAGGAAAGGAAGAAGAGGACAATAACAAGAATAAAGGAATAGCCTTCAAATCCACCTCAAAATATCAAAACGATGAGGAAGATGATTTGGATGATGATGATGATAATGAGGAAATGGCATTCACCACCAAGGATGAGGAAGATGATTTGGATGATGATGAGGACGAGGAAATAGCCTTTAACTCCATTTTGAAAACATCTAATGATGGTCATCGTGTCTCTCCATCCTTAAACAGAAATCCTCCTAACTACACCCATCTTATAGGACTTCAATTTTTGACTAACAACCCAGCCTTAGACAAACACAATACCATTTCAGGCAAAAACCTATCTCTTGAGATGAGATTGTTACATCACATCATAAACCATAACATCCTTCCCTGCTCTGGCAGATTTGAAGCAGTCACCTATGGCCATACTTATCTTCTTTGGGCTCTATTACAGATTTTGGGAATTTGGTTTGTCAAGTTATTATTGATGCCCATAAAAGAAACAACCAAGCCCTACCCTGTGGAATGATTTTCACCAAGATCTTTAAACATTTCAAAATTAATCTCAAAGGTGAAGACAAAATCCCCAGAGACTCTGCTTCTTATGGCCCATAAACTCTTAGCCACATGGGTTATTCATTGATTGACAAGGTTTGGACCAAAACTAAAAAACCTGTTACCGCTCTATCTACTCCTGATCCATGTCTCTCCATTGATCCTAATCTTCCCAGTTCTTTGTCAATGCCTCTCTCTACCCCTGGTCCTTCCTCTTCGGTTCCACCTCATGATCTTTTCTCTCTGTCCACAAAAATTGATCATCTAGACTCTTTGGTTCAAGGACAACTGCTGGTAGGGATTGTTGAACTTAACTCTCGACTTAATAATCTTAATCTTAATCCCCAATCTACACCAGTGCCAAAAAGTTGATCAATTGGCTTCCATGGTTCAACAAATTCTCTCTTGCCAAATGGACATGCAACAAGAAATTGATAAGATGAGAGTACAACAATCTAAGGTAATTGAAGCTACCAAGTAAAGTGTTGAGAACATGGTAATCGCTATTTTTGGCCTCAAGCATCCCAATGAGGAATTTTGTCAACTTTTTCAACAGTGAATGGATGACGATCTTGGCGAACAAATTCATAAATTCATGCTTTGGTTCGTGCAAGGTTGGCATGAAGCAGCTTCGCATTGGCCTCGTGCTCCACCTCCTTTTCGCTAGTCCTTTTCTTGTTCTCTCTATACCCCTCTTTTTGTTGATGACAAAGGGGGAAAAGAATTGCAGTTTTAGTTTTTATGTATATGAACTTGGATGAACTTATATCTTTTAGTACAGGTTTTATTTTGATATAGTCTTGAATGGATATGAAACATGTGACACACACAATGATTGATATACATTCTTAGTACATGAATAAGGAAATTTTTTTGATGGAGAAATAGCTTGTGATTTCATTCAATGAGATTGATTCTTGATTAGCTCTAATGTGCAAATGATATAGTGCATATTGACAGGGGGAGCTTGTCATTTATTGTTCTAATTTTGCGAAAATCTTGTTGGCTTATGTTTTTGGGAGATTTCTCATTGGGTTTTGAAATGAAAATGTTTTGGCCATGAAACCCTTTTTATAGGGGGAGTTTTTCGATCTTGTTTTTAATCAATTATTTACGAAACTCCTTGAAAATTATTTCTTGAAACTCATGATTTGAAAACTTCACATATATTTGTCATCATCAAAAAAGGAGAGATTGTTAGCCCCAAGGTTATTTACAATTTAATTTTATTGATTTTGATTATTGACAAATATCTTGAGCTTATTTAATTATTCAAAGTTTTGAAAATATTCCCATATCTTTGCTCTTCAAAGATGTATGCTTCTATATTATTATATTCTCACAAGTATTGTTACCTCAAAGCACTAGAATATGTATACTTGTGCAAAAAGGGTTGACATTGAGTTATGGCAGGATCGACACCAAAAAACAGTGAGCACAGCTTTGGTGTTTAGCAGCAAAGAGTCAACACCAAAAATATACAGGGCCGACACCAAAAAATAGTGAGCAAAGCTTTGGCTATTCAACAGCAAAGGGTCGACACCAAGAACATGACAGAGCCGACACTGAAACACAGAGAACAAAGTTTAAGTCATTCAGTAGCAAAGGGTCGACACCAAGAACATCACAGGGTTCACACCAAAAGACAGAGAACAAAGTTTAAGTCTTCCAGCAGCAAAGGGTCGACACCAAAACTACAAAGGGTCGACACCAAAACTGCAAAGGGTAGACACCCTTAAATCTGGGTTTCAAAACCTAGCAGCCATTTCTGATCTATGAGCGGACTTTGCTATCATCATTATGAGCAAACTTTGCTATCATCATTATGGAGATATATCTTTTCTCTACCTACCAAGATTTGTATTAGTAGGCATCACATCTTTTGAAGAGGCTCCACCTCCTAAGGCTTGTTGACAGCCTGTACACACCTATGCTCTACTCCAACGGCTAGAAGACTCACCCATACTTCTCTCCAATGGCTAGAAGACACACCTATCCTTCTCTCCAACGGTTAGAAGACATTGAAGTCTATAAATGTAGCACTTCTCCAGATCCGAGATAAGAGAAGAACTCTGAGCATTCAAGTATTATTCCTAATCAATCTCTGCTACAGATTACACTTGTACTTTCACTTTCATAACTGAGTTTATTCTGAGTGTATCTCAAAATTCCCTTTGCTCTTACACTTTCATAGACATCGTTTGAGAGAGAAATCTTCTAAAAGAGGACTGTTGTACCTCTTGCTCTTATTCCTTTTATTCTGAGTGAAAACTTGTAAAGTGAGACATTTAGTTGAGAGGTCATCAACGGATAAAGTAAGCCCTATAGGCATTAAGTTGAGATGCACTCAATGGATAAAGTAATTCCAATGTAAAATCCACAAGCTTGATGAAGCTTTGGTGGTGTAATGATTTGATTCATATTGAAGAAATTCTCAAGGAGGAATCTTGATGAGTGGACGTAGGCCGGTGTGCCAAACCACTATAAATCCTTGTGTTTGAGCTCTCCTTCCTTCTCTTTTATTTTCAGTATTATTGATTGCTTGCTAAAATTTATTTACTTGATTTATTACATTTAAATTTCTACAATTATTTTTTATTAACCCAATTCACCCCCTCTCTTGGGTTGCCTACTTGGGTAACAATTCGTATAAGAGCCTAGACTCTAGTTTTGTGACTTAACCGTTTTAGAGTGATTTATTGCAACTCTTAGTTTCTCTCTTCCTAAAGGTCAAGCCTCTAACAGACCATCCTTTTTCAATGGCACAAATTTTAACTATTGGAAAACTCGAATGATTATGGATATACAATCTACTGACTATGAGGTTTGGAAAATCATTTGTGATGGTCCCAAAATCCCCACCAAAACCATAGATTACTGAAAGATTCCCAAACTTGAGAGTGAATGGACCTGTGCTGACTATAAAGATACTCAAGCGAATGCCAAAGCTGTTAATATGTTATATTGTGCACTTGATGCTACTGTGTTCAATAGGATTTGTACATGTGAAACAACAAAAGAAATTTGGGAAAAACTTGTAATAACTCATGAGGAAACAACTCATGTTAAAGAGTCTAGAGTGAGTTTGCTTGTTCATAGTGATGAGCTCTTCAAAATGAAACCTGATGAAACTATCTCCCAAATGTTTACTCGTTTTACTGATATTATAAATAGTTTGAAATCTCTTGGCAAAATTTATACTAATATTGAAGTTGTCAGAAAGGTGCTCAGATCATTGCCAAAAAGCTGGGAAAACAAAGTTATTGCTTTCATAGAAGCCAGGATTTATCAACTCTAAGTCATGATGAGTTAGAGGGAGAGGAATTCCTTCCTTGGATCCCTCTGTGATGCTATCATCAGAAATAGGAAGATGGACGAGAACATCATCAGGAATGTTATATAGAGTTCTAAACTCTGTAATACTTTCCTCGAACTCAAAGAAACATCTCAAGCGATTCATGATGAAAATAAAGGAAAACTAACAGAAGAAGAAGTAAAAAGAAATTCAAAATAGCAAAAAGCACAAGACAGAAAAAAAACATACAAGGATTACAGACTCGAACTTCAAGCAAAGGATAGAGAGGAACCCGTATAGGGTTCTGAGAAGACAATGAGCAATGTGGTGAAAGGCAAGGGACAACCTCTTAATTAATGTGTTAGAAGTGAAACAACGCATTGAAAGATGAAATGACAGGCGTCATCATTAAATTTAAAACCACGGAAAATACGCGTGTCATTGGCAGAAGTAACAATCCAGATTCCAATTAGGTCAGCCACGATGTCTTCGGCAATCCACCCCAGAAGATTGCTAAAGAGAAACAATTGTGGAGGGGTAAAAACATTGACCCAAAGCCCAGAGGTAACAACATTAACCCAAAGCCCAGGCCCAGCCAAGTAGGATGCATCAAGAGAAAAACCTAGATCATCGATAGGTCCGTCAGGCGAAGAGACAGTGTCACGTGACCATAACCTAAGTAAAATCTCCTTCTAGAAGAAGATTTACAAAATGAAAGGATGCCCTTAGATCCATTCATAATCAATGGTGAGGACAGCAATCGTCAAAGATAGAAGCATAGGTCCAGCCTACTCAAACGACATAACCATTCAATGAACTTAATTGGACGGAGGGAGCAACCGACAAGTTAACCACTAACACCTGACATAATCTAAGTCGTATACAGCAAGATGATCCAACGGTAAAGGATCAAAACAACCTGGCCACTTGCCCGACCAAAGTGCGGCAGTAAGCAGAGCCCATAGATTAAGATTCTAATCCAACGACCGAGGCCCAAGACAATAACATTATAAAAGGAGGAATAAGGAAAAGCTAAGGAGGTAACACAAAGGAAAAACAAGTCTTTCTTTTTAACCAAATATTATATGGCTGGTCTTCATTCTAACTTGACTGTCGAAGGGTCCTCCCGACTATCCCTGGTCGGGAGTGATCACTGACGAGTTGGTTTCTCTTTACAGAGAAAAGGAAGGAGCACTTCATCTCGTTTTTCCTATGGAGAAAATCTCTACCTTCCACACCCATCTTGAAGAAGCTCTCCGCCTTTAAGTAAACTAGCCCATGCCCAGGAGGCATTCAAGCCCTTTGTAGCCTTCATAAATGAAGAACGTGGATAATAAAGACCTTTAATCATCGTAGCCCAATAGGAACTAGGATTGACTATGAGTCTCCATCCTTGTTTGGCTAGCAAAGCTTGATTAAAGTCCTTGAAATCTCTAAAACCCACACCTCCAGTGAATTTAGGAGATGTCATAGTTGACCATTTAGCCCAATAAATACCTCAATTTTCAAGGTCACCCTTCCACCAAAAGTTCTTGATAATATAATTAAGCTTGCACAAAATGAGTGAGGAAGATCAAAACAAGACATCGCACAGGACACTATGGATTGGACTATAGCCTTAATGAGAACTTATTTGCCAACTTGAGACAAAACTTGGATTTCCACCCTTGCATTTTTGCTAAAGCCTTCTCAAAAAGAAGATTATAAGCTCCTCCTTTAGATTTACCAAAAGATGCAAGAAGACCAAGATATTTGGCTTTAGGATCAGCTTGGGATACACCCAAGATATGGTGTTGGAAGAGAATAAAGCCTCCGATTTATCAAAATTAAGAATTTGGCTAGAAGCCGCACTGTACACCTGTAGAATCTTCAAAATACCCTGACTATCTGACCTCTTTTCTTTGAAAAATAAGATCGCATCATTTGTAAAAAAATAGGTGTGATAGTTGTGGGCAAGTACGTTTCATCTTCAAACTAGTAATGGGTTTGGTAGAGAGGCTATGTGTGATGAGATTACTGAAAACATCTGCCACTATGAGGAAAAAGTAAGGGAAGAGAGGGTCATCTTGACGAAGTCCACATAAGGGGGTAAAAGAAGTATGTTTTTCACCATTTGCATACACTGAGAAGCTCACCGTAAACACACATTCCATGATTAACTTCACCCTCTAATATGAAAACCCAATTTTAACATATAAGCTTGCAAGAAATCCAACTGAATACGATCATAAGCTTTATTGAAGTCTAGTCTCATATCAACAAAACCCCTTCAACCCTATTTATTGTGTTTAAGGAAATAAAAGGCCTTATGAGCAATAAGTATACTATCTTGAATGAGCCTACCAAGAACAAAAGTAGGTTGTTAAGGACAAATGAGCTACTTAATACACACATTGAATCTATTGGCCAACACTTAGTAATTATCTTCATGAAAAAATTGCACAGACTAATGGGTTGATACTAACTAAGCCTTTTAGGGTCTACTACCTTAGGAATTAGAATGAGGTTGGTGTGGTTCGAATCTTTGAGCAAAAGACCATTGCTAAAGAAGCTATTCACTGCCCTACAAACCTCTAGGCCTACCACATCCTAGTGTTTATAATAAAAGAGTCCAAGAAAACCATCTGGCCCGAGGACCTTAAGCTATCCAAGCTAAAAAGTTGTAGACTTGATTTCCGCGTCCACCAATAGCCTGAGGAGAACGTCATTTATCTAATCTATAACTGAGGAGGTGACCATAGATAAGGCTTCTTCAAAATCCCTTGGATTCAAAGCATTGAAGAGGTTGTTGAAAAAAGAATTGAGATGACTATTAATGGCTGAATCAAAGTCTAACTAGATACCATCTTCCCCCGTAACATTAACCAGTTGGTTTCTTTGCCGACACTGTGTAACCGATGCATGGAAAAAAAAAAGTATTTCTATCACCGCAGTTAAGGCACTTGATCCAAGAGCGTTAGTGTTCGAACATCTCCTCTGTGAGACCCCTAACTTTTGTAAACCCTATTAAGTCCCTTACTTTTAAATTATTTCTTTGAAATCGCTCAATTTCTTAATTAATTGCAATTTTAACCCTAGGATCAAAATACATGCACCAACTGAAAACTCGCAAACCCTGATCGATTTTGATAACTTAGAAATCATTCTAATACCCTAATACTATTTAATTGACTCCATAAACGTAGAATTACCACTCGAAAACCCTAGGATTTTCCGGTTTTTATCACGCTCGTCGATTGATTGCCTTTTTATTCGAAACAAGAAATTCAAACCGAATTAGATTCTCTAACCCTAACTTAGTTAAATTCTACTCTAAAATAAATGTTCCAATTCATAAATTAAGGCCTTACCCCTCATATTTTACTTAAATCACAAATTGACCCCAAGTTAGTACCATTGTATATATATATATTTGTACCTCTTATTCATCAAATCTTTTTGTAGACAATATCTATGGGATTTGTACACAAAATAAATAGGAAAATCCCCCAAATCTTGAGCACTGGCTAGTCATCATACCTCCTAGGCTATAATCATTATACTTTAGAGATAAATCCCTTGAATCATGGAAATAATTATGACTTTGGTACCAATTCTATATATATACATGTATATATCTAATGTACTTGTAACTAAAACGGATTAAATTAGACTTAAGCCTAACTAGATCATAATTAAATACATAATTAAGGTCCTAATTATCCACTATTCCATTTCATTTGAACTAAATACAACTCAATTCCATTACATTTCAACCAAAGGACATTTTAGACAATTCACACCATTTTTCCTATAAATACACCACCATCCTCCATCTATATGAACATCAAACACCACACCCACACAACCACATGTCATAGAGAGAGGGAAAGGAGTGGAGAGTGAGCTTGTGGGAGGGAGAAAGAAGTGAAAGAGAGCAAGTCTTGCAAAACTAGTTCCATAAGCATTTAAGTAAGCCACAACACAACTCTCTATTTCATTTTCCTTTTTCAAATACATGTTATTACAAGTTTAAAATGATATTTTCAGATGTGTTGTAATGGTATTCTTGTGTTAGAAATGAAAGAAGTTGAGCCTTGATTCTACCCTTCTTGTATTTCTCTTAATCGATATAAGACTACCTTTTTCCATATCAAACTCTCAAAATTTCCAAAGGCAAACCTTCACCTTAAATTTCTGAGTTTAATACATATTATTTAGCAAGTTTTCATCACAAGATAAGTGGAAAATTTCCCCTAGTTGACCTCAATTCTCACCAAATTTCTATTTTCAAGAACTGTGTCAGAAAAATCTGTTTTTCATCGAACTTTCAAAATTTCTAGAAAAGTGTAGAAAAATCTTATGGACCTCCATTTTATGTAAAAATCTTCCTCAAGGAGTTATCTTTCAATAAAATTGGTTTCATTGAAAACGAGTGAGTGATTTGTGAGAAACTTCAATTTTTGTAACGGTCGACGAATCTAGACAGCGCTGGAACATTTCTTAAATAACTAAAAGTCTAGAAAAGCTATCACATTTCCAAAACATGTTCTGAAAACTAGATTAAATTCTCTACAAACCATAGGAAGGCTAGGTTCGGGAAAGATCTGAAATAGCCCTTTTGATTTTACTCTTTAAATGGTATTGAATCTGGAAATTTAGTTTTGCATGAGTGTTTTATGCTCTTGTGTACATGAATATGCTTATTAGTTTATGATCATGTCTTGGTATGGTATTTCATGTGTTGCGGTTATGTTCCTTAGCTTCTTCATTTTAATGATGCTCATGCTTATGTGGATATTACTATCTTGTTGAGTTTGTTCTAACTTAACTTAAAACATTGATCCAAACGCAAAACTTAATTGGGGTGGTATTGGGTTTTCGATCACTTGAATATTGAAGAGATGATAATGTGTTATGTATGGATTGATGGGATGTGCTCCCTAATTGAAGGTTAAGACTTGCGCAAGCATTTGTCGCGTAAACCCTAGAATGGAACGAACGTATTCGGACTCTTTGTGATGATTTGATTGGTGAGATAAGGTTGGGTCCGAATGGGACATTCAAGAGGATAAAATTTTTTTGGAAGGATAAGGTTGGATTTTGGGTGATAAAACCTTTTTTCTTTTCGTTATCCCTTTTGAGGCCCTGCGGTTGGCGCTACGCGGTATATAACTATTGGTAGGCATTCGAGGTTAGTTCTGCAACAAAGCAGCAAAAGGGGGAGTTCTGAATAGTCCGGTGTCCAATTCTTGTGGTTGGGAAGATGAAATCTCTTTGGGGATTTCTAGGATACTAACCACTAACATTATAACCTTTGTTATCTATTTGAATGGCATGTTCCTTTCCTCTATTATTGAAATTGCTGTTATTGACTTGAATATCATGCTTCACTACTTGCTTGCTATAAATGTGATGGTGTATTGGATTGGGAAAAAGGGACGGGGTGTGTGTGCGTTTACTAGGCATTCAAAGCTCATGGCATTTCATGCTAGGTATTGAAGACTATTAGATCGGTCGAAGGCAAAGCTGAAGCATTTGAGGATGTACGGCTACCCTAAGAGGATTAGAAACTAGTTTGTAAACATATTTTGAGAATGTAAGTGATAGATCCCATGTTGTAATTAAGACATGACTTGGTAATTTGTAGATATATAACATTTGTAACCTATCCTTATACCCCGTCAACTCATGTAGGCCTTGTGTTAATACCTTGTCAAGATCTGCCAAAAACGTAGCTTTGTTATCTAAGGTGGTTGGACTTAGAAGGGAGGCTATTTTGACTCCTCCGTCCTTCCTGGGATCTTGCTTGGTTATTAGCCAAAGGACTCATTAGTGACGTTTCCTACTCTTGTAACCTTAGATAAACCCTGTATTTAATGGTTAATATATTATCTGATGTTCCCGATTTTTGGGACGTCACATCCTTCTCACGAAGAAGGACCACCTCTATCTCCTCCTGAATAATCCTAAACTGATTATTAGTGGACTCAAAATAGGGTTGTTAAAAAGGAGTGATGATAAATTTTAGGTGGGCTAATTTGTAACGTCCCAAAATAATAACCCATCTCACAAAATTCAATAGAAACGCAATATACGAAATAATAACCTTTCATTTATATTTCTTTTACCGTACAAAAGATGACATATGCAAGTATACATTCACAAATCCTAGATCCAGAATCTATAGCATATGTCACATATAGGTGAATTGAAATAAAAGGTTATACAGATAAGTTAATGCCCTAATGGCTATATCTTTCCAAGACAATGCTAAGGTACAACTAAAGTGAGGCTTGTACAAAATAATTACAATGAGAAACAAAATGAGCCTTCAGCGCGATAGTTTTCTCAAGCTAAGTCTTTAGTGGAGGCATATCATCAGCACCTGAAAGTTTTTTTCCATATAGGGTGAGCCAAAGCCTACTAGAGATACTTTAACACAATGCATGGAACTTAGCAAAGTTATAACGTGAATGCACATGCATGCCATTTGTCAAACTTTAGACTTCTCCATCTCAAAACAATGCAATGCCTTTATCAATGTATTTCACTTCATGAAAGTAAACATTTATATCAAAAAACAGGGCAGTGGATAGAAAACACTGAAAATCTCTAGGAGCATGTTTACCAGTAGGTTATACAAGCACTACCAAAGGCATTTTACTGGTACTAATTAGAAGGATCAGCACCTAACTGAGCGAGTTTTTGGACATTCACCAAGGACACACAAGCTAACAATATAAACCACAACCACACCCCCTAACCAGATTCACCTAGGTATACACCCATTTTTCTCAAAACAAATACATTTTCAATGTTCAAGTATGAAACGATGCTCGATGTACAATGTATGACAAGTTGGTTTCAATTTAACCTAATCCTCATGCAATTTTTACAACAATAAAGACTATTCTTCACCGATAGCCCAAAACAGATATTTCTACTCAACAGATAATTTGTTCAATAATAGATAAAATCTCAACATTTTCATAATGGGAGTGAGAATAAATATCTAACTTCACTCTCATCACTAACCAATACCCTTTTTCATAACCTTTCAAAACCCAATATCTTTCATTTTCATTTGATAAAACAAATATCAATAATTTTCAAATAAAATTTCCTTTATTTCCAAAATCACATTTAAAGAAAGATCTTTCCATATTTCAACACAACCCATCAATATACACATTTCCACAACCTTTTCAAGCATTTATTTGGAAAACCTCTATTTTATATTTCACAATCAAACCCTAGGTTTAACCCAAAACTCCCAAATCACAAAATACTTTCAAGGAACAAATAACTAAACTAAAAATCATACAAGAGGTTAAAGAAATACCCACCTTAAGAGTAGAAGAAATACCCAAAACTCCCAAATCACAAAGCACTTTAGCAAAGTCGAAAATGAGATCCTCTTCGATTAGATTGAAGCTTTCGACGAGCTCTACCTTTTTCTACAAAGAGCAATGGTGAAGAAATCAATGGATGATGGAGCATTTGAGGTTTTAAACAAGAACTAGAGAGAGAAAGTGAAGAGATTGGGGTTTTAGAATGTTTTAGAGAGAGAGAGGGATCAAAAAGTGATTCAAAAATCCCTTTTCCCGAGCTAGTATACGCACAGACCGCTCGAGCGACCAAAACATCGCTCGACCGTTAAAGACAATAAGTGACACCACTCGAGCAACAAAACACCACTCAAGCACACAATGACCCCTTCTCAAAAGTTTTGCAGACAACAGAAGACCGCTCGAGCGCAAGAAGGACAGCTTGAGTGAAGATCACCATACGCCTAGATGTTTTACAGACCTGCAAAATACTGGGAGATCTCAAAGACCGCTCAAGTGACCAAAACACCGTTCGAGCGAACAAGAAGAAAACTGGACAACAACTCTTTCGAAAAACTAACACCCAACCTGTTTCAAACACGCCCAACAACTCAACTCAACCACTAACAAAACGACAAAAGATAAGTATAACAATTAAAGGCACTGAATCCTAGATCTAAGAGTATGAAATAGGTCGTGTCTAAACCAAAACTGTTATAATCTCCCCCCTTAAGAAATTTCATCCCCAAAATTTAAAGCAAACCAATAACTACCAGGTTTCAATTCCATTGATGACAAACACTAGTAATGATGATAAAACAAAGTCATCCAGTACAAAACACTACAATTCAAATTCCCAAAACATTTACAATATTTACATATTACAATATGAATAAGATTTCCATACAAGTCTCAAATATTAACAAATAGGTTTGGATACTTTCACAGGCTTCTGCCTCACATTCCCAAGTCACCTCCTCAACTCCATGGTGTCACCACAACACCTTAACCAATGGGATGGTCTTGCTCCTCAAGACTTGATCCCAGGTATCTAATATGCGAGCGGGTCTCTCTTCATACGAGGCATCCTCATCTATCTCTAATTCGGTCCAATCCAGCACATATGAAAGATCAGGCTCGTACTTCCATAGCACACAAATGTGAAACACGTCATGAACCTCGGAATGTTGGGGCGGCAAAGCTAGACAATAAGCTACTTCTCCAATGCGCTCTAAAATCTCAAAAGGCCCAATAAATCTAGGAGACAACTTCCTGCTCTTCCCAAATCTCATCAAACCTCGCCTCAATAATATTTTCAGAAACACATGATCCCCCACCTCAAAACACAAGGGCCTCCTCATGTCGTCGGCATAGCTTTTCTAGCGACTCTGCGCCAAAACCAACCTCTTACGAATAAGTACAATCTTCTCCGTAGTTTCCCAGACTAGCTTTGGACCTATCATAGGTGCATCACCCATCTCAACCCAACAAACAAGAGATCTACATGATCGGCCATACAAGGCCTAAAAAAGATGTCATACCAATACTCGCCTGAAAACTATTATTGTAGGGAAATTCCACTAAAGGCAAGTGTCTCTCCCACAACCCCTTCAAATCGAGAACGCAAGCCTGAAGCATGTCTTCTAAAATCTGAATGGTGCGCTCGGACTACCTATCAGTCTAAGGATGATAGGTGGTACTAAAGGTCAACTTGGTACCCAAGGCACTCTGTAGACTCTGCCATATGTGAGCTATAAAACGTGGATCCCTATCCGAGACAATAGTCACTGGGACCCCATGAAGTCGCAAGCAAGGAAGTCTACTGAGTCACTCGTGCGCATGGGCACAAAGTGTGTAGATTTGGTCAACTGATCGAGTACTACCCATACCGAGTCATTGCCCCCATTAAGTCCTTGGAAGATTTACAACAAAATCCATCATGACATGCTCACACTTTCACTCGGCTATAGGTAAGGGTTGCATTAAACCCGCTGGTCCCTGATGCTTGGCTATCACTTGTTGACAAAGCACCTCGAAACAAATAAGGCTACATCACTCTTCATCTCCCTCTACCAAAGTTGACGACTAAGGTCGTAGTATATCTTTCTGCCTAACGGGTGTACCGTAAGGCGTGAATGATGGAACTCTCAAAGTACCTCTTCTCTACAAGATTCTGGTACAAAATGGCGGTCTAGATATCTCACACTCGAGTCATAATAAATGCTCAAGCCCTTTTCTACCTTCCCACTAGATATCTTTGCCCGGATAGATTCCAATTCGCAATCCTCCTGTTATGCTTCTAAAACTCGGCTCACTAGAGTAGGTTGTGCAACTATAGTGAACAAAATGGCCGACTCTACGGACTCGCCACAATGCAAGTCAAATTCACCCACTATACCCTACATCTCTCATTCCTGGATGGCGATACTAGCTACACTGCTTACGGATTTCCTACTCAAAGCGTCGGCCACTACATTGGCCTTTCCCAGATGATATTGTAACTCAAAATCATAATCCTCTATGAACTCCATCAACCTCCTCTACCTCAAATTTAAGTCCTTCCGTGAACACAAGTACTTCAAACTCTTATGATCGAAAACAGCTAAAATCTCTCCCCGTATAGGTAAAGCCTCTAGATTTTCAAGGCAAAGATCACTGCCGCTAACTCTAGATTGTGGATGGGATAATTTCTCTCATGTGTTTTCAATTGTCATGATCCATATGCTACCACCTTCCTTTCTTGCATCAATACACAATCCAAACCTTCCCAAGACGCATCACAATAAACTGAATAACACAAACCTCTCTCCGAAATAATCAAAACTAGAGCAGTGGTGAGTCTAACCTTAAGTTCTTGAAACGACTTTTCACAAGTCTCACTCCATATGAATTTGATTCCCTTCCTTGTTAATCTAGTCAATAGTGAGGCCAATCTAGAGAAATCCTTCACAAAACGTCAGTAATACCCGGCTAAGCCCAAGAAACTCCGAATCTCAAAAGCATTCTTAGGTTGTTCCTAATCTTGCACTGTGTCTATCTTAGATGAATCCACGGTCATCCCTTTCCTGGACACTACATGGCCTAAAAACTTAACTTCACTGAGCCAAAACTCACACTTCCCAAACTTAGCATATAACCGATCTGCTCTAAGCACCTCAAGTACAACCCGCAAGTATTTCTCATGTTCCTCCTTGAAAGGTGAGTAGACGAAGATGTCATCAACGAAGATAACCATGAATCGATCTAAGAACTCACTAAAGACTTGATTCATCAAGTCCATGAATGAAGCCGATACGTTGGTCAACCCAAAAGGCATCACTAAGAACTCATAATGGCCATACCACATACGGAATGTCGTTTTCTAAATATCTTCCTCCTTCACTCTCAACTGGTGATAATCCAATCTCAAATCAATCTTAGAAAAATACTGAGACCCCTTTAATTTGTCAAACAGGTCATCTATTCATGGTAGTGGGCATTTGTTCTTAACAGTTACCCAGTTTAACTTCCAATAATCGAGGCATAGTCGCAATATGCCATCTTTCTTTTTAGCAAAGAGAGTCGGTGCTCCCCAAGGTAATGTACTAGGACGAATAAAGCCCTTATCTAACAAATCTTGAAGTTGCACCTTTAACTCACACAACTAGGCTAGTGCAAACTTATATGGTGCCATGGAAATCAGAGTCATGCCTGGTGCTACGTCAATTGAGAACTCAATCTCTCTATGTGGTGGTAACTCTATGAGATCCTCCAGAAAAACATTTAGATATTCTTGGACTACTCTTAGTAATTCACCCCAAATCATACCACTCTCATTAGCTACCAAGAGGGTAAAAAGAAAAATCAACTCTCCTCGACCCTTAAGGTCATACAACAAAGGAGTAGGACAATCACCCTAGTCAAACATGAAGTAAAAGCACCCCCCTATGGCATACATACTGATACCCTTCTACGATGACAATCTATCGAAGCCCGGTAATGAGTCAACCAATCTATACCCAAAATTACGCCAAAGGCATGCATATCAAGAATAAAATCGAAAGAGAGCCGACGATCAGCGACCTCAATCTCACAAGAGCAGCATACTCAACCTAATGCTACTCAACCCCCAACAAGTGTCTCAACCAAAAGAGGAGAGTCCAACCATTCAAACTCCAAGCCAAAGTGGATGTAAAAGAAGACGATATGAATGAATGAGATGCACCAGTATCAATAAGCACGTTGGCAATAAAGTTAAACAATAAAAAGTTACCTCTCACTACGGAAGGTGCTGGCAACTGATCCAACGTGGTAACAGCATACACATGCCATGAAGAACTCTACTCTACCTACTGACCCCTTGGAGCACAGGCCTGATACATGGATTGAGCCAAAGTGGCTTCTTGATTGACCCTCGAGGCTTATGCTGGCTGATGGCTTTGTGTTTGCCTCGAACCAGACGCGCCAGATGTGCCACCAAACTGAGGGCAAAACCTCATCAAGTGCCCAGACTGCCCACACTGATAACAGGTAGGCGGCTGACCTCTCCCTTGACTTTGGCTTTGAGGATGAGCCGAAAATGATGCAACCTATTGCCCTCTTCCCCTCTGTGGCCAAACTGAACATTTGTGGCCCAACTGACCACATTTGAAGCAAGTGTACCCTCCCAGGTTACCTCTCCTCGAACCCGAACTCGGTGCCGGAAAGGTAGATCTAAACTGTGTAGCTTGGGACCGTTGTGGAGTGGAACCCCTTTGCCACTGGTTGTCCCTTGCATCCCTCTAAACATCTTGGGATCTTTGCCTGGAGCCCCTCACCTGCTTCTCCTCTGTTTGGATCACAGTCTCTAAGTGGGCTGCCAACTTCACAAGACGGTCGTAATCTTGAATCATTGACCTGACAACCTTAAAAAGGAGCTTGGTCCTCAATCTCTTCTGAAACTCGATGCAACGGCATTCTTCCATCGCCACAAGTGTCGGTGCAAACCTCGATAACTAGTAAAAGTCGTCTCAAACTCAGCCACCGGTGTGTTTAGCTGCTTAAGCTTCAGAAACTGCTCCCTTAACTTCTCTGTTACCGTGGATGGCAAAGACTTATCTTGGAAGGCATTGACAAAAGCCTCCCAAGTCACCCCAATAAGCCCTCGTGCATACTCCCACCACTGACCCGCATCTCCTTTCAACTGGAAGGACGCCAAGGTCACCCTCAAGCTGTTGTCCTCGATGCCAAGCATCTCAAATGTCTTCACCATTTGTTCAAGCCACTCGTCGGCCTTTAGTGGCTCTTTCGGATCCCCCAAAAACTCATCCGAATTTGACCGAAAGAACTCCCTATTTAGAAAGGATGACTCGGTTTCTGTAATATGGGCCTGGACTTGATTCTCTACCCTAAGAATGTCCATGGATTCCCGCAATGCTCTGGCCATTTCATGGGCTAAGGCATCCATGGCTTGCTAATCTGCCAGCTTGGTCACGTTGGCTTGATCAACTCCACCTCCTGCGCCAAAATTTCATTCGGTATCGACACCTCATGCCGCCTAGGCCTACCACGCCTACCACCACATCCTTGTCTTATATTTCAGAAAGGTAACATAATAGTTTAGGGCATTTACAAATATGCCGAACCTAACTCATTTACGTCCTAATACAGTAGACAACAATTAATTCATTCCACGTAAGCATTGAATCACGTAATCACAAACGAATTTCATTTCTAGATAATTAATTGTTCCACGACATTACCAAAGTTCCAATTAGAACAAGCAGTGATCAAGTGTTTTTCTAATAGGACTTTTAGAAACTTGTTGATCCAATCAATATCTTAGAAACCAAATCTCATACTCATTTAGTCACATAAACATGCTATCACATAGCATTACCAGGTTTACTTCTAATATTATCTAGCAAGACAAATCCATTGTGGTAAAAACCACGTCTCACGATCCCAAAGTATTCAAACTCAGTAGCTTTGATACCAAGTTGTAGTGCCCCAAAATAATAACGACAACCCATCTCATGAAATTCAATAGAAACGTAATATACGAAACAATAACCTTTCATTTATATTTCCTTTACCATACAAAAGATGCAATATGCGAGTATACATTCATAAATCATACATCTCGAATCTATAGCGTATGCCACATATGAGTGAATTGACATGAAAGGTTATATAGATAAGTTAATGCCCTAATGGCTACATCTTTCCAAAATAATGCTTGGGTATAACTAAAGCGAGTTCAACTCAAAACAATTAAAGGCCAAGGCTTGTACAAAATAATTACAACAAGAAACAAAATGAGCCTCAACTCCATGGTCCTCCTAAGCTAAGTCCTTGGTGGAGGCATATCATGAGCACCTGAAAGTTGTTTTCCACATAGGGTGAGTCAAAGCCCAGTAAAGATACTTCAACACAATGTATGGAACTTAGCAAAGTTATAACGTGAATGCACATACATGCCATTTGTCAAACTTTATAATTTTCCATTTCAAAACAATACAATGCCTTTATCAATATATTTTAATTTGTGAAAATATACTTTTATATCATAAAATAGGGCAGTGGATACAAAACACTAGGAATCTCTAGGTACGTGTTTGCTAGCAGGCTATACAAGCACTACCAAAGCTATTTTACCGGCACTAACCGGGAGGATTGGCACCTAATCGCGTGGGCATCTGAACTTTTCCCAAGGACACACAGGCCAACAATATAAACCACAACCACACTCTCTAACCAGATTCACCAAGGTATACACCCATTTTTCTCAAAAACAAATACATTTTCAATGTTCAAGTATGAAATGGTGCTCGATGCACAATGTATGAGAAGTTGGTTTCAATTTAACCTAATCCTCATGCAGTTTCTACAACAATCAAGACTGTCCCCCACCAATAGCCCAAAATAGATATTTCTACTCAACAGATAATTTGTCCAACAATAGATAAAATCTCAACATTTTCAAAATGGGAGTGATAATAAATATCCAACTTCACTCTCAACATTAACCAACACCTTTTTTCATACCCTTTCAAGGCCCAACATCCTTCTTTTTCCTTTCATAAAAAAGCCATCAATAAGTTTCAAACAAAATTTCCTTTATTTCCAAAATCACATTTAAAGAAAGATCCTCTCATATTTCAACACAACCCATCAATATACACACTTCCACAACCTTCTCAAGCATTTTATGTGAAAACCCCCTTTTTTTATATTTCACAATCATGCCCTAGATTTAACCCAAAACCCTCAAATCACTAAGCACTTTCAAGGAGCAAATAACTAAGCTAAAAATCATATAAGAGGTTGAAGAAATTCCTACCTTAAGAGTAGAAGAGAAAGAGAGCAAGAGTGAAACTTTGGCAGAGCCAAAAATGAGATCCTCTCAGATTAGATTGAAGCTTTCGACGAGCTTTACCTTTTTCTCCAAAGAGTAATGGTGGAGAAATCAATGGATGATGGAGTATTTGAGATTTTAAGCAAGAACTAGAGAGAGAAACTGAAGAGATTAGGGTTTTAGAATGTTTTAAAGTGAGAGAGAGGAATGAAAAAGTAATTCAAAAATCTCTTTTCCGAACTGCTATACATGTAGACCACTCGAGCGTCTAAAACACTGTTTGAGCGTCAAAGACAATAAGTGACACCGCTTGAGCGACCAAAACACCACTCAAGCGCACAATGACCCCATCCTAGAAGTTTTGCAGACAACAAAAGACTACTCGAGCACAAGAAAGACCGCTCAAACGAAGATCACTCTATCCCAGAAGTTTTACAGATTTGAAAAATACTAGGAGATCCCAACGACCACTTAAGCGACCAAAACACCGTTCGAGCGAAGAAAAAGAAACTGGACAGTACCTTTTGCGAAAAACTAACTCCCAACCTGTTTCAAACACACCCAACAACTCAACTCGACCACTAACAAGATGACAAAAAATACGTATAAGATTTAAAGCTACTGAATCCCGGATCTAAGAGTATGAAATAGGTCAAGTTTATACTGGAATTGCTATATAATCTTTTCTTCTTATCTCCAAATTCAAGCTTGCTCCAAGTTGACAGCCCTTGTTTGCAAGATTGCAGCTTTTGAGTGATCTTAAGCAAAGGTGATCCCACATGGAATTTACTCTAATTTAATTGAATGATCTTAACGCACGAAGGGCTAGTAGTCCATATCGATTCAAATTATACAATGATGGAATGCTCAACACAAAGAATTAAAATTAAATAAATGCCCTTAGGCTTGCAGTGGTACATAAAAAAAAAATTTAAAATTTTAAAAAAAAAAAAAAAAAGGCATAACCCTTCAATAGGCCCCATGGCTAACAATTAAGTAGATCTCAACTCCAAAGAAAACCTTTCATGCTTGTACCTAAAAAGTAATCAACAACGTGGGATGAACATATAGTCCGGTAGGAATTTCAATGACTCTAAACAATAATATCATATGGATAGATAGGATCATGAATGCTCCACATCATACTATATAAATAATGTACATTTTATATCCAAAATATACACACATAAGTATATCTTTTCTCAAGAGAAACCTTATTCAACATTCCAAGGAAACTCATTTTACTTACCTTTACAATTCACCCTTTTCAATTCAAAAGATTTCCAAACTTAAACCACATCTCATGACACAACCTCAACTATATTCTTAATATATCTACCATGTTTTATAGCCTAAAACACAAAGGCAAATGGAACACACACCATAATATAACCCAACAAGAAATAACAATAACATCGATATACACTCCCATGTTTTACTAGCTATAGGGCACATAAGGAAAATGGTGCACCATTCATATCACAACAAACATATGAAAGTAAACTAAGCAATACTATCACATAAGACAACCCAGCTTCGTCGAGCCATAACCACCACAACACACTTTATTGGGTATGAGTCGGAAAGAAATGAAACCTATCTCAAAGTGCCACACTTTACCAGTGACTAGCTGCGAGGGAACGAAACCTTCATATAGCCTAGCAAAACACACGCTTTATCGAGTGCAAACTGGAATGGAACGAAACTTGTCTCAAGGCACCATGTTTTACCAGACTAAAGCCAAAAGGGAATGGAACCTCAAACCCACACTTTACCGGGTGCAAGCTTGAAGGGAACGGAACCTATGTCACTACACCACACTATACCGGGTGATAACCGGAAGGAACGGACCCTCTATATAGCATATCCATCATTGTTCATCACAATCTAGTTAACACGTTATTCTAAAGTACGCAAATAATTCAACAACACATAACTCACATAATTTACTTAACAACAATCATTACCATCCTCCACCAATGGCCAAAAGCAAAACCTCTAAAGAACAAATACACAATTTTCACAATTAACTTCCATAAGTGAGTCCATGCTCTCAAACATCAACATTTTCCCGAAGGGAGCAGAATCTATGTCATTGCGCCACACTTTACCGAGTGCTAACTAGAAGAAAACAGACCCTCTATATAGCACATCCATCATTGTTCATCACAATCCAGTTACCACGTTATTCTAAAGTACGCAAATAATTCAACAACACATAACTCACATAATTTACTCAACAACAATCATTACCATCCTCCACCGATGGCCAAAGACAAAACTTTTAAACAACAAATACACAAATTTCACAATTAACTTCCATAAATGACTCCATGGTCTCAAACATCAACTTTTTCAATATAATTTAATCCAAAACAACTAATGTCCCTTTTTCTTCTATAATATATTTCCAATTTACAAAGAGTACAATAATTCATAAATTTTAAAACCAAAAACTATTCTCACTTCCCATTTTCATTTCTCATTTTACTAACAAGTTTACAAATATCTTTTTGATTTCAAAACCAATTCTCATTACTCCAAATTTCCAACACTCACAAACAATTTGCCAATACCCTTTTTAATTATCAAAATCCCAATTTGTTGATATACACTCATAACCCAACACATACACAACACTAATAAATCCCCTTTCTCAAAACAAATTATAATAGTTAGGGCTTTCAAATTCTAACATCCTAAACATGCTCAATTAGCACTTAATTTCCCAAATCAATAATAACACAAGGTTTAAACTCCCAAAACGCCAAATCCTAACCTTTAAAATTATGCTTTTACAAAATTTCATAGCAAATCATGATTTTATGCAATCAAAAACTATCACTTATTTATCTATTGCGAGGTATTGAAAAGAATCAAAGAAATCCCTACCTCTTAAAGCGAAGACGAGAAAACCCAAAAATCCATCAGCGACAACAACACAATCCTCTCATATTAGAAGAGAGCCATCATCATGCTCTAAGTTTTGGTATAAGGAACTATGGGTCAAAAGTGACTAAAAATAGATGAAATAAAAGGTTCAACACCTTGGAGGTTCAACCATAATAGAGGAGAGAAAAGAGAGAAAGAGAGAGAGAGAGAGAGAGAGAGAGAGAGAGAGAGAAGAAGAAGAAAAGTTGAAAAAAGTGACTTTTCATGGGGCATAGCTTCGTTATATAGAAACACCACTACAGGCGCGAACACCACTGTCATTGGCGTGAAACCCCCTGCACAGCCTCGATCATGCTAGTTGGGGACCATCATCATGGCCCATCGTGGGCAACGCAACTCCATTAGGCCAAAATATCATAAGGTGGTTTTTCATCACGGCCTGTTCACAACCCACCGCTAGCGCAAACTCAAGTTCACAAGTGCTACCGTATTGGTCGCGGGCGCCACCACTCTTACAGGGCATGCTATAATTAGGGTGCTAGTTCTTAAAACAAGGTTTCCTTTGACAAAGAAGTTCAATGAAGTGTAATACAACCCAAATCAAATGCAAACTCAACACAAAACGATAGAAAGGATCAGGTCTTGACCCAGGCCGCTATAACCTCTCCTATTAGTAAATTTTGTCCCTTAAATTAAGAACATGCCAAGGCTCAAAGAAAACAATCATGAAAGGGACTAAACCACCAATCCAAAGTCTAAATTTATACTTAGGATAATTTACTGGATCCTGGTCCAATATCTCGGTGCCCCAAAGACACTCGTCACTCGAGTAACAAGATAAAATGAAAGAGGTCATAATTGTTTCTACGACCCACATGAACTCATTGGGGTCTACGAGACTAGAATTCAAACTACAACTTCCACTCACACCCAAATACATAAACCACGTCTCAACTGCATACAAACACCCAAACAATAATCTAGCATTCAACACCCCAAAAATAAAGGATAAAACCACACTCACAACAAGAAACTATTAGTCAATTCCCACAAAAGAAGAGGACTACACCAATGAAATGCGGTACATGAAGACAACTCTCTGGCACAACAAGCCCAAACAATACTAGTCTATCAACAACTAGATACACAAACACATAACAAGTAATCCGTATTCACACCATTACTCAATACAACCACACGAGGTTAAAGAATTAATTACGCATTGTAAAAAAAAAAAAAAATCTCATTTCTCGTTGAAAACGCTTCTCTTACATTCAAAACTTTCTATAAAAAAAAAAAGTTTTCAAACTCATATCGCATTCCAATGACAAAGGGTTTCCAATTTTTTTCCAAGTTCCGAGTAAAATCCAATAATTTTGTAAACATATTCCAAAAACAAACAAGTGTTACTCATAACACATAGTCAACCGCAATAGTTCACAACTATAACTCTTTTATAATTAAGTTCAATTATAATGAAAATGTTTTCAATTTTAGCAATGTCATTCAAGGCCACAATACCAGAAAAAATTTCATTTCCCAAATTCTTCTCTCATTATATAACCGGTGATCCTCAACTATCACCCAATATTATCCATCACTCCTATGGTGATGCCACAGCGCTAACATAACATCTCTACAATAAGAATTTATAGAAATAACAATCGTGCTAATAAAATATAAAGCACAAATAACTTCACTGATTTTAGGAGTCTCATCCCATCACAATCTCTATCACAATTATCAATCATATACTAGCAGAAGTGCGCTCACAAAATCAAGAAACCACCACATTACCCCCAACCCGAGGGATTTCCACAAGCTTAGACAAGGCATCACACTCTAATAAATAAGGCTCAATGCTCGCAAGTGTACTCTAAGATATTTCTCAACCTCACAACCCTTTGTTCACAACCAAAGTAATTTCTGAGGTGACTACTTCTCATCAAATTTTAGATAATAGCCAACTAACTCAACAAACTCTGCACACTTAGCACCAAACATTGACATTCATCAGCACCACTCACCTCTACATAGGTTTAACAGCCATTCTCGCATAACCTATGAATTTGCATCGAACTCCTCAAGACCAAGTACATTATGGCCACTATCTCTGAACATTTCCCCCTTTGAAACTCATTACATAATTCTCATTCCCGAGTCAGCTCACTATACATTCATGCCTATGTGGCAATCATTTACTTCATATTACGCACAAAAGACCAATAAGGTCAACTACAAACTCACTAATCCCACAAACACGAGCACACAAAACAACAAGCACAAGCATTACTCTCATCATCAAGATACATAAGTCTCACACTCCCTCAAAGAACATCCCCAACACTTTACCAAGTAGCTCTCACCAATTCTATAAACTCTAATGGGTCGCACTATCCCAAACCATACACATTTAGAATAATACAACTCCACCCTCACTACATTCCAAAACTAGTCACAACAAATGCAAATTACTCATTTCTAACAAACAACTCAACCTAAAATACGTCTCACAAGCCATCACATGTTCGACCCATAAAACTACAAACAAATATATGACAATACTAGGATTACCAATCCTAACAACAACTTCTCAAATCAAGAAGATTCAAAATTCATTACATGCCCAAATCGTTGGGATTAACAAACAAACATATACGTAACTCATGTAGGCATGAAGCCCCACATGTAACAACATAACATTACAATAATTGAAATAACAAAAACTTCACTACTCTCGAATATCATCTTCGTCCTTGCCTGGATTTCTAAAACTGGGTTCACCTACTTTGAGGGCAATGATGCCTAACATGGACCAATTGATTACACCTAGAATAAGTAGGTGGTCCTCTATTTTGTGATTGACTCGAAGAAGTCTAAGTCTGATTGGACTTCTCGATGGATGAGTCCGAAGAAGCAAATGTAGATTAAGGCGGAAACTATGCCTGTGACTAAGATCTCGCTCGTCTTTAGCTCTTACGAAGCCTACTATTTTCCCAAACAGTAAGAGTTACCAAAATGGCCCCCTTGTTCTCCATCCTGACCAACATCAGGATTGATGGCTTCTACGTGACCCGCTGCCTCTACAAGTGTGTGATAGTCTCTATGCATAGCTCCAACAACTCTTCCTTAGATATCATCACACAACCTCCTATTAAACTTAATGCAACGACGCTCTTTTGTTGCTACCAAGTCTAGAGCGAACCTCGACAAACTGGTGAACCTTGTCTCAAACTATGCCAAAGGAGTAGTATCTTGGCACAACTCAACAAACTGTCTAAATCTTTCTCGAGCGGAAAAAAGAAAATAGTTGGTTAGAAAGGACTCAATGAATGCAACCCAACTGGTGTCTACTATAGTCCTCACATACTTCCACCAATACCCAGTGTCTTCCTTCAATTTGAAACTCATCAAAGCAACTCTCAGCCCCTCATCCTCGACTCTGAGCATATCAAGGGTATTGGTAATCTGTTTTAACCAATTGTCTACCTTCAATGGTTTAGGCTCTCTATGAACTCAAGCGGGTTGGAGCTTAAAAACTCCTCGTTAAGCTTGAGAGTACGAGTATCATGTCCCTCATTACAAGCTAGAGCATCCTTGACTGCCCTCACAATCTTGCGTATAGCCTCATCACCCACAGCCGGTGCTACAAGGATAGGTGTTCTAGAACTGTTGTGCCTCTATTGACACTTCTGCTCATAACACATCCTCTATTCCCTTGTGTAGACATCCTAACAAAAAGTAAAGCATATCCCATTTTCTACTGTTAGGCCACTGGTTTGGCCCAAGGTTCAATCTCCATGCATGTCAGTTTGCTGCTTCTTCGTCATCACACCAAATTATAATGGTCCCACTAGGTGTGTCAATTTATGTTAGTAAATTTTTGGTTTGGACAAGATCGATGGAGAAAAGTCGACTTAGAGAAGCAAACTAGAATTGGAATTAAAACATTGCAAAAATTTTATTAATTACAAGAACCAAAAAACAACGTTTATAGAGTTGTAATATAAACTACTGAATAACAAGATAAACTACTCCTAGATGGAATAAACTACTCCTAAATAAGAGATCTACTCCTAATCTAAATTCTATGCTAGATTGTAATGGTTTCGGTCGAGACCCAACTCTCATTTCTTTCTCATATAGAGATAGTTGCATTAAAAAGGTTTTCTGTCATATTTGTACTAAGTGTGAAAATTGCCTAAGTGTGAAAATTTGATTTTTCAAAACCCATGATTTTGAAAATAATTTTTCACGGTAATTGTTCCTTTTATATTAAATCTTCTAAATTGATTTTATGAGATTTATCTATGAAGTATTAGCCACCTTACTTCAAAAATCAAGTTTAGTGTTTGCAATTGGAAATTATTTTGTACTAAAACTGGGGAAACTACTTATAGCTTTTTTTGGATTTTGATTTTCTAGTATTAAATCCAAATGGGGGGTATTTCCTTATTTACATTGTAAACTTAAGTAAATTTTATTTCATTTACTTAAATGCTTACATATGAAAATAAGGTTGATATGTGCAGGAAGTGCTTTAAAAACTGAACTAACAAGTTTTCCAGGGTTATGATCACGCCCGTAATCATTACGGTCGTGCCAGTGACCAAAATCCATATCCAGTATCTCGTTTGTGGAGTCGGTTATGTCTCCAATTGCCCCCGCGAGCCTCATGGTCGTGCCCATGATGGTCTGATTATAAAAGGGCAGTGTGGGTGTGAAAAATCAAATTTTTCCTCTTTCACTTCCTTTTTTCTCTCTTGTCTGCCATTTTTGAGCACCTAAGCTCATAAAGTCTTAGATCTAGGAATTTTGGGTGAAAATCTCACCCTAGTTCTAAAGAACGAAGCGTGTAAATCGTCGAGGGCTACATTTTGAGCTAAGTATATCACATTTTCATCACCGTAAAATTCTTAGGTGTTCACCATTCTCTCTCTACTTTGAGATAAGAGTTTTTTTAACTCTATATATCTATGATTTGTTAAGATTATGTGATATTTTGATTGTTATGGGTTTCAAAATGTTAGAGATTTTTTAATATAAAGGTTTTGTCAGACAAAAAGGGTTTTTACTTATAGCGATCCCGGTTTTGCCCCGACCTTCTTTGTGTCCTGGACTTGGGTCCGTGGTTGAATATCGTATCCTTGTCTTATTATTCTCTTTGGACTCTTTGTATTTGAGTTTTGGATTATGTTGGGCATGTTTGGAACAGGTAGTTGTTAGTTGGTCTAGAATGTTGTTGCTCAGATTTTGGCTTCTTCGCTCGAGCGAGGCTTCTTGCACTCGAGTAAGGCTTCTTGCGCTCGAGCAAAGCTTGTGTAATATACTCCGTCGCTCGAGCGAGGGTTCTTATGCTCGAGCGAGGATTGATAGTCCTCAGGTCTTTTTCCAGACGCAGCTTTTTTGGGAAGGTGAAGTGTTTCGCTCGAGCGAGGTTTCTTGCGCTCGAGCGAGCCATGTGAAATTGTTTCTTCGCTCAAGCGAGACTTGTTGCGCTCGAGCGTGCGTCTGCATTGGTGGCAGACCTGAAGTTTTGCATTCTATGCTCGAGCGATGCTTCTTGCGCTCGAACGAGGTCACTGTTGTGTCTGGTCGCTCAAGCAAAGACTCCTTCACTCGAGCGAGGACTGCACACATCAGTTTGCAGCAGCAACATTTTGTATCACTTTTTGGCCTCTTTTTTTTCACTCAAAACCCTAGCACAGCTCCATCTCTCTCTAAAACTCTCTCTCTCTCTACAAATCTTCCATGATCTAGGGTCTTCCTACCCTACTCCCTTTGTTAAAGAGTTAGAGTTTTGTGTGAGCTTCCATTTGATCCGAAAAAGGTTTGAGTTTTGGGCATCTTCAAGTTTCTCCTTCTTCCTTTTTGAGCTCTACATTTGAGGTAGGGATATTCTACTCTTTAATATGAGTTTTAACCTAGATATTTGTCATTTTGTATAAATTGTGGGATTTGGGAAGATTTGGGTGAAGTTAAGGTTAGGGTTTTGATATTTGAAAGAGGGGGTTTTCATGTTGATTTACAAAATAACCTTGGGGGTTTGTATATGAGGGTCTTTATTGTTGAAATGGTGAGATTTGGACCTATGGGTTGATGTTTTGGAATAGGGGGAATATTTCCCTAAGTTGAGTTGAAATAACTACTTGTACAAATAATGAAATTGGTTTGAGAATTATGAAATTAGGGGAATGTGCAAATGAATGGTGTAGTTGGATTTGATAAATCACTCACCTATGGGAATTTGATCAATTATCTGTTGATAGATTTATTTATCTATTTAGAAATATTTGTTTTGGGCTATCGGTGGAGGATAGCTATGATTGTTGTAGAAACTGCATGAGAATTAGGAGGATTGAAACTAATCAATTGAATTATGTCATTAAATATGACAGTTTGATTAAACCATTGAATATGTGTTTTGATTAGTCATTGTATATAACAAAGTGTTTAAATACATTGTATATGTATCATTGTTTGGGAGGAGATAGGGGATGGACTCCATTGATAATTAAGTTGGCCAGAGTGTCCAGGGTGAAAGTCCCGAAATTTTATGTATTTATGGGTGCTGATTCCCTCGGACGTGGTTCCGTAAAATGGCAAGAAATAGAAGTGTTGGATTGATGAATGTATTGAATTGTGAACCATTGAGTTGTAGTCTCATATTGGTTGCTTTGATAATAATGAATTTGGTTAATTGATTTACCCGAAATGGAAGAATGGAAATGAATTGAGATATTGACTATCTATATTGAATGACCTTGAAAAGAATATGTGTTGGTTAAGAATGTTGCACATTTATCTGATGCTCATATTTTAGTTAATTCTCATATATTGTTTAGTATATCTCTACTGGGCTTTGGCTCACCCTACTTGGGACACCATTTTCAGGTACAGGTGACATGCCGCCTCCAAGGACATAGCTTGGGAGGTTTAGGGGCTGAAAGCTCCATTTTGCGTATTGTGTTTTGTGTTTAATGTAAATTCAAGTCGCGGGCTTTACTTGTATAGAGCTAGGACTCTCCTTTTGTTGTAACCAAGTGATAACTTGGAAAGATGTAAGCCCGTAGGGCACTTATTTTTGTTGTTAACAATTAGAATTACATGCTATAGTTTCGTGATGAACATTGATGAAAGTGTAATGCATGTGATATCTCTTGTAATATTAACTCTGATGAATGAAAATATAACATTTCTATTATACCTATAGATCTTATGAATGATTGATTATATCATATTTTTGAGGGCGTTACATTACTCAATTTTTTGTAATGATTCTTATAAATTTTGAATGAAAGTGATGGATTATGGATTTTTGGGAAAAAGAAGGTTAAAATGAGGAAAACCCCCAATTTTTCTCTAAAACTCTAGGTTTGAGATGTTGTTTAACAGAGGGTTTGGAAATTAATCAATGTTATATAGCGAAATTCAGATTAATTTTATGTGGAAACAGTTGGAAATGTTGGAATCACATAAAGTTAGTATTTAGTTTAAATTATTGCTAATGATGGAGATGGTCGAGTTATGGAAAATGTGATAATTTCGAATATGTACTATATTGTTTATGGAAAATGATTTTCTATAGATACAAAAGGATTGAAATAATGATATGGAACAAAGATGAAGCAAATTAAGATGGTGTTGACAATTTGAGATATGTTTGGAAATGATGAGATATATATGATGATGATGATGATGATGATGATGTTGTTGTTGTTTTGATATAATAGTTATGTTGTTATTTATTTAATATTTTGATAGAAGTTAATATTTCGATTATCAATGGAGGACGACATGTGATTGTAGTAGAATGGAAATTGAACCTTAGGAAAATTATAACATTTACAAACTCATGCATTTCATCATATCCTCTTGGTTTTGAGACGTATGTTAGGTCATGGAAAAGTGTGTGTTATTTTGAAAAATGTGTTGTATGCGTTGAGGTGTCCAATTGCCCTTCCATGCTCGAAGGTCAGAAAATGTGGGAATGTTATTGGAATATTGTTGAGGTGCTCAATTGTCATTCCGTGCTGAACGCCAGTAAATGTGGGAGTATTGTTGTAATGCCCTGTATTTTAGAACCTAATTAACATTTACCAAGTCCATTATCATTATCTATTTTTAATTAAAATATGTGGAAGATATAATCTTTAATATAAATAAAATCATCTATAAACATAGAAGTTCTGTATCGTTTATACAAATGATACAATAATAAACTACAATTAAATAGAAATGTCATCAAGCTTACAATCACATGAAATAAAAGGGGCTTGGCCCTTAACAAGTACAACGGCATTCTGCCTACATATAAATGACCTCGTGGCCGAAAGCAAAATGAGTTTCTCAACTCCAAGTAATTCCTTATCTCTGCACCTGAAAAATTTCCAATAGCGTAGTATGAACATATAGTTCAGTAGGGATTCTAATGATTCTAATTAATATAGTATAATATATGTACATGATCATGAATGCTCCACATAATACATATATCGATAGTGTTTACCTTTTTGATAACCAAAATAGACATATACGTAGGTATTCTTTTCCCAAATGTCATTCTTATTCATTTCAAGAAAGAATTCAAATTCTAAGCCTATTGTTTCTTAAAAACTAATGAAATCCATCATTTTCAATATTTGAAAATCATTCTCAACTCTTTAAGACTAATCAACTAAAACAACCCAATAATTTTACAACTTAGAAATAATGCGTCCACGTATGTTATAAGTAACTTGCAACAAACTATCACATCATACAACTCAGTAGAATTACCACAACACACACTCCAATTCATAATACTCTCAAAATCATCTACCATATTTTATGGCCATAAGCACAAAGGACAAATGGAGCACTCCTCACGATATATATTCGAAAGTAAATAACAGTAATATCAACATGTACTCCATGTTTTACCGGCCACTGGCTTGGAAGATAAATAGTGCACTCCTCATATCATAACACATGTATGTAATTAAACAACAAGGTACTATCACATAAGACAACCCGGCTTCATCAAGCCACAACCATCTACTTTACCAGGCACTAGCTGGAGGGAACTTGGAACACATCATTCGAAATGCATCCCACTTTACTAGGCATTAGTTAGAAGAAAATTGGTACCTATTATTCGAAACACAAACCACTTTACCCAGGTGCTAACCGAAAGGAACTTTGGACCTCTATGGAGCACTTTCATCCTTTCATCACATATCTCAACAAATAACAACACTTGCTTTCATGTACTAATCAACCAAATTGAAAAACACGCATGGTTTCAATTCACCTAATGTCATAACCATTCCACAACAAACAATGCAATTCTCCATCGATTGCCAAAACGAATATCTACAATATGTAAAAAGGTAATTCAACCAACACTGTATTATCTATTACAATTCCCAATACAAGCGAAATAAAATTTGCAACTCCATCAACAACACATTAGTTACAATGATCCCAAAACCAATTATAATTATTTCCCACACGTCCAGTCTATTCGTGTTTTACAATTTCACTTCTCATTTTCTCAAGTTTCTTAAATATTAGCAACCAACACTTATTCTCATAACTTGATTTCATTATCTCAAATCTTCAATGACTATGACTTTAGCCAACTTTACCCATTTTATCAATCATGTTCCTAGATTAATTTCTCAAATTCTCATGTTGCCCAATACTTACCACTAACCCCTTTTTCTATCATAATCCCATCTCATTATTTTCACTCATTAACAACTAGCCATAATTAAATTATCACATTTCATTTATCACCATTCCAACTTATGTAATCATCTATTTACAACTTAGGACTTTCTATTCCAAATGTCACAATTATTTTCCATTAACCTTAATCCACTACATTAATCGAGAAACCACAATATTCATCCCCTCAACAAAAGTCCTAGATTTTGTTTTCAATAACTTATATCAACTATCTCACTTGTCTATTATTTACTCCATCAATAATATTTTCAATTTGTTAATGTTAATCATCAACTTTATATTTACACAATAATAACTATATTTTATCTCAAGAAATCATTAATAAAGTTAGGGCTTTTAATCCAAACTTCATGAATGTGTTCTAGTAGCATCAATCAATGATATTAAGCAAGAAATCATAAGATTAGCTACCACAATCCAAAACCCTAATCTCATCCACATGAATTTCAAAACCCTCATCAAAATCTTGGTTTTTATGCAATATAAAATACCATATATCCATGTACCACAACTGCATTAAGAAAAATTAAAGAAATCCCTACCTCAAAAAGAGAAGAGGAGAAAAAGGTCAAAAATCAACTTCGTCGGAATTCAATCTCCAAAGGGTCAAAACATAGCTCTAGGAATGCTCATCATTTTGGTATAAGGAACTAGTATCTAAAACTCAAAAAGATTTGTTGGATCAAAAGAAAATGTGAGGGGTGGGTGGATTTGTGTAAAGAGAGAGGAGAGAAAAGAGAAGATAAAAGAGTTTGAGAGAGAGAGAGAGAGTCAAAAAAAAAATGAAGAGAAAAGGGGAAAGATTAGCCAAATAAAGAGAAAAGGCACAAAAATCAAAATTCACGCGCTTGGCCGCATATGTAGGCCTCCTCCCACATGTGTGGAAATTCCCACCGCATGTGCAGTTTCACTCAGCACAAAAATCCTCTAGTTTCCCCCTCCCCGCACGTACAGCCAAGCTATCCTAACGTGCGGCCTCGCTGCCCTCACTTGCGACCCCCACTCCGCACGTGCAACTTCATCCCCCCACCTGATTTAGTCTCACTCACCTCCTCAAGGTGATTCTACGTCTCCATTTTCCATCCTTATACCCAAAACTCAAAATTTCAAACTCATTCACTCGTCAAGGAGATCATACCAAGTTCAGTTCCCAAAACACCAACATAACCCACGACACTCAAGGTTCTAGAATAAAACAATAGGCTTGAAAAGGCACTCTCAAGTTAGGTCGCAACCCGGGACATCACAATTGTTAAATAGGTTATCGAGGTGCCCAATTATCCTTTCATGCTTGATGCTAGTAAATGTGAGAGTGTTATTGGAAATATTGTCAGGTGTCCAATTGTCTTTCCGTACTTGGTAGCAAGTAAATGTGGAAATAGTTTTTGAAAATATGATAGGTGCCCAAGTGCCCTTTCATAGATTTTTGTTACAAAAGGATTTTGAGCATATAACAAAGGTTCAAGTGTTGAGTCAAAGTTGGGTTTTGAAGTTATGCACTGAGCATTGGATTTCAAAGAAAGTAAAGTAAAGAGTCTTGTGCATGGCATTATATTGCATAATCATAATCATAATGAATATTTATATAGTGTTAAAATTATTTTTATTGGGCGTCAAAGCTCACTCTATTTTATAGACTAGATATTCAAAATTTCAAGTTATGATGACGTGCTTCCACCTAGCTGAAGAATGGTGCAGATTTTGTCGGAGGCACATAAGCTCATTTTGATGATTACTCGCTTACAACTGTCGAGCTTACTTGCTTGAGATATGTTTATATTTTGTTAATATCAAGATTTTAGTCTTGAAAGGTGTACGCTCTTAGGATACTTTTATTATAATCTCTATCTTTTCATTATGTATTTTTGTAGAACTTAGGCGATTTGATTTGTAATCACATTAATGTACCCGTAAGAGAAATTAAGCAGAGAGAGAATTATCTTATTATATGTGATGGTTGTATCTTAATTTCTTTATTCTCGCCTGAAATCATGAAATGGAATAATTCTAAAGAATTGGTAATATATAAAATGGATTCAAATTTTTGAGTCGTTACATGGATTGATTTGTTGAGTGTTGTTGATGATTGATCCGTCCACTTTCAGCCTATTTATTGCCTTATATTTTGACAGTTATGCTTGAAGACGTTCTCCATGATCCAAGAACCAACAACAGCTACGAAAAAAGTGTAATTTTAGGGGGAAAAAAATTATAAATCAATAATAAACTTTATAAAATTTTAATAATTAAAAATGTTATATTTTTTTTTAAGATTTTGTAATTTTTTTGTTTGTTATTACTGGATTTTAATTTTCCTTTAATTGAAAACCATTATGTTATGTCATGAGTAAGGCTTATCTTCAATCTAGTTTCAAACTGGAACGTATTGTTAGACTTCCGTTGGTCCATTACAGAATTCACATCTATAATCTAAATCGTTCAATATATAAAATTTGTTGAATACTTTATCTTTTCAAAACATCTCATATTGATCGGATATCGGCCGCTACTTGATCAGATCACATTTCTATTAATATTTTTTTTTTTAAATCATAGTAAACGTTGACAAAAATGTAGTCTGATCAAGTGAATATTAATATCCAATCAACATAATTTTTTATAAAAATAAAATATTCAACAAGTCGTATATATTAAATAATTTAAATTATCGATACAAGTTGATAATAAACCCACAAAACTCAACAATCAAATCTAATTTGATTACGATGTTGGGACAAGCCACACCCTTTATATCATTATCACTCCTCTAAGTTGGTGCCAACCCAGATGACCTTTCGGAAGACAATATGTGAAAGACAGTGACCTTAGTGGGTTTTTGGGTTTTCCAGAATATGTGAAAGACACTCTAGTGGGTTTTTAACGTCTCAATGAATTTCTATAATTTTGCAATTTATATATATATATAATTTTGGGTGTGGCTTCTGTCCAGTCCGCAATCGGACTGGACCGTGCTGTCGGACTCGTGAGGGCTTATCACGGGTCCTGTTTTGATAATCTGACTCGTTGAATGTGTAGAACTTGTCGAGTATTATATGCTTGTAAAAATCACGTTGATCGGAAATCGATAGCTATGTGATCAAACTAGTTTTGTATAAAAAAAATGAACGGTGAATAAATTAACGGCTGACAAAAATCTGTTTTGATCACATAGCTATCGATATCCGATCAACGTGATTTTTTACAGGCATATAGTACTCGACGAGTTCTACATATTGGACGGTTCAGATTATCAAAACGGGACCCGTGGTGGGCCTCCACGGGCCCAACAGCACGGTCCAGTCCGATTGCGGACTGGACAGAAGCCATGCCCTATAATTTTAGTAGTATCTTCCTAAAAAAAAAAAAAACCAAAAAGATTTTTGAGTTTTACACACAAATCTAAAATGTGAAAAGAAAAAGATATTTATTTATAAATTTCTCCTCACTTATTTATATTTTACTTAATTTAATTTTTTTTTATATTTCAATAAGTCTTATGGATAATATAATTGCCAAAATATCCTAACAATAATAAGGTAAAATACACATTAATGTTCACATTAATAATGTGAATATTCACATTATTAACGTAAATATTTACACTGTCAAATTTATTTAATGTAAACGTTCACATCACCAAGTTGATAAGGGTTCAAAAATACTTGTAAAGATAAAAGTAATCATAAATATCTTAAATATGAGAATTAGGATTTAGTGAATTAAATATCCAAAATAATTAGATTTATTAAGATACAATAATATCTTATGAATTAATTGAAAGACAAGTAATTAAAAGAAGATTTTCTAATACATTTTTTTTTAAAAAAAATTAAAAAAGTCCAGAGCCCCGCCCCCACAAAAAAAAAAAAAAAAGGTTAGTTTTTTGGGCTTTTTTTCTAGTTTTTTAATTTTTAATTTTTTACTTTTAAATTTGTCTGTTGAAAACTGGTGAAAAAAATTCAAATTTTTTTACATAATTTTAAAAAGAATTAAGACAACTTTTTTAGGTGTATTCCACACACATTTTTTGAATTGAATAAGCTAAACAGACTACCATGGGATTATCTTTTGTGTGAGACAGCTGTATTAGTATTTGAATTAAATTTGGGCGTCTTTATTATCTATCTATATTATATTATTATTAAGTGAAAGTTTAAATTAATTTATTAAAACCTTTATCACTTAAGTAACATACATATTATTATTTTTTTTAGAATAATGTTTGAGAGCCCGAAATCTGGGGCTCGAATCTGGCTCGAAGCCCAAAACGACGTCGTTTTGGGCTTCGAATTTTTTTTTTTTTTCTTTTCTTCCTTTTCTTCCTTCTCTTTCTTTCTCTTCGTCTTCTTCGTTGAACAGAGAGAAGAGCAGAGGCGAGAGAGAGAAGAGCAGCTCGCCGGCGTGCGTCGCAGCTCGTCGCTCGTCCGATCTCGCAGCTCGTCGGCCGATCTCGCAGCTCGTCGCTCGTCCGCCTCCACCCGCCTCCGCCTCTAACCCCATTTTTAGGGCCCCCTCCAGTTCTGCTTCTCCTCCTCTCCTTCTTCTTCTTCCTCCTCTCCTTCTTCTTCTTCTTCCTCCTTCCTTCTGAAATTCGAGCCGTTTGGCTCGAAACCCTTTCGGGCCCTGTAGCAGAGTCGATTTTTTTATTATCAGTTATTTAAATTACACACGCATTGAGTGTGTCACCCGTTAGTTATTTTTATTTTGGCTACTTTTAATAATGCTAATTGATTTAAGTTTGGGATAATTAGAGATAAAGTTTTTGGTTAAAAATAGAATTCACTGAATATAAATATATTATTTTATTTTCCAAGTTTTGTGAGATATTCACAAAAACCCAGATTCAATGATTAAAGAAAAAAAAAAAAAATCACAAATAGTTACGCTTAAAAATGTATCAATTAGCAGTCACATATTGAAAATGTAATAGAGTTTTCTACCGAAGATATACTTTTATATTTTTGGTATATAGAATTTTCAGTATTAAATAATTTGAAGATTTGTGTTGTATATAACAAATAATTATTCATCTCACTAATTTTGTTCTCCCAATTTCATTTTTAATGATGTAGAATTCATGAGGCTAAAGAAGAGAGGGAGAGAAGCGTGGGATCACTTTATATAGGAGTGGTCCAAATCATTAGAGGTGGAAATGAGAAGACAAAATTAAGAGATGTAACACCACTCTATTATTTATAGAACAATAATTGTAACACCTGACTGCTACATTTTCAATAAATAAGTAGTAGTTTGTAGATGAAAAATTATGAGAAATTTCTCTCTTTGGTATAAAATTTGTAAAAATAAATTTTCAATTTTCAATCTGCCCTTTTTTTGTAAACCTTTTGATATTTTATTTTATTTTATTTATTTTTATTTTTTTTACATATACTTAATCTAGTTGCACTTAAAAAGAACAAAATTTCTGAAAAATAATACAAAAATTTAGAACGTTTTCATATATATATTTGTATTTATTAAATTTGTTATAGATTTTTTTGATAAAATATTTTACTTTTTAAGTACATCTAGCACATTCAAAAATAAATAAATAAATAAAAAATAAAAAAAATTAACAGTCACCACCTCCCTTGAGATTCCTAACAATTACACTAGCATTTCTCATTTATCTGAAATTACACTGACCTTTTCTGTGACTAACGATGTTAATGGGAGAGTTAGTTTAGTAAATTTAGAATAAATTACACTAACACTTCCTAAGATTTGATTTTAATACAACTCCCTCCTCGATATTTCAAGAATTACACTGACCCCCTTGTCAGAAATTATCTGTGAACGGAAGTTACGGTTTAAAAAAAAAAAAAAAAATTCTGAAGACTTTAATTTACCGTATTACCCTCTCAACCTACCCAATCATTGCAACCCCAAACACTTTCTCATCATCCCCAAACTCTCCACTCCACCATACACGATATCCACCCCCAACCCTCTGAACTCCCTATACCCTCTGCCCAATTCCACAGTCAGCAATCTCTCCCTCTTTTCCATTAATTCCGGCCACCACAACCATTACTCAACAATTGGGTACATACACAGCCTCCCTTACATTCCTCCACCAAGTCCTTCATCCCAATGCCACTCCATGTTCACCGACGGTAACAATGGAGTTCACTTTTTCAGCTGCCACAGCGCCACCACTCCCTCTATTATCACAACTCTTTCTCACTCGCACTCACACTCTCTCTCTTTACTCTTGTTTGTTGTTGGTCCGGTTTGTGTGGGTTTGATTTTTAGGTGGATTGCTGTACAAAGTGGAGGGGTTAGTGATGGTGGACATGGGTTTTATTTTTTGTGTGGGTGTGGGGCTGTAATGGTGGGTGGTTGTAATTTTTTTGGTTGGTTGTGAGTGGTTTCCATGAGGTAGCTTGAAGATTGTAGCAAATTATGCATTTAACATGCTTGGTTTTTTGCTTCAAACAATTAATTTGTCCTGATCACAAATGGGTCTGTGTTTGTCTTCAAAATTGAATCTAAGTTTGTCTTCCTCTTTTTTTAATAATGGATGAGCATTGAATTCTAGGTTTGTGACTTGGGTTTGCCATGGTTGTGCAGTCCCTGAATGAGAATTATTGTGGATGCTTTAGATGAGTTGAAGCTGGGAGCTTGATAATCTTATATAAATATACATATATATACTTTATATAATCTTTGAGGTGTTGGGTGCTTGATAATCTTATATATATATATATATATATATATTTCATTTCCTAAATCCTAATAAAATTATATATACATATACATATACGTTCATATATATATATAGAAGCTGTATATTCCCATCTTGATGGGTTAGTAATGGTAAGTTCAGGAAGTGTAGTTATAGTGATAAGGGGAAAAGGAAGATGGAAGGAGGGCATGGTAATAAATAAATACAGTAAGGGAAATGAAATAAAGTGAGGGTAAAATTGATATTTAAGAAAATTTAACAGCTAACATAATAACTTCAGTTAGGTCAACTAACAGTCAACAAATATAGGGGGTAAATTGTAATGTGACTTTAAATCTTGAGGAGGGGAATGTAATTTCTAGAACGTGAGGGGGGTATTTGTATTAAAATTAAACCTCAAGGGGTGTGAGTGTAATTTATCCGTAATTTTAATAGTAGAGATATTTTGCTGATAACCATAATATGCGATTATTGTTTTTTATACCTTACATAATGTTTGGTTATGACTCATTTTTTTTAGCTACGACTAAAAAAAATTAAGCTTCGTTTAGTAAGGAGGTTTGGGGTTATTTTAGCCACAAAAGACAAAATAGGCTATTTTAGCTACAACAAACAAAACATCACATCCAACACATAATCATTACACTCTTTTCTCACAAAAAAAGTCAAAAAAGTTAAAAAATCAAAAAGCCAAAAAGCCCTTCCCAAACCAAGCTTTTTAGCCCAGGCTAAAAAAGTAAAAAAAAATCAAAAAACCAACCCACTTCCCAAACGGAGGCTTAGTTATGACTTTTGTGATAATCAATAGCACAAATGTTATAACTTGTATATGGTACACATAAAATAGTGTGTATTCTAGAATAACCTATTATTATAACAAAAGTGATAATGAAACGAATTAAAAAATTAATTACATAAATATAAGATAAGTTACTTGATAGTTTTTAATTAATACTTGACATCATACAGTTCAGTTGTGTTCTAAAAATAAGAAAAAAATTGACGAGCCCCACTATTTAAACTAATAAAAGCCAAATTGAGACACCACATGCTAGGAATGGCAACGGGGCGGGGCGGGGCCGGGGATCACCCTCCCCGTCCCCGATCCCCGATGGTGGAAACTCTCCCCGTCCCTAGTCCCGACCCCGACGGGGAGCTCATCACCGCCCCCGCCCCCGCCCCTTAACGGGGATCGGGTTTCCCCAACCCCGAAAAGTTCCCGACCAAAAGAAAAAAAAAAAAAAATCAGTTCCAAATTTCTTCAACAACAGCAACAATCAGATTTAACATCAACAACAACAACAATCTGATGAGCTAAAAAAAAAAAAAAATCAGATCTAACATATATATATATAACAGATCTAACATATATATATATATAACAGATCAAAAAAATAGATCTGTGTATCTGGACGAAGGAGTGGCGATGGACGACGTCGCGACAGTGGCTGTGGTGTGGCTGTGACTGCGTCGCGATGGGCTGTGGCTGTGATTGATGAGCGGATATCGATGATCGACATCGCGAACATGCCGAGAGTGAGAGAGTAGAGGGAGACGACGAGAGGCGAAGAGCGGATCTGTAAGACAGTGTAAGAGAGAGAGTTACGGATCTGTAAACAATAAACATATATATAATATTCAAAGACACCGTCTGTAACCAAACCAAACATATATATATAATATATAAATCGGGGGATGACCGGGGCGGGGAGTGGGGCCGGGGATGAAATATGTATCACCGTCCCCGGCCCGAATTTCACCAGGGATTTAATTTTGAATAGCATCCCCGTCCCCACGGGGTTATTTTCGGGAAAAAATCATTCTTATCGGGGACGGGGGGTCGGGTCCCCGTCGGGGCGGGTTCAAATTGCCATCCCTACCACATGCATTTATTTGAGTAGTAGTAAATATTATTTTGAAATACTCACATGGTTTGACTATATATATGTATATATAATTTGGGGACGGGCTTCTCTCCAGTCCCAAATCGGACTGGAAAGGTATTGTTAGGCTCATTGGATCCACTTTTAGACTTTGTTTCGATAATTTGAATTATTTATATTTTAGGATTCATTGAGTACATAATCTCTGTCAAAAATCAAATCGAGCGGATAATGGCAACCACGTATTTGGATAAGTTGTGTATAAAAAAAAAAAAAAAAATAGACGGTGAGAAAATAAACAATTTATACAAAATTGATCTAAACAAGTGGTTGATGTAATCCCATCAATTTGATTTTTTGTTAGAACAATATACTCAACAAACTCTAAAACTTGAACGGTTCAGATTGTTGAAACGGATCCTAAAAACCGATCCATTGGGTTGGATTGGACGGTCCAATTCGACGAAGGACTAGAGACAACCTAATCCTTATAATTTATTGCTTTACATGCATATATAAGTTCTTGTATTTTTCATTTGATTTTAATAATTGATAACAGTTTTTTTTTTTTTTAAGGGGAACAATTCATACTATAGTTTTGTTTACCTATAAATGATCAATTGATTTCTTTTATTAATTTATTAAAAATCACTTCAAATATTACACAAATCAAACTAAAATCTCCATATATACTAATCTAGCAACTAATCACTAACTTTCACACACACACACACAAAAACAAAAGAAACATATTTTTTTAGTTAAACTAATGGTCAACTCACAAATTGGAGGAATTTGCAAATAAAAAATAAACCTCAAAGGAGATTAATGTAATTTCAACAAAAAGGAGTGGATATCAGTGTAAGTGTCAGAAACCTCAAGAGAGGTAATTTATCTAAAAAAATTGACTAAAATGTAAAACGAATTTACTAAAAATAAAAATACAAAAAATAAAAAACTCAAAATTATATTCGAAACTCATAACATATTCACTCTCTCTTGCACTTAAAATTGCTATATTTTTTTAGTTTTAGCTTTAGAATATTTATAAAAAATACTAAAATATTATTTTAATACAAATAAATATAAAAAGACGTTTTTGAACTTTCAAAAATTATTTAATATATAAAAATAATATATATATATTAATATCACATTAATTTTAGGAATATCCCATGTAATGTTTTTTATTTCAACAAACCATTTTTTCAATATATTTTTTTTTAATTGTTAAACGAATTTACCCTCAATTAAAGGGGTAGAAGCTTGAAATGAATTACATGAATTAATGAAAAAGCTTGATGATTTGGATTTTTTTTAAAAAATTTTTTGGTATTTTAAACACTAAAATATCACAATTTTCATATTACGCATTTTTTTTAATTTATAAAATTTATATTTTTAGAACATACTCATCGAGATTTGTCGCACAACAAAAATATTGAATATAAAATTTTTAAAATTAAAATATAATATATATATATTTAACTATATAAAGCTGAGAATTTTTCAATTAGTGAAATTGAGAAATTTTAATTTTCACAATAATTTTTATTCAGTTATTTCGTCAAAAAATTATTTTACACCTCAGGCCAGTAACACGGGTTCGGGTTACTTCCTTCCAACTATTGTGCTTCAATATTGATTTTGTTTTAGAAAAATGCTTGGGAGCACTAATTAGTACTCTCACTAATTAGGTGGCAGTGGGTCCCGCCAGTAGTGATGTGATGTTTTGGTCTTGGAGTTGTTTTTTTTTTTTTTTACTTTTTTAATGCATTAGTGCTATTAGTGGTGGTGTTTTTAGTGGGATGAATCATTGTTGTTTGTTTTATAAATCTTGTTGTATAAATTTCAAAATATAAATTTTATATAAAATAATTATATATAATAAAAGTTTTAAATTTTTGAAACAATAAAAAAAACAGAAGTAAATGTCACATAAACATTGTGAAGCGTGCCCACTTTAGCTAGGAGAAGTTCTAGGCATTTGAAAAGTGACTATTTTAATTAGTTTTTTTTTTTTTTTGAAAAAATATGTAAAAAAATAAATAAAGTGATGTGATTGGGTATTTTTCTTTTGAAAAATGATTTATCTATCGAATTTGAGCTTGCCCGAATTACTCGAATTACATAAGAAATTGCCTGAATTACATAAGTCGAATGACTATGTCAGACGACCAGTGTCATCCTTGTCAACCAAGATTGTCACTCTTGTCTATAGGTGTGTCAATCGACATCCTACCGGATGATCATCTGAACGACTGTCCAAATGACCGGCCAGATGACTGATATATACAAATTCGGACAATTTAAACGAGTTCAGATTTGGTGGATGTTTAGTTATTTTAGCCAAATAACCACCACCCCAAACGGGGTCTTAGTACTCTCGGGACATGATTAGATAGTGCCACAAGAGAGTTGTGATTGGGGGAAAGGAGACGGTCACAATTTTATATTGGGGCATTGATAAGGCATGGTGTGGGTGAGCAGTCGATGATAGCATTGCCATGAGATGCACAAGAGCACCTAACAATTTTTGTTTCAGTTTTTATTTTATTTTTTTTTAAATTATATATATATATATATATATATTATTTATTTATTTATATGTGTGGGTATTTCTGATAAAAAATAAAGTAACAGTACTTATTGGAATAAATATGTTGAGTAGGACCTAGGCTCAAACAATTCTATAAAATGTTCACCAAAAAAAGAAAAATTCTATCATTAAATGCCTCTTAATTTTGTAGTAAATTGAATTTTAAAGTTTGATTTTTAGTTTTCAAAAACAGTTTTTGACTTTTTTTTTATTTTTGTGTTGTGTTGTTTTTAATAATTTTTCGGAACAATCACAAAAGAATTTTTTTTTTTTTTTGAGACTTATAATAAAATAAATCTTAAGTTTTTAATTTTATCAATTTAAACCTTAATTTATTGATTTGATTTCATTTTAAACTGTTCACCCATTTTTGTTAAGTAGTGTTTTAATTATTAAACTCAATGTAGATGTCACGACCAAAATCTATCCCTAAAAGTTTGGACATGACCGGCTTGTACTTAGGCCTCGAAACCAAATTTCCTTGAGTTTTATTCAATATTGGGCCATGAACGGAAGCAAATATAATATCAAAATAAAACATCCATTGAGCCTTGTCTAAATGCCAGGATCTTAATACATCATATCATACGTATATATATATATATATATAACATTTTCATATACCATTCGCATCCCATTAAGTCTACACATGTAAGTCCATACAAAGGGTAGCAACCCAAAAGGTAAATATTGATAATGTATCCAAGACAAGTCATTCAAGACTTAACAAAATATGCCATTATATGGAACTCCCCAAAATTATACAAAGGGGCCACTTCAGGTGACTCGACAAAACAGGTCCAGCAAAAGGCTCCTGGAGCTGATCTAGGGTTGTCCTCCGAGTTGATCACCTACACAAACATACATAAAGACGGAGTGAGCAAGGCTCGGTGAATAAGCAAAGTAAAAAGGTTATGTGTATGAGTATAAATCTTGTAGTGCATGATCATAAGTCATAAGTCGGTCTTATTCATATCTTCATTTCTGAACGGCCTCGGGCACACATAAGATAGAACGCCCTTAGGCCCAACGTAATACAGAACGGCCTTGGACCCAATATAATAGCAAAACGACCTAAGGCCCAACATATCAACAGCTGTTTGAAATAGTGCAGGGTTGATAGAACATCGGCATGTCTCCATCTCCTTTGGCCTTTGGCCGTGAATCATAAGCAACCCGTGTCATAACGGCCTCGAGCCCATCATTCATAATCAAAGCCAAACTGTCACGACCCAAACCCGCCCCTATGGGTTTAGCACCGTAATCGGCCAGTAATCCGAGATTACCGAAGGCCTGCTTAACAGTAATACAGTAAAACAGAGTACAGGGGCATGGCGGAAGCCAATACAGTAATAAAATAATGTTCAATGAGCTGTGACAGTCTGTATGCAAAAAGACTTTTCATACATTTGTACAGGCAGTGACAAAACAGTATGTACATTATATACAGCCATTTAGAGCAGGGACTAAAACCATATTAACACAGTACAGTACAGTCTATACAGTATTACAAAACGGTACAGAGACAGACGGGGAAATAAAAACACCCCTAAGCCATAGCTTGGCAGGCTCGGAACCTCGTAGTGAGGCATAGTGGTTGGCTTGACAAAACTGGAGTTTACCCCGACGCTTCTAACATTGGTCCGGTGCCTGTACACCTACATATATATATGAGCAGTGAGCTAAAGCCCAGTGAATAACGCAATGCGTAAAGAGGTTTAGAATGAATGTCCTTACAGTAATGAAAACAGTTCATTTCAATCAGTATATCAGTTGTTCAGTACAGTAAACAGTCATATGTGGTATATTCATTAGCATAACAGTAAACAGTAGGTCTTAAAAGACCGAACAGTCATTGATGACCATCAATCAGTATACAGTAGTGGTTCCAACGAGGGAACCGACAGAGATCTCTGTAACAGTAATAGTTAGTAACAGTAATTGCTAAGGATGCCACAATACAGTTCAGAATATAGGACATACATTCATTCAGTTAACAGTATCAGTTCAAAAAGCAGTACAGTTCAGTATTCAGAAGATAATCATTTTGAACATATCTTTACACAATTATTACTCACAGAGTTCTGGGCTACAGTAGACTAGAGCGTCTCCTCGAAATGCCAACCATAAACAGTACAGAACGAACACACACTAAGCTACCCAATTGGAAAGGATAATAATAATTTAATCCCTAAATGCCTCGGTGTGTTCTACATCTATATCCTCATTAAGATGTCTTAAACTAGGCCTAAGAATGCCTAGGATGGGATGAGGACGCAAAGATGTATTCAGAAAACATTTTCAGAATTTTCAGAAAAACAGAGTTCCGTTCGAGCGCAGGTTTCCCTGCTCGAGTGGACATGCAATAAAGGTCCTTGCTCGAGCGTAAACTTTCCCGCTCGAGCGGACCAAAAAGTACTGGATAGGTGAAATTCACGCTCGACGCTCGCTCGAGCGTGTCACCCAATTCTCCGCTCGAGCGTACATTCCTCCGCTCGGGCGGACTGATGAACAGTGCAAGATGTTGGGAGCTCGATTTTCCCGCTCGAGCAGCACTTCCCCCGCTCAAGCGGAAGACCAAAATCTGGAAATTCCAGATTTGAGTCCCAAACTCAAAATCAAGTTTAGATGCACTAAATTCGATCCTCTTGGGCCAAATTTCTGGAAAACATTTGTAAACACATAGAATAACATGTTTCAAAACTCAATCTGTGAAATCAAAGCCCAAGGGTAGTTTGATTAAATCCATTTTCAAACCCAAATTTTCATGAACATGCTACAAACATGACATGCACGAGTTAAATTCAATTCAAAGCTTCAATGCTTGCTCAATGAGTTCAATTCTTTCAAAAACAAGATGAAATCATGGTCCTAAACATTAACATGATCATGCATGCAACATTTGCTATGAAATCAACCAAAACTCAACAATACATACATGCATGCATGGAATGAGCTCCAATTCAACATTATTGAACCAATTCTTGACTTAACTCTTTAAATTATCATGATCCATGCTAGATAGGGCCTAAATACACAATTAGGAGGATGAAATTCATACCTAGGTTCCTCAATGACAAGTCTAGAGGCTCAAGAAGGCAAATCTCCTACAATTTCTTCAAGTCTTTCAAGCCAATTCAAGATGAAACAAGATGAACTCACTCTCTCACTTCCTCTCTCTCTATAGTCGGTTATGAACACAAGAATTTGGCTGATGAAATGTGTTGTGTAATGCAAGATAGAGTCTCAAAAGTGCCAAGCTAGTGGCCCACTCACATGGCAATATGGTAATTAAGGCCAACTATGCAATTTAACTTATTTTAATCCAATTTAATCATACCAAATCACTTTTCAAGTAATTACACCATAAAATCACATAAATTATGATGATCCTAAAACATCAATCGATTTCCGGTTCGGCCGTCGATAAGGCCTTCAATTTGCAATTTAAACATAAAAACATGAACAGATAATTAAACAGGCAACAGATAGAAATGCAATTCAAATAGATACACTCAATCAATTCGTTTTCAGTTTTCAGTCAATCAGTTCAGTATTTCAATTATTTCAGTTATCCACCATAATCAGTCTCAGTGTAGCAGTAACCGGGAGTCAATCAGTGATCAGTGATTAATCGGTAAGCAGTAACGAGGGTTATTACACAAACAACCTCGGGTCCGATGTATATATTGTCATTCAATCATTTATGTTGTCCAATTAAAGCACAATTGATATAATTTGTGCCATTAACACGTAACATTATAAGATTCGTAATCAGAATACATAAATGAAACATAGCGCTATACTACTATTACTCACTATGATGTGGATGAACAACGGTTCCTTCTGGCACGTGACCTATACAAGGCGCACACACACAACTTGTAAGTTACTCCCTTTTCTTTAACCTTTTCATATATCTGATTCGTTAAACTCTAATTCAGTTATAAGCATTTTAGAAGGATTGAATATACACATTAACAGTTTCAGAGGGTCAAACAGGAGAAAAGAAGCTGCCAGAATTTCTCTCCATTGGCCGTACATGTGGAAGTTCTCCACCGCACGTGTGGGAAGGTGCGCCGCATGTACGGCCCGCAATTGCTTTTATCGCAGAATGCCCCAATCTGTCTCCCCCGTTTTCTGCACGTATGACTGTGTGCCCCGCACGTATGATCAAGACTTGTTTTATTTGGGCCTTTACACCTCGAATTTTCATGATTCCTTCATTTTCATTATATATATGTATATATATATATATATATCCATATTTACATGAGCTCAAGCATACAAAAGGGTAAAATTAGGCACAATTTCTCTCAATCCAATGCAAATTAACCATAACATAGAAGAATCAACTTTTCCATCACACACGTCCAAGAAATACATGATCATTTATGAGATTCGGTCGTTCACAATAATAACTCATAACCCTAACTTCCATGGATGACAAATTTCATTTCAAAGCTTGATTCAAAACAATTGAAGAAGGATTGAGAGTTTACTAGTGATTTACACTCACTTTAAGTTGTATTCTTCAAATCCCCCTAGCAAGTTCTTCAATCTCCAAACCTTGATTGATCTTTTCTTTCTCTCTCTCTCTTCTTCAGAATATCTACCAGGAGATATTTAGAGTTGTGTTGACAAGTCATCTAAAGTTCATATGTATAACATTTATATCTATCAAGGCTCACTAGTTAAGTTAATGGAGCCTAAATTACATCAATTAATTCATTACGAATTAGATTTTTATAAAAATTCATATTATGTCCTAAAAATCATGTTGATCATAACTGTGAAGTCAATTTCAGATTATTGCGCCTATAAGGCTTCCAATTTCCAATCCAAATGTCTCTATTTCAATAGATTTTTTTCATAACCGACAGATATAATGTCATAATCAAATAATTCACATATCTAAACACAATTTCACATGGAATTTCACATCAAGCATGTAATCACTTATATAAGTAAAGACTTAAAGCATATAAGAAGGTCGGATTATTACAGTACATATACATAAAATGTTTAAAATATCGTTTTTCATTGAGTTTAACGACTAAAATATCATTTTTCCATTGATTTGATTAACGAAAATAGACAAATAGTTTAAATTAAAAATAAATCAAAAGTTTGTTGTTTAAATTGATAAAATTAAAAACTCATGATTTAATTTGTTAGAAAGGTCCCACTCTAGGATTTTTTTTGTAATTTCTCATAATCTTTTTTTGTATTTTAATAATTTGTTTTTAAATTTTTTTAGATGCACTAAATCTAAATTCAGTTAAAAAATAAGATATTTGTAAATTTTTTTAAAAAAAAAGTAATAAATACAAAAGAATATGAAAATCTACTAATTTTTTTATTTTTAATTTTTTTGTTGTATTTATTGAAAAAAATTCAAATTTTTTATGTTTTCTTTAATGTATTTAAATTAAATAAATTTCAAAAATAAAAATAAATAATTAAAATATAAAATAAAATAAATACAAATTAAAAACTTAACACCAAATATATTTTTCACAAAGCAGTCAGTCTGAAAACAAAGCCAAAAATAGTGAGTCACTGGGACAGTTCACGAGCTCCGTGGCTGGTTCTTCAGCTGCACAGTTGTTTGAGCTGTTCTCTGCCAGACAGGCCAAACCAAACCCCACATATATTCATGAACGCACTACTTTTTCCACTAATGGAACATCAACAAATCCTTCTTTGCTTCCTCTCTCTGTGCCTTTTAGTTTCGTTTTCTTGAATCACCCTGTTACAGTCCACAAAATCTCCTTCACAAGATGCTTCAGTTTCTCTGTTCCTAACTCTCTCTCTCTCTCTCTCTCTCTCTCTCTCTCTGTGACAACCCTGTTTCTTGAATTGCTTACTACTCTTGAAGAACCCAAAAATTCTGCATGAATGGAGATCAAAATCATTGGCTTGCTCTCTCTAGCTTTCTCTCTCATCTACTTGTCAATTCTGCGTCTGTCAACAGCTTTCACACCGGTAGACAACTACCTCATCAACTGTGGATCAAGCACAAATGTCACTGTTGATAACCGACTCTTCACCGGTGATTTGACAGGACCCGGTTCGGTTTATCTGTCTTCTTCTGGTAAATCAATCTCTCTCACGAATCCAAACCCATCTTCAAATTCAGCTCCACTTTCCCGAACAGCTAGGGTTTTTACCAGTGCTTCAAGTTATGAGTTCAACATCAAGAAGACTGGGACGCACTTGGTACGTCTTTATTTCTCTCCCTTCACTACTTCCCAGAGTTACAATCTCAATAATGCAAATTTCAGTGTTTCGGCTAATGGGTTTTTGCTTTTGAGCAATTTTGATATTCGATACACTGTTCTTAAAGAGTTCATTTTGATGGTTAATGATGTGAATTTGGAACTATCGTTTGTACCTTCGAGCCAATCGGGTTTTGCATTTGTTAATGCAATTGAAGTGTTCTCTGCTCCTGAAGATCTCATGTTTCAGTATGTGGCTAAATCGATTGGTCCTAACGGAGTCGAAGAGTTTAAGAATCTTTCTTCGCAAATTTTAGAAACGGTTCATAGGATTAATGTTGGGGGTTCAAAATTGACCCCTTTTAATGATACCCTTTGGAGGATTTGGATCCCTGATGAGGATTTTCTAGTTCTGAAATCTGCTGCGAAGACTGTGAGTACAACACATGCTCCAAATTATGAGAAAGATGGTGCAAACAGAGAGATCGCTCCTGATAATGTTTATATGACTGCACAGCAGCTGAACAGCGATAACTTAAATACAGATGCTGTGTTCAATATAACTTGGGATTTTGCAGTGAGTTCAGAACCTGCTCGATACTTCATTCGTTTGCATTTCTGTGACATTGTCAGTCGGTCACTTAACCAGCTTTACTTCAATGTATTTATCAATGGATTCGCTGCATACAAAGATCTTGATCTATCTGCTCTTACATTCAATTTGCTTGCATCTCCATACTACATAGATTTTGTTGTGGGTTCGGATAATTCAGGGGTTGTGCGTATTAGTGTTGGTCCTTCTGATCTTAGTAGTTCATTGAGAAAGGATGCTATTTTGAATGGGGTAGAGATCATGAAGATGGTGAATTTTTTTGTGGTTTCAGAAACTCGGTCTGAGAAGAGAAGTGTTTGGGTTTTGGTGGGTTCAATTGTTGGAGGCTTTGCTTTTCTATGTTTGGTTGGACTTGCAGTTTTATTGATATTGAGAGGTAGGAGGAAAAAACAGAAACCAAAACCTGTGGAAAGTATGGGTTGGACACCTTTACGGGTATATGGAGGGAGTTCACATAGTAGGCTATCTGAAGGGACTGCCTTTCCATCTCCGGGGCCATATGGATATCTTGGCTTGAGGATCCCTTTTGGTGAAATACAGTTGGCAACAAGCAATTTTGACCAAAATCTGATTATTGGTTCTGGTGGATTTGGCATGGTTTACAAAGGGGTTCTTAGAGACACCACAAAGGTTGCTGTGAAGCGAGGTGTACCAGGATCCAGGCAGGGTCTTCCCGAATTCCAGTCTGAACTAACAGTTTTGTCAAAAATACGACACCGCCATCTTGTTTCACTTGTTGGGTATTGTGAAGAACAGTCAGAAATGATACTTGTCTATGAATTCGTGGAAAAAGGGCCATTGAAAAATCATTTATATGGTTCGGGATTAACAGCTTTGTCTTGGAAGCAGAGGCTTGAAATATGCATTGGTGCTGCAAGAGGCCTTCACTACCTTCACACAGGTTCGGCACAGGGAATCATCCATCGTGACATCAAATCTGCCAATATTTTGCTTGATGAAAATTATGTTGCTAAGGTTGCAGACTTTGGTCTCTCAAGGTCTGGTCCGTGTATCAATGAGACCCATGTAAGCACTGGTGTCAAAGGTAGTTTTGGGTATCTCGATCCAGAGTACTTTCGGACGCAGCAGCTTACAGATAAGTCAGATGTTTATTCATTTGGGGTTGTGCTTTTCGAAGTTCTTTGTGCTAGACCTGCTGTTGACCCATTGCTGCCCAGGGAGCAGGTAAATCTGGCTGAATGGGCAATTCAATGGCAGAAAAAGGGTCTGCTCGAACAGATCATTGATCCATTCCTAATGGGGAAAATAAAGCCAAGTTCACTGAAAAAAATTGGCGAAACAGCAGAGAAATGTGTTGCTGAGTGTGGTGTTGATAGGCCTACAATTGGTGATGTATTATGGAATTTGGAATATGCGCTTCAGCTTCAGGAAACTGGAAGGCAAAGGGTATCTCATGAAGTCAGTGATATCACTTCTTCAGAGCTCCCAGGACCCAGAGTTGTTCCCCAAGTTCCCTCAAGCCATGTTAGAATTGAGGGAGATGATTCTGATGGGATTTCAAATATAACAACAAGCCGAGTTTTTTCCCAACTGATGACCAAAGAAGGTAGATAGTTTATAGGTTCATGCCATAAAATATGAAATTCTTGCTTAAACACAGGCATGAACTACATTGCTTGAAATTTCTGCAGAAACATAAAATCAAGAAGTATCAAATGTAATTCTAGCTTTATTTGGTTTCAAATCAAGAAGTATCAAATGCATATATAATTCTTTTCAAGTGCTTCTCACTTCCTTTTCATCTGATGTTCATAGAGAACATGTTAATGCATGTCTTACATACATGCAAGTTATATATCTAGTTGTCATAGGCTGATTATTTAGTCCTCTCTATGCTTATGTTGTAATGAGATCAAATACGAACTGCGTGAACTATGTAACAAAGTGCAATTGTATATGTACATGTGTTGTAGTCTTCGGCTTTTCAATCTTATGAATGAAGCCTTATAAACTCCCTTCTTTGATCTTTGTGCTGGTTCGGGCATTAAATATTAATATAGATTTTCCGTGAATTGGCATTATTCCATATTATTTTCAGTGAGATTTCAAGTCCAATTCCATGCCATGGACGGGTTTACAAAAAATGGAACATCGCCATAAATTCAGACAATATTTATGCTATGACCTCATTTCATAAAGTACTCATGGTTAATCTCATCATGCCAAAAAAGAAAAAAAATAAAAATAAAAAAAATAAAAAAAAATAAATAAAAAAAATAAGAGGCCTTGTTTTATGTCTAGTGGAAAAGAAATTATGCATATTCAAAATGTTGTGTGAAACTGCAGCAGGATGATATATTCCCATGCATAGGTTCTATTAGCCCACAATATGTTTCTTAAAGAAAATTTGGTGGAAAATCCATCTCTTTCACTTAATTTTAACTAATCTTTTCGGTTATAGTGATTTACTTTTAATTTGTTGTTGATAGCTGCTATAAATTTCTTAAGTATTCTTGATAAACATTTTCCGGTCTGTTTTCATCATTATGAAAAGATACAGAAATGTCTCATTAGCTATAATTGCATTATTAGTGTTTGTATCAGAAAGAAAAAAGTATGAAAAATGGAAGCTGGGCAGATTGTTATGGTTTAAGGCATTTCATAGTCATGAAGTCTAATTGTTGTACCTAGTCATACTTTTTCTGTTTTGCCAGCCATGACAATGAAATAATAGTAGTGGTCTTGCATAGATGGACTGATCCTTATTCTAGTTTGGACACAAAATCAGAAAGTGAAAGAAAAAAGAATCTTGTCTTTGGATTTTTGCTCGAGGAGGATTTTTCCTTCTCAATGGGTTCCTGTGGAGGTTTTATTTGTTTGGTTTTTGTTTGGGGGAGGAGGGATTTGTACATAAGGTAGATGTATAGAAGGTTAATGCACCATTCTGAGACACCTCCTAGCCAGTTTGCCCAAACATGCTCAATGCACCCTTGGCTTAGCCAAGCAAACATCTACTCGAGAACAACCCATCCCCCCCTCGCGATAATAGGCTTGGTACCCTTGTCTCGATTGAACAACTCTCCACTTAAATGTGCCCCTCATATGTCTCAGTCCTCTCTAGTTTTATCTCTAAGTCACCGCCACGTATGCTCATTCTGACGTGCTCAACACAACTTTTTGGTCGAACGAATCTCTACTTGAGCATGTCATCCCTACCACTCACAATGACATGCTTGGCATCCTTGATTTGGCCAAGTGATCCTCCATCTGAGTGTGTCCCCTACGCCTCAGTTCCAACACTCTCTAAAAATCACCTTGATGCTGATGTGAACCTAGGTTGGGAGTACGGCGTATAGACCCCATTGTAGTTGGTGTCGCGGTAATGAGACAAAGTGATATGTGAAAAAAATAGTGCAATGGTGACAACATCTTACGTAGTGTCATCAGCCAATAAAATGTTGCAATTGGACTAAGTAGACAAATCTTGTCTCCCATTAATGCAACATTATTGTGATCCCTACTACAAAATGAGGTTGCTTATTGGATAGTGATACCGTCACGTGATATCACTATTACATCCAAATTTAACTCGTGATATGTGGCTTGTTGGCTAGAGTTGAGAATTTGTCAAGATACTTGTCCCCTTCCCTCAAGGGACTTGCAACCTGTCTTAGAGAGAGATCTCCACAGTAAGACAACTCCAGACCATGAGAATGTCATGTGGTGTGCTCTGTAACTCTACCTGAGAAGCACACGTGATCACTGTTGCAATTGCTAAGGCGTCTTATTATACTCTATTTAGTTTACTAGAATGGAATGGTCATTCCTGAAACTCTCCTATGGAATGATCCTTCCATTTCAATGGTGAATGATGATTCTCTTTGCAATGCATTATTCATTATTCTTTTAGTCAACCAAACATAAGATAAACATTTTAATGAAATAATCATTCTATTCTACTACGTTCCAATCTACCTTGGTATTTCAACTTCAGCACTACTAGTATTGGCTTTACCTCCAGGTTGTTGGGCCAAGGAGGGCAAGCTACCTATCCCGTTATTTAGATAAGTTGGCCTCCAAGGCCTGACCCTCCTATAAATAGGTCACCACCTCTATATAGGCATAGTCTCCTTCTCTGGCAAGTCTGGAGACTCTGTTTTTCCACAGTTGCTCTCTCTCTCTCTCTCGCTCTCCATATAAGACCGCACCATATCTCACCCCTTCCACCTCTGGTGATCTCTCACCATCTGAGTGCCTACTATAACTTCTCAAAGGCCATACGTACTCTCCAACATCCACAATAAGAAAAAATTGAAAGGCAGTGGTGTTGAAAATTATTTGAAAAAAAAAAAAAAAAAAACAAAACAAAACAAAAGAAGAGGAAGAAGAAGAAGTGAAATTCAGAATGAACATAAGCAGTGGTTTTAGAGGGAAGCTATTGAATTACAAGTTTGTCTAAGTTTTATCATTTAGTCACTTGTCATTGAGGCATTTCAATTATTTGCTTTGTTGGTTTGAAGTCGTGAAAACCACATGATATTATATGATCTTTGATTGTTAACTTGAAGTAAGGTATAGGTGCAATTTTCACAAGCTCTAGCTCTAGCTCTAGCTCTGATAAAGTAGAGAGCTTCACACAGAAAACCCTCACTTGGTGAAGCACTACTCCACAGTAGAATTACAGTTCCAACTCTCTCTTGTTGGAGCATCTGTGAAGGTAAAATCCCATATTGGATAAAGAGTAAAAGGAGATAGGCCTTAATTATATATTATATGAGTTCTCCACTTATAAGCTTAAGCTTTTAAGTGGGTATGTGTTTCAAATAATGTATATTAGGCCTTGATTTGGTGTCTGTGTACTCTAAAGTTTCTTTCTAATGGATTGGGTTGGTATTGTTATGCGCTTGTGGGCCCTCTAATTCCATAACATATCTCTCTCTGATGAGGATTCACCAGGTATGAAACAAAATCTGTCACTCTGAATTTGTTCCTTCAAATCTAATTAGAACAGAAAACCTTCAATAATATGCATACCCCGTTCACTGGCTGTGTCCGCATTAACCATTTGTGGATAATAATGACAAGGCATGCTATAGATGTCATGCACCAAGAGGAAAATAAAGGTACAGTTTGACACTATTTGTAATGCAGAATTAGTTTTGATCTGCCCAAACTCGCTCGTTTGCCACTTCTAAATACACCTCACCTAGCGATGTGAGTGTAGAAACAAATTTTGAAATGTGAAGTGTTTCAATACATTTCAAAATTCATGTTACAAATGTCCACTATTTAGTTTTTGGATTAAACAGTGTTGATTATTGAACAGTAGGTTCTTATTTTCGATCTGCATTCTAAATCGTTAATTACACATTTTTTTTAAATTAAAACCTCCAATTAATGAAGAAAAAAAAATGAACAAAAGAAAAATTAAGGAAAAGAATTATTTTATTAAAATTGTAGGGATTTAGAACCTTTAGATACAAAATATAATAGTTGGGTTTGGAACCCTTTACGTAACGGTTGCCATCGTATTAGATGCTTGCAGTGTAGTGTAAAGCTCTCAACTTCTTCTTTCTTATAACGACTTCTTTAGCTTTTAGCTTCTTTCTCTCCTTCTTTGATCTTCTGACTTCTGATTTTCGATCCCTCAATCTTGTGTGATGATCCCTCATATTTATAAAGGGCCATCCATGTGATAAGAGTATCATCTTTAATTTGAATTTCAAATTGAATGATAACGCCATTTGAATTTAGGCGTAACAATATCTGATTAATCGTATATATTTGATTAACTGTATCGATCCATTGGATTTCATCCTGTGTGGTGTCCTTACTGTAGGCTCTATAGGTGTCAACTTTCGCAGGCTCTACGTGTCATTTAAGTATCTTAAATAACGTTGCTGAGATACGACGTTGTTTTATTTATATACTTCAACGGATCAAGTTAATTATTTTAGGAAGTGATTACCTACAACAATCCTATCATAGGCGCTATGTGTGTCATTAACTAATTGATCGTATTTGAAACTTAGTTAAAATTTATATGCCAACAAATGCCCCCCTCATGACTTGCGCAAGTGAATTTTCTTAACTGTATGAGTCACAACAATTTGGCACCTTTATCTAGATCCTCTTTAGACCTTGGATGAGATTATTTTTTGGCCTTGGTCACTTTTAGCCACTTTTTAGGCTTTGTATGTCATTTATTTATTTTTAACTTTACTATGTCATACATGGACCCCCCAAAGAATTTAATTAATCCTCTATTTTTTTATGGGTTGATTGCTCTTTATAGTCCATGAGCCTTTTATTTTTTTGTTGCACGGGTCCATTTTTGTGGGCTTGATCTTTTTTTTTTTTGACAAATTACTCACAAGTCTTTTTTGAAAAGTATATATTCTATTTAATCCTAAAACCTTTTAGATAGACCCAAAAGTCTTATGCTCATTATCTTTCCTCTTTCTCTACATATTGCTTCTTCTCTTTCTCTGATATCGACGACAACCACTACCACAACCATGCCTTTCTTCATTTCTTTCTCTTTCTAATCTACAGTCACTGGCGACCGGCGACTATTATTGATTGGGGTTCATGGGCAATCACTGAGCACCAATCCTTGCATCGCGCTCATCGACAGCAAAAGAGATGAGTTTCCAATGAAGAAGATGAGTAGATCTACATCAGATCTAAGTAGATCTACGTTAGATCCGATTAGATCTAAATCAAAAAATAGTTGTCGGAGTATAAGTATCTCTCTATATCTATTTCTTTCCTTCGATCTCTTAGTTTTAATACTTTTTCTATACTACACACTTCTATTTTTCTGTTATAATGGAGAAACTTTTCAAAGTCTGAACAAGTTGTTTTTAAGTTTTAATTACAGGTGGTAAAAACTGTAAAATTTTATTGTTTCAATTTTTTTGGTGCTGAAATGAATCATTTTTTAGAACTGCAAAATTTTGTAGTTTCATAACTTTCTTTAGAACTGTAAAATTTTACAGTTTCATAACATGTTTTTCAGTTTGATTAATAAGGATAAATACTTAATAGAATCATACTTTGAAACTGTAACATTTTATAATTTCAAAACTTGTTTTTCAGCTTTATCAATATTGAAAATTATTTGCTTAAATATTTATTTTCCCATTTGTTGTTGTTTGTTGTTCTTAGGTTTTTTTTTTCTTTTTTCAGTTTATCAATATTTAGCATATTTTGTTGTATTTTTTCGCTTTAATTTTTCAGTTATTATTATTTTTTTTGGGACAATATTTTGGACATTCCGGTGAGTCTCCGGCCATATTCTTGACATGTAGCGAACATTCTAGATATTCTGACGACTTTCGGTGACGTTCAGAACATTTTGGCGATACTCCGGCGAATTTTCGGTGATATCCAGGCGACTTGCCGGTGATGTTGAACATTCCGGCGAGCCTCCGATGACCATTTGACGGAGGTCCGGCGGTAGTGGAATGTAGCAGCGTTTTAAATTTATTTATTTTATATAAAAAAAAAGGATTTTTTAGTTACAATTAAAAATATATAGCACTAATTGATGCACGTATTTTGTTTTAGAATTAAATAGATTTTAAACTTTGTATAGCAGACTTATCAGTAAGTTCTCCTTTTTTTTTATTTTTATGTAAGGTCATGGGTAAGGCCTAAGAATTTAATTAGATCTTTTCTTTTGTAGGCCTCTTTCTCCATTCTATAAGGTGGGCCTCTTATCAACTTGCCACCATTTCTCTTTGCTGGAGCCTTTTTTATTTATGAGAGTCTCGCCCCCCCTCCCTTTTTTTTAACAACAGATTTTTCTAGGCCATCATTGATGCTAATAGGATTTCAAATCTTACATGAACTCTTACTCTTTGGAGTGTTTCCAATCCTACATAAACTCTTAATCTTTGGAGTGTTTTCGTCTTATATAAACTCTTACTTTTTGGAGTGTTTCCAGTCTTATACAAACTCTTACTTTTTGGAGTGTTTAAGGAGATCGCTACCTCTTTTCTTAAGCAATACTTTTTGCTTTATATAATACCTATTCATTCACATAACCAACATATATTTTTTTCTTGCAGCTTTTTTTTCTCCCGCAGACTTTGTAATCCTTCTAGCATCTTTCCACCACAATTTGTTCTTGGAGGACACAAAAGATTCCCTTCTAATCTCTTCGTATTTCCAGCAGTAATTGTTCGTCTTATACTTTTAAGAAGACACAAAAGGGTCCCTTCATTTGGTATGCTTTCCTTCTTTTGTTTGTCTTTCTTCTTCTTCATTTTTTTTTTCTTAACAGCAGCAGCCCCCCCCCCCCTTTTTTTTTAAAATTTGAAACCTCCTCTTTTAACAGTGAATCTTTTTTTTTTTTTTTTTTTTTTGAAGCTGAGACCTCTTTTTTTTACTTAGCTCTCTTTTTTTCAAGTTGAAAAAAAAAAAAAAACCCCCTTCCAACAGAATGAACATTTTTTTTTAACATCCCAACAAATTGTTTCTTCTACATGAACCTTTTTTACACTTATATAACATGCATAAACACCCCCCCCCCCCCCCCCTCTTTTACCTTATAGTAGAAATTTTCTTCTCCATGAACCATTCTATAAGCTGTATGAACCCCTTTTCTATTTTATATTCAAGCAGAATTTTCTGTACATTAGGGATGGCAATAGGGGGTTAATGGGGTGGATATTAATTCCCCATCCCCATTCCCCTATAATTATTTTTTCTCATTTTCCATTCCCCATGGGTAGTACCCTTCCCATCTCCTAATGGGTTTGGATTTTTCCCAACCCAACTTGACCCTTTTTTTTTTTTTTTTGATTCACAACCAAAGCTAAATATACAATCAATCTTATTTTATTTTATTTGGCTCAACAACAAAATCAAATACATATTAATTAACATTGTCACATTATTCTTGTCAAATTTATGTATATTTAGAATTTTTTAAATTTATTTTAGAAAAATTCTATTCCTACAAAAAAATTCCATCTTTTTCTTTTTAATTTTTTTAATTTTATGTATCTCTTTTTCTTCTCTATTAATTAATCTTCGATAATCTGAAGGTGAGCTGTTACTCTCGTTTCCATCTTCTTCTTCTTCTTCTTATTTTTTTTATTTTTTAAAATTTTTTTAATTATTAATTTTTATTTTCATTTATAGAATGAATTTTCTTGTTTCAATATTTCCTGTAATTGTTTTATTGGATTTCTCTTTGGTTTGATGGTAACCTTACATTGAATTTTCCAATTTTCATCTTAACTAGTGATCACCTTAATTGAAATTTTGTACATTTTTGTCTTCAATTTCCATGTTTTGGTTATGATTAATTACACGTTTTTGATTGATAGTCACAATCTTGTCGCCATCGCAAATCGCTGTTGTTTTAGTGAGAGGATGAAAGAGAGTGAGAATTAGAACTCTAATTGTAAACAAAGTAGTGAAAACTAGGGATGATAATGGATAACCTACCTTGTGGGTATCTATGGAGACCCAACCCAAATACATGAGTTTACTCCTTTTTTTCTTGTCCATCGGGTAGGGTAAAGGATGTTTTTTAAATCTCCACCGGGGATGGGTACCTACTAATTTCCCAATTTTTTTTAGGTACATCGGAAAATAATTTCTCCATATGTTTTCACTACTCTATTTACAATTAGAGTTTTAATTCTTACTCTCTCTCATCCTCTCACTACAGCAACAATTAGAGTTCTAATTCTTACTCTCTCTCATCCTCTCACTACAGCAACGGTGATTTGCGATGGTGACGATCTAGCGGCAACAAAATTGTGACTATCGATCAAAAACGCGCAATTAATCATAACTAAAACATGAAAATTGAAGACAACAATGTACAAAATTTCAATTAAGGTGATCACTAGTTAAGATGAAAATTGAGAAATTCAATCTAAGGTTACCATCAAATTAGAGAGAAATCCAATAAAACAATTGTAGGAGATATTGAAACAAGAAAATTCATTCTATAAATGCAAATAAAAATTTAAAAAAAAAGAAGAAGAAGAAGATGGAAACGAGAGCAACAACTCACCTTCAGATTATCGAAATCAATTAATAGAGAAGAGAAGGAGATATATAAAATTAAAAAAAATTTAAAAAAGAAGATGGAATTTTTTTTGTAAGAATATAATTTTTCTAAATAAATTTTAAAAATTCTAAATATATATAAAATTTGACAAGAATAATGTAACAATGTTAATTAATGTGTATTTGATTTTGTTGTTGAGCCAAATAAAATAAAATAAGTTTGAATGTATATTTAGCTTTGGTTGTGAATCTTTTTTTTTAAAAAAAAAGGTGAAGTTAGGTTGGGTAAAATCCAAATCCATTAGGAGATGGGAGAGGGTAGTATCTATGGGAAATGGGGAAAAATAATTATAAGGGAATGGGGACGGGAATTAATATCCACCCTATTAACCCCCATTGCCATCCCTAGTAAAAACATATGGAAAAATTATTTTCCATTGTACCAAAAATAAATAAATAAATAGGGAAATTAGTGGGTACCCATCCCCGCCCCATTCCAAGTAGAGATTTAAAGAAAATCACTTACCCTACCTAACGGACAAGAAAAAAAAGGGAGAAAACTCATGTATTTGGGTTGGGTCTCCATGGATACTCACAGAGTAGGTTATCCATTGTCATCCCTACTGTACATGAACTTTTATTTTTTACTTTTGTATTTTTTTACATGTATATAACCTGCTGCCCCCCCCCTTTGTTTTAGACAGTAACCCTAACAAAGACTTTTCTTGCTTTTATGATTGAAAAACTTGCTACCCCGTTTGTTTAGTAAATTTTTGCTAAACCTAATATGGCCCAAATATGTGTTGAAACACTTCATCATTTTTTTACAGCAACAACCCCTTCTTTTTTATCTTTAGAAGCTGAAACCCTCGCTTTTTTTAAGCTCATTTTTTCTTAAGCAGCATCAGCAAATTTTTCTTAAGCAACCCCCATTTTTTAAAGTAGATTTTTTCTTAAGCAGCAGCAGCAGCAGATTTTTAATAACAAGCCCATTCTATTATTATTATTTTTTTAAAACAAGTTGAAACACCCCTTTGTCTAAGCAGCAGAAGTAGATTTTTTTTTTTTTTTTTTAAGCTGCCCCCCCTCTCTTTTTAAACAAGAAAATCTTTTTTTGTGGCTATTCTTTTTGGTAGAAAAAACCAAACCATAGGTTGCTTATGTTTTATTAAGGTTTTTCCCCGACACGCATATCAGCTTCATGGGTACCATGTTCTTAAATCTTCATGCCGTAGCAGCCAATTTTTACGTGTACTTGTGTAGACACCCCATTGTTGACTACCTGTAAGACTTGGACGCTTTGTCTTGTGCACCCGATGATGAAAGTTACAGTGTGTGATTCGAATGATCAACGAAGGACTCCAAGGTCAGGCTTTGAAACAGTCCTAACACCTTCCTATTTACCTTGTTTATCCTTCAGAGGTCCCTTTTTGAACACTGTGCCACCCTACACTAAGCTAGGAATAGAGAAACAGGGTGGCACATTGGGGCCTGGCTGTGCCTCATTGGGAGCCGGCCGTGCCTTAGTAGCGATAAACAGTTTCTGGGTAGGAGCCCGCCAACTGTCTATTTTTGAAGATATTTTCGACCTATTTTGCTCAAATTATATTAATATGAGGTTATATCTCTGTTTTAAGGGTTGAACAATTTCCAAGGAGCCTATACACTCATTTGAGAGCTCCTTTTTCTTGTGCAAGCCATCTTTGAGCAAGCTTGCCATCTTTGAGTCTTAGTTATACACCATACACACCCTTAAACCTTAATCTTGGGGTCTTGGTTGAACCTTGAGAATCATAGTTCAACCTTGAGAGTGTGTTAGGATTGAGTTTGCTCAACAATCAAAGCTTACTCCATTTAAGAGGTATAAGCTTGTAACTTTTGTTTCTTACTTTCATTTCACTTCATATTTTTTTTTTTTTTGGGGTGTTCTTGAGCTGTTTTGAATCCATGTCAAGTGTTAAAACTTGGGTTTGAATAAGCTACCAAAGGTGGTGAGGATTAACACCCTTACTTGTACATATTTTCATAGCTCAACCCTTTGTTTTTTTACACTTCTTTTCTTTGACTTTTAAACTGATTTTCAAAGTTTAAAAAAGGGCTAAAACATGGTTTGAAGTCCCAAAAGTGAGGGGAGGTTAGCCACCTCTCCTTGTTCTAGTTTACTAGTTTAGTGTCTTTTGCTATTATCTACATTTTTGTGCTCTTTAGCATAAGTTTTGGCCATTGTTTTTACATAATAGGGGCTGTTTTAGGGCTGTCCTAATTTATTTAATTAGTGTATGCTTTGAACGTATAGCTTGTTGTGTTGGAAGTTTGCATATCTAACTTGTTATGTTGTGTTACCCATGCTTTGATAGTTTTTCTTTGTTTTGTTTAGTTTAGTTTTTGTTTTTGTTTTTTTTTTTTGTGTGTCAAGAGTCCTATTCTTATAATCAATTTCGCTTAATCACTTCTTGAGAGTTATTTCGAAAGATTGACGGTTGTTTAAGGCATGGGAAAAAGACCTATGCTCAATGGCTTAATCTCTACGGAGATTCATCGTCAAGGCATAGGCTCTCTTTCATGCCGAGAATCGCTTCTCGTTTAACATTCCTTCTCATTTAGTGGACCTAATCATTGCCTTGGACAAATGGATTAAAGAATGGAAAGGATTAATAAAATTGGTTTAAAATCAACTCAACCAACATAAAGAAGAGTAATAAAATTACTTGGATTCGGCCGGACGTTATGCCGAGTCCATAGTGTCAAGAGCGTCACGCACCAATTGATGATGTGTTGATGAAAGTTGAAGTGTCTCTACCTCCCTCTTCGAGCTCACTTCATGATAAGAGGGATGAGTGGTTGTTGTTCATTGCATTCATTGATTTTTGTCCGATTGTCTCCGAAATCATTAAGCGAATAAGTTGCTTATTGATGGTTTTGGAACCAATTTCGTTTTTCTTTTAAACCTCTCCATGACAGAGAAGAGTAAAAGGGACAAACAGAGTTCAGAAACACTCTGTCTACACTGTTTTCACTTCAGAGCACAAAAACAGGGTTTTGCATAAAATTAGGGCACGACCGGTTGTTCTTAGACCTGGTCGGGCCTCATTAGGGGCCAGCCAGGCCCCAATGTTTGGTAAACAGTGTGTTTCTACAAAAAAAGAGGGTAGTGGCTGAAGGTGAAACAGGATAGAGTCCCAAGGAGGCAGACAGAGTGGCTTCTGAAACTTGTCTGCTTTGATGGGCATGCATTGTTTTAATTCATTATTGTAATTATTAATGTTATAAATTATCATTGTTGTAATTAATTAATTATCATTGTAATTAGCGTTGTTGTAGTAATAGTTCATTAGGTAGTTAGTTTTTTTTTACTCATTATTAGCCTTTGTTGTAATAACTTAGCTAGTTAGTTCATTATAACCTTAGCTAGTTAGGTATTTATTCATTCATTTGGTTTTGTAATAATTAGTTTAATTCGGACATTCGGACATTCAGTAGGACCCTCTTGCACGAGGGTAAAATATTTAATAAGTTGTGTATGTCTTCCAACCCCCATTTCTTTCTCATTTTTATTTCTCCGCTTATGATGGTAGCATAGAACATCATGTTTCCTTAACATTTCACATGACTTGCAACCACTCGTGTTGCATACATAAGAGTTCGGCTCATCATTCTAACTAATGTCAAAGATCAAAATCTTTGTTTGAATACATACTTTATACCATATCTTGAATTGAATCAAATGCCATGCTAGTAGCCGAACTTGTTAGTTGAATGATTGTATGTGTTGCATTAGTGATGTTGCATTATTTAGGAACATGCATGCTTTCTAATTATTTTGCTTTGTTCGGCTTGCCGTGGAGTACTAGGTGAGCATTTATTGCTTTAGCATATTACATTATGTGTGATTGTTGCCATATTAAGCATATTTTCCATGAGGCTAAGTGCTTAAGTGACATATCTGTTTGAATGCCTGTGGATGAAGGCTAATTGCTAAAATTGGAATAAATTGATTGATGTACATATAAACTCACTTTTTCAAGTAACGCGTATTCAAGACACTTTTTTCCAAAACGTATATGAAGTCAAAGTGTTCCAATTTTTGCAAATTACTCTATACTTGTGTGCAACACATAGTAAAGTTAGCCTAAATAATTAGAACAAGAGTATATAATATAAATAAGAATCGCATCATGATTAGTAGAGGCCAATCTTTGATCGGGCGAGTAGGGTGCTCAATTCATGACCTTCCCCTCCCGTACCTAAGTTCCCAAGCTGAGACACTTTGGTGATGATGGATAAATGGCCTTTGGCATGAGTCATGGGTTTTCTAAATTTTTCAAAAATATTTAGGTAATGACTTTGAAATCTAGCAAAGCAATCCATTTTTGGCATTTTGATTTAAAATCAATTTTCCAAAAGAATTGTCAGATTTGGACTCATTTGTATTTATCTATTTCACATTGCACTTGTGGAATCAGATTCAGAACCATGGGAGTCCAAACTGTAGGGCTAGTCGTATCCAAAAGGAGCGCGAAAAGCAAGCTACAACTTGCTACTAAATAATGGATCTCTATCTATAGTGGGGCCAACAAATCAAAACTTTTGCATTAGTTTTTACCTTCAAGCATTTGTTTTTTAGCAACAAACAGCCCCTCACCCCCCATCTCTTCTCTTTTTTAAAATCTAAGCAAGGCTTGTCCCCTCTCTTTTTAACTCTTTTGCAAGCAACATGCAAGACTTCATCGCCCCTTCCACTCCAATGGCAATGATTGGCTTGAATCCTTGCCAGCGACTCTGTTCTTTTCACCACAATGGCTTGAATCCTTGGCACTAAATGTGTGCCTTTCACCTCAATAGCTTGAATACTTAGCAGTTATTGTATTCCTTTCACCCCAATGGCTTGGATCCTTGGCAATGAATGTGTTCCTTTCACTCCAATGGCTTGGATCCTTGGCAGTGACTGTGTTCCTTTCACCCTAATGGCTTAAATCATTGGCAGTGAATGTGTTCCTTTCACCCTAATGGCTTGTATCCTTAGTAGTGAATGTGTTTCTTTCACCCTAATGGCTTGGATCCTTGACAGTGAATCTGTTCCTTTCACCACAATGGCTTGGATCCTTGACAATGGATGCATTTCTTTCACCCTAATGGTGTGAATCTTTGGCAGTGGATGTGTTCCTTTCACCCCAATGGCTTGAATCCTTAGCAGTGAATGTGTTCCTTTCACCCTAATGGCTTGAATCCTTCGCAGCCACTGTGTTCCTTTCACCCTAATGGTTTGAATCCTTGGCAATGAATGTGTTCTTTTCACCCCAATGGCTTGGATCCTTGGTAGTGAATGTGTTCCTTTCACCCCAATGGTTTGGATCCTTGGCGGTGAATGTCTTCCTTTCACCCCAATGGCTTGAATCATTGACAATGATTGTGTTCTTTTCACCCCAATGGCTTGAATCCTTGACAGTGATTGTGTTCTTTTCACCCTAATGGCTTTAATCCTTGGCAGTGATTGTACTACTCTCACCCCAATGTGGTTGGCTCTAGTTTGTTTAAAGAGGCTTTTGTCACTTAATAAATTTAGCCTTCAAAAGGGGATTTTGTCAATTTCTTTAACTTATTACATTATTATTGTATATTTTTGTTAACTAACCTCTTCTCTTTTTTTTTTCTTTTTTTTTTTTTTAAATTTTTTTTATAGTAGATTTTTCTAGGTCATCATGGATGTTGATAGAATTTCAAATCGTACATAAACTCTTTCTCTTTGGACTGTTTCCAATCCTATATAAACTCTTGATCTTTGGAGTATTTTCAATCTTATATAAACTCTTGCTCTTTGGAGTGTTTAAGGAGATCACTACCTTTTTGCTTAAGCAATACTTTTTACTTTATATAACACTTATTCATTCACATAGCCAACATATATATTTTTTTTCTTGCAATCCTCTGTTTTTTCTCCTACCGATTCTGTAGTGCATATTAGGTCTTCATCCTTTTAGCATCTTTCCAGCAGAAATAGTTCTTCTACTTTTAAGAAGACAAAAAAGGGTCCTTTCATATTAGATTCGATGTCCTTCTTCTTTTGTTTGTCTTTCTTCTTCTTCTTTTTTTTTTTTTGAAGAATCTGAAACCTGCTTTTTAACATCAAATCTTTTTTTCTACTTTTTTTTTTTTTTGGTTTACATCCCAGCAAATGTTTTTTTTTTCTACATAACCTTTTTTACACGTATATAACCTGCATAAACCCCATTTTTTTTTTTTACCTTCCGGCAGAAATTTTCTTCTCCCATGAACCTTTTATAACTTGTATGAACCCCCCCTTTTTTTGTTACATATATATAACCTACTGAGACAACGGCCTCGGTATTTTGTGTATCACCTGGGACGAGTGCAAAAACTCTCCATTGTCTAAGTGTATCTCTAGTAGTTGTAGGTCTTGTAGTATTTATTGGCATTGGAACAAATCTGGTTGAACTAGTAGCTGGTCTTCCACTTCTTTGTTCATTTTGAGGATGTAGACACCCCATTTTTGACCGACCTTAAGACTCAGACGTCACCGATTGAGTGCTCGGTGATTGCGCATGTTGTGCTCGTTCTGGGGTTTCGGAGTTTCGGCTGAGGTACTTGCCTCCGGGCCTCGGAACCTTTTGTGCTTTGCCTCGGTTTGCGGACCAGGTCTTGCTTTCTCTTCCCGAAGGGAGGGAGAGGTCTTGTAGACCATCTCTTAGTGACCGTAGGCTACTTTTCGTAGTCGCAGGCCACTGTTCCCCTTTGGAGACCAGTTTCCGATTTTCGGAGCCGTCGGCCGCGCGCCTCGGTTCGGGACCGCTTAACTTTCTCCGTTTGGCACAGTTTTTGGCACACACCTTGCTTCCTCTCTCTAGAGGGACACTGTGGCCCGGGAGACCACCTTTGTGGTCGCACGCCACTTTCGATGCTTAACAGCCTGTTTTTGGGGCACCCGGCTGCGCGTTTTGACCCCCGAACCCTCGTTTTGTATTCGTCTTGGTTCATTTTTGGCATGGACCTTGTTTTTATTGTTTGGAAGGTGGTACAAGGGTGGGAGACCACCTTTTCTCCCGCCAGCCGATTTTCTTGTCAGGAAGCTGGTCTCCTTGGTTTTTGAGCCACAATTGTTGATCTCCCACTACACCACTAGCTTGCATTCAATGTGGAGACCATCAAATGGGGCTGCCGACCACCTTTCATGGGGTTGACCCTTTTGAACTGGTCAGTGGTCGGCTGACCACCTGAACTGGTCGGCCTACCTCCCACAGTTTTGTCTCTGTGAGTTGTTGCCAGCTGTGCCAGCTGGAAGGCACAGACTGGATCCTCCATACACGTGTATGGAGGATCTTGAGCCTTGGTTTCTAGCTTCTTTGAGAAGCTTTGGCTTGAAACCTTTATAAGAGAGGCCCTCCTCTTCCTTGGCACAGGTTCAGAAATTTGTCTAAGGCTTGTGCATACACTTCCCTCTATATCTCTTTGTTTTGGGTTCAAAAGGGTCTTGTTCTTGACCTATTACACCACACCTCATAGCCACACACCTCCACCATTGTTCTAAGGTTCTTGGAGGGTCTTGAGAGGTCTCAAAGAGTTGGTTTTGGGCTGGAGAAGTTGCTGTCTTGCTGAGCTTCAAGGGTAACACACTTTTTCCCTCTTTTAAGCTTTATTTTGATCCATCTCTTAGCCTTATTTGCATGCATATTTGAGCTTTGTTGTCAACTGAAAAAAGTCTTGTTTTGAGGTCCTTTTGATGTTTGTTTAAGGTCATTTTGTTGTTAGGGTCATCTACCCCCTGCATGCTTCATTTGGTCTTGTTTTGAGCCATGCCTTAAGGCCTTTGTGTTGACCTTTGCTTGGCCTTTTAGTCACTGAAATCCAGTGGATTTTCAGTGGTTGACATGCTGTTTTGAGGGCCAAAATCAGAGAGGGGTGACCCTCTCTCTTTTGGCCTTGTTTGCTAGCATTTTTGGCCTTACAAAGGAGCCTTCATTTGCACACCTCCAAGCCTTGTTTCAGGCCCTTTTCAGTGACTTTTAGGGCCTGCCTAGGCTCTGTCCAGAGTTGGTTTTGTCACCTTGGGTGTGTCTCTTGCATGTGTAGAATAACCCCTCTTATAGCCTATCAAAGGAGCATGTCATTCTTGCGTGCATTGATCATGTTTCAGTGGGTTTTTGGGCTTTATTTGGCATGTCATGTCTCTGACTTTTGCTGGTTTAGTGGCCTCTTGAATGCTTCATATGCTTATAGTGTAATCCATGTTCACTAGCTTACATTGCATGTTGTTTTGGCCCTTGATTCTAGCATATTTTGGCCATGTTCTAAACTGATTTTATTCATCATTTGGGCTGCCTTAGCTCTGTTTTGAGGTCCCATGGTCGAATGATGCTTGCCATGCATGCTTGTAGTGTAATACCCTTGCCTAGCTTCGAGTTTTGAAGCCTCTTGCATGCTTAACTTGAGTTGTTTTCATGTTTTGGCATCATTGAACATGTTATTTCAGAGCTTATACTTGTGCCATATTCCCATGTTTTCTACTCTTTAAATGCGTTTGAGAGTTGTGCTTGTATGCCTCATTTTTGGGCTATTGTATGAGCTTCATTTTTGTGCATTGCAAGCCATCATTTTAGTCCATTTTGCCACTATTTTGGGTCTACATAGGGACTGTTTGGGGTTAGTTTGGTCATTTGGGCATCACTTTGTATACCTCTAGTGTAATGCATTTCACTAGTTTCAGTAATTGTGCCATCCAACATGCATCGGGTGAGTTGTTTGCATTATTCAGGACCATTTTGCATGCCATTCCAGAGCTGAAATATATGCCATTGTGTCTCATGTTTCATCCTTGCCATACCCTTGGAGAGTTGTATCTTGTGCCCTTGACTTGGAGCCTTTGCATTGTGCATGCTTGTGTGTGTCTTGTTGCTTTGATGTCATCATCCATTGGCCACTGATTTGAGTGTGGCCGAGGCCCATCCATCTTGGTTTAAGTCCATCTTGCATTGTGTATGCCCTATAGTCCATGTTATCGCATGTTCGATCATTGCATTGTGTATGCCTCGTTCATAACATTGCGTATGTTAGTGCATCGTGTATGCATGCCATATAATCCATGTGCATTGAGTATGCCATTGATTAGTTCATAGCATTGTGTATGCCATTTGCATGCTTGCATGTCATTCCGTGCATCTTCGCATCACTTAGTTGCATTGCATTTAGATCGCATGCTAGAGTTGCATTTGTCCATACACTGTTTGTTGCATTGTGTTTGGAGTAGGGTTTAGTCCAAACACGGGAAACGAGGGACGTTTCATACTCAAAGTGACGAAACGTACCTCGATTCTTGGTCACCGACACTCTTGACTATTCATGATAGAGTTGTTGGCTTTAGGTGTTTACATGTGCATTCATTTCACATTGAGTCGTGCAATGGCCATCATGCATCGGGATGCGTGATTGATGGCACGAGGATCGAGGACTACACTCCCTAGAGCTTATGCAATGACGGGGAGAGTGGTCGGGCACACATATGTTGAAGATACTTTGCCTTCTCTCTCTCTTGCCTTTGTTGCAGAAAATGCAGAAACCAGGAGAAGAAACTGGCCGGCCGACCAGATTTTCTGGCAGGCCGACCACCTTTTCTGGTTTTCACCACTAAGGGTGGTTGGTAGGTGGTCTCCAATGCCTATAGCTGGTCGGTAGCCTTCCCCTAGATTCTCAGGGTGGAGTTTCATCTCCTTGGAGCTTTGTGCAAGTTTCTGGGTTCAATTGCAAACAAAGGCGAGTTGAGACATCGCGATGGATTTCCCGACAAGGCGACTCGAGCATGCATGCATCCTTTATCATTCGGAACAGAGCTGAGGCAGTCCATTTCACGTAGCTTGCATGCTAGTTTATTTGCTTCCTTAGTTTAATTTGTTAATTAATTAATGTTGTGTAATATTTAGCTGTAATTCATTATTCATTTCGGTTGTGTAATAACTAGTTTAATTAGCTTAGATTAGCTAGTTGGTTCTGTATTATTTACTCGGACCCTCCGCGAGAGGGCGAACTTTGTAATAAGTGTGCGTGCGTGTGATGCATGTCTTCCAACCCCACGTCTTTCTCCCTTTTATTTACCAGCTTATGATGGTTAGTTTTAGGGCATGTTTCAATTAGCATCTATATGTTCGCATGTTTGCATTCATTCATCTGTATTGCATGCACCGGCCTCGGCGCATCATGCTAACTGCATTGTATTTCAATTTCAAGTTGAATACATGTATCAATTGTTGCATCTCACATGCCATCTTAGAATAGCCGAGCCTATTGTGGTTGCATTTTTACATGTGTTGCATTAGGCATTCTTAGCACAGTTAGGATTCATGCATGATTTCTAATTAGCTTCTTTCTTTGGCTCGGAGTACTCGGTCAGTGTTTATGCTTTAGCATCCTTGCATGGGTGTGAGTGACTGCCATGATAGCATGCTTACTATGAGGCTATGTGCTTATGTGATATAACTGCCTGAATGCCTGTGGGTGAAGGTCGGGTTGCTTGAATTGGAATAATTCATCGAAACCCGTGTTTTAGCCTACTTGCGAGTAGCAAACTTCAATCCATTTTCAAAACAAACGGATATGCGATGCTTTGTTCCAACTTAGGCAATCTAGTCTATACTTGTATGCTGTACGCATCACATAGTGATTCTAGGTTAATAACCGGAATAAGAGCACATGTGTTTTCAAAAACAAGATATCATGCTTAGTAGTGGTCGATCTTTGATCGGGCGAGCGGGGGTGCTCATGAAATGACCTTCCCCAATCGTACCCAAGTTCCCGAGCCGAGGCAACTTTGGTGATGACGGACACGTGGCCTTAGGCACGAGTCAGGGTTTCCTAAATTCCCCCAAAACAAAATATTTAGGTGGCGACTCTGTATCTGGCAAAGCAGTCCATGTTTGGCACTTCTTTCTAAAAATCTGTTTTTCAAAACGATTTGCCGGATTTGGACTCTTTGGTGATTTATCGGTCTCGCATTGCACTTTGCGGGATTAGATTCAGAACCGTGACATTTGAGTCCGAACTGTAGTAAGCCCAATGAACAAAACGGGATTTTCCTGGGACGTTCGGGGACGTCTACAGTTTCTGGCGACTCTGCTGGGGAGTTTGGAGAACTTGACTCGAACTCATGATATCTTGTTTTGACTACACTTATGTGTTTCTTTGCATTGCATTTGCATTGGTGCGCCTAGGACACCGTGTTTGCCATCTGCTATTCCTGAACGGTTTGCCGGAGGCTGTGTGCCATAAGGCTGACCGGTTACGGGCTCTGCCACGATGGGAACACAAACCCCGGTTTTACCGGGGCACCCTTTTTGACCATTCGACCTAGTGCATATTCGGAATCCGTAGTGACCATTCCAAACTAGGACAGGTTGCTCACCCGATTATAGGTTGTTTGAAACCGCTGCGTGCGTAGTGAAACCCTAGCTCCTGACAAAATAGGACAGGGAAACCCTACCCCTCCATAGGGGTGTTTTGGCTCTCACTTGTTTGCTATGTGCTTTTAGAGTGCGTCTCTACAGGAATGCATGTATCAGTTTACAAGTTTGGGTATCAGGCCTGAGGGCACCAGTATCGGTATTTTGAGAATCAGTTATCTGCGGGTATCAGATTCAGATTTGGGGGCAGTAATTTGGGAACAATGATCAGTGTTTGAGAACAGTGTATTCAGCTTATCAACTGCGTGTTGTGTTTATTTAAGCCGTTATGCTGTCCGTTTTCTGGTTGTTTATTTCCTTATTATTGCTTTATTTATCTTTTTGCTAGGTAGTTTAGCACAATTGCTTCCGACCAAGCAGATATTCCCCAAGCACTCTGGACTAGAGGTCGTTGACTCCATCGATCTGAGGATCTGGTAGACGGACAACCAGTGTTCCATTCATTACCCCGGTTACTAGACGGAGGGCAGTTAGGCAGAGGATATCAGTTCAGCAGTCAGTTCAGAGGGCTTTGTCTACCCCACCTGAGTATAGCAGGGATCAGAGTTCTGTTTCTCCCGAAGAGAGGGAACATATACCGGTAGTTCAGCTAGATCAGGGCAGTATGGCAGGAATCGAAGAAATGATGCGTCAGCTCCAGGAGAGCATGAGAACCATGCAGGAGGACGCTGCTCGTCAAGCAGAATTTGCCAAACAGCAGGCCGTCGTCATGGCCCAACAGACAGAGCTAATTACCCGGCTACAGCAGCAAGCCGGAGCATCAGCGTCACACCAAGCTCCTCCCCCACCAAGAGTTCCAATACCCGGGGAGACGGCGAATGTCCAGGAGGATACAGACATCCCAACGGGGTTGGCTCTGCCCCCGATTCTGCCTCAACTATCCAAGGCACCCACTCCTGTCAATCAACCGGATTCTCCCTTCGAATTCGAGGTAGACCCCACGTCATTAAAAGTGAGCAAGCTTGAAAAGCTATTCAAGAAATCTCAGGGAGTGAAGTCCATTCCGGACATCGAGGATGGGTATACCGACGCAGCCATGACGCTGCCGGACAGATTTAAGATGCCACATATTGACCGCTTTGACGGGTCCGGGGATCCCATGGTGCACTTACGGCTGTTTTCAGACATATTAAGGCCGATGGGCCTCACCAGACTACAGAAGCTTTCTTTATTCGGCCGGACCCTGTCGGGTGTGGCGGCCATCTGGTACGCAAAACTGGAAGACGATGTTAAGAGGAATTGGGATGAGATGGCCGAGGCTTTTGTCGCTCAGTACTCCTATAATACACAGATCGAGATCACAACCCGTGATCTCGAGACGACTAGGCAGGAGCCTAAGGAGAGTTTTTCTGACTTCGTAACCCGGTGGAGGGCCAAGGCCTCAATGATGACCACTAGGCCCACTGACAAAGATCAAATTCGGATGATTGTGCGCAATCTCCAGCCCAAGCTTATGCAGAAAATGATTGTTCTCCCCTTCCCCACCTTTTCAGATTTACATGAGATGGGGGTACAAATTGAGGATGCTATGAAACAGGGTCTGATTGACCAAGACAGAGAGCAACCCAGGAGAACTTTCAACCGCAGTACGAATGCAGGCACAAGCAGTGCTGCAGCTGCCAGAGCTTCAGAAGTAAGCATGGTCACCACCACCCCCCCAAGAACCCCTGCAGCTACGCCATTCACCGGTGCGTCCGGTAGTAGTTCGCAAACAGCCAGATACCCACCCAAAAACCAAAGAACCTTCACTCCACTATACATGTCCTTGTCCAAGGCTTTAGGAGTTTTGATCAGGAAAGGGCATTTGAAGCCCCTAGAGCCGCGGCCGTTACCAGAAAAACTTCCCCCCTCCCATAATCCAGCCAAATACTGCGCCTTTCACCAACAGCACGGTCATGACACCGACCAATGCTTCCGATTACGTCATGAGATTCAAGATCTCGTTGATAATAGGGTGATTGTGCCTCCAGAGAAACCCAATGTCACAACCAACCCTCTCCCACCACACAACCAAGCTCCACCTCCCAAACGCATCAACTTTATCCAGACCGGGGTCATGTCATACGACCCCAGCATATATATCACCCCATCTCACCTACCCAAGCCGGAGGTGTTCCTTCCTGACAGCACTGACTTGTGCATGTTGGACATCTCCCGACCCAACCCGAACCAATGGTGGTGGCTGTCGAAGACAGGATATGGATGATTTCGGAGGAAAGTGGTACAGTGGATTCAAGGACTGAGGAATTGGGGAGCTTTGCTGAGGAGGTGTACAATCCGAGTGGCTACATTGCGTCAGCGGGTCAGATTAGGCCAAATGTGGAATTGCCGGTGGGGGCAGAAATTTGTGTACTACGGGGGGATGGACTTGATCAGAGGATAGATGACTTAGCAGTTCTGGAAGGGGACATTGCTGACCTTCAGATTTTCAACGAACAAGATCCGGGGGACATGACAGTCAACTGGTTCGATTTTGAGGAGTCAGCAGAGGTCACAGGGTGGCTTGACGACCAACCAGATATTGTTGAAGAATCTCAGCTGGAAAGGGGCCCGTCAGGGGCAAGGACATCAATTATGGCCAGAATACATCGCCGGAGAGCGCCGGTGCCAAGAATTTCGCTCAGGATTTGGGCATTTTGAATACAGGAAATTTTGAACAGCAGGCTGCATTGACGCAGTTAGAACCGGAAGGAATCGAAGACTCTGAGAGAGCCAGAAAAGCCAAGGCCCCTGTGGGGACTGAATCTGCTGTGTGCACAAAGATAGAGCGTGCTGCGAGCACATGGACGGAAAGTACTGCGAGTACAAGGATAGTTGCAACGGAGCCGGACAGGTGTCTGTTGGCTGCCGATGGCATGTGGTGGGAAGACGATGATCTATGTCTTGCCCACACAGATGAGGATTGGGGGAGCAATCAACCGGACGATACCTGGTATATTGGCGAAGTTGACCATATGACTAGGAGTGGGCGGTATTTCAAGCCCCCACACCTAGATCAGCCAGAGGCGTCCGGGAAGGACAAGGAGGCGGAGAAGCAGAAAGAGAAGCTACTTGAAGAAGAGGCCGTGCTGAAGCAGTTGAAAAAGATACAAGCAGACATCTCCATCTGGGGACTGCTTATGGCTTCACGTGTTCATAGACAAGCTGTTCTATCGGCAATGGACAAAGCCAAACTCTCAATAGACACCACGCCTGAACAGCTGGTGGGATTGGTCTTTCCGGGAGGAGGTTCCCCGACGTTGACCTTTTCTGACAAAGAACTGCCGCCTGAGGGCACAAGTCATAACAAACCGCTCTACATCTTTGTGGAATGTAGAAGCAAATGGATACTGGTGGTTCTTGTCGATACTGGATCAGCCATCAACGTGTGCCCGGTAAGGACGGCATATGATAAGGGCATATGATAACACGAGCAGAGAGGTGATGGGGACCGTGAAAATTCAGACTCAGGTTGGTCCGGGACAACACGAGATTGACTTTCATGTCCTGGACGTTCCCGCAACCTTCAATTTACTCCTGGGGCGGTCGTGGCTGCACCAGGTTAAGGCAGTCTCTTCCACCTTGCACCAGATGTTGAAATAGCCCCACGGGAAGGGGGTGGCTATTGTTTTCGGGAATTCGTCAATCCATCCGCCGCCAGAAGTGTCTACACCAGTTTTGGAAATCGAGCACGGCACGGAGGATGTGTTCCTATCAGGGTTTACTCTGGCTGAGGCCCGGGTCATACAGAACATCTTAGCTTTTGATGAGGGGTTATATGTCAGCGCACAATCAGTGTACCTCATGAACAAGCTTCAACACATCCCCGGGATGGGATTGGGAAAGAGTGGCCGGAAGGGCATTGCAGTATCGGCAGAAGTGCCGCACAACCCACATACCTTTGGCTTGGGTTATCTGCCCACCAAAGAGGATTGGGTGAAGAAAGGTAAGGAGATGGCTGGGAGAGCCAGAGCGAAGCGAGCGGGGAAGCCTTTTGAGTTGATGCACCGACCCATCCAGGGTACCCTAAACGGACGCTTCGTCCGAGATGGGGAGGACTTTTTATTTTGTGGCTTCCCAGAGCCATGGCTGAATGCCGAGAGGAGGCGCCTGCCAGGGTTTGAGATCTTCTTTGACATGCAGTTATCCGGGATGATGTTGCCAAGGAGCAGATAGACCCATCAGCTGAGGTTGAGCAGAATGAGAAAGTGGATTCCGAGAGCACCGAAATTGAAATGGGGGTAGCGCTGGCTTGTCTACTTTCAGATCCTCCGATCGTACAGAAGTGCTTGGGGGATAACTTCTCGGTGTCCATGATCGGGAATGAAACGGCTGCGAGCCCACCGTCAAACATTTTGGATGCATCCATCGCACCCTCCCTCATCTGGCAGTACGAGGAGGGATTTTTGTCAAGCAGCACCGGGTCAGGTAGTGAGCCGGAATCTGATTCCACCGAGTCTGTAGAGTCGGAATCAGGTTCCAGCTCGTCTGAGTCTGAGTCCGGTAATCCTGGGGGTGATAACCCGGATACCACAGTCCTGTCTAGGTCGTCTTTTTCTTTCTCTTTTGAGTCTGTTGTAACAGAGGAATCGGACGATTTGGATGTGCTTAATGAGAATGGAATGGCTGTGGTTTCTGAGTACTTTTCTGTGCCTTTGATTTATTGTATTAATCAGGACTTTCAAAATTTTGATGAAAACGACGAGGAAGAAATTCCTCCGGTTTTACAACGTTTAATTGATCAAGAGCAGGAGAGATTTGTTAAACCCTTGGTTGATGAAATCACTACAGTTAATGTGGGTACTGAGGAGGACCCGCGGCTGGTCCAGATCGGGTCCACGTTGTCTTCGGAGGAACGCGAGCGCTTAGTCGCTTTATTAAAAGATTTCAAAGATGTTTTCGCGTGGTCCTACGAAGACATGCCTGGGATCGATCCTGAGATTGTACAGCACCGGATCCCTCTTGACCCCGAGGCCCGACCCGTTAAACAGAAACTCAGAAGGATCCGCCCGGACTGGGCTCTCAAGATTAAAGAAGAGGTCACCAAGCAAATTGACGCAGGGTTCCTGCTGGTATCTGAGTACCCAACTTGGTTGGCCAACATCGTTCCGGTGCCAAAGAAGGATGGCAGGATCCGGGTATGCGTGGATTTCAGGGATTTGAATAGAGCCAGTCCGAAGGACGACTTTCCTTTGCCGCATATCGACGAGTTAGTAGACTTCACAGCGGGGCATGCTTTGCTTTCGTTCATGGATGGATTCTCAGGCTACAATCAGATAGTGATGGCACCTGAAGACCGGGAGAAGACTGCTTTCACCACTCCGTGGGGGACTTACTGCTATAGGGTGATGCCATTTGGGTTGAAGAACGCTGGAGCTACATATCAACGGGCCGCGACCACGATATTGCATGACATGATCCACAAAGAGGTTGAGGTGTACGTGGACGACATGATTGTCAAGTCCAAAGAAAGAAAGGGCCACTACACCGCCTTGCAAAAGTTCTTCCAAAGGATCAGAGAATTTCGGTTGCGGCTGAATCCTCAGAAATGTACGTTTGGTGTTACAGCAGGGAAAATGCTGGGGTTCTTGATTACACAGAGAGGTATCGAAGTCGACCCTTCCAAAATCAAGGCCATCTTAGAAATGCCACCACCGAGGACTGAAAAGGAGGTGAGAGGCTTTCTGGGTAAAGTGCAATTCATAAGACGGTTTATCTCAAAATTAACCTTGACTTGTGAACCACTTTTTGGTCTCCTGAAGAAAGGAAAGAAATTCCAATGGGACGGCCGATGCCAAGCTGCTTTTGAACAGATCAAGCAATACTTACAGAACCCACCCGTGTTGTCACCGCCTGAGCCGGGGAAACTGTTGATTTTGTACCTTTCAGTAACTGAAACTACAATGGGCTGCATGCTTGCACAGGAGTCTGAGGACAAGGTGGAAAGAGCTATCTACTACCTGAGCAAGAAGATGTTGGATTACGAGACCCGCTACACTCCACTCGAGAAGGCTTGTTTGGCCTTGGTATGGGCTACCAGGAAGCTGCGGCACTACCTGTTAGCTCACTCTGTAATGTTGGTTTCAAGATTAGATCCCATCAAATATCTCTTCGAGAAACCAGCACTTACGGGTAGGCTAGCCCGTTGGTTGCTTCTGCTTTCCGAATTCGATCTGAAGTATGTGACTCGCAAGTCAGTAAAGGGGAGAGCAGTAGCGGAGTTCCTAGCCGATCACCCAGTTGAAGGGGATGAAGCAGTCGAATACTTATTCCCAGATGAGGCTATTTTGCATATCGACGATGAGTTTTGGACGATGTATTTTGACGGAGCGTCAAACCAGTACGGGTATGGGATAGGGGTGTTGCTGATAGCACCCGACAAGTCCCGTATCCCTCTAGCATTTAAACTCCGGTTCAAGGTCTCGAACAACGAAGCAGAGTATGAAGCATGCATTGCTGGTTTAGAAGCCGCCCTAGAACTAGGGGCAAAACGGTTGGACGTCATCGGGGACTCGAACCTGGTTGTATCTCAAGCTAAAGGAGACTGGAAAGTCAAAGAAGAAAAGATGAGAATCTATCGTCAGACCTTGGACTTGTTGATTCCTCGGTTTGAGAAGCTGAACTTCGCTCATCTGTTAAGAGAAAACAACAGGTTCGCAGATGCACTAGCAACTCTATCTTCCATGATAGACATTCCTTTTGGAGTCCGGATGCGTCCGATCATCATTGACCAGAAGTTTGCGCCGGCCTACGAGTCGATTGCTGCCATAGAAGAGGTTCAAGATGAGAACCCCTGGTATTACGATGTCTGGAACTTCTTGGAGAAAGAGGCGTATCCACCAGGGGCAAATGCCAAGGATAAAAGGGCAATCAGAAGAATGGCTGCTCAATTCATCATCTGCGGAGGTAAATTGTACAAGAGAGGTCATCTGGGAATGCATAAGCTGTGTGTTGATGCTGAAGAGTCCAAGCGCCTATTGGAGGCCATCCATGGAGGAGAATGTGGAGCGCACATGAGTAGGGTGATGCTAGCTCAAAAGATTCTCAGGCAAGGTTACTACTGGTCCACCATGGAGGAGGATTGTATCGGCTCTGTTCGGCGATGCCACAAATGTCAGATCCATGCAAACCGCATGAATATCCCGCCGTCAAAGCTATACAATATGACTTCGCCATGGCCATTTTCAGTTTGGGGAATCGATGTGATCAAGGCTGTCACTCCGTAGGGGTCTAATGGGCATGAGTTCATTCTGGTCGTGATAGACTATTTCACAAAGTGGGTTGAGGCCCAATCTTATGCAGTGTTGAAGGCTTCACATGTTGCGAAGTTCATCAGAAACAACATCATCTGTCGCTACAGGGTCCCGAACGAGATCATTTCAGATAACAGTTCCCACTTCAAGAAGGAAGTGATTGACTTGTTGGAAAAATACAACGTGGCTTTTCATAAGTCATCCACATATCGGCCGCAGACCAACGGAGCAGTTGAGGCCGCCAACAAGAACATCAAACACATTTTGCAGAAGATGGTGGAAACCTACCGGGACTGGCCAAATAAGTTGCCATTTGCTCTGTGGGGCTACCGGACTTCAATTAGAACTTCTACTGGGGCGACTCCGTATTCATTGGTTTATGGGATGGAGGCCGTTCTACCTATCGAGATTGAAGTTCCGTCATTGCGAGTGCTGGCTGAGTGTCAGATAGCCGAAGCAGATTGGCAGCAGAGCAGGTTTGAAGAACTCATGCTCTTTGATGAGCGAAGGCTGAAAGCACTGTACCATGTTCAGGGTTATCAACGACGAATTGCCAGGGCTTTTAACAAGAAGGTTAAGTCCCGGAATCTGAAAGAAGGAGATTTGGTGCTCAAAGACAACCGAGCTCCCATCCACGACCCTAGGGGCAAGTTCAGACCCAACTGGACTGGTCCTTACATCATCAAGTCTATCTGGTCAGGTGGAGCTGTCATTCTGATGGACCTAGATGGCCTAGAGTTCTCACAGCCGATCAACATGGACAAGTTGAAGAAATATTACCCCTGAGAGGCTCGCTAGGCCGAAAACCCGAAAGGGCGACCTAGGCAAAAGTTAGAGCATGAAAAATTTGAAATTATAAAAACTGAGCTCGCAAGGTTGAAAACCCGCAAAGGGCGGCCTTGGCAAAAGTTAGAGCGTAAAAGGTGAGGGTTAATACACGAGTGAACCTGAGCCGAACTACGTAAGGCTTGATTCCCATCTTTGGGATACGTAGGCAACTTCATCCTGAAGTCCAGCCATAAACTTTTCCCCGATCAACTTTGTCCATTTGATCATCTCGGTCATCTTTGTCTATTCAGCATTCAAGAGCTTCGGTTGTGATCTCCGTGCAGTGCTATTCAGACTAGGGGCAACTTTCCAGTTGCTGGGATCCGGGGTTGTGCATCTCAGTGACAGATCTCAGGCGTGTCCAGTTCTGATCCATATCGAAAATGGTTTTGAAAAGTTTTAATAAAAGTTGATTTTGTTCAAATTAATCTTTTTACAACTTAGACCATTTTTGGACCAAACGGAAAATTTTCAGTACCCACAACCTTCAATTATATTGATTTCAGTACAGAGTTCTCCTGCTCTTGCATACAAATTGAAGTTGCTTTTTATTACATTCATAAAGAAAACTTGAAAGTTCTGATTAAAGCAAATAAATCCGGGGCATAGTCAGGTGTCCCTACGCCCTCTCCCAGAGCTGGTCGAAGCCTCTGACGCCAAGTTGGGCCCAATCTGCGCCTCTTCATTGAGCCAATCTATGCACTCATCAGACAAAGCGCAACTGAAAAGGGAAGTGGGGGCCAGGAGCTCTCTAGTCCTCCATGCCGTGGCATACCGAGCTAGTTGTGCGCCTCGGACAGGAAATGCAGCCAAGTACTCTATCCCCTCTGCTGGGCAAATCTGATCATGGCCGAACTGACGCTGGAACCGGAAAGGAAAGTAGAACACGCAGTGTGTCAGGCCAATCAACTGAATCCCGGCTTGCCGAGACATGCTGTAGCTCATTGCCGGTAGATTGAGCCAAGGACAACGCCAAGCAATACGGTCTGCGGACAAGCTGCACATCCAGTCGAACCACCATCCCTCATCAATGGCATCGACTAGACGTCGCCGGAAGAAGTAGCCGCGAGCTGAGTATGCTGGGCAAGGGTCCACAACCTGCAACTTGTCCATCAACCACACCTGGGGAGGGATGAAAAATGAGAGATTAAAGAATAGAGAGATGTATGATGAGAGAAAAGTGAGAAAAGGGCTTTGTGAGAAAACCGAGCTGAGGGCCGAGTGATGTGAGCAATATATATTGAGATAGGGTGGGAAATATTACCTGCAGCAGTAGTGGACTCCCCGCGAATCTGGTCGTTTCCCGGCGATGGAAAGCATCCAAGCCCATCAATGTCTCAGCCAATGACATGGCAATGCAGCTTTTGCCCTCCCTTAAGCCTTGGGCAACCTCGATCAACCGAACACTAGATCCTCCGAGCCTGAGGCAAGCAAGAAAATGAGATAGCATGCACAAACGAAGGGCATGTCGCCGAAGCCCTTGCCAATGATGGTCACCACGGTCACCGGCATCGGAAAACCGACAAATCAAACTCGGAATATCCAGTATTCCGTCACAAATCAGATCGAGCATCGTGCATAGTGAGCCCCACATTCGCCCTAAGGCTTGGGCGTGGCCGAAGCGAATTGGGGCAACATTTCTTTGTTGCGCTCGGATTCCATCAAAGCTTGGAAATCTTCGAAGGTAGGACACACCTCTTGCCCGCCAAAGCTAAAGACATGTGTTACCGGATTCCAAAACTTTGCCCGCGCATGGAGGAACGGAAGATGTAGCAGTGCGACTTAGCGTGAATAGTGCATTTATGCCAAAGCCCCGGAAGTTTAACTTTTCGAGCCGTCTAAGGTAGCAATCAAGCTGTGAGATTTTGGATGAGAAATGCCTCCATTTTGATGCAAAACTGAGATGGAATGGAAGAACCACGAAGCTGGAACTTTTATAGAGGATAAGGCACTGTTTGGAGGACATGTGTCAAAAATCTGGAGGTCGCCGGGCCAAGTGGTCGGCCGGCACTTTTTCTGGTCGGCCAGCCAGTCTTTCTAGTTCGGTAGTTGCCGCCACCACCCCTTGGTCTCCAAGGTAGAAGCTGGTCGGCCAGCTTTCCTGGTGGTCGGCCATGGAGGAAAGTTGGTCTTTGGTCTTTTCCTAGTCTCTAGAAGGGAGCTCCTAGCATTTCCATGTGTTGGGAGTGTTGAAGGTTCGAGTCTACCTCTATTTTGGTAGCGTTCCGTCGCCCGGTTTGTCCGAAGTGCATTTGCTTATCGAGTTGTTGTTCTTTATTATCGAGTGTTTTTAAGTTTTGTTTATCGAGTTGTAAGTTTGCTTATCAGTCGTCGAGTTTTGTACATCGAGTTATTACTCTCTGTTTATCAACATTGTCGTGTTTTGCTTATCGAGTTGTAAACTTGCTGAGGTTTTTGTTTTTTCTTAGCGAGTTAAGTTGTTTAGTTTGTTTATGTTGGTTCACTACCTGACTTGGTGATATACAATGCTCAATTTTCATTCAATCTCATTTTGTGCAAAATGATGCGATGTGATGCTAAGAATACAAAATACAACACTTTTTGAACAAAAAGCTGTTTCATTCCATCATAGCTTCTTTTGTTACAACCTTTTTACAGCAAGAGTACAAGTTTTAAAGAAAATAAAACTGCCTAAAGCTAATGTGCTACAACTAACTAGTAAAAGGAAAATAAAGCAGGAACATCTGCATCAGTACTCTCAAGCTCAAGAATAGGAGGCCCTCTTCGTCCTCTTTGGCTGAGAAGTCCCTGCACCACCTCCACCAGCACCACCATCTGAATCGGAGCTGCTGTCCTTGGAACCCTCCTCGGCATCACCTTCGCCCTCAGAACCGGACTCAGAGTCATCCTCTCTGCCTGCAGATGTCTCTGACTGAGGATGCGCAGACTCCTCCTCCTCGCTGGACTCCTCATCATCTCTGATAGGCGCTCTATGCCTGCCTCGGCGGCGAGTTGAATCCCCTCTCCTAGCTCCTCGAGAAGGCCCGGGCGACCCAGCCTGTAGCGGTGGCATCTGAAAAAAAAGGGGGCAATTTGAATACATTAGCCAATATCTATATCAGATGCAAAGACAAGAAAGCTACACAGAGTGGGTGCATGCAGATACAATATATGAATGTGGCGTGTGTCAGATGTGCTCTACACATGCAGTCAACCAACGCAGTAAACTAGCCAAATCCAGCATGTCATCAGAAGTATGATAAATGCAAGGAAATTGAAAAATACCGAGACGCCGGCGATGAATAGCTGTGTCTCCCTCCGCAGAACTATGCCCTCGAGCGAGGCCACCACTCCGAGCATCCTATCCATGTACTCTCTGGGAGGCTGCAGATGTAAGTGCAAGTCATCAGTGAACGAATGAATGTCTAAATATCTGGGTGGTAAATCAAAAGCAATAAAGCATACCGGTGGAGAGTCAGGGTCACTGACGTATCGATGATCAGACAATGGGGGCTCCAATGGAATCGGGTAGGATGTCCCATACCGCCAACCTGTCAGCTCGGTCGGAAGATCTGGCCACCCAGCATGCTGGTAAGTCAGGGGAATCGGGGGAATCTGTCCAGCCCCACTCCTCGATGTGCCGGCCCTGCTAGTCGAAGGAGCATCTACAGTTTGGGCTTGAGCTGACGATGATGCACCAGCAGCCCTCCTCGCAGGAGTATGGATACTTGTCAGTGGGGGCATCAGGTACGTATGGCGATAAGTCGCGTACTCCCCCTCCTCCGTGTGCAGAATCGCATCAGTACCCAACATAGCGACGTCGACCTCCTCGGGAGTGAGTCCCTCAGTGGACTGCATGTCCTCTGGAGGTGCTGAGGGGATACTTTGATCAGGGACGCCTATCGTCTGACGCATGAAGTGATCCTCTAGAAACCAGGCCCTGCCAACCAGCCCCTCAAATAAAGTCCTGTATAGAGAAGAGGACCCCCCAGGGAATCGGAAACGAATATCTCCTCCCAAGGGCGCCCAGGGCTGCCAAGTGATCTGCGGATAACTAGTGCATAGCTGATTAGATTCGTAAATATGCAAGATGAATCAAAGCTGAAACATGAAGACCTGAGAGTTCTAAATTACCTCGGTCGCCCACACCGTATCAAAGAACTGCCACAGGTAGGGTAGAGTCTCCCGAGCCCTCGGCCGGTACCGGCCCTCAAATACATGAGAGTAAGGAATCACAAGAGGCACCTCCACCTCGAGCTCCGGGGCTAGCGTTGGAAAGTATGCGTAAACCCATAGCTGTGGAAAACAGCGCAATAGCTATCAGAATACAGAATGTATAGAGAATACAGAATGCTGAGTGCAGAATGTAGAATACCGAATGTAAGGTGTGCCGTGTGCAGTGTACAACTAATGAAAAACAGGAATGTAAATCAAAAGGGTAGAAAGTACCTCCCAGGCTCTCCAGTAGCCACCAACTATGTTCCCCCGTCTGCGGGAGGTCGCACTCATGTAACAGCAGAGGGTAGCGAGGCCGGCGCCACCCCAATCATACTGGCTGACCTATGATAGGTCTACTAAAGCACTGAGCAGATACAGTCCAACTGTGTTCCCCCTGTCGGAGAACAAGGTGGTCCTAAGGAGGGACATCAAAAACCCTCGAGCATACTGCTCTATCTCCTCGAGAGTCCTGGGCATAGTCCCCCTGTATTGCACGGGAAACCAGGTGTACCTGACTCTACCCGAAGATCTGTCAATCGGTGGGCGGGCTCCCAACAGATGAATCCAAGCCGCCTCCCACTCGCCCATGTCTGCGTCGTAGGGGACCGGTCGGCCGGCCACATCAAGGCCAGTCAGCATGGCAAAGTCCAACGGGGTCATCGTCATATCCCCGGTAGCCGAAATGTGGAACGAGTTGGTGGTGTCCCACCATCTCTCCACGAGTGCCCCCATCAAGGTCCTGCTCGCCGGGTAACGTAATAGCCCCGCGCAGAAGGGTCCAAACCCTGCCTCGTCAACCATATGATGAATGGTATCTGGGAGCTCCGCATACCACTCCCTAGCGATAATCGATCCATAGCCCCGTGTGGAAGGGGAAGATACCTGCATTCAAAACGAACAGATGTGTTCAGATTCGGAATGACACATATGAGCCGCGCGTAAATGAAGTAACTGGACTATGTGTTCAGTATGAGCTGCGTGCAAATGAAGTATATGGACTGCGTGTTCAGTATGAGCTGTGTGCAAATCAAATCAGATGCTGTGTTGTGGACTGCGTGTTCAGCATGAGCTGTGTGCAAACCAGATCAGACAGTGTGTTATGAGCTGTGTACCCGAAGAATGAGCTGTGTGCCCGGAAAACGAGCTATGTGCCCGAGAAACAGAGTTGTGTGCCCGAAAAAGTGAGCTGTGTGCCCGAGACAAACTGTGTGATAAGAATGAACCGGGTGTTCGGAACAAGCTGTGTGCCAACTTAACAAAATACTGTGTTGCGAGCTGCGTGCCAAATAAGCAGAAGTATGGTGTGTGAATGTGTTCAGAACAAGCAGATAAAACATATATAGCGAAAACAGGAAATGCGCAAGAAATGCAGAATACATTGCGGAAAATGTAAAAGTGAAGTACATACCTCTCGTGCCTGATAAGAGAGATGAGACTCTGGCTCTCGTAGTGGCAGATCCGCGGGTGCTCGTCGATCAAAGTCAGTGAAGTGATAGAAAGTGGTCGAAGGTAGGACGTGCTCCTGAGGATGATACATTTTGGGTCGAAGGGCCGAACTCTCGGAGGCAGTGGCATGATGTCCAGCTCATCCTTGGCACCTGGAGGACCTCCACCATGATGAAAATGACCCGCCATTTGAAGAAATCTGCAAAAATGAGCAAAAATGAGCAAAATGAGCCAAAATTGGAAAAAGTCGACAAAAGTCAACTCTCGGGAAATGAAAATGTCAACAAAAGTCAACTCCCGAGAAAATGTTCCAAATTTCGAGACAAACATACCTCAAGTGGTGAAAATGGATAAAGAAACACCGAAATCAAATTTTAATCGGTTCAAAGTGAAGAGAACTGAAAGTTTTCGTGAAACAACTTCGCGTGGGGCGTTGGAAAACGCGTATAAAGCGCAGATCAGAGGGAGAAAATGCTCTAGGAAGGAAGAGAGACTGATTTCGGACTTGGAGTTGTGAGCAACAGTGTTTGGGATGTGTGTACTTAAAGATCCAAGCATGAAAAGACAAAACTGCCCCGGATTTGACAAAGTGGTCGGCCGACTAGATTTTTTGGCTGGCCGACCACCCTATGAGCAAAAACTGGTCGGTGGCCCTCCTGGGTGGTCTCCCAGGTCCCTCTATTCTCCTTGTGAATTTTGGTGATGATTGGAGTCCCGGCTCTCGAGAAAGTACAAGAAAAGTGCACTTTTCGGCGCGAAATGTCTCCGCCGGAACTTCGATTCAAGTCTTCGAAGTGTGACTTGTTGTTATTCGCCAAGAGCAAGGTGTATCCTTTTGAGTACGTTGTAACCCCTCCGAGAGGTGAATCGGAGGTCGCGTTTGAGTTGTCCTCTTTGAGGCTTGCACTTCTTTACTCAGCGTTTTGTTTCAAGCATGCTATTAAAGTTATACCTCTCCTGCATTGTTATGCACTTTTTTTGCTTGCGTTGTCGCGCATGCCATTTCTACCTCACACATTGCATGCGTTGTCACGTATGCTTTACTTAAATGTGTTCAATTTCTACTTCACACATTGCATGCGTTGTCGCGTATGCTTTACTTACATGTGTTCAATTTCTACCTCACACATTGCATGCGTTGTCGCGTATGCTTTACTTAAATGTGTTCAATTTCTACTTCACACATTGCATGCGTTGTCGCGTATGCTTTACTTACATGTGTTCAATTTCTACCTCACACATTGCATGCGTTGTCGCGTATGCTTTACTTACATGTGTTCAATTTCTACTTCACACATTGCATGCGTTGTCGCGTATGCTTTACTTACATGTGTTCAATTTCTACTTCACACATTGCATGCGTTGTCGTGTATGCTTTACTTATATGTGTTCAATTTCTACTTCACACATTGCATGCGTTGTCGTGTATGCTTTACTTACATGTGTTCAATTTCTACTTCACACATTGCATGTGTTGTCGCGTATGCCTTACTTACATGTGTTCAATTTCTACTTCACACATTGCATGCGTTGTCGCGTATGCTTTACTTACATGTGTTCAATTTCTACTTCACACATTGCATGCGTTGTCGCGTATGCTTCACTTACATGTGTTCAATTTTTGTTGCACGCATTGCATGCATTGTCGCGTATGCTTTACTCACATATGTCTACATCTTGCTTCACGCATTGTATGCGTTGTCGCGTGTACTTCACTTACATGTGTTTATGCCTCAATTGCATTGTTATGCACTCCTCACCTGTGTTGTCGCGTACATTTTACTTGCATTATCATGCTTGTTTCAATCGCATTGTTATGCACACTCTACCTGCGTTGTCACGCACCCTTCCTGCATTGTTATGCACATCTCGCTCGCGTTGTTATACGTCACAATTAGGTCCATTGTCATGCACCTCTCCATATGCGTAACACACTTTTCATTTGCATTGTTACGCACGTTTCTAATAATATTGTACCTGTTAAGTTTCTTTCTTTTATAGGCACGATATTGTATGTACGGTTCATTTGAAGCTGGCGCGACCAGACGGACCAGATGGTATTGTTCTCCGCGTGAGACGTAACGAGAATTGAATAATTCTCTTACATCCTTTCTGCATTGAAATGTAGTTTGATTTGCATTTTCGCTTAAACTGTTGCATTTATTGTGTATATTTTCTTCATTATAGCGTGCTTGGCATGATCATAAGTTATGTTCGGCTTTGTGCATACCCCTTTGCATTTTGCCCCTGCCTGCGGGCACATCTCTTTGTTATCTCGCCTTTTTGTCTAAGTTTTCGGCCTTGTCAAAAATGGGTCGTCTCTGGGCTTTGACATTCACTCCTGTCATTGTTATGACTTTCGAGTTCTGTCAAAGAGGGACAACTATAGACACCCCATTTTTGACCGACCTTAAGACTCATACGTCACCGATTGAGCGCTCGGTGATTGCGCATGTTGTGCTCGTTCTGGGGTTTCGGAGTTTCGGCTGAGGTACTTGCCTCCGGGCCTCGGAACCTTTTGTGCTTTGCCTTGGTTTGTGGACCAAGTCTTGCTTTCTCTTCCTGGAGGGAGGGAGATGGTTTGTGGACCATTTGGAGACCAGTTTCCGGTTTTCGGCCGTCGGCCTCGCGCCTCGGTTCGGGACCACTTAACTTTCTCCATTTGGCACGATTTTTGGTACACACCTTGCTTCCTCTCTCTAGAGGGACACTATGGCCCGGGAGACCACCTTTGTGGTCGCACGCCACTTTCGATGCTTAACAGCCTATTTTCGGGGCACCCGGCTGCGCGTTTTGACCCCCGAACCCTCGTTTTGCATCCGTCTTGGTTCATTTTTGGCATGGACCTTGTTTTCATTGTTTGGAATGTGGTACAAGGGTGGGAGACCACCTTTTCTTTTAGAGACCACATTTTTTCCCACCAGCCGATTTTCTTGTCAGGAAGCTGGTCTCCTTGGTTTTTGAGCCACAATTGCTGGTCTCCTACCACACCACTAGCTTGCATTCAATGTGGAGACCATCAAATGGGGCTGCCGACCACCTTTCATGGGGTTGACCCTTTTGAACTGGTCGGCCGACTAGGGGAAGTGGTCGACCGACCACCTGAACTGGTTGGCCTGCCTCTCCCAGTTTTGTCTCTGTGAGTTGTTGCCAGCTGTGCCAGCTGGAAGGCATAGACTGGATCCTCCATACACGTGTATGGAGGATCTTGAGCCTTGGTTTCTAGCTTCTTTGAGAAGCTTTGGCTTGAAACCTCTATAAGAGAGGCCCTCATCTTCCTTGGCACAGGTTTAGAAATTTGTCTAAGGCTTGTGCATACACTTCCCTCTATATCTCTTTGTTTTGGGTTCAAAAGGGTCTTGTTCTTGACCTATTACACCACACCTCATAGCCACACCTCCACCATTGTTCTAAGGTTCTTGGAGGGTCTTGAGAGGTCTCAAAGAGTTGGTTTTGGGCTGGAGAAGTTGCTGTCTTGCAGAGCTTCAAGGGTAACACACTTTTTCCCTCTTTAAAGCTTTATTTTGATCCATCTCTTAGCCTTATTTTCATGCATATTTGAGCTTTGTTGTCAACTGAAAAAAGTTTTGTTTTGAGGTCCTTTTGATGTTTGTTTAAGGTCATTTTGTTGTTAGAGATCATCTACCCCCCTACATGCTTCATTTGGTCTTGTTTTGAGCCATGCCTTAAGGCCTTTGTGTTGACCTTTGCTTGGCCTTTTAGTCACTGAAATCCAGTGGATTTTCAGTGGTTGACATGCTGTTTTGAGAGCCAAAATCAGAGAGGGGTGACCCTCTCTCTTTTGGCCTTGTTTGCTAGCATTTTTGGCCTTACAAAGGAGCCTTCATTTGCACACCTCCAAGCCTTGTTTCAGGCCCTTTTCAGTGACTTTTAGGGCCTGCCTAGGCTCTGTCCAGAGTTGGTTTTGTCACCTTGGGTGTGTCTCTTGCATGTGTAGAATAACCCCTCTTATAGCCTATCAAAGGAGCATGTCATTCTTGCGTGCATTGATCATGTTTCAGTGGGTTTTTGGGCTTTATTTGGCATGTCATGTCTTTGACTTTTCCTAGTTTAGTGGCCTTTTGAATGCTTCATATGCTTATAGTGTAATCCATGTTCACTAGCTTACATTGCATGTTGTTTTGGCCCTTGATTCTAGCATATTTTGGTCATGTTCTAAACTGATTTTATTCATCATTTGGGCTGCCTTAGCTCTGTTTTGAGGTCCCATGGTTGAATGATGCTTGCCATGCATGCTTGTAGTGTAATACCCTTGCCTAGCTTCGAGTTTTGAAGCCTCTTGCATGCTTAACTTGAGTTGTTTTCATGTTTTGGCATCATTGAACATGTTATTTCAGAGCTTATACTTGTGCCATATTCCCATGTTTTCTACTCTTTAAATGCGTTGAGAGTTGTGCTTGTATGCCTCATTTTTGGGCTATTGTATGAGCTTCATTTTTGTGCATTGCAAGCCATCATTTTAGTCCATTTTGCCACTGTTTTGGGTCTGTATAGGGACTGCTTGGGGTTGGTTTGGTCATTTGGGCATCACTTTGTATACCTCTAGTGTAATGCATTTCACTAGTTTCGGTAATTGTGCCATCCAACATGCATCGGGTGAGTTGTTTGCATTATTCGGGACCATTTTGCAAGCCAGTCCAGAGCTGAAATATATGCCATTGTGTCTCATGTTTCATCCTTGCCATACCCTTGGAGAGTTGTATCTTGTGCCCTTGACTTGGAGCCTTTGCATTGTGCATGCTTGTGTGTGTCTTGTTGCTTTGATGTCATCATCCATTGGCCACTGATTTGAGTGTGGCCGAGGCCCATCCATCTTGGTTTAAGTCCATCTTGCATTGGGTATGCCCTATAGTCCATGTTATCGCATGTTTGATCATTGCATTGTGTATGCCTCGTTCATAACATTGCGTATGTTAGTGCATTGTGTATGCATGCCATATAATCCATGTGCATTGAGTATGCCATTGATTAGTTCATAGCATTGTGTATGCCATCTGCATGCTTGCATGTCATTCCATGCATCTTCGCATCACTTGGTTGCATTGCATTCAGATCGCATGCTAGAGTTGCATTTGTCCATACATTGTTTGTTGCATTATGTTTGGAGTAGAGTTTAGTCCAAACACGGGAAACGAGGGATGTTTCGTACTCAAAGTGATGAAACGTGCCTCGATTCTCGGTCACCGACACTCTTGACTATCCATGATAGAGTTGTTGGCTTTAGGTGTTTACATGTGCATTCATTTCACATTGAGTCGTGCAATTCGACTCCTTGGCCATCATGCATCGGGATGCGTGATTGATGGCACGAGGATCGAGGACTACACTCCCTAGAGCTTATGCAATGACAGAGAGAGTGGTCGGGCACACATATGTTGAAGATACTTTGCCTTCTCTCTCTCTTGCCTTTGTTGCAGAAATGCAGAAACCAGGAGAAGAAACTGGCTGGCCGCCCAGATTTTCTGGCAGGCCGACCACTTTTCTAGTTTTCACCATTAAGGGTGATTGGTAGGTGGTCTCCAATGCCTATAGCTGGTCGGTAGCCTTCCCTTAGATTCTCAGGGTGGAGTTTCATCTCCTTGGAGCTTTGTGCAAGTTTCTGGGTTCAATTGCAAACAAAGGCGAGTTGAGACATCGCGATGGATTTCCCAACAAGGCGACTCGAGCATGCATGCATCCTTTATCATTCGGAACAGAGCTGAGGCAGTCCATTTCACGTAGCTTGCATGCTAGTTTATTTGCTTCCTTAGTTTAATTTGTTAATTAATTAATGTTGTGTAATATTTAGCTGTAATTCGTTATTCATTTCGGTTGTGTAATAACTAGTTTAATTAGATGAGATTAGCTAGTTGGTTCTGTATTATTTATTCGGACCCTCTGCAAGAGGGCGAACTTTGTAATAAGTGTGCATGTGTGTGATGCATGTCTTCCAACCCCACGTCTTTCTCCCTTTTATTTACCAGCTTATGATGGTTAGTTTTAGGGCATGTTTCAATTAGCATCTATATGTTCGCATGTTTGCATTCATTCATCTGTATTGCATGCACCGGGCTCGGCGCATCATGCTAACTGCACTGTATTTCAATTTCAAGTTGAATACATGTATCAATTGTTGCATCTCATATGCCATCTTAGAATAGCCGAGCCTATTGTCGTTGCATTTTTGCATGTGTTGCATTAGGCATTCTTAGCATAGTTAGGATTCATGCATGATGTCTAATTAGCTTCTTTCTTTGGCTCGGAGTACTCGGTAAGTGTTTATGCTTTAGCATCCTTGCATGTAACAACCCTCATACTGTTTACCGCTTAATGACTGATTGATTACCGATTACTGCTAAACTGAGATCGAATATGAAAAGTAATTGAATTGACTGAATTACTGAACTGACTGACTGAAATCTGAAACTGAATTGATTGCCTGTATCTGTTTGACTGTTTAATTATCTGTTCAGTTTGTTTTGTTTAAACTGTAAATTGAAGGCCTTATCGGCGGTCGAATCAGAAATTAGTTGATGTTTTAGGATCGTCATAATTTATGTGATTTTATGGTATATTTATTGAAAAAGTGTTTTGGTATGATTAAATTAGATCAAACATTGACAAAATGCCCAAATTGAGCTTAATTACCAAAATACCACTTAATGGCCCACTATCTCACACACATTTGAGCCTTCACTTGATCACATAACACATTTGCTCAGCCATTTCTTGCTCACCACCGAACTAGAGAGGGAGAAAGTGAGAGAGTTGAATTGTTCTTGTTGATTTGCTTGGAAATTGAAAGAATTGTTAGAGAATTGCCTATTTGAACTTCTAGTCTTGCATTGGAGGCCTAAGGTAGAGTAATTACCCTTTTGTTTTCTTGAAATTGAGCTTCTTCTTGCATGATTAATGGGCCTTTAGTGATCTAAGGCTTGTATTGGGTCAATAGTGTTAATTTAGAGCTCAATTGTTGCATGCATGGCATACTCTTGCATTTTTGAGCTAGTTCTTCATAAAATTGGACATGCATGCTCATATTTTTACAATAGACCATGAACTTACCATGTTTTTGAAAGATTTGGCTCATTAGAGCATGTTTTGAAGCATGAAAGTTGTTTAAAGTTCATGCATGTCATGTTTGGATCATGTTCATGAAATTTGGTTTGAATTGGGATTTAATTAAACACCCTTGGGCTTTGATTTACCAAATTGATCTTTGAAATATGTAATATCATGTGTTTACAAGTGTTTTCCAGGTATTTGGCCCAAGAGGATCGAATTTAGTGCATTTTAACTTGGTTTTTGGCTTGAAGGTGCAATCTGGGGTTTCCAGATTTTGCACTCCCGCTCGAGCGGGGAAGGTGGCGCTCGAGCGGGGAATTCGAGCATCCAGTACTTTGCACTGCATTACAGTCTGCTCGAGCGGGGTATTTGGCGCTCGCGCGGGACCTTGTGTCTTGAGCTCGAGCGGCTATCGAGCGCCCAATCGAGCGTGATTTTTGAGCATCCAGTACTTTTTGGTCCGCTCGAGCGGGAAAGTTTACGCTCGAGCGGGGACCTTTATTGTATATCCGCTCGAGCGGGGAAACCTGCGCTCGAGCAGGACTCTGTTTTTCTGAAAATTCCGAAAATGTTTCTGAGTACATCTTTGCATCCTCATCCCATCCTAGGCATTCTTAGGCCTAGTTTAAGACATCTTAATGAGGATATAGATGTAGAACCACACCGAGGCAAATTAGGGATTAAGTTATTATCTTTCCCCAACTGTGTAGCTTAGTGTGTGTTCAATCTGTAAACTGTGTAGGGTTGGCTTTCCGGGGAGACGCTCTAGTTCACTGTAGCCCAGAAACTCTGTGAGTAACAATTGTGTAAAGATATGTTCAAAATGATTATCTTTTGAATACTGAACTGTACTATTTTCTGAACTGTCACTGTTAACTGAATGAATGTATGTCCTATATTCTGAATTGTATTGTGGCATCCTTAGCAACTACTGTTACTGACTGTACTATTATAGAGATCTCTGTCGGTTCCCTCGTTGGAACCACTACTGTTTACTGATTGATGGCCATCATTTACTGTTCGGTCTTTAAGACCTACTGTTTACTGTTATGCTAATGGATGTACCACATATGACTGTTGAACAACTGATATACTGATTGAAATGAACCGTTTTCATTACTGTAAGGACATTCATTCTAAACCTCCTTATACTTTATGCTATTCACTGGGCTTTAGCTCACTGCTCATATATATATGTAGGTGTACAGGCACCGGATCAAAGCTAGAGGCGTCGGGGTAAACTCCAGTTTTGTCAAGCCAACCAATGTGCCTCACTGCGAGGTTCCGAGCCTGCCATGCTATGGCTTAGGGGTGTTTTTATTTCCCCGTCTGTCTCTGTACCGTTTTGTAACACTGTATAGACTGAACGTTTTGCACTGTACTGTTTATCGGGATTAAGTCCTGTTTCTGACTGGTTGTATATGATACGCATACTGTTTCGTACTGTTCTGTATAAATGTATGAAAAATCTTTTTGGCATATAGACTGTCACAGCTCATTGGACATTGTTTATTTACTGCATTGGCTTCCGCCAAGCCCCTATACTCNCCCATTTTTGACCGTCCTCAAGACTTGGACGTCTTCATTTGAACACTCGATGATCATCCATCCCCGTGTTCGTTTTGAGTTCCGGAGGTCTCGGCCACGCGCCTTGCCTCATGATCTCTCAACTTGTCTGTTTTGTGCTTGGTTGTGGACCAAGCACTTGTGTTTTTGCTTTTGAGGGAAGAGGGTGGCTTGTTGGCCATCCCCTCAACCTATCGGCCAAGGCTTGAAGCCATCGGCCTTGTTTTCTTGCCATCGGCCAAAAGTGTTGGCCGATCGGCACTCTTTTTGGCCCGCCGGCCCTTGTGTTGGTCGATCGGCCATGTTTTCTGGCCGAACGTTGTTCATCTACTTTATGCAGATATTTTATGCCAGCTGTCACAGCTGGCATGCACAATTCACCCCCTCCATACACGTGTATGGAGGGATTTGTCCCTTTGCTTAGCTTCTCCAAGAAGCTTTGAAATTGGTTTTCTATAAGAAGGGAGCTCCTCCTCCCTTCTTAGAGGTTCTAAAATTTAGGGTTAGAGAAGTTGTATCTATTTATCTCTATATCTCCCTCTCTTTTGATATGTGTGTGTATTTATGCCTTGAAGTGTGACTTTGTCTCACTATTGTACACAAACACACACTAGAACACCATCCTCTTGGAGCTGAGGTCCCTTGAGGCTGATTTCAGAGTTCTTTGGGTGGTTTAAGCTTGGAAAAGTTGCTGGAGCCTTGTTCTTGAAGTGGTTCTTCAAGGGTGAGCAAACTTGCTTTTAATACCCCATTCTTGCTTAAGCTTTTAGCCCTTCTTTCTTATTGTTTTAAGCTTGACTCTTAACTGATAAAAGTTCTATTTTTTGGTGCTTTAAATCTTTCGTTAAGGTCTCTTTTTGGTTTGGGGTTGTTTCCCCCCCTCTTAGGCCTTGTTTTAGGCCATCCCTTTTGGCCCTTGTTCTTGGCTTTGCATGACCTTCCTACCACTGAAATCCAGAGGATTTTCAGTGGTGGGAAGGTGGTTTTGGAGTCCTAAATAGGAGAGGGTCATCCCCTCTCCTTGTTGTCTTGTATGCTAGTATAAATGGCTTATATTGGTAGCATGTTTGCTTAGCTTGTTTTAGCTCCATTTCAGCAAGTATTTGGTGTTATTTTTCCATGATATACCTCTGTTTCGAGTTGGTTTAATGGCCTCTTACATGCTCCATATACTTGTCTTGCAGTCCCCTCGTTTGCCTTAATATGCATCATGTTGTAACATGTCATTTTAGTATGCTTTTGGCTTAGCTCTGAGAAGACTTTGTTCATGTTTCACCATGTTCAAGGTCTGATTTTCATTGTTTTGAACATATATGCCATGCTTTGTATAGCTACCATGCAATCTAGCTTGTTAGCCTTAAGTGTCCAAGTCTCTAGCATGTATTACTTGGCTCATTTCAGTGATTTGGCATCACTTGTTATGCTATTCCAGTCCATATGGTATGCTCATATACTTGCACTTATCACTCCTTTAATGCTTTAAAGAGTTGATGTTTTATGCCTCTTGGATGGATCATTGTGTATGCTTCCATGCTTAGGTCATTTGGATGCCATCTAAGTGGGTTTTTGGTCTTGTTTTACCATGCCATAACTCTGTTTTTATTGGTTTAAGTCATGCCATGTTTGGTTTTGATAGGTGTAGTGTAACACCCCTTTTATAGCCTTGCATGCCTCATGCTTTTGCCCCTTTGTTCTAGCATGTTTTGGCCCCATTCCTTGCATGTTTTAGGCTTACTTTGGCATGCTTTAGGACTATTTGGTTCATTTTGGCCATTTGCTTCATGTTTCACATAGCCATGGTTTGAGCTCCTTGGCTAGCCTTAAGTTTTAGGCCTTCTTGTATGTCTTGTTTGGCTTGTTTGTGTGATTTGGCATCATGCCTAGCATCATTTCAGAGCTTGTAGTATTGTCATACTTGCATGCTTTATCCTCTTTTATGTGTTCTTGAAAGTTGCTCTTTTATGCCTAGGTGATAGGCCAATTGGCATGCATGTTTGTGTGTACCTTTGCCTCCATTTCCATAGCACTTTGGCCACTGATTTGGGCCTATTTGAGAGCTGTCCATTTTGGTTTAAGTCCATCCTTTGCATGTTGTTGCATGCTTGCCTTGCATGTTGTCGCATGCTTGTTGCATATTTAGTACCTTGCATGTTGTTGCATGCTAGTATGTTGCATGCTTGTTGCATGCTTATCCCTTTATCATGTTGTCACATGCTTGTCTCATTTTGTATGTTGTTGCATACTTGTCCACCTTTGCATGCCTTGCATGCTTGAATGTTCATGTTGCATCTTGCATACTTGTTTAGGTTACATTGCATTTGGCATGCTTATCACCATTAGCCTTGTATGGCATTGTCATTAACATGCTTATGTTGCATTGGATTTGCATCATGCTTGAGTTGCTTGCATGCTTGCTTGCATGCTTAGGTTGCATTGCATTGTATGTGCATCCCTTGCCTCTTGATCAAGCATGATAGAGGTTGGGGCCCCTTATGTGTTTTGGTGTGCATTTCATTTGATATTAATTGCACATTCGGCTGCTTTGGCCATCATACATTGAAATGCGTGATTGATGGTCCGAGGGTCGAGAACCATACTCCCTTGAGCTCATGACATGATAGGGAGGGTGGTTGTGCACACATTGTCTTGCAAATGTATTGCCATGCTCTGTCTGTCCTCTGTTGCAGCAAAAGAAGCAGTCAGCAGAAAGGGATGGCCGATCGGCCATCTTCAGTGCCGACCGGCTACAAATTGTTGGCCGAGAGCCTAATTTTTGGTCGATGACCAGTTTTCCTTGGCCGATGGCCCTATCTCTTGGCCGATGGACTCTCAGCATGTCCCCAAGGTAGTTCAAAAGTGTCACAGAAGTTGGCACAGTTTCTAGAGATGCAGAGCAGTACAGACAGAGGCAATATGTAGCATGGCGATGGATTTCCGAGCGAAGCCAATCAAGCATGCATTTGTCCCTCTTCCCGAGGCTGATTTACTGTTTTCATAGCTTAATTAATTTGTTTAATTAGTTAAGTGGTTTTGTAATTAATTAATTAGCTTGTAAGTTAGTTAATTAGTTGATTTGTATTATTCTTTCGGTCCCTCCGTCGAGAGGGCACAATTGTGTAATAAGCATGCGTGTGTGTGATGCATGTCTTCCAACCTCCATTTCTTTCTCCCTTTTACTTACCTGCTTACAATGGCTAGTTTTAGGGCATATTTCAATTAGCATACCTTATGCTATGCATGTTTGCATCCATTCATCTGTATCGCATGCACCGGGCTCAGCGCATCATACTAACTGCATTGAATTTCAATTCCAATTTGATTACATGTATCGAATTGTCACATCTCATATGCCACTTTAGATTAGCTGAGCCTACTCTAATTGCATTTCGCATGTGTTACATTAGCCATCTTAACATGAACTAGGATCATGCATTGATTACTAACTAGTTTCTTGTTTTGGCTCGGAGTACACTGCAAGTGTTTATACTTTAGCATCTTGCATGTATGTGAGTGTTAACATTATGTGATATAACTGCCTGAATGCCTGTGGGTGAAGGTTGGATTACTTGAGTTGGAACGATTCATTGAAATCCGTGTTTTAGCCTACTTGTGAGTAGCAAACTTCAAACCATTTCCAAACAAACGGATATGCGATGCTTTGTTCCAAATTAGGCGATCTAGTCTATACTTGTATATTATGCGCATCACAGAGTAATTCTAGCTAATAACCGGAATAAGAACGCATGTGTTTTCAAAAACAAGATACCATGTTTAGTACAGGCCGATCTTTGATCGGGCAAGCGGGGGTGCTCATAGATGACGTTCCCCAATCGTACCCAAGTTCCCGAGCCGAGGCAACTTTGGTGATGACGAACACGTGGCCTTAGGCACAAGTCAGGGTTTCTTAAATTCCCCCAAAATAAAATATTTAGGTGGCGACTCTGTATCTGGCAAAGCAGTCCATGCTTGGCACTTCTTTCTTAAAAATCAGTTTTCCAAAACGATTTGTCGGATTTGGACTCTTTGGTGATTTATCAGTCTTGCATTGCACTTTGCAAGATCAGATTAAGAACCGTGACATTGAGTCCGAACTGTGGTAAGCAAGGCCCTCGGGGCGCGTCCACAGTTTCTGGCGACTCTGCTGGGGAGTTAGAGAACTTGACTCGAACTCATGGTATCTTGTTTTGATTACACTTATGTGTCTCTTTGCATTGCTTTTGCATCGGTGCGCCTAGGACACCGTGTTTGCTGTATGCTATTCTTGAATGGTTTGCCGGAGGCTCGCTTCGAAAGCGTGCCATAAGGCTGACCGGTTGCGGGCTTTGCCACGACGGGAACACAAACCTCGGTTTTTACCTAGGCACCCTTTTTGACCACTCGACTAGTACATATTCGGAATCCATAGTGACTATTCCAAACTAGGATAGGTTGCTTACCCGATTGTAGGTTGTTTGAAACTGCTGCGTGCGTAGTGCAACCCTAGCTCCTGACAAAATAGGACAGGGAAACCCTACCCCAACATAAGGGTGTTTTGGCTCTCATTTGCTTGCTATGTGCTTTTAGAGTGTGTCTCTACAGGAATGCACGTATCAGTTTGCAAGTCTGGGTATCAGGCTTGCGGGCATCAATATTTTGAGAATCAGTTATATTTGCGGGTATCAGATTCAGATTTGGGGCAGAAATTTGGGGAACAGTGATCAGTGGTCGAATACAGTTATTTAGCTATGCTTCTGTCTGTTTTGGTGAAATTGCGCTGAGATGCTGCCTGTTTTCTCTTTCAAGGGGGGTTCAGAGATTCGGTTCAGAGCAACCAGTGTTCTCCTTCGCTGAGGCAAGGCGAAAAAGGGCCATTCGGTAACATGCTTTGAAACACGTATTCAAGTAAGTATTGAAATTTAATGCAGTTTGAATGATGCGCCGAGCCCGGTGCATGCAAGACAAATGAATGGTGCACACATGCAAAGCATAAGGTATGCTAATTGAAATATGCCCTAAACTAACAATCAAAAGCTGACAAGTAAAAGGGAGAAAGAAATGGGGGTTGGAAGACATGCACACACACACGCACCCTTATTACAACATTTGCCCTCTCGACGGAGGGTCCGAATAAATAGGCTAAGCTACGCTAAGCTAAGCTACTTATTACAAAACAAAACTAATTAACTATTCTAGTTAACTAATTAGTTATTACAACACAAATCAATTAGCTAAGTACATTAACTAATTAAGTACAAAACCGAAGAATTAACTAGTTAATCAAAGCAATTAAAAGGAGCCTCGGGGCGAGGAATGCATGCATGCTTGGTTGCTTCTTCCTGAAATCTCGTCGCCTTGCCACCGATTGTCTCTGTTTGCGTTCACTTTGATTCTGAGCACCAAACCCATTCCCAGTCTGTTTCTGCTCCAGAACCAGAACAACCTTGAACCATCTTCAGGTTGGTGGACTGACGGCCACCAGAGGAGGCTGTAGGCCACCTGTCAGCCACTTAAGTACGCTGTAGGCCACTTAAAGTGGCTAGTCGGCCACTTCCTCTGGCCGGTCGGCCAGTTGCTTCTGTGCACCTCCATTTTGCTGCAAACAGAGGTCAACAATGGCAAAGCAAGGCATTTGCAGGGCATGTGTGTACAACCACCCTCCTTATCATTTCTCAAGCTCAAAGGAGTGTGGTACTCGGCTCTCAGGCCACCAACCGAGCATCGCAATGCACGACGGCCGAGAAGCCGAGTTTGTACAAGTTAATGAATGCACAAGTAACACACAAGACTCGAGAGGCCTCCACCCTGTCATGCACAATCAAGGGGGATGGCGACTAAGAAATGAGGCACGTTTCGTCACTTCAAGTACGAAACATCCCTCGTTTCTCGTGTTTGGATTAACGTCCGATCCAAACACATGCAATGCATCACACATGCAAACAACATGCTTATCTATCAATGCTAGAGTGGCATGCACAAGACTCTATCATATAAGCAATGCATGTATGGCATGTTTAGAAGCTAGGGCATCAAACCTAGTGAAGTGTATTACACATGGGGCATGCACTACAATGCTCAGATGATCAAACCACACATGGACAGACCTACATCATGCCAAAACAGTGGCACAATCATGCTGGAAATGAAACACCAAAAGCTACAACAACATGCTCATGCATTGGCTCGCAAGCTAGGCATTAAACACAACTTTCAAACACAATGAAGGAGTGATAAACAAGAGAGTATGACAGAGATGTAAGCACTGAAATTGCATACCAAAAGATGCTATATCATGCAAACAACACAAGTATGGCATGCTTAGAGGACTCAAGCATAAAGGCTAGTGAAGTACGCAATGCTAGGACTATGCAATGCTATGCACAAACAACAAACCAGCCCTAAACAAACCTCATGCATGCCAAGACAGTGGCAAGAGCATGCTCAAACTAAGGCTCAAAAGAGTAGCAAATCATGCTCCTTTGGTAGCTCACAAATAAGGCACAAAGGCACAACTCTTAAAAGCTCTCAAGGAGTGAAAGAAGTGAGAACATGACACGTGTATATGCTCTGAAATTACATGCTAAATGATGCCAAAACGTGCAACCATCACAAATATAGCATGCTAAGGTGCTCAAAACTCAAGACTAGCTAAGGCACTTGCACCATAGCCATATCAAGCAAGCCCCAAAGGACCAAGATCACTCAAAACAGTCCTAAGGCATGTCAAAACAATGCTAGAAACATGATGGAGTGTAGCCAAAACAAGCTAGAATGGTAAGCCAAAACACTAAGCATGCAAGGCTAATGAGTGGGATTACACTACAAGTACCAAAACCAAGCAAGAGGTGACTCCATCAACCAAAATCAGAGTTGTAACATGGTAAAATGAGATCAAAAACATGCTGAGATGGTAGCCCAAAAGCTTAGGCAAGCATGCATGCAAATTAGCCCATGATCAAGATATAAGGCACAACTCTCCAAAAGCATTGAAAGAGGGAAACATGTGAGAATATGTCTACACTACATGCACTGACATCATGTGAGAGATGAGGCCAAAGCATGCAAACAACTCAAGTAAAGCATGCTAGAGACTTTGAAACTCAAAGCTAGTGAGCAAGATTGCACTATGGCTATACAAAGCAAGGCATGCATGACCAAAACCACTTAAAACAGAGCTTAAGCATGGAAAAACACGAGTAAAAGCTTGCTGGAGCAGAGCCAAAACGTGCTAAAATGATAGGCCAAAACATCAAGTGAGCTAAGCTAGCATGCAAGATTGCACTACAAGTGTGTGAAGCATGCAAGAGGCAACCAAACCAACCCAAAATAGAGTTATATCATGCTAAAATAAGGCCTAAAACATGCTAAGAGAGAGCCTCAAGAAGGTAGAAAAATATGCCAAAGTGTTAAGCCAACAACACATGCAAACAAAGCACAAAAGGGGGGGAGGGGGGGACAACCCCCATCCATTTTAGGTCTCAAAACACACTTTCCACCACTGAAATTCCTCTGGAATTTAGTGGTGAAAAGGCCAAATAAAGATGATCTCAAAGGCCTTAAAGGGTAGCTCAAAACAAAGCAAAATAAGGCACAAAAAGGGGATAGACAACCCCTAACTCAAACAAACATCTTAAACACTTAGAAACAAGAGTTATTGTAGTTGAGAGTAAGGCCTAAAAGAGCAAGCAAGGATGGCCAAATACTTAAGCAAAACAAAGCTTAAAGAGGGTAACTACTCACCCTTGAAGAACCACAGCAAAACAGCAAACTCTGAGGCAAAAACCAGCTTAAAACCACTTAAATAAAGCTTCCAAGTACCTCAGCAACAAGAGGAAGGTGTTTGGGTAGGTGTTTGTGTGCAAAAGTATGAAGAAACAACACTTTAAGGCACAAATAGAGAGAGAGAGAGAGAGAGAGAGAGAGAGAGAGAGAAGAATATAGAGAGAGAGTAAACTTTTTGCTCTGCAAAATTTTTGAACCCTGGAAAGGGAGAGAGAGCCTCCCTCTTATAGAAATCCAAGTCTCAAGCTTGTTGGACAAGCTAGAAGCTTGGTGCAATCCCTCCATGCATTCTGTGCTCACCAGCTGCAATAAAAATATCTACAAAAGCAGAAAATTGGCCGTAGGCCACTTAAAGTGGCTACAGGGGGAAAAAGTGGCCTACAACCACCAAAAGTGGCCGACAACCTCTCCCTCCCTCTAGGCAAGGAGTAACAAGGTATGGCACAAAACAAGGCAAAAGGAAGAGATCCAAGAGGCCACAAGGCAAGGCACTCAGCTGGAAGCCCCGAAAACTAGCCTACGGGCCACTACAAGTGGCCTACAAGAGGAAAAAGTAGCCTACAGCTACAAAAAGTGGCCTACAGGCTCTCTCTCCCTCCACGTAAGGGCACCAAGGCATGGCCCCAAAAACAAACCAAGAAGAAGAGAGAGTTAAGAGGTCCCGAGGCAAGGCACTCAATCGAAGGCCCTGGAAACTCGAAACAAGCACAAACATGCGCAATCATCGCGTGCACAAACGATGACGTCTGAGTCTTAAGGTCGGTCAAAAATGGGGTGTCTACAGTTGCCCCTCTTTGATAGAACTCGGAAGTCATGAAATGACGGGAGTAAATGTCAAAGGCCAGAGATGACCCATTTTTGACAAGGCCGAAGACTTAGACAAACAGACAAGATAACAAAAAGGGGACGCCCGCAGGCAGGGGCAAAATGCAAATGACATGCACAATGCAGAACATAACTTATGATTATCCAAAGATGGCTGTACTGAAACATCTAGATGCGAATGTCATGCAAGGAAATGTTACAGCAGACTCATACATAAGCAAGTAAGTAAACACGCCAAGTGCGGGAATTACAGACCGAACTACATTTCATGCAGAAAGGATGTAAGAAAATTATGCAATCTTCACTGCAGCTCACACAGGAAAGACCCAAAGCGACTATCGGGAATACCCAAAATCTCAAATGAAACACCTCATAGCGTATCAAACGTGAAAGGAGAAGGACTGTGCAAGAAAGCGCGGTCATCCAAACGCGTGTCAAACGCGAAAGGAGAAAGGTAACCAAACGCGTGTCAAACGCGAGAGGAGAACGGTACGTCCAAACGCGCGTCAAACGCAAGAGGAGAAAGAGCATCCAAACACGTGTCAAACGCGAAAGGAGAAAGGTACGTCCAAACGCGTGTCAAACGTGAGAGGAGAAGGGTACGTCCAAACGCATGTCGAACACGAGAGGAGAAAGAGCGTCCAAACGCGAATCAAACGCGAGGGGGAAAAGGTATGTCCAAATGCGTGTCAAACGCGAGAGGAGAAAGAGCGTCCAAACGCATGTCAAACGCGAGAGGAGAAAGGTACGTCCAAACGCGTGTCAAACGCGACAGGAGAAAGGTACGTCCAAACGCGTGTCAAACGCGAGAGGAGAAGGGTACGCCCAAACGCATGTCAAATGCGAGAGGAGAAGGGTAAGGTGCAAAACAATGCATGGGGGACGTGCGTAACAATGCAAGTGAAACGGTGCATAACAATGCCGGTAGAATAGTGTATAACAATGCAAGTGAAACGTGCAGAACAATGCAAGTGAAATGGTGCATAACAATGCAGGTAGAACAATGCATAACAATGCAAGTGAAATGTGCATAACAACGCGAGTGAAACGTGCATAACAATGCGAGTGAAAAGTGCATACACATTCGTGCACAACAACAATGCACTTCTGATGTAACATCAATAACATGTTTGAAGTAAAATGCCGAATAAGGAATACACACCCTAACGAGACCAATTCAAATGCAACCTCCGATTTACCTCTCGTAGCGGTCACAATATACTTAAAAAGGATACACCTCGCTCCTGAAGATTGACAATGAGTCGTGCATCGAAGACACGAATCGAAGCTCCCGCGAGGACATTTTAAGCCGAAAAGTGAACTTTTCTTGCACTTTCTCGAGGGCCAAGGACTCCAAACAGCATAAAAACACACAGGGAGAACCATGAACACCTGTAGGCCACCCCTAGGGACTGTCATCCACTTTTCAAAGTTATAGGCCTCTTAAGTGGCCGGTCGGCCACAAAACCTGGCCGGTCAGCCAGTTTACATCATTTCGGGGCAGTTTTGTCTTTTAACACTCGCTTCTATAAGACCACAACTCCAAAACACATTTTCTCACACCCTCAAGGCTGAAATTCACTCTGCTTCCTTCCTAGACCCTTTTCTCTCTTAGATCCAGGCTTTGCACGCATTTTCCAACACCCCACGCAAAGTTGATTCACTAAAATCTTTCGATTTCCTTCACTTTGAACCGAACAGAATTTGTTTTCGGAGCTTCTTTCTCCATTTTCACCATTTGAGGTATGTTTCTCTCGAACTTGTCTTGAGTTTGGCACCCCTTCTCGGGTTTTGACTTTCTTTGACTTTTTCTCTTCCGAGAGTTGACTTTTGTTGACTTTTGGCAATTTTTGCTCATTTTTGCCTACTTTTCAACTTCTTTTCAGATGGCGGACCATATTCCACACAATGGGGGTTCCCCGAGAGTAAAGGACGAGCCTGACATCATGCCATTGCCGCCGAGGATTCGGCATTTCGAGCCGGAGAGGTACCATCCTCAGGAGCACGTACTACCACAGAGCACTGTTCATCAGTTTGTAGACTTTGCACGACGTGCACCCGCGGACCTGCTACTGCAGGAGCCAGAGTCCCACCTGTCCCGTGACGCACCCGGGGTATGTACCGGACTCTTACATTTTTTGCAATGTACTTTACATTTCTCGCATAATTTGTACTTTTGCACTGTATTTCATCTGCTCATACTGAACACAGCTCACACATAACACTCTGCTCATTTTGAACACAGCTCACACACAGCATTCTGTTCATTCTGCACACAGCTCACACACAGCATTCTATTCATGATGCACACAGCTTGCACACAGCATTCTGTTCATGATGCACACAGCTTGCACACAGCATTCTGTTCATGATGCACACAGCTCACACACAGCATTCTGTTCATGATGCACACAGCTTACACACAACATTCTGTTCATTCTGAATACAGGTGATTACTCGCTTTACTCGAGGGTATGGATCGACTTTTACGAGAGAGTGGTACTCAGACCTCCTAGGCGCCGTCCGGCATATTGTCGATGAGGCAGGCTTCGGCCTATTCTGCACAGGGCTCTCACATCTGACGGCGAGCAGGACCGCTTTGGGTGCATTGGTAGCGAGGTGGTGGGATACCACCAACTCCTTCCACTTTTCTACCACTGGGGACATGACAATGACCCTATATGATTTCTCTATGCTGACAGGCCTCGATGTGGGAGGCCAGCCGATTCCGTATGATCCAGACATGGGGGAGTGAGAGACAGCCTGGATCTACCTATTGGGAGCACCCCCACCCATCTTCCGATCCGGCACAGTCAGGTACACAAGGTTCTCGGACCACTTAAGAGGGACCGAGCCTGTGACTGTCGAGGACATAGAGCAGTATGCCCGCGGATTCTTGATGTACCTCCTCGGCACCACACTGTTCGCCGACAGGTGGAACACGGTCGAGCTATATTTTCTGAGCGCTCTGGTAGACTTGTCCCAGGTCCGGGATTATGATTGGGGCGGTGCTGGCCTTGCTACCCTCTATTGCTATATGAGTTCAGTCTCCCGCAGGAGCAGGGTGAGAGTAGGCGGCTATTGGAGAGCCTGGGAGGTACGCTTTACTTTTCAGCTTTGCAGTTCTGCTATGCTTTCTGCTTTGTATTTTCTTGCTTACTACATTTCTTGTATTTGCTGCATTCTGTATTGCACACATGTTCTGCTTTCTGCATCATCTTGTATTCTGTGTTTTCACTGCCATTATCTTGCTTCTCCACAGTTATGGATGTACGCCTATTTCCTGGTGCTAGCCCCTGAGCTTGAGGTCGAGGCACCTCTCGAGATTCCTTATTCACGCCGATATGATGGGAGATGCCTACCGAGGCCCCGGGAGACCTTACCATATCTCCGGCATTACTTCGACACGATACGGACGACCGAGGTAATCCAGAACTCTCAGTTCTTCATGCTTTCAGCTTTAATTCATTTTGCACATCTAATGGCAACTAATCAAATCATGCACTTACTATTCGCAGATCACTTGGCAGCCTTGGATAGTGATGCTAGGGTTCTCCCGGTTCCAGTTTGCCTGGGCATGGGCCGCTCCCGGTACTGGATTCTATTTGAGGGACCGGTTAGTAGAGCCTGGTTTCTCAGAAAGCGCTTCATACGCCAGACACTGGGCGATCCCCATCAGGCAATCCCTTCATCGCCTCCATTAGACATGCGCACCACAGAGAGTCTTTCCCCTCAGGAGGTTAGCGACCTCATGCAGGGTGCTGACGCAGTTCTTTTCCTCGAGGAGGGGGAGTACACGACATACCTCCATACATATCTGATGCCCCCATTGACAGGTGTTCATGTCCCTATGAGGAGAGCTGTTGACATTCCCTCATCGAGCAGTGCTCGAACTGCAGACGTCCCTCAACGAGCAAGGCTAGTGCATCGAGAGGTAGGGCTAGGGAGATGCCTCCCACTAGACAGTGTGCTAGATGGCCAGATCCTCCGACAGAGCTGACAGGTTGGCAGTATGGGACACCTTATCAGATTCCACTTGAGCCTCCATTACCTGATCACCAATATGTCAGGACTTCTGACTCAGCACGATATGCATTACAGCTTTCATTTATCACTCAGATACTTAGACATTCATTCACTCATGGCTTCATCTTGCATTTGCAGCCCTCCATAGGATATGTAGGGGTTGCTCGAGGCGATGGCCTCTCTTGAGGGCATGGTCTTACGGAGGGAGACGATGCTGCACTCCCACAGCATTCCGGTACTTTTCAGTTTCCTTGCATTTATCATACTTCTAGTGACATACCGAAACTGAACACTTCATTGCACTGATTCACTGTATGCATAGATCACCTCTGACACGACATACTGCATGCACATATTATATCTGGTTTCTGCATATACTCTACACAACATACATTGCATCTGATACATATACTGCAACTGATGTATTCAAATTGTCTTTTCAGGTCACACCCTTGCAGATAGGACCCTCTGAGCCTTCCCAAGCAATAGAGAGACGGACTCTGGCACGCGATTGAGGGAGACGTCGGGCGCCTGTCAGACGTGATGACGAGTCTAGTGAGGAGGAGGAGCCAGCAAATCCTCAGTCAGAGACATCCGAGGGTGGTAATGATACCCGGGGGGACTCCAAGGATGGCAGCTCTGGTTCAGATATCGGTGTTGATGGTGATAGTACAAGTCTGCTGAGCCGAGGAAGAGGATGAAGAGGGCCTCTCGATCCTGAGCCAGATGGCACCGATTCAGATGCTTTGCTTTTTGGTTTATTTCTCTTTTTGCTAGTAGTACTGATACATTGTACAGCCTTAGGCAGTTTTATTTTCTTTAAAACTTGTACCTTTTGTAAAAAGAGACCATGATGGAATGAAAGCAACTTTTGCTCAAAAAGTGTTGCATTTTACATTCTAAGCATCGCATCGCACTATCTTGCATAAAAATGAGATTGATGAAAATTGAACATTCGTGTATTGCTAAGTCAGGTAGTGAACCAACACAACAAACAAAACACAACTTAAAGAACAATTTGATAAACGAATTACAACAACTCGATAAGCAAAGAGCGTTAACTCGATAAACAAATCGCAACAACTCGATAATCAAAGAGCGACAACTCAATTAAACAAAACTAAAGAACTAGATAAATGAAGCAATTTCAACAAAACGAGTAAAACCGAACAACAGAACGCATCTGAAATAGAACAAGACACAAATTTCCAACCCTTCAACCACCTCAGGAGGACCAGAGGCTACTTGCTAGAGAGGAGGGGTGGCTGTTGGCCACCTACAGTGGTTGTAGGCCACTTAATGGATGTGTCGGCCACTTAAACTGGTCGGTCGGCTAGTAAGGCTAGGAACCTCCAGATTTTGGCCACCTGTCCTCCACTCAACCCTTATCCTCTATAATGGTTCCAACTTCGTGGTTCTCTCATTCTAACTCAATTTTTGCTCCAAATGGAAGCATTTCTTGTCCGAAACCTCACAAGTTGGATTGCAAACTTGGACGGCTCGGAAAAGTTAAATTTTTGGGGTTTCAGAATAAATGCACTATTCACGCTGAGTCGCACCCCACTGCGTTTTCCATTCCTTCATGCCGCGGCTAGGTGTTGGAATCTGGTAACTCTTGTTTTTAGCTTTCGCGGGCAAGAGATGTGTCCTACTTTCGAAGATTTCCAAGCTTTGATGGAGTCTGAGCGCGATGAAGAGATCTTGCCCCAATTCTGCTTCGGCCACATCCAAGCCTTAGGCCGGATGTGCGGGCTCACTTTGCATGACGCTCGGTCTTTGATTTGCGACGGAGAATTGGACATCCTTAGCTTGATTCATCGGTTTTCTGATGCTGGTGACCGCGACGATCATCACTGGCAGGGTTTTCGGCGACATGCGCTTTGCTTGTGCATGTTGTCTCATTTCTTGCTTGCCCCAAGCCGGAGGATCTAGCGTCCATTTGATTGAGGTTGCCCAAGGGTTAAAAGAGGGCAAGAGCTGCATTGCCATGACACTAGCTGAGACGTTGATGGGTTTGGATGCTTTCCGTCGTCGGGAGACGACTAGCTTCGCGAGGAGTCCAATACTGCTGCAAGTAATGTTTCCCTCACTTATCTCACATATATTTCTCACATCACTCAGCCTTCAGGCTCTATTTCTCTCTCAAAACCCTTTTCTCACTTTTCTCTCCACGTACACCTCTCTATTCTTTAATCTCTCATTTTTCATCCCTCCCCGGATGTGGTTGATGGACAAGTTGAGAGTGGTGGACTCATGCCCGCATATTCAGCTTGCGGCTATTTCTTCCGACAACGACTAATTGATGCTCCAAATGAGGGATGGTGGTGCCAATGGTTGTGCAGTCTATCCGCCGTCAACATTGCATGGCGCTGCCCTTGGCTTAACCTGCCGGCAATGAGTTACAGCATGTCTCACCAGCCGGGCATTCAGCTGATTGGGCTGACACACTGTTGTAGACACCCCATTTTTGACCGTTCTCAAGACTTGGACGTCATCGTTTGAACACTCGATGATCATCCATGCTTGTGTTCATTTTTGAGTTCTCGAAGGTCTCGGTCGCGCGCCTCGCCTCAAGATCTCTTAACTTGTCTGTTTTGTGCTTGGTTATGGACCAAGCACTTGTGTTTTTGCTTTTGAGGGAAGAGGGTGGCTTGTTGGCCATCCCCTCAACCCATCGGCCAAGGCATGAAGCCATCGGCCTTGTTTTCTTGCCATCGGCCAAAAGTGTTGGCCGATCGGCACTTTTTTTGGTCGATCGGCACTTATGTTGGTCGATCGACCATATTTTCTAGCCGAACCCTGTTGATCTGCTTTATGCAGATATTTTATGCCAGCTGTCATAGCTGGCATGCACAATTCACATCCTCCATACACGTGTATGGAGCCATTTGTTTCAATTGCTTAGCTTGCTCAACAAGCTTAGGAATTGAACTTCTATAAGAAGGGAGCTCCTCCTCCCTTCTCAGAGGTTCAGAAAATTCGGTCTTGAGGGATAGATATACTTTTGTATCTATATTCTTTTGTTTGACCTTGTTTTGTGCTCTAAAGTGTTGTTTTGTCTTACTATTGCACACAAACACCTAGTAGAACACCATCCTCTTGGAGCTGAGGTCCCTTGAGGTTGATTTCAGAGTTCTTGGACTGGTTTAAGCTTGGAAAAGTTGCTGGAGTTGTGTTCTTGAAGGTGTTCTTCAAGGGTGAGTTCCTTGCTTTTAAACCCCATTCTTGCTTAAGCTTTTAGACCCTTTTGCTTATTATTTTAAGCTTGACTCTAAACTACAATAAGTTCTGATTTTTGATGCTTTAGATCTTTGTTTAAGGTCATTTTGAGGTTGGGGGTGATCTACCCCCCTCTTAGGCCTTGTTAGGCCTTGTTTTAGGCCACCCCTTTTGGCCCTTGTTCTTGGCTTTGCATGACCTTTCTACCACTGAAATCCAGAGGATTTTTAGTGGTGGAAAGGTAGTTTTGAGGTCTTAAATAGGAAAGGGTCATCCCCTCTCCTTGTTGTCTTGTATGCTAGTATAAATGGCTTATATTGGTAGCATGTTTGCTTAGCTTGTTTTAGCTTCATTTCAGTATGTATTAGGCTTTGTTTTGCCATGATACAACACTGCTTTTTCTTGGTTTTGTCACTCCATGCATACCTAATACATTTGTAGTGTAAATCACACACACTAGTCTTGTATGCTTCATGAAGTATCATGTCATTCTACCTATGTTGTGTCCATTTCAGCATGTTCTTGGGCTTATTTCACCATGTCATACCTCTGTTAGGGTTTGGTTTAATAGCTCCTTGCATGCTCCATGCACTTGTAGTGCATTTCCATGAAGTAGCCTAATGTGTCTCATGCATTTGGACCATCATTCTTGCATGATTTGGCTTAACTTTAAGAAGCTTTTATCCATGTTTTAGCATGCTCTAGCTCTGATTTGTGTTGTTTTAGTCATGCATGACTTGCTTTGTATAGCCATAAGGCATCCTAGCTTGTTAGCTTCAAGTGTCCAAGTCACTAGCATGCATTACTTGGCTCATTTCAATGATTTGGCATCATTTATAATATTATTTCAGTCCATGTTTCATGCTCATATACTTGCACCTATCACTCCTTTAATGCTTTAAAGAGTTGATGTCTTATGCCTCATGAATGGACCATTGTGTATGCCTCCATGCTTAGGTCTTTGGGATGCCATCTAAGTGGGTTTTTGGGCTTATTTTGACATACCATAACTCTGATTTTATTGGTTTAAGTCATGCCATGTGTGGTTGTAATGGGTGTAGTGTAACACCCCTTTTGTAGCCTTGCATGCCTCATGCTTTTGGTGTTGTGTTCTAGCTTGTGTTGGCTAGTTTCGAGCATGTTTTTGGTCTTGTATTGACCTGTCTTGGGACTGTTTTGATAGCCCTTGGCCCTTTGGGGCTTGCCTCGCATGGCCATGGTTTGAGTCCCTTGGCTAGTTTTAAGTTTTAAGCCTTCTTGCATGATTTGCTTGCTTTGATTGCTCAATTTGGCACCTTTCCATGTGTGATTTCAGAGCTTACCATATTTGTCACATGTCCATATTTTTCCCCTTTTAAGTGTTCTTGAAAGTTGCCCTCCCATGCCTAGGTGATAGGCCATCACATGTGCATGTTTGTATGTGCTTTTGTCTATCATTTCCTAGCATTTTGGCCACTGATTTGGGCACGTTTAAGAGTTGTCCACTTTAGTTTAAGTCCATCTTTGCATGTTGTTGCATGCTTGTCTTGCATGTTGTTGCATGCTTGCTTCATTTTGCATGTTGTTGCATGCCATGCATGTTTACATGTTTAGGTTACATGTCTATTGCATATTAGATGCATTGCATGATCTTGTTGCATGCTTGAGTTGTTCGCATCATGCTTGCATGTTTGCATTGCATTATGTGTGCATCCCTTGCCTCTTGATCGAGCATGATAGAGGTTAGGGCCCTTTATGTGTTTTGTGCATTTCATTTGGAATTGAATTGCACACTTGGCTCATTTGGCCATCATGCATTGGAATGCGCGATTGGTGGCCCGAGGGTCGAGAGCTACACACCTTTGAGTCTCAAACATGATAAGGGGTGTAGCTGCAAACATTATCTTGTAAATGTATTGACATGCTCTGTTTGTCTTCTGCTGCAGCAAAAGAGCATTTTACAGGAAAAGATGGCCAGTCGGCTATCTTCAGTACCGATCGACTACAAGTGTTTGGCCGATGGCTTCATATGTGGTCGATGACCCCTATTTCTTGGCCGATGGCCTCCCACAGTGCCCATGGGGTGAATCAGAAGTGTGTTGGGAATTTTCACACTTTACAGAGGTACAGAGCAGTGCAAACAGAGGCAACATGAGGCATGGCAACGGATTTTCGAGCAAAGCCGACCAAGCATGCATTTGTTCCTCTTCCCGAGGCTGCTTTACTGTTTTCATAGCTTAATTTATTTGTTTAATTAGTTAAGAGTTGTGTAATAATTAATTAGCTTGTAAGTTAGTTAATTAGTTGATTTGTATTATTCTTTCGGACCCTCCGTCGAGAGGGCCAATTGGTGTAATAAGCGTGCGTGTGTGTGATGCGTGTCTTCCAACCCCCATTTCTTTCTCCCTTTTACTTAACCGCTTACGATGGTTAGTTTTAGGGCATATTTTGATTAGCATCCTTATGCTTGCATGTTTGCATTCATCCATCTGTATTGCATGCACCAGGCTCGGCGCATCATATTAACTACATTGTATTTCAATTCCAATTTGAATACATGCATCAAGTATTGCATCTCACATGCCATTTTAGAATAGCTGAGCCTATTCTAGTTGCATTTTGCCTGTGTTGCATTACCCATCTTAACATGAACTAGGATCATGCAATGATTACTAACTAGTTCTTTATTTTGGCTCGGAGTACACTGTAAGTGTTTATGCTTTAGCATCTTCCATGTATGTGAGTGTTAACATGACAGCATGCTTGCCATGAGGCTAATTGCTTATGTGATATAACTGCCTGAATGCCTGTGGATGAAGGTTGGATTGCTTGAATTGGAACAATTCATTGAAATCCGCATTTTAGCCTACTTGCGAGTAGCAAACTTCAAACTATTTCCAAACGGATATGCAATGCTTTGTTCCAAATTAGGTCATCTAGTCTATACTTGTGTGTTGTGCGCATCACAAAGTAATTCTAGCTAATTAACCGGAATAAGAACGCATGTGTTTTCATAAACAAGATATCATACTTAGTACAGGCCGATCTTTGATCGGGCGAGCGGGGGTGCTCATTGCATGACCTTCCCCAATCGTACCCAAGTTCCCGAGCCGAGGCAACTTTGGTGATGACAGACACGTGGCCTTAGGCAATGAGTCAGGGTTTCCTAAATTTCCCCAAAAACAAAATATTTAGGTGGCGACTCTGTATCTGGCAAAGCAGTCCATGTTTGGCACTTCTTTACAAAAATTAGTTTTCCAAAAACGATTTGCTGGATTTGGACTCTTTGGTGATTTATCGGTCTTGCATTGCACTTTGCAAGACTACTGTAGTATGCTAGAGAACAAACGAGATTTCGCGCCTTCGCAAAGCGCGAAGCTTCGGGAGTCCTCAGGGCGCATCCACAACTGTGTCTTTTACTTCCCATTTTGATTCTGGCGCCAATTTGGACATGATCAGACTTACTCGGAAGAGGGGATAGAGTATCCAGCTTCATTTCCGATCTGAGGCTCGCAACTAGCTCGATATGCCACAACATGGAGAACAAGAGAACTTCTGGCCCCGGCTCCCACTTTCAGTTGTGCCCTTTCTGGCGAACGCATTGCCTAGCTTGAAGATGAGGCACAAGCTGGGCCTACTTTGGTATCAGAGGCTTCCATAAGCTCTAGGAGGGGACTCAGGAATACCTGACTGTGCCCCGAGTTTATTTGCTTTAATTAGTACTTTCAAGTTTTCTTTATGAATGTAATAAAAAACAACTTTAATTTGTATTCAAGAGTAGGAGAACTCTGTACTGAAATCAATGAAATTGAAGGTTGTGCGTACTGAAAACTTTCCGTTTGGTCCAAAAATGGTCTAAGTCGTAAAAAAATTATATTGAACAAACTCAACTTTTATTAAAACTTTTCAAAACCATTTTCGATATGGATCAAAACTAGACAAGCCTGAGATCTATCCTCGAGATGCACAATCCTGAATCCCAACAACTGGAAAGTTGCCCCTAGTCTGAATTGCACTACACTGGAGATCACAACCGAGCTCTTGAATGCCAAATGGACAAAGATGACCAACATAATCACACAGACAAAGTTGATTTGGAAGTGTTTATGGCTCGACTTCAGAATGAAGTTGCCTACGTATCCCAAAGATGGGAATCAAGCCTTACGTAGTTTGGTTCAGGTTCACTCGTGTATTAACACTCTCCTTTTGCACTCTAACTTTTGCCAAGGCCGCCCTTTCTGGGTTTTCAACCTTTCGAGCTCAGTTTTTATTATTTCAAATTTTTCATGATCTAACTTTTGCCTAGGTCGCCCTTTCGGGTTTTTAGCCTAGCAAGCCACTCAGGGATAATATTTCTTCAACCTATCGATGTTGATCGGCTGGGAGAACTCAAGGCCATCTATGTCCATCAAAACGACAGCTCCACCCGACCAGATTGACTTGATGATGTAGGGACCAGTCCAATTGGGTCTGAACTTGCCCCTAGGGTCATGGATGGGAGCTCGGTAGTCTTTAAGCACCAAATCTCGCTCTTTTAAATTCCTGGACTTAACCTTCTTGTTGAAAGCCCTGGCAATTCTTCATTGATAACCCTGGACGTGATACAGTGCTTTTAGCCTCCTCTCGTCAAACAGCATGAGTTCTTCGAACCTGCTTTGCTGCCAATCTGCCTCAGCTATCTGGCACTCAGCCATAACCCTCAATGACGGAACCTCAACTTCGATAGGCAAGACAACCTCCATCCCATAGACCAAGGAATACGGAGTTGCCCCAGTAGAAGTTCGAATTGAAGTCCGGTTGCCCCAAAGAGCAAATGGCAGCTTATCTGGCCAGTCCTGTAGGTTTCCACCATCTTCTGTAGGATATGCTTGATGTTCTTATTGGTGGCCTCAACAGCTCCGTTGGTTTGCAGCCAGTATATGGATGACTTATGAAAAGCCACGTTGTATTTCTCCAACAAGTCGATCACCTCCTTCTTGAAGTGGGAACCATTATCCAAAATGATCTCATTCGGGACCCCATAGTGACAGATGATGTTGTTCCTGATGAACTTTGCAACATGCGATGCCTTCAACACTGCGTAAGATTGGGCTTCAACCCACTTTGTAAAGTAGTCTATTGCTACCAGAATATACTCATGCCCGTTTGACCCCTTCAAAGTGGCAGCCCCAATCACATCACTCCCCCAAACTGAAAACGGCCACGGTGAAGTCATGTTGTATAGCTTTGACGGTGGAATGTTCATGCGGTTTGCATGGATCTGGCATTTGTGGCATCGCCGAACAAAGCCAACATATTCCTCCTCCATGGTTGACCAATAGTAACCCTATCTAAGGATTTTCCGGGCTAGCATCACCCCACTCATGTGTGCTCCACACTCTCCTCCATGAATGGCCTCCATCAGGCGCTTGGACTCTTCAGCATTAACACACAGCTTATGCATACTGAGGTGACCCCGCTTGTACAGTTTACCCCCGCAGACGATGAACTGAGCAACCATTCTTCGAATTGCCCTCTTATCTTTGGCATTTGCCCCTGGTGGATACACCTCCTTTTCCAAGAAGTTCCAGATGTCGTAATACCAGGGGTTCTGATCTTGTATCTCATCTATGGCAGCAATCAGCTCGTAGGCCAGCACGAATTTATGTTCAATGATGATCGGACGCATCCGGACTCCAAAAGGGATGTCTATCATAGAAGATAGAGTTGCTAAAGAATCAGCGAACCTATTGTTCTCTCTTAACAGATGAGCGAAGTTTAGTTTTTCAAACCGAGGAATCAGCCTGTCCAAGGTCTGGTGATAGATTCTCATCTTTTCTTCTTTTACTTTCCAATCTCCTTTAGCTTGATATACAACAAGGTTCGAGTCCCCGATGACATCCAACCATTTTGCCCCTAGTTCCAGGGCGGCTTCTAGTCCAGCAATACATGCCTCATACTCTGCCTTATTGTTCAATACTTTGAACCGGAGTTTGAATGCTAAGGGTATGCAGGAATTGTCGGGTGCTATTAGCAACACCCCTATCCCATACCCGTACTGGTTTGACACTCTATCAAAGTACATCATCCAGTCTCTTCTTCAACATGCAGAATGGCCTCGTCTGGGAACAGAT